>VJWN01000001.1:14339-2414339 GCA_007644065.1 Margaritispora aquatica
ACGAACGTCTCTTCTTTCCTCTCCTTTATAAACCCTTTTATACTCGCTTTCTATAAACGAAATCCTGATTTTTTTTATCTTTAGTATTTATTTACGAGGTAATTCTTTATATTCTATTATCTTAGAACTATTCGAGAAGGATACAAGATCGTCTTTTCCTAGAGGGTAGAGAAGTTTTCTTTTATATTTTAGTGTAAGTACTTGACCTACGACGTCCGTCCACCTTTCTAAAATCTATAGTAAATCGTACCTACGTCTAATCGGGCTATAAAGAGTCTTATTTAACTCGTTGTTATATTCTCTTCCCTTTAGTTTTACTAGTATCCGGCGGGTCCGCGGGGAAGGGCCGGATTAGGGTAGCTCCTACCGCGCGATTACGTTAACGTAGGAGCTACCCCCGGCTACGGGTACGGCCGCGCTCTACTTTTCGTAGGAGGTAGCCAGCTCCCACGCCAAATGAAAAACGGAATAAGAGTTAGGCTAAAGCTACAGTGGCAAGCTCGATCGCTAGGAATACCCCTAGAACCTACTACTAAGCTACCACACCTAGCTTACCCTAGACTTTTTACACCTAGGTTACCCTAGACAAATACGACCTAAAAAAACCCGAAAAAATCACACCTAGCTTACCCTAGACTTTTCACACCTAGCTTACCCTAGACTTTCACATCTAGCTTACCCTAGACTTTTTCACCCCCAGACCCTAGGGCAGGTCCCGTCCACTCGTTCACACCTAGCTTACCCTAGACCTCTCACACCTAGCTTACCCTAGAGTTTTGTATTAGTAGAGTTATTTCTTGGCATTGTTCAGAGCCCTGTAGAGTTAGATCAAAACACCTAGCAGAATAGCTTATATAGACAAAAATGAACCCTATCCAAACCCTAACCAGCCCGAAGGACCGTTGTGCAAGATCAAGGACTCCGTAAACAAATCCGCTGAAGCCAATTTCCCCCAGATACTGATTATAGCCTTGACGCCAATTATCGCGATACGGTCAGATGAATTGAGTTGGCAATCGTGCAAAAGGGTTTGGGGTCAATTTATATGGACAGAAGCAGCTGTGATACGATTGAGAGCGAACGGAAACTCATCACACGGTTCCGACAGGTTCAATTCGTTGAAACCATGTGCCAATGAGATTCTCATGTCTGGGTAGATCGCAGAGGTGTTTTGAGTCATCAAATGCCTAGATGTCCTCGGTTCGTAACAGATTTGTATAGGGAAATAAGCGAGATCGGGATTTACGACGAGAAGGAAAGTCGAGACACGAATACGACACCGGAAACTCATCCTTCGTGATCTTAGGACCTATTTGACATGCTTTAGAGACTCGGTCATGAATATTGAGTCATTTGTAGGTGCATACATCGTCGACAAATCTCGATTTCGCCCAAGTCAACCCCATTTGGTGAGAGGTCAATGACGAAAAAGGATGAAAGCAATTCCAAGGAGGCCATTCTGGTTTTTATGATGAGAAATGGGGTTTGTATGTGTTTGGTGAGCTCTGTACCTTTCTTTCGCTCACAATTGCATGTCATGGTCGATGTAATCCACCTCGGATAGGATGAAACCTATTGTTCTGTAACGAAAAGTCCATTCAACAATCTGAAACTTATTGGAATGATTAATTAAATATGTTTGACAAATTTCCGAGCCTCGCGTAGGGGTTGGCATGCCTTTTGCGATGAATCGCTTCGCTGTCGTTCCTTCTCCAGCACTCAACATTCAATACTTGATTCCTCAACAACGAGACCTCCCATTATGATTCCAGTAAGACAGAATCACTCAGAGAACTGCTGGAAATCTTTACGCAACGCATCAGGCTGTCGGATTCGGTAGTTGTAGGGCTATTGCATATTGCAGGATTGGTATGTCCATACATAGGACATTCTATCACAAGGTCAAAGAAAGTTTAGCAAGAGCGGACAAGCTGTAAATTCGTTTCTCATGTCAGTTTGAGTCCATCGCCACAAAGATATTGTCAGAAAGTACATAGTCACATGGGTATCCCAAATCAACCAAATCATCATCATGAGCACCTGACCCTTACTTTCTGACCTCTCAGAGCCACACCACTCATATAAAGTAGCTCAAAGGGTTTGAATATACTACTTAACCCCTCCATGTACTCATTTTGTCTTCGGTCATTCGCATTCTTTATGAATTCACACAAGCGCTTCTTAACGCATTCAGGTCGCTAAGTCATTTTCTCAACAACAAAAGCGCTTTCACACATCTCCTACCATCTCGAAGGACCTTACAATCCCCTCTATCGATTGTAGTAACTCGAATGGCATATGGAGTCTTCCAACACGCACAACCTCGTCAGCTGTCCACCACCAAGATCAGAGCATCCACATTGTTGCCGTTAGCCCAATTAACAAGTAGATGCAGTTTCTCTCAACAATGATGCTTTTTATCTATACAGGACCCTCCATGCCAAACATAGGCTCTGCTTAAGGTGGTCAAATTTGTAGTCATCCAAACTCAGTACGTCTGAGCACCCGCCCGTTCATGATTTGAGCAATAGACAAGCGGGAAACAAATTGTATACGCCATTCGATTCCAAATGCTTGTTGAACTCTCGGTAGTGAGTTTTGAGAGGACCCGCTTAGTGGTTCGTGTACAACAGATATTACTTGCTTTGGCGATGTCCCTTCAAAATGACCGTCCGGACGCTTCATTCGTTCAAAGCTAGGACGCTTTTCACTACCTTCCAACTTTTCTTTCCAAAAACAACCGGTCCAAGGCTATCTCCTCGTATAGTTTTTCCATCGCGATCTCCTCGTTTAATTGGGTACTCGTCGTCTCAAGGATGCATATCAACATTTATGTATCAACACACAGAGAGCAGGGAAATTTTCTGCAAGAGGTAGACAACGAAACCGACAACAGGACGGAGTTACTATAAACTTTTGCAACAACTTGGGTGCTACCATACTTTGCGAATATGCTCATGTCGTCTACAATCGCATGGTGGGTACTCGGCGTCGCTTGCGACAACACGTCTTACAGCTCAGCAACGAGGGCTAGTAGCGACAAACGATAAGCTATAGAAAGGATCCAATGGATATATAAGACCATATTTGCAAGCAGGAATATATGCGGCATGTTTTGAAGAAGTTCCAGTGTCCAAAATCAAAAGCACCCAAAATTGCACTATTTTAATTTGATCGCAATCGCTTATTCCCTTCGGCTCTATGCTCTCCAGTATCTTCCTACCGCCCTAGTGATTTTCGCTTCTCGCTGTCTCTCTTTCTCCACATTTCCGTATATCAAGTCTGCAATACTACCAAAATAATTACTTCCTCAAACTAAGCCCATTCGCTCCGTGCTTTCGGTTCTCGCATGTCTTGAAGTTATTCGTCACTGCCCATGCCGTTGCCTCTCATTATCTCCTCGCCTTTCTATTTCAACTTTTATACTTCCAACACCACCAAAACTCTACTCCTTCAATCTACGTCCATTGGCTTAGCTCTCTGGCTTATCAGACACTTGTATGGTCCCTGCTCGTTTGTTGGTCTCTGCCTTCGGCTAGCGTCTCGTTTGAATATATTCAATTTCGAACATACCTCCAGCCGCAAGAATGTATTCGCCCAATTTACGTCCGATAGCTCAACTGTCCCGGTTACAAGACACTTGGGGGTCTTCTGTTCACTTGCTACTCTCTGCTTTCGGCTGGCTTTTGATTTGAGGATTTTCAACTTTCGCCTTCTCAACGCAACCAAAAATGCACCTTTTCAATTGATATCCGATAGCTTAGCTCTCTCGATCATTGGACATTTGAAGGTAATCTATTGGTTTGCCGATGTCTGTGTCCGCTTAGCGTTTGATTTACGTGTTTCAAACTTTCAGCTTCTAATGCCCTTAAAAATGCACCTCTTCAATTTAGGTCCAGCGGCTTACTTCTCTCGGTTGTAATGCAGCTGAAAAGTGTGAGATCGGCTACCGTTCTCAAATTTTAAATAGCTTTTCATTTACTACTTTGCGTATTTTCTTATTCTACCACCCCCTATTGTATAAATATAGGAAAACACTCTCCTAAGGATTAAATTGATTATAAAATAGGAACGTCGTTACATTTGTATTTTCTTGGCACCCTGATTCAACACTCAAGCACCCTCTGTACCAAATTGATCGGTCCAGTCAGTGCACTTCTTAATCTCCTCCTCACTGACAGTCGGCTTAATCTTTTCCAACACCGTAAAGAAATCCTTGACCTCAACTTTCGGCTCAAGAAGCTTTGAATTAGGTACCTTCCGCCAAGTCATCGAGAACGCCCCCTCATCATTTGCCTGACACGGCGTCAGTTTCTCCATACCTCCATCCATCACTTTTCGCCAATGCTTTGACGACGAGACTTTCTTCACCGGCTGCATAAGAGCGTCTTGGACTGCGTTACTGATATCGCTACCGGAAAGCCCAGGAGTCTGTTTTGCAAGGCTGGAGTAGTCGTCGTCGGTGAGTTCGGTCATCGATTCCCCAGCATGGATTTTGAACATCGTAGCTCGTGCTTCCTCGTCTGGTAGTGGGATGTATAGTTTTCGCTGAAACCGGCGGCGAATAGCGGGATCGAGGGACCATGGAAGGTTGGTGGCTGCTAACAGAAGAATTCCGTCGTTGCTGCTGCCTACGCCGTCCATTTGCACCATGAACTCTGTTTTGAGACCCTGCATATGGGGGTTGTGGCCTGGTGCATCTCGACTACCACACAAGGCGTCGAGCTCGTCAATAAATATCACTGACGGTTTGTTTTCTCGTGCAAGCTTAAAAAGAGTCTTGACCAGTCTTGTCACATATGTCAGTTATTATGGCCAGAATACAGGAATAGTATCAAGAACTCGCCTTTCACTCTCCCCAAGCCACTTAGATGTGACATCGCTACTGCTGATACTGAAAAGCGTGTATCCAGCTTCGGTTGCTACAGCCTTGGCGAGATAACTCTTGCCCGTGCCAGGAGGACCGTAAAGTAGTATACCCTGACGAGGTTTCCTCTTGCTAGTAAACATGCTTGGAAACTTGATCTATCCGAATGTCAGTCCCATTTATCTATGATTGGGGGTGGAAGAGATGAGATCTCAATAACTAGCGCTTGAAACACCACATCGGCAACAGCTCACCCTATTAAAAGTAAAAAATAGAGATATACGAACTGGAAATATGACAGCTTCTTGAAGTTCCTCCTTTGCTGCTTCCAATCCAGCGATATCGTCCCATGTAACATTAGGGCTTTCCTTGAGAATCTGGCCTGAGAGAGCCTCCCTGAGTTCTTTCTCCCCTTCTTTGATAGTCGATGGGTCGATTGGCTTTCCATCGTTTTCCTGTTTTAGAGGCGCGTTGTTCTGGTTGGAGTTCGGTTGTGGCGAGATTGAAGGTTGTATTGGAGATTCATCTGGGTTGAAATTCGAGGAGAATGGATTAGAAGGTCCAAAAGCCCCGTTCGGCGATGATACACCTAGTTGCTGAAAGTGCTTTTCGACACTGGCAAGTTGTGTTATTTCTCCCACAGTTCTCTTAACCAGTGGATGATTGTCTGCGCAATAAGTAACTTCAGGCTTGTGACATGATGTACACAGGTCAAAGTTACATTCCTTGCAGTTAAGCATTATTTGGGAATCGCCAAGTCCTCCTCTACCGCAGTATGAGCACCACAAATCTAACGACCCGTTGTCTTTTGCGTCCAATCTGTGCAGTATTGAGCATTTCAGAGACGTCGTTGTGACCGAAGCACGGAAACAATAGCAACCCATGCAAACAGAAGCAGAAGTTTCAATATCAAACCAGACAGCCTGGATTGTTCCAGTACTAAAAATATCTCCCTGACATCCAGCACAGATTATATTAGCTGAGGCATCAACAGTATACGCTCTTATTGCCAGGCTTGGGTTCGGCGCATTTGCCCTTAGGACGAGAGACATGGGGATCTCTTTGGGAACAGAGGTGCCTCCGAACCTTCGAAGCATGAGATACCATGCCAATGTAAACTCGTCCAGCGAGTATTCGCCATTGTGATCCAAGTCGGTTAGCTCCCAAATCTTAGCCATATCTTCATCAGGTATCAACTTCCCAACAAGAGATTTGAAAGTTTGTCCAGTCATGTTTTCTCCCGATGAAAATAATTCGAATAGGATGGCACTCATCTCCCTTACGGATTCAACACTGAATCGCGATCCCGCAACTTCGAATCCAACAGGTTTCTCTTCGAGTGGTATTTCGGTAGGGTATTTTCCTTCAACAATTTGTCGAACAAATAGCGCATCCAGCATCGAACTCTTTGGTAAATTATACACGTGATGGAATCTGTACTCAGGAGAACGATAGCTTGGGGCGAAATCCTTTGTCCATTCAATATAATATTCCTGTTTTTTGTGCGGAGACAGGCAAGTTCGGCTTGTAAGAGTCCATCCAGCATTAAACATAGTATCCAATTCATTTGCCAACTCTTCCGCGATACCCACCCACTCGAGTCCGCCATCCCGGAATTGAAAAATATGGGAATCTTCAGCGCCAAAGAAAACTCTCCATATTTTTGTGTATTGGAGTGCATACGATCCAGGTCCTTTGGTTTTCATATATTTCGCCGCACCCCTGTGGAAGACTGTTGAGAAATTGCCCTCCATGGAGAGGCGTGCTTGATCCCCAGGATAGCTAATGAACCACCCCCCACCAGGATTGAAGGCAAGGTGATCCACTGTATCTGCAGTAACATCGGCAACGAGATTTTTATGTTGGGTGAGCCAAACTTGGTAGACATTAGCAGTGCAAAGCGTGAAACGAACCTCTTCACATCCTGCACCAAGGCAGAGAAGTGCCATGAGACTCACAGGTCCCATTCCTCCTGCTCCAAACCTCCATATCATTAGATCCTAAAGCGATAGAATCAATTTCACCCAACAATCCGGCGTCATCGTTAGGACGCTCAAAGTTATGACTGTACGAATCATAAGTGTTATTCAGACCCGGAAAGCGATACGTACGTCAGAAAGTAGACATCATTTCCAATCACCCAAGAGTCCTCCTTGTGTCCGAAAGCGAAGAAAGGCATAGCGATTGATATTTTGGCTGTAATCTTGAAAGAAAAATGCGGAAGGAAACGCAAGACCATAAAAGCTATTTAGTATCATAATTTTGGAGTGGGGTAGGGCCTTGTTGTGATTGTGGCCAGGCTGCAAAACAAAGGAAATTCTAAACCCCTCTGCACCTCTAGTCAATCTTCTTCTGGTGAAAAGGCTGCCATTTGGGGCTGAGGTGCAAAAGCAATCGCCCGGTGGCGCTTGCTGCGTTGGACAACTCAAAGCCGAAAAACGCGGAATTACTGTTCGATAGAAGACTTTAGAAACTCCCGTAATCAAAAAATTACTCAGATATCGACAGAGCTCTCAAGAAGTGCCAGAACGATGAAGAGCGCCCAGTGTCCTCAAGTGCTTGAAGATCGGACTCGTTTCATTCCCGCAATTGTTCCACCTCATCCATGGCTCTGACTATGTCTGCGTCGGATGGATTGGGCTTGAATTCCCAACCCTTAGATTTTCGGTTTTGTTTTATAGTCACCTATGATAAGATCAACGGAAAGACAACTTGGCGTGGGTGAGAAAGCACATAGTGCGTCTGAACTTTAATTGAGAAACAGGCGTCTTGGGGATTCGACGAGTGTGAAACAAAGGCAAGAAGTACGCCAACACGACAAAATGAGGTTGAGTGATATGAATGCTCTTTGCACGAATCATCGATGGGGTGATTGATAAGGTTGGCTGCGTTGTCAGACATGCAAGGTAGGTAGACTTCTAGGCGTTTTCTATGCCAATGTTCCTAAATATTGATGACCTATAGACGGAATGGATCAAACGAAAGACACTTCAAGATGCAAGTTTTTCGAGAATACTCGTTGGGCTGCGATCTGCCTGTCATTCGATCCAGGACGTGTCTGCTTTGAATGTAAACATGTAGGACCGAATAGATCATGTGAATGAGTAAATGAGTAGACACGTGGAAGTTACCTACCCTATCTTGGGTTAAGGTAAGATGAGATACCTTGCAGGAATGGAATCGAAGAACTTGGACAGGAGCAATGAATCCCATGTTGGATACTAAGAGTATGGAGTAAAACTCGACTGAAATTACAATTTCCGATTCCGATCACAATGCTTGTAGAACATGCAATCAGTACACCATGGCTCACAATTGCGTGTCATGCTCCACGCAGGTCACCTCAGATAGGATGTAAACGATTGTTCCCAGACAAAAGTCAATCTGACGGTCTGAAACTAGCTGAGATGATCAATTGAATGTCTGCTTCGAACTAATTCTCCAGTCAGGTCAATGATGACGAAGGTGCTTTTAGGCATGACGATTAGGTAGAGAAGCCACAGAACGATGGACATGATGATATTGCCGACTACGAAGACTCTCCACTGCCGCCAATGGATGAGAAAAACCTTGATGACGAAGACCAAGAAAGCAGAGTGCCAAGCATCAATCGCCAGCTACTCCAAGATCAATTCGATGAAATGAGAAGAAAAGCACAGCAAGGAGAAGCAATCAGGATCAAGCTGGAGGAGAACGTCAGCAAGTTGAGCATGTTGCTCATCACCAACAAAGTGTTTTAAGAGCAAGCAAGCGACCAAATCATTCGCAAGCTGACTTCGCGTCTGGACAAGGTGCAAGCGACACCGATCTTGACGGCAGCAATAGACTTCGTACTCAAGCCATCTCTCACCCTTGCAGACTCGTTTCCACTTGCTGGGAGCGGTCCAACGGCGGAGAACTTCGGACTATTTATGCGTATCGTATGTGCAAATATCAATGAGACTGGATTAATCTCTCCTGTCGGCATTCGTAACTTGGGGAAGATCTCATGTGGCTCAACGCCACCATCCCAAAACTCTCGGCCCACTCGATGACTCCACCCACCCTCGCTCGGGTAGTTTGGTTCATCAAATCAGTATTGAAGCATACCATGTCCAAGGGGTTGAGCTTGGTAGCACTCTTCGTTGTCGTGCTTGCGATCACATGGCGCACAGAGGATCTGGGGCTGTATCGAATGTCATTGGAGTCTGTTCAACGATAGAACGACGCGAACGATAGTGGTACCTGGACCGTGATTGACAAGTTGACATACGCCCTCCTGATCTTGATTGGTCCTCCCCTCAACAACGCATTCGATCACTTCCCACTGCTGGAGAATAATCAATTAGTCGATCTCTGCCAGTCCCTCCGAGGCAGATCATTTGCCAATTTCGTGGATTTGTTGACAACCCCAGCTGTCAAGCAATTCATAGGAGACAATCTGGAGGCTTCAAAGATGATCATCGTGGAGGGTGGTAAGAGAGAGAAGATAATTATCTTACGTGCCTCTTCCACTCGAAAGCACCGAGCAAGAGTATTTCTGAGTTCAAGTTGGCACCAAGGTCACATTCTTCGATAGTGGCTTGGACATAAAGTTCAATTTCTCCTGGTTGACTTGGATCCGACCAAGAGGCAGTGGGGATAGTGCTCCGTGGTTCAAGGTAGAAGCGGGGATCATTTTAACATCTCTCGCCATATACCACAACGCCGAGGCAGAGAAAGCAGCAGATGTTAGGGAGGATGAGGATGAGTCCGTCTGAAGTTACCGAATGGTACTTAACATCGTATCGATGTCTGTGTTTGTATTAACTCTCTTTCGGGCGAATTTCTGTTGCTGGCGTGGCGACTTCTGTCCCAGTACCATCTCGATTTCTTTTTCCTGGCTTGATTCTTTGCAACGACTCCAATATCACCACCTTGGGCAAAGCTAGATGCTGCCATCCCAAGCATTGATTCTGAAATCACGGTCTCCTTCCGTGATCCGCCCGTACGATCAAATCATCTAGATGTTGTCAAGTCAAGGACTTCCTCTCGCACATTGCATCGCGTTTGAAAGTCAATACCACAGAGATCAAGATCCACCATTTTTGGAGCTTTCGACCAGCATTTCCTTCCGCACCACCTATCTTCGGCACTTGGCAGATCCGAAGGATATCTCTAAAATATTATCTGACCTCCAACGGTGCTGTAAAGATGTCAGTAATTGTTTTGAACTTGGGGTCTAGAACTTACTGGAGGATAGCACCACGGAATTGTCGAGGTGGGCACAAGGAGAAACACCAAAGCTGGTGAAGACCGTCGAGAGTTCCGGGCTCTCAATCACTCAAATGGGGAGTATGAAGCCATTCTGTTTTGTTTCTGCTTGTTGGTTTTGGTGGTTGGTGAAGAGGTGTAGAGGGACGTCTGGAGTTATAGGTCTTGGCTCGTGAACCCATGACCCTGTCTTGAACCTCGGTCCAGATGTTGAGACAGATATGAAAATCATAAACCAAATTGATCTGCCTCATTCAGAGATCATAGATGATTTGCAACTAAAGCTATCCTCTCCCTCATCGATACCTTCATGCCGCCAAGTCGCCCTAAATGTCTTCCTTATGTCTTTAATTCTTGTGTATCGTATATATATATATATATTTTTCTTTCGATATATGACCACCTTCCCAGCCAACTCGGACGTTTTGCACGGTGTTGCAAACTTAGGCTCCAGAGCAACATGCAGAGGATTCAAATTCTTTTCCTTGATCTAATGCTTGATCTTCTGGTTACCCTTGATTTTAAGGTCCCCGTAGGAAGATGGCTTTCAAGCTCTGATATGTAATATCAAAGTATGATTGGGTAAAGCAATAGCGTTGGGAACCGAAGTGTCATGTGCAGAGCGAAAAGCCTTTGACAGCCAGCCTAAGTGGGAGTACTCATCCGGAAGAAGTTCAACTTCAGCGTAACCAGACTTTATACCTTGATGAAGTCGCTTTATAGCTTGACGACGTGCTTTTTTGATGGTCTTAATAGCCTCTGATGGAGAATTAAACTCAGTCACCAAGAGATATACGCCTTTCAGAACTTATTTGTTAGTGAACTTATCCCAGCGAGCATAGACAGAGACATTGCTCTTTACTCTGATCAATTTCGTAGTCTTTAACTCCCTTCCAGTGTACTTTGTTTGCCGAGGACGTGTCGAGTTTGTTTCTCGCTTAGGACAGGTTATCGTAATTGGGTAATACAGAATGTTGAGGAAGAAATGTGACCAAGGTGAATTCAACCCGAAGCTGAAGTGAGGGAATGCAAGGTGAGCGGAAGTAAAGTAAGTTATAGGGAACTTTGTCTGAGGAATAAGGCAAAAATGAAATCGTGACAGACTTACAATGAGATCAGTGCCTTAAAGCTGAGGTGAGTGAATGTGAAGTGAGGCAAAGATGAAGCTATGGTCGATTTGGTGAAAGAACAATTACGATATGATACGATTGGGAAGAACAAGATCAACACGCCAGCAGTGGATCTTTGCCACCCCTCTGGCCATTGAGCTCTCGGATACGCCAATTGGAGCTGAATCTTTTTGAACCAAATTGTGGGTGGGACTATCTTGCGGGGATTTGCGTTGTTGTGAAGTGGAGAGGTAATGCGAGGGTTTGCAGACGAATTAGATGTTAGTGATACCGATGTGGACTATAAAACAAAAACGAAGATGTATCAACGTAATTGCCAAGGCACTTGACTTTATGTTAGGAACGAAATTATTGTTATACATGAAATGCCCCTGAGATGGCGCCAGACTTTTCGAGCAATATGCAAGGGGATACTTGAACAGCCATGGATCTAGTTTGAAAGCGCGGCAATGAGTTGAAGTTAGAGATACTGTAAGCAGGATATGGATTATGTATATACTAGCAGCGCCTACTTCTGCAACTTTATCCCGGTACCCTTCAAAGCATGACCTATACGGAATTAACCATGTTTTAACCAAGCTTAGCATGCGTTTCTTCAAATGTATCATCTTCTCCAACACAGATTCTGTAAGACAACTTGGCATATTCTACAGCCTGTGCCGCAAGGTCCGGAGCCACCAATTGATACGCGCCACACAAAACTGCCCAGCAATCTATGTTGCCATCCATAAATAAACCCCATTGCTTGATGACCATTGGTACACCAATCTTGTGCGGCAAGTTTCTTCCTTTAATAACGTAACTAAGAGAGAAAAGCGACTTCAATGCGAAGTTGATCGCCTTAACCGGTTCCTTTCGCAACATATACGTCTGCGCGAGATGCAGGTAGAGATCCCAGACATAAATACGAGGCACTTGGGAAGCTAACTGAATGTACTGGTTGTCCATCGCTACAATTAAGCTTTCAATCTTAGATAGATTTGCTTTGAAGCCTGCTTTGAAATACTGGACAACTTTAGCTCTTTGTTCCTTTCTGCTCTTGAGGATATTTATATCTGTGGTTTGATCATCCAAACACATGGGGCAGTCAAATTTAAAGCCCCAGTTCTCAAGTTCCTTTTGGCGGTCGCTAATTTCTTCTGCAATCGGAGGGTGGTACCAAAAATTGATCTCTGTGTTAGGAGCAAGGTCACAAGTAGCTCGGACTATCATTATATCTCCGATGAAAGCACGTCGAGCATTACTGTGGCAACTATGGTTGATGTGTGAAGCCAGGGGCCAGACACCACAGGAATGGAACTGTCTTTCGATGGTTTTTTTGACTGCGTCGCTCTGTAGGTGAGTATGGCGGGAAGACAAGGGACAGCCAAAACAATTCAAAGCTATAACCCGCTCCACAAAGAATCTGGATTGATTAGTACAGTTAAATATCAATATAAGAGCAATTTCTTACGTTTCAATCACAGGTGTATTGTCGACCGTACAAAAGCCAAGCGATTGGTAAGATCCGTGATGAAGACCAGTGATAGTTGGAGCGAAAGAAGGAGTTTTGTAGATTTTCTGAGAAATCATTTGGATAAGTTCAGATTGAGCTCCCATGGTCATTTTGTCTCTTTCTACGTCAATTAGCAACGTCAGTTTATTATATTGGTCAGATGTTTCCTCTGTATCATCGGCGATATAGGCATGGGCAAAGGCCTTCTCGCAAGGAAGAAGATCGCCGGCCGTGATGGCTTTAGTTGTGAACAAACCTCGTCCTCGAACGCCAGATTCTCTGATAGCAACTGAGCCAATATATGTAGCATGGTCTAGATGTGGAGGGCGGAATTTGGCAGCTTCCATGTATAACTGATTGAATCTGAATATACCAGTCCTCTGTTCCTGAAGTCGCTCCTTGGCTCGTAGAAGTTCTTTTTTGGCCTCCAGATTATCTGGGTATTGCGAACGAAGTGTTGTCAGAACTTCGCAACATTCTTCGAATTTTTCAAGGCTGTAAAGTGCTTGGGCTTTACGATACAAAGCCTTTTCCACCGGTTTGGGGCCCAAAACCATGGGCTCAAGATCAGCAAGCGCAGCATCAAAGTTCTCATTTTTGAGGATAGCAAGAGAACGATTCAGCTTTATCGTTTGGGCCTCTCCGTCTTCCGATGTGAAGGTTAAAGCTCTGGAATATCTGATAATTTGTTACTATCTGATAACGGTCTAACATTGACGAAAGATCTCACGATTCAATAGCAGCTTGGTATTTATACGCATTGAAGTACTTGTTGCCTTCCATCCTTAGATAGTTTGCAGAAACTTCACGATCCTCCAACTTTGACTGCCAACAGGATGGGAGCCGCTGATCATATCTCGGGATAAACATGATGTCAGAAGGATGGTCAATGCGAAGCCCATAACCGCCGTCGGACATCAATTTCAGGTAAGGTTCTTTGACAATACGACTGTTCCTTCATGAAGGATATTTTCGGCAGGGCGTGTATACTCCTCTTCTTGATAGTATAGCTGCAGCATAACAGCATCGCGATTCTCATCTTCCACAATAGCCATAACAGCGGTCATTCTATCTGGTGGTGTAATAGATCTTAACATGATATACTTCTCTCTGTGATGGGTCTCTAGGAGCAGATTTTTGATCATGACTTTGTGCAAGTCATTGATAGAGCGAAAACACGGACTGTAAGCGGGAGGAATGAAAGCAGATCGTAGGTTGACGCTAGCTCTGCCCTGTTGACGACCCATCATAAGTCGAAATCGGAATTGGATTGCGAGTTTATCGCGAGATTTTCTTTCTTTGATCGTCTGGCCAATACGAGTTTGTGCATTTTGAAGAGTTTTTTTCATGTTAATGAGCAGTTCCGTAAGGTGCGGGATATTAGACACATTGTGGGTATCCATTTTGTTTGTTCACAAAAAGCGTTGTCAAGAAACGCTGTTGCATTTGTAATGGGAGCTTTTCAAAAGATCACTGCCTGTTGTAAAGGAATAGAGGATGTTTCTGGCAATCATTAGCACTGCCCTAATTTTACTACACTTCGAACTATGTTAGCCACTTTCGGAAGCGGAATCATCTCAGTCGATCAATCAACTGTTGCCCACCAAATACAAAGTGTGATGACCCCTTGCCCTAATAGACTTACAAGTTTGTCAAGAATGTGGGATTACAAGGCCAGATCTACAGGGCACTAACCCCGCACTCGAGCTGCAGAGCCCGATACTGTGGCACTTGCAGCAAATCAGCATAGTGACAGCCAGGCTATCATTGATTGGATTGAGATACGGGAGTAAGACTCGAACAAGTTTCGAATAATAAATTACATTCCAAGGACTTCCCATATCCGTTGAGGAAACACGAATTCGACACCACATAATCACAAGCACCAATAGATTGCTGACTTTGAAAGAAGATCTATGCGCCATTATAGCAGGGGCAAAATATATGCACTTATTTTTGCATTCACTGTCCGCCTGGACTTGTCAGCTCAGACCGTCGCTAGTGATACTGAGAAGCTTCGATAGTCATTAGGGACAACAAGGCTTATTGGGAATTCACCCCCTCCTCTTGGTGTGCTAAGCGAGCCCCGTCGTTTGAGGTCGCCGAGGTAGAGTCTACGAAACGCAACTCCTCCGACTACACATTTAGCACGCTTCTGACCATCGCATACTCATTATTTCCTTAATCATGTCAAAAAAAAGGATAGGGAAGCCAAAGGACGGAAGGTCTGGCTGGAAGATGAGGCAAAGAGAAAGGAGGACGCAGGGAAGCTGAACTTGACTGTTGTAAATATCAAAGGAGTCTCGTGACTTTACCAGATGGAGTCGCCCAAAGAATCAACGATGCAATCGAGGCAAAACTGCAGAGCGTTCGAGATGTCGCCAACAAATCCAACGAAGAGTTGGCGGAAAGAATCAAAGACTTGACAGCCAGTGTGGATGGTGGGTTCGCAGCTTTAACGGGTGGTGTTGATGAGAAGCACGTGAATTAGAAGGATGAAGTCAAGCTCCTGATCGACGCTGTCTTGGCAGAGGTGAAGAATGATGTGAGCACAACAGATGACCAAACAGATCGCGGCAAGCCTGAAGAGGTTGTTGAAGGAAATCATGAAGGCATCTAAAGTATCAAAGGAAGATATGAAAAAGTCTTTCGAAGGTGCCAAAAAGAAAATCAACATCCCGGCACTGTTGGGAAACAGATCTAGCTCTCCGTCGCTGACAGCCTTGCTCAATCATATCATTACAGATGTAGGCCAAATAAATACAAACATCGAAGCGATTGAGACTAGTACCAAATCTGTGTCTGATAGTGTTGGTCTTCTGGTTCTACAAGCCACTCTGAACTCTCGTCCCTGAAGACCACCAATTCACACAAGTCAGACAAAGTGAAGTCCATCAAGGATAGAATGGGCGAGTCGGAGATGGGCGCGAAAGTTCTGCCAGCGATTGGGGAGCTCTAGATCAAATCAGATAGCGTGGAGACGAGAACTACTGATACTATAACCACCACTAAGGAGATCAAGAACAAAATCACTTTATTGCACGACCGCCTAGGACATTCGGTGGAAGCAACAATTTGTTTGTTGCTGTCGAAGCGGCGACAGTGAAAGTAGGTGAACTAAGAGAGACGCTGGACATGATTCGTAGCACTGTAAATGAGCCATAGGCACTTCTTCTTCGACTAGTACTACCATTCTCTTCGGGACTCAAGAAATTTAGTCTCAAATTCAGAACAACAACGCCTTCGCTACACGCATTGATACTCTAGAGATTAATGCATGAGCTACAGAGTCACAGTGGACAGAGATCAAGTCCAGCATCAGGACGATGGACAAGAAACCTGGAAGTACTGAAACCACAGACAGCAGCATCATTTCAGGCCTGGAGGAGTTTTTGACCCAGACAACCGAGATGAGTACCAAAATCTGAACCAGTGTCGGAGAAGCTAACGATGGGGTGTTATTGCTCAACTTCTCGGCATCAAAAACATTACATCTGGTGTAGAAACCAAATCGAACGGCATGAAGATATACAGTACAACTTTGAATGAGCGGATTGGCGAGTTCACCAAGAAGAACAATGTACTATGTACACTGTCTGAGATCAAGAAGTCGACTGCAGATATCAGTACCAAGAATAAGGAGATCAAAACAGTGATTGCTTCCATTTATGGTAAAGTAGGTCACCTGGAATGGCAGCAGGATTGATTGATAAGGTCAAAACAATAAAGCAGAACGTCGCTATAATCAAGGAAACGATTGGAGCACTAACGGCTAGTAACACTATTACCTCACATTACATCCTGCCAAAAAGTGGATACAGACAGCGTTGTCGAGGAGACTAAGTCTAGAGCAAATAAATCCAAGAGATCGAAAGAGGCAATTAAAGAGCCTTTGAATGGAAAAATAGTTCCCACACCCTTTCTTCTTTAGCTACTGTCGCCAGTAGCATGGACAAGAAGTTTGGCAAGATGAAAGAGGGAGAAGACTTCTTGCTCGCGATCTCCAAGGTGAAGGGCAAGCAAAGCTAGTGAGATGAGTGAGAAAATGGATGTATAAACTGCTGAAGAAAAACTTCTCGAAGTGTATTAAAGCTGTCACAGAAGCATCCACGACAATGGTCAGACGAATTGGGCCAGCTCGTGTGACTTACCGAGAAGACGAGCATACCCTTTTCGCGACATTTTCAAGACTGAAGGACGAGATGAGGGAAGTCGAGGAGAATGTCAGGCCATGGAATAAGACACGTCTTTATGTCAAGCAATAAGCCGGGTGCTTGAATCGCATGATGCCATAGAGAAAGCCTTTAGACTTGATCCTGAAGTGGGGATGGAACGCATCATTTCGAAGCTTGATGAAGTGTGTAACACCATTTTTCAGGAAAACCCCTTGAAAATCACGACATCAACACTTGGAGCAGCATCAAATCGGACGTAGTGTGCCTTAAAGATTTGATTGGAGCAAAGTTATTGTTATGAGCATTGGGTGGGACGAGATGAATAGTGAAGGTAATGAAACGATTAACTATCTTCCGTTCTGGCTTTCGTTGACAGACTTCCTACATTGGGAGGTTCTTCCCAGTAAAAGGGCCAACAACAATGACTCTGTCTCCCGATCTGCCTTTCGATTTAGTGATGATACTGAGGTGAGCTCGAATTAACTTGGGGGGAAGGCCATTGGTCTTCATCATCGATTCAAACTACCAATATGGTTTCAACCTAGCAGTAGACTTCCTCGTAAAATCAACGTATCGAAGGGCAAGTGCTCTTGCAAAACCGCATTCAAAATCGTATCCTCTCCAGTCTGAAGATGCAAGCCATGAGCTCATGGCAGAATAGACCGGTCAGCTTTGAGTGTCTCCTCCAGCTTCATGCCTCAAGCATCCGTAGTTCCAATCAATTCAAACTTTCTTCCTATATAAAAAGCGCCAACAAGCGTACCCAGAGCCTTCAATTTGTCTTCAGCCTCCTCGAGTGTGTATTTGTACGTCCCAGTGTAAAGAATCTGCACATCTTTTTGAACATATCCACCAACATAATCCTCCATTTTCAAGGCCCACGAACCAATGCCGGTGAGTGAAAAGCTCTTTCGAATAGATTCAGGGGATTATTCGAGGAGTGATCAAACAATTTCGACTCTGATCTTGTTGTGAGTGGCTAGGCTAATTTTAAACCCACCCAACAGCCTGGGTTCCGTCAGCTTATTTTGCAAACATAGCGATAGACTGACTATAGATAATCCGCAGATGGGAGTTTATATGCAGCTGGTTTGAGGGCCGTTATTGGAAGATGTTGCAGATAGACTGGTTGGGAAGTTGAGATGTTTGTGGCAGGGGAAGCAGCTGTAGGAACAGCATCAGTTACCTCAAATGGCAACAGCAGAAAAGAAACGAAGATGACTATCCATTCATCCCGCTACTTCTACAGATCCCTCATCTATCTTCTGGCTTCCTCATTGTCTGCAGAAGAGCCAAAGAGGTTGTGGTCTGTGACATTGGAAGAGGCTATCAATGTATTCAAAGTCATCCATAGATAGGCATTATTGCCACGACGTCCACAGAAAAATCTCATCCAGACGTGTTAGTATAGACCTGTAATTCATCGCTCTGGCGTGAAGTGAAGGGAACAGCAAGACCCAATTGCCGTAGCATAGATACGGCTTTTCTTTGATGATTCCAAGTTCTCCACCCCACACCTATGACCACCTTTCTATACCAGATGATGTACTCAGGTAAAGGTGACTTTATAACCGATACCATACACGCATTAACCTCTCCCTCGACTTTCAAGCTCCGTCCTACTATATAGGTCAACAGCAAGCTGCTCTGCCCCAAGACCTTCTCAACAGCCTCAGAGCAAACTTGTAAAACGGAGAAGCTTGCCCTGAACAGTCTGCCTAGCTACACAGTACAGACGATAACTTACTACCCATGAAGTGGAAGGTTGAACCGAACGACTGCTTGAAAATACACATTGATGGATTCGCGGTCGTTTCGATCGTTGGTGGGATATTTACAAACAAACAGTTGACGAGCGTAAGAGACCAATTTGGGCAAGGAAATTCTCACAGATGATCAAGCTCAGAACGGATATGAAATGAAGTTTGATTTCTGTCTTCTATGTACTGGACCACTTGGAAGTTGAAACGAGATCACCTCATTCATTGACTTGCACAGAAAATAGAGGATCACACAACTGAATGCCTCCAACTTATTTACGTGCATGGAGAGAGTTCTAGATAGAGGCTACTTCTTCGATCACTTGTGACACTGACATCCACGCTTGAGCTTCAAGCACCTTTGTTCCCATCATCCAGTTTCATGGCACTCGGTCAAGCTATTTAAGGGTTTACCTCGATAGGATAGCGGCGACATGTTGCGTGGATGCACATCATGCTTTGAGTGTAGATGGCACCAAAATGACATAAGAAGATGTTTAATAGTAAACGTTAAGAACCGAAACATGTATGTAGTGTAAAATCAGGATTGGTGCGAAATCTATCGGCTAATCAAAAGGCAGGGTTGCTAATTGTGGAGAGGATTTAGCGAGGTTGCCCTCGTGATGCTCTTTCTGGTAGCCGGCCCGTGGCAGCCATAGGGATCCGCAATGACAGATATAGAAAGTTATATAACCATGTTCCGAGAGCTCGGGAGGACTCCATCCATGGCAAGAATAGAGTATGTCCGTACTAATAAGAGTAGTACATCAGCCGAGGCGACTTGGTCAGCTTTAATAAATACTCTGCTATCCGCTCAAGATAATGCTTGAGCTTTGGTGTTGAAAAGGCCGTTGGCGCGAGAGAAAACTGACGAAATGATTTCCATTCATTTCTTGACAGCCTTGATATCCCTCGCTTCCCTTAGCAATGCGCTCACTTCAACCCTCCAACAGGTGACGGGCTTCACGTCCGGTCCTACTGCTGCTGGAATGTATGTATACATACCAACGACCAAGCTTGCTTCTGCTCCCATCATCGTTGCAATCCACTATTGCACAGGTAGTGCGAATGCTTATTTCACCGAGCATAATTATCCTGCCTGTAAGTCCATTAAAAATCCCACTTCTCTTATTTTCATTTTCATTTCTTTGCAATGATAAAAGAGTTCCGAAACTACCTCGCACATCACAATCCAGCTTCAGCGTTGAACTTGTGTTATTGAATGCATTTTCATCACAACTAATTCTCATTGTTCATAATTAGATGCCGATACGTATGGCTACATCATCATATACCCCGATGCACCCTCGTCCGGAAACTGCTGGGATGTTGCCTCTCTCACGAGTTTGACGCACAACGCAGGCGGTGACAGCTTGACTATCGTGAACATGGTCAAATACGCGGTAGCAAATTACGGCGGCGATATAACAAGAGTGTATGCCACCGGGTCCAGCTCTGGCGGCATGATGACGAATGTACTGTCCGGGGCATATCCCGATGTGTTCAAAGCGTGCACTGTGTACTCTGGAGTTGGCGATGGATGCTTTTATATGCCGGGGGCAACGGCTGGCACAGAACCTTGGTGGAACGCAACTTGTGCTACTGGATTCAGTGTGGCGACCGCCCAGCAGTGGGGCGATATAACAAGGAGCTATTACCCAGGCTACACTGGAAGTTATCCTCGAATGGCAATGTGAGCATTCTCCTGATCCTATGTGCTGTGATTAACTGCAACGAAATTGATAAAACTAACGGGTGGCTGCAGATATCATGGCACTTCCGACTTCTGGGTCACATATGCGAATTTAGCAGAGACTCTAAAACAGTGGTCAAATGTATTGGGTGTCTCCTTCGCACGAAACATCACTGACACGCCAATTGCTGGGTATACGAAGATGGTATATGGAGATGGTACTAAATTGGTTGGATTCTCAGGCCTAAATGTCGGGTACGTATATTTCGTCTGGCGACTTTACTAAAAGCCTGTAGCATCAGAGCCCGTGTATCTAGCTTGCGGCTACTCTTAGCGGCTTGTCATATGTACTAATCGAATCGCCAGGCACACGGTTCCAGTCCGAGAACTAGATGATCTTGCATGGTTTGGACTGAGCCCCCTTCCAGGCTCACTTTCATCTTCAAGCTCAGTCAGCTCATCGACAAAAACTACTTCATCAACGCTAACTACCTCGACTAAACCTTCCACCGCAACTACATCAACGTCTTCCAAAACATCGTCAGCGGCTTCGTCTTCAAAATTATCATCGTCGTCTGTGACTACTTCAACACGATCATCGTCTTCGACCAAGGCCAGTACGACACTTGTGACAAGCACGAGCACGACGTCATCGGTGGCTAGTTCAACTAGTGCAATTCCCCGCTGGGGTCAATGGTAAAGCATACAACATCATGAATTGAGCAAATGTTGACGTTCCATAGTGGAGGCTCTCCTTGGACGGGCTCGACAACTTGTGAGGCGCCATATACGTGTGTTTTCTTCACAGTGTGGTATTCACAAGTAAGTCAAACTGTCTCATCCTAAAGAAATTGATCTAACAGGATATTCTCTATAGTGTACCTAGTGGGTGTCTTGAGTCTCAAGTAAGACTATATCAATCAAGTAGATTCTAAAGAACAAAAGTTAGAAACACAGCAGAGAGGGAGTTATTAACCCCTGGAACATTCTGAATTATGGATGCATATTGAGAGAAAGTTATCGACACTAGTGAAGTTCAGTATAATTGCTCCTCTTCTAAGCCTACAGCACGTCACTGAAGCTCGACTTCAGAAGATTACCTTGAGCCTTCATCACCAAAGCGATTCTTCTTGCACATTTCCACGATTGAAAAGCCAACTCATTGGATCTGCGCCCCCGAAGCTGAACATATCATCTGCTGTCTGGAGGATAAGTCAGCTACGTTCGGCATGTAAAGGAGAGGCAATTTAGTTACAGTCAAGTCCCAGTCATTCATTATCTCGGCAGAAACATTCAAAGGTATGCTGAGAGGTTCACCTATGAGATTGCTTGTCTGACCTCGCGCCGCATTTGACTTGAGTATTGCCAGGCATATTTCCTGAGCTTCTTCGATACCAGCTACGATGGAAATCTCTGAGGACTTGTCTGTTCCAAAACCTCGCATCCGCCTCTTAATTTGGACCAAAAGTATTTTCATCAGTAGAAAAGTCTTGATGTTGGTCTCTCCCGCCTCAACACAACGCAAAGACCAAGTCTCTGCCTGGCTCAACACAGAAAGCAGATCGGGTCGCAGAGGAGTAGATCCCATACCTTCTTCCTCTCTTAATTGATTCTTCAGCTCTACAGAAATCATTAGGGCGGCCTGAAATGTCGCGGTATGAAAGGTCCCAGATCCGCAGATAGTAAAGCGATTCATATCGTTCCTGCTGGCTGGCTGCTCAGTCATTGGAGGAGCTGGCGGACAGGCTAAATACCAGATTTTGAGCGAACTGTCGAGAACTACCTTTCTGGAGAATGCATAGGCAGTTTCATGTACCGCCAAGCCGATAAATGGTATGTGAAGAGATGAGAGGTAATGATTTATAATGAGGTCGAGCACTTCGATTCCAAATTGAGATGATAGGGGCTGACTCTGTAAAGTTCGTGCTTGCAAATCACGTCGTAGAATTTTGTATGCATCTCTCAGAGCTTTGTCCTGTCGAAGGGTTTCTTCGTATGTTCCACGACAGCCAACACCATTGAGGTGCTTAATGATTGAAAGTCGAAGTGGAAGCGTTTCTCGGAGTACTATTGCCGTTGATGTTTGAGTGAAGATCTTTGTTGGCACTGGCGCAAGATCATCTGTAGCAAGCTGTTCATCATCGAAATTCCCTGGAGGCTCTGTGTTGAAATCTTCCAAAGAGATAAAGGGAGAGCCTCCAGAGATAATACTTGACTGCAAGTTTAGTTCGATAATCGTGTTCCATAGCCTTCGTCGCATCTCGGTGGCGAATGTCGTCCTCCTCGTCAAATGAGTAGTCGGATCTCTGTGCAAACCCATGCAGACAGCTGTTCTAAGCAAGGCTCCAGCGGATATCCAAACCAATTCTCCACCGTAATTTATTGCTTCACGAGCAATCAGAAGCAATATATTCGTTTGTAAAGACTGTATGTTGAGTCTTGATTTGAACAGTGGCTGTGAAAGTCGACTGTGAGCTTCGTGTACCCAATGAATGGCCGAGGTTCTAAGTGAGAAATTGTCATCGTGCGTGACTGCTCCAATAGAGAGGACCAACTTGAGTTGTAGGTAGAATTCTGAATCGGGCTGAATGTCAGACATCCAGAACGCGTCGTAGTCTCGCTTAAATGAAGGTATATGCAGGACGCGGTACACAGTTTCAGTTGTGCGAAGATAACAATCAACGAGCTCATCAGAAATGTGTTTTGGAGGCACATCGGTGCTCTGTGCAGAAAGCCACGCTGGCATTCGCTGTGACTTTATGATCCTTGCCAGCGATTTGCAATTTCGAATATTCGACGAGCCCATTGATAAATCATCTTCAAATTGTAACTCGCACCCCTCAAACAAGTCTTGACACTAAATGATGATTGTCAGTCAAGTTGAATGCTAACGGAGGTGAGTCAACTTACTAGTGTGGCTCCACTATACCAATGACTTTGTCCATATACTCGAGTTTTGTATATGGAAAAGTTGTTCGCATCATGTGGTGTATTTGGATCTTCATTAGCATGTAAACTAGAAGCTCCTGTAGGTTGGGGAGACTGATGAGTGACTTGGGAAAATTGTTCTTCTAGCTGCGTGATTCGAGCTTTCAAAGAAATAATATCTTGAGCCAAAGGTTGGCTTGCATGAGTAGAAACACTTGACAAGCTTGTGGTCAATGCGGTTGGCGTGTGGCTCGGGATTGGTGATGCTTGAGTTGGGTTGGAACTAGGTGTTGAGGTATGAGACTTCCCTCGCTCCGAAGGCAGAATCAATCTAGATCCACCGTGATGGGCAGGTTTCTGTTGCTGATTGTCTGGCAGGTGAGAAAGAAGAGGAGTGTAGACACAATTTGAACTTCTTGACTTCAGGCAATGGCTACAGGGAGTTCCACGATCGCACCTGGTTTTGCGATTGCGACAGGGAACACATGCACTGTATTTACTAGTTGTTAGAGCAAATCATTGGGATAGGACGGGCATTCGACGTACAGTGGCGGTCTCCTACGTCGACGTTCGGGCTCGGTCATGTCTGCTGGTTGCCTGTTGCTTTGCTTGCCTTAACACCCTTGACAAATTCCGGATCCTTTCTCAAGCAGTGAGGATGAGAGATATTCAACAGGAGGTTAGAACCAGAACCAAAAACCGCTTTGAATCTTCGGCCGATGTTTCTACTTTATCAAGTGAAGTTGGAGAGGGACAAGGATGCATTCCCAGGTAGAATTTGCCGAGTCCGAGTCCGGGTCCGAGGCCGAGCCCCTTAGCAATCTTATATCCGACATCAAGATTGCAGGTGGAACAAGTAGACTCTATATGATTATATGTATATCATCGATGCAAAGTCGCCATGATTGTCTGCCATGCTAACCCTCTTCAGTCTCTACTCCATTTTCCTCTATTTTGATAACTTAATTCTTGTATCCGGAACTGAGTACTGAGTTCATCATGTCGATTAACTCGCTTCCGAAAGTGCAGGACAACGACGCTGAAATTGATCCATCAATGGAGACTGAAAAGACGACAGAATTGCGCTATAATATCGTGCAGAATCTAGCACGCACATTAAGCGTAGACCATCCCGCCAGCAATCACATTTTTGGCGGCAATGATCCAAATTCTTCCCTGAATCCACAGAGCGATAGTTTTGATGCTCGCGCTGTAGGAAGCCTGTTCCTTTATATTCATAGTTTCAAGCTTGAATTTGTCGTCGAGACATACTCTTTGCTGGCGGCCTCAACCTCTTTATCATTGCAGTCTCACCTCATCAACGCTGGCTGAAGCGTGCTAACACTTGTAATAGTGGAGTACCAATTTCGCTCAGGTTGCTGACGAAGGCGGCCAAAGATTCCGTCAAATCGGACTTTGTTTTCAGAATCTAAATGTGTTTGGTTACGGTACACAAACAGATTTTCAGAAAGATGTAGGAAATGTATGGCTGGCGTTACCTGGTATGCTACGTCGCCTCTTTTCCAGCAAGGCAGGATTATCTCGAATCGACATCTTGCAAAACTTTTGCGGCCTAATTCGCCCTGGAGAGATGTGCGTCGTCTTGGGACCACCTGGTTCAGGCTGCACAACTTTTCTAAAAACCATCTCCGGCAACACGAGTGGTATTCATATCAATGAGGCCTCGTACTTCAACTATCATGGTTTGTCAGCCAAAGAGATGCACACTACCCACAAAGGTGACGCTATCTACACTGCTGAGATCGATGACCACTTCCCTCAGTTGACAGTTGGTGATACATTGACTTTTGCATCGCGTGCACGGTGTCAGCAGAACCTGCCAATGGCAATGAATCGAGATCAGTATGTCCATGAGTATCTTGAGTTCTCCTCATAAAAGCAGGTACTAATAGCGTTCGTCGCAGATACTGTGAACACCTTCGAGACGTTGTGATGGCCATGTACGGTATCAGCCACACCATCAATACCCGGGTAGGAGACCAGTACGTGCGAGGAGTGTCTGGGGGTGAACGTAAGAGAGTGACAATTGCCGAGGCAACACTCTCAGCTGCCCCTTTCCAATGTTGGGACAAGTAAGTAAAATATTGGAGGCAATCTCTAAGCAGAATCGAACGCGCTAACTTCGACATGAAGTTCAACTCGTGGTCTGGACTCCAGCAATGCGATTGAATTTTGCAAGACCCTAAGGATCCAGTCAAATGTATTCGGGCAGACATCCGTGGTATCTATGTACCAGGCGCCACAGAGTGCATATGAGCTATTTGACACGACTCTGCTTCTCTATGAAGGGAATCAAATATATTTCGGGCCCACTGCTAGTGCCAAGGAGTATTTTATCCGACTTGGATTTGAATGTCCGGCACGCCAAACCACACCTGACTTTCTCACTTCCATGACCTTCCCCGAGGAGCGTGTTACTCGTCTCGGCTGCCATCCTCCACGTACTGCGAAGGAGTTTGCAGCTGTTTGGGAGAGTAGCTCAGAGTACAAAAAGCTACAGGTTGAGATTGAGGAGTATAAGATCCAACATCCAATCAACGGCGCCGATGCCGAGATTTTTAGGGAGCTCAAAGTAGCACATCAAGCAAATGGACAGCGCGCCAACTCGCCATACATCTTGACTTACTCCCAGCAGGTTCGTCTTTGTATGTGGCGCGGCTGGGTACGATTCAAGGCAGATCCCTGGTTACCTATCGGGGTCATGATTGGAAACGTCTTATTAGCTTTCATTTTGTCGTCCCTGTTTTACAACATGGCCCAAGATACCCACTCCTTCTATGGTCGTACGGTCGTTCTTTTTATGGCAATGCTGTTCAATAGCTTCGCTTCTATCCTTGAAATCATGACACTGTATGCCCAACGTCCAATCGTTGAAAAGCAGAATCGATATGGTTTTTACCATCCATCGGCCGAATCATATGCTTCAGTCCTACTCGACTTGCCGATGAAAATTGCAGGCGCAATCTCCTTTAATCTGGTATTTTACTTCATGTCAAATCTGAATCGCGAGCCTGGAAACTTTTTCTTCTATCTTTTGGTCGTATTCCTCATTGTATTGGCCATGTCAGGCGCTTTCAGGTTCATGTAAGTTGTCTATACTTGAGCAGATCAACGACGACGGTGCTGATATCCCTACAGCAGCTCATTATCCAGAACAGAACAGCAAGCAATGGTACCTTCTTCGATTTTTATGTTGGCCCTACTCATATTCACCGGATTCGTCATCCCAATCGACTATTTGCCTTCCTGGTGTCGATGGATCATTTATTTAAATCCTGTTGCATATGGGTATGAGTCGTTGATGGTCAATGAGTTTCATGGCCGCAACTTCACCTGTTCTCTCTACATTCCTGATTATTCGACAGCTGGTGGAAACAATATTGCCTGCGCCACAACCGGAGCTGTTCTTGGACAGTCGTACGTGCAAGGAGAAGTCTACATCAAATCGGCATTTAGCTACCATCATAGCCACAAGTGGCGAAATGTTGGCGTTATTGTTGCCATGGTTATTTTTAATCACCTTGCGTACTTCGTTGCGAGCGAGTTCGCTACAGCCAAGAAATCGAAGGGTGAAGTTCTTGTCTTTCGCCGAGGCTTTGTTCCAAGATCCCTTGCTGTCAAGGACGACGGTGATGTTGAAAGCTCACTGTCTGGTCGTATTCCAGTTTTAATGCAGAGATCATCTGGTGCGGAGGCATCTAAAGACGAGAAAACCTTTCGTGGTTCTATGAGCGTTTTCCATTGGAGTAATGTCTGCTACGACCTCAAAGTCAAGGGAAAGCCTCGACGCATCCTTGATAATGTTGACGGTTGGGTCAAACCCGGAACGCTCACGGCTTTGATGGGTGTCTCAGGCGCAGGCAAAACTACCCTTTTAGATTGCTTGGCTGATCGTCGTGCAGGAACAGGAGTGATCACTGGTGAGATGTTGGTTGATGGAAGAATACGCGATGGGAGCTTTCAACGCAAGACTGGATATGCTCAACAACAAGATCTGCATCTTGAGACGAGTACCGTAAGAGAAGTAAGTGTAGAGACTTCCTCAAATACTTGCAACGACGATGAGCGGAAGTAGTTTTGAGTAATCAACGATCGTCTTGTGGCATGACAGGCTGACTTCAATACAGGCTCTGAAATTCTCAGCGCTTCTACGCCAGCCGCATAGCGTCCCGAAAGCCGAGAAACTTGCGTACGTGGATGAAATTATCAAGCTGCTCGAAATGCACGAGTATGCCGATGCTGTTGTTGGTATTTTAGGTGAGGGTCTCAATGTTGAGCAGCGTAAGCGATTGACTATCGGCGTGGAGCTCGTTGCTAGACCACCTTTGCTGCTATTTGTTGACGAACCAACTTCGGGTCTCGATTCTCAAACTAGTTGGGCCGTCTTGGACTTGCTGGAAAAGCTCTCCAAGGCTGGGCAATCCATCCTGTGCACCATTCATCAACCATCCGCAATGCTTTTCCAGCGATTTGATCGTTTGCTCTTGCTTGCGGAAGGTGGGAAAACAGTATATTTTGGTAAGATTCTCTCTATTCGTTTACTGAAAACTTCCGCACAATGCTAATGGTGAGGTCCGAGGCTATAGGTGAGATTGGCAACAATTCCCAAACACTCATAGACTACTTTGAGCAGAATGGATCAGTACCTTGCCCACCCAAAGAAAACCCTGCCGAGTGGGTGCTTCAGGCGATCAAGGCTACACCAGGCAGTACATCGCAAGTTGACTGGCATGACACTTGGCGTTCTAGCACAGCGTACCGAGGTGTCCAAGACGAATTAACACGACTGAGAGCACGAGGTACTGAACCGCAGTATAAAGATGAAGATTCTGATACTGCATTGTATCGGGATTTTGCCCTACCTCTCTGGCAGCAATTTTTGATCGTTACCGAGCGTGCATTTCAACAGACCTGGCGGACCCCATCCTATATTTATTCCAAACTCGTTCTCTTGATTTCTTGCAGTTTGTTCATCGGTTTGGTTTTCATCAATGCACCACTGAGCATACAAGGGCTGCAAAACCAGATGTTTGCGATATTCGAGCTGATAAGTCTCGTTGGGCTGCTTGTGGATCAACAACTGCCGAATTTCATCACACAACGCTCTTTATATGAGATTCGCGAACGACCTGCTAAGACGTACTCTTGGATTGTCTTTATGCTGAGTCAGATTGTTTCCGAGCTCCCTTGGAGTACTTTGGCCTCAGTCTTCATGTGGGCGGTCTTCTATTTCCCTGTTGGTTTGTACAAGCATGCGGAGGCTGCTGGGCAGAGTACGGAGAGAGGATTACTGATGTGGCTTCTCTTTTGGCAGTTTCTTCTGTGGTACGTATTAAACTCCCTTTTATTCTCATTGTTGAATTTCTTCTTTGAAGTTCTATCATTCTGCCGGTCTCCCAGAAACCGACTTGAGCTATAAGCTCTTGGGACTGGTCTGAACATCTCTGCTAATATCTACTAAAGGGTCAATACATTTGCAAATATGTGCATTTCGTTCGTTGAAACGGCCGATGATGGTGGCAATATTGCTAATTTCCTCTTCACCCTCGCCTTCTTCTTCTGTGGTATACTAGCCTCACCGAGTCAAATGCCACGGTTCTGGATCTTCTTATATCGACTCTCGCCATTTTCATACTGGGTCTCGGCTGTCTTATCAACGGGTCTCGCTAACGTTGAGGTGACTTGTGCGACCAACGAGTTCGTTACCTTTAGTCCACCTACCGGCCAATCGTGCGGCGACTATATGGCCGAGTATATTTCGAGGGTTGGAGGGTATTTGCTGGAATCAGACTCTATGAGCAACTGCAACTACTGCAAGATTAAGGATACGAATGTGTTTTTGACGATGATCAATTCCGATTATGGCACCAGATGGCGTAATTTTGGACTCATGTGGGTGTACATTGTCTTTAACATCCTGGCAGCTTTATTACTGTATTGGATTGTACGGATGCCTAAAGGGCGAAAGGCCTTGTGAGCAGGTCAAAGTGATGTTGGTAGCTTGGCTATGCGTGATGGTGGAGTAAAAGAGGGGGGGAGTTAACTACAAGAATCGTCATTCGCTGTATTTGTAGTTTAGCCAATGAGATCTCTGCTCTATCTGGTTTGATTAATGCTGTTTGTCATATGACACCGCTTTACCTTGCTTGGGTACTTAGATATTGACTATCCTGTGTCATATATGCTTTACTTATTACCTCCGTAGGTGCTGTCGCTATTAATGGTATTGATCGTCGCTTCGCTTCCGGCGGTTACCCGTTCCGTACCAATTGTCCCGACGGGCACGGTCGTCAGGTTCAGAGCCGTTCCTTTATCATTAGTAATACTTGGCAAGCATCTCACCCACCTTTCAATCTCATAACAACACATCACTCTTAACAGTGGTAAACGCCGCCATGGCCCAAGAAACGAGAACTGAAGATGAATCAAGGATACACGAAGAAACGCCGCTCCTCGTAAACCAAGATCAAGGAATCCAGGACGAGGAAGTGACCAGCAAAAGTGGGGAGAAGAGTAATGTTGGCTGGTACTTATGGAGGTTGTTCTGGGCCATTTCTATCGGACTCGTCCTAGGCGTATTTGTGAAAGGCTGGATTGATGCTGGAAGTGATGTGAATGTGAGGTTTACCATCTTCATCGTGGAGAACTCGCTGACAAATACCATAGTTTGATCTGGGAGCGGCGCTCAAGAGAGCTCTTGGAGGCGGGTTAAGTGGTGCTGCTGCCATGGTCCTGCAGGTTCTCTTATTGATGGTGAACTTCCCAAGACTGTGTATAAGCTGAGACTAATGGTTTTCAGCCTCTTCGCACAATTATGAATTATCAGTATCGATTTGGAAATACCTTCACGGGATCGACAAAGCTGCTCTATGAGGACGGTGGACTTGGACGTTATTATCAGGGCATGGGAGCTGCACTGATTCAAGGTAAGCATTGTCATCTCATGATAGAACTGAAGTTGACTTCCCAGGACCCGTGTCCCGCTTCGGTGACACAGCAGCCAATGCTGGCATCCTCGCGCTGTTGCAATCCAACTCATACCTGAAAGACTTGCCAACTCCTATCAAGACCATCTTCGCGTCACTTTGTGCTGCTGCTTTCCGCATGATCCTCACCCCTGTTGACACTCTAAAGACTACGCTTCAGGTACAGGGCTCCAAGGGTTGGGTTTTGCTGCGTCAGAGGATCAAGTCAGATGGAGTGGGAAGTTTGTGGTGGGGTGCGTTTGCCACTGCTGCTGCCACATTCGTGGGCCACTACCCATGGTTTGCTACGGTAAGCATGTCTGATCTTTTCTTCAGGAGAGCTACTAACGTCTTGAAAGTATAACTTCTTGAGTGAAAATATCCCCGAGCCGGCAAGACATCCTATTATTGTATGGCTTCTGCGCCTCGCTTTCATCGGCTTTGTTGCATCGATTGTGTCAGACTCGGTGTCAAATTCTCTGCGAGTAGTGAAGACGTATCGACAGGTCAACGACACCAAAGTGTCTTACAGTAAGCATGGCCCTTCTTGACTAAAACAACTGACTGATCCTGTTCAGCTGAGGCGGTGAAGTTGGTCATTGAACAAGACGGACTTTTAGGGTTGTTTGGACGTGGTCTCAAGACTAGGATTCTGTGCAATGGACTTCAGGGATTGTTGTTCTCTATCTTATGGAAGTTATTCCTTGACCTGTAAGTTGCCTCAATGTACCCACGTGTACAGCATATGCTGACAATCACTCCAAACAGTTGGGACAAGCGCACTAGCACCTAAGGAGAGCATATCAGATAAATCTCAGCTCTTGAAGCATATCCTACGAAATGTGCTGCCAATTCATGAAAGAGCAGCTCTGGGTAATTTTTGACTTTGTCGAATCAAGTGAGCATAGAGAATGAATAGAATTCAGGATATGAAGAAAATAGATGTATATATTGTGGAGGCACAACCAGATTATTCTTGGATGCTGGGTCGGTTCTTGTGAGTGGTTACCTCAATCTTAAAAGCGATAGTAGTGCAATAGATTATCTTTCAGGATAAAACACATTTCCTTTGGCGATATCCTGTAGGTTTCTGAGCCGCCCTCTTCCAAGTTCAAATTACTCAAAAGAATCAACCAGACTACCTCCAGCAACTCGAAATTGCTGATAATAAATCTCCCCATCCTCGGATTACGTCGAGTAATTTGCAAACACCAACATGTTGCCTCTATTGCATGCAAAAGACATGAGGAAAGCGTCCTTGTTGTCGTCCATTCTTCCCAAATGTTCCCTTGCACGATCACGAGCATACACGAAAGCAGCACCATGATACCTTATTTGCGTCTCCGCTTTTAAAGGATCCTCTCCAACGGCGCAACAGTCGCCCACAGAGTGGCATAAAACCAATGCGAAAGGTCCTGCTCCCGTCACACCAAATCCCCCAAGACGATCAATATTGAATACGTGAAAGAGCATCTTCTCCGGCCCTTCAAAGATATGTGGCATAGGTATTGACAAACCTTTGTTGAATCCCAGGGTATTCGTTGTAGCGCCTCTGATATTCCTGCATGTACTGGAAGTTACCCTCATCTTCCTTGAGAAGCGAGGAGACCTTGACGAGAATTGCGTCTTTGGTTTGCGCTCGATTCACTTTGTATCTATAGGCTTCGAAGGACGGCTCAAAAGGGGGAGGGGTCTGTCTTGGACGATCAAGTCGTTCTTTCAAAGATGTGAGGTTGCTTGGTGGCTGCAATGTTGAACAAGAAAGCACGCAATTCACGAGCAGCCATTTCTCAAACCTTGAGGTGTTGTTTTGCGTGCCTATAGTGTTTGTATCATGTGCTTCAGAGGAACCTTCCGATCTGAGGACATCTCCATCGTCAGTTGTAGGATTTAGCACATTGGTTTCCCGTCGAAGAGCTTTGAGATTGTCTCATGTAAGGGAGGTTCGCTTGCAGAGTGGTAGTGATGAATCGGATTCTCGAAATCCCTTCTGTCCTTCTGCACCTGTCGACATGCTTGTGAAACACTTTGCAATCCTCTTTGACATTGAAAACTAATGATACTGGTCCTTGGATACAGTCTCAAAGACAAGTTGACTTGACGCAATCTTGGAACTACCTCTGTCAAATGCAACACTGTGAGCGCTGATAGGTGTATCAATAGTGTGACTAAGCTATATGAAACACGCTTAACCTAAGTGCTAACTTTAATGCCAGCTTCGTGTCTTTAATGGTCTTTCTCGCGAAATCAAATCGATTGAGGTAAAATATGAACTATATGTTCTATAGAAGTGGCTAGATACATGAAGAAACTATCGTGTCTCATACTTCGTGAATCATTTCACTGACAAAAAAATCATACAGCCTACAGGTACAGGTAAACCAAACATTGCATCATCTTCTACTCCTGAAGTTCTTCATGGACTGAGAAACGTCCACGCTGCGACTGGAACGCCGCGCTTTGCGGTCACGGATAGGGTCAATATCAGGAGGAGAAACATACATGGTCCGTTGCTTATGCAAGAGGTCCGAAAGAGGGTAATCTGCATCATGACTGGGATTCTTCGTCGGGGATTCAGTCTCGACGCCTTGGTACCAGTCGTCGTTATATGGGTCACCACTACCATTTACATAGTCAGGATGCGGCCCCGATTAGGGGTTCTTAGCTTCCAGAGCATCTCTGGCACTTGAGCAGACTTCGAGTTCGGAAAAAGCGGCATGCCGCTCTCTGAGCGTGTCATCCGTTTGAACATCCCATGATTGTATCAGTTTGTCACGCAGCTCACTAGAACTCATTCTGGCCGAGTCCTGGATGTTCCTCAGTTGTCGTCGGCCATCTTTCCATTGCTCATAACCAGAAGTAAGAAACGTAGACGAGATTAAACTCTGATGGTATTCGGGATTCCCTGCTGTCCCCGATGAATGATGGGCCCAGGTGTGAAGAACTGTACCATCTGTTGTGAAAGTTGTCACAAAAGCATGCCCGTCAGGGTCAGCACAGCCAAGATATTGGGTTGCCTTGTTTCGGGCATGAACCATGGCTGCGCTATTGTAAGCAGCTTGGGAACGAGCTACCATCATGTTTGCGCTCGGAGCTCTCACTTCTGCAGCAAGATGCGGCAGTGTTACTGAATTCTTGAAGGCAGTGACAACTGCTTCTCCACCAAGTTCTGCCTCCACAGGAAATGGCCGAAACGCTTCTGCCTGTGGTCCTTCCACCAAATCTGGCTGTGGAGCGGAAAGACCATTATTGAAGCCCACATCCTTCGGATACTCGGAAAAAGCTTTGTCTTGGGCTCGACCATAATTGAGGTGCTCGGTCGAATTGTACTCTTTCAAGAAGAAGCTGGCGAATTTGGACACGGTAGCAGCCTCATTTTCAGTGTCTTCTATTTGGACACACCAGTCGCTGTATCGACTCTCTGTTGGTGAAGCAGTGTCCCGCAGGCGGTTATATGCAGCTCTCAAGTCATCAATGTTGGCGGGTTCCGTAAACATGACAGGATATAGGATGCCATTTTCCCGAGCGACCTTGGTGAAGTCTCGGTGGGTGGTGGATATCGATGTTGAGGTTCTTTTACTCTCTCGGTCTCGTATGCTCTTCTCCTTCTTTTAATCTGCGTGTTGCTGCCCACGCTGTGTTTTCCCATGTTCTCCAAACACCGCAAGTTGTCCTTTGTGAGTGCGAGTAGATGGATAGCTTCTTCGCCATGCAATGATTCGAAGCTTGATGTACGTTGCCGTTTTAGGCTCTTCGATGGAGGCAAATACGTATCTGCAAGCCAACGATCAATGTAATTCGGAGGTTCCAACGGCTGGAGGTCTGCTATTGCTCCTGTTGGTGTAAGTATTATAGGTGTATTCAATGGTTCAGTCGTCTTCAATCGCAATCTTGCGCTTCGTCGCGGTGGTCCTAGGACTTTTAATACACATCCATTCTGGCAAGAAAGCACCTACCTCTAGATTCCGATGCCCTTCTTGGACCAGATGGCATTCGATTCTTCTCCCTCGAAATCCCCATGGTGGATTTGCATGGTGTTTATTATTCCCAACGACAGACTTGGTCTCTTGATAATTGACCTTAGACTTAGACTTGCCTTGGATTGGTGTCGTCATGTCGCTAATTTAGTGATGTTGCGCCTGTAAGCGCGGGGACTCCAGCGATGATAGAGACACGCTATGCCGCACTGTACCATGCATGCCGCTCCCTTCTCTTTGACTTTGCATCAACAATGTTTCGTGGAGAACGATGGCAAACCAGACAAAAGAAGCAGAAATCCCTCCGTCTTACAACCGCCAGTGCTGTATTTGAACTTTAAATCGATGCTAGGGATGAGTCGTAACATGTCTAGTACCTACCATTGCTACCTTTGTGTGCTGATGAGCCGGCTCTCCCTACCTCCCCATGGAAGTAGCATATGTAGACTACTTCATCTCAGCTAGGAATTAGCAATTGTCATTACCCTCTCCGTTGGTCTCGCCTCAATTTATGAGTATCTGGCTCTCTACAGATGGTGTGTTGTGGTCTTGTCATGCCTTCGGCCTTGTAATCCACTCTCCGTCAATGTCAACACGATCTCTCCCTGCATCAGCTCTAACAAAGTTCTCAGAGATCTCAGAAGACATCATTATATCCCATATGCTTCTCAATCTATGTTCAGGGCAGAACGAAAGAGGTCTTGCACAATGTTGGATAACCACTATATGTGTAGTCAAATCTTCAAGCGAAGTATTCTCCATCACACTCAATATCTTGCACCCTCCCATATCTCACTTGTGCTCTTTGTGTTTGCCTCCGAGCAATCTGCTTCCTCCATATACTTCCTTCTCTACCAAGAGTGTCCACTGACAGTATGTCCTCATCTCTGGGATGACAAGTACAACTTTGTGAATGTTCTTCAACCAACCCACGGTTTTCCCTTCTTTTGTCTGCGACATACTCGTTCTATCTTCCCATTCATTTCTCGTGATTGGTGTCATGACCAATTGCAAGGCCACGAAATGTGCCTGCAGTAGCTGACAGGTGGCGTTCGCTGGATTGATGAATTCGCAGAAGTCAGGATAAGGCATGCTGTAAGAGAAGAGCTCGTAAACCTTCCGCAGGGTCATGTATGCTACCTTTCGTCAGCGCCTGCGTGTGTTTAATTACCCTTCATAACAAAGATGGGGTAAGGAGATGAAGTACCATCTCTCGATGAAGTCACCAAATTCCTAGCCATACTGAGAAGCAAGCTATACATGTCGAGCTCCACCCTCGTCGTACACAATGGTGCCATTTTCTCTAAAGATCTACAGCCAGCAATCACAACATCACTATCAATCAATGGCGCACTGTTCAATTTAGGATCCAACATTTGCAGCTGATCGTCTCCCCACATGCCTTTGAACACAAAATTATAACGCCGCGTTCCCATCTGCATCCCGATAGCTATACAACCACGAATGAACGACATATACTCGCCAAGGCCATCATGGATAAGGGCAGATTGGAAGAGCAACGAAAAGCAAGTTGCAAGCATAGCGTTGCCTTGTTCGGAAGAGGTAATACCTAGATCAACAGCGGCCTTCAAGGCTGAGATTGCTTTAGTACGATGGCTGAGAGCGATCAGATGGAGTGATGGAGGATACGAGTCAACAGGACGATGTGTGATGATATCTGAGGCGGATAGGGCAAGCATGGAATGTAAAAGGTAGTCAAACTGACTAAATGTTAGAGATGAAATCTGGTAGTAGAGAATATGCTTACACCCGTGGAGATACATGGCACTTCGTGCTTCCACCTTGCATCATTTCCTGGTGGCCAATGCGGATATGCATTGTCGACAAAGTGATTGAACAGTCTAAAATCAATGATGGAGAAAGTTGGATGACATGAAGGTTCAAGATTTGTCAAAAAGATTGACGCCTCAGCCTCTAATGTTGCGTCCTGCTTAGGGATATGGTGCGCTTGACTGAATTGAAGCTCAGGCCAGACGCATTGGAGACCTCGATTTACACAATAGGTGCAAGATGGCTTGTTTTCCTTACACTACTGGGAATCAGAGATGTACAATGTTAAGGAGTCAGACTGTCAACCTTGATACGCGCTCGTTTGCAATTCAGGCATCCTGTCCGAGACTTGGTGTGGCCTTTACGTCCACGCCCTTGTGTCCCTTTGGACAGATCAGCCGACGTTGGAAAAGACATCAATCCATGTTCAGACTTCGATTCTGATGCCTGAAGAGTTGAAGATAACAATTGTACAGTTGGCGTATGAGTTGAGGCTTCGATGGCTTGCTTCGATGAGCACAGTTTCGCCCCTGGAATTATGTTTCCACAATCCTCCATAAGTCTCTAGGTTTTACAAGATTGAGATACAAGTCATTGTACCTCAGTTAAGAACAACCATCCTTTTAGGCAACTTAATGGATTCACAGAGTGAGACGTTCAAATGATCGACGGTCCAACTCGGCTATTCCAGTTGTGGGGCTGTGCCGCTGCTGTACACAGCCACGAACATTAATCGAGGAGCAAGCTGCTGATTGGAGTCTTGGCCTGTGTTTGGCACATTACATGGAGGAATGGGTTGCTGCTTACTTGCTTGGCGTCTAAGGTAGCTTTCATCTCAAATGTTCGACAGCTGTTTGGCGAAATTTCCGATCTTCCCTTATTGTAGTAGGCTATCCGGATGAGGGCAGTGATGTACAGATACTATACTGAGGATTGGGTAACTCATTGGTTTCACTCCAAGAGAACATCATAATCAGAGCTAAAGATGCTTCGGTGGATGGAATTTGGAGCAGCGTCCGTCATCACACAATACGAAACTCATCACGTTCTTGGTACCTTTGCACTGCTGTGTACATTCTCTCGATGCATGTTCTACCGAATGGTCACTCTTATTGTGCTGTCGGAGTTCTTCGACTCTTCTGTGACACACACTCAAGACTTCGAAATGAGCATAGCATATCAGCAATCATCGATGTTTCGAAGTTGTTCAAATTGGAGATTTGGTGCTGCACAATCAGTTCAATCATGATCACTTTATGTCTAATTAGTCACACCAATCCAGCATGTTTCCAATGCAGAGCTGAATGAGTATTGGAAAACAGATCTATCGAACTGACTCCATCATCGAAAGTGTCACTGTCTTTTGGTGTCCGGTGGGTTCATCAAATTCGGGAATTTGCAAAGTACATTTCCTTCATTTTATTGTGAAAGCTTCCAGACATACTATCTCTCAACATCCACTTCTATTCCCCTTCACCTATGTGATGTTTGGAAACGTCCAGCACCTGCTTGTCGAGCTGTGGAGATGTTATTTCCCAGACTCCCCCACTCTTCACTCCCACTCTTACATTCATTTATAAACAGAGATCCTCTCCTCGAGCCCCAGCTCACAAACAAAAACCCTCGTTACACTCAAGCACATTGCTCAGAGTCAAAATGTCACGAATTATTGTTTTAAACACATCAGTTCTTACACTCGACAATGAAGACACATTCTTTTACCCCGGATTCATCGAAATTCGCGAGGACAAAATCTTCAAAATTGGGTCATGGTCTCCGAACATGATGATTGATGAATACGATGGAGTCACTACAATGATCGACGGAACAGACAAGCTTGTCATGCCAGGTTTGGTGGATTTGCATTTCCATACGTCAGTTGCAAAGGTGCGTTGACTCAAAGTTTCATGTCCACTCTCGAATCTTGACCCCACAAGACCTCGCTTGACTAACTTCTCTCAGGGCTACGGGGATGATCTTCCTCTCTGGGAGTATCTTGACACAATATGGTACCCTTCAATCAGAGCTCTCACTCCGGCCTCAGCGCGCACAGCAGCGCTTCATTCCTACACCACAGCTTTGAAATCCGGTACCACGACGGTGAATGACATGTATAGACACTTGCCTTCTCTATCCTCAGCAGCAGTTCAAATCGGCATCAGAGCAGTTCTTTCCAATGACATCGCTTTGCCAGAGCATAACCTAGACTCAGTTGCTGATAACATAGCTGCATTCAAGGAGTGCAATGATGCTGGAGACGGAAGGATCAAAGTGTGGATGGGTCTTGAATGGATGCCGCTTTCTGATCCAGCATTGCTTGAGGATATTGTGAAGGCTAAAAAGGAGCTGGGAACAGGAGTACACATTCATCTCTGTGAAAGCCGATCTGAGGTGGCTGACAGCATGAAACGATTCGGTAAGCGACCGGTTCAGCTTGCCCTGGAGGCTGGTTTATTGGGACCTGATTGTGTTGCTGCACACTGCGTACACTTGACGGATGAGGATATCAAAATATTGGCAGAAACGGGCACCTCTGTGTCGCACAACCCAGGATCGAATGCGAAGCTTGGTAACGGAGTGGCTAGGTTAAAAGCAATGCTTGATGCAGGTATCAATGTCGGACTTGGGGTAGATGCTTGTGAATGCCACAACTCGGTCGACATGTTTGAGACCATGAAGATGACCTCATACATGCAGCGCGCTTCTCTTGAAAACGCAGCCCTGTGTCAACCAGGCGAAGTGCTGCGGATGGCAACTGGTAATGGAGCAAGAGCTCTTGGGATCGACGCCGGAGTTTTGGTTGCAGGAAAGAAGGCCGATGTGATTGTTTTGAATCTGAAGAAAGATATGATGTTTACGCCATTACTAAAAAGTCCAAATGAGGAGAGGAGGAAAATGCTTGAGAGTCATCTGGTATTTGGAAGCAATGGTACGGCTGTGGACACGGTGATTGTTGACGGAAAAGTGGTGGTGAAAGACCGGAAACTAATAGCTGTCAATGAGGAAGAGATCAGGAACGGGATGGATGAATTGTTTCGAGTGTTGGTGTATGAGATGCCGAAGGTCACGGCGCAGAGGGACAAAGTGTAGACAATCTTTCTGAACAATGGCGAGGACAGTATTGTTTTCAGCCAGTACATTTCAGTGATTGTTGCCGCTTCGCTTGAATTCAACTACATTGATTTATTTTGAATCGAAACTGAACTCAAACAACCAGAACTTCATGTCCATACAATCTGATGAGTGGACACATCTCATCGCTCGGTACAAGCTTTGATACTAGTTCCCTTAAGAAAGGATCATTGAGGAGTAATGAATCATACCGACTAACTAAATGCAGCTTCGCTTAAGTTGGGAATCGAAGCAGGCGGAATCAAGTGCCTGCCATTGGCGATAGACAACAAGGTTATGTGGGAGCAATTCACACGACCATTACCCCACAATCACCGTCCCTTCACTTCACTGAAGAAACACAATTCGCGAAGTATGCAGCGCAATCGTTATAACATGTCGACTCGTATTCAAGCCATCGTAATCGGTAGTTTAGGAGTAGGAAAGCGGAGTATCCTCTCTCAAGTGAGTATTGCTCGACATTTCAGCTCCCAATCATTTTTTGGCACAACCAACAAAGTGACAAATAGTATTGCTGGAACTCCTACCCATGGGCATTTGACCCTACTGGAGAGCGATTCGTATATCACTTTGGTAGCTCTTCGCCCACACCTCTCGCGCACCAAATTCTCGAGTTCTGGGAGCACCACACCCCAGGGCAGTCCCCCGAAGACAAATCAATAATCACGGCTCTCATCGTCACGACTGATATTGCGGTCGTGCTGATATACGATGTCACTTCGCCTGCATCATTCCAAGAGGTTGCTAATTTGTGCCGCTTCATCAAGAGCGTCTCAACGTCAAGAGGGCGAGAGGTCTTGATTGTCGGCAATAAAGCCGATCTAGAGACTGATCCGCTGCAATGGCGAGTCAAAGATCAAGATGTGGTTGATCTCGTTACGATGATGGGAAAGAATTGTCAATTCGCAAGGGTATCTGCAAAAGACAATCAAGGTCTTGATGAGATGTTCTTTGCTCTTGCAGTAAGAGCTTTAGAGAAACAAAGACAGAGGGAGATCGAAATAGAGGAAGCGAAAGTCAGGGAAGAAGAGAAAGAACAAACAAGAGTGTGGAAAGTCAGATCCAAAATAGCAGTGAAGTTTTCTAGCTTGAGGCTGAAAGTGATGGTAAGAGTTGACCATTTGTGGAACAAAGCTCTGAGTCAGATTTATGGTAGAGATAGAAGACTGGATTTTGAACCTATAGCTGATCTTGCGACGTATCAGGCGTATATACGTGACGGAAAATAATTTTCGATGCTGCCTAATGTCTTCACATCCGAGGCGCAGAAGACAAGGAACAGGATTTGGATGGGGGAAATTCTAAATGTCTTTATTATGGAGTCTCTATAGGCGTAGATTGATATCGATTCAAACATCAATTAGAAGATTTTGTTCCAGATCTTCTTTACCAATTTCTCGTTCTTGTATGCAGGATTCTCCTCCGAATCTCTCCATTGACGAATACTTTCCATCTCAGCACTGAAGTCAATATGTTCGAGGGGGATGATCTTCGATTTGAGGAAGAATTTAAAGAATATGTAGAGTGCTGTGAACACATGATTAGTTGTGGGTGGCGGTTTATGGGATGTGAGAACTGACCTGCAAAAATAGCGATGTTGATGTAGTAGGTGAGGAAACCTGAGGCGGTGAAGTTGCCTGGGAAGAATACAGCATAACCTTGAAAGCCGTTAGGAATGAACAAGCAAAGTTGAGGGGCATGCTGACCTGAGAAGAATATCACCAAGAAGACAATCAAGGTGGTTACGTATGCAACGTAGGGTTGGAGTGGGCTCTTGTACGGCAGTACTATTCAGTCTGTCAGTATAACTCAGTGGGCGTGGACTACAAACTCACAATCTCTTGAAAGGCCCTGCTTCTGCATGGCATAGTAGAATCTCAAATAAGTAACACCAATCACGATCCACCCTATCAAGCCTGCAACAGTCGTAATGTTGACCATCCAGCCGAACACAATTGAGCTTTCAGTGCTGATGACCATATACACCAGAGGACTCGGAAGCACACTCAAAGCAACGGCGTACCAAGGGGTTCCAAATCGATTGCAATTCATGAAGATCTTTGGTGCATGACCCTCAGCACTTAGACCATAAAGTGTGCGGGATGCAAGGAAAATGCAAGCCGAGCCAGAGGAAATAGCCGATGTGCATACAACAGCATTGATGATTGAAGGCAAGACATTGATTCCAGCTGCCTTGAAAGCAATGACGAATGGCGACGAAGCGGCAGTTCCAGTGGAATGAGACAAAGCTTCGCTGTCATATGGTCTGGCGAAGGGTGTTAGCAAAATGCGATCGTCACCTCAAAGCTCCACACTCTCTTAAAGCTGAATAAGCAATCCAACAGAAGAAGTCTCTCGTTACTCCACTCTGTGGTAGATTCGCTTCGGGCAGAGACTGAACTTGAATGGAGGAAACTGAACTTACACAATCATGCCAACAATCAAAATGCTCAAGACATAGAAGAAGAAGACTCGATAGAAGGTCTTCTTAGTGGCATCTGGAATGATCTTCCGTGGATTGGCTGTCTCTGTGCCGGAAAGGGCCACGACCTGGATGTTGCCATAAGAGAAAGCAGCACTTATCAATGAAGACCAGAATGCAAGGAATCTTCCGGTATTTCCTCCTACCAGGTATTCATTGAATGCTCCGGGCGTCCTCCAGTAACGAAAGCCGATTCTTTCACCATTGGGTCCACCTCCAAGGTCAACGACTAAACCAGCGATGATGAGACCGATGATAAGACAGATTTTCATTGTTGCGAAGATAACTTCCGACTGTTTCTTGTTAGCTCATATCCCAAATTTAAGGCTAAGAGAAGTACCTCTCCATAAAGTCGGACACCGCAGAAATTCAGAGCCCCAATAACGACCAAAAATACCGTAATGTATACGGCAGGATTAGTGGTTGTGTCCCAGAACTGGACGATTGTTGCAGCAGCACTCAGCTCTGCCGGCACCGAGATGGCCATTGTGTACCCTGGTTGATGTGAGAAGCTGTTCATATCTAGGGAAACTGCATTCGCTTACAGAAATTCCATCCTGTTGCTGCGCCTAATGCTGGCTCGACGAACTTCGTGGCGTGGCGAACAAATCCCCCAGTGACAGGCATAAAAGCGGTAATTTCACCCGTCGTGTACTAGATGAGACATCAGTCCATCTATCTATTGCCCCACTCCCATAGACTCACACTTATGCCTGCGGTCACAAATCCCATGAAGATATAAGCGAGAAGTGCTCCAGCAGGTCCAGCCATAGCAATCGTACTTCCAGAACTTAGGAACAAACCAGTACCCTGACGAAAGCTGTTAGCGATTTCTCATAGTTAGCTTCGATGGGTAAGGCGAGTTTAGGTACGCTTTGCCAAGGGTCAAATCAGCATCGTGTTGACTGCAATGCCTCTACAGTACCCTAGAGGATCACGTTCAAAGGGCTTGACTTCGATGAAAGCGAGACTGGGCAACCTTGACAGTACACTTACAATCATTCCAGCAACTATGAGGAGATATTAGCTTTGTCAATTCTCATGGTTTAGAACACATACTGGCAATCATATTGATGTGTCTCGAACCCAAATTGCGCTTGAGCTGTTCGCCATTGTCCTCAGAAGAACCCGATTCGACATCGGTGCCTGTTTGCAAAACCATCCCGGCCTTCAGATTCGTCGACTTATCGACTGACGTGGAAGACATTGTCAATATTTTTTGTTGCGAGGTTGAAGCTGTTGGTTCCTGGGCTCCATTCAAGTTGGAGTGGACATGATATAAGTCTCATCCACCTTGACCTCCACATTCAGCAGCCCTGAGAGGTTCATGAGATTGCAAAGATACGCGGTATGTCTTCGGCGTTCTACACGATAGGGATCAAATTCAACTGCAAAGTTTGAAGCCCGTTGAAAGTGGACCTGGTTTAGTGGACTCTGGACCCGCTTAGGGTTGTCGGTGTTCAAAGATAACAACCTCGGTGTCTTGTCGTGCCCCTGAATGTTCAATGTACCCCACTTTGGTACATTCAGCATCAACCTTTTCGAGAATTCGATGTGGCGAGATACATTTTTGACTATAAATGAACTAACCTGTAGGTAGTAATGTGGGTGACCCAGGTTATGCATGGCACAACAATGATCCGAAGAGCTTTCAAGAAGAAGCTTCTCTGCACTTGAGCTGAGACCTTGATCATTCTCTAAGTACTTTTTGGCCTTTTTCTGTAGCTTGTTTTCAATTGACTCCGCCATGGCTTCCTCAAAGATTGATGAATCGAAGAAAGCCGCTCATGTCAACATGATGAGTGACTGTATCATTGCCAACATGCCACCCGAAGGTCTTCGGGCGATCATGCGGGGGATGTTGGGAGGCGATGCAACAATCACATCAAATTTTCACAACCTGGCTTCAAAGTATCTTTCCAGTACACGACCGACCACCATTCCGGAGTTGTTTCACACAGAATGCAAAAGTCCAGAGCCAAAATCGGAGTTTCATAATCTACAGAGTCGGTACCGATGTCTGATGGGTTGTGGACGTGGATTTGAGAGTATGGAATTATTGATTGAAGTGATTAAGCAGGTCCACAAGCTGAGCTGGGATGAGAACACCCAAGAAGGGGAGGACTTCATGGATATTCTTGCTATCATAGATGGAGACATCGTCCAGTCGATTACGGCAGTGCAGAAACAGCTTCTCACGTCTTCTGGTATGAAACCAATGGAATCCCATGACGCGAGGGTGGTCGCAGGTCTAAAAGGGGCGCTTGCAGCTTGTCAAGCGAGTGCAAGCTTGAAAGGACAATACTTCGTGTTCGAACGAGGGATGTCAACTTTGGAGAAGTTGATAGTGGGAACAAGTAAGAAGGTAGTTTCCAAAAGTATTGTAAGCCGGAATGGGTGCGGTTCTCCCGAGACTCCCATTGAACGTGTTACTTTGGGTGATATTCAGGTTCCTCGTATGTTTATGGGACTTTGGCAGTTCTCATCTCCAGCTTGGGGGACCGCATCGCGAGCAAAGATAGACCGGCATTTTAGAAAGCATGTTGATGCAGGCCTGGTTGCATATGGTAGGCTTATCTATCAGTTTCGAATTTAGAGCTAACTCTTAATAGACATGGCAGATCACTGTAAGTCCCTACCTACACTTTTCCTGAATCGGATCGAAACTTCTTCTCGGATGTTCTCCCAAGTATCTGCTATCTGATACATTATTTCCGAGCTATCGCCACCTTTAGCTGCATATTAGAATACGTGCAAATTGCTGATTTAAATCCTCTCCAGATGGAGATGCAGAAGTGACATTTGTAGGTCTGATGGAATTTGAAACAGGTCACAATTAACATCATGACAGGGCCAATTTCGTTCCGTGCAGCCAGACTCATCGAGCATATACTGTGCAACGAAATGGGCTGTGTTCACCCCAATTCACATCACAAAAGAGACAGTAGACGCAAACATCTCAGAGCGACTGGTAGCAATCGATTCAGCACGCATTGAGCTTCTTCAATTTCACTGGCAAGATGTGAGTTCATAAGATCTCCATAACCAAGGAGATGACTGACCTCTACATCAGTATGACGATCACCAGTACGTCGAGGCATGCAAGCTTATTGCAGATCATCCTCAAGTCCAAAGTCTTGGGCTGTGCAATTTCGACACCCCGAGGATGGATGAGATTCTTGACAGTGGTGTCAAGGTGGTCTCCAACCAAGTCCAGTTCTCGTTGATAGACCTTCGGCCAACCTTCAGGATGGGAGAAAGTTGTCTGAAGCACAACGTCAAGCTTCTGACCTATGGATCGCTGGTAAGATACTCTCGCTTGTAATTCAAGCATGTATGCTGATGATTCTTGCAGTGTGGTGGGTTCCTGGCGGACAAGTGGCTAGATCAACCAGCACCAAATCTATTCGACTCCCAGATGACTCCTAGTCATCGAAAATACTTTGAAATGATCACCATTTGGGGAGGGTGGTTGCTTTTCCAGGAGCTCCTGCTCGTGCTTGCTGAGGTCGGGAAGAAACATGGTGTCTCTGTCTCGAGCGTGGCTATCAGGTGGGTGCTGGATCATGAATATGTTGGTGCGGTCATCATTGGAGCTCGTATGGGTATCAGTGAGCATATTGAAGAGAATCTGAGGGCATTTTCCTTCGTTCTAGATGATGGCGACAAGGGCAAAATTGAGGGTGTTTTAGCAAAATGTCATGGCAAAGCTATTTTTGAGGCGATGGGCGACTGTGGTGCAGAATATAGATAGACAAGCTACTCCTAGATTGAGCAGACGAGAATTTGGATTCCTTGAGCTCAGTAAAGAAGCTATAGACAATTGAATATATAGTGAGTAGTTATAAGCGTTAAAGATGTTGTTGTGTGAGGCTTGAATGTAAGATCTTACTACATGACATGATTGTGGTAAAGAAGGAATAGAAGTCGATTTGGTTACAGCGATAGCAACCCTAGAGCGTCCGCCATCCAGGCTCTTTCTAGTGCCTTAGGCCTGGATATGGGCACGTTTTTAGTGATCCGGGCCCGATAGCCGCCGTCGGCCCCAACTCCCTTTCAAAATTGCCTTGGTCGTCCTAAAATGGTGGCATTCTATAATGAATATATTTTGAGCAACTGTAGGCTGTAGGCTCTGTAGACTTTACACATTACTACATCTTAAAGCACCTTTAAGAGGCATTCAAGCGCTTGAAACGTACCATGTCGTCGCACGATTCCTCTGTCAGAATAGTATCAAGTCCACGGTTCAAAAAGCCTAGGCAGGTCATCCCATGCTGATCCACATACTGTGCTCTGCTAACTGATTCCGATACAGTCACAATGCATGCCTCTCGTGTAGGCTGGCCAAAATCAAATGTAAAGCCGCATCTATTCATGAGACATGTGAACGCTGTCGGAAGAATTCGCTTGACTGTGCTTTCGAAGAGCATCGTAGAGGTCGCAAGCCAGGCACACGGTATGCCGCGATGGGATGGATAGGTATGGAAAATTTAACTAACGGACTCATAGCCTCAAAAAGAAAAGTTCATCAGTGCCCGATAGCTCCTCAGTCATCTCAGAAGGGGTGGTCTTGCCAACAACTACACCTCCACTTCCTCCAAGCAATGAAATCTTCACCCCTCCAATTTCCAACAACAATGAAGAGGATTCCATCCCTTCAGATTCAGGGGGATGGGGAACTGCAGGACTTCAGCCTGCCAGCATACTGAGCAAGGAGGCTCAGTCGGGGAAGTTTTCATTAGAAAACATTCTCTGTATTCCAGATGTCCCTGAGACTGAAGCATCAAGACCGCCATCGACATACGGTTCTATGTCAAGAAGCCAAGAAGATCCAATCGAATTTCTTATTCTCACCTTCCCAGTTGCTTTAGGTCTCTTCGAAAGGTGACTCAGTCTTAGAACAATCATTTGCTCATTAACTGACCTAGCAGCTTCATGCGATGTATGAACCCTTATATCAGCCAACTCGATCCGAAGCTGCACACATTCGATTATATACGCCGAAAATCTCCGTTTCTTTTGACAACTATACTAAGCACATCCTCCAAAGCCTTTCATCCATCTTTGCACCCCGCTTTACGAGCTCATTCCGAGAAATTGATGGGGGAGACCTTCGTGAAGGGAACGAAATCTGCTGAAACAGTACAAGGACTTCTCATATTCACATACTGGAAGGAGCCGAATGAGATGCGAACATGGCTACTTGTCGGTTATGCTATTAGGATGGCAATTGAGCTTGGTTGGCATATCTTGGAGCCAAATCACAATCAAGATTTGTGTGACGAGAACGAGATCACGATAAGAGAGTCAAGGAACATCGAACGCACTTGGCTTGTCCTCTTTGTTTACGATAGAAGGTAAGCCTCTTCAGGTATTCTTCATTCACCCACATGCTCACGTTCTTCGCAGCCTCAGTTTGCAATTGGGGAAACCCTGGATGATCGAGCAAAGTGAGATCATTCTCAAAAGCACGACTTGGCATAAGCATCCTCTTGCTGTTCCTGGCGGAGACCTTGTTCTTGCATCATTTGTGTCTCTTCGTATCGTCGGTGCAGAGATGCTGCAACTGGCGACACAGACTAGCCCAGCCACGGACAGTCGTGGCGATTTGATGTCCAAGATGCTCAATAAGGGCATTACTGCCTGGGAAAAGGATTGGCTTCCATCGTTTGATCAAGGTCGGCGCGACTCTGCTCTCATCCTTCATTAGCTAACCCCAACTTAGATTCAATTTCCCCATGTCATCGATTTCTTGCAAACTTCTACGGCCTTCATTTGCGTCTTCTCGTGAACTCATACTCCCTTCAAGCATCATTGGCTGCTGACAGTAATGGATCTTTGATCTCCAGATCAGCTTTATGGCACTGTTCATCGAGTGCAACTGGGATGCTCGAACAGATCTCGGTGAAGTTTGGTCCTTTCAAGCAACTTTACTTCGTCCAGGACTCAATTCATGTCATGGTTGCTTATGCGGCAGTGTTTCTAATCAAGGTTTGCGCTCTCACTTCCTATCATTACATTTGATTGACTTGTATAGCTTCTCGTATCTTTGCCACAACACATCAGATGCGATTTTGAAAAGCCTTCTTTACAAGCGATACTCAAGAGCGCAGACACGTTTGAACATCAATGTGCCACTCAGATGACTGGATGTGCGATGCAGGCCAGGTTCTTGAAAAGCGTGATTCGAAAATACAATTCACTCAAGTCCCAGGCATCAACCAACAACTCCCAAACTCGTGTACAGCTTGATACGCCCGAACATTATCGTGCTGCTTCAAACTCAAGAATACCAACAGAAGACAGGGGTACGAGAAGCAGCTCCAACAATATCAATCAACACATCTCGGAACCTCAAGACCAGGACGTCCTTGGAATGAACCTATTTGCCGATAAAGACCTGTGGGACAACTTGTTCTCCGATGTCGATTTTTGGATGGGTGAAAATATATCCTTATCTGATAACACCATTATGTGAAATTGAGTTTGGTGGCAATATCTGTGCATAAATGGGGTGGCCAACTTCCAGGGCTGCATACCTGAAAACTCGGGGGTTAGCATGAAGAACCACGATACCGGCTTTCGTATCACGATGAAAAGCCATTCGAGCCTATCAATACGTTTCAGAGATGTCTAGTTCACCGAGAATCCTTACGGCCCCTACATATCTTCTCATTCCACGCCTCGTTGGGGAAATGGGTCTCCCCCACTTCGCTTATGCAAAGTCATGAACCCAGCATGATAGTCATTAAACGCCGAACCAAGCGGTGTTCTAAAGAGCAATCTGGTCTCAAAGTACACAGATGAAGGCGTCGATTGAGTGCAACTCGACATTCTTAGGACTTCCAAGCAATCAAAAGGATCAAACCATCAATCTCAAAATGGGCTCAATAATCCCACTCCTAAAATCCAAATTCAACACCATGGCTTCTGACGACTCATTCCAGCTGTACGATCTCCGGGTTGAAGTTGTCTGTCCCCCAGGAGCAAAGATTCTCTGTGGTGCCAAAGAAGGTGATCACTTCACATTAGAAGGAGAGATGCTTCGTCTCCCTGCAGGGCAAGGCATCAGCATATACAGTCTCTGTGAGCAATTTTCCATACAGAAGCTCAAGACAAGACTAATATTTGAAGCTGCTGTTTTGCCTCTTCTCGCAGCGAAGCAACGTCCAACTCACAAACACGATTGGATGACTACTGATGGGCTCATTGCTTGCCCTGATCCAAACTGCGGCTCTGTCCTGAAGATTACGAGGACTCGGCTCAGGACCTTCAGTCACGCGGAGACGACGGTTGTAGGGCTGGAAGGAAATGTATGAGTTAAATGAAATCATATGTCATGTGGAAGTAAACTGTTTCCAATCTTCCCTTCCAATGGTGACATAGTGATCTTAACACACCGAGGCTAGACAATTTTTCTTTGGTTAGTTCGTAGCTACAAATGGTGATGCGAAGAGAATTATCAAAGTGTGGCATCTTCTAGACTATTCCTTCGAGTATAAACAGATTTGAGCACATACAGTCCCGGAGTTCAATGTCAGTTCTGGCTTCAACGAGACATCGTCTAGTCACCGCAAACAGTGTGGTGATTTATCTCAATTGTGGGCTCATCTTAACTCTAATTCATCATTTTATTACCGTTCGTTCTCTTGGACCCAACAAGCAAAGCCCCGGCTACAGGTATCCCACTATCGACATTCATGGGGAAGGTGGAACTTAATATCGATATCAATATCATCGGTCAAATTTTGAATCCACATGAATCCCATCTTTGAAATAGAGTTATCTTAGCGGCTATATTCAAGAGTGACATCTCAAGTGTGGTTATCTTGAACACCGAGTATATTTCGCCATGGGGCAGGAATCGGCCAAGTTTCGATGTCATATAATGGCTTGAATACTCTATAATAGCTTGTGACTCTAGGAGTGACCTTCTTTCAGCGACTCGCTTATTTTGTGACTAACAGGAATATGTTGTTCCCAAGCAGATTCAGCCTTGCTACCACTAGCATTCTATCACTTGCCACCAGCACATTGGCATCGAATGTTACTATCGCTTCAAGACCATGGCTAGATGTTACTCTCCCCACAGAAGAGCGACTGCCTTTACTGATGCTACAATGGAACGAGTCACAAATTTATGCTCAGGTTCAGGGAGATACAGTGGTGAGACTACCTAGGCTGTCATCCCGCTTTCCTTCAACTGATGATTCTCCAGCTTGAAGACAACGGCACCGGAGTATCAGCATGCATCGGTCACATCAGTGGCAATTCAACACTGGGCATACCATCAATTTGCATGGGTGATGGCCCAGCAGGCGTTGGCAACTCTCTGAACAACGTCACAGCATTTCCAGCACCAGTTCTCTATGCATCAACCTGGAACACAACGAAACTGTACCTCTTCGGTCAAGCCTTAGCCCAAGAGCACAAGTCTAAAGCGAGAAACATAGTTCTCTCTCCTACGATTAACATCCTCCGAACACCATTATGGGGTCGTGCAGGTGAAACGTTCTCAGAAGATCCATTTCTCACTTCGCGGCTCGCTGTCGCTGAGACTCTCGGCATCCAAAGCCAGAAAATGCTAGCCTGTCCCAAGCATTTTGCTGCTTACAACCAGGACAAGAATCGTTTCGGTCTCGATCCGGAATGGGTGGCATATGACTCGATTGTTGATCGGCGAGTCTTGCACGAGGTCTACTTTCCTGCATTCAAAGCCGCAGTTCAAGAAGGAAAGGCGGCTTCAATCATGTGCTCGTATAACAAAATCAATGGCGAGTATGCGTGTGAGAATAAATGGCTTCTTGACACATTGAAAGTGGACTGGGGCTTTGACGGTTTTGTTGTTGCTGATTGGTACTTCTCTGACAGAAGCACCATCGCGGCTGTCAATGGGGGACTAGATATCAGTATGCCCGGAGGGGCACTTGATACTAGCTACGGTTTTCCAGCTTACTATGGTGACCTCCTGGTAGAAGCAGTTGCCAATGGATCGGTGGCTTGGTCGAGAGTGGAAGACATGGTGAAGAGACTCTGGCGTCCCATGATTGAATTTGGCGTCATTGACGAACCTGTGACTGGAAGCTCGGATGCTGTCGCAAGAACTCAAGACCATTTGGATCTTGCAAAAGCTCTTGTTGAGGAGGGCGCTGTCTTGCTCAAAAATGATGACTCAACTTTACCTTTAAGCGGTTCAAAGTACAAAAGTATCGCTGTGTTTGGTGTCGATGCCACAAATGCTTCTCAGGTTACCGAGAACCATGGTGGATTCGTCATCGATTCAACAATGATCACTCAAGCTCCCTTCGACTGGATCCAAAAATACGGACAGGCTCAAAACATTTCAGTACACTACGCTGAAGCTTACCCCGGAACAGGGACCTTTGCTCAAGCGCCCTCCAGCATGTTTCCAGGAGGTTTGAATGTCACTTACTGGACGACAACCGACCAAAGTGGACCCATCAACCAAACGCACATCGTGCAAAACATCACTTCAGCCAGCTATCCGGCAGAGCTTTGGGTCAGCTATCCCCAAGTCTTCTCATCCAAACATGTGGGAAAGTTCATGCCTACAACGTCTGGTCTCTACCATTTCTCCATGACTGGCCAAGGAGATGCAGCTCTCTACATCGACGACATCCTCATCTCCACCATGTCTGGTGCCAATTTTGGCAATACGGTCCAAGGGATCGCGAATCTGACTGCCAACTCAACAGTGGCCATCGAGCTCGACTACTCCATGGGCACCTCTCTCTCAACAGGCGCCTATGGCATCACGCTAGGTGTATCTGTCGGCAACATCACGCGTGACCTCGAAGCCAATGCCCTCGCCGCCGCTGCAGATCTCAGTATCATTTTCGTCTCCGACCGCTTCTCCGAAGGCCATGATAACAACATCGGGCTCTCACTTCCAGGAAACCAAGATGCACTCATCTCCCGACTTTCCAAGCTAAGCAAGAAAACGCTTGTTGTCTTGAACACCAACTCCGCAGTTCTCATGCCCTGGATTGATGATGTTGATGCTATTATGGAAGCATGGTATTCAGGCCAGCAAGTCGGCATTGCGCTCGCTAAACTGCTTTACGGGGAGGTGAACCCAAGTGGAAAGCTGCCTATGACTTTCCCTGAGAAGCTTGAAGATACAGTACAAATCCGTGACGAACTTGCTACAAATTTCACAGAAGGTTTGTATGTGGGTTACAAATGGTATGATGAGCATGGCATCACGCCTTTGTTTCCATTTGGCCATGGACTCTCGTATACGAACTTCTCTCTTGCTGGACTAAACCTCAGCATTGTCAACTCGACCGAGTTGACCGGGGTTGTAGCGACAACAACATTGACCAATACAGGGCTCGTGAAGGGCAAGCAGGTTGTGCAACTTTATGTTGCGTATCCTGAAGCTGCGAACGAGCCTCCGAAATTGCTCAAGGGGTTTGAGAAGGTGGAATTGGAGGCAGGGGAGAGTAGCGAGGTGAACTTCTTGATTGAGTTAGACGAGTTGAGAATTTGGGATGAACGTGTTGGGGTTGAAGACTGGAGATTGGTTGCAGGCGAGTATACCTTCATCTTGGGCTATTCTGCTACAGATCTATTAGTGAATAGTACGATACTGTTATGAGCAAGAAATAACATATGTTTGATATGAAAATAATACTTTACTATACCAAATGCATGACTTTTGTACTTCCTCCTCCGTTGCACTTTTGCGTGGAGCGGCTGAAGCTCTCATTGTGTCTCCATGATTGACGCACTTGGAAAGTTCCCAAGCCGCATGCTCTAAAGGATTCCTTTTCATTACTTGCTATCATACAGCAAAAGCTTCAAGATTATCAATAACATAAACGCTAAGCGAAAGAAAATGGTATCATATACTACCCCAAATGCACCCACCATTTATAGGCTCCTTGTATACCTGTGCCTCTTCGTACATAATCAGACACTCGCCCAAATAAGCAATAGATTAGTAATCAATTCTCTTCTCCCAAATCGGCGCATCCTGGATGCTCAAGCCTCCATCCTCATCAGGTCTCGTCCACGCCACCTTGTTCTTCTCATTAAACGTCGCCAACTCGTCAGAAATGGGCAGAATCTCGCTTGTGGCGTCACATTCTCTCCTAGAAATCCCCATCTTGTCCCTCACAATCCACAGCTTTGGCGGCTCTTGAGTAATCGCTGGGTTGTAATACGCCATCGCTTCGTCCTCTTCCTCATATCTAGGTGGTGGGAAGGCAGGCACTAGGCCTTGAACGCGTTGGTGGGATTTAAATTTGCGGGGGTCAAAGAACTTGGCGAGCATGGTCGCTTTCTTGGTGTCGAATTTCTTTGCCTGGGCTGATGTTGCTTCAGACGGAGGACCAGACGTCTTCGTCGCATCGTAGGATTTGTGGTCGTTTGTTTGCAGCAACGCAGCTGCTCCACCATCTTCTAATCCACCGTCGTAATTGTCTGGGAGGTATTCCATCAGCGGTTTGAGAGCGTGACGCATCATGGCATGGTATACTGCTGTACCAACTAAGAACATGGCCATAAGCACAATGGGTCCTGGAGCCGTATTGATTGCGAAGAGGCCGATGAGGCAAACTTCGGCGAGGTAGACACCAGTCATAAGTTGTTGCATGACTTTGGCATAGGCACGACCTTTCGTGTCGACGTTGTTTGTCAGGACGAAGAATGAGTTGTATCGCACTGCGAGATACAACAGAAAGAAACCAATGGCAGAAAATCCAAGGAGGAGAGGCGCAATGATGGAGTATGTGATGGCGATGATTCCCAAATTACCAACCTTTGGATACAGACTACCCCAGCCCAAGCCAGCAAGCGTAATGTACCGATTGAACATCTTTCGTGGACTTTTGTCGAGGAATTTGCCAACAATAGTGAACATGGCTAGTGCACCAATATTCAACAATTGGGAGGCTGCCAGACCGAGACCTTGGACGATGATATATGAGATGAAGAAATTGCTTGCTTTTGGAAGGTTCTCTGCAAGAAGGGTGGTCGCTGATCCAGGATCGTTGATGATAGAAGTTACTACAGATGCTGCCCCTGATGCGAAAGTCGTGACCAGGAATACTTGGATGACCTGGAAAGCCATGTACCAGCCTTGCGTCTTGAGCTCAACATTTGGAAGTGTCACTTCTCCGCTGAGTTTTGCAACCACTTGAAAAGATTAGTGTCATCTAAAGTAACCAGGCTGACCACTTACAGCGACAAACAATTGGAACAAGTGCCATCAGGATGGAAAGCATGACAGACGGTAGGAGACCTGTTACCACACCCAGAATCACAGGCGGGATATCGTTAATGAAGCTCAAGAATGTTACACCTAGGCGGAGTTAGCATGTATATTTAGATCATATGTAGTTACTTACGATCTGTCAAATAGTTGATGTTGCTGATTGCACCAACAACTGCAACTGGGATGGCCCAAAAGAGAATCATGAGGGCAATGAAACTGTTTGCTGCTAACTTCCTCAACATGCGTTGCTTCTTACCGATCTTCAGATTGTTCCAAATGATTTGGCTTGGAGTGACGGCAATGGCTCGAGGATACATCTTTGGTGACTTTCTGGGTGACATCCTGCGATATGCAGCCTCTGCGGCTTGCTGATTGCTGAATTCGATGAATAAGGAGGGCAAAAGCTTCCAGTCAAACTTCTGATGCTTCTGTTGATCTTTTTGCACCTCGGGGATAAGTCTCCTCAACTCGTTTCTTGTCCAGTCGATTGTGTCCACCTTCTTTCCGATCAACGGAATTTTGCCGAGTCTGTGAGTTGGCCTATCCTTCTGCTTCATCCATTGAGAACCAGTCAGTGCAGCTTCGGTATCCGCAGATGGTTGTCCTTTCTTTTCCTTCTTCTTCTCCCACTTCAAGCGACGCTTGTTCGCAGTCTGAATCAACTTGATTTCAGCACCTTCCAACTTTAGAGCGTCCTTGTCACGCTCTTCCACAAGGTCCTCCAGATCGCTGCAGTCGGTTGCCAGCCAGCATCTGCGCATTGTGCCTCCAAATAAGCTTCGCAGCTTCTCCTCATTTTGATATTCCACTGGAACATCTGTGAACAAGACGGTTCTCGATGATATGCGTGTCGAGTTGAAGGGCGCCAGAAGGTAAGCATGGCGAATGTTGATGAAGTAGATAGATTCTCGGGTGATCACCCACATTATAAAGGCTGAGTATGGGTTAGCTCGACACAATGAGCAAGTTCGAGTGACTTACTGAAGAAAATCCAGCCAACAAACACATGTGCATAGTATCTATTCTTCGAGTTCGAACCAATGTTAGAGAATGATAGAAGATCGAGCTGCGACTGGTCTCCACCTCCCGTTGCGTTCACTGGGAAGAGAATTGGAAACGTTAAGCAACACCCAACAAAGCAAATGACCGCGAGCATTTTCATGAAGCGCAGATACAAATATCCATCCAGCGACTGGTGATTGAGGACATAATCGTCATGAAGACCTCTGAAGCTGGAGATCCAACCAAATTTCGATTCTGGCAATTCCTGCGATCTCTCTCTGTCCTTACAGTCAGCTTAACACCCTTTCAAGGGCATCAGTGCACTAACTCTTGATAAAGGGTTCCAAGATACGTCCTCGGTCGATATATGCGCTTGAATTTGGGTCTTAACAGCAGAAATATGGCTACAAAAACTCCAGCCTGTACTGCGACAGGAACGAGGGTAGAAACCATAGCCGAGACCGAAGAGGTCGTCTTTGTAGCATCTTGTGTCGACTAAAATACCCTCGCCATTAACACAATAAGGAGAATTATTGATTGTTTTGCTTACCATTTCGGTTGTCCTCCACGACAATTGTCGAACGTCAAGATATAAATCACTTCTTCGACTGCGCTTTGGTGGCAGGGAGCATGTAAAAGAATCGACTTAGGGGGAAAAAAGGTCTGCAAGAGAACAACTTCACCCATAATAACATATTGAAGGTCGAAGGGGAGCTAGCCGCGTGGAAATTATCAAGGAAAAGTCAACAATGATCGACCAGCCATACTCGACAGCTCCACCACGGCTAGTTGAAGGGGTCTTCGCTTCATGATAGGCGAATGAGTGTGGAGTTTGAAGCTTTTAGCTAAAGGCTAAGTGATCAAAGCTAACGAAACTTGACTTACAGTAAAGAACTAGAGGTAGTCAACTGTCGCATATGTACGCCATATGGAAAGGTTTGTATTCTAGATCAGGGAAGCAATAACGTATAAACAGCTTTAATCCTTTTCCATTGACAGTCAGGACTTCTGAGTTCGCTTCCAATTTCATTCATGAGTCTGCAGTGAAAGATCAGATATCCCCACATTTGGACTGCTCCACTTACTGACGTCAACAGCCTTTCTTCCATCGGGAGATCCACAGACGTGGCGCAAATCCCAAGCATCGATGACCTCGATGACCAAGAATCCGCTGCTAAGGCGGTTTCATCGTAGCATCAGAGCTACCAGCAAATGACGCTCCACGGGCACTCTTCCACTACTGGAAATACATCCAATGAAATTGTTCGGAATGATTGGGTGAGAACTAGACCAGTCCTTTGATGCTGTGTAGTCCAGCTGGACATGGATATGCAAACACCTCTGGCCTCATTACTCAAATGCTGCAGAGTGAATTTGTGGTCGACGGTCGAATTTGTTATGAGGAATGAATTGACAACTGTTTCGGCGCAAAAGGAGTACGGGCTTGAAATCAGTGCAGTAGCTATAACATCTTCATATCTTGCTTTGTGAGGTTTGCTCGAAACTTGCTTTGAAATTGCATGAGCTTGTTCAATCGGCAACTGCTAGAGCATTATCAAAGGTATCAAAGCCTCAATAACGTTGTGTGCACGGAAATCAAGGTCTCGAATATGACGCTTTCATTGTCCAAAAAAGAATTATATACCCATGTCGACGCCTGAGATCCTCAGATCATGGTGGAGGACTCAAATCCAATCCCTCGACAGTCAATTTGAAAGAATCGTTTCTGTACACAGTCAGCAGAAGGAGGACAGAAATGCACCAATACACATACCTTGAGTAACTTCCTCCCACATCCAAGTCCAATCGGCCTCGGATGCTATCATCAAAATCAACGTCTACAGTCAGAAGTCCATTATCATCATCCCACAAAGGTCCTGATATCACATCTCCCAGTGGCGAGACAATACATGAACCTCCACGGCAGATATAGTCTTCTGGTTGCAACTTTGTTTGTGGTGTGATTGTCCCCTCATCGATAATAGAATCCTCATATATACTATCAGGCAGAGCAATTTCATGCCCATCTTCGGTGATTGTAGATTTTCTTCGCAATCTTGAGACTCTAGGTCTAGAGTTTCCGTTCGAAAGCTCAGCACCAGCTTGTTGGCTTGCCTCATTTTGTGTAATCCAACTGGGAATGTTCGACTTCGTCATACATTGATTCGAGCTCAACACAAAGCAACGTCCTTCACACGCAACAGTTCTCATCAATGGCACCCAGGTGTCTCTTGCATCTGCAGTCGGGGCAAGATATAGATTGACATTCTGGCTGTACAGTGACTGGCGCAGGAGTGGCATATAGTTCTCCCAGCAGATGGCGGATGCTAGTGTGAGCTTGACACCTTTGATCGTGGTTGTAACAGCCCGTAAAGAGGAGGGCTGGCCTTGACCCCAGATCAAACGCTCGCTCCCGGTCTGTTGCTTGTTAATGTACACATCTAAGGTTTGTCGCGAGCTGAACATACAGGCATGACCTTTCTCCTCTTGCCCAAAACACCAAGTCTTGGGCAAATGTAGAGCACAGCACAATATAGTGTACCACCGGACCTCTCCACCAAACCTGTAGCAATAAAGACACCACTATCTCGCGCAATGCGCTCCAACTCTTCTCTCGTCCCATCTCCTCTTATCCCAACCTTAGGTGCTTCCAACTCTTTGTTCACCCATCTGCTGCCTGCGCCCTCAGGAGTGTCTCCCAGGTCCACGGCATGTTTGAAGTACTGTAGGAATTGCTCCCTTCCTTCAGGTCTGCGAGCTCCAACCGCAGCACCAAACGTAGCAGTTCGTGGATATCCACCAAGGTAAGCCTCGGGAAACAGGATCAGGTCGACAGCGGCCGATTGGGCCTGCTTGACAGTTTCCTCAAGGGCAGACAGGGTGGCAGATGTAGTCGAAAGAGTGTAGGATTGCGAAACGGCGAGACGAAGAGTTTGAGACATTTTGCAGAGGTCAATGGGTTGTGCCCGATATCAAAAGTGTGTTGAAGGAGGGGTTGAACGGATGAAGCTTGGGGCTTGAGTGGGGAAGATCACATTACCTTCATCTTGGCTCGAGTTCTTGATCTCCTTACCAAAATTCACAACACAATGGAAATGAAACGCGAAATATCACCTTGAATTGCTTGAGAGTGAAAAAGCAACTTCATATTGTCTATGCATCTCTCTATAGTGCCAGCAAACACGACCAAACGTCAAGTGCCCCCAGTTCCAAATCCAAGCACCCGAATACATATTCCAGCGAGGTGTTTGTTTCTCATATGAACCATTCACTTATCCAATGTACTTTGATATGAAGTCCTGCCCTCTAGTATCCGTTGTCTGGATTCTTACACTCCTGAACTCTGTCATTTTTGTCAGCAAGTTGATCGTCAATATGCAGTGCCACTCACGTTTTCCCAATAGCCGCATATCTATCAGCACATTTCTTGTTGTAGCCATAGTCACAACAGCTCTTTGGACCTTTGCCGCCATCGACTCTGTAGACTCAAGTCAGTCTCTCTCTCACTTCTTCAAAGCGAGGAAATTCACTGGTAAATATGAGTTGCAACCCAATTTCCATGCACTTCAAAACAAAATCCGTGGTATTTTCCTGCACCTTTCCAATCCTTATCACTACTCAGCATAGAGACACATCCAGAGGTCTCGGAGCAAGATCGAGCCATGATAGAACCGGGTTCAGCCTCTCGTGGGCTTACAAGAGCGGAGTTTGGCAAGGTCGAAGCTGTTCTAAAGAAGAGTACCAAAGAGAAGATGGAGGTGGTGAACTTCATGATAAGAGGAATTGATTTGGTATGGGGTAGTCTCAAGTTTGGATTTCATTCTCTGATATTAAGTACTGGGGGAGAGGTTGTTAAACACCTCTATCAAGCGTTTCTTTTATATGATCTGAGGGATTTTCACGGTTCTTTCTTCAAGAACATACTTGGCTAATTTTGACACATAACTGAATTCTTATTTGATCTGGAGGTGACATGTTTCACAAGATCTATATCTGTCTGGACGATTTTCCTTCTTCGCAAAGTCCTGGGCTACTCTCATCCACTGGGCTGTCACGTACTATCAGACCATTTATTTCTGGTTAGATTCTATTTTCAAAATCGTTATCCCCTTTGGCCACTTGGATCCATAACAGATATGGCCAAACACGGTATACTGCCTGTACGAGACGGGAGCTCATCCTGAATGAACGAACCAAATTGACGCAAAGTGTAAAGAAGACATGCTGTTTCCCTAAGTCACACAGTCGTGTAACTATGAATTACGCAACCCTATCTGCGTAAGTAGGAACAGACATGTAATGCAAACATCCACGTGCTGGGAAACATGCGGCATTGAATCCCTAGAATTTGTACAACTATCTTTGGGAACGGAAAGGTTGTGGAAGGATCTTCTTGAAGTCAGGAACCACCGAACACAAAGCTATCAAACGCTGTGAGTTCTGGCACTAGGTTGACATTGTGGCCACCACTTCTGTTTGTGCGAACTTTTCAGCATGCCGAATGTTCCTCACACAAATCACAACTAACTTCCAACCAAAATTTGTGGTACCAAAGAGATTAGTATTCTTTTGAAATAGATGCTCAGCAAATTCTAAGCCTACAGAGCAGCGGGTAATTGTAACAGTTTATGGGCATAGGTGATTATCCTACAATTACGGATGGAAAAACCTACAAATGATCCGCAATATCTAATGATACGAGCAATGAGCGACTCATGAATACAGTATTGATACCAGTGGTAATATCTCCCCATGGGTCAGTGTCGAACAGTCTTCTATTTCAACTTCCGAGCCAGAATCTCAAATTCCAATTAAGCGAGGGGGACTCCAAAACCCCCAAAAGCGACCGAGAACGATTTCGTGGCTTGCAAAGCAGAGACCTTTTGGTGAAGGAGGCAGAGATTGAGTATTAGGACATATATCATTTTGCATAACGATGAGTCGTCGTAGGTTTGTTTGTTGGTGGGGGGGGGCGGCTTTTTTCGGTGACGTAGTTGGAGACAATAATGTTGCCTAGACCTCTTTGAATTATTCTGAGGCGTTTTGAATCTAGTTACATTGAAGAGAGCAAGAAACTCTATGGCTGAGAGTCAGTGACTGAGAAGAGTTCCCCGGACTGTCCCTAAGCAAAGAGATTAATTGATTCTGATTATTATCCCCCCAAGATTTGGTATGCTAAATCACATCATTAAAGCTATCTCTCCCAAACGACCATTATTACAGCCTTCTACATTCGTGAGCCAAACAGTACCTTCGCCAAATCACATCTCCAACGCTCCACTGCAAGTCTTTAGACCTTTTTCCAAACTCTCGGCCATAACAACCGCCTCCTTCTCACTCACCACACCTTCCTCCCATGTAACACAAACATTCATCTCACCTCCCTTTACACTCACAATACTAATCACAAAAGGAGCTGCATACGAGCTCAAACCACCACAGAACAGTGCCTTGTCAAAATATGCCTGCTCTTCTCCTTCCCCTTCTAGTCCACCATCGATAGTGGTGATGTTCGTAACCTCAAACGCTGATTCCCGTATCCCGCCCAGCTTCTTGTAGAAGAAGGGTTTGTAGTCATCGACGAACTTCAGCATGGTTACCATTTGATTTTTAGGCGATGCAGTCTTGGCTCTGATGTGATCCCTGGTTTTCCTGGCACTATCCCATAAGCCTTCATCGCTTGCTGTAGGTTTCGAGGTGGAAGAAGAGCAAGAGATGAAGCCCCACGCTGGCTTCTCTTCAGATGAGAAGAATGAAGGGCAACTGGTGACGATGACGCCCATGTCTCGCTGGCTATGGCCCGTGAATTTACGCATCGAGGTCGGCATGCCTGCCATGAAGTGCTTGTGGTCTGGGTACATCTCGGCTAGTTTCCGCGCTACAAGAACAAGAATGAGACTCGTGATCGTGGTTTTCTTATCCCTACACTTTTGCACTAGGCCTGCTACCTGAGCTGGCGAAAGCGAAAAGGACCGCAGCATGACGAGAGCTGGCGAGGTGGGTACTGCGGTTGAGACGGGTGCTCCTGACCAAGCGAGTTTGTCGACAGGGTTATAGATGAATTCCTTGATGAGCACGAGGATCATGAACCAGATCGTCAAGGGCAGCTTGGTGTTTTCTTCCAAACTAGGCACCAAGGGAATTTTGGGTACAGGAACAACACTTTTGTTGCTGGATTTAATTGGGGAAGCAATATGCAAGTTCAATGCCTCCAAAAACGTAGCGTGGAATGCACCACAGGAGATACCATCAGCAATAACATGATGTCCGAAGAACGCAAGCCTGAATCGCAACCCAGATGAGGTTGAAGCGAGAGAAGCAGCCTTCACGGCAACAATGACTCTCCAGACTGGCAGCTCATCAACACGATCTAGCCTCTCCCTCAATCCAGCTTCAAGCCATGCATCCGGACAAGTCTCGGGATCTTGCTCAATGACTTTGACGATTTGCGAGAAGTCTATCGTTTTCACTCGTCGATAAGTGGGTGTATTTGACGCTTCATCATGAATCGTGACTCCGAGAATAGGTTGCGTCTTAATTACTTCGGCAAGACAGGAGAAGACGAGTGCCTCAAAGGTATCTAAGGTTGGTGAGCCTGGGAAGACTTTGGATACCGATTGCGAGGGAATTGTGTAGAGAGCTGAGACGTGAACGCTGTTGTACATGTGAAGTGCATTACGAATGATATTGAAACGCTCCATTCGGCCTACTTGGAGTTAGTAATAGGTGCACAAGAGTGGGGATTGGTACGCACCGGTCGGCCTCAAGGGCAGATCTTCTTCCATGACTGATTTAGTTGGTTGAAATGAGAATTGAAGTGAAAAGAAGAAGATGGTGGCTAGTTTGGATCCCAATAGCTGCCTGAAGGTGGAAGAGGCTCTTTAAGTTATCAGATATCTGTCCCGATGCTCTCATCCGCAATCTCAGAAATCAGACCGGACGTTGGATTGCTCCCGACCGGCCGGTCCAAATCTTTCTTCAGCCTCTCGGGAAGGAGACATCACGAGTGGAGAGACCGGAAACCCACATCACGGAGAAGAATCCGCTGTGGTCTAAATTTGAACACGGATGAGGAAGAGTAGAGAAGATCGAAGCCAGGATGAGGAGGATAAGTGCACGGCCACAGGAGGTGGCTGTGCGTTACCCATTCGTCGTTGTATATTGATTGCTGACAAGCGACCGGGGAGATTTTCAGAGTTCATGCGTGAGCGTGCTCAAGAAACAATGTCTTAGAATTGGAGATCATACGCGTTTGTGGTGTTGCATTGTCGGTTCGGAAATGAAATGGTATGCCTCAAAGTTGGAAACAACTACATTCGAGTGATGCACTTTGGTACCAACCGAGAATTATTAGATCTTGAGAATGAAAGTGATGTAGAAATTTTCATGATTCATTGTGCTATGCACCTAGGTATCTTGTATAATCCAAACTCCGTCTATCCAAGGTCATCCCAAACTCCCAATTCCCGGCCCCTCGCCTGACCATTTGTATCTTCCACCACTCCATTCTGCCACCCAACCCATATGTATATTTGAAAGACATTAAACAGTAAATCATCAAATGGATGCCCATTACTTAGTCACACAAGCAGCACCAACAATAGCATCCAACGCTGAACTCTGCGTCTGAACTGTCACCGTTCCAGTAGGACCTGACCACACAAGTCCCAACTGATTATTGATTTGATCGCTAGCCCAAATAGAATTTGCATTCGTCGTCAAGAAATTCTTGTAAAGTGTTGCAGTCTCAGCTGGTAGTACAACACCCCTCTGATACAGGAACTGAATGTTTCGTCCAAAGACGCCCTTGAACTGTTCCATGTCGCCGTTGCAAGAGCTGGGCTCGCATGGCTCGTGTAAGATGCCGTTGGCATCTGTGAGTTTCTTTATCGCTGCTGTTGCGATTGTGTTGGCTAGGACGTTGTACTTGCTGTCACCGCTTGACCAGGTGAGCTCAGCAAGGCCGGAAAGAATTATCCCTTGGTTGTAGGAAAAGACGTAATTGCCGTCGTTTTTGCATGTGGTCAGATCAAGACCATTGTTGATTACATTTTCTGAATTAATTAAGCCGGAGTTGATGAACCATGTGTAAGCTTTGATGGCCTCGTTGTAATAATATCCTTGGGATGGAGTGGCTGGACGACGGTTCGCCAGTTTAGCAGCAGTGGTCAAATAGAGCTCATTCTCCACTGCGCCAACTTGTGTATGTGCTTTGTCCCACCTGTTTAAATGTCAGTTTGGGTCAGGCTTTAGGGAGGTTGTTATGTGATAGGGGTCAGGGGTGCAGAATTAGAAACATACCATAAGCCGCCGCAAGGACTACTTCCCCAAGCATTTTTGGAGTCCTCAAAAATTGTTGCAGCAGTGTCTAGATACTTAGAGTCGCCAGTAGCATCGTAAGCTTTGATCCAAGCTAAAGCCCACCAGAGCTCGTCGTCGTAAAAGCCGTTCAGGAAACCGGGAAAAGTTTTTGGTGCCTGTGAAAGTGTAGTTGGAAAGACTAGATCTGTAATTGCCTTTCCCTGTGATGGGAAATATTCCTGAAAGTCGGCCAACATAGTAATAACATTGGCTGAGGGCCACCAGTAATGATTGTAGAGTCCATCTGCCGCGGACCACCACGTCTGTAACTGATTGATTCCAGCAACGGCATAAGTAAGGTAGTCTTGAGCAGTTGCTCGTTTGCCTAGCCTGGATCCGATCTGGTGCTTTTCAGGAGTTGGAGCGGCTTCTGGAGCCGGGTGAGGAAGAGCTGATGATAATGTAGCAACAATAGAGAATAGAGCGAATACTCGCATCGAGGAAGAGAACATGATTACCACGTGATGATACGGTATGTCAAACTCAGAACAAAACGGAACAATAAACAGAAGACGCAAAGTTTCGCGTTGATTTTGACAGGAGGCACACCTTCATGCTTTATATCGACTTGCAATCGAATGCATTCCTACATCATCTGCATAGCATTACAGAAAGGAAATTCTTACCAAAGCCAAGGTCTATGTGCCCAACTCAGGAGATGCATTCTGATATCCTCATTGGCCATATCGTCCCCAAGGACTCCGGTTTTGCATTGTCCCAAAACCTCTTACCCATGCTGTTGACAATATCCTCGTCGACGATCAAGGGAGTACCGACTGCCAGCGCGACGCCTGGACCTAAAGCTGGTCGGTTCACGCATGAGATGTTCATCTCAAGTGTGCCCTGAGCTAGGGCTGTTCATCATCATGAAGAAGAAACCCCCACTCTATTGGCTCAAACGGGATGTTGAGCCTTGAGGTGATGATCCTGAATTTCCATGGAAGATGTCTGGATTGAGATCGACGTGTTCCTGCAGGATGACAGCCATGGCACTCCTTGTCAATTCCAACGTCAGTCGTCGACATGATGTTGATATTGCTGTCAATTGGTAAGGGCATCAAGTCCGACCACAAAAGCAATCGTTCAACCCATTCGAAAGAGAATTTGATCTCAGGCCGCTGGGAGTGGATGTTTGCAACGTGGTACCTCGCAATTGCTTCCAACTAGTGGCCATAAAGATGTTCTATAGGTCTCTTTTGAGATTGCTGTAAATCTGAAACGCGACTGCGGGACGGCTTGGAGGAAAGGCTTACCATAGAGATCCTAGTTCATATCCTGCTCTCTAAGACAAGGCTGAGGTTGGTAACTGAAATAGATCTCACCATAATCTGAAGTTGTCATGATGAGATTTTGAGTCGAAGATTGAGAAGATGAGAGGTGAAAATAAACTTCGAGTTCTGTGACACTCGAATAACGCCAGAGTCACGGACTTACCGTATGCGGAAGTGCAATCATGTTCGCTTATTCTTATCTGAGAGCTACTGCAAAATAAACTTACACAATCCCACTCTCTGTTCTGTGCCACATCACAACATCAATAGGATTTAGTTCTCACTCCTTCGACCTCGTCAGGTCATTTTCCGAACCCTCATTCTGAACCCCACGTGCTATCCTCGACGCCACACTCAAATCCAAGTCATCACAACCTTAAACCAATCATACTTTTTCGCTCGCTTGACTCATCCCACCCAACATGGCGCTCCCCAATGGCACAACACCCCGGACGGGTCAGACTCTGTCGATCATAGGCTGCGGTATGTGAAGATTCGGCTTCTTTCAGAAGTTCACCTACTGATAGAAGCTAGGAACGATGGCATCGGCAATTGTGTCCGCAGTGCTTGACTCATGCGCCGCAACTCAAGCTGCAGGAGAAGAACCAAGATTCACTCGCTTCATCGCGACTTGCAACAGCACAGGCACGGCGAAGGGACTTGAGTCTCGATTTGCAACGTACTCGGATCGCTTCACCGTGATGAAAGGTGAGAACATCAAAGCTATGCAGGAAGGAGATATCATCTTGTTAGCGTTCAAGCCGTACATGATTGATCTTGTTCTCAAACATGACGGTGTTCGCGAGGCTCTGGCAGGGAAACTTATCTTGAGCGTGCTGGCTGGATCGCCCGTCGAGAAAATTGAGGGTGCGATATTCGCGCATGGATCGCCAGTACCGGGCGAGTTGCCGTTTTATATCAAGCGAGCGATGATGAATCTAGCAGCTGAGTATCGAGAGAGTATCACGGTCATCGAGACGACAGATATGCCTGCTGCATACGAAGAGCTAAGTGACTGGATCTTTTCGCAAATCGGGAAAACCGCATCCATTGCTCCAGATCTGTATGATGCTGGTGGCGTACTGGCAGGCGCATCGGGCGCTTTGTTGTCCGTTGCATTTGATGGCATGCTGGATGCGGCGGTATCGCAAGGATTGAAGCGAGCAGACGCGAAGAAGATTCTGACGCAGTCTTTGGTGTCACTGGCCAAGCTGCTGGAGAATGAACATCCGGCTGTATTAAGGGAGAGCGTCTCGAGTCCTAAGGGAACCACGATTGCAGGTTTGTTGTCTTTAGAGGAGGATAGAGCTAGATATGCGTATACAAGGGCGACGAATGCAAGTGCGGAGAGGAGTAAGGAGATTGCGAGGGGTTGATCTTGGGGTCGACAAAATATATCGCGTTAGAAATGAGCATAGATAGATAGATAGCTCTGTATTCAGATGTCCTCCTCCAGACTTGCCCACCTCAATCCCGCCTACGTGCAAATGAAATCTGTCTCGTATCCCGGGATACTTTTTGGAATTTGTGGTCATCTACTAACCGTAACCCAGCAAGACACAGCTCTCAACTCAACGGGACCAAGACCTCACAATCCTTTCACACTCACAACTCCCATCAAGCATATCCATAGAGGTAATTGCATAGAATCTTGATGATCCATTTCATTCTGCGAGCACCGTCAAGATGGTTGACTTTCGTCCTATGTTGAAGGATCTGGAGGGCATGGTGGGGTAATCCACTTCACGACCCCACCGGTAATTCCTCGGCAATCATCATTTTCAACAATATTTACTGTCATTAAGCTTCGGCAGGCATGAACCAACAGGCACTTTGGCGGAGTGGTTAACGCGATGCCCTGCTATTGATTCCCATCAAAGCATGTCAGGCATTTCCTTCGGGAGCGAGTGTTCGAATCACTCAGGTGTCGAATTGTTTTTGCTTTTCCTACTTTTGAAGGATTTCGATGGTACGAGTGAGTGGTGATGCACGATTGTCTGCTTTTTTGCAGTGATGGAGGGGTCCTTCTTGCCTTTGTAGATTTCGTTTCTTGGTGTTTGGTCAGCTCACTTGCTACGACAGACTATCTTAGCTCAGGATGAATGAACATTTCTGTGCTTTTTGACTGAACAACAAGTGTCTTCTCAAACTTTCGCTTGTTCAGAGGTATCCACACTGGGAAAAAGAGAAGGATAGGATGTTCAATATCGCTATTTTCGAAACAGCTATATGCCATTAAGATTTGAAATTCAAGTTTCTCATTCAGTTCCACCAATCTCACCCTACACATCCAATTCCGTATTTCATCTCATGTCACGTTGTTTCATTCGAACCCAACTGAAGCTCCATGGATACTCAATCCCCGACCTCACTCAAATCTCATATAAGTCATCGCCTATCTTCGCATCATGCCATCACCCCGTATACCATGTGTCGTCATAACAAACGATTGTCGCAACCCAATTATTCCCTTGACACTCTAATGCTGGACAAGATGCGAGAATAGTCCACGAAGGTGCACTGACACAGACTTTATGTAGTCCATTGAGGTACAAATTGCCTCCATATGACGTTGGGCAAAAAGCCCAAGTGTTTCCTAGGCCAACATAGTCGCCGTACTGACAGCTACCTATTGAGGTACCATCGCCAGTTGCCCCTGCTTCCCATTTTCCTAGATCTGCAGCGCAGTATTGCTCCTGCCCATCAGCAGGAAGTCCAGGTTGGTGAGACCATAGTTCGTAATCGTAGTAAGAGTTGCAAATTGGTCCTTTGTTGCTGTCTCTCCCTCCATACGTATTGAAGCTGTATTTGAGAATGAAAAAAATGCCATAGATCTGATCTACGAGGGTAGAGAGGACCAGTGTGAGAATGAGGAGACCGTGGAAGATCTGATTTTCGAACATATTGGCTCGTAGGAAAGCTTATATTCTTGTTTGGCTCTTCGGTGAGAAGATGCAGTGAAATTGTGTCCACTGCAGAAGCTTGCAGACAGGAAGCACTCGACCATGGCCATTCTTATACATTGCACTTTGGGAATACTGCAAGCCTGGTAAACATTAATATTAGCAAATATACACAGGCCATCTGTGTGTTGTGTGGTCTGCTGAACACGAAATCGTTCTATCCACAGCTTCAGTCAAGGTTCTTGTGAATGTGGTGCAGGCATTGGAGCAATAGGGTCGTATTTAAAGTGGTAGTTGGAGCAACGTGCTTCGGTTGATATACCCCCTGCCCATTGAGCCTTGTGTGCTAATGCAGCATGACGACCAGGTCAAGGGAGTGCATTGATTGCACGAGAGAAGGGATGCATTGCTGCGCCGCTGTCTATCGAAATTTATGATGAGTTTTTGCTCCAAGTCACGAAATGAGCTTCCATACTTCAGAAAACGTGGGTACACCCCTTAGTCGCTTAATTGGCAGAGATATCCGCACTATGAGAATGCATCTTGCGCTGTATAATCATCATTTCTGACTCGGCTTCCATGATGCATTGAATTCACAATGATCGTTAGTCGTTGGCCAAGAGGTGAATTAGAACATTGGGGGTCGATACAAGTCGACGATGTTTAATTCCAGAAGTCGACAATGTAAGACAATGGAAGACAAGTTTTCTCTCTGGCAGAAACGCCAAAGCGTCCCAGGCCAAACTTAACTCAGGCACCGAGGTCTTGGCATTTTCTATACTGCTCGACTTCGTAATTCCTCGATAACTTCTAGCTACATAGCACACATCTCGTTCACGACACCGTGCGATCCTAACTCCATGTCTCTTACTAGCAGATGGTAATTACTTGCGTGCAACACTATGACTACGAATATTCTTCTGTTTCATACTGCTTCCTCACCAATCGAAGTTAGCCCACCCCGTGAGAATTTTCCTATGAAGGCGAGATGACTGCTCCGTACACTGGATTTTCAGATGTGGTGCTGGACAGGTACTGTAGAGCGGATGGAAGAAAGAAGCCTTGGTCAACCCTTCATGTTGAAACAGTGAGTAAGTACCTAGTAACGGATTGATTGGTGTCATAGCAGCTAAGCGAATATGGTTGACATGACCGAGATGATCGTCACTTGAGTCAAGGAAATTTTGTTGTGGTGTTATGAGAATAGTGCGCATTGTGATACAATTTTCTGCCATTTGACTATTCACTAAGCATTACCATCTGTTGAAGAACGCATACTTTGCATGTATAGGGGTACTCCAACAAAGCTCAAAGGTGTAGAAACCTTTCAATCTTCTTTGAGGAGCAGCTATGTCTGCACCAGGCACCCAATTACGGTTGTTGAGTCTCAACTCCCTCCCACCACAGTCCGAGGCGAGTCTCCTTGCTGATACAATTCCCGATTGCACCTCGGGTTGTATTGTGTCTCCTAATTCCCTAATCGAAATCCTCCTGGATATTCACTCCTTGCTTCCAACACATACCACGGTATGCCATTGACTCTCCTCTCCTATCCTCATCTCGCGTTATACACCCTAATACCATGTATCATCATAGCAAACAATCTTGTACGTCCACGTTGGTCCTTGACAGAGAAGCCCTACACAAGCGCCAATAAACGACCAATCAGGCATTTTAGCACACACTTTGTGTTGTCCATTTAGGTACAAGTTGCCTCCCCAATCTGTGGGACAAAATGCCCATACGTTTCCAAGCCCCTGATAATCCCCATACTGACAATTTCCTATTGATGTCCCATCACCATCTGCGAATGCTTCGTATTTGCCTAGGTCTCCCCCACAGTCTTGTTCATCGCCATTGTTGGGAAGTCCAGGGTCATGGGACCGTATTTCGTAGTTATAGTAGTAGTAACATTTTGGTGTAAACTCGTCTCTCCCTCCGTATATCCACCATTCGGCTTTGAGAATGTAGAATATGGCCTGCGATTGATGCACGAAAAGGGACAAGATGAAAGTGAAGACGAGCAGGACACGCCAGATTTGACGCTCCAACATCATGACAGGTGGGCGAATCGTCGGTGGGAATGTAGAATGTCTGTTTCTTGTCGCAGTTGTGTTCTGATAGGTGCCACATAGGATTTTCGCCCATTCTTATATTCCAATTCGGCCGGTTCTAGTGTGGCAGCAAGCAGCCCGAAGAAAATCACATCAGCTCATAGTTAGATGAAATAGTGGCATTAGTATGGTCTGATTGGGGTCAATTTCTCAACCAACAGCTTCAGACTAGGTTCTGCAAATTGCGAGCCACCATTACAGCGACAGAGTCGCATTGAAAATTGCAGCTGAAGCACAATGCGCTCTGGTTGGCATGCACCCATATGTGTGTATGCATGTCTATCATGCAAGACAGACAGTTTAAGCACTGCTTTCCTCAAGAAGACATGGCAGATAGTAAGCTGAATAGATAGGTACAGAGTAGCAGTGATGCTGGAGGAGCTTCGAAGTTCGAGCGAATTGCAATCCTGCGATGCCTCACCCCAGACGTGTTGGACCCAAAGGAGTATTGCGAAAAGCCAATCAGGGGAGAGATGAAAATTCTGATCCAATATCAGATGCCATAACGCCTTAACAGCGAACAGTTGTTGAGACACGATCCCCATGCTGTACCTAGAATCTCATCCGCGTCTGCTCACTCGGGAAGGCTGCGCCATTGTTGAGGTGTCGTCTAATGAGTAGCGTGTTAGGTATTAAAGTTTGATCGAAGTTCATGTTGCACTTGATGTTGAAGAGAACTGAGAGCCAAGAGTCAAGGGCCAAGAGATGGTGGAACACAAGACAGGACAAGCTTTCTCTTCCCGAGCCTACCGTAAAGCATCTCCATACCCTCATAAGCATGGAAAAGCCTAACTACCTAGGTCAAGCTTTTGATAGATATTTGCAAACCGGGAGGCTTTTGGCAGATTACCTTTGGTAGGCATTTGGTGATTGGTGATTGGTGTTTGGCGTTTGGGACAGCAATATAAATCCATCGAGCAGATCGAGTTCTGATTTTCTCGTTTCTATGCTATGCTACCGAGGGGCACAAATACATATAGGAGGCATGGAGAATTTAAGATAAAGCTTTCTACGACCGCAATCAAAACTACCCCAAAAGCGGCTTAAAGGTACGAGTATATAAGGTAGGTAAGGTAGATGATTTTGACCTTGCCCAAGGCACCTTATCTTACGCAGTAAGTGATACCTTAAATAGGCCATGAATTTGGACGGTATTGTACTGATCTTTGATCGCACCATATAAACATCTATCACATATACAACCTGAGCCTTAACATTTCCTTCTAAAGATGAAAATGTCAGAGTAGAACTATACGTTCATATACTGTCCATTCAGCCCTTTAGACCATTATTATCATTCACGTATGACCTTCTCACGGATCGAAGTTGACCCTCTCCGTCAGGATTTTCCGGTCGTCGCGGAATGACTGTTCCGTCGCCTGTTCAGTTCAATTCCATTCCAGTTCCAATCAGTTCATCAAAGACATGACATCTGCGCCAGTGTGGCACAGTCCTTTAGAGGCTCGTTGGTATCCAATCACAATCAGATCAGGAGATGAATTTGCGACAGTATTATTGATGCATACAGCCTGTTCGGTTCAATACCGAGCGAGAAGCAGATCAAGCAAATGGAAATGATGCGGTTGAGCCCATCCTCACTGGTCATGTGCCTCGTATATCAAAGGGCGAGAACCATATCACCCAATGTCTTCCAATCATCTAGCCATCTTTCTCACCGTTGAAGTGGCACGAGTGGGCAATAATAAATCAATATACCCGCCCGTTCTTCCAGAACAAGGATTCTCACCACTTTTTCCGAATGATCGCCCTCCTGCAGGCCACTTTATCCGACAACTTTATCCAGAATTCCTGTGATTGGGCATTTGAACTCTTGGAAATACCATTTTATCCGGTCTCCATCAGCTTTCATCGCCATGAACTGTTCCAACAAAGAGTTCTCACCAAACACTACGCATTGGCACTGCATCAAACCTTGCTCGCCTTTCACATTGGTTCTAGGCTCGTGGTATGGATGTATAAAGTCCACCAATGAGTTCTTGAAATGCAAGTTATCCTTGATATATCACCCTGGAGTCCCCATTCTTCTGAGCTCTTGTGGGGTAGCTTCTGGGGAAATGATGCGGGGTGGTTGCTCGTGAGAAAGCTATAGACGGCTCGTGGACCGAAATCCCATGGCCAGTGTTTCGTTGTGCATCTTGATGAGATCTTGGAGAGCTAGTTGGATAAAGTCTCGCTGGTTTGCTGTTCCTGCCCGTCTCCGAGTTTTCGATTCCCACATCATCCAGCAGTCGACTGCTTTTCTATACCTCACCAGCTTCTTGTGCTTGAAAAACGGCACACCTAAGCATCATGGGGAGTCCAGACGAAACCACCACCAGCAGGATGGAGCCTGTCGAATCCAACCTGGCGGATTACAAGACTGCGGGTGCTCATGTTGAAGAGGTCGCCATTGCTCGTCTCACTGAGGAAGCTTTGTTCGAATTGAGCTCGGAAAGTTTGAACTTGAGATCTATGACTGGCTTGCGAATTGCTGGCGTGATGTTTGTACAAGGTTGCATTATGGCTGGTTATGGTATCGATTGGAGTGTGATTGGAGGTATCAACACTTTTGATGTAAGTCTTTTGTTGGCAGTGACAAGAAGCGATGTGTCTCGCCAGCTTGGGATCTATTTGCATATCTCTAACTGGTCACTAGAGCTGGCATAAAGCTTTTGACTTCCCCAAGACCGGACCTACTATTGCAACCTTCAATGCTCTTATGCAAATTGGCGCTGTGAGCGCTGCGCCATTCCTTGGGTTTGCAGATGTTATCGGTCGTCGTGGTATTAACTTTATCGGAAATGCTATGGGTGAGCCTTATCGTACCGTAATTATAAGAATATTTCACTCATACGTTTACGATAGTTGTTGTTGCTGCGTTCATGCAGGCTTTTGCAACTGGAATTCCTATGTTCATGGTAAGGCCCTCTCTGCTCCGCGATTGTGATCGCCCCAATGCGGCTGTTCATCTAACCTTTACTCAGGGAGCACGTTTCATTCTAGGATTTGGATCTTCTTTGATGGCACAACCCCAATACATTGGAGAATTTGCTCCAACCCATCTTCGAGGTCGTCTCGTGGGTATGTACGGTGCTTGCTTTCAAGTCGGATCGGTTTTTGTGAGTTACCCCAATCCTGGAAATGAATGAAGTCCTTGTGCTCATGCGAGAACAGATGTCTGCTGGTCTCATCGGATTGGCAGCAGATAAATGGCAGGGCAATGATTGGCAGTGGAAGATCCCGTTGTAAGTTCTCTATGGGTCATAACAAATTCTTCCAAGCTAATCATATGGAACAGGCTTTGCGAGGCTATCTTTCCAGCAATTGTTTGCGCCCTTATCTACGTTCTTACACCAGAGGTAAAGCCCATAAGATGACGGTATTTAAGGTTCCGAAATGCTAATAGAGATCAGTCACCGCGTTATCTGATGTTGAGAGGCCGCAAGGAAGAGGCAGCCAAAGTCATTGCGAGATACCATACGACCGAAGGCAACAATGTTAATCATCCATTGGTGATAGCTGTGATTAGACAGATGGAAGAATCTGTCGCAGATACCACCAACAAGTCTGTCTGGGATTGGCGTGGATTCTTCAAGAAGGGCGCTAGATCTCGTGTCTTGGTCTTGGTTGTGTACTCGATCTTCCAAACCTGGAATGGAGGTGGTATCATTGGACAATATCTCAGCCCTGCTTTGGAAACGATTGGTATCAAGAGTGAGATTCAACAGCAAGCTATCAACTTTGGTGAAATCTTGACATACCTGGTCTTCACTGTAAGCAAAAGTTCCAACTGATTTTGTTGCTTGGCTAACCGTTATAGGTTGTTGGCAGTTTCATCATTGGTAAGTGACGCATCTTTGTGCTTTTGTTGCAAACATTGCAGCTTTTTTTCTCGAAGCAGCCATGCCAAATGGCATTGTTTTCAACCCCATCATTATCTCCCATTGGATACATGCTAACTTAACTTTCAGATAAGATAAAAAGACGAACTATGATCTTCATTGGTCTGGGGTGCATTATCTTCACCCAAACCATGATTACCATCCTATCTTGGCGCTACCTGGAGGACCCAACAAACAAGTAAGACTAAAACCGTGGTTGATAGAAATTTAAATTACGATGACTAACAACATATCAGGCACATAAGCGGAGCTACCATCTTCTTCTTCTTCTTGTTCCAGGCAATGTCCGCAACTTTTATCGCCACGATGCACAACCTCTATCCTGTCGAGGTTCTGTCTTTGGCCCTCCGTGCCAAGGGTATGGGTCTGTACAGTTTGGTCCAGAACGCCTCAGGTGTCATCCAACAATACGGCATTTCCATCGGCTTTCAAAGAATTGGATACAAGCTCTGGACCGCATACATTGCATACAACACCATCCAAATGGTGCTGACATACTTCGTGTTCCCTGAAACCTCCGGTCTTTCCCTCGAAGAAATCGATGTCGTTTTCGAGACACCAGGTGTCAGACCTGTCAAGATGTCCTTGGATATCAAGAAGGCCCAGAAGGAGAAGGCGAGATTGGAACGAGAGCAATCTACGGTTGGTGGTATCTAAGGACTACTTCTGCGTTGTGTTTGCGACTAGCTAGTAATAGGTGTGATGCGATTGTTGTTGAGCTAAGAAGACTAAGACGTGGGAGTGATCTGATGTGTGTTCTGCACGATTAGTTCAATATACCCTCCTGTCTTTAAATTGCTTTTTCTTATTCTATTCTTTATTCTGCAATGTGATCTCGATTGAATGGAATTGATCTGTTGATATACATGACACTAATGGTTCTGAGAGTGCGTATTCTGACATCCACACTTTAGGCTGGTGGCTGAGTTCATCTGGTGAACGTCGACCTCGAAATGCACTTTCAGCTTTCCTGGCCAGCAAAAGCGGAGAGACTCTCTCCTGTCCTCTACTGATCACACGTAAAATCCCAGGATCACGCTTGGAATACAAAGCTGACATCGGGGCCCACGTCCGAAACAGGCAAAGTCAATCTCCGTTGGTAAAATTCCAACCGCGCCAATAGAATGGGAGACCGACCACCTTGAGTCACGCACTTTGAAGTCGACTAACCTTCCCTGCTCCTCTCAACGTATTGATGTAATCATGCAGGTCCTGTCAGCACAACTTTAAGCGAACGGAAGAGTGAGTGTATGTTTACATCCATACCCCAGACCTTGTCTAGTCATTGTTGAGTGAAGATGCTGTGTATGATGTAGTCATTTTCCGACTTCGTTCAATATTCGTTCTTTGAGTGCTTCGAATCTCGTCTTCGCTACGGACTTGTTCGTTGACAATAACATCATGTATATACTGAGGCGGAATTGTCGATATGTGCATCTCAACATATTATAGCGGGAAAGGACAGGAGCTTAGGAAGGATGAATGAGTAATTCGTTTGGGCTGTAAATAGGGATATGGGTTTGATAGAGAAAAAGGGGCTTGCTCGAATTGAAGTGATCTTGCGTCCATATCTGGCGAAGGTTATTGAAGTAAAAGCCGTGGTGCAATGAGAAAGGATGAGAACAGATGTGAAGACTGTACGATTTGGAGGCGACAGTGATGAAGTGTGGAGAAAACAGGGGATAAACAAACGCTAAGAATGCGAGTGAATTGCACATCAAGATGGATAATGTGAGATCAATGACCTGTTTTTAAAGAAAATGCCAACATGTCATAAAACCTGCTGTATACTAACCACTTCGTTAAAGATATAAAGCAAACCCCTGCCCAAAACGAATCAACGAACATACAACGCCCCCCTCACTCCCCTTCTCCTCCCATCTCCTCCCCCTCCTCCTCCCCCACTACTACCACCGTGCATATCATCCAAATCCTTAAACATGCCCTCTGGACTCTCTGCCCTATCAACTGCATACGTGAAAACCTGCCCCTGACCCCTCAAAAAATCCTCACTTGTACTAGCTGTACTACTCTGCGTAGTAAGACTAATCTTCCCTCCTCCGGGGCCAGCATTCACGCCCTGGAACTCCTCAAACCACTCACGAAACTTGGCGAAGAAGGAGATCTCCGTCGGAGGAACAGCGACGCCGTTTTCCATTAGGGCTTGGAAGACGGCACGTGAGGGTCGGTCGGAGGACAGGCAGTGGTAGTAGACGGAGTGGTCTTCGTTATCGTGAACGGTGGCGTCGCTACCGAGGCGGAGGAGCTCTGTTATCATTATTTCAGAGGTACCTGCTGCGGCGAGGTGGATTGGAGCGATGCCGTAGTCGTCTCGGTCGTTGAGATCTGCGCCAGCGTCAACGAGCATCCAGACGATGGTTTTGTTGCCGGATTGGGCGGCGTAGTGGAGGCTGGTTCGTCCGTTGCGATCTCGTGCACCAACACGAGCATTTAGGTTGAGAAGTGCTTGTACCGTCGAGCCGGATGATTCGTGGCTCGCTTGACAAGCGAGATGGAGTGGTCCACGACCATTTTTGTCAGCCGCAAATAGATTAGATCCCTTCTCGACTAGGAGAGCGAGAATTTTGTTATGCGAGTTGGCAGCCGCGTAGTGCAACGGTATGGAGCCTTTAGAGTCAGCAAGGTTGACTCTTGCTCCTGCTTCTAAGAGGAGGGTGCAAACTCGGGCGAAACCTGCTTTCGAAGCGAGATGAAGTGGTGTTTGGCGTGCTGAGTCAAGTGCGTTGACGAATGCCTTTGATTCTATAAGTTTACGGACGATTCCATCGTTGCCCACTTCGGCTGCTTCGTGTAAAGCCGTCCGGCCATCGGCGGAAGGTTTATTGATGTCAACACGTGAGAGAAGATTATGAATTGTGTGCTCAGCAGAGGAACGAATCGCACAATGGAGCAGAGAGATCAGGGAGATGTTCGTTGGATTGCGAACAATGATCTGGTTCACCTCATCCACACAATCGAGAGTCGCTGCTGATTCAGCCACAGCTTGCTGGTCTTCTGGAAGAAGTTCAAGAAAATGTCCTCTATACAGAAGCAAGAAAATCTCCCTGTGTCGGTTCTTTGCGGCCACAGCGTGCAACAGCCTGCCTAGTCTGTGGCGTGAGGCAATGGGTGCGTGAAGTGCAGAGGTGGTGAACAACGCCACCATTTCTTTATTCCCATACTCTGCTGCGATATAAACAGGACAATTTTCAAGATTTTCCGGGTCAGATTCCGAAGACTCGAAAGCAAGAGAGTGAAATTGCTTGAAAGTCTTGTCGGCTGAAAGACGCTCCTGTACCCATTTCAATGATGCTAGAGAGTTGTTGAGCACGATGAAATGCATAGGGGTATGATTGTCCTTATCTTTGGCAACAAGATAGGATGCTGCCGGAGATGTGATCAAATCATTACCCAAAATGTGGTAGAGATTGAATGCAGCAAGAGTGAAAGCTGTGGCGTCTTTCGTATCTTCGAGAGGAAGAGCAATTTCCTTCGTGATACTGTACTTTGCGTATTGCCGGATCCATTTAGTGAAGACGCTACAATCAACTGATGGTTTTGTTGTCCAGTCATTGCATGTCTTATCAGCACAGAGAAGGCTTCTCACAAGAGTCAAGAGAGTCTTGGGAACAGCAATCTCTTCCTTGGGCAACAAAAATCTCTTGACTTTATTTCCTTGGGAATCAACATATATGTCATCATTTGGTTTCGTCTTCTCATTGATCTCTTTGAGTTCTAGCTTCCATTTCTTGGCATGCTCTGCAGCCTCTTGAACGTGCTCGCACCAGTACAGAGTGGCATATCGTAGGAAGTCCAGAGGATCTCGGTTCTCCTGAAGGGATGCGAGCAAGTAAGTTAGGCATAATTCGGCGATGAAATAGTTCAATGCTGCTAAGAAAGGCTCCACGCCATTACCAGCAGGTCGAAGCAGTCTCGTTGCCAATGTTGATCTGCCAGTCTGGGTATCGAAACCATTTGCGGGCGAAAAGGTGTCCTTCAAAATATCCCGCAGACTGCTATGCATCAAAGAAACTCCATTGTCGCGTACTTGGAGGAAAGGGAAGCTGTCAATTTCATATTCGAAGTCCCGGATCGTACTCTCCTCAATAGTGGACATCCTTAGGTTGGGCTGGGTCATGAGCGATGCTTGCTCGTCAAACGTAGCTGCACTCAAGAATGATAGGCCTAGAACTGTCATTGGCGCCTTAGCCTCCATGACGATATACACCGAGGGAAGTGGGATCTTATCGAACAAGAACTCGGTACGGAGGTACTTTGCAAACAGTGGATCGACATCTGACCCAGTCGGCAAGTCTCTAATTGCCTTGCGCGAAAGAAGTGTAGTTCTTTGCAGCTCGATATATCGCACAGCCAGCCTCACCCATAGGAAATTTGGTGATGGGCGATTGAGTAAGGCTCTCTCCACCTCTGACTGAAAGTCATCTGGGTATTTGTTATCCCCAAGCACTCTTTGTATTTCTTTCTTCACGTATAGTTGAACTGATGAGGTCTCAGATCTAGAGTTTGAATCTAAATCAATACTGATCACAGGATGATAAGTCTCCTTGATCCTTTCTTGTGGTCGACATGTGACAGCGATGCGGATATTGCCTTTGGACTTGATACTCGTGATAAATGTGACCATTTCTGGCTCAATGGCGGCACTGCATTCGTCAAGACCTTCAATGATCAGGTCTACTATTCCAAGCCTGGAATCTTCTAGTATAGTATTGAGAATCTCCAACAAGTAGTCATTCGTCAAAGACGGCGATGTCGATATATATTTGCCATGGATATGGCGAAAAAGCTCGGAATCAAAGAGCAGAAAGTGGTACAAAAGAGCTCGTATTAGTCCATTAAAGTTTCTCCGTGCCTCGACTCGGTCATCGAAAAAGTATCCAATTGTATGCTTTGGTATGGTGGAAGGATCCTGGCGGTTTCGCTTGCGAAGTTCTTTGAGCATAAACTTAGACAAAACAGTCTTGCCCATTCCAGGGGCGCCGAAGATCCACAATGGCTGCTCAGTCTGATCTAACCATTGTTTCCAAGAAGCATTTCCCAACAGCCAATCACACGTGGTCTTGTCACAGTCTGCAACGACGTCTTCTGGGAGCCAGTCAAAGCGAAGAGTATTCAAGAGATTGCTTTCGGTGGCTAGCTAGAGTCAGCCACAATTTGGACAAGACTTCGGACGTGTACCCAGGAGATACACATTAAGTCTACGGGTGATAAGAATATCGAAGGTGACTTCTAGCACTTACCTGCTGTTTCTGATTCATGAATTGAAGGAACTGTGGTCTTTCCCACTGACATCAAACGTTTGCCATCTGGAGCTGAAGCCGGCTCGATCATGGTAATGAATTCTCGAACACGACGAAAATCCCGATCCTGAGGATTATAGAACTTGGCAATGTTCATATGATTTGCATGCCTGGGTATCACCCTTTCATTGACAGTACGAAGCTGAGCAGTATCCTCACCGACGATCTAAAGCCATGTTAGTGTTCGACGTAATGAACACAATTGCATGCACTAACCAAAGTTTTGCCACCATTGGTAGGCGTTGATTCAGTCTCGTAAAATGAGAGAATTGGAATCGAAAGGCGATTAATAATGCGACGAAACATTCTTGACTCTCCTCTCATGTCATCACTGTCGGTAGGATCTACTGGCGCCTGAGTGTCTGGTGTAGTCTCGATCGATCGAGCAGCAAGTGCTTTCTTCACTGCAGTGATCGCATGCCGCCATGTCTCTCGTCCCCATGCTTGAGGTGTACCAAAAAAGCATATGCCCTTGGTGAAGTGAAGGATACGAGTGATGGCATGGAATGGGGAACGTTCAGCTTCTAGGAGGGCCTAGTGGAGGTTAGACCAAAACAGAGAGGTCATTAATCAAAGCCACTCACTTTCTTGACAATAAGACCACCAAGACTATGGGCGATGAATATCAGAGGAGACTCGGTGGGTCCACGCTGGGCAACAAGGTCTCCCAGCAGTCTTGCACTAAGATGAGTGATGGCATCCTTCGTACTAACCCCCCTCTCTCGAGCCACTTCCCAAACCAGGATACGCACACTCGGAAGAGTTTTGCCAAGTTCTGTGGGCCAGAAGAATCTGGGAGTTCCCCATGTTGATGTATGCGGCTGTATGTGACTGTCTAAGCCAGACACAAAGACCAAACTGCACACTTGGAGTCAGTGATTTGTCACGTGGGGGAGGATGGTGTGAATAGGTAGGCAGATAGATATCCCACTCACTCAACAACAGATTTTGGTGCATCCTTCTGCTCAAATGGTATCAATCTTGTCCTGAAATCATGGTCAACGTTGGCTGCTGGGGGATCATCGACGTTCATGGTGGCGTATGATAGTGCTGACTTGTATTTGGCCTAAGAACGCGATGTTGAGCTTGCCTATAATCCTTCGACGCGTTTTGCCATTTTTACTGATGCATAGAACGCTACCGTTGATCTTATCGTGAAATAGAGGACATGGCCAAACAAAGAAATCGATCTGGTTGAATAAATGTGTGTCAATAATGATGCTCTTGAGATGTATCGTGATTGTCTTGGAGGAAGCTGAAGCAACTTGGATTTATCGGGTCCCGATACTTGTCAGCCATGTTCCACTGCAGCAAGGGCGCCAGATAAGCGTTTATGTTGGAAACAATGAATGGGGTCAGTCACTTCAGAATTTCACATGTGTTTCTGGTTCAAATGCCATATCGATCTTATATTTGACCAAGAAGTTCCTTTGATGGTCACTAACAGTTCGTCACGTGTTACATACATCGGAAGTGTTCCCGCAAGACATTTTCTATATATCTACCCAGCTAGGCACATCGGTATCTTATGATAACAACTTGCAGACTTGCTTACTCGACTGGCTATAGGAAAATTGGCTTCACCAATATCTTTCCGCCCACAACTTGGGCACTCTGACAGGCCCAAATCTTCTGAGAGTTAGTTAAATAGAAGAATTGAATCTAACAGCTGGAATGACACATTGTTGACAAGATTGTATCTCTCATAACCATTATTGATAGCTAGCGAAATCCCGTGTCGTCTAGGCCTTCTCGTACTTCCATTTCTCGTAGTACTCTGGCATCTTGATATCCACCAAGTCCTTCATATTCTTGTCCTCCTTATCATTATAAATCTCTAGTGTCTCTATGTCGATAGGATTCACCTTTGGCTGCTCTTGCACTGTAACGTCAAAGATCTTCGCATTGGCTTGCACCTTCCTCCATCCAAGGATATTGGAGAGCGTTTCCTTCGCATCGACCTTGACTTTGATATCTGCCTCACATCGGAAAGGCCCGTCTCGATACCTCATCAGAAGTATTGCAATCTCTACCACGGGTGGCACACCACTGTTTTTGTCGCCATCTTTGTCCAAGTCGCCGGTCAACTCAATCTTGACCATGTTGTTCTGCGGATGGTTAAAATTGAACGGCATGGCTGTTCCTCTCACGAATGAGTAAAACTCCACTTTCCGCTCAACTTCATTCTCCTTCCCATGTTTGTATTCCAGCCCAACAGTGACAGGATCGACGCCAACCTCAACCTTTGGCGTGATTTCGTTTGTGCGTTTCGTGCGTTTCGTCCCTTCGGTGCATTCCACCTTGTAGCCTGCTCTGCCAGGTAACAGCTTGATCACTCTGGGTGCTTTTTTGGGCTCAAGTTTGCCTGTACCATCGCCATCTTGGAACACGAGCTCTAGATCGACTTTCTTGACTGGACGACTGCGCGGACCGGATGCTTCAATTTTGAAGGTTACAAGGCTGGCAAGCTCTTTCTTTCCATTCAGCGTTGCGTGCCCGTGGACAGAGATGGAATCTGTCACTTCATATGTTATGGTAGTAGAACCGGTGCTTCGGACGAGACTATCGCCATAGTCAGAACCCTTTAAGGTCGCATTATATTGTGTATCGGGTTCAAGCTCGATGATTATCGGAGAGGGCATTCTAAAGGTCTATTGGATCTACATTTTGGTCAGTTCGGCGTATGTTTGACAGTACTGCCATGGCAGATTCGTTGACCAGTCTGCTCTTGAAAGTAGCATCCTGCTGTGTATAAATGGAAGTTCTTTCATGTTTCGAATGTGTGGTCGAATGTGTCGTCAGAAGAAGCACATCATGTTGACTTACCTTTGGCTCTGGATTGCTGCAGATTAATCTCAACGCACGGACGGGTCCTCACAGTAGCGGACTTGGCCTGGAACTGGATCAATGACTTGGGATGAAGATATACTCTTTGAAAATGCGCGTGTATTGTGCTTCCTTAGAGCCTTTTTTCTTGGGTAAGAACTCAGATATATGGAAGGGGAACATATTCAAAGTCAGCCTTGTCCGCAGTGGGCAATGCAAGTCACTCCTCACTCCCATGCAGATGCAGGAGATCGTCATAAGCGCTGCGGCGCATCCCCCCAGATTCAGGTGCGGCTGGAGAGAAGTTGGTGGACATTGGTGAAAAACACATGAGCCTCATTTCATCGACACAGTCGCGGTCAGACTCATACCTGGCATCAGTCTCATCAAACATCTTGTACGTCAGGAATAATGGAATTGAGGAGCATCTCAAACGCCGTCGACCTTGACAGAAGACTTGCAAGCAGCTCAGCTTCCTTTGTCAACGACTCTGACTGCCATTGTTGAGAGGGTGTTATCATTGCGCATATCAAGGCTGGTCCAAAACCGATCAACCATGGGCCTCCCCTATGATTTTCAGGCACTCCGGGAGCTCGATGACCAGTCATGGAGCGTCCTTGAACCCTATTTTCAAGGCGATCGCGAACCATTTCCCAACTGGCATGAGGCTACGAACTGTGATGGAAAGAACCTGTTAGTCTTGGCTGCAGAGACAGGCAGATATTTGGAAATGGATGTATTCTTACGTCTAATTCGTAAAAATCGGTTGTTCGGCTTACCAGGTGGAACACGAGATACCAATGTCATCTGGATCGCCATCGCTGAAATCGGAGCCCCAAATGGTGCCTTACTGATGGAATGTCTGTTACACTATCCTGACTTCGTTCGTCATCATGCCTTTGCCGTCATTAAAGAGGAAAGAAAGCAGTCTCCTGTCCACCTTGCCGCACTGAACGGGACCGTGGACCTCTTCAAGACTTTGGAAGGATTTGATAGAACAGGACTTATAGAACGGTTAAAGCGGTGTGTTGACCAAGACGGCGAAACTCCTCTAGATCTGGCCATACATACCGGAAAACTGGAAATGATTGAGTTACTTATGGGCTTATATACTCTCCCAGCATCCCGAGATAAACTTGGCGAGCCAAAGGAGAATATCTTACACCGAGCTCTCAAAGCTCAGACGCCTAATCTAGATGTCATAAAGACGATTCTGAAAAAGAACTCGTTGTATTTGACCGAACCGAACCGAGAAGGAAAGACTCCTTTGAGGTATATTGCGAGCAAACAAGATCCGAACTTACTTCGGATCGCTTCACAGGAAAGTAAGGAGGCAGTTCGACAGACGAAAGAGTTTTTAGTGTCTTGCCTATTTGAGAGTGAGATGAGCTTTGAGAAGCTGAGGAGAGAGCTGGGTGCTGAAGCATCTGGTGAGTTAGACCTTTACTTCCACCGTCTTGTGGTGTTTTGATTGCATTTGGTGATTCGCCAACCTCTCCATCTTCAATGGCATCATTCAGATGGTGATTGGACATCTGAGCATCTTCAAGCCGTTCTAGAGACCCTTAGCGAGGTGCATCATGCAAGTATAGCTTTCTCTGGAGAAGTTGTCCACATCTGATGTGACAAATCATCTTTGTGTTTGAGTTGCATTACACTGCATATTCTAGACAAGTGTTGAAAGAGGATTGTTTTCAATGGCAGAATGATACGGATGTTGTAGGTGGAGGTTAGCCAAAGGAGAAATTTTCATGCTGCAAACTTCATAGTCCAGCTCCTTACTCTCTAGAACTGTGCTCTTACGTCTCACTCAGCTGTACCATGTATAGCTTCTTTGTGTTTTCGATAAGCCGAGTCGTGATAATTGATTCATCCTTTTTCTAACACATTATCAGGGAAAGAGCTCTATTTCAATGTGTCGTTCATGAACCAGCCAATCCAGAGCTTTAAGAGTTACCTAGATGATCTCTCAGATCTAGAGATCGAATTCCATAGCACGCTCAAATCAGTGAGTTTACCAGATCTTCAGTGCTCCGAGTATGAAGGCACGTCCAAGCTTCCAGGCCACCCAGCAGTTCGTGAACCTTGCAATGGTAAGTACGGTGTACGTTCAACCTACGAGGCATTGCAGGTCTTTGATTTCTTGCGAGAACGAAAAGTCGAGCGTGTGAAAAGCGTCAAAGTGCTTGATTGCTTGGTACACCCTCATTCGAACCTAAAAATCGGAGAATGCTTGAGAGATTTGGATATTCGAAAACTGGACTGGCGAAAACGCGATCTCAGCTTAAGCTTGGTTAAGAAATTTGCTCCTAATGTGTCGGAGTTACATCTGTACTCGAGTGGTAATGAGGATGTTCTGCACTTCTGGGAAAAGGTGGGACTTTCAGACTTGAAGGAAATGCAGAAGCTTTCTATCACAATTTCACAGGTATGTCAACATGATTTGGAATCGCTACATGACATGAGCTGGACCAGTGCGCGGTGCTCATTTCGGCGAGAGCGAAGCTAATTATTGCAGTGTGAGTTTGATCCTACAAACAAAGCCGGAATAGAGAGATTTAGGGCTAGGTGGGAAGCTGCCTTCAAGAAGAAAGTACCGAAATGTTCTGTGGTCATGGAACCACCTCCAAAAACTACTTCGCCATCAGCGCTGCTAAATGGCGTCCATCGGTCGCTGTCAAAAGCTGGGTATGAAGTCTCCCTCCTGTACATCTTCTATAAATGTGTCTCATCATCATGCGCACCTACCTTGGAATCAGCGTATTGAACTGACAACTATGATCAACAGACTTGGGAAAACAATGTTTACCGAAATGGACCAAATCCTCGACTTCATCAGAGCCATTAGCAGTATCAACGACGAATCAATGCCTTCATTGCATTACAGAGCCCAATCCGCTCGAGCAAATCCAATCAAGGTTGCTATTCTCGATACAGGTCTTTCGCTGTTCGATCTTCCTGTTACGCCTATCGGTCGTTCATTTGTCGAAGACTCCCAGTCGAGTAGTGACACACATTGGCATTCTCCGCAGTGCAGTCACGGCAATAAACTTGCGCAGCTAATTCTAAGATGCAATCCGCACTGTAAACTTTATATTGGGAAAGTGCAATCAGGGCCGGATGCGAGTACTGTTGAGATTTCGGCTGCTATCAAAGTGAGTGACTTTGTCTTGCTGAAATGGGCTGTTATTGTCACTGTTTTACTTTTGGATCTTGCATTGCTCTCATACCTTGAAAAGTGCCATTGGCAGGGTCTTATGATCTCCCTACAGACCTCGTTGCTATTTACCTTTGTAGTGTTAGGCTGACTTATAATATAGGCATTAGAATGGGTAGCCAAAGAGAAAGTCGATAGTAAGCAAGCTTCCACTCATGATGCGCACCCTCATCCCTAGCTAAAATGCCCCTAACTCTATGCCTACCTCATAATGTGCAACTTTAAATCACATACTTCCCAATCCCAATCTTATACTCAACGCTAACAACTCCGCAGTAGTCTGTATGTCCTGGACCATCAACGAATCCTCCATGGAACAAAAAACCCGCTACAGATTCGAAGACGCCATCGAGCGCGCCGCAGCCCTAACATTCTGCTCCCTCTCCGACGAAGGTCGTATCCACAACCCTGGGACATCCTACCCAGCCGGCTTCAAGAAATCTTTCAAGATCTCCTCCTACTCTCCTCTGCATCGAGAATCCAACGACTCCGAGCATCATCCCGAGGCATTTTACTTCCCGGCTGATGATCTGGATGTCCAGCCTTTGCCAGATTATTTTGGTGGCCTTAAGTTAGGCAGTGGTGGAGTAGAAGCAGTAGGTGATGTGGCTGGAGTTGGGGATCAGTTGTTCAAGGGAAGTAGTTATGCTACTGCGTTGGCGGCAGGCATGGCCGCTTTTGTGTTGCAATGCGTGCAATATGCGTTTCATCCTGGGACACAACCGCCGTTGGGTATGGAGCAACCCGAAGAGGTTAATGACAGTAAGTTAAGTCTTTCTTGTGTATTTTGTTTTGTTACCATCATTGCCTCTTGGGTTGCCTGGTTGTGTTTCTTTACGTTACACGTTCAGAGAAGCAGACAAATCTCAGCTTGTAGGCTGTATCATTGTTCGCCGTCCAGTTTCCGTTTATCATACGGTACCAGACCACTCAATGTGCTCTCCAGTCACTGCACAATGAAAGCTCTCAACAAAACCTCCACCAATTTCATTTCCCATTCCATCCTTCCCCTTCAACCCCTTTACCACTCATCCGGTGACCACGCTGACCATGCACCACCCCACACAGTGATATTCGCTTACAAGCGTGTTAAAATGGAGCGCATGTTTCTGAGCATGTGTGATCAAGGCGAATCCAAGCACTTCGTCAAGCCCTGGACAGCGTTCAAACACGACTGGTCTCTCGCGGGCGAAGACGACGCTCAGAGATTGGCAGTGCTGAAGGCGTTGCTGGAGCGTGATTGAGTGATTTTGAACATACGATAGGAACAACGGATGGGGAGCGAGGAGATGAAGTGGTGTGAGCAATAGCGATATAGACAGGGACAGTAATAATGGAAGGGAAGTGAAGTGAAGTGAGGGGAAGCGAAGTGGAGTGGAGTGGAGTGTACGTAGATGCTAGGAGTCGTGCATATAACTTAAGATGAGAGGTGTTGCACGCAGAGCAGGATTGGCTGGTGGTGCGAGGATGAGATGAGAGAGGAGAATATAAGACGAGAATTATCCGACGAACGATTCCAAAAGGCCAAGACAAGAACGCCATGCTCAATTACTGGCTGGAATTAAGACTCTTCTGGTTGTGTAAAGATTAAAGCTTGGAGTTCGTCTAAATGTGGACCTTGGCTGTTGTAGGATCGCATTTACATAATTTCTACAGTTAGCATTGTATAGCAGCTATTTCCTCGATGATAATGATTCATGTTGATTCGGATGATACAATCACTTTGTACTCTGCGTATTTGTGTAGCTACAGAACATCAATTGAATATTCATTATGCTGGGTATATATCCTGTCTCTGCCGTACACGTGTCCCATATGATTCCTTCATCTCATTACCTCAAGCGAGCTTACTCTCCCATATCAGTAAATCCTAAGAAATGCTTCACATACAAATAATATCCTATGCATCATTAAATCCTCCCATGCCATCTCATCCCATGGTCAATCCAAGCCCTTCAATCACTTACTCACTCGCTCGCTCGTTCATTTCTAATCCTTGAAATGCACCACAGCTGGCGCGAAAGTCTCATTCCCAACCACACTTCCCCCAAACTCCAAATATCCTTGCACACTCAAAGGATCCACGGCCAAAACTTGGCTGGCATTCCCCATGACCCAGATACTCTGCATGCCCATGATCATATGCTGCAAGATATGACAATGCAGCATCCAAGCCCCGGGCTGGGTAGCTTTGATGCGCCAGGCGCGCCAACCCATCGCGGTGCCATTCTCCGCGGTCGTAGCGTAGCGATACAGCATGCTCGAGTCGCGCAGCACAGGCTTCGCGCCCAGTTCAAGCATTAAGGCCTCATTGGCGCTCTGGCTGTAGGTGCCATTTCCGGAGCCGAGATCCCAGAAGTGCGCGCCGTGGAAGTGGAACGGGTGTACTTCTAGGCCGCCTTTGTCGGCGCCTGTGTTCTGAATAATAATCTCGAGAACTTCGCCGATGGCAGCAGGGAAGGTGCGCGTGATGGGATCGAGGCCGTTGTTGGCGAGGGCACGTTCGATGGAGGGGAATTCTAAGGTGTCATTTTTGTAGAGGGAGACGAGGTAGGGTTCTCGTGGGTAGCTTTCGGTCCAGGGAAGGCCGTTTTGAATCCAGATCGTTGGCCCGTTGACGGATTGGTGGATGGTTATTGTTACAGTCCTGGTGACGTCTTTGGCGAGCGGCATGGTAGCTTCGTTGGAAGAGTAGGAGGCTCGTGAAGTGTATGGTTTGAGCTTGTAGTCTAAGAAGCCGCGGGTTATGTTTGGAAGGACGAGTGGCTTATCTGCATCTGGAGGTGGAAACAGGGCGAGTGGTATGTTTTGGCGGGGTGCATAGTTGAGGACAGCGTAGGAGCGAGTTAAAGTTGTCCGTTCGCGAGATTCAAGTTGCATATAGTATTGCTGTTTTTCTGGCTGGCTTTTGGTGGTTAGAAGGACGGAGAAGCGTTGTCCTGAACCAATCTGGAGATATGAGGTATTGTATGGCATAGTGTATGATCTATTCCAAGTCAGCATTGGACCAAAGACTTCGTCACGCTTACGAAATACACAAGATGCAAGATTACAACATACCCATCGGCTTCAATAACAGTCAATGTTTCATGTCCCTCGAATGCCAAGCTTGCCAAAGTCAGAGCCGTTGCGCTAATAAACCTCAAACGGTAAGTCTTGCCCGGTTTAACATCAATAGTACTCAAGCTAGCATTGCAAACTGTTCCATTCGCAATACCGCCCCCTTTCCCATTTACTAGAATTGCACTAGTGTCACCACTCCAGAACAACGGGCTTCTCAGAAGCCCTGCTTCAATATCGGTGTCATTTCGTACGAATGCGTCTTGGATAAACACAATCCGTTCCTCATCATACCGGTAAAGAGGTGATGAGGATGGCGGAGAATCCACAATGAGAGCTCCTGCGCAAGAAACAGCCTGGAAGCCAACATGAGAATGGTAGAAGTAAGTCCCGGCCATAGTGACAGGAACATTGATCTCATAATCGAAGAAATTCGCGGGTGGAATAGGCCATTGTGAGACACCAGGGGTGCCGTCTGCAAATGGGGACATTGCCATTGAAACACCATGCCAGTGCTATATGCATTTAGTTGGGATTTTTTACGGGCAAGAAATATCGTTCTTCGTGAGGGAAAACATACCATGGTCAGGTTCTTATTCGACATACTGTTATACACCCTAATCCAGTACGTCCTCCCAGCGGTTATCCTAACCTCAGGTCCCGGTGAGGTTCCGTTGACCACAACAATGGATTTTGAAGCAAGGCATGATTGTTTTTTGACTTCGTCTGTTATGTTCAGAACAATGTTTGGCGTAAATGTCGCATCGTGGATTACGGTACGAGGCCGATGTGAGAATGAGAATGATGTCACCACGAGGCTCGATATAGACAGCAATACAAGCTTGAATGAATGCATGTTGAGTTATGAGAGCAAAATAAAACAACTCAAAAGTAAGTGTGCTGGGAAAAGCGAGTAAGGTCAATCGAATTGAATATGTAGCTGTCTAGTTGTCTGAGGCAACGGGCATCAAGCAGGTAAGGTAGTATTAACGTGTCCATGGTAGCACAGGAACGCCGGCTTCGAATGATTTTCGCAGCACAAGTAGAAAGCAAAGCCGGCCAACGCAGACAATGCACAATCTTAAACAGTACGTTGTCGTCTTAAAGTGTTTCAAGGATTTGTGCGTGAGCGCCATCTGACTTCCCCGACTTTCCAGTACCTGGTAGATCAGAACTCAAATCAGAGCTTCGAGCTTACCGCCAAGCCAAACCAAGCATGTCATCCACCATTCGCACAAGACAAAAGCGTATCTCGAACCCGAATCCTCGACTAGCCTTTGGCTTTGAATTGTCTCCTAGCGAACAAAGCCTCATTCGTCTCACCAGCCATGGCGTTGGGATAAAACGATGGAGGTGGCGATTTGATCTTGGCGAATGCTACGTAAGGTAGCACAGATCCTATATCACATGTCTATGGAATGTCGTACAGATTAGTATGAAAGTTGACATAATATCTCCTTGGTCTTTGGCATTGGAAAAGAATTGGGCAGCCCAGATTTCCTATAGGAGGGGATAAGATTGATATCGTTCGTATTCTCTATTTCTGGTGCTTGCCATATGCGGGCATGGTTGACTGAAGCCTGGATGTGGAATAGATTCAACGGTTTTCTCCTCGAATATACATGAATCTTGTTGCATATGAATACAACGTCGTGGCATTGCTTGAAATTGCGGCCCTTGCAGGACACAAGAATAATTCACTTGAATCGTTCTGATTTATGATCACTTCTGCTTCTTCACTTCTCTCTCGCGTCTGGGAGGGCTTCAAGGATCAAAAGCTGTAACTCGAGAAAGATAGAGAATAAGCAAGGCGGAAGTCATGCATCCTTACAGTTTGATGTGCTTGAAAAAAATCTACCTCCATATAGTAGACGGCTGGGGCTGAGACGAAAAGCACTAGGTTAACTCAGGGCGCAGTTCAATCTCCTCCACTGGTGTAGAGTACCCTCTGTGTATGCTTCCATGATCTCTGCGTGATCCCAGTCAGATCATAAGCACTTGCTGATCTCGATATGTGCTGTCCTTTGATGCATATGTCGCCTGAGGAAATGTGGTGTGAGTTCGCAAGGTCCATGCCATTGGTAACTTAATAGATTCCTTTAAATTTGATGCCTTTTGCGGCTTCTCTGTACAAGCATGGCGCTTGAAACTATCAGATCATAGACCCAAGTAGATGCAGTTGATCTTCAGGATCTGCCAAATAAAGAGACGCATTTGTTGAGGGAGATATCAGACGACGTCTGTTACCTAGGTGATGGTAGGCAGGCTGAAGGCTGCAGAAGAAGGGACCCTTTCACCGCATAGCACTAGATTTCGATATTGAAAGCTGTCTTCATTGAATCCTAACGAAGAGCTGCTCGAAGAGGCTAATCGGTGGGCCATATCGAAGTTCAAGCTTGTAGTAAAAGAAGTTTGTAGACGTTATAACACGAGGCCGCCCCTTAAATGTTAGCACGCGTGCATAGAGTTGTCGCAGAGGGACCATAGCGCAGGAAACAACAGAGAAAACTTTTAGCGAGCAGATTATTATTCAGAACGTGTTGTTGTGATAGGAAATCCAATGAAGTTGTTATGGATTGAAGATGAGAAAGTAGACTTTGGTATCCGGAAGGTGGGATGCCAAGCCGGGCCATCAACGACAGCCGGCTATATGGTTATGTGGTTATGTGGCTATGTGACTATGTGGCTATGTGGCTATGGTGGTTAGTTAGCATCGTTTTTCTATTCAATAGCCAATGTTTGATCCTGTGTTAATCACAAAACTCTATATCTCGTGCAACGTCTAATAAGTTGACTACATACTGTTGTATTTTCAATGAGACAATAGATATTTCCGAGATGTCAGGCTTCTGGGTGCATCTTTTCACATGGGAAGGTGCTTTCAGCTCTTCATCGTCTCGCAAATGCTTTACATGTTCCTAATCTCAAGTATCGTTATCATCAGGTTCTTTACGTGGAAGATACAATACTATATCGGCTCTCGAGATGTCTATTCAACCTCTGCCTCCAGAGGTGATTGCTCAGATCAAGTCATCTATCGCCATTACGAACCTCAACTCTGTCATTTCTGAACTGCTCAAGAACTCTCTGGATGCTGGTGCGACAAAAGTTGAGATCATAGTCGATCATGGCAAAGGGGGCTGCATTGTTGAAGATGATGGGTGTGGGATACTACCCCCTGAGTTTAGGGAAGGTGGTGGTCTGGGGAAGCTATACCGTATGTGCAAATCTCAGTCAAATTACATACGCTGACAAGAATAGACTCCTCGAAGCTAAATGCTGTGAAGACAATTCATGGGAGACGTGGGATATTTCTGGCCTCACTCTCCGCTACGTCAGTTCTCACAGTGACATCTCGTCATCTCTCTCACCGTTCTCATAATATGATCACTATGCACCGATCCAAAACTGTATCTCGTCAGATGCCAGCGCCCCTTCAGCAGCATTTGAACCATTTCACTCATGGTACAAGAGTGACGGTTCGTGACCTCTTTGGAAACATGCCTGTCCGGGTCAAGCAGAGAGCCTTGCAAGCTGAGAAGCAGAGATCAAGCACTAAGGAGTGGGATGCGCTCAAGCGTTGCATTGTAGCTCTACTTCTAGCATGGCCTGGAAACATCAGTGTTACGGTAAGAGACGCTGAATCAAACCAGAAGCTTCTCATTCGGCCAGCAACAAAATTCTTTTCACTTTCAGTCGATGGAGACCTCCAAATTCCTTGGATATGCGGTGTCTTATCTCAGGCAGGGTTCATTCTACCTGATGAGAAAGACTCATGGATAAGTATTGGAGCATCTACATCGCGGTTCCGAATATCTGGCACCATTTCTCTTGATCCATGCGCTACAAAGCATGTACAATTCATATCTTTGGGGATCCAGCCATTAAATCAGGACGAGGGGAAAACAATCTTATACGATGAGATCAATAAGCTGTTCTCAAATTCAGCATTTGGAAATGACGAGGAAATTGAAGAACTTTCAGATTCAGAGAGAGCAAGGCGAGCAAAAGATCAACGCTTCAAAGGAGATGGGTATACAAATAAGGAGCTCAAAGGTGTCAAAAAAGGCGTGGATCGCTGGCCCATGTTCTATATTAACATTCAGCAACTTCGAATACAGAATCCTTTCTCAGGTCTGAATCTTCACGATGCTCTCGATGACAAAGGTGGTAACCTGGAAAAGATGGGAGACTTGTTACAAGCCATGGTATTTGAGTTTCTTGAGAAGAACCATTTTCGGCCCAAGGCAGGGCGAGGGCAAAGAACGAAGAAAGAGAATGCCAACTCAACTGAAAAGCAGACGAGCTCCTTGAATGAGTTCGATCGACGACATGAATCACCAGGTGTGGGCAAGAAGATTCTCAAAACAGTCAGATCAAAGCCCAATTTTGACCAGTTCGGAGCTAATGTCAACCTACCTTCCTTTCGCACTTCTGTCTCAAGACCCGGGAGTCTATTTGAGACATGGTCGAGAGGGAAATCAGGTCTTCCGGCAGTTTCAAAATCAGCTGCCATCAACGGGTTGGAGATTGCAAGGCCATCAACTGCGCCTCCAAGTACAAGATCTCAATCGACAGCAAGAGATATTCCAAGTCATGGTTCTACAACATTAACTTCCAAGACATTCGACATATCCCGAAGACCTTTTGAGGATATCCCTGTGCTCACCCGCCGTGCTCGAGTAGAACCGACTGTCAAGTGGAGTGAAATTACAGGTCCTGCTTCTGATGTCGATGATAGCGAATTGATGACATGGACAAACCCCATCACAAGAGTGATGTCTCTTGTAAACAAGCGGACCGGACTTACAGTACCTGCAAACAAGAGCATTAGTTCGACAGCTCTGATTCCGTCTTTAGCCTCTCGTAGGAAACCTGACCCAAACTCCCTCACGACTGAGCCTACCCCATGGATCCGTGATCTACTGAAAACTTGGGACAACCCAGTTTTTGCACCGTCGGAAGCTCGAATTCCACAAGTTCTGTCTAATGGTCCTAAAGCCACATCTCAAGATTTACTTCATGGCCGATACCACCACTGTTCGCAAGTCGATATCGACAAAGCTTTTAAAGATACATCAGCAGGACTCAATGGAAAAATTTCGAAGGATTCTCTTAGAGAAGCGGAGATAATTTCGCAAGTTGACAGGAAATTTATACTGGTCAAGTTGAGCACGTCTGAAGATAGAGAAGATAGCCAGAATCTTGTTCTCATCGATCAACATGCCGCAGATGAAAGAATTCGCATTGAATTTCTCATGGAAGAGCTTTGTGGCCTGCCACCAGTTGATTCGGTGCCTTCGGAATCTAGTGTGCTTACATCATTGCTTAGCAAGCCTCTCAACTTCGACATCTCCCTGCGAGATACCCAACTCCTGTTAAAACACAGGTCTCACTTTCTAGACTGGGGAATCATCTATCATATATCACAGCATGATCTTGCAGCAGGAAATGACCCAAAAGGCAGACCCGTACGGCGACTTAAAGTGACATCTCTTCCGCCCGGAATTCTCGAGCGATGTAAACTTGATCCACGTCTCTTGGTCAATCTCATGCGCACAGAGGTCTACAAGTTCAATGACAACCCTCTCCAAACCTTTGTTCCAATAAGTCGAGACACGCCCTGGTTGGAACGGATACACAGCTGCCCTCAAGGTCTAATTGATATGCTCAATTCGCGAGCATGCAGAAGTGCAATCATGTTCAATGACAAGCTTTCGAAAATCCAATGCAAAATGCTAGTCCAAAAGCTGAGTAGGTGTATCCTTCCCTTTCAATGTGCACACGGCAGGCCGAGTATGGTACCGCTTGTTGGAGTTAGCCAGCTAAGAGGCATGGGGGCATTGTTGCCGGGTGAGTATGGAGGGAATGTTGGGAAAGACATTAGGTTGTGGAAGGAGAGGATGAGGAGGTCGTAAATTCTTCAAGTAAGATGGCCAGGTTAAAACTTGGTGTATGTAATACATTCTCATCGGAGGTATCTAAATCGTTCGCCATCCCAATAAAATACCAGCTGGCCCCAGCATCTCCACCGGATGGGCTCAAGAACGAAGGAAGCAGCTGCAGCTCCGATATCCTCAGCCTCCATCATAGCAGCACGAGCACCAACAGCAGTACCCTCATCATCATCCTGACCTTTGCCTTCAATACCACACATTCCTTCACCCCCATTCTCAAATTCAACAATGCTCTTCTCGTCATCTTCTCCCTCTCCTTCACTCTCATCTACAGCCATCTCCTCAACATCTCTCTCAACAACGCCCACTCCTTCATCTGCATCCTCATCCTCATCCTCATCCTCACTCCCACACTCTCACTCCGACTATCGTCGTCGTCATAATCGGAATCACCCTCTCCCTCCCCAAACCCCTCCTCGCCACTCTCAACCTTGGCATTTATATACCGCGCTGCTGTGGCCTTGCCGAGCAATCCCGATCCCGATCCCGCGCAGCGTGGTAGAGTCCGTTCTTCACGAATCGGAATTGCAAGTCCCATGCTCGCGAGTCCATGTGTGGTGGTTTGAGACGCGGATGTGGAGGCTGTAGGAGATGAAGTGCGTGGTGGGAGGTGTGTTGGTGGTGATGGGGGTGAGGTGCGTCGTGCCTTAGAGTAGGGTGCTCGGAGCGAGGTTCTTGGTACTGTGACCGTATTGGTTTGAGCGGCAGGGTTCAAGTCGGCTGAGATCGATCTTGGGCTTTACGAGAGAAAGGGATTGTTAGCCAAGGTTCGTGTGGTATAGTCAAGACAGCCGTGAATGACGAAGAGACTTCTGCATGAAAGTAGTCTCACTTCACACCAACGTGAAGAAACAAATATGTGGATGGATGGCTGGGTGGATACATACTTGCACTCGCGAGCTGCGCGCTGGCTCTTTGTGGTCTGGCCATTTTCTTCTTCTTCTTCTCCTTTCCCATTCTTAGTCGCAAAGACTGAGGGGCGGGGGGAGAGGAAAGATCTACGTTTCTTGGGGTTTGTTCTGTTCTTTGGTAAATTGATAAGTAAGTATATATAGCATAACTTCTACACACTAGCTATTCCAGGTTCCTGGTCAGAAGTTCAACAAAGACACTAAGCCACAATATGATGTGCAGAGCTCTGGTGTCAAAACCCCAGGCTTGATATAGTGTTAGTCCTAAATTCGAAATAGTTGACTCGTTGCCATACCAGGGTAAGGACAGAAGGACAGAAGGACAGAAGGGCAGAAGGAGTGAGCTAGTTAGTTAGGTAGATGTCAATGTCGATAGAAGTAGAGAGGAGAAAGTAGATGCTCGTTATTGCCACCTAAGGTAGTCAGTTAGCTAGTTAGTTAGTGTTTTTGGACGTTTATTTCTAAGCAAGAGTGTCTGTTGTGGGGGAAATCGAAGTATAAATAAGAATGGATGGAAACAAAAGAGGAATGCAAGAGAGATAGAAATGAGATCTAAGCGACTTAGATGAGATAGATAGATGTAGCTGATAAAGGTTGGTATGGATAGCAATATACATGGGTACAGAGTTGGTTAGCGACGCTATGTTGGGGAGTAATAATGGTACGAATTTAGTTAGAGACGATTTGAAAGCCGAGATCCAAGATTCTAGCATCAAGCTGCCATAGACCTCACTCTACCATATCAAACAACACTCCGCAATCTCTTTGGACTGCCACCGCCACTCCTCCTCCTCTCCTCCAGCGTCTCCTCACTGCCACCCTCACCCGTATGCCTCCCCACAAGCGCCCCCTCCTTCGCAAACAAGTGATCCACATCCTCCAGTTCCAAGCCTTTAGTCTCCGGGAAGAAGAGATAAATAATCGGAACCCACGCCGCGTTCAAGACCGCGAAGATGATGTATGTCCTATACCCAATATTATCAATCGCCAACGGGGTGATCTGCACGATCAAGTAGTTGGCGATCCAGTTACACGCCGTTGAGACGGCTGAGCCACGCTGCCTGAGTCGTAACGGCAGGATCTCAGATGGATATACCCACACCGTGGCTTGGAAGCCGACGGTGAAGGCGCCTTCGAAGAGGAACAGCATGGCTGCTGCGGCAATACCACAGCCTTTGGAAATAGAGGTGTGGTATTGTACGTTGTAAATCAGGCCCGTTTGGACGGTCATGACGGCTGACATAAATGCGACGCATGATAGCAGGAGAGGTCGACGGCCGACGCGGTCAATGAGCAACCAGGGGATGAAAGAGGCGAGGAGGAACCAGGTCTGTAAGAAACCGGACATGAGGGCTGAGAGGTGATCGTCGAAGCCGAGAGAAGAGGAGAATAGAGTGTTGGAGTAGTAGATTAGAGCGTTGATGCCACCGAGTTGTTGGAATGTCTGGATGGCACAAGCAATGAGGAAACGTCGCTGGGATTGAATCGCATCGTTGTGCAGCAGGTCGGACCATTTCCCTGAGCCGAGAGAGGCTTCGTAGGCGCAAGTTGAGAGAATGGAATCGTGGAGGGCATGGATGTCTGCTGGTGGGAGGGTTTTGTGGTGCAAGGCGTTGAGCACGGCGAGAGATTCGGAGGGGGGTGAATGTGCCGCGAGCCAGCGTGGGGATTCGGGGAGGATGAAGAGGAGGACCAGCATCGGGAGGAGAAAGATACACTGCAAGATGCAGGGGATGCGCCAGGCCGGAGAGGTAGTGAGGTGTGTGGTGAATGCGTAGTCGATCCAGTAGGCGAGGAAGATACCAAGGTTGAGCGTGCTGAGTTGCATGCAGACATCTGTGGTTGTTAGTGTGTGCAATGATTAGATGAGATGAGATTATATGAGATGAGCAATATATTGTGGAGGGATGAGAGAAGTTAAGATGAGGTGGTGAAACGCATAAGTGAAGATGAGACGAAACTTACAAAGACCTCGAGTAGCTTTAGGACTAAACTCAGCTTGAAAAACAGGGACCGTAGAATTGATGAATCCCATTCCCACCCCTGAAATCACACGAGCCACGATGAGATGAGCTCGTGTATAAGCCGTCGCTTGGAGCAGGGCTCCAAGAATCATGATAAGAACTCCAATTCCTATGGATTTCTTACGTCCAATCCCTTCACCGAAGATGGAGGTTGCCACACTACCGCCGAAACATCCTATCTCATAGATGGCGACAATGAGACCTGTGATGGCTGGACTGGGGTCGTTGAAGGTTTCTTTGAAGGCAATTGAATTGACGAGACTGTTGATTTGAAGTCAGTGATGCATGAAAATAGATGAGAATATGGAGGCTGGACTCACCCTCCCATCAGTCCATTGTCATATCCTATAAGGAGAAATCCGAGGCAGGTGAGAGATGTGACGGACGCGAAAAGAAGGCGACCATGGAGGAGAGCCATAGCTATAAGATGTGACCAGATGTGGCAATTGATCACCTTATGGCTCTGGAAGATGGTGATGGTGAGAACTATGAGGACTCATCTCATCCCTAGCATTTCTGTCTAGGAGTTGTGGTCCGTATGTGTAGGGTTCTTCCCAGACCAACCTCGCTATCGCAGTGTCGTCGTCGTCGTCGTCGTCGTCGTCGTCGTCGTCGTCGTCGTCGTCGTCGTCGTCGTCGTCGTCCACTCAGCAATTGTACTGTGTGGTGTATATATGTTAGAGTCGAATAAGTCGAATAATGGATTGGAGAAGGAGGAGAAGGGGAAGAAGAAGAAGAAGAAGAAGAAGAGAGACATATTCTCTGAATGTCGTCTTCGAAGCTATTTTTCAAGCTAAATTAGGTAACTTGAAGTTTAGGTAAGCATATAAGCATATAAGCCTATATTGGTCCATTTTTTCTCAATTGGGCAAAGCGTACATAAGGGTACACTAGTATTAGTTGTTCTTCATAACTTTATGTTACCTTTATGAAGCTATAACCGACGGATCTTGAAGTGGAGGTGAAGTGGGGTTGGAACTTGATATAATTGGTTAATCCTGCATTGGATCTCGGCAATCGGCAATCGGAATCGAGAAAATTATTCCCCGCTAAACTTCCAGGATCACTCACTCACTCACTCACCTCAGTCAGTTCCTTCCCTTCCCACTTCCACCTTCACCCAAAAAGTCCGGATTCAGATTCGTTTTCAGGTTTCCCCATAAAACCATCAAAAGCCGTTAGCCCCCCTCCATACCTTACTGTCCCCTCCCCTCTGCTCTCTCTCCTCCGTCACTCCCCTTTCATCTCCCTTCCCACCCACCACTCTTTGCTTATCCCACCATTTTGCTTCTTTTCGCCCCCTCCCCCGCATTATTGAAAGTTGAAAGGCAGGAGCTACGTCACTTCGGTTCTGGTATTCAACGGTCCACTACCTGCACCTGCACCTGCACCTGCACCTGCACCTGCAACTTCAATCGCCGACGACCAACATCTTTCTGGACACTGACTGTACTTGCCTTGCTTGCATCGATAATCATATACGCGGATCGGCATTTGATGTGTGCGATACTGAGGCATCCAAGATAAGATACAACCTGGAATTGCTTTATTCGGAAGGGGCACATCACGGTACATTTCGCCAGATCCGAAATCATCTGAAATCGGAACCTCACTTACCTAAGCCGTCCAACACAACAGCTGGAGCTGAAGAACGATATCCGTGACTTGCCGACCGACCACGACCGGGTGAGTGAGTGAAGGAGGGAGTGAGCGAAGCATCAATAACCTCAAATTCACGACCCCAAGATCAGCATCGGCATGTCGGGATTGGGAACAAGCTCAGGCACCGGTACAGGCATGGCACCACCCAACATGCTGCCTCCACTATCCATGAACAATAACCCGAATCCCACACACTCCAACAACCCGAATCTACCTCCTCTGATGCCGGGTCCCATCTCTAATTCCATGCCGTTGGATCCTGCCTTGACTGCCGAACCCATGCATCATCAGCAACAGCAACAGCAGCAGCAGCAGCAGCAGATGCAGTCTCTCCAGCAGGCCCCACCAAAAGCCTCAAAGCCTCCTCCACCACCGTTGGATACCATGAGAGCATATCGGGCGTGTCTGAACTGTAGGAATCGGAAGAGTAAATGTGATTTGGATCCTAATCAGGGTAGACCAGTAAGTGGGGATTTCTATTCGGATACCATACCTAGTCTTTGATAGAAGATATGTTTAATCTTGCTCAACTTCGAGTGAAGTTTGCGTTCCAGTCATGAGATATCTCGTCACGTGGTCTCGAGTTTCATCGATCTTCCCTAACGATAAAGTCGAAACTAATCAATCTAGCCCTGTCGAAGGTGTCAACGCGAAAATCGAGAGTGTGTTCTAGGAGAAAGTCATCGTGGTGGTCGTCGAGTCAAAAAGAGACCAAAGCTTGATGAAAGTGCGCCAGGCACTCCAGAATCAAACACCAAACCATCAGGATCCGAAACGAATACGCCTCAATTCAGTCCAACACCAGGCCAACCAGTCCCACTAACTCACTTCCATGGACGGTTCAATTGGCCAGCAGCACCAAAAACTTCTGGATCAGATACGACCAGTGCATCAAGACATACCGAGCAGACAAATGTAAGCTATAACCCTCCTCGATTAGACTCTTCTGACGTATTTGTAGCTCACAAGTCCACCCAACGATTCAGCATATCGATCTCGTCTGGAATCTATCATCAGTGTTTCCGGGAAACCAGAGGGAAGAGTACACGAGGGAATTGCATCGGCTGATCTTCAAAATCCATCTGATGCATTAGAAATCCTGGCTCGAGTGGCAGACGACAGAGGTGATGACGAGAATTCTCCGAGGAGTGATCAAACTTCGGGTCCATCGAGAGAACCAAGACAGCCTCAACGAAGACAGGTGCTTACTCCTCCCAAGATGAATGGATATTGGCATTACAAGCCGATTCAAGACGGCCTCATCACACCGGAGGAAGTTTATGCACTGGTCTCAAGGTGGGTCGATTTAGTGTCGAAGACATTCATTTCACTGATCCTGCTAGCTACGAGGAACTGTTCCATCCTTACTTTCCAATTATTCCCAGAGAGTCCTTTGATCGTATGAGATTACCTTGGTTGTCGAAGGTCGAGCCTCATTTGTTCTCGGCTATCTTGACTGTCGCATCCAAAGACAATGAAAGGATTCACCAAATATGCTACGATCACATGCAACAACTCGTCTCAAATATTCTTGCTGGATCTGATGCGAACATTGATGCAGTGGAAGCGCTTCTTTTACTATCCCAATGGGTCTCACATCGACCTCAAGTCTCTGTGACGGTGGGAAGAGGTGAAGAAGATAGAGTGGCGTGGATGTACATTGGTACTGCGTTACGACTTGGATACTTTCTCGGCATTGATCGAACGTCTTTCAAGAGTGATTCCCAAGAAGACCCAGCAAAATTCAACAGGAAACGTTTGGTATGGATGGCATGCTACGTTTGCGATCGACAAGTTTCAGTAAGAGTTGGCAAAGGTTTTTGGGCTCGTGGACCAGGACCTCTTTCTGGGCTAAGATCTACCGACTTCCCTACACTTCTGCCCGCCTCGCCAGCCCAAGACAACTGGGCAGAGATCTTTCAGGCCAACCTTGAGTTGACACAGATCTTCTCGAATGTACATGATATTCTTTACTCTTCGAAAGGACATGGATGGAAGGAGATGCTGGAAGGACGCTATGCCAAATACCTGGACGATTTTCGGACCAGCATACGCAATTGGCACGATATTTGGGGATCTTATAATTGTTCTCCCACTTTAAGAATCAGCTTGTTACTGACCTACGATTATCTACGTCTTTACGTCAACGCTTTCGCATATCAAGCAACCATCTCAAGATCACTAACCTTTCAACGCGACGGCCAACAACCGAATCGCAAAATTCCCCTCATTGATGCCACAGCTCCAGATGCGAGGTTTATCTACGAAGCTTTGGATGCAGCAAAGTCATTACTTACAAATTTCATAAATTACATCAATCCCGATTCTCTACGTTGTATGCCTTCATCTTACTATCTGTTTGTCATCTACAGTGCCGTGTTTCTCTACAAGGTATGATGCACTTACCTCCACAAAAATCGATCTAACGATACAGGCACGCTCTACTACAACAATGACAGACGAAGAACGTACTAATGTCCGCCATATGATCACCCAAACTATTAGTCACCTCGAACGCGCCTCGCAAGGTGCAAACCAAATGGGCAATCGCTACGCTCGTCTCCTCAAACTCCTCTGGCGAAAATCACCCACCCGTGTCCGCGAAACACCTTTGCGTCAAGCTATTGGAAATCCTTACGATCCATCTTCCTCAATTGCATCACAGCCCAACCTCAACCTCAATTCCCATCTCGACAATCTCCCTCCCTCCCACCCTCAAAACTATGACTACACAAACTACGGCATGGGCATGGGCAATACCAATAGCATTGGAAATGGGATTCCTGTGCAAACAAATGGGCAAGGACAAGGCTTTAGCTGGTTGGATCTGAGCGCGACGTGGAATTATGCTACGCAAAATGGTCACTCGAGTTCTGCTTCTGCAGGTGGGGATTTTATGGATGAGGGTGGGTTGATCGGTGGCAGTGAGTCGAGTCCGTTTGATGTTGGGATGGGAGCCATGTTGGGAGATTATAGCATGCTGGAAGGGGATGGAACGGGTTTAATCTTTTAGGTCTGTGGAGTATATGGGTCTTGGCTAGTTATGGGTTAGGTCGGGTTCGGTTGGAGCCTTTTATAGGATGGAGGTCGGGGCATGGTAGCGTTCTCGGTTGAATTTTTCATGAGATTTATGGGTACATGGTAATAGGCAGGGAAGAAGAGAGCGTGCAGGAAGCAGGATCTCCAAGCTTCTCAATGGTTTGGTTCGGATAAATGTACTCATGTTAGCTATGGATCTGGATCTGGCTGTATTACGTTCCCAGCAAGGTATAGCAGGGCACGCCACTGGGCCTTGCAAAAAGCATGTATGCTTGTGTGTGAGATTAGACATGCGTAGAGAGTGTGTAAGTGATTATATGGTCGGATATGAAAGCATAATTACGTGCCATTGGACTAAAGCATTGGATCATCTCAGTTCAGAGCAGCCCAGATTACTATCTATTTACCTAGGTACTATTAAGAATTGAGAATTGAGAATTGAGGTGTGAAGTCCTCTTATCTAGCCTTGTCTTTGTTGTAGTATAAGACTGAGTTTGAGGTCGGGGATGAAGGTGGGGTTGAAAGAAGTAAGCGTGAGAGGAAGAGAGTAGGTGAGAGTAAAGGTAAGAGGGGAGGTGAGTATAAGTATGAGTGTAAGTATGAGTAAGTATGAGGATGAGAAGGAGGAAGAGGCTGAGAAGTGGAAGGAGGGTGGTTTCTGCTTCCTCTTTCTGTATTTATGTTCGAGTTGAGTGCGGAGTATGAAGTGTGAAGTACTGCTCTTTTCTGGTAAGACTCTGGTTTGGTTTCTTTTGGTCTGGTTGTAGTTATTTTGGGGAGGCATGATGGTATGATGGTATGGTGTTAGTATGGTTGGTAAGTTAGTTGGTGAGTTGGTGAGTTGGTGAGTTGATGAGTTGGGGAGTACACCTACCTGATTCCTTAGATAGATTGAAGAAAGTATGTATAAGCGAGATGGAGATTAGACCATGGGGAAGAGAGGAGGTGGGCTGGGAAGGGAAGTGGGAGAAGTGGGAGCGAAGTGGAGAGTCGAAGCGAGGTATGAGGTAGGGAGTAGGGTATGTGAAACGGAAAGAAGAGGTGAGGTGAGCAAGAGATAGGAAGTGGAGATGTTCAATAACTTGTAAGTATATGTGTATACGGGTAGTCAAGGTAGGTGTGGAGGCTGAAGCGTACCTTAGGTAGGTAAAGTGGAAGCATGTATAGTCATGTGATCTGGCGTGCTTGGCGTGCCGTTGTGCTTTTTGACCTGTTCACTATCTGATATCCACTTACACGCGAGGAATTGTTTCACCAATTCGAACGCTCCATCTCTCCAAATTGCCGAATAGCAAAATGGCTTCATCCAAACGGAAATGCGACGCGCTGAACACTGAACTCGCCCCTCCTCGGATACCTGCCTTCTCCCCAAATTCCTCACGATGCACTGTGCAAGATTAAGACACTTGCCTAACCCGACCCCTAAGATATAGCACTGAACGCCTACCTCTCGTACCGCACCATCGCAGAGCTCATCAACAAGCGATACTTCGCAATCACAGCAGCTAAAGAAGCAGAGGGCAGCAGAACCAGAAAAGAACTTCGATGCCCATTTCGAAGCATGCTGGCGTGCCTTGACAGCACAGAACAAGTGGTTGGAGACGAGTCAGCAATCCGATCCTATGGGTGACAAATTTACGATTCTTCGGCAACAAAGAGATGTGATTGTCAACGCTGCGGGGAAGACGAAGAAGTGGGAGATGAGACAGAATGCGCTTGAGTGGCCACGCAAGATATGCAAGAGTGTCATGGTGTGCAATTTACGGGTCGTTCAGCACGAGGTCATGAAAGTTGGACAGGTCCTGGATGGGTATGTGAAGCCGATGTATAAGCTTGCTGGGTAGATGAGCAGAGACGAGAGGAGGCGATACAAGATCGAGGGGTTGTCGGACAATATCGAAACGCTGAAGGTGTTGTGTAATTGGCAGGTTAATATGCCGGCCTTGGGACAAGTTCTCATCTTGTTTGATGATTTGGCGGACTTGTGACCTTGGGAAACATCAACTTGGTTTAGTGAACTGCCTGATGAGAAGTCGCTGGCAAGGTTGACTTGACGGGTATGGCCGAGGGAGGCAAGTTTCCCGACCTCGATCATGGCCATGGTCTTTCCTTCAACATTTCAGCTCTCCGAGTTTGCTGTTCGTTACGGTGTATGTATCGAGCTTCGAATCTTATGCGTTGGGCCATAGCCACGATAGAAGGTCACGACCCATCGAAGTCGAGGCTGAGAATACCATAGTCACGACCTGGTCGAACTGAGGTCGAAAATGTGATAACATCTAGAATGTTTGCATTTCGGTTGGAAAGTTTGAAGCCTCGTCACCGTTTGCTCTCGCCTTTCGTGTTGCTTCAGAAAATCCCTTTAGAGAAGCCTGGAGGTGTCGATTCTCCAGCCTCCATTAACAACCTCTACAGGTGACGAGACAAAAATTACACGTGACGACATACACAGCCCTCTAAGTTTTCTTCGTTCCAACCAACAACCCCATGCGGCCACAAGCGCTCTTATCCACACACGAGTAATTGTCTTCGTTATTTCAACCAATCAATTCATCAACTTTCTCAATAGGTCGCCATGCTGCCACAACTGTATTGCTGGTTGGGCTTCCTCCCTAACTGGGTTTCCTGCATGTCTGAATATGCAGAAAGCCTTGACTATTGGTACACGCTCGAAGTTCAAACTGCTGAAGTATCAAAGAGCTTCATGATGCTTTTGTTTCCAGAGCTTCTTTTTATCGCTCTCACGCTGATCTCGTGTGTTCTTCTCTCCGGATTGCTGTTAAGAGAGACCATTTCAATGCCTCGACAATCCAACTCTGGACCTAGTCGTCCTCCACTTCCCCCTCCACCAGCTACCAAGTCTGCTCATCCACCGATAGAGCCCGCGGAGCTCTGCGTTGGCTGCATTCTATGGCTCCCTCCTCAAGACTTGCATCAGGATCCTGTAAAGTGCAATAAAGAGGCCTGTTGTGAGAAGGGGGGGCTCGGAAGTGGAGGGTATGACCACCCTGTTATCGTCCTAAGCACCCAGAAAGACGACGCAAGTAAACCAGAAGATGTGATCTGTGTCGTAGCATGCGTATGTATATTCTTTTACTGATGTTTAATTTCTCTGACTTTGATCTAGGTCACAACATATCGTGACACAAAGCTTAGCGACTATTTAACGAAGCGAGTCAGGAGGACACACTTACAGAACTCACTTCCTATCAAGGACCCAGAAGCAGTGGGTATAAGCTCCTTCGGATTTCCCTACCCAGAAGAGATTGAATTGGAGAAGAATCGTCGACTCCATAAGCAATCATATATTCGACTTGACCATACCTACGAGGTTCCAGTTTCGATGCTCAGACAGTACAGCTTCTATAATTCTCAAGCAAGCAGGTTACGCTTGACCCAGGGAAGCTATACCATTCTCATGAACAACCTTGATCTCGTGCCCGAAACTTGGTACTCGACGAAGTCAATCACGAAGACTGCTAGAAAGCGTTCTTCAACATCTGGAGGTCGTGCTCCCGTTCAAGATATCTTCTATCCTCCAGAACAAGCCACTGTCAGTGGCCCTAGCTACAATCCTCCCCCAAGTCAACCATCTTGGGCACCTGTTACCGCTGTTAGACCCACCACTTCCGTCCCTGTCCGTCAGAACCATCCGCCACCTGTCATTGCTAGAAATTATCCAGTGTACCAGCCAGTTTATCAGCCCTCGCGGGTTGTCGACCAACACTATGGTGCTGCTCCACCTCGGTGGAATCGTCCTGTACCTGCTCCAGAGCCTGAATGCTCTGCTGATACGATGTTCTGGGTTGTTGCTGGGCTCTTCTTTGTTGCTGTGTTTGCATGGTTGGGTTGGCGTGGATTGTCTTGAGCTTTAGTTGATTGGCGTTGGGAGACGAGGTTCTCAGAATAATGGTCATGATTGATAGCTTAGCGAGTTAAGGGAGATTGGGTTCATATGGATCAAGGTCTGGTTTTATTTGCGTCATGCTGGGAAGGGAAGAGTACAATAATGTTGTCAAACTTGCTCAACTTGATCACTTGAGTTCACCGAACCAACACTTAACAAGTGATGTAAGACCAATTGTTATGCCACTTAATGGCAAACAGGGCAAACATATAAAGGATAAAGCATCAAAACTAGTGTTTTGAACATGCGTGAATTCACAAATCGCAAAGTTTGCTTCGTTCTCGTTGTGCTGGGATGAGGCAGGTATATCTTAGGGAGGTGGAGATGGATCAGTAGCCACACAATACATGGCATGCGGATTTGATGATGTCTCTTAACATGAATCGTGAAGTTGCGTATGATGGCTCCTTGAAGTGAAAAGAGAAGTAAGAGATGAGCCGCCAGTTCCGCAATCTAGGGCCTAGAACATGGCCTGTAAAATGTAGAAAGACAGTGAATAAAGAGAGTAGGCCTTTTGCGTCGCATAGAAAATATATCTATGAAAGCTTTACGTAAAAAATTGTATGTGCGGGGTAAGTATATGGGGTCTAGGTAGATCCGCTATACTTATTTGCATACTGATTACATGCTTACCCATTATTAGAAGGTTTTAGCTTATCTAAACAGACTTTGAGACATCTCTATTTATATGTGCTTATGCCTTTAAGTCTGTTTATGTATTAAAGCTGTTACCCACGAGAGCGGAGAGGTAGGCCAAGCAAGCCGGCATTGGGTTGCTTTACCTCGTGTTTCGTGTTCTACGAGCTGCTCGTAGTCTGTTGCTTTTGGATGGAAGTAGATTTGGAGTATCTTGGCTGAGATAGACTTTTTGTACTATTTAAGCACGAAGCTTGTTTCAAATCACTACATAATATAGATGAAATGAGTTTGAGGTATCTATTATATATACTAAGTCATGAAGTCTTCTATTGTGGAAAATGTTACTTGTCGGACGGATTAAGCTAAGCTAGCTAGCCTTACTTCATCCCATTCCTTGGGCTCTGGAAGCACATTGTCGCCCTTCTTTCCTTCAATTTTAACTTCCAATAGATTCTCTTCTCCGAGGCCTCATATCGCAAGCGGCCTCTTGCATGGAAAATGCATCATTTTTGGACGCCCTATGACCCTTTCTTTTATGGTGTTAGCTATAACATAAGAACACAGCTGCAGCAAGTTAGAATCTGCTAAGCACTAGCCTTGAAACTCCAAGATTCTCAGCCCAAGCCCCAACTTTTGCGTCCATCGTGGCCACTTCTCCTGCAAAACCACAGCAAGAACAGGATTCCCCTCGTTTCTCGTGCAACTCTGACCATCTGCAGCTGCAACCATCTCCAGTCGCTTTTAAGTACGTTGTTGATAATAAAACTCCTGACGCGAAGCACGAGATTCCCGTAGGCGCGCTGGCCATGTCACCAAAAACCAATAGTTGAAGGGGACCAGCAAATTTATCTTCAGCGGTGGTAAGTGTTTTTCGACTCTATTGAAGTATGTTGTTAGTCACATATTGACATTGATTTAGGGTCTACTCTTTTGGGTACAAGCCCCTGAATACTTGGCTACGCGAGAGTGGAGGTACAGGCGAGAATCGCGGGAAATGTCGTTCATCTTTAGCATTAGAACCACGCCTTGCAAGGCACCAAAACTTCCATTTCTCCGCCTCATGTACGATAAGATCGAGAAACAGGTTTACGTCTCTATTAGTCCCCTTTTGGAAGTCCCGTTGTGGCGCCCGCAACCATAAATGTGGAACGAGTTTCCAGACCACGCTATTTGTCTTAGCAAGCATAGTTATCGTATCCTAGAACTTTCGTTCAACTGACTTCTTGGTTAATACTTACAACACTGCTATAGAAGCTCTTTAGACTTCTTAATCCTATCTTTTTACCTACCTCTATACCACGTGATTCACCCCCTATCCATTCCTCACCGCACAATAGGCTAAGCTGTAGGCATTATTTCATACCTGGAAGTAGCTAAACAGTGATACTTTCGGTTCAAAAGATCTTTCAACACCCAGAATACGGGTTTAGGTAGTGTTGAATGAGATATCGAAAAAATTATGCTCAAGTTGACATTGTTATCGCAATATGAGGGGGTTCCAGTGAGTGAAAACAAGTCTACACAATCACTTTTGTGCTACACAAATGTTTCGAACACAGTTTCGTAGCCTCGCAAATTTATTCTTCAAATATGAAAATCCCATGCCTCCACCTTACATCGTTATCAGTCCTAATCTTTCAGGAACTTGAGAGCTTGCGCACAACTGCATGCCAGATCTAATAACCACGCCTATATCCTAAAATTTTCACCATACTTCTTGAGTTAAATATTGCATAGACCTTACTCCATGCCTGAAGGCCGAAGTGAGAGCAGCTGGTGGCGCAGAAATGTATCACCTGATCCGCTACTTAACTTCAACTCGCGTTCACCAAAGAAGGATTCGTGATCGTTGACGAAATCAAAAGAAGAGACAGCACTCGCGAGAACTCTAAGCAAGCCTGTAAATTTCGATGGAGTATTTCCAGGTATTCTGGTTTAGCTCAAAGAATGGGAACTTGGCGCGAGTCAGGATTCCTTTCATATCTGTGGAGAAGGGAAGCATATGCGAAGCTACCTTGGTCGCAATCATCCACACTTGATACTGCATTCCTACCAAAAGAAAGACTCAGAAGTTGAAAATGACTTGATTGTGGTCATAGCAAAGGTTATTTTTAATAATGCTCAAGAATTGCAGGCAAATTTGCTAACTGTACCATAGGTCACGAAATTCGCACTCACCGATCTTCTGCAGTGGGTCACGGACAAAGAGAAGCCACAACAAAAACGATACCAACGATTGGCGGCATCAATTCCAATATATCATCCGCCCTTCCTCTCAACGGCTGCCGCCGAATTGCAAGCATTCGACGGGGAGAAGCCACCCCATCGATCGCACAGATGGTACCTTGCAGCCAAGCGCGATCTTTCTGAATAACAACGTGGATGGAAGCACAGAGCCGTATCGACGAACCTGTAATCAAGCAGTTGAAGCTTGCAAACGATAAGACCATGTTTGCGCAATCATATGTGGTTATGAAGCATGCTTGGAGAGTTTCCATCTCTGAGCTAAGACACTTTGCTGACTTCAAGGACTTGGCTACTGTTTGTCGCTTGGAGAAGGATGATTGGAAGTATGTTGCGGGGAAGCTTGGCATTGAGCTGGAGAAAATTGACGAGCTGCTGCTTGAGGATGTCACTGTTGAAGGGCGGGGTGAGTTGGCAGATCATCAGGTCTGACTTGGCTTTAGCATTGTCACCGCATATGTTCTGCAGAGCGCTTTCTTGGTCTCATATCAGAATTTCTTTGGTGGATATCCTCTGATTGATTTCTCCTCCGGTTTCTCTCGATCTAACAAACACGAAGGATGCAGAGCAGGTAATTATTGGTTTGACACATATTAAGCTTTTCAGACTTGGGCAGTCACACAGAATTGTTTCGTAGAAATGAATCTGGCTAGTTGCATGAGAGACATTGGCTATCATCTCTTCTTTGTATGTTCTCGTGGTGCGCTCTGACTTTTCGGCATGGTATAGACTGTTTAGAGTTGCAGTCACATATGAAAGTGATTGGCTGTACTGTACTAGCTCATCTAAAAGTAAGCGCACACTTTAGCACCGATATCTCATGTGGATTATTATTGTTCAACAAAGTCGACGAGTTCAAAGTTTTCACTCGAATCATAATACAAACAAGATGTTCTTGCTGGAATTCTTTGCAACTGTGGCTTTCCCACTGACATGCTCTCCACGTGGTGTTTTCAGTATATGGCTGCTGCGTCATCTGATGCCTAAATGAAAATTGCTCAAAATTGATATAATCTACGGCTACAGTTCGAAGCAATTAACCATGACAAGCTTATCCAACATCCGTTTCGAGCAGCGGCTTTTCTGGGAACTCAGGCTATGCACAACATTCTCCAAAGTGGGGTTGTGGTTTAGCGAGGTGCTAAGACTGTGGCATTTCTCAACAAAGGACATCCAATAAGCAAACCTATACCCAGCTGCTTTTCAAGTCCAGTTCATATTTATATAGCATTAAGCACATTGACAATCTAGCTAATTTTAAGCGTTGTTGTATGAATTATTCAACAGGTTTTCCTTGTCGTTGGGGTCAATCCTCAGAAGTGGGAGTGGAACTCGCTAGATGACTTCAACACAATCAACTCATTGATCAGCTGCTCAAAAGGTTTGTTTGATCAAACGAGTTGCTTCTAATGACTGATTTCTTCGGAAACATGGCTCAAAGGATACTTGCATGATTTAAACATGCTGTAACCCAATGTCCTGAACAGATACCCCTTCTAGTCGGTCTTATTCCCAGCCACTCTTTTCGTCCACAAATGAAAGAATTCCCGCCTCTAATCCCTCGTTTTGCTGCACCTACTCTCGATGTCTTATATTTTAGCCCCTATCATCGTCTCTCGGTGAGGCAATGACATACCAGTAATTAAAGCTGCATCAGCACTGCCGGAATTACAATCACCAGACACAGCCCGGCATACCAGCATATATCAGCCACGTTTCTCTCCATATTCCCCGCGAGACACTGCACCCCAGAATCCCCGGCACTTTGCGGGCGCCGAATTGGTGGGAAAGTTTCTTCGCCGTCCAGCCAAGACGTCTTGGCGGCTGCTTAACCTTCTTGGCGCTTGGCGCTTGGCTTTCCCCCCGCAATATTAATTGCCCGCTTATGAGAAACTTCCTCCCTGTATTACTTCTTTGATTTGATGGATAAATCCAAGTTTTCGCTTCTTTTGACCTTGCACAGGAACGATACATCCTTCTCGAACATTGTGAACCGTATAGTATCGTATCAGAGTCAATTCTAATAGGTGGAATGCATAATATTTCTTTTGGGCATGCAGTCACTCGATGTTTAGGGACGCAGGTCCAGATATGGGACCTGTTTTCAGGACTAAGTGCCGCTTATGGTACCAAAGCCGACTGTAAATTTCTTTTGGGGCGGTATGGAGCTCCAAGTGCCGTGTATTTTAACGCCAACCTGGGGAATCGTAGACTTGGCTGATTGTAGAACGCGCGTTCACTTATCTATTCGATGTCGAGATAATTTCTCCGTACCACGACGAAAGAGCTGCACATGACAGTTGAGCTTCTCTATCAGATTTTTGAAAATCCGAGATCAGAACATAAATACTAAGTGTTTGGTAACGTCAATTTCATTCTTCATCCTCACTTCAACAGACTTCCAAACACCTACCAGCTCTACCACTCTTCTCAACTTCTCAACTTCAAGATGCTTTTCAACTCTCAAACCGTCCTTCTCGGACTTGCTTCCTTCTTGGCAACTGCCAACGCCGGTGTCATTGAGGCTCGTGCCACCAACACTGCTCTGCAATCCGCCCTCCCAGCCAGCAGTGGTACCAGTGCTCTCGCTGCAGCAAAGACCGTTGCTGCTGGTGTCACTTTCGATGGAGGCATGAAGAAGTTTGACAGATCTGGTGAGATTTCTCGTTCTCGGTGATAGCCTTCGCTAACCAATTTACAGTCAGCACTTGCAATGACCAAGCTGAAGGAGGTGATGCTGATGCCGTCTTCGTGCTTGCTGCCGGAGCCGTTCTCTCCAACGTCATGTAAGCAAAATTCTTGGTCGTTCCTTAAGCTAAAAATCTAACTTCAATACAGCATTGGCCCCAACAACGGTGAAGGTGTTCACTGCTTGGGCACGTGTACATTGAACAACGTCTGGTGGACTGACGTCTGCGAGGATGCCGCAACCTTCAAGCAAACCTCAGGAACCTCCTACGTCAACGGTGGTGGTGCTTTCTCCGGATCCGATAAGATCCTCCAACACAACGGAGGTGGAACCGTCGCCGTCAAGAACTTCTATGCCTCCTCATTCGGCAAGGTCTACCGCAGCTGTGGTAACTGTGGAACTCAATACAAGCGTACCAGCACATTCACCAACATCAAGGTCACCGGAGGTTCCGTTGTTGCAGGTGTCAACACCAACTACGGAGGTAAGCAATTTGTTATCTAAGCAAGTGATGAGTGGAAGCTAACCCATCAAACAGACAAGGTCACCATCACCAACTCTTGCATTCTCAGCGGCACCAGTCTCTGCTGGAAGTACACCGGAAACAACAGCGGTGCTGAGCCAACCAAGACCAGCTCCGGTGCTGATGGAACCTACTGCATTACGTCTGGCATCACCACCAGCGGATGCTAAATGGTTGATTGCAATGAACTGGAAGTGGGATTGGAGGATCGGTGAGGCTAAGGTGTGAATAGTGGCGAGTGTTTTGGTGTGGTCAAGCTGTTCTTGGGGCCCCAAGTACGAGCGAGCAAAATTCTTTCCGTACATATTACTTCTTGGTGTGCTACATATTGCATGTACGCATACTTGTTACTTTGAATATATGACTTATTGAGCTTTCGGTTTTTTGATCAAGCCCTCAAGGGTGTGTATAGTTTTTACTTTCCAAACTAATAGTGGAGTGCATTTGAGTTTCGCTTATTCTAAGCATGTTTGAGCCTCAAATCTGGCCGGATTTTGACCAGTAGTTGAACTAAGACATACTGTTAACATTATAATACACTTCTATAAGTATGTGCTATGTTTTCTTTTGCGATCGCGACCTAGCTGATCTCGATAAAAATTGTATAAGAGGTATACTATTGACATTTGCTTGCGATCCCCAAAAGCACGCAAGATTCCAGTACCTGCGCATTCAGCAAGTAGCAGCATCTGTCTGATGTGTGATCGGCAGACTGAATCTCAGAAGATCAGACACTATGAGGAATTCATAAATAACAAAGAAGCTGAGCGTGGTCTGTTGTAGAAACCATCTGAGCTACACAGTAATGTACACGCTGAACGTCCAATTGTTGAGAGGAAGTGAATCGAGAATATAGAATGTGAATAGATGCCAATAATCTTCGCCACCATTTCCTCTACTAGTAAGGTAAGGCCTATAATACCTTAGATAAGTCAATTAAAGGACGGTAGACCGGGCAAATTCCTTGAAAACGCTGAAGTCTTTTCGCAAATTCTTTATTAGTATACATTACTTTCAGGATCGAGGCGCATTTCAAAAGAAAACATTCAATAATCTCACAGGTAGGCTGCCGTTTCAGCAGCGACTCACCGATCTTCAAAGGCAAATAAATAGACGATTGGTGATTCGTGGGGATGTGGCCTAGTAGACATTAAGCGAGTATGAGTTACCATTAGGACTCAATTGGCATTGGGGTTGGTTAACCGAGACACAGAGACAGAACAACTTAACTTTCAAGGAGACGAACGCCTCAAGAAGATTATTTCCTACACATAAACTGCGTAGATCGCGAAGCGATGCCATTTCTATATCAAGATCTGAATTCCCCCTGGAGAAAAGGAAGCGAACCATTCTCGTCAAAACACCGGATTGCTAATCCTTGGAGAACCCCGATCTCTGCAAAAAAATCGCAAGACGAGGAAAGAGTGAGAGCAGATCCAAAAGACGTCACTGCAGGAAGAATATTTTGGGTATCAAGTTGTTCCTCAGCACAACGGGAAAAGCTCGCCGAGTGCATATCTTGTCCAATTTCCCACAAGAGTGACATCGACGATGAATGGATATATTACCATCCATGCATAATCGTCCAAGTTCTGCCAAAAGAGAGTCCAATAGACTTGGAGGATCCACTGGTCACCGTTGCACAGGTAAATATCTCTTCACCTCTTGCTCAAATTGTCATGCTGCTCTTGACAGACCCTCCAGATCAGCAGTTTTAAGACAAGCCACTTGAGGACTGGATGAAAACCAGAAAGGGATCGGATCGTAATCGAGCCATTCCAATCTACCATCGTGGTGCAGTTACAGCTACTCAGACGGATGTCATGTACCTCAAGCTTAAAAACGGTGCTCAAATGGTTAAACAATCATATTTGATCACGGATCATTTATGGAAAGTGCCAGTGTCTCTTTTAACACATTTCGTCTCGTATGATGATGGATTATAGGGGGTGAATCACGTGAGGAAGCAGTAGGTGAAATAGATAGGATTGAAGAGTCTGAAGAGCATCTACCGCAGTAGAGAGCTCTATATATACAGATAGATCAGCACTTCATAAGGAATGATCTTATATCATAAGGAATGCAGTAAGATTAAGAAGAGAATCAGAATAACCGAATATCATGCATAAAAGCACGTGACCTCTAACTGACATATGAAAAGCCCAAATTTGCAAGGTGCCTTGAAGTGGAGAGCTTCACCAACATCTCGCGAATCTTCAACCGACGATTAAAAGATAAAGAGACCCAAGGGAAATGCGATGATAATATTATTCCAGAGTCTCTGCTACTAGATTGGGAAGTGGATGAGAACTGGAGGACTGGAGGATGAAGGGTTTTCATCGAAAAGCGTTTATAGTATGGCGGTTCTTGAAAGCACAATGGGGGCTACGAGTTAAAGTTCGAAAGAGCCAGCACTATTTGGTGATTCAGTTAAGAAGGCAAAGCATTCACACTTTTCCAACCACACTCGCCTAACATTTTGCAAGCCAGGCCCTGGGCACAAAACCCACGCAACTAGGATTGCATCACACATTTCGAATACTGTTCCCTGGTGCTGACGTAGTACTGACAAATCCAATGGTCAAATGTCGAGTTTTTACTTTCCATGGAGGTCTCAAATGTTGGTGTCTTCTGGCTTGTATTTAACGGCCTAGACAAACCTTACCGATTTCTCAATTTTGCAATTATAAAGAGAGCTTAGGAGAAAGTTTATCGATCGTGATGGTTGCGTAGTCAAAATGAAATTTGGAGAATTCAACAAAAATCGATCACTAGGTGATCTTTATCTACTTGACACGAAATTCAATTTGATCATGTTATCGCCACTTACCAAATAATCTCACTATCTAGTACAGGCATTCGAGGTGAAAGCATATATATATATATGATGAATTACCGTTCGGTCCAGCTTCAGTCAACTCGCTAAGCGATGTTTTCACCTGACATGTTAGGTTCCCTATGTCATTAGCAGGATTGATGTTCCTATTCTGGCATATCTCGATCAAAAAGAATACAGCCAAGAATTATATGCTTATTGAATCGTATATCTGCTGCTATGATGATCAAATAGCCAATTCACGGGATTGAGGTGACATTCGCCTTCTTGGGAGTTTCACCACACAGTTTGCAATTTCTCTGATTTGATCTATACTCTCTGTTGGTCGTAAGATTACATATATTCGTGATGTTTGATACTAATTGAGAATATCCAATGCCATGCCAGCAATATAAAATGTCCCTAAGCCTTCCGGATTCATGACTAGAACTCCACATCCAATGCCAAGACAAATATCTAAGCAACAATACCATTCTCAAGAGCAACAAAAACCTTGCTGCTAACCTCCTTAGAAATAGTAGACTGAACTTGGACGCCCGGCAGCAAGTTGTGGCCAGTTTTGAAGACATTCTGGGCATCGTATTGCTTCTTGAGCGTGACCAATCTCTCAAAGTTAGCACCGAACAGCTTCTGTGGGCTGCTTGAGGCAGAGCCTAGATATTTGTTAGCAGTATTCGCGCCATAGGACAACAGACTAGTCGTCTATCGCAGGAGAGGCATCTTACTATCATAGTTCTTATACTCGCCAGCAGCAGACATTGTCATCTCATCAGCACCGAGGGCCTTCTGTCTTTGAAGCTCAGCGTCAGTCGAGGTAGCCATATCCAAAGGCCACTGCTGACAAACATCATTCGAACTCTCGCTGTCCCAAGCAGGCGCGAAAAGGATATTCACAAAAGCACCTCTGTTCGCGAAAGCGGTAGCAGACTGCTCGACCTCCATGATCTTCTTGGAGCTGAAGAAGTCAAATAGGACGAGGGACTTGGCAGCATCTTGGACATTCTCAACGAGGTTTATATATTGCTCGAAGAGGCTGTCAACGAAGGATGGGTTCACTGGAGTCATCAATGCGGAGCCCCTCGTGAAAAAGCAGTTGTCGTGGGTGATGGCTGCATTATGCCATGAGTTGACGGTGGAGTATGGCACCATAGCAGTGTTGTTGAAAAATGGGCCGAGAGCAAGTAGTGGTGCATAAAAAGCCTTGGCATCGGCTTCAGAACCGTTGTAGAAGACAGCAGCAACGGCAGAGGCTTCACAGGTAGCGTTCATTGTGCTGAAGCCGACCATCATTGATGCCTCACCAGTTGAGATCTCCATGGTGTGATTAGCAAATGAAATGACATCTGCGAGTTGGGACTTGGTGAAAGCGAGGGTGCCTCCCCAAACCATGTTTTCCTGCTCATGGGCACGGAAAACGAGCTTGGTAGCAACGCCAAATGATGCACCAGCACCACGGATTGCCCAGAACAAGTCTTGGTTCTCAGTTGCTGAGGCAGTAACAATCTGGCCATTGGCCAAGACAAGCTCGGCTGAGAGAAGGTTGTCAATTGCAAGACCGTGAGCGGCGGAGAGATATCCATAACCTCCACCAAGTGCCAGTCCACCAACACCGATAAAATTAACGGTGCCTCCAACAGCTGCGAGATTGTACTCTGCTGCTGCAATGTCAACATCGGACCAGAGAGCACCACCTTGAGCGGTGATGATCTTAGCAGATGGGTTGACAGTAACGCCGTTCATTTTGGACATATTGATGGACATACCGCCCTCAACTAATGAGGAGCGGCTGTGGAAATTTTTGCCAACGGCCAACTGGAGTTTATGTTGAACACTGAATTGAACGGCTGTGGCAACATCTTCAGCGGTAATGGGATAAACAACGAATTCCTGAAATAGTCAGCATGAGAAGTGATATCTCTGGCCTGGGAATCAATACTGCTCGCTTGTCGGCTGAAGATGGGGTCAAGACGACAGCTGTGCTTGACAGCGACGATCTGAGCTGCTCAACAGCTTGTCTGTTAATTGAAAGCATGATGATGGTTTATATTGAGATGGAAGTGTTTTGGAATTGGGATAAAGAAGACGGGAGCAAGAGAAGTGCTATATATCTTTAAGAAGAACCGACCATCCCTCAGTCCACGCTACAATAGATAAGACAAAGCTGGCTCTTATCCCAGCCACCACAGAGCAAATCCATTGAGAGCTCCCAAAGTTACGCAAGCCATCAGTTGCAGGTAATGCTATCCATTGGAGGTTTCCAGGTCACGCAAGCCATCAATTGCGGACCATGAAATTCATTGCTTGAAGAGTAAGATTGAGTTCAGCTCACATGCAGGTCTTATAACGTGGATTGAGCCTTACCCCTCTTCGCCAGGCACATTGTGATGAGATAAGAACTCGCAGTTCGATAGCGGAAGAATAGCATCACCTGTCGTATTCTTTGTCTCAAATGTAGCGAATCGCTTTGACTGTCTCACTTTGGCTTGACGAGTGAGACACCGGCGCGGGCCACAAGAATGCTTAGAGGGAATTGCCCCTTTGCGTGATTGACACGGGCGACCTACAAGAGCTTAAAGACTCAATTTAGCTTGCGAGTTGTGATATATAAATTGGTCTGGTAGAGTTTAGTAGACGAAAGGAAACTCCAATGAAGAATCTTAAAGCAAAAACATAACGCACTGGCCAAGATCGCTCGCATACTAGATTGACAATCTGAGTCCATGATATTGCTAGTCTGACCTCAAGTTTCTGAAGTATTTGATACACTCTACTTTGCTTTTATGCTTTTTCCCGTGCCGGCATTTCACCAATTGCACTTATAGGGTGTTCGATCCCGATCTTGTGCATCGAAGCAGAACACCACATGAGCCTTGGTATCTACGTAGGTGCAATGCCAGCGCAACCATAATTCGCGCAAAGAACAGGATCCCATGGCGGTTCACGGCATCTTGCCGTATGTGGGGTGTGAAGGTCACTTCTACTCGGGCAAGACACCGAGTTGCACGTTGATCTGTTGGCTGATGGAACCGCAAACTTCATCCAGATACATTGTCCGGATCCACATTTTGAGACCATTCTGAGAAATGTTTGCTTCTGTTGTCTTGCTAAACTATAGTATGAGATTCAGACCAGTTCAACTCACAATAAACATGGCAGCATGATGACACATACTATACTCGCTCGATAGATTATTTAGCAGGTTTCACGATAACACATCATCCTGAATTTGCTCGCCACCGCTTTTGGAGTTTGTGTGTTGCTTTGGCTCGAGTAGTCGATATGCAACAACAACATCATCAGTCATCCCTCCTTTCTTCGTGACATGCTGGTAAGTTTGGCATTCGAAGTGAATGGAAAGGGATGGCAGATCTGTGGTTGTCCGGCGCAGTTCTAGGCATCGATTGTGGATGCAAGTAAACAATTGAGAGCTTTGGCAAAATCTTGGTGGACAAGTGCAATTGTTCGTTATGGCAGAGATTGGTCAACACAATTATTTAGACCGATACTTTTGCTTTTGGCGACTTGGCTTTGGTATTTCATCGTCAGACAGTCCCCCTTCATTAAACGGTAAGTAGGTGCTTGACCTTGATCTGCGGAGATATACAGAGTCTATTTGCTCTTATCATCGATCCGTTTGTCGTCATCGTTGTTGTTGATATCTTATTGTTGTCAACCATCTCGTCGTCGTCGTTGCGGTCATCGCGGTTTGCGATAGGATGGTTACTAACTTACTTGAGTTAGCACCAGCTTCGGTAGAACCTCGGGAACTTTCAACTCCACTCCATCATCCTCAATCCTCGAAGTATATCTTCACTAGGTTCAACTCCTCATCGTCGCAAGTGCTGAACGTTTCTCTTGGACCGAAGTATGCTATCAAACCCCAAAAGTTATCGGAGGTGGTAGACGGAGGTATGCATTATTGGCATCCGAAAGGCTTTCAAGTGGAGGGCACAGTGCGCAAGTGGCACAGAGAAGGTTATCTCGAACTGGTATTGTTATGTTGGTGGCGCGTTTTAGGATTTTTGCATGTTGGTATTGATTGATTGATTGATTGAATTCTCATGTGTACAGGGGCCCTTGTCACATTGTTGATAACAGTCCAACTTGAGGCTATGGCGACATGAAGCAAATACCGTTGAACATTTGTAAACGCAACATCAGTTATAGTCTACGTCTTCTGTTTGTGATTGTCAGTTCTCTGAATCGTTTGACAAACTCTCCTTTGATGGTTCTTTTTGCTGCTTAGATCGGTTCATCATGAATCTCGCTCATGCTGTTTCTCTAGCTTTTTTGCACATCTATGTCATAGCAGGCAATCTTCACATAATTTCTCCTAACGCAAATACCACTGTAGCACCACCATCTTTCTATCTAATCTTTGAGGATGATGGGCTACCTCCGTTGTTGACTGATATGTATAAAACGTTCGAGATATTCCAATTCACGGGCACAAATGATGCTCCAGTAAGTCTGGCCCTTTTAGTATACCTTCTCTGCCTACTATTCTAACTCTTTTCTCAAAGCAATATATAAATTATAAAGCCAATGTTGATTTCCAAACAAATGCTACTGGGGTCTTGCAGATATATAAAGTCCCAATACCAGGAGATAGGTCATTTAATGCCGCTCAAATACTGTGAGCTTTATCTTCTAGCCAAGCAAAAGAAACAAATCTAATGTTGAATCAAACAAGGTTTTTTGGGATTCGTGTTTTTCTTGATGCCAATCACAGTATTGCTTTAACGACTTACACGGAGCGATTTTCGACAACAAACTTCTCTGCTGGTCTAACATATTCGTCCATAGCGAATGCGCAAATCACGGCACAGCCTGCAGCTCCTCAGGATTACAGGTGCAGCTATCATGATTATCTTGCACCAGGTGCTAGTTGCGCGTCTTCTGTCGCGTTTTCTGCTGCTCATATTTCGACATCCATACCGAAGAAAGAAGATTCAACCAGAGACTCCACAGCGTCAACGACATTTATCTCGACACTTAAAAGCACCTCCCCAAGTCAACTTGTGATGAATCCCACAACAGGCACAAGAGAACCAGCGAATTCCTCAACGAAGCCACCAATCGCTGGCGTCGGAAACCATCATGGCAGCACTCTCGTGGTAGGCTTAGCGGGGGGACTCGGTGGGGCGGTGGGTTTTTCTTGTATTGGTCTACTTGCCTTCTGGTTTCATTCCAGGAGTCGAGACCAGCCAATACTGCGAGACAAACAAACCAGGAGGTGGAGGAGGACGAAAGCTTCATCAACACTGTTGCCAGAGCTTCAGTCTGGTCCGGCGCCCTATGAAATATCCGAACTCCCAACCGCAGAAAATGGTAGTTGAGCAACAAACATCGACTTCCGAAGGGAACCTGTACCCGATACATGCTAGGGTAGATCTTTTGACAATATGATAGTCCCACAATCAGTAGCAAGGACATAATGCCACCTGGCTGTTCCTTTTCAGGGCATGCGATATCTTAGTCCCTTTTTCGGCTATTGTTCCCTGACTTTTCCAATAAAATTTGGTTTCAATCTACGCCTCGCACCGACATCCGCCACGTTGGATATGATGCATGAAGCTAGGTTCACCTCAAGGGAAAGGATTATTTGCAAGGCGCAGCCCAATAAGGTAACCGGATTTTGCATCATAAGAAATTGCGAAGTTGGAGAGAAATCGTTTTTATTTGTTCATGGAATTTCGTCCTGTGGCACTTCGATCGCTCTCCGCCATCGTCATTGTCGTGATTATCTTGCTTGCTAAATTTATCAACCGAATATCTCTTACTTCTGAATAAACGACTCTATGCGTATCGCACATTCGTTTTTCTGTTCATTTTTTCATGTTTCATTTGTTGTAGGGATGTTACAAATAATTAATCCAAGCTCAAACACTATTCTGTTTCCTGGAGTATGGAATTTGGATTTCGTTGACGATACCACGCTTCCGACCATTAATGATCTTGCACCAACCTATTATTCATCTCTTTACATGGGTGATAATGAACAGCCTGTAAGTTTTCAACCACAGTATCTTCGATCCTATCTGACAAACATTTGTCAAAGATATCCTTAGGTTATGTCGTCACTGCGCAGTTTAAAATAACAGACACTGGAGTGGTCCAAGGCTTAGCATTTAGTATGGGGAATACAATGCCAAATGCGAATCGAACTGTGTGAGTATGATAGCTTTGTATAATTATCAGACATTCTAACTATTTGACTTAAGCTTCATGGCAATCATCGCTACCCTCAAGTCCAATTCTAGCGTACAAATGACGACTTACTCGCCGCGCTTTTCTGTGGCCAACATGACCGGAACGTTCGACAGCACGACCTCGACAATAAACGACCAAGTCGCTGGTCAAGCCCCGCCGGCGCGGATTTTCAGATGCAACATTCCCTTACTCAAGCAGTGTCCTGCATCTGTTGCACTCGCGGGTCTAATTGGATCCGCGTCATCATCTGCCACCACCTCCACAGGAAATGATCCAACGTCTAGAACACCGGCAACTTCATTAGGCACAAATAATCCATCCCTCTCGCTAGCAGTGGTGACGCCTGTGTCAACACAATCTCCTTCTCCGTCGCCTTCATCTTCGAGTCTAGTCCAGCAACCCTCAAGCGTGAAAGACAAAGGGCTCATAGCGGGACTATCAGCAGGGCTAGCAGGCGTTATATTCATTACATGTGCTATCATGCTCTTGCTATACTACAGGCGCAAACGACCATGGGATACCGGAAAAGCATGGTGGAAAAAATCGAATGCCTCAAACAGGACATCAGAGCTTCCCGATGGTTCTGGGCCGTACCATACTGCAGAGCTGCCAGGACTCAATTTGGAGGTACATGAACCAATATCTATGATGGAGACGAAGCCTGTTGTACTTGAGGATGCAAGGATTGTGGATATATGGGATCACCATGCTGAGCAGAATGCTCTGAATGCACCGCGGGAGGAAGTTTCGGAGACGAAGGAAAGTGAGGGAGTCAAAGAAGAAGAGCCTTTTCTGCCAGTGCTACCGTTACTAGCGACTAAAGTGAAGGCAAGATCTTTGTAGTTGTAGTGATAAGCGTTAGAAGTCATGCTTGTCAAAGTTTGCATTCTCATGTTGCGATGATTATGAACTCATTCCGAAGGTAGCGCTCTTATTTCCAATATTTCGTGAGATAACAATCGAGTTAAGATGCTAATCCCATCTGCTAGATGAACAAGAGTGTCGACAGAGAAAGGTTTGAGACGTCACGATGGACAGCGGCGGGGCTGGGCTGCGAAGTAGAGCCCTGCTCAACTGCTGAGAAGGGAATTCGAGCACAGAGAAGTGGTTCACGTGTGATGTGCTGTAATTGGTAGTCACGATGAGCTTACCAGGTCCTGGGTTCGGCGTTGTTGGTGTTTTGAATGCTGACCAGGCCGTGTAGCTGTTACCTACCACTCCCATTCGTCGAGAATCAAGCAAGACAAATCATTCCGAAGTTGCACCAGACATTTCCTTTATTCTAGCTATCAAGCGATCGAATGTTTTAACGGAAATAGATTTCTTTGATACCGTTGCAAAAGATTCCTGGCCAATAGCCATCTCACATAGACTTCAAAGCTTGAATTCACACCACAACAAAAGTCGCCAAGCCAAACAAGCCTCAATGTCATCCTCCTCGGAGACGCTCGGCTCACCACACGGTCTCTCACTCAAGGGTGTTTATCGGAATACTTTCCCTTTCTAGGGGACGGACCGTTGGCGGCGCAGCAGAACCAACGTGCTGGGCCGCACGCCGGGGGCTTAAGCGAGATTTCAAGTCTCAAAATAACTTTATATACAAGGTTATGAGCAGTGCAAAACGTGATAGCCCAAGGATGTGACCTTATTTGCTGGGGTAAAGAAGCACTTTTGCATGTTCTGGAAACCAATCGCGTGCAGAGGTAATCTTGTGCGCGGGGGTTGAGATTGCTGTTGGTGGCGGGGTTAGGCTTCCCTCGAGGCTGTGAGTTGGTGATCATATCTTTGTGAGATTGAGTGCGATATTCTGAAAAATGATGTGGATTTTGATTAGAGGAGTGGTGATAGATATGCAAGAGGTGGTGCTGGTGATAATGCGATTTGGTTTTTGTCCTACGCTCTCATCTCTGAATTCACGAAACTCAAGATGACTTCAACAACACTTCTCAGTTCGGTCATATCCTCAACCATCACATCCAGCATAATCAATCCTACAGAGACATTAGCAAGCTCCTTATCATTAAGCTCCACTTCAAGTCACACTACAACCGCTCTCACAGTCCCAACACTCATCCCCAACACTCATCCCGACACGCGATCGAATACCACCATAATCTCTCCACCATTCGTCAACAATCGCACCACAACTCCATCACAACCAAGTCCCATATACATCATTATACCTGTAGTCATCGCAGTCGTATGTCTCATCGCAATGATAGCGCTGTGTTCCTGGATTCGGTGGAAGCGACGCAATAATCACGTCCAAAAGGGCTGGTGGGCAGAAGACCAAGAGATGGGTGTCTGGACGGGCGCTGGTTATGGTGCGCCAACCGACCAGAAATATCACGAACGAGGAAGTGCGATGTATGAGCCTGACTTGGGAAGGAAATTACATTGGGTGAAGAGGCCGGATAGGTGGAGTGGCGGGGTATCGGTGCAAGAAACTGAGGTGAGGGGTGGTTTGGATGACGAGGAAAGTCTGAGTATGCTTCCTGCTGCGGCGAGTAGGAGGAAGGTCAGTGGTGGGGGGCGTTCACATGTGAGCGATGAAGGAAGCGAGGAGGATGAGTCTGCGGATATGATTGTGAGGGGGAGACCGGAGGCGAGGGAGAGCAAGACCGTGAAGCATGGTAGTGGTGGGAGGGCTGGACTTGGTGAAACTTATCAGAGCAATTTTGCGACGATCAAGAGGAAAGAAGTAGCTACACCGATGGGGGTGACAACGTCAGTGTACAGCTGAAGAACGAGTAAAACAATATCCTTTAAAATTCTGGACTTGTGAATCCGTATTGTTAATCAGGCATGTTCTTCTTATCTTTCCTCGTTGGCACCCATTCATTGGGGAACTTTAGCGACCTTGCCCTCGAGATTGTGAGCAGTGGTAGTTTCTTAGGCTCGGTTTGCTAATAGCTGGACAAGAACATTGGTTTCCAGCAGTGAGAAGAGGAGTAGAGAGTAGAAATCGCACCTCAACAGCATAAGAGACACCCATTATGCTCAACATCTTACTCCCACATCATTATTGTGATACAGCTAATCACCAACAGCGTGCCTCTCACGTTAATTTGACGAAAATTTCAGCTTGAGATTCTCTAAATTGGCAGCAAGCTTCTTATATCCAGCAATATTACTCGTCCGAGATCTACAAACATTGCGAAACATTAACTCACCTGTGATCAGAACTCACAGAAGCCGTTACGTATTACACTTTTGGTACCTGGTAGTAATAGTTCGCAAACCAAGCTGCTTTGTTGCAAATTCGCTTAACTCCTCGCGAGAGAACAAGTCAATTGCAGACTCAAAATAGAATAGAAAGGCCACTCCCAAACATAATTTGATTAAAGGTATAATTTTGAAGATCCTCCATTTTCCAATACATCTTTCGTGGTCTCTATGATATCCAATCACAATCTTAGGCCCCTCCAATTCATCACGTAGGTCAAATTACTGTTACATTCATTCGCTTATGTTCCAGATTACCTCCGAGTCTGTGTTCTTGATTCACCCTAATACACTTTAACTCAAATTCTCCAAAGCAAGCTGATTGTTTCACGTGCGAGTGAGTTGATGTTGAGGAAGCCAGAGTATTACTGTATCACGTGGGCGGCGGACATTGCGCTTCTGCCCGTGGATCTAAATGCGGAGATACCAAGTTTATTCCCGAAAACAACCGTCATCAGTCAGAATCGTATGTGCGCTACCCAAAGCATGGCAATAACTCTATGCTGTTGTTGAAATATCCAATATGAAGTAATGGCGGGGTCGAACTTGGCACTTGTGGTGGGTACAATGGTTTCCAGCATCCAGTATAAGAAGTTAGTTGCTGCCACATTTTTGCTGCATCCAAAACACCGTGACTCGAGGAAACTTTATTTATAAAAATGGCACCACTACCTACACGCAAGCTTGGCAAGAATGGCCCTGAGGTGACTGCTGTTGGATTCGGTTTGAGTAAGTACAAATATGACTTCGATGCTCAACTTTGATGAAAAACGTGCACTCATTCTAACACCTCACAGTGGGACTCTCTGTCTTCTATGGCGCCACGGAATCTGACGAAGAACGCTTCAAGGTCCTCGATCGCGCTCTTGAGCTCGGTGAAACCTTTTGGGACAGCGCCGACATGTACGGCGACAGTGAAGATCTCATAGGAAAGTGGTTCAAGCGGACTGGAAAACGTGACGAAATTTTCCTCGCTACCAAGTTTGGCAACAAGAAGACCGAGACTGGGTGGGCGATTGATAGCACACCTGAGTATTGCAAAGTGGCTTTTGAGAAGAGCTTGAAGAGGCTGGGTGTTGATTGTGTGGATTTGTATTATTGTCATCGAGTCGATAAGAAGACACCAATTGAGAAGACGGTCGAGGCTATGGTTGAATTGAAGAAGTGAGTTTCTATCTAATTGATGAGGACAATCATGCTGATGAAAACAGAGCTGGCAAGATTAAGTACCTCGGTCTCTCGGAGGTATCCTCAGATACCCTTCGTCGCGCATGCAAAGTTCATCATATTGACGCTGTTCAAATCGAGTACTCACCCTTCGCCATTGATATCGAGTCTCCTCAGGTCCAACTTCTGAAGACATGTCGTGAACTTGGCGTCGCAACAATCGCCTACGCACCACTTGGCCGAGGCATGTTGACCGGATCTTACTCTTCGCCAGACGACTTTGAAGACGGAGATTTCCGCAAATTCGCGCCTCGTTTCTCCGCCGAGAACTTCCCTAAGAATTTGAAGCTAGTGGAAGGCATCAAGAAGATTGCAGAAAAGAAGAGTGTCACGCCTAGTCAGCTGACATTGGCTTGGCTTTTGGCCCAAGGGGAGGACGTGATTCCTATCCCGGGGACGAAGAAGATCAAGTACTTGGAGGAGAATCTGGGTGCTTTGGAGGTGACTTTGAGTAAGCAGGAAGAGAAGGAAATTCGTGATTTAGTGGAGGCAGCCGAGGTTCATGGTATGAGGTATCCGGAGGCAGTGATGAGCTTTGTGTTTGGTGATACGCCTGCTCTTGGTGCGTAGACATCATTATCATGTAGCTGAATCTCTGGTTTAAAACTGAGATGCGGAATAGATACAATACTTAAATACAAGAGGGGTCTTCAGTTGATGTGAAGGTCAATTTCATTACTCACAGTAGCACATATCATCTTGAAAGCCTAAACTCTACATTTGCACTTTATGACACAAAAAGAATTCATCATTAGGAAGTTGCTATAAAGCTTTGTGAAAAGCAATCGTCAGGGAGGCCTCAGTATTTCCTGATGGCGCCTGGCAACTAAGCAGGATGCCCATTGCTCCCGCAATGAGCATACAGCTGCGAGGCACAGTTTCGGAAACTCCATACTTATTTGGTTTAACTCGCATACCATGAAACACTGATGAATGACTTGGAAGAGGCAAGATGAATAGCAACAAGTATGCTGCAAACATTCACCGTCAAGTGACGAGAAAGAGTTTATTGTTACTTCACTTGTAATTATTGTCGTTGCAGAATTCTCAATCAGATGCATGAAAGAAATTAACGAGAAAGAATTTACTAGGCGTGAAATATGCGTTCACGTTTTCTCCAAGATATCAAACAAAAACCATTCTGTCTTGTGCGATCAAATTTGTCACCAGTTTGATTCCCATAGCGTGGTTGTGCAATTGAAGACAATGATGGCCCACCCAAAGTATATGCAGATCAGCAATATATACCCCTTTTTTTATTACTTTCTAATCCTCAATACTCACGACCTTGCACTCAGGCATCCACTCAGCTTCGCATCTGCTCACATAGACTTCCACATTGAAAGTGAAGACCTCGCTTAACCCCTTAACAATGCCACCCCACTCTCACATCTTATTCGTGCCCCACCATGAAAAAATTCTTTCAACCACAAGCCCGCCAACCCGACCCACGGAAACCGCGACTCCCGTCGTCTTCCTCAATTTCTCCGGATGTCTCTAAGTGATTAAAAGATCACAAGTTGAAGGGGGTAAAAATGTTAAAGAAGCCAAAAAGAAATGAACAGAGTGGGACTCGAACCCACGCCACTTTCGTGACCAGGAAACGTTGCTAAGGGAAACCTTAACCTGGCGCCATAACCAGCTCGGCCATCTGTCCTTGTGATTGGTTGATGATACGTTTGATATTTGAGTTTATGTTGGCCAAAAGTGACGGTGCGTGCATGATTAGAAGTTGTTTCCACACCTAGACAGTTCAGTGGAGAGAATCTAGACTCCAAACAACCCCACACACTTCTGGGTTTTTGTTATGAGTACAGTTCTATTGAAATTTGTGATATTTGTAGCATATAAGATATTATAGACTGTTACAAGAAGCACGCTTCTCTTAGAATACCTTGTCTAAATTATGCAACATCGCATCAAACAGAACCCGGTTCAAAGATTGCATATCTCACTCTCGAATCTCTTCTAACCAGCACGCAACATGAGTCTCAAATTATGATTAACTTCCCTCTAGCATCCTCTCATTCCAAGTAACCAACTTCCTGGTGCCCAGTATTAAGATAGATTCCATCACCAACTTAGACAACCCCTGTTCGCGACCACCTAGTTGTATTCTATCTTCCCCACTTGGGCATTACAGTCTGTCTTTCGATGTAGCCTTCCGCATACCTTTGCAGCCCGAGTGATGCAGTCGAATTCCTATTATTCATGCTCTTCGGACTCGAGGCCTCCCCAGCTTGGTTGTGACGCCGAAGCGAGATTCCTATCACCATCGAGCATTAAGGGTGGTGAGGTAAGTCATTGCAACGATATCGATGACCTTAAATTTCATGCGTCCAGCGTGGAATTATCGCCACAGCAGGTACTTCCTTTGCTTCGCTTGGGTGTCGTCAATGAGACCCCGCTTTCACCTCCGCATCCAGCTCTACAGCATGGGTCTTGTGTGCGACTTCGTCTTCACCATCGTGCTTCATGGGATTCGTAGACGTACTCGCTGTATTCAGTTCATCCTGAACGGCGAAAACGTCCAAAACATCAATGATCCTCGCATCCTCAAGGAAAGTCCGCTCGTGAGTCTCGCCCATGAAACTACCATTGTTTCCCATACCCTGATATTCCTGACTAGGAGCTGGTAGCTCAGTGGTGAGGTATGGTCCCGCGCTACCCGAGAGCTCTGGTAGGTTATTTGGAGAAAGTTGTTCTTTGCCCTTCCACCAGCTGTTGCTCCTACATTCCCTCTTCTTCCTGCGAAAGAAACACACTCCCACCACCATCAAAAAGAGAGCTACTCCCGCAAGACCACCAGCAAGGAGATTCATGCGGTTTGGATACTCACCTTTCCCCATTGAGGTATCAGGCTCACCAGTCTCTGACGGGCTCCCACTCACCGTCAAGGAAGGAAGCGCCGTGCCACTCGTCGCAGCCGCGAACGCAGCAAGCGCCGCATCAGGCGAGCAAGGTTCTAAAGCAGGAAAGTTGCATCTAAATACCCTCCCGGGCGTTGGACTTCCTTGCGCCTTGCTATTGGCATCTATTGCTACCGGTGAGGGTGTGCCGACCATATTTGCGAGGCTAAATCTAGAAGAGTAGGTGGTCATCTGGAGTTTAGGGTTGTTTTTGGATAGGGCTGTTATGGCTAAAAAGCTGCAGGGGAGAGGGGGTTGATGTTAGCGAGGAAGAGAAAAATGAGCGCGTTGGGTGGTGTGGATAGAGGGAAAATGACAACACACAATACGTCCGTCCCGTTGAACATCATGTTATCCATCTCAAATTTATAACTCTGTGTCACGCCCACTCCGCTCTGGGTACTGAAGTTCCAAGATCCAGAATATGCCATTGAGATCTACTTTCTATCAGCCAATACCTCACAACAACCCGCAAACAGTAATGCACATACCGGCTGGTCATTACCACCCGTGAAAAACGTAGCTGTGAACGAGGCACCCAACTCTTGAATGCGAGGCGGGTTTGCATCGTCGAGGAATTGGATCTTCACGATTCCAGGGACGATGGAGCAGCTCTCGACGGGGTAGATGATCTGGATCGTGCCAGATGCGAACAGGCATAGCTGGAGTACGATGATTATGAGACGAAAAGAGCGCATCTCTGGGCCGAAAATTTACGCTGAGTTTCAGAGGAAGACGGCGATGAAGAAAGAGGAGAGGAGAAAATCGTAGGACCGTTCAATGCAGGAAAAATGGAGGGGAGGAAGCTGCCTTGATCGACTTCAAACCCTGGTCTCACCGAGTAAAGAAATCCAGCTAATAATGGACTTCCAACATCACAATCACAAACGATGCGATAGCCAAGTATGCATACTTCCCGACCCGAAGATCCGAAAGCAAAGCACCTTGTGCTAATCCTTTATGCATAAGATAGGTAAACTTGGTGATAGTATCACAGGCTCCCAAGCGAAGGATCACTCAAACGCGCCACCAACACAACTGTGCCTCGCCCTGTCGCTGCGCCCGCCTTCTACTTACCTTTCACATCCAAACCATGATAGATGCGCACGATGTATCACACCACAGCTGCAAGATCAATCCTGAAATAACAATTTATGGGTGCCTATGTGCGGCATTTAAGATCGAGAACTTTCGGTTCAGTTCAGTAAACAAGAAATGTGATTCGGGTACCAAGGTTGGGAGCGCTTGCCCGGAAAAGTACTCCGCCTATACGACACCATCAACAGCGTGGAGGGTCAAAGCAGGAAGATAGACATATGCTTGTACTGAAAAAACCCATATTTTAAAAAGACAAGCGGGAAAACAAAATCAAACAAATAGAGAGTAGGACACAAATTACTATTGTCACAAGTACTAATCTAAGCACTGCCAAACGACCAGCCTATATACAACACTAACACCACCAAGAGAACCACCCAATGCATGCACGCGATCACTACCCAGTTTTTGAAACACTCACACAATGCTGATCGTACCTATTTCTCGGCTGCTGACCCAGGCTTCAGGCCTTTGCTGCCCTTGAGATCACTCTCCAACTCATCGTTTGGTTGGTCGTGACGTGAGTACATCTTGTACTCAATTGAATCCTTGAAGCTGAGCTTGCCGGTTTCAACTTCCTTTCTTGTTGCCAAGAGCTTCGACTTAGGAAGACCCATTGATTCGAGGAACGCAACACCTGGTTTTGTTAGCTATGCCTTGAAAAAAGATGGTGCAACTTACTATCCCTCCACTCAACATCTTTTCGCTTGCTGTCCCATTTCAACTCCACAGCCATGATATCAATAACCTTTGGTAATGCCTCCAATGCAGCTTGTGCATTCAAGAACGCAAGTCTTGTTCTCCGGGCCAAAACATCAATGGCAGTTTGAGCATACTCATGTCGGACTGCATATCTGACCTCGCCATCAACAAATGGGTAGAGCGGACTGATCCTCTCTCCACGGACTGGAAAGCGTTGCTCAGTTGGCTTGCTAAGGGCTGCAACAGTCCAAGCACGATCACCATACGACTCAGTCAAATGCTTGGCAACATCGGTCTCAACACCAAAGTGCTGGATGAGGTTGATGAAAAGAGTCTTAGAGAAACCGTGCGCACCAACAAGCTTGACTTGGTGAGTTTTGCATGAACCATCGAGGCGTGCACCGTCATTGATCATCTCAGTGCCAGAAACATCCAATGCATTTGGGTAAGGCTTTGTTTGGAGCTTGAAAATCTTTAGAGCTTCATCAACAGCCTCTTCGGCCATCTGTCTGTAGGTTGTCCACTTTCCACCAGCGCAGGTCAGAAGACCAGATGGAGAGACGTTAATGAGATGGTTGCGGACAAGTGACTCGGTGTTCTTGGCATTTGGATCTTTAACCAATGGTCGAATACCTGACCAAGCAGCTAAAACATCGCCACGGCGAACATTGATGTCTGGTGCCAGGTAGTGGCGGATTTCTGAAAGAATCCAATCGATTTCCTCCTCTTGAGCCACTGGGTTCTGGTCGATTTTGCATGGCGCATCTGTGGTACCAGCAATGGTATTTCCCTGCCAAGGAAGGAAGAAAATGACCCGTCCGTCGGAGGTTTGCGGGTCAATTAAGCCCATCTTCTGAGGACTGTAATAACCCGGAAGAACGATATGAACACCTGAGCTTGGTGCTACAATCTCCTTGACCTCCTGGTCATCCATTTGGCGAATGGCGTCGGTGAAAGGTCCAGTCGCGTTAATGATACCGCGAGCGCGAATCACAAATTCTTCTGCCTTCTTTCCGTTTTTCTCCTGCACTAAATCCTTGACACGTGCGGCACAAAGTTGTCCATCTGGTCCTTTCTCGAGTCCAGTAACTTCGACATGGTTCACAACGGTAGCACCGTAGAGAGCTGCAGTCATAGCCAGAGAGACATTCATTCGGGAATCGTTGTGGGCTCCATCGTAGTATACCAAGGCACCAATCAAATTGGTCTTCTTCAACATAGGGAAAGCATCCAATGCCTTACTCCTGGTTAAAAAGTAGGAACTCTCGATTCCCTCGGAGCCAGCCAAGAAATCGTATGCCTTTGTTCCTGCCCAGTAGTAAGGTGCTTTCCACCACTTATCCAACGGCAGCATGATGGGGAGCCATGAAGACAAATGTGGTGCAGTATCCAGAAAGTATTTTCGTTCCCTCAATGCCTCTTTCACAAGTGCATATTGGTTGTAATCCAACTCCCAAAAGGCCTTTTCCAAATATCTGACACCACCATGTACCAATTTTGTGGATTTCGAACTCGTTCCGCTGCTGAAATCGTCGCGTTCCACGACGGCTACTTTCAATCCTCGAGTGGCAGCGTCCAGGGCAATTCCAGCACCTGTCGCACCAGCACCAATGATCAGCAAGTCGTAGATCTCGCTATCATCCTGCGGAGAAGATGAGCCATTGCTGGCCGAACTTCGCTTCAAATCCGCGATCTGTTCATCACGAGCCTTGACCTTTGGGAATCGAGGAGGAGTCCAATTGCCTCCAATGCCATAACCAGGAGGGCCAACGACGGCTGGGTCAGATCCTGGAATGTTTCGAGGTTTGTACTGGTAATATAGGATACCTCCACCAGCCACTGCTGCTCCAGTAGTGTACAGTAGAGGTCTTGCGAGACGCTGTCGGAATGCCATTCTTGCAGTAAAGAAGATGTGCGGAGGAAAGAGAGAAGGTTTCGCGATTGAAGTAGGTTGTGGAGAAGTCCAATAGCAATAGCTCTGGGGCACCAAGGTACAATGATGTTGCTAATGCGAGGATGCAGATCCGCCCGCTTTAATAATGACCGGCCAAGAATTGGCAGCTGATGGCTTTTGGTCGAGAGAGGAAAACTAGGAGAAAGGGGGCAGAAAGAGCAGAGGAAGATGGAGATGTTGGGAGATGGTTTTGGTGTGCGTTTGCACTCCTTAAGCTCTGGTTAGGAGCAAGTGTTGATGATCTTGAGGAGATACATTTTGTTTTTCAATCGAAGGAGATGACTCTGGCCATCTGCGGATGAGCTGAGGTAAAAAGATCGCATCAGAAGGCGTCCTTCGTCCTGAGATATTCCGTCAATTTTCCACCAATGGTAGAGGGCACGTGGGGTGAAACATTCCGGAGAAGGATTTACACTGGCCCGATGGTTTTCCCTTCCGGCTTCCGTGGACCTTCCGCCCCGCCGTGCCAATTATTATTCCGCTGCACCAATTCTTGAGCCTCCACTCCCACTTGAGTTACGGTAGTATCTCGTTTGCCATTCAGACATCTTTCGCATTCGCATTTGACGACCTCAATCGTCCAAAGACACTCTAAATTTGATGGCGAATATATCGTAGCAGAGTTATCTATGCATAATCGTAGCTTCTAGACATAAAGTCTTGCTTCGTCAAAGGCAATGGTGACACAGTCGAGTCTCATAGGACAACCGAATTCTCAAGTGAGAACAAGGTCCTGAATGAAGTCTTAATCTTGAGACGAAGCTCGATAGTTGTTACTCACAAGCTTGTTTGATATAGTATCTTGTATTTTTGGCAGTACATAACTTCAATCTTCACTTTCGCCTCGTGTTGCATTCGCAAAAGTATTACTGCGCTGGACGCCATTTTCTACTGTCCTCTACATCAAACTCACATCGCACCCAACGAAATGTCACGACCTATCCCCGTCACAGAAATCGGCACAGCTTGCATCGTATTCCTTCTCAAGAAGTTTGGACACAGCATATTGAACTGCGATATAACCAATTGCCCAAAAGCGTGACATCTAGATAAACAAGCATACAACCATCCCGTTGTATTGTAGGAATCATCAAAATGCATTTCAATGTCAACGAAATAGATTCCACCATGCAATTCTGTCCAGTAAGCTGTCATTGTGTTAACGGATTCCCCATGATCGTCACTTACTAACAGCATAACTAGATAACCTCTAGCCCTCCAACCGATATAACAGGCGAATATTCACCCATTGCCGGATACTTTGGAGAAGGTCAGTGTACAGAGAACTCGGGATTCCAGTATTATTTTGAAGATCCCCATATTGCCAGGCGGAAGAAATCAAACGTGCGTATCACCCACACCTTCACACTGCCCATCAACCACTTCGAGGTTTTCAATCCATGGAACTGGGATCAGCGACCACTTTTCAGCCCTCTGGATGTGAGACTTGACAAAGTCTCATATATGAAGTTGCTACATAGACTCAACATTACCGTCCAAGAGCATCCTTTTTATGTCCCAGCCACTGAGCTCAGAATCGCGGGGGTCGAGATGAATCAGAACACTGAGTCCCCAATTCACCCTCCCGGTTCGTCGCTGTCAGGCATCGAATGGCTAGATGTGTCAGACCAAGATCCTATATTTTCCCCTGCTCGTTCTTTGCTAAATATGCGCCAAATTCTCTCTTGGTTGTGTTGTTCGTAAAAGTCGTCGGGATCGAAGTGAGGCTTAAATTTTTTGGGGCTGGAGAATTATGTGGCGAGTTTGTGATAGTCGGTTGAATTTAAAAGTAGCTTCTCTCCTAACCCTCGTGTGTGATGTTTGAAATTCCTTTTCTCCTGTTTGAATTGTGTTAGCAATCCTTATCCATTGAAAAACTCAAGGGGGCATACAATAAGAAGCGATTTTACTGAATCGTTGGCGAATTCTACTCGGGTTTTGGAGCACATCTTAGAGTCATCCAGACATTTCGTATAGGCGAAATGAAACTGTTCCACATGTTAGACTCTGTCTCGAAGCTGCGCGATATTCGTTTATGTCGACCATAAGCTTTTGACTGTTTTCGCATCGAACTTGTAATACTATCAATAACTTCGAACAACGAAGAGTAGAAAAGGCAAGACATAGAGAGATATTAGGCAAGTAACAGAATATAAAACCGAGGATCTACTCTGATACGTCTTCTTGAGGCTAGCAAGTGCCCAAAATGTTCGTGGTAGTTCACATCAACGCTTTCAGTCAGGTTTCCTGACGAGTATGTGACCTCGAAGCATCAAAATTCCAATATCGTTCGAGATTCTAAGAGTTAAACTCCTCATCATGGCTCCACGCACGCATCGATTAGCAATTCATCCCAAAATAGCAACACAATGGTATCAATATGCAGATCTCGCCCCCTCATAATAACCTCATAACACTTGAAACATGACATCTTCTAGCCCCAAAATAGCAGCAACCCACACGATAAGCTCCATACCGCAAATCTTTGTCGACCCAATTTATCACTCCATCACGGTAGATCACAACGTATCCGGCACATCCGCAGGGAATACTACTTGAAAACAGTTGTCAAAGCCAGGTTCAGGGGCTAAGCGAGAGACCACAACAAATCACTATGGGTTTCTCGTAATCGGACCGACGCACCGAGGCGATTGACTTCGTATCCGCCGCGAGAAGGTCGGAACAAGCTTCTTCTGCACCAAAGATAGAGTTGCGTCGTACGTCTCACACACAGTGGCACTTTTCGAATACAGAAGCATTGTTCAGAATTTGTGCCGTGCGTGGGTGATCCGTCTGCTGTGGATTGCGTGGGTTGGAATGATGGGCTGGGGAAGTGGGTTTTGAGTTTAGGGCTGGGGTGGTGATGGGATTGCAACGGAACTTGCCAGCCTGTTGGGATGGAAATATTGGGATTGAATTGCGGGAGAGTAAGTGGGAAAGTACGAAAGTTGGGCTCGCGAAGTTTAATTCTGGTTTTTCGTACAGAGGGCCCGTTTGAGTGGTTGGTCGTGCTTGATATTGCTCGGCGAGGTTTATCTGGGAAGCGAGCAGGTCTGGATCAGATCCGAGTTTATAATGGAAAGAGAAGGTATAAGACCGTGGAGAAGACCACTTGAAGAAGCTTGGTTTTCGCTGCCATCTCATCTTCAAAATTTTCGCATCGAATTCAACGGCTGTCGACAGCTTCTGATTAGACTAAATTCGAAATTCGGTTTCAAATTCTCAACTGAATCCCTTTCGCGACCTTCGCTCGCACATCTCGCTTCACATCAACTATTACCCTAATCCTCTGCCTCTCGGAAGATCAAGAGAATGGATATGATCACTCGCTCAGTTTTGGTGGCTCGCGATGACAAGTCTTTCTGGGATAAATATAAGTGGCTGATCATCGGCGGGGCTATTGCCGTGCCCATCCAGCTGGTTGGACTTTGGTTTTAGTAAGCCTCACAATACGCTCTCCATTTTCAAAGCCTCCCAGTGCTGTTTTAGACCCTATGGACGCTTTCTAACTGTATTAGCTTGAGATGGCGCAAGGCCAAGAAGATGCGCCTACGAAAGCAGAACGAGAGCGATACTATGGGCCTGAGGTTTCAACCAGGTCCTTGATCTGGCGAAGCACATCACATGTGATATGGCAGTGAAGGACTCTTGGAGTCGGACAAGTGGAAGCGCATCAAATTGGGGCTTGCTTCCCACCTGGCGAAAATAGATCATGTGCGACTGCGATATTTCGAGAAGGTGGAGGGGTTTATTTGGATTAGAAGGGTATCTGTTGAATATTTCCACTGGTTGATCTGGAGTTTTGGTTTATGGGGATTTTGTATGTACGTTGCTTTGGGATTAGAAGTGGAGACAAAGACAGAAACAGAAATGGAGTAGTTTGTTTTGTTGATAACGAATAATGATCAGGCTTCTTGCGTTAGTAACATCTGCCATCATGGTTATGACCTGAAGATAGCTTTCTGGTAATCATTTACCAGACTTCATTCCCCCAGCAGAGTCGTACAATGTTTTTTCTTTCTCTTGCCTAGCTGCTTATGGTTAGATAAGTTGGTTTTATATGCCTTATCCAGCTCTTTAACGGCTTTACCCCTCCCTTGCACTTTTTACAACTTACCACAAGAGAGCCACCAACTTCAATCTCAGCTCCAAAAGCCAACCAGATCTTCTCCTGATATTACGCATAATCCTTGCCCTCACTCCTCCTCAGCAGCATACATGGATCTTCAAATAAGACCTTCAGACCAACAAGCCCACCAACGCCAGAAAGCCAATATGCTAGGGAAAATTGTGACATCAACACATGTAAGATTCTAACATAAGGAGTTGATTTTAGTGACCGAATATCAAGAAATAATCATTCGCATCCATCTCTAATACCTTTGATTTTACACGTTTGGGGAACATGGTCAGTTGAGCGAGAAATGACAGGCAAGGACGACACGGTATGTATAGCAACATATTTACGAAGACCAGCTTCGCTAATAGATCATCAAATAACATACTCACCATTTACTCTAGCCTCCTCCTCTTCTTTTGCCCTCCCCTTCCTCTCCTTAGCCCTCTGTTTCGCCTTTCGATTCCTCTTCCTCTGCCTCTCCATCCTCGTCTCCTCATCACTTATCAGAGGTCTCGCACGATACTCATCATCATCCAAAACCAACTCTGACTTTAATCTCTCAAAAATACTCTCGCTCATAGCCAAATAACGTCCATCCACTCACTCATTCGCCGGATTATCTTTCGGATACGTAGTAAACTGATCAGGCGTAATGGTAGATTTGAACGTTAGCGTATACTTATGCGAGATTTGAAGGAAAGACGGGAATTTGTTAGTTTGGGGGTGAGAGGTCCAGGAGAGTTTGAACCAATACTGCGTGTCGTTTCGCCGCTGGGGGGGGAACTTGTTGGGGGACGTCTGCGGCACAGCTAATATTGGGTGATATAGAAGGAGAAGAGTGTGGTTTATGTGACATCTGTAACAAGGCTTCTATTAGGCGACATATTTTGGGGAAGTAGAATGAGAGATACGTACCTGAACAAAAGTAACTGCAATATCTCCACCCGCCCCCCGACTTACCGCAACAACAGCAACAGGATGATCAAATCCTCCATCATCGAGATGGCAATTCACCAAGCAACAAGTACCGGCCCAATCGCATAATAATGTCGTGCCAAGTGGCTTAATGCATAGAAGCAGTAAGAGTACGTCACGGACGTGGATATCCTGTGCTTTTATGAGCGTGCGTCCTTCAAGGTAAAGCATCGGACGCATGGTGGTATGAACTTCTGAGATATGGTAACAATGGTATGATAAGTGTGGTTTGAATGCAGATGAGGCGAAGTGACTAGACATGGAATTGTGAGAACAGCTTCGAGCTGATTTATATATTCAATCCAACATCCACTACAGAATTGTACCAAACACGATGTCGAGACCAGTTGGAGACCTAGCTTCTTGATGAGAAATCTTTAGGAATGAAACTGATCTCACGAATTACTTTCAAGAGTAAGAGAATCCCATTGTTTGACTATCTCCCAGAAGTGAAGGTCAGACATAGCCGACCCTACCCTGGAATCCTCCCAAACGACCTTGAAGTTTCAACTCAGCAAGGTCACTCAGATTACCAATCCCTTCCATCAACACAATGCACTTGTCTTCCAACTCAGCCCAAGAGAACCTCGCTTAGCCTCTTTGTTTTATCTTCATGTCTATCTCAAACCCAAACAAAGAGATTCAATCGAGGATGAGAACCTCAAAGCTAAGCGAGTGTCTAATAGGTATCAAATTTGGCGAACAAGAGCATTATGTCCTTTGATCTAGAAGAGCGAGGTCGAGGTCATGTTTCATGATGACAGACCTACTGGCAGCATGGTGTTTCCTGCTGGAATGAGATGTTATTGTCGATTTGGCCAGAAAACGGGCCTTAGTGACTGCTTGTGCTCTGATTAGTGGCATTGGATTTGAGGTTGTTGAAATATATAGTCTCTAGAATAGCAGAATAATTATATACATTACAACCTTCACCACCACCACCATCCTCTTTCTGCTACCTCAACTCCAACCTAAATTATTCAGTCTCCAGTTTAAAGCTCAGCACTCTCATCTCTTCCTTTTCTCTGTAACCAATCTACCATGTCTCTTAGAGTCGACGTTCGACCCAGCGATCTCAAACCCCGAAACGTAGTGTTCCTGCCCACCCGCTACAGACCATCTAAATCATACATCCACTGCGACGGCGAAGGGACTCGCTGTAACACGCCTTGCAAGCTGCCTGAAAAGGGTTACAACCATCCTATAGCCATCGTTCGTGTCGTCGATTCCCCGGATACGATTACAGTGTCGTTTGTTTCTGTTAGTCTCTCTCTCGCGCTTGCTTCCATTACCCTCGCTTAATCTCCTTGCCCATGCCAGCTAACCATACTTAAACCTACGCAGATGACACGCAACCCAGGAAGCCGGGACGTTGTATTTGATATCACCACCGCCATACCACGAACCCTCCACGAGAATAAGCGATATTGGCTAAAGCTAAGTTGGACCTCCCACCCCGACACCATAAAAGACATGTCCTATTTCAGCATTCCGCACCGCTACAGCATCGTGTTCAGAAAAGGAGTGACACCAATACAGTTCACTACCTTTCCTGAAATGAAACCCGAGCCGCAATATATAGATGGGTGGTATCTGAGCATGAGCGTTGCTGCATTTGAGGGGCTCGGTGAAGCGATGAAAATCTTTGAGGATCACCACGTAGATTTTCAGAAAAAGCGACTGAAACAGAGTCAAGACGTGGAGAATTCCATTCTCGCGGTTACTACGGAGATTGTCGAGAGGGAGAAGACGGAAGAGATGTCCAATCCTATGCCTGCCATCGTCTCCGGAAGCGCGCCGAGAGACGCTCCCATGCGTGGGTTGTTTGTCACGCCTCGTACGTCTCACCAAGAAGAATCGCAGAGCGCTGCCGTCGACGAAAATTGCGCTGCAAATTCCGATAATCCGTGGGAGCAGGTAATGACCAAACAGCAGAGAAAACGAGCCGCTCGCAAAGCAAATGCTAATATTCCACGAATGTAAGTCGTTGTACCTTTGTCACGATTATTCTAAGTGAGAATTGCTTAATTATCAGTGTTATTATCATCGCATATGTGTTATCTGCTGGAATACTAAGAATACGAATTCGGATGGGCGTTTGGCGGGCGAAATGGGGAGTTTTGGATACAATGGCGGGTTTTCCCTAATTTAATACATATATTTATGATAGAAAAGTTCAAGTCGACCTGCGAGACATAGATAAAGAAAACGCGATAGTAAGAAATAAACAGCCTATTGATTATATACCCGTTTGTCCTCCAGAGTTTGCATTCATCACGTCTCATCCCCCACCTCGCGAATGACTACTTAGACCAGAGCCCTTGTCTAAGTAGTGTGACTATCTCTTACACAAGCAATATTCACCCAAGTATACAATCTCGCCTATCTCCATGCACTCGCTGTTTTTTTAGGGGGTGGGGGAACCAGCTGGTGATTGGGTAGTATCATGTGACTTGGGACTCATCTAATGAGTCAAGTGATCCTATGGTAGTCTGGTTCTGGTCCAATTCCTTATTGTAGGAAACATGATCTCCATCGGCTGACCCAATTGTTCCCTATGCGTCTCTACTGTGATTCAAATCTCACGAGGCATGATGATCAAGAAAATGAATTGCGGTCGATGCATATATTTGTGCTATCTAAGTAACCTGCAAACAAGCACCCCTGTCCCAAGAAGGAAACACAAGTACAAAACTATCCCAACCAAGCATGAGTATTCTCGAATGCCTCCTAACGTATAGATCGAATGATCATCCTATGCCCCAAACACCAGTAAATCAAATCCCTGGTATATCCCTGTGCTAAATGCCAATGCCGTCGCTAAAATCCAAACGAATCCATAATCATCAACCATAATCATACAATCAGATTACCACGTCTCGCTCAATACCTCGGCCGCGCATCTCTCACCGACGACTGATCATCGCTCTCATCCCAATCCTCCACGTACGCCTGCCTTCTCTGTGCCGGTAAAGCTCTGACGAATCCATCTGGTCTCTCGAAGCGCACGACTTTGTCATCAAAGACATTGACGAAGCACGTGCCTCTGCCTGGCAAGCTCTTCTCGATCCAGGAATTGCGCATATGGTTCATGTATGCGGTAAGCTGGCTGCCGGAGATGATCTCCTCATCTGGCTTTAGTACTGGTCGTTGAGGCTGTTGTGGTTGTGGTAGTGATTGTGGTCTTGCTTGGGGAGGTGCTTGGTTTTGAGCAGCACTCTCGAATCGTCGACCACAAGAGTCGATAGCTGAGATAACGGCCTGATCAATTGCGCACCAGCGTCTCCAGAGCTCGCTGAATCCAGGAAGTTCTTTCTCGCCTCGCTCGCGAACTCGGTTTTGTGCGACATCTTTCAGCTTCTTCTGGACGGTGCTTTGAACATCTCTGATCGCGACTTCCAATGATGATCGCGCGATCGCATCACCAAGATCCATGCGTGAGCCAATGACGCGACGCCATGATGTGTAGGAGCGCTCGATGGTGGATTGGGAGGCTTGAAGAGTATCTTGGAGGCGATCGAGCTTCTCTGTTGTCTCTGGTAGGCGACGGTTTGCGCGGATGTCTTCGATTAAATCATCGCAAGTGCGTAGGGATGTGAGAAGAGTCACGACGAGAGACTTGAGGGCAGTTGGTGAAGGAGACATGGCTGCGGTTGTGGTGTACGATGATGAGTACGTCGTGGTGGATGGACGGAAGTAGGTCGTGCTTGAGTACTGAGAAGACAGTTTGTTGGTTGGTGGGGTTGATTGTGTGTAATATGAAGATGTGTTGCTCTGATTGAAAGCCAGGGCTGATGTTTGAGAGTGCAGTTGCTTGATTCTATGTTTTCTTTGTCGTGAGTGGTAAATGATTGATGATTGTGTAGTACCAAAGTCCCGTGCCTGAGAGGTAGTATGCAATGCGATGTATTGAAATGTTTCTGAATATGAAAGTAAAAAACAAAACTTAACAAAGGAGAAATGAGACTTGATATAAGAATTGGCAAACCAGAGTCCTAGATCGGTATGCGTAGCATACTAGCAGTATAGTAGCAGTTTGGAGGGGTAGACAAGCGAAAGGAGGCCTCTTGGAGAATGCCTTACATCTCAGCCACCACACCGGCCAGGGTGGATGCGAACACTGTAACAGGCCATTCAGAGTCCAGCCCACATAAGCCACAGCCGGCCTTGACTCAAACGGGTTCTTCCTCTGTTGGCAGCCTGGAAGAGTTTTGGGAGACACACCCAATGATCATGCGAGCGCATCACGAAACATGTCCGCTGGTCAAAAGAGGTTGTTGAAGGCCTCAAACTTAAAATAGTGAGAGTTTGTCGGTCTGGTGAAGGTGGTTTCACGAACTTGATACCAAGGCAACAGCAACCGAACCTGGAAGGTCTTTGTGAATCTGGCCTTTGTTGGAAAACATGTTGGTGAATTGAAGAAGTCACCGAGAATAGTACGTGTCATCTCTCAAGATAATCTATTCCAGGACTTTGAGTTGTTGGACAATACAGGACTATAGGACTATGTGTTTGTCGTTGTGATTGGGTCCTGATCGGCTCGTACAAGAACCATGAGGCTCATGGACAACTTGATGTCTTGTGGTCTCACAGCACAAGACAATTGTTCCTGCAGTGTATCTGTTATCAGCGGGATTGTGTGCATGTGCATGATTGCAGGTGAGGCAGACTGGTGATGATGTCGTTGTGCTGTATGGTAATAATTTTGGTGGTGGTGGTGGTGGTGGTAGTTTTGGTGGAAATGAAAGTTGAAGATGGAGGAGGCAGTGTCTCCATGTCGCGTTCGGGGCTGTGCATCAAAAGGTGGTGGAGAGTCATGTGATTTGAGGCTTATCACACCCACCTCGAATAGGAGGCCTCCATCTTTATGTCTACCAGCAGAGAGATTCAGTATCAAGTGCTCTCTAAAGAGAAAAACTCAAGCGAGGATCGGAGATCTCATATATCATGAGCAGCTACAATGTAGCAGCAGCCTTTGTTTGATGTATTTCCATCACCGCCGTACCCCAAGATGGAACGATGACGGGAAGAGGCAAGGTAACAAACATCGACACGAATTCTTGAGTTGGGCTCTCTTTAGATCCTTTCAACTTCCGCAAACTTGGCTCCGAACTACTGTTCTTTATGTATGATTTCCAAGTCGCTATCACTGTCGTTAAAGAAGGTACCTTACTGGAATCTTGATGTCGTCACATGATACTTCTATTTCATACCAGCCCTGAGATGGTCATATCATGATAATGTGCGCTCTACACGAAAGCAACGATATCTCCATCACGCTCTTGTTAAATTGAGTGGTGTTTTTGGTTTGAATATCTTGTACGGTATATCTCATCGTAGTACAACTAGACTTCTCGGCAGACCGAAAGTCACGAGACATCATCGGAGATGCGAAGACCCAACCCTGCTTCACATCCCACCTTCCACTCTCTGTACCTGCAGTTCAATCTAAGATCAAGCTTTATATGGATACCAATTACGCTTTTATCTCATCTATATCCAGTATCCGAACAGTATAAAAATGGGCAAATGCCGCCGTGTTCGTGTCCAGCATCTTGCGCTTCTCGCTTGTCATCAAGATGCTGCTTAACTCGCTTGCTGGAGTTCTTGTCCTGGCCAGTCAAGTGCAAAGTCAATATATAAACTCAACATCATGTGCTTCATTCGCTAATACGAATCTCACGAGCTCAAAGATACGATTCACCTCCTCCATAGCAGCCGGGTCGAATTTCACAGGTGACGCTCCCGAAACAGGTTACAATGTGCTTCAAACTGCTCTCCCAGCTGCATGTCGAGTAGCATGCGAGGTTCAAACATCTGGGAACTCAACAGCGAGGTTTGAAGTCTGGTTGCCGCTGCAAAGTGCGTGGAACTCAAGGTTCTTGGCTGTGGGTAATGGTGGGTGGGCTGGTGGTATCAATTATCCTGATATTGTGAATGGGTTGAAGAAAGGTGAGACTTCAACATGTGTTAGTTTTGTAGACAGTATGCTGACAAGAAAAAGGGTTCGCAACGATGAGTACAGATGGTGGACACAACTCGACCCAAAATGACGCCACATGGACAGGTAACTCCGAGCAAATGATAGACTTGTCTGTCTCCCTCTCTCAGCTCATGACTATTTTTCTCGGCTAATTCATAACAGTGGCCATCGAGCACTCCATCTCTCCACCCTAGCAGCTAAAGAGATAATCACAGCATTCTACGCTCACTCTGCCTCATACTCCTACTACTCAGGGTGCTCGACTGGCGGACGCCAGGGGTGGAACGAAGTACAACGCTACCCATCTGATTTCGATGGTGTTCTCGTCGGCGCACCAGCGAATTGGATGACGCATTTGCCAGGCTGGGATATCCGCGTTGCGCTGGAGCAGTTCCCAAACACGAAAGAAAGCTATATCCCGAGTACGATGTGGAGCGTTGTTCATGCTGAGGTGTTGAAGCAATGTGATGCGCTTGATGGGGTTGTGGATGGGTTGATTAGTGATCCTTCGAGGTGAGTGAAGCGAGAGCGTGAGACTCGTAGTTGGGAAGCGAGAATTGACGAAATAGGTGTAATTTTCATCCTGAAGCACTGCTCTGTGGTGGTAAAGCAGGGACAAACACAAGTAGCTGCTTAAATCCAGCCCAAGTCTCAAATCTCCATCGCATCTACACGCCATGGTGGGAAGCGAACAACACTCTCGTATACGAAGGTCTCTCCCCTGGTGCTGAAACAGGCTTCGGTTTCCTCTTCAACGGCGCGACGCCACAGTTCGGTATGCTTCTCTCCCCTTCTCACCCTACTTTCGCACTTATTACAATCTCGTTGCTCCACTGCACGCAACCACGAACCCACCACTAACCTTCAAACACAGGAATCGATTTCTACCGACACGCAATCGTAAACTCCACAACATGGGACTACAGCACCATCTCCGCTGCCACAATCGCACTCGCAGATTCCATCAACCCAGGTGGGATCAACGCATACGATCCTGATCTGAGGCCCTTCCAAACGAGAGGCGGGAAGGTCATCGAGTACCATGGTTATCAGGATCAGGTTATCCCAAGCTTGGCGAGCGGGAGGTGGTATGATGAGGTTGTGGGATTCTTTGGAGGTTTGGACGGGAATGGGAGTGTAGGCCAAGTGGAGGAGTTTTATAGGTTGTTTATGGTGCCGGGGATGATGCATTGTAGTGGTGGCGATGGCGGTTCGTTTGCTACTTCCTCCATTCCATCTCTCCCCCCAAAAGAACCAAAACTAACATTCCTTCCTCTCACAGCATGGGTAACGGACTCCGCCTCGCAATCAACCTACCCACCCTCCTCGAATTCCACCTCGCACTCCCTCCTATGGTCACTAATAGAATGGGTGGAGAACTCGACCTCAACTGGCCCAGAGACGATGATCGGCACGAAATATGTCGATGATGTCGTGAGTCAGGGCGTCGACTTCACGAGACCGTATTGTAGGTGGCCGACCGTCCCGGTGTGGGATGTTGTGGGTGATGTTGGAAAAGCGGAGAGTTGGAGCTGCCCTGGGGTTGGGGTTTATTGAGGGAAGGAGCTAGGCGGTAGGAAGTGGGAAGTGCAGAGTGAGTGGTTAATGGTAGAAAATTGAGTCTGTGTGAGGGCTGGAGATCAAAATGCTTCATCCCAAGTCAAGAAACTCGTCACCTCAGCCCCTAGGCGACTATGCTTCTCATACCTCATCTGTGCTGCCCCCTTCATAGGATTCCCTTCGAGTTGCGCATGAGAATGATATATATTAGCTTCTTAGTTCTTCTTTAGCTCTTCTTCAATGCTTCTCATTCCCCACAACGAAGTCAACTCAAGAACACCTCGCTAACCATCTACCCTACCCATCTACCCCAGCACCATCTTTAGCCAGCAGCAACGGCAGAAGATATCTCTCAGTTACTAACTTGAAATCTTCAACACAAATCCTTAAAGTCGTAGTTCGGACTAATATGTGTATGCCACATACCACATGCCTGCCACACGAGGACTTACCAGGAACACATCCTGATTCGGGTAGATTTCCAATTACAGGGTAGCATGATTCATTTTGAAGCTCAATTCGCATCTCCACACTCGTTAGGATTTAGGAGGTAGCGGTATATATAGCGCCCTTCAGCTCCTTGATGTTGAGAAAACAACGCCATGTCAGAAGTGTTGATAAAGTACGATGCGCCAGCGCTTTGCTGCAGTTCCTTACCATTTCACGACCCTTGCAAACTGACTTCTGCAATGAGTTATAAGCGTCAACCGTGATAGCTAGTTATAATTATAGTATGGGAGAGAATTTAAGTGTCATGTTGAAGATTAGTATCGATGTGTGTTTTATTGCTATCAACCACACTTCCAACACTCGCTATCAACTCTAATATCTGAAATCAACTTGAAAACTCCCACCAAAATTCCAACTCCCCTAGTAAGGGAGGGTTTCGCAAAGTTTGTTGTCGCTTGGAGGCCCAAATTTCGTCCCATCAAATGGCTTATTCAACTTTCCTAATACAGAAGTGCCAAGCCACTTGAGTTCGCTCATTTAGGAACTCGTGGCCCTTTATCAACAGCGATGTTGTCTTGATCTGCGAAAATGAAAAGTTAGCTTCAAGGATATGTTGACCTGTATTTGAAATGGAACTTACCTCTTCGTTGTTGAAGCGGGGCTTCTCTGGTTGATGGTCGGCAGGTATTGTTTGGAGATAGCACTGACCAACACGATACCTTAAATCCCAAGTAATGGCGTTCAACTCGAATGGCTTTCCTTCAGCAGAGAAATATCTCGAGCCAATTGTCATGCAAGTTTGTTGGGTAGCAAGCCCACACAGACTCATAAGATACCTGTGTGACTCCACTGGTTCTCACTAAAACCCCTATGTGATCCACCTCCATAGGTAAGACGGATCACATAAGGGTTTTGGAGTCAAGAGGGTTGTCTCCTGCCTGTTGGCATAGATCACAGTTGATATCAGTCCAAGGCTTGGTATGGGTTTCTGACTCGAATTTTTGAGTCAACGCAGGCAACATCGGATGGAATCAGATTCGATTAGAGATTCTGAAGCACGAAAGGATTAGCTGCTGTCAACAAATAATAAATGATACTGTGGTGTATGATGTTTTCAGTGGAGAAAGAAGGAAGAGCGGGGTAGAGTTACCAGTTCTGCATGAACAATATCGAAGCAACTTTTGATCCTTCCACCAACTTTGAAAATCAACTGAGAGAGTTTCTCTGACAAGAAAGCGTGAGCTTGTTGCTTTCTCCGCCAGAGAAGGATGCCTCGTTGTGTCAAATAATACATGCTTGAAACGCAGTCTTTGCACAGCTATCGACAATCGAAGACAGGTGAGCAAATAAGTCAAAAGAAAGAATCTCCTACGAGGTAACAAGTTAGCGTCCGTTATACAATAAGAGAGATCTAGTTTGATGCCAGAGTGAATGATTGCTGAAAGGGGAGATGATTGAGCAGGTGCATGGGTAGGTATGGCTAGTGTTGACTTTTGAAAGCAGCATACCTTTGTGAATTCCACGGGCATCCAGAGCTTTCCATTGACTCTGCAGCAACATGCAAATATTGATCAGATCTAAGTAAAATTGATTAGCATCCAAAATTAATGTGGCTTAGTGCTCTGATGCTCTTCGTGTCTGCGAAAACGAAATCGAAAACAACAACGCTGGCAGTTCGATTTCAAGCAGATCAATGAGAAAGGAATATAGAACAGTATATTGCAAATTTATGATGGTTGTATGGTCTGTGATACTTACTGGTGATTCAATTGATTCTGTTTTGGATATTGTGGGCTGTTGGGCTTTGAAGACATCAGGGGGAGCTTTGTGCTTCGAAGACGTTGAATATCGTAGAAAAGAGATAGTAAAGACTTGCATAGTATCAATGACAATGGTAGTGATGATCTGATCTTGGAGTGAATAAATATCATTGTTTGCAGATGTTGTGGCAGTTTTTGGTTGTGTGGTCTTGAAGTGTTAAAGAGGTGGAAGGGGAAAAAAGTTCGAAGACAGGAAGTGCTTCAGGCAGCCCCGCAAATAATACGCACTAGCTCGACACTTCAACCCAACAAGGCGTTGATAATTCAATATATAAGTTATCACAATATCAAACAGCCACGGTGGCTCGATCGGTCTTCACCAGAGACAAATCCTCCTCATGCGTCGCTAACAAATCCAACAAAGATTGCTAACTTCACAAATTAGTAATTATGCGTAGGGTTTGTCCTTCCTTGTGTAGGATAGAAAGAGCTCGGAACTTGTTCTAATTTCTCTCTAGCGTTGACTTGCCTCTGTTGAGTGTGTTTCTGTATTATTCCCTGGTAAGCATTAACTTTCTTTCCTCCTGTCGAGCACATTCAACACTGTCTCTGGTGAGGCCAAACATTTTTTGGACTCTTTTCTTTTTGCAATTTTTGGAACTAAAGACGTAATAACCAGAGAGATTTGCTTTCTTGTAATACGAGCGCTCTCTAGATTTGATACTGATGTTTAAGGGAAAATGCTACAACCCCAGATCTCGCTAAAGAAGGCACGATGGAGCAGAGCATATCATCACGGGAACAGACATTTTCTTTCTATATCACGATTTAAGAACATTATCAATGAAGCCATTTAATAACTAGAAGCTTGCAGAGAATAAACACTATTTAACCTGTTATTTTTTTTTTTATGCATCTTGGTTACTTTTTGTTATTTGTCCAGTCTTTCAAATAGCACATTTCACCTGACACTTACTGTTTGTTTGCTAATATTACCTAAAACTCTGACATGGAGCAATTGATTCACACTTTGAGCCCACCTTTCATCTATTTCATCCACAACTATATTGTGTGGTATGCACCCCTACTGCTTTACCGCAACACCGGTACTATGTTTCCATCACATGCAAGGAACACGAGACACTTCGCCGTTTATTCCCAAACTCTGCCCATCTTTCGGGAACTAGCAATATGTAACGTCCCCCATATTCCACTGTCAAATAGACTTAATAGAATCTGACATGGAACAGGGCAAGACATAATCTGTAACATGTCATGATTCGTCATTCTCAATTGGCTGCAAATTCGAAAAATACGGGGCATCCGGTGAAGTGTCCAACGTTTTCCGAGAATCCCACTTCACCGGCATCCATCCCATGTTCACAAACCCCAGCAATCTCATCCACTACCACTCACAACAACAACAAATCCATGCTGGAGCTCTTATCGAGGTGTGCGAGGTTCGTGCAAGATATCAATCCGATGGAGCTTCGGTACAAACACCCCACTTCTGGAAGCTTGCCCGTTGGCTGGTTGGGGAAGCTTATATTTATTTCAACGTCCTGCCCTCCAACATGAACGACCTTCTCCATCACCTGTCACCTCTACAACACAATGAGTTCAATCAAGGGAAGCAGTGCGGACGGTCCAGTAACGGACCTGGGAGAGGGAGATGTCAAAGGCATTGGTGCTGAAGCTGCTCATGCCATTGAGGTCGAGCATCAGATGACCTTCTTTGAGGGCGTGAAGCTCTACCCTGGTGCGGTGGGATGGTCGATATTCTTCTCGATGGGTATAATCATGACAGCTTTCGATCCTCAATTACTTGGCAATCTTTACGCGACCTCGGCATTTCAGAAGGATTTTGGGTACTTGTATGAGGGAGAATATATTGTGAGTGCTGCATGGCAGACGGGTCTGGGTATGGGAAATCCAATTGGTCAATGCGTGGGTGCACTCTTCGCTGCATATCCCATGGAGTGGTTTGGGAGAAAGAAGGTACGTTGAAAACACCGTCCACTTGAAAAAGCTTGTCTAACGCGTCTAGACCTTCGCTGCATGCGTAGTCACCACTGCTGGTTTCATCTTCATCCAATTCTTTGCCCGCTCTCTCAAGGTCTTGCTAGCAGGCGAGCTCCTTGGTGGTCTCGTCCTCGGAATGTATGCCACCATCGCCCCAGCATATGCATCCGAAGTCTGTCCTGTTGCACTTCGTGGTGTACTCACAGCATTCATAAATATGTGTTTCGTGCTCGGTCAGCTGATCGCCAACGGTGTCATTGCAGGCACCTCCAAGCTTGACAATCACTGGGCATACAGTGCTCCGTTCGCTGCACAATGGTTTTGGCCCCTCATCATCTTGCTAGGTATGCCTTTCGCGCCAGAATCACCATGGTGGCTAGTCCGAAAGGGAAGATTGGACGAAGCTGAGAAATCTCTTCGAACTCTCGCTTCACCTACTGTGGACATCAAGTCCACTCTCGCTATGATCATCGAGACCGATCGCTTGGAGCTAGAGATGGAAATTGGAACAACATACTGGGATTGTTTCAAAGGCAATAACTTGCGCCGAACGGAGATCTCAGTTGGTGTCTATACTATCCAAGTCTTTAGTGGTATCTATCTCGTCGGCTATGCCACCTATTTCTTCCAACGTAAGTATTCTCGCTTCCCAAACAATCGAATTTCCACTAACACGCAGGCAGTCGCCGGACTTGACAGCAACAAAGCCTTCGGCATGAGCTGTGGCTACCTTGCTGTCGGCTTTCTCGGTTGCGTGCTCTCCTGGCCTCTCCTGAACCGAATCGGCCGTCGCCGAATCTACAACACTGGAATTGCCACTCTCACAGTCATGATGTTCCTCATCGCAATCCTGGACTGCGCACCCAACTACTCATCCCGTCCCGCAGTGATCTGGGCCCAGTCCTCGCTCATGGTTCTTTGGAACGGAATTTACGACTTGACCATCGGCCCTATTTGCTTCGTCATCATCTGTGAGGTGTCAGCCACTAAAGTGCGGTCCAAAACCATTGCTGTTGCGACAGCTGTACAAGCAGTGTTTGGAATCGTCATGACGGTCGCGATTCCGTATATGATTAATCCAGACCAGGCCAATATGCGGGGCAAGTTGGGATTTTTCTTTGGTGGCCTGAGTATGATTTCTTTCATCTGGGCGTATTTCAGGTTGCCTGAGACGTTTGGAAGGACGTATGAGGAGCTTGATTTAATGTTTGAGAGGAAGTTGAAGACGAGAGAGTTTAAGGGATACAAGGTACTTTGAGCTGAGAGCGCGATGGTAATGGTAGTCTAATATGGAGGTGGATAAGTTAATCGCTAGCTAATATATTTTGGCAATGAATTTGTTCATACTATTTTGTCTGGAGTCGTTCACATGACATCTCGTCCTCTCAGGCTAGATAATGAACCACACTATAACAAAACGGCAAAGATAAACACAAAAACCTCAATCAGCAGTTCATCGTACTCTGCTTCTCCTTCCCAGCTTCTGCTTCCAACAACTAAATTCCAGAAACATTACAAATCAACATCAACATCAGTTTAAACACCAACACCTAACAACAAGGCGTCGTGGGCGTAATTGGATTACAGTAAAAGCAAACCATGTGATCCTCAATAGCAGGAATCAATATTCCCAACCCAGGGTAAACCACCAAACCCGTTGATTCTCCATAGGTGCAGAACGAACTGTTTGAGCGATGTTAACACGAGTGCCACTCGTGTCCACTCTCTCGAGTGGGGATTTGTGGGGATATAGATAGACAGGTCGATGAAAGATCAGCGAGTGGGTGGGCGGGTGCAAGACGGGTGCGCACAGCAACGAAAGTTGTATGATTGAAGTGGGTGGTTGGAGGGGCAGTTATGGAGGTGAATAGTAGACAAATGAGAGCAGCACGGATACTCACTTGAAGAAAATACACCAATTCCTTCTATCAGGCCCCACGGACCCGGTACAATTCCGCCAATATGGATCGGGATAAATGCCAGTACTGATGGGATAGGAACCCCAATCTACCCGCAGTAACACGCCAAGAAATTAGCATTCCTCTTTCCCTAGTCTCATTTCCTCCCAGACCGCAAGCGAGAAGAGAAGATGCGAAATACGAGGGGAGGAAGCGAACAGCAATTCCCCAGAAAATACCGCTCCTCGCACAGATATACGCCAGCGTATAACGCGCGCTCCTCGAGCGTTTTGTTGCTTTTGAACGCGGCGACTTGGAGTTGGAGCTCTTCGTACGGGAGGGGACCAAGCGTGTAGGGTGGTGAGGAGGGGTCGAGTTTCTCGATGGTTGGTGCTACGATGGCGGATGGGAGCTTGTGGGCTAGTGAGGGGATTGCGAGGGTTGTGGTGAAGAGGAGTGCGAGGAGTGCGAGGAGTGGGAGGAGAAGGGTGGAGAGGGAGAGGTGGGTGAGGAGGGATTTCATGGTGATTGAGCTGTGAGTTGTGGAGTGGTATAGGAGGAGATAAGGGTGTTAGAGAGGACGTTAAAATGGAATTGAACAGAAGAGAATTATAGAGCTTGACATAATCTTGCCATCTCTCCGCCCCAATTACCAAAATTTACTTACTCTCTACGCTCGAGCCATTTCCCCGCCCTCTTCATTTCAAGCATTTATCCCGCTTGCTTGCTTGCTTACTTGCTGCCGCACTTCACTTCTACTGGCGAGAGTCAAATCAATGTACGTAGTATCTACAGATCAAAATAACCTGTCAGATTGGATGGAGAAGCCAAGACGGGTTGATTGCCCGTAAGGCATCTTTTATGCTTAACAGTGACAGTGACTCGGTGAGGAATTTATGATTTAGATGTGCAAGATCTTGAGGCGAGGCTCATTTAGGATTTTAGAACTGTTGAGATGAGGTGCTGTGCCGTCTTGGATGTCCAGGAGATCGAGTGTTACTTTGAAGTCTTTACCCTCTTACATACACTACGCCTCGTCGATCTTCCCTATACAAAGCATCTTGGATCATTATGTCTGCGTTTAAAAATGTCATGAGAATTGAGATAGTCTCATATATTCAATTTTCTTGCCGCATAAGAACTGATCGGTTCCTACTGCACAAGCCTCCTTTGACACCTTCCTTCGAGACTCACGCGTCTCTGTACCAATTTGTTCTCTGATAACCTCACCACATGAAGTTGACAAAAACACAAATCCCCAGCGCAGTACCGGTGCTTTTTTCAGACGAATAACTGCTCTAATTCTCATCTCTTCGCCAAGCTAGCGCTGTCTGCCTGCATTTCTCTCCTCGAGACAGGAATAACTTGACTATTTCTCCCTAAGGAGACCACTCAACAACGAGAAAAATTGTGTGGTTGATTATACTATCGATTATTTTAATCACACTACCGAGCACCGCTTCCCCTGTTGAATCACGACTACTAAAGACTTTTTAAAATTGGGGGTACGTAAAGAAAGGTCCTATCATGAAATAATATGGTTCCAAATTTGAAAGATACTCAGAGAGGAAACAATACCGTCCAGGGGTTTCAGCATACAAGGAAAAGGTGCACAAATGCTACATATCATCGCTGACTCTACCTTCACAAGTCCCGGTTTGCTCGTTTTCTCGAATCAAAGATGCTGGATGTGATAGATACTCTCTTTTCCCATCCCTTCAACGCAACTCTTCTTCTCGGCTTGATTCTTCTTCAGTCCTTTCATGATCGAAACCGCAAGGCTCGGGGGAATCGAGGACACATGAGCGTCGAAAAACGGATTGTAGCCATATACCATGATATTGATGGCGAGCTGCGAGAGAGGACTTGTCGGATCATTTTCACCAGCAAGTTCCATAAAACGACCGAAGTTGCCGCCCTCCCACTGGACTTGTATCCACAAAGAGCTGAAGATCATATCAACAACATGATTTTGAAGAGCCGGTATAAGCGTTCGCTGTGCTAGTATCCACAACTCTGCTAGCTTCGCGTAGTCTATAGGAAATTTTCCTTCCTTGCTCTTTACCCTCGGCATTTTAAACTTTTGGTGATAGACCCAGTGAACAAGGAGGCCGAAAACAGCTGGGTTTACATCTTCGAGGAGCATAGATTGACTTCCGGCTTCTTTGAACTCGCCATTGAAGGCTGCATTGAAAAATGGGGAATAGAAGCAGATGTACTCCTTGTGGATAGTGAAAGTTTGATTTTTGGACTCGACGGCTGTGCAGGTGTCGTGATTCGAAGCGGCAGGAGAGCATCCGTTTGGCGATATCACAACCGTGATCGTGGGTTGAGGGGTGCTAGCGAATATTAACGGACATTTCTTTAGCAAGAAATATTACCTTTTAGAACTTCGATATAGATATTAGAAAGTGAGCCTTACTACAAGTTGGGAGCCCCAGGCGCCTTACTCTCTTCTTCTAAGCTCGACATTACGAACTGCATATCCAAACATCAGTTTCTTCGCACTGACCAAAGAGGAAGGAGGCTCGCAATACTTCTGCTTTAGTTAGTCAAGCTTTGGTTTTGGTTATTGTGGTTGATTCTAGAGTAGAAGGCGTATGTGAGGTCTGGGGCGGGGCACCTGTGTTTGGGCTTTACCGTCCGCCATACGGTTGGCCTGGCCATAGATATACTTCCGAAGAAACTATCATTTCTTAAACGACAGTAAAAGCAACATAAGCTACCACCATACTCGCCCAACCATCAGTATTTGTGTGTAACCATTAACAAGGGCCCTTCGCTTAATTAAAAGTATTATTCTTCCCCCTCCTAAATAAAAATTATCCAGTGGAGACGTGTGGGTAGTAAGCCTTTTAGTCACTTAAAGCAGCCCTGAATACACTTTACTCAAAGAGGTTAGGCGCCTAATAAAAAGGTACCTTAGTGTACCGCTAACTTATAATTTAGCGAGATTATTCATTCCCCAGTAAATGGAATACATCTACAAGTATTGATCAGAGTTATCGGATGTATATTAAATACTTGTACAGTGTTCAAGTTGTTTAGCTAGCTCCACTACTGCACCAACAGGCGCTTTTCCAGATCCAATGACTTAGCACTACCAAGGCATTCTTAAATTACGTCTGCAGTATTACCCTCCAACGTAGTGACCTACCAACTCCTTGTATTACATGAAAGCCTCGTATGACCTGATTCTATAGGATTTCACAGACGACGCTCTTATTTCTTAAACATATCCTCTTAATCATCTTTGGGATATACTACAAAGCCAACTCATCTGCTAGATTCGACAACGCTTTACTTGGCTAGCCTACGTCTTCCATAGCCAGAACGGAGTTACGTACTTCCAAGCGCAGATCACCCTAACTACCTCGCAGGCGTCTATTCTCCTGCCACATTGTTTTAAAGATGGAAAGAATAGAACAAGTAGCGTTGGGAATTATGGAGAGGGACCTAACTGAGATACAGGAGCTACTAGCGCAGCTGCCGGATGAAGTGAGCATTTCGGAGAGGGCGCTTGAAGTAGCTGCCAAGAATATATGGCAAGGTGCCCGAATGATGGAGAAGTTATTGGAGAAGAAGGGTGCGAAGGCCAATATTACGGAAGATGTAGTGAAGGCAGCAGTAGGGAATGAAAGGATTGGGAAAGAGGTAATGACAGTCTTGCTCGAACAGCGAGGCGCAGATATATTGATCACAGAGGAGGTGATGAAGACGGCGGTAGGCAATAATTGGAAAGGGAGAGAGATAACAACAGCTTTGCTTAAGCAGCGTGGGGCAGACATAGTAATCACAGAAGAGGTAATAAAATCAGCGGTAGGGAATGATAGAATTGGGAAAGAGATAATTATGGTTTTGCTTAAAGAGCGCGGGGCAGACATGGTAATCACAGGGGAGGTGATAAAGGCAGCGGCAATGAATAATAAGACTAGGGCAGAGATGACAACGTTCTTACTAGAGCAGCGCGAGGCAGACGTGGTTATTACAGAAGAGGTAGTGAAGATAATTGTTGGTCAGTTTGAGTGGGAGGTGATAGCACTCTTATTTGAGCTACACGGGGCAGACGTGGTGATTACAGAAGAGGTAATAAAGGCTGCCACAGGGAATAAGAGATGGGGGGGAGAGGCATCGCTACTCCTGCTTAAGCAACGTGGAGCGGATATGGCGATCACAGAAGGAGTGGTGAAGATAATTGTAAGTGGTTTTGGGTTGGAGGTGATATCGCTTTTACTTGAGCTACGCGGTGCAGACGTGATGGTTACAGAAGAGGTGGTAAACGCTGCGGCAAGGAATAAGGATAGGGGGAAAGAGATAATGATTCTCCTACTTCAGCAGCGCGGAGCAGATATGGCGATTACAGAAGAGGTAGTGAAGGCAATTGCAAGTCAATTTGATAGGGAGGTGATGGTACTCTTACTTGAGCTACGCGGACCAGACGTGGTGAAGGCAGCGGCAGAAAACAAGCGGCCCCTTCCTGGTACACTCTACCGACTTCATTTGGGTGTGCTTCGACGTCTGCGTCCCAGGCTGGCTACTCAATACCGACGACTGGAATGGAAGTGTAACTGCGGTATGCCACTTTATGGCGACTTTCGAGGTAGCGATGATGAAATTGACAAACTTGTGATGGAGATTCAAGCCCATGGATTTCCCGTCACACAGAGCGGTTACAGAGCAAAGCCATTATCGTCAAGCTCCACGCAAACCACGGCATCAGATTCCGTGTCGCTGGCGCCTCCAAGATCTGAGGGGTTTCATGAAACAGGAAGCTCCTCTATCAATAAATCTCAAGTAGTTGGCCGTATGCCAAACATAATTACTGTTAAAATCGGTACAGCAGCCTCTCAGTCAATCTCTAGGCTTGAGCAGCAGAAATGTGTGGCATTATATGTCAACAGGGGTTCGTTCCGAAAGATTTACAATGAGGTTGACATATTCACCCTCCCAGGAGATAATCGGATATTCAGTCGTTTCAAGAAGGCATACGAAGCATGGCTTAGCCCTCGGACTGACATGATCAGCAGTTGGCTCACGAAACCAGTAGACATCAGCTACATCCAGTTAGCAGCAAGCGCAAGATGCGCCTATCGGATTACTGGCTCCCCTGATTGTACGATTTGCGCGCACATGGAGAATGAGGATGACTTGGTTGTAATGCGCAGATACGAGCCTCATTCTGCTACCTCGGCTCTCGCTCATCCTCCTATTCCCTCAAACTTGTTTCTTCACCTGTGGAAGTGTCCGGCAGGTATTTCACCAGCATTGCAGTCAATGTGGCTTGATCGCTTGCCAAAGAAGATTGATGAGACGCCGGAGGAATTGTGTCATCGAGGGGTACGACCAAATGACGAATCTTTTCGCGGGTGGGGCATCTTGGTTAAACAACGTATACATAAGCGGCGAGTCTTGCTGTTGACTACAGCTATGGCTGTAATTGCTCTCGTCATCCCTATAATCTATCCGATTGAGAAGAAAGACGTATCTAGTGCATTTGCGATTGGTGCTGTTGCGGTAGCATATTGGGCAATTTATATAACAGCACTATACTTAGAGCTTCAAAGGCACCAATAAGGGTAGTGGCGATGCTTTTCAAAGTACAGGGACGGAACTGTTGAAGTATTGTGGGATGATTTTATCAACGTTGTCGATATCTTGTGGCCGAGACAGTGGACGACGCGCTGGCAGCCGGATCATCAACACGGGGTGCACGATCTCGTCTGGATCAACATTGAATTCCATTACAGCAGCGCTCCAGCTCAATGGATATACGAAAGCGGTTTATGATTTGGATGAGTTGAGGGGTCTGCAATTTTTGTTTTCATTATTAATGGGGTTGTGGGACTGGACTTGCTGCTTGTTAGCTCGTGTTTGTGGTGTGTTGCGTGCTAAGGAGTAGTTGGCGATAAAATGGAGAAATGACTTTGCACCACTCGATAAATTTCCTAGTCAAACTCAGTTGATTTTTTGACAGTCGATGGATTTGTTTCTTAACCAAGCCGTAGACAGAACAAGTCCACGGTAGAAACTGTGTTATAAATTCGACTCTTGCCGGAAGATTAAGCGAAGTACTGTACTTTGAAATTGAAATTGAAGTTTCGTATTTCAGACCCACCTCAACCCATCTATCAAGAAGCACCATCACTAATATTATTCTATCTATTCCCCAAAATCGGAATGGCCCACTGATACAGAACATCCTGTTAAGTCTACTTGGTTGTATCTACAGCTAACTACTCGTCCTTTAGTCGTAGTAAGCAATGTCTGTTGGCACCAACTTAAAGAGATGATTACCAGCACGCTAACTAGCAAGCAAATTGACGAGTAAATAAGTAGGTGAGATGGAGTCAATAGTGTAAGTGAAAGTGTGTTTTAATGCGACAAATACAAATGAATGTATAAATTTCTTATTCTCGGATACCGTTTGCTCCTTCACAATGACAATTAGATGCCCTCCTAAAATCCAATTATAATTTCCGCCCCAGACACCTCAGAAATCCACAACCCTAGAACCTAGACTCAACCTTCTTCTCCGTCTCCCCCAAAGCCCACGCGCTCTTCTTGGTCTGACTCCTCGCTGCGCTCGCCTGTGCTTCCGTGAACCCCTTCGCCTCTACCGCCGGATTATACCCGAGCTTGTTCCGCTTTCCCACCTCCGCGTTCTCCACAGGCGCATTGGTCTTTCCATCTGCACGCTTATACACTGTGACCACCACCGCGCCGCCAAGGCCCAAATTATGCTGCAGCGCGACCCTCGTGTCAGGGATCAGACGATTGTTCGCCCACCCACGCAAATGCCACACCAATTCCGCGCATTGTGCAATGCCGGACGCACCAAGCGGATGGCCCTTGGAAATCAGCCCGCCGGAGGGGTTGATGACCACTTTGCCGCCGTACGTGATATCGCCGTTGCGGACGAGCTCGTGCGCTTTGCCTGGGGGACTGAGACCCAGTGCATCAATGGTAATCATCTCGTTTGCGGAGAAGCAGTCGTGTAGTTCGCACACCTTTACGTCTGCTGGTGTGACTTTAGCTTCGGCCATGGCCACTTTGGCTGCGTATTGTGTCATCTCGAAGCCCATGAGATCAATGGCGCTTCGGGAGAAGAGACTTGGTGCGTCGGTTGCGAGACATTGGCCTGCAATGAGGATGGCTTGTTCTTTGAGGTGTGGGCGTGCATCTAGGAAATCTTGCGAGACGAGAACAGCTGCTGCGCCACCGTCGGAGGTTGGACAGCATTGGAGTTTTGTGAGAGGTTCGTGGATCATGGGGGACTTCATGATTTGTTCGAGTGTATAGACGTCCTTGAATTGTGAGTATGGGTTTCGTTGGGAATGCTCGTGGTTGACGCGTGCGATTTCAGCGAAGTCTTCAGGTTTAGCACCATATCTGAGGAAATGTTAGCACAATTTGCAAGACAGATGATGAGAGAATAGAGAATGGGGTATGTACTTCTCCATATATTCCCGTCCGGCATTTCCAAACATTTGCGCTGCACCTGGAGCAGTCGTCACTCCCCGTGTAGCAGCCATCATCTCTCCGGTTGTGCCAGTCGGGTTACTCCTATCCTGCCAGAAGCTCTGCAAGCTGCCAGGCATCATCTTTTCAAATCCCACCACAAGTATACAATCTGCGCCGCCATGGCTGATGACATTCCTTGCCAAATGCAAGCCCGTCGAGCCAGTCGAGCAGTTGTTGTTGACATTGTAGATGGGGATTTGGGTCATGCCGAATTGGTAGAAGACGCGCTGGCCACAGGTCGAATCGCCGTAGCAATAGCATGCTACGCCCTGGTCGACGTCGTCGTAGCTGATTTGGGCATCGAGCATAGCTTTGATGCCTGCTTCGAACCCGAGTTCAGTGTAGTCCACTTTGCCGCGGGGCTTGATGAACTTGGTCATGCCTACACCAAGAACGTAGCATGGTTCATTGCGCTTGATAACCATTGTGGCGGTTGGTTGGGTGGTTAGACAGTGAGTGAGGATATATACTGGTGGTTTCTAGGTATGTAGTAGTGTTGGTGAGTGGTAGACACTGGTCTTGGATTGATGCTATAGAGTAGGACAAAAGGTTGATATAGCTGAAGGAAATAAGAAAATAGAGGTAGAGAGAGAATAGAACTTCAACTTGTACTTGTACTCCCTTACTTAACCTCACATGTAAAAGCAAAGCTCTCTCGCAGCGGCTGTTTTGGCTGGTTATTCGGTTGCATCAAGTCTGGAGAACTTTGCGGGGGAAAGGGGCCGAGGCATAGCGGCAAATGTGGATTGTAGTTATCCCCGGATCACGTGTAAGGGGCCTTGGTGCGGAGAAAATTGACGCGAGAAGATCAACTTTGTTTAGTAATCATTTTCTCTCGCAACAACTGTCATCACAAGTACTTAGCTCACCGCGCTGGGCTATAGTTGGATACTTGCATCTGTCAGCTACACCCTCAAATTAGTAACACACTTCTTCAGTTAGTGAGTGCTAGCTCCAGCGATAAAAGCTGTATGAGAAGCTACGTTTGAGCATCAAAGGCTTTGCAACAGGTGTTCCATGGTGCTCAACTCTGCGTGTTCGCATCTTCCTTGTTAAATTATGTTGCAGTTTGCTTTTGAGCATTGCGAAAGAGCTTTGTTAAGGCTGTGGTCTTTGGTTTATGTTGGAAATTTTGAGATAGTTTCTCAGTCCTCATCAATAGACCTATATATTTAGCTTTGTTCATATTTCTTCAACTGTGTTTGTTCTTATTGACTATACCTCGGTGGATTCAAGGAGCTAATCTATTCTTTCTTGCTTGGGGCACGTTGTACTGTCTAGGCTGTCGAGTATTGATGTCCAGATGTTCATGTTGGGTACCTATCTAGCTTGGCAAGAAGACCTGCATTGTGTGGTGTAGTGCTACTCGAGACATCAGCTTCATGCACATATGGCCTAGTAATATTTCTTATCTCGAGGGGATATTTCTCTGACTTCCACTTTGATCTCAAACTTGGGATTATTGTCACATGACCGGCTTCACATGACCTGTTTTCGAGAGAAGTGCAATATGATAGTGTTTCGTCATATCTTAAAGACATACCAATGACAATTACTACCTCAACAGAAGATGTTTATTGAGATCTGACAGACTAGCATTTCGGAGAAGTTGAAATGATTGCGAAGTTTTGGGCTGAACAATCATCTCTGTGTTGCAAATCCAAACAAAGCATTCCAGACTGATTTGGTATAACAATAAATTTGCTAATTTCGACCTTTGCAAGAGCAATTGAAATAGCTGTGACACAAGGCCTAGTGTTGGGCTGCTTAAGGTTGGTCACTAAACATGTCTGTCAGCCAAAATGATACGCAAGGAATGTGACAATGGATGATAGAACAACATTCACCACATGTGACACAGTTGGTCACTTTAAATGAACCTTTGCTTTCGCTTCTAAGATTAATGTCAATTACTGAGGGAGACTAAGATATACAATCTTGGTTATAGATATGATGAAGAAGTGATGAACTTTTGCTTGAAAGTTCGGCCCCCTTTTGCGACAACTACTTTCGATATGACACTGCAGCTACCAAGGCCAAACTCATATTTTTCTCTTGCCTTCAGTCTTGGTCTCATGGCCTCTCATACAGCGAGAGTGCGAGAAAGGGATTCCCACGACTTCCAGCCGTGGCCTTTTCATATTGCAAAGTGATCATTCCGCTGCTCCTTTCAGAAAGAAGGAAGGTACTCAAGGAAAACACACCCACACTCTATCAAGATAGGAACATATTTCCTCATCAAGCCCTCCTAAGAAAAAGCCACAAAGATCTACCCTCCTCCACCAGCAAAAACTTAAACATCCATCCAATCACCCGAATACGGCCCTGCTCAGATCGCATTTCTAAGCGAATCAGGAACCGAATGACAAGCCTTGAAAGCACAAACAATGGCATGTGCACCTTAGTGATCAAGGCACACAAAAGAAGCTTGATTTGAGTGCATCGTCCACCGGCACTTCTTGCTTCTGATTCGCAACTGCCAAGATGTGTGCACCTTATCTACCGTTCGGTTCGGGAAGGTCAAAGATCGCTTCGGCTTGGCATTGCTTGGTATACAGGGGGAGAAGTCAGGAGCCGAACCGAACCCCTGAATGACTATGGCGGGGTCAAGATTGTGAACTCAGGGCATGGAGTTTGGTATTTTGTTCATTGTGAGATTGTAAGTGGCCAACAGTTCTACTTCTATCAAGTTGCATGATATGTAGTAATCTTAATAACCAGGGCTTTACAGAAACTCTGGATTGTTGCCCCTATCGAGAACAGCACCTGTGTAAACTAGTCCACACCTTCATAAATCACCTTGATTTTAGCCGACATTAACAAAGAGTTCTAGGTGACATTTTTATTTTATATTTCAAGTTTCTATTATCATTCATTTTCAGGATTAAAATACAGATCAAGGTCGGTTTCAACTCGCCTCGCTTAACTTCATTCATTGAAGTGAAGTTAACACCAGTTTACTTCATGTCATGACAAACACTTCAAGAATCTCACATCTCGCACGTCCCCGAGATCTCCTTCCTTCGGTAGATATCAAAGCCGCTGCAAGACATAGAAATCGCCAACAATCACCCCACTACTAAACCCCACCACACCATCCACACATCAAATCGCCGTGGTTATCTGCAAGCGCCCGTCTTTAAGCTTGAAAGTGCGGCAGCCAATGACACGCCACCCATGAGATCTGCATTACCTACCTTCTAGAAGACATCGCAGGCACATCGCGGACAGCCTCTCCTTCCCCTTTAAAGTCTTGGTACTGCAACTGGACGTGGTGTATTCGAGGTGTTTGTTGCCAAGAGAATGTGTAATATAGCAGGATATGCTGGTCCTGCAATAAGAGGCTGATGGAGGCGATGGAAGTGCCCGGGAAGGTACATACCTTCCATTTGGAGGGCCTTGGCCCTTACTTTGCGTTGGTAGCTGTTGAGAGCCTTCTTCTTCTGGATGGTTCTGAGAATGCGATTGTGACTAAGTGGAGGTCGATGGGAACTTCGACCGCTTGAAGGTGATGATATGAGATTGTGGGATAGAAGGCAAGCATAGAGTGGGCGATGTTGAACAGTATATATATCAGTGTCGAGCACCTTGATGGTTGATCACCTCAGACAGCATCGATCTCGCAACACTTCGAGCAATCTCAGTCTTCTCCATCCAGTGAGTATCTTCCAATTCTCCCAAGTGAAACGTAAAAACACACAAGTGTTTCACACCCAACACCGCCAATGCTCAAACCTTGCTAACCAGCTCTCCATCAGGCATCTATCCAATTATCCACTACCTCCCTTCAAAATGGCTCGTTTTGCATTCCTCGCACTGGCACTCGCCAGCTGCCTCAACCCCATCGCTGCCCACCCAGCCAACGGCCCCCGCGCCACAGTAATGGGCTGCGGTGTCGAGCCCACCGCCGAGTTCATCGCCACCGCAGCTGCGATGGCCAAGGTTGAGGCAAACGCTACCTACCACGCTGCCATGAACTTGAAGGTCGACAGCGCTGTCTCCGCTGCTGCTGTTATCACCATTCAGACTTACTTCCACGTTGTGGCTCGCTCGTCTGCGCTGTCTGGTGGCTATGTCACTGCTGCTATGTTGACGAACCAGTTGGCTGTTATGAATTCCAACTATGGTATGTTACTTCGATCTTCTTGATGTGAATTAGTTGGAATTGGGATTAGGATCATGGAATGAGACTAATGCGTTTGATAATAGCTCCTTTCGGAATTCAATTCGCACTTGCCGGCACGGATTACACCATCAACACCAGCTGGGCATCTGATGGTGCTGAGTTGGCCATGAAGAAGGCTCTTCGCAAGGGAGGCTATGCTGCTCTCAACATCTACTTCCAATACGCCATTGGAGGCAACCTCGGAGTGAGTCCATCTCGCACCAAAACCAAAACACCTCGCTAACAACCCCACAGTACTGCTACTTCCCTACCACCGTCACCACCGGCTCCAACGACTTCTACGTAAGTCCTTTTCAGTGAACCCCAACTACCACCACCCCCCACCCCCACATCCCTTCACATCACTAACACCGAACAGTACGACGGCTGCTCCATCCTCTACACCTCCGTCCCAGGCGGCAGCGCAACAAACTACAACCTAGGCAAGACCGTAACCCACGAAGTCGGCCACTGGTTCGGCCTGCTCCACACCTTCCAAGGCGGCTGCACCGGCACCGGCGACAGCATCGCCGATACGCCTGCTCAGGCCTCCGCTACCAGCGGATGCCCCGTTGGAAGAGACTCCTGCACCAGCACTGGTGTTGACCCAATCCACAACTACATGGATTATTCTTATGAGTGAGTTTTCCATTTCAGGGGGAGATGGGTTGGGAGTGGGCTAGGGCTAGGGCTAACAGATGTGCGTAGTTCTTGCTACGAGGAATTCACTCCAAACCAGAACACCAGAATGTTGAGCATGTACAACACCTACCGCGCTGGTAAGTAAGCGCATGCACGCGTGCAAACCTCGACATCCCACTCCACTGCTGCAACAACACGACAACAAACAGCATTCAGCAGGGAATGGATGGGTCTGACTGAGGAGATGATATACTGAGAGCTTAGACTACTGGAAATAGCGAGGGAGACAGGCTGGTAGAGTAGAGTTTTCTGGTTAGGAGGCTGGGTGGATAGATGGAGATTTGTAGATATGTAGGTAGATGATGGGTAGAGAGATGAACGAACAAATCAAGATGACATCACGAGACCGACAGAACCGGAATTGAAAACTTTCACTTTGCTGCTCCGACAGTGAGTGTCTCTTTCTCCTTCCATCTCGCTTCTTCCCAAAAGCCAGTCAGCGAGAACCTCAAATCTCCAGCCACTCTCACCACCTCTCCCCTTCCCGCTCCCTTCCGTCTTGCTTGTCCTTTCCCCACGACCTGCTTAAGATTCCAAGTCCCCGCCCCCTTTCCCACTCTCAAGGCCAATCACGAGGTTTGTTGGTTTCAAGTTATTTCAAATTACCTACCTACCTACCTACCTACCTACCTACCTAAGGTACTTACCGACCTACCTGCGTGTCTCTCTTTATACGTACGATGTACCTACGCGCCTCGGCAATAGAACTACCTATGCAACCTAACTAAGTTCCTTAATTCCCCCCCCACCACTCACTCACTCACCACTACTTACCAGCAACCACCACCACCACCATCAACAATTAAGCGAGTCCACCAATCCTGAGCTAATACAGCGACGCAAAACGAACTACCAAATCTCATTGCAACTCCATATAAGGAGATTCGCATCACGAAATATGTGATCTCGTCTCAATACCTAAATTCGGCGAGCGTCATTTTATCTAGAAAGTCATATAACAGATAACAGGAGAACAAATCCATAAGCTTTCCAAAAAAGAAAAAAATCTACATGCTAGCGACAGCGACAACACACAGACTACCTCTATCAGAGTTACAAGAACTGTAACAGCAAGAAACACCAAGCGAATCTATGTCTACCCTTCCTCTTTTCTCTCTATTCTCCCCTCTTCCACCCCTTCCATTCTCTTCTTGACCTCACCTTACCTAACTTCACCTCATTTTACCCCGTCTCATCTCACTTCCCCTCAGTCAATTCACATAGCCCCACCATCAGTAGTCCCATCCCTCGCTGCTGCCGCCGCCTCATCCACAGTAACACAAACCCTCGCCAAAGCAATGTCTCCCAGCAGTTCCCTCAGCCTCACCACCCACGCACTCAAAAGCCCCTCATATATACCGCCACTTGCACAAAGCCCCCTCTTCTGCTCCACCAGCGTATTCACCATCGCATGGCAACCCGCCAGTAACCGCTGGGCCATCGCGTCTGCAGTATCCAACATGCGATGCCGATTCGCGAAATCGTAGTATGGACCCATCACCGCACTGTTCATGCGAGATTCGCACAGCAGAATCCTCGCTTCGGAGAACAGGCTCAGAGATTCGCAGTTCTGCAGGTGGAGCTGGATAATTTGCGCAGCTGATGCAAAGGCGGCTACGTTTCCGCGCTGTTGAGCATCCTGGATGTTGCTGTATATGTCTTGTATGTACTTGTTTTCGTCCAGGATCGATTGCACCGTGGTTACATCCCCTTCATTAAACAGCAGCATGTTGTATAGCTCAAGCGCATACAATTCGTTCTCCGCCGCGTCTTTCGCTTTGACATCACCTATACCCTTGAAAAGATGATATACACTGCGTGCGAAGATGCGCGCTCCCTTGTTCCAGTTCAGACAGTCATTGTGCCGGTCTGTATCCCACTGACCATCGTTATCGTTTTCCATTCTAAGCAGAACATCGACCTGTTCCTCATGGACCTCGCGTGTGTTCCATATAAAGCGTAACAGCTGTTGCGTGATCTTAGCCCTTAGTCCTGTTGTAGCAAGAGCAGGATCTCGTAACTTCTCCAAAACTGCCAACATGTCGGTGATATACTGGCTCATCACTGAGGCTTTTAACCAGAAGTTTGAGTTCCAAATATCGTTGTTAATCAGCTTCCTTCCAAACTTGACCAGAGATCGGTTCATTGGCAAAACGGCATAAGATTGTTTTTTGAGCTCAAGTTCCATCAGCTGACGCAATTCAGCTAGTTTATGGAGGGGGGTGTCCATACGGTAGGAGTGAGTTGCTTCAATCTTTTCGCCGCCAGCAGGTTGGGTGTTGTCAAGCAATGTTCTTAGTATATACCTCGTGCCTACTCCAAGTGAACGGAAATGTATAATTTTCATGCCAAACAATGGCAATCCTGCCCTCTATCTCCACCTATCAGTTTTTGTCTATCAAGGGAGCTCATGCGACTTACCCAAAATTCCATTTGCTGTATATCTTCATAGCACGAAGCCTTCAGAGGGTAAAATTCTTGAGTATCGTATAGAGGAGGGGATATCAATATATAAGACTGCTCTGCACAGGTGATCATTGAATACGAAGGCCAAATCGTTCCGATAAAGCAGCCCAAATTGGCTTCTCCATTTACACTTGATCTCATGGGAAGTGGAATACCACCAAAGACCTATGATAAGTGATTAGCTCTTGTAAACTTATCTATATTCTGGCGAGAAACTGACATTATGTTCCATTGAGAACCCTAGCTCTGAAATGGCATCATTCATCCAGACCGGTTCATAAAAAGTTCCATTATATAATATTTGGGAGTGAACAATCCACATCCCATGCTGTATCCATCAGCTCTGATTTTAGTTGAATGGCTGGGCGCAATTACCACAATTTCGTGCAGAATGGTGTTAGCCACTTGCCATTGAACGCACATGATCTCCATATCGGTCAAGTCATCACGCATGAGAGCAACGAGTGGGCCATAGCTTATGGACACGAATATTTTCCCCACTTGCGAGGTCCAAGTTAATCCCGAACTTTCCTCAAGGGTGCAATCTTGTGGAGACTCAGAAGGATGTTTGAATCTGATTTCTAGGTGATAACCACTTGTTGTTTCTGACAATGGCGATATCATTCGCCTGAAAATATCCTCCATTATTTTATTGGTGGCATCAGAAAGCTGTTTGGTTAGCACCTTTGGCGGTTTGGCGCATAATGTCGGCGATTTTCCCGTAGGACGGAACCTTTTAGGATCAACTTTATGATATTCGGATCCAAAAACCCCCATAAACTGAGCTCATCAGATTTTTTGGACCTAGCGGTGTGAGAGTGCAACATACCCATGATGTCTGGCTGGCATTATTTAACAGGCAAGTAGCAATTTGGAGAATTGGTCGCAACACCTCCCAAACCCTATCGTCCCACGCTGACCCTGCGAGAGGTTAACTTCATCCGATGAAACCATCACGCAGAAGCACCCGAGACTTACATACTCCAGAACCATCTATTAAATTGTACATGTGGCGTCTCGTATGTTGATGCCATGGTGTGCGCTCCCAATTGTCACGTTCCAAGATGGGATGTACATCAACTGTGAGATTCCCCGGCTTCAATTTTCTCGACGTAATGGCGTCCAGAGTGATCAACTCTCTCACGGTGAATTTTTGAAGCTTTGTTTCCTGATACAATTCGCGATCGTCGAGCTCATGTGCCTGAGGATTCAGCACAAGTCGAGGGAATTCAGTATCCGTTGGGGTGAAGCCCGAATGATCTGGATTATCGGGATCGCGAATGCCATATTTTGGAGGCCATACCCATGCCATTGAGTTAGGTGAGCAGCACAATCGCTGTGAGATTCAAATTCGGTTTTCGTATCGGTATGAAGCATTGTGTTGGTAATGCTGCGGTGAGATAAGTTCTTTGATTGTGGACAGGTTCGGGAAGCCTTCAGTCAAACGGTTCTTTGTACTGAAATTCCCTCTCAATTCGGCGCAAGAAAAACTTTTTTGAAACTTTCATTGTTCGAGATAAAGAACTCATTGTCTAAACCATGGTAAGGTTGTGTTCTTAACCAGATGGTGAATAAAGAGACTTAGCACAATTTGACTAGTTGCCCGCTGGTCTATGAGGGTATAAGTCGCAAATTCAAATTGAGATTATGTCACCCTCCTATCGTTGATGATAGTATTAAGGATTGTAAAAGAATCTCGCATCAGACGTATGCAGAATCATCGTGAGATATAAGAGAATGTTATAATATAACTCCTCTCAGACTGCCACACTCTTATGGTAATGTGTGGGTAGGCATGTAAAGATGAAGAAGACCGTGAAAAGAAATAGAAAAGAAAGCTAGGAAGGTTGAGCAAATGCTCTCAAGCGGGAAGGAGAGAAGGCATTGGCAGCTTAGCTTGCACCATTCCTCCTTCCTCAGTAGCTTCAATCAAGATGAAAAAGCTAGTAAAAGAAAGAACTAAAGCAGCATATGATAGTGGTATTATTTCCACCCTGGAGTTTGATCATGTCCAATTAAATGAGTGGTGTCGTCTTATATACGATAAGTGATATGTACGTGTGAAATCATCCATCCCACCACCTCGTTGCTACTAGCCCACTACTCTCACTATCGAGAACCTCCACTTCCTTTCGATATGATGTTCTATATCTCTCATCTTCTAACCCAGTCTGGTCTGATATCATTTTCGTGGTTCCATTCTCTCTACACCGTATAAGCCAAGTATTTATTCCTGACCATGTCCCGCTGGCAACAAAGCCAACAGGTCCGCAGCATTCTGAGCTCGCTTTTCCTTCTCCGCGCCATGTCCAGCTGGAAGAAGAGCCAAGAGAGACGCGGCGTCGTTGGCACGCTTCTCGGCTCCGTGGCCAGCTGGAAGCAAAGCCAAAAGAGCTGCAACATCTTCGGCTCTCTTTTCGGCGCCGTGACCGGCTGGCAGAAGAGCTAATAAGCTCGCTGCATCGTTGGCTCTTTTATCTGCACCATGGCCTGCCGGCAACAGAGCAAGCAGTGACGCGGCGTCATTAGCACGCTTCTCTGCTCCATGTCCTGCTGGTAGAAGAGCTAACAGACTCGCTGCATCGTTAGCTCTCTTTTCGGCGCCATGGCCTGCTGGCAAAAGAGCAAGCAGCGACGCAGCATCATTAGCACGCTTGTCAGCGCCATGTCCAGCCGGAAGCAAAGCCAACAAGCTCGCAACGTCCTCCGCCCTCTTTTCGGCACCATGTCCTGGGGGAAGCAGAGCAAGCAGCGACGCGACATCACCAGCCTCACGAGCAGTGAGCTGGTCGAACTCCTTCCCGGCCATCACGATGGCGGCTTTGACATCCTCTGGGATGGTCCCTGGCTCACGTGAGGAGAGCTGGTTGCGGGCAGCGATATGGGAGCGGCCGGCGAGAGAGGTGGATGCAAATGCGACCAGCGCGATGGAGAGGATTGTGTGGGCGTGCATGGTGAGTGAGAATATTTTGAGGTTTAGAATTAAGTGAGTTTTAGTGATGGTGATGTGTAGTTAGATAAGAGGAGGTGGTTGATTATTAGATTGGAACCTGTCGAGGTGTGGAAAAATCGCTGTCGAGAGGAAAGTATCGCTTTTCTATATACTCATTATCCTCCCATCGTAAATGTCTCCCAAATAAGCTCCAGGATGAGTTGAGTCGTTGTCACGACGGAAACTCAGCAAAATTGGAGATCCAATCAACAGGTGTTTCCACCTGCTACTGCATTGTCGAATCACACCGGAAATTCTCTTATCTCTGACGGAAACGTCATTTATGAACTGATTGAGATCAGTCGTGAGGCCAGGAAGAAGACAAGCTGAAGACGAATTCGCTGATCAGATTGAAGATCTAGCATATCCATCTGAAGATCTGAAGAGCCTCATGTGCCAAGGAAGTTTGGAACCAGAATCAAATCAATCAGAACCTCTCAAAATCTGGATCTGATATGAAGATTCCCAACTTGTAGAACAATTGATGTCTCAGAGATCACTTCGGGAGTATGCCGTGTTGAGGAAGAGCTTTATGGCGTGGGGCTCAAAATCAAGCATTTCCGACGGGAGTCAATGCTCTTACCGGCCCGGATCTGGCTCATGCAACGCTTTGAACATGGAGAATGCTTTATAATTCGTTTCAAGACTTGTTTGCGTTTCAACGGAGATCTTTGACTGTGTGAACAGATGGGTCCCAATGGTGCTTACAGGTTGGATGCTTCAAGTTGGATTTTGTTTTCTTGATTAGAAGTATTCGTTGCTTCAGCAATCGTTGCCGAATGTCGAATATCGCTCTTCTCTAATTCTTGTGTCTAACTTCGGCATGGCGAGGGAGTTTTAATTGATTTCGCAGCCACTTCAGGCTCGCTTTGCCGTTGGCTCGTTCTCCTTATCGAACATAGGATGTTTATTCCCCTTCTCGGAATTATCGAGATATCCTCCCAAATGCTTCTGCAACGCATCAGCAGGTGTATATCTCTCACTCGCATCCCATCTCAGCATCCCAATACAACAAGGAGCCAGAGGATGTCTCATTCTTCGTCCTAACCAATTACGCATATCTTGGTACACTGCTTCAGAGACCTTTTCGGCGGATTTCCGAAATCCGATCAGCTCGACAGCTACGAGTGCAGCAGCCCAGACATCCACGGCTTGGGTGTGGAATTCCTTGTCTTTCTGCTCTGGGGCCAGATATGGAATGGTACCACATTTGTCATACAGGATGGGAGAGTTAAAACTTGCACAGCCGAAATCGATGATTTGGGCATCTGGAGGATCATACGATCTGACCGTAAGATTCGCAGGCTTAATGTCTCGATGGGCAATGCCTTTCTGATGAAGGAAGTCAAGACCTTCCAGGACTTGAGCAAAAAGCTTGGTTCGTGTAATTTCCGAGGCATTGGAACTGATCAGTGTGCTGAAAGTGCTGGTTGAGAGTGGGGTGTATAAGATGTAAAGATCAGTAGCATCACTAACACTTGGATACCAACTTGCATCAAGGAGAGCTATAATACGAGCCTGCACCTGGTTAGCACAAATACGGCCAAACAAAACAAGGTGACAAACCCTCTCAGTGCCATTATATACTGGGCGATGGAAGATCTCAAAGGGTGTCCCAAGACGTTTCTGTTACATTTGTCAGACCTTTGGAACTTGAGTTGGCATCGCATCCAGGATGCTCACATGATTCCAATGCTTTATTTTCCTGGCAATGTTGACTTCACATTCAATTCCAATGCGATTTCTCCTCGTTAGCCAAAGCTCCTTCGCAGCAGCCGGCTTTCCAGTCGTTCGATGTGTAACAAGCGACACTCGACCAGATGCACCACTCGATATAGGACTTCGCGTCACCCAGTCACCGACAATGATCTCATTCCCGGAGGGCGTGGGTAAGATGATGGGGACTTCTCCCCTCAGAACTCGACGGTAAAAAGCAGCCAACTCGACTTGGAACTGATCCTCGTCATCCTGATCTCGCTCTTGAAACTTGATGGTGAAGTTGCACTCTCCTATAGAAAGAGAATTGCGAAACGGGATCATGCGTTGCGTCCTCTGGAGCACTTCTCCATTGAGTATGATCTCCTTACCATTCAAATTGTCGGCGAACACGAAAAATCCACCACCACCATTAACCCAAGCAAAACGAACATGACACCCCGCTACATCTTCTCCACCTTCAATTAGGATATCAACTCCTTGGTTTGGGAGTCCCGTCCTGCCTCTTCCTAACCTCCAACCTAGAGTTGGGAATTCAGGCAGCAGGCCCAGTGAAAACAAAAAGTAATGCTCTCTCTTGGAATCCGGAACATCTGGTCGCTCATCAAATCTCAGAAACTGCTTATGATGATCCGAGAGATTGCCTTTGGTGAGTAAACGCTGAAAGGCTTCCTTTGCGTATCGGTTTTGAGGGATGAGTTTGGCGAAGGAGCCTAGTTCGTCTTCTATGATGCTTTTGGGTGGTAACGATGGATCTTGGGCACGAGCTTCTCGTTCTTGTCTCACAAAAGTGGACGGTTCAGTTGATATCCAAACTTCCGAAGACATTGCGATGATCCCAAATGTGAAATATATATATAATAATAATGAAAGATGAAAATGGGCCCAATTTATGAAATGTACATGTATATATTTTACGAATGAGGCTGAGGCAGTGAAGAGTGAGTTGAGTATAATAATAGTAATCAAGTTATGTCAGCCAAAGAAGAAGAGGTGAGTGTGTGAGGTGAGTGGTCAGAACAGTGACTGGACAGTGAGTGGACAGTGAGAGAGAGAGAGAGAGTGGCTTGATGAACTGGTGCTTTCACTGGTGCTTTCAGTGCTTTAACAGGTGGTGGATTTGATTGTTTGAAGACTAGCGTCCTCATCACGGCTATGTGAGTGGTGCCAGTGTGTGTGTGTGTGTGTGGAACAGCAAATGCCCACTCGCTCGCCCCCAACTCCCCCCAAATCCTGTTCCCACCACCCCGTCTCTCTCTCCCCCTTCACGATCCCACGATCCCATCATCATCATCATCATCAACAATACCACCAAAAAGTCGGCATTGCACCCCCAAACCCCGAACAATGTCGACTTTCAACTCTGCCTCTAACATGACGAGTTACGACCACGGTGAAGATGGAGATGGAGATGATCAAATCATCGCGGCTGGATTTCATCAGCTGGACTTGAAATTCCTGTCGCAGAGGCTGGCCGCCCACTCCTCGCCACGGAAGAGTCGATTGAGTGCATACTTTGATGGCTTCATGGAATTTGCAAAGGAGCCTCCCTCGCTATCACCCAGTCCGATTTCTTCACGATGTTCTTCGCCCAGTCGAGAGTCGGTCTCGCACTCTTCAGCGTCGGATTCGGATCATTCGACTGGGACGGACGTGGTGAGGAGGAAGGTTGAGCACGGTGTGAAGATGCACAAGACGAAGGGAATGAAGAGTAAGTCAACCACAACAACAACAACACTATATCACGATGAAATCTAATAAAAAGTAGTGAAAAGACATCTCATCAAGCATCGTTCCAAGCGGAGTTATCGTGTGGGCAAAATTCGCAATGCGCATTCGATGAAGACCAGGTCCCAGCGAAAGAGCCACCGACCCGAAGGATTGCGATGAACCACAACATCACTCGGTCGTGATTATATACTCAAAGTCGATAGACTAGGTGCATGATGATTCGATAGGACGAAGAAAAATGATGAAATCGATGCAAGACATCCGATGATGTCGTGATCGATGGATGAGAATGGCGACGCAAGAGATCGAAGAGCAACAACATGAGACACAACATGTCAAAATCGTAATGCACGATCCATCACTGCGAGAGGGGAAGTAGGAGAGCCGTTAGAATGGATGAAGAGAGTCGGCGATCCCATCTGTTGATGGATGCTGCACGAAGAATGATGATTTGGATGGCGACGGTCGGGACGGTCAGGACGGATTGGTCTCGGGTGTATATAGGTATGATGGCTTGGTATATATGGTGGCTCCTGTTAGAGCAGACAAGCTGTAAGAGTTTAATAATTGACAACAGATGAAAATTTTCCAAGGGGATGCCCAAATGTCATCGTGATGATTTTTGAGACTTCTCGTCTTTGGCCCCCAATCTTCACAGGATCAGACTGTTTGTGTAAGCCCGTGTTAGTGAGAGTTCACGATCAACTTGTAACTATTGTCTATGGTATGTCAACAACGCCCCGTACTGTCCTTGCAGAAGCATATTTCGATGTTCGAATCTTGATTTACCGTTACTACTTACAATAATATTCGCCATCGCGACTACATACCTAGATTTGAAAAGATAATCCACACCCCGCTATTCCCTAGCAACGGTGGGATAACAAGTAGCATTGGCCTACCGACACGAAGTCAAGACGATCTAATAAACTACAGACCTCGAAGCAATTCACAGTACCATCTTCCAATCCTCTGGCATCACTACAAAACAAGCGCTTAGTTCGCTCCTAGTCTACGATAATACTAACATTGAGATAGTTCTCTGAGTGCTAAACTGGCTGTCACAAATATAGAGGTAGGATCGCAAAACAAAGACATATTTGTCTTCAGCGAAGAGATAGCAGTACATTTGAGTATCGCTTACAGACCTCGAAGAACAATCCAGTTGCTTCGAATGTACATTTAACTTCAATCTTTCGCTAGATGAAGTAGGTAGGTACCTGAGGTAGGTAGGTAAGTTCGTACTCTCACCACAAACCTGCTCTATTAGCAATGCAAGCAAGTTCACATCCATATTCCCCGATTATTTTCACCACCACTTCTTCTTTTTTCGAATTGAACGCAAACTGTCTGTCTTGTATATTCTCTAATTCCGAATTTTCCCATCTTTGGATTGTACTTGTTTTCGCCTATTGCTTCTATGCTATCAAGCAAGTCTGGTCTGGGGGTAGGTAAAGGACAAAATCGATCGCGTATAAGTCATATTCGTGCCTTGTAAGTTGTATTGGAATAGTACCACGGTTTATCTATTTATTTCTTTCTCTCGTCATTTCTTATTTCAGTCTTCACTCCGTACTCGTACTCGTACTCTCCAAGTCAAGTAAAAATCAACCTCACTTCAGCAAGGCTATACCGTACCTCTCTCCCCTCTCAATTCTTTCCCCTCCACTATCCCAGACAATTTTCCCACAACACCACAGCCACGCAAATTCATGCGATAACCACCACAGCCTTACACCTTTCCCATCCATCGGTTCTTGGTCACCACCACCATCACGGGCCGAGAAAACGTCCAACATTCGTTTTCATCCTGGTTCCGTTACCGAATGTCTTTCATTCTCCCCTCTCCCCCCCGCTCATCTCGTCTCGCTAGGCGCCCTCAACGCCTCCGTGTCGCGTCTCATCCCCATCCGTATCCATCCATGCCCATGCCGACACCGACAAACGGGGCGTTTCTATCGGTCTCTACCACGTCTACTCGTTTGTGTTTAGGCAGTGTGTCTTGGCGGAGTGGACTGGCTGGCTGGCTGACTGACTGCCTTGTGGGCGGTTTTGTTTGGTGGGTGAGGATTGTGGAGGTAGGTGGATGTGTGGTGGTAGGTGGTTGTGGATGGGGATGGGGATGTGCTGCGGCGCCTACCGCTGCAGAGCACATAATGAGATAGCTAAAACCACGTTCTATGGAGTGTCGTTGCATGCTACATCATTTAAACTTTCTATCTAGTCAGACGTATATTTTGACTATAGTTTGGTTTCAATGGTTGATTTGTTGGATACTCGTATGTGCGATCAGTTGCACCCAGACGAACCTCTTGAAGACCAGGATTTAACCGTACAAGTAAGTTAATCTCATCCACATTCTAGATCAACGACTAATATCTGAGAATAGCAACCTCAAGATGACGAGCCTTTCGTTTACACAGATCTCGACGCTAGCTACAGTGAAATCCGTCTCTTACACATCCAACCGCGTAACATCACCACACGAGAACATCCCACCATAACACCCACCGACATCTCACTCACAATCTTCCACACCTCGCTCGCCTCTGCACCCTCCTACACGGCACTCTCCTACTCCTGGGGTGCCCCAACCTCCAAGACATACCCCATCACCCTAAACGGGCGGCCCTTCCTTGTCCACCAAAACCTCTTCACAGCACTCAAAGAGCTCTCCTTCCTCGCCACCCAAACCACAATCTGGATCGACGCCCTATGTATCAACCAGCGCTCGCCTACGGAGCGAAGCGAGCAAGTCTCGCTCATGAAGCGCATCTACTCGATCGCGACGTGCGTGACGGTCTGGCTCGGTCCCCACGCCGACGAAAGCAACCGCGCCTTCTGGGTCCTCCGGGACTTCATGCGTCTGCTCCAAGAGACGCCCTATGAACGCTCCCGCGGCCTCATGGTCGAGTACCTCGCTGACAACGAGCCCGTGGAGAACCCAGAGGTGCCCCGCGGGCTGCGCGCGCTGGCGAAACTGTTCACGCGCGAGTATTGGCGGCGCATGTGGATCGTGCAGGAGCTGACTGTTGCGCGGGACGTGGTGATTCGCGTGGGCGACTATGAGGTGCCAGCGAGGGTGGTGAGTAAAGTGCAGGAATTACTAAGGGAGATGCCGGCTGGGAGCGTGCCGGCGTGTTTGAAGCATGATGAGTATACGCGCAATGCGCTGATGTTGCAGGGTATGATTGAAATCGATGAGTGGAAGGTTGCGCTGGAGAGGGGAACCATGTCGTTCCATGAGTGCTTGCGGTATCATCAGTTGAGAAAAGCGACGAATCCGAAGGATAAGTTGTTTGCGCTTGCAGGCATTGTGGGGCATGTAGAGGAGGAAGAGGAAGGGGGAAAGGGAAAGGGAGAAAGTCTGATGAGCTTAGGCGTGCAGATTGATTATACGAGGAGCGTCAAGAGCGTGTATACGGATTACGCGCGAGCAGAGATTCAAGCCCACGGCAAACTGGACGTCCTCACCAGCGTCATACGCAGCGACGGGACAAATCCCCACGGCTTGCCCTCGTGGGTACCAGACTGGTCTGACGAGCAGCTCGGCCCCCATCTATTCATAGGCGGCGCCACAGTAGTAGACGTTCGCTTCTGCGCTGCGGGTGAGCGCGCGGCCTCCTTTTCGTTCTCGCTTAGCGAGAGCACCGCTCCCGCTTCCAATGCAGTCGTGGGTGGACCGGGAGACCCAAGTCTACCTCTGGATATCCTCACGCTCAAGGCCATCAAGCTTGGCACCGTCGCGCGCGTGGGCATGAAGACGGACATGGCGAATCCTGAGGGCCAGGTGACGGGCGCGAGGGCCGTGTGCGAGTGGTGGATGCTGCATTGCCAGTACTGCGCCGAGGCAGACCACCTGCCATGCGTTGATGCGTTCGTGCGAACTATCAATTGCATGGCGCGCAAAAGCAATAGCAGCAGCAGCAGCAGCAGCAGCAGCAAGGGCAAGGATCCACGCGGCAGCGAGCAGTCTCTTTCTTCTGCTTCTCTCCCGGCCAAGAGGAACGAGATGACGTTCGCGGACCTGGTGACCTTGTACCTGAGATTCCGAACCGCAGCGTATCTCCCAGACGTAGCGCCGCCGCTAGATCCGCTCGTAGCGGAGAGAGTAGAGGGGATGGGGGCGCGGATTCTAGCACTGCGGAGAGGCGAGTACGAGAGGAAGGAGATCCGGTGGGAGTTCAACGGGGAGTTAGGGGATGAGGAGTTAGCGCGGAAATTGTTATCGAATTTTGTCTTCTTGTGGGATCGGAGGTTCGTCTTGCTTGATGTGGAGGGAGTGGATGGGATAGAAGGGAGGAAGGTGATGGGTATGGCGCCTGTTTGGGCGCAGGTGGGAGATCTGGTTTGCGTGCCGTTGGGGTGTGCGCATCCGTTGGTGGTTAGGAGGGAGGGGGAGAGCTGGAAAATGCTGGGTGAGGCATATGTGGAGGGTTTTATGTATGGTCAGGCTGTGGAGATGTGGGAGGCGGGAAAGCTTGAGGTTGAGGAGTTCGAACTTTTTTGATTGGAGGATGTGGTATTGGTGTTTATTCCTGGGCATGTTGGGTATACCATTTTTCCTTTGGCGTTGGAGATCCAGGTTGCTTAATATGTAGTCAATTCAAGCTAGAATAGTGCAGAAATCAAATTAAATAAAGACTAGAATTATCATAATACAGAGTACTATAAGAAGATGTGCTTGAAAACTCCATGTGGAAGTTTGCTGATTCCATGATCACCTTCTAAGAAATGCCTTGAGAATGATTTTTACATAGAAACATATACATGTGAACAGAAACGTGATGCCTAGTTTGATTTCTGGAAACTTTTTGTATTTCTTCATCTTGCTACTATCCCAGCAACACCAGATGATTCGTCTTATAACATTCATGCTTCGCTCAAAACGCCAGTCCGAATCTCCATCACTCTCACAACCCATCATCAAAGACCACCATTGCCACTCATCATATCAACATCAATCAATCCGTCACCATTAATCTTATTGCGGCCCTCTTCCTCCCCAGCCTAAATCCAAATCATCACCACCAACCCACATCTGGCTACAACCCCTAAGCCAAGGTAGCAGCCTCGGTCTTCAACGACTCAAGACCGAGCTCCCCACCATCAGCCTGGAAGGACTGGATAGTCTTCCCCGTCGCAGCGAGGCTCTTGTACAAAATCACAGGCGTGACAGTAGCATCTGTCTTGACGAGAGCTTTCTGGGTCTCGAGGGAGACATCGTAGGAGATGATGCCTGGTTGGAAGTTTCGTTAGCTGCTGTTCTTCTATCTCTCTTGCGCCAGTTCATGTTGTCATATAAGACAATTGACTTTCTGCCATCTGGATGCGTGGCAGATTTGTGATGGTGGGAAGAGTGAAGATGGGAGGAAAGAAAGGAGGGAGAGCAGTGAATGTGTGATGTGTAAATCGAGAGAGGAGAGACATACCATCCATCTTGCTGAGCTTCCTGTTGATTGCTCCCGAGCATCCACCGCACGACATGGCGATGGTGAGTTCATATGAGTGTTCTGCGGACATGATGGCGGTTATGGTTTAAAAGATGCGATTGAATATTCCCTCGTGCTGAGTTGTTCTTTGCTGTGAAGCTGATGCTTGCGATCGTGATGCGAGTGAGGTGTGAGGGAGGTGTGAATGCGAGATAGAGGGGTACAGTGCAGCTCGGTAGTGGGGCAAAGTGCGATCGATTGATTGATGCTTCAAGGTATTTACTTTCTGTAGAACAAGGACAAGAGGGATCAACAGAGAGAGGATAGACGGTCTTATATCAATCCTAGACCACAGACACACACTTCACATAGCTAACACGGGTCCTTTACGCAAAAAGCACTCACGACCGTGTCCCATCCAGTCCAGTTCCAGGCCAAAGTTCAAGATTAGAAATCCAAAAGTAAGTCCGATGTTGCGCAATCGCTCACTCACTCACAACTCACAACTTACACACACACACACACACTCCAGCGCCACTCCAGAGTTCCAACCAACACTACACCAACAGCGGCTCGGGCCCTACTCTGGTCTGGTCTGGTCTGGTCTGGTCTTGTCACCACCGACTGGAGACCGGGTGGATTTCAAACGACAAACCCACAACAAACCACCTCCCACCCCCCAATATACCAAACAGAGGTGAAACTTGCTCATTGTGAGACAACCCCGACAGACAGCCCTCACTGCCGACCACAACCACGACATGACCAAGCTTGGATGAATGAATATAATTAGGCATGATTGATAATTGATGGGGAGGTAGTAGTATGGGAATTCTCTCAAACTTGCTCATTGCATTGCCTTGTCTTGCCTTGCATTGCATGTGGTGGTACCTGTACCTGTAGATCGTTACTGTGCTGAGGTTTACTAGGCGGTAGGGTACAGGTACAAGATACGAGGAGATCGATCGGGAGAGACTAGAGTGCAGCATTTGGATGTTTGCTTTTTATGTGAGGTGAGGTAGTTTGCGCAACTTAGTGAACTGTCGTGAAATGTGAGATGTAAAATGTGAAATGTGAGCTGGGTTGGGTTGGGAAGTGGGTGGCTTGGGTGAGGTGAGTGAGTGAGAGAGTGAGTGAGTGAGAGAGTGAGTGAGTGAGAGAGTGAGTGAGTGAGGGAGAAAAGTGCAAGACGAGATATAGCTGATGAGTTCCATTGTTCGTGCTTTGTGAAGATCCGAATTTGTACGGCGCTGGTATTCAGATGTAAATGTACGCTTTTTGTTCTCGTCTATGTAGGTAGAAGTACAGTATATACACTCCATTCAACCATCTCATACTCATATCCATATCCACGTCCTTTCACTCAGTCAATGAACCGCCCAGGCATCTGAATCTCCTCGCCTTCATCACTGTCCTCCTCTACAGGCACCGGGTTTTCATTTTCCTCCAACAAGGCAGGCATCTCATCGTCGCTATCGTCATCTCTTGGTGCTAAATTTGCCCACGGCATCATATTGAGAACTCTCTGGAGCAGATTCGTCCTCACGTTCGCCGCGGCAACTTCTTCCGGTCGTTGTTCCACCTCTTCACCTGCCTGAACAGCTCCACCTTCGCCCTCACGCGCTATCTCCAGGTTCCTCCTCTCTTCCAGGCCTCTCCTCACCTCAGCAGCATCAATGCCGTGTGCTGCAAGGGCCGGGCCGTTTCGGTTCAGAAAATCCATGATGCCAGCAACACCCAGTAGAGGATTGTTCATATTCGGTCCCAAGGAGAAGCCACCCTCATCCTCCAGAGACTGGACGCTGTAGGAGGAGTAGATATTGTTTGGAGGTGGGAGAGGATCGTAGTCAGAGTTATTCTGTCTATGGAGAATGTGACTGGGTGCGTATTTCATTATCGCTGGGTTGTCATCCACGTACACGTAGCGTACGACGTTCAGTGTCATGGCGGAATTGTCGAGCCTGGGGATGGTTTTCTCAGACACTTTGGGAATGGTATGAGCAATTTCCATGAGTAATGAAGTAGCTGCTGGTGTCTTCCACAGATCTTTGGTTTGTAAAACGTATATTTCGGTGAAAAGCGTTTCGGCATCAGTTCGTGCTGTTATGCCCCAGATTGAGGGTGGTGAGTCCAAGTTGATTTCTTGGAACAGGCGATTGAAGGTCCACGGCGTTGTTTGCATTGCTGTAGATAATAACTCTCTGCATCGAGTGGGTTCCTTAAGTTGCATTGCAGCATACGCTAACGATGGGTAAGTAACGGAGAGAATTGATGTCGAATCTTCTGCCCATAGTCCTGGGAGTTGACTGTCGTATAGATCCAGGAGGTATTGAAATTCATGGCACTTGAGGGCGTAATTATGGATCAAAAGTCGCATACAATACGGATCACCTTCGGGGTCCAAGGACAAGAGAAATTTGGCCCATTCAAGTGCTGTCCGGTATGTACCTTTCATTAAAAGAGCTTTAATGTAGTGGAATCCAGCAAGCCACAATTCTCTGTTTTCAGGTCTGGCAAAATCAAGTCTGGCCTTTCCCTGTGTCATCTTCGTGTTGAACATAGTTGTGGCAGCTCGACCAAATGTAAATAACGCCCTCTCCAAAAGATCTGCTGCAAGAGCATGATCACCTTGGTTCTTCGCAATCTTACTTACGACCAACAAAAGGGAGATATTATAGGCTACAAAAGGTTAGCAAAATCTTCGAGTTTTCCCAATAAGCACTTACGGTTCCTTTGCAACAAACCGATCATTACATCCGGATCTCCCCTTTCGACGGCCTCTCTGAAAGATAATTGTACACGGGTGTACTCTTCGCTATAGAGATACTTGAACTCAATAGTTCCATCCTCTGCCTTGTCATCGACCACTTCCATGGACAATCCACCAAGTGAACTTTTTGGCCAATCATCCTTTCCTTGAATAAAGGTATTCCTCCGTAGGGTTACTTCTGGCAAGCCTTTTCCTTTCGGATGTCTGCCTTTGAGAAACCCCTCGAGGCCTTCTTGCACAGCCTGCCTTTGCCTCCCTCCTCGTCCACCCTGTGGCTCGTCTTCAGTATGAGTGTCGAAGATGCCTTTCCCAAATAGGTTTCGCATCTCATTTGCAACTTTGAGATGCTGCGAGTTTACTCCTAATAAAGCGCATACTCGCTGATATTCTGGATCAACCTGGACTGTTTGCGCACCACTATGGTTCTGCTTCAGATTCAATTCTTTCAAGGCTGCATCTATATCATCTATAGCTTCTGGCGTCGCCGTGTTCTCATTAGGTGAGTCTGTAGCTTTCGCAACCTTTGCGGCCTTCTTCTTTTTCTTCTTTGACTTTTTGGATTTCTTCGCAGATGAGGTGGGGGCGGGGTTGTGGTCGCTCAAGTTGTCCTTGGCTTCCTTTTGGGAATCTTCTGAATTTTCTCCTTCATCTTCGAGAGCGGCGAAGTTTGCGAATAAACTTGGTTTTGGGGGCGCAAATACGACTGGTTCGTCTTCGGATTCATTCTCTTCTTCCTCCTCCTCCTCCTGCTGGGCTTGTAGCTTTGCCTGTTCCAACTCTCTTTGCTGCTGAAGCTTTCTCAATTGTCGACTTGACATGGTGAAGATGCCTTGTTCATGAAGTCCTATTTGAAATGTCCAGAAAACGTAGAGGAAAGAAAGGCTATGAAGTAGTACCTACAAGTAGAGAAATAAGTATGGTAAATAATTGTAAAACTGCCTTTGGCGAATGACGCACGAGATGATCATGGCGGCAGAATTCCCTTTTCAGACAATTCACCAAAAAGGCAGCACGCCTGTAGTAAGAGTAAACTCATTCTGCGCATACAACATTGCACAAATCTTACACTTCACTCTTTTGTTTTTACACTATTAGGTCTAAACTCGCCTGCCTTTCCACATTCTTTTCTGTGATTTTGTCATTCCTTATTGACCTTGGACTTCCATAACTCTCTCTCTGACCGCCTCGCACGACCTGCCTAGGCACATCTCCATCGCCGAATCCTCGAGCACTTGACCTCAGACTTCGCTCTGAAGTCTGCGAATATCATAATCAAATGCGTCGAGCGGCAATCAGAGTCTTGAGGACAGCGCGTCTTGTCCCGTCCAGAAGTCTCGCGTCTCGCCCTCGTTCTGCTTTCCAACCTTCGAGCTATGCATTAGGCATTAGACACGCTTCTGGCCGATCAGAACCTATCTCCAAGATCACCCAAGCCGCTTCAACCTCGAAGGCGCCCATACCTGCAGCAGGCACGTCGTCCATGTATATTCGCAGATTCTCGGTGGCTTTGGTATCGGGCTTGGTGGGATACGGAGCTTGGTATACATACAAGATTCAGGCTGGAGACTCTACAGGTGTAGCTCAGCAAGCACACGCCTTTTCTACGACTGCAGCGTCTCTCGGTCCAGCACCCACCGGTCAAGAGGTTGAAAGAAAAGCTTTGATTGTCGGTCCGGATGAGCTGTATACTGGAGCAATTACAGGAAACGAGCCAATTTCTAAAGACACGGATGAGTCTGGACGCAAGGTCCTAGAGATGTTAACACCAGATCAAGCTACACAGAAGCTTCGAAGAAATGAGGAGTCGTATCTTGTAGGCCGGGGACAAGGCGTTGTGCGATACGATGTAGTTCAAATCCCAAGTAACGACCCTATTGAGGACGACCATGTTGAGAAGATCATCGAGGTTCCTCAATCTCCTGCGACAGCTTCTGGGCCTACTAACGACTGGATGTTCTGGGGTGTTTTTGATGGGCACTCGTATGTTCGAAGCAGGATGCTTCCTTCAAACAAAATGCTAACGTGAAATAGGGGATGGACAACATCTGCGAAGCTTCGACAAGTCCTCATAAACTACGTTGCACGAGAATTGAACTCTACATATAACGCTGCTCTCAAGGATCCTTCCTCCGATTCGCCATCTTCAGCAGCCATCGAAGATGCAATCAAGACTGGATTCAACCGCCTCGACCATGAGATCGTTCACGAGAGTGTTGAGAAGGTTCTCAAGGCCAACTCGAAGCTCGTCGCTGCTGAAATGCTAGCTCCAGCATTATCGGGATCTTGTGCACTTCTTTCATTTTATGATAGCAAGACAAATCTTCTCCGTGTAGCTTGCACAGGAGACTCCCGAGCTGTTCTTGGGCGCCGAGGTGATTCTGGAAAATGGGTCGCTACAGCATTGTCCGTTGATCAAACTGGAAGCAACCCTGATGAGGAAGCCCGCATGCGAAAGCAACATCCTGGAGAGGACTATGTCATTCGCAACGGCCGTGTCCTTGGTGGTCTGGAGCCATCGCGCGCATTTGGAGACGCTACCTACAAATGGTCCCGTGAGGTCTCTGAACGTCTAAAGCAGTCTTTCTTCGGGCGTACTCCTTCACCTCTTCTCAAGACGCCTCCATATGTTACCGCTGAGCCTGTTGTTACCACAACCAAGATTCAACCAGAGAAGGGCGACTTCATGGTCATGGCTACCGATGGATTGTGGGAGATGCTTACCAATGAGGAAGTTGTTGGACTTGTTGGACAATGGATTGAGAAGCAACAGTCTGATACCAATGGCAATGGCGCAAGCTCTTGGGTGAAGATGTTCTCAGCACAGCAGAAGGGACTACCTGTTGAGCAGGGCACTGATCGATCCAAGGCAAAGGATGGACAGAAGAAACCAATCAGACAGCAGCAATGGGGTGTACAAGGAGGTGAAATGGAAAGATTTGTGGTTGAAGACAAGAATGCCGCAACGCATCTTGTGAGAAATGCTTTGGGTGGAAAGGACAAAGACATGGTCTGCGCTCTGTTGACACTCCCAGCGCCATACTCCAGGCGTTACAGGTAAGATTTCTCTTGGCTATCTTTGATTCAATGCTGACATAACCTAGGGATGATTTGACGGTTGAGGTGATCTTCTTTGGTGAAGGACCAGGAAAGGGCAATGTCACTGTTAACAAGGAAGCCAGTGCATCAGCTTCGGACATCAAGGCGAAACTATAAGGCGTTCCTCGATATGAGGTTTGCATAGATCCTTGCAGTTTCGCAGTTTCGCAGCATCATAGCGTGCGTGTAATCAATCATGTTAAGAATTTGGTTGTGGGTGCTTTGGCGTGGGCGTATTCACGGGCATACCAGCTTGGGTTTGGGACTTACAAGAGTTCGGTTAGAACACAATGGCAATAACATATCTACGACTAGTGAATTGCCTTTCCTCTGCATGCCATAAAGGCTCTGAGTTCATAAGCTCGGGCTTGGCGATCTCTCTACTTCGACGGCCTTTCAACAACCCGTTGGTGCCAAGTGTCATCTTGCATAAGGCAATAGTCAATTTTCTTCACTGACATGTTGAATGCGTGCTGATCATCCCAAGCATCTCGCAATGTCCTGCCTTGTCGAGTTATGAATTCCTAGTTCTGTAAGTAATTGATCAACCACAAGGTGGAAAGATACCCCGCCATAGCCTCTTCCTCAAGTCGTGTTGAAAGCCATTCGCTCGCTTAATCCCGACAACAGGGTTCTTCGTATTATTACCCCCTTTCAAGGTGGGAAGTGAGAGAGGCGCAGCCTGCGAGAGCAACCGACATGATTTCTTGCACGAGGCTGTGAGCAAGCGAGGGGGTATATATGTCGATGTTTACATGGTTGAGGTAACGTCTTTGTTCACTGATTGACTTATAAACAAGATTCGTCTTTGAACATCATAACACATTCTCAACCTGAATCGCAGCAGGAGCAAAAAACACCACAATGGCAACAACATCCTCCTTCTCACCCTCACAAAATATCCCACTCCGCCGCCTCCCCTCATCATCTTCCTCAAAAGCAGATCCATTCGCCGACCCAGACACAGAAAGCATTGCCAGCGTCGAGACCAACACCACTGCAGATTCATACACAACAGACGATCGCTCATCCATCAACCACTCCTTACTCCGCCGTTCCCATGGGGATAAGAATGCGAATGGAAGTGACGAGCTAGCAAGGGCCTGGCAACCCACAGCTGTCTTCAGGATCGATAGCAAAGGGAAGCCGTTCCTCGCACTACCTACGCCCGTAAGCGAGCTCGAAATCCCCATTTTGCGCGTCATCGTCTCAGGAGACGGGGAATTAGCAAGAGAGGAGCCAGCATTCGTGAGCGTGCGTCCCGAAAGGCGGAGCGGGAGCTGCGAGCTTTTCGCCGAGAGTGCTGTTGGATTAGGCGAGAGGCTGGCGGGCACGCGGTATGTCTGGGGACCGGGCAGGAATCCAGTTGTGCGCATCTTGCCCCCTTCTAAGATCGGGATGGGGATCGATATTGGGGGAGAGATGGATGAGTTTGAGATCAGGAAGAGCAGTATTTGGAATCGCACGTGTGGGTTTCGCAGTCGTGGGGGAGAGTTCGAGTGGCGGTATGCGGGGAAGCCTGAGAGGAAGGTTGTTGCTGGGCTGAGAGCAAGGGAGAGGGCGAGGGGGAAGGAGGTGGAGGAGATTAACAGTTTGTTGGTTTTGGAGAAGATCGTTAGCAGTGGTAGTGGTGGTAGTGGTGCTGGTAGTGGGAAGAGCAAAGGTGAGAAGAGAATCAGAGTTGCAATGTTGATTCGAAGTGATGGGACCAGGACTGAGGGGTCGGGAAAGAGAGATGCGGGGAATGGAGGCGTGCTGGAGGTTTGTGTGAATGGTGGTGGGGAGGGAGGGGACATGATAGATGAGGTTACAGTGGTGGTTACTTGTTTGGTTATGTTGAAGAAAGAGGTTGATCGTGCGAGGGGGAGGAAGATCGCTGCGATGGGGGCGATTGCTGGTAGTGCTGTATAAGCTATTTCTTGACAGAGGGGGTTCATGTTGAGTTTATTTTCGAGTGCGGCATTTTGCAAGATAATTAGACATGAAGGATATAGAATTTTCAGGCTAGTTTATTAATATAATTTTATATTTGAACTCCGTGGTAGAAAATATAGTATCACTAAACATCCCAAATCTAAGCCCAAAATCTAAGCCCAAGGTTGTGGATGCATTTTTCGAAAACTCCGAAGATTTCGAAAGTAGCACTAATAGTCACATGAACTTACAAGCTATTCGGATCCTTGTTAGTTCATTCCGCAAATATTGCCGATAAATCCAATGTAAGTTCATCACAGAGTGTAATCTTTAGTCTCCAACAAAACCAAGGTCTTGACTCAGGTTGCTCGTCACAAAAGAGTCATGTGATGTGGCTGTGAAAAGAAGCTTTCGGTTATTCTGCGCATCTCTGTTCATCTCAAGAAATGGAGGGCGACTCAACCTATACTTCTAGAATACCATCCACATATCATATCATCATCACCTAAGAACGCAAAACCAAAACGCCTATATCTCTAGTCGAGAGTACCGCTCTCGCGAAGAACACGTTAGAACCAAGTCAAATCAAACTCGCACAATTTCTGGCATGAACTCCTCAAGACATGCAAACAGATCCAACCGCGACCAAGCATCCGGCAGGGGAGGTGGAGGTGGAGGTAGAGGTCAAGGCCGAGGCGACCGGCAACATAACGGTCACTCGGAATTCAGCTCAGTCCCTAGCATCCAGCAAGTCATCGTCGGCGCACCAGTATCCATTGTGTTGAAAGTCGATCAACCCACAGGACGGCAAGTCCAAGGCACAGTGGCCGAGCTATTGACGCGTGGGAACCATCCTCGAGGCATCAAAGTCCGCTTGCAAGATGGGAGAGTTGGGCGCGTGCAGATGATGGCGACGGAGGAGCAGGCGAGGATAGGATCGGAGGGTTTGGCTGGCTTGGGACGGAATGGTGAGAGAGAAGGAGGTGACAGCTTTCCGTCGTTTGCTGTTAGGAATGGGAATGCTGCTTCTTCTGGAATCAGATACTCGGACTTCAGGGTTGATTCGCCTGATCAGCCTGAGCGTGTAGAGGCAAGTCTGGCTGATTATGTGGTCACCAAGCCGAAGGGTAAGGCGAAGAAAGGATCAAGCATGGCTTCTGATGCTGGAAACTTGCCACCAGCCAATTTTGAGTACAGTACCGCGCAACCTCCCCCGTTGGCACTCAGCGTTTGTCCTGTTTGCGGAGAGTTTGAGGGTGACGAGATGGCGGTTGCTCATCATGTAAATTCGCATTTCGATTGAGATACCAGAGCTGTGGGCCATAGGCAGTGTACATATGCTCGAACACCAGGGCCCTTCGGATGCTATCAATAACGCATCGTCGAATTTTTAGATGCATTAGACTGAGAAGCTAGACTAGACTTGTCTCTCATGCCAGATTCAAACTTCTCAATAAGAGACCTTGACAGTAACCGTCCTGGAGGCAATCGGAGTTGCAAGGAGTTCGGTATCTCTTTCTCTTTCGGTATACATGATATATCCAAAATCCGGTTCAATTTCTTTCTTTCTTGGTGATATTGCTAGATGGTGGTATGGCTCCGCTACAAGTTTCCTGGGTTTTCTTTGACTCCTCCATTGGTATGGTATCCTCTAAGCTTAATGATGAGCTTGGTGTTCCCGATATTCTCTTTCTTCTGAAGTACAATGTTTCCTCTTGTCGGTATAATAGTGTGTTGTATTCAGACCAACACGAAAGCCCTTTCGCTCATTAATACTGCATATTTGCCTCGATTTAATTAGTCAATCTCTAAACTTGAAGTGAAATATATAGCTACATATAGCAATAGCTCGTAGGAAAGTCAATATATCTCGATTTGCGATCTATTCTATCCTATATCAATACACCTGGTACTATTCGCATTTAAAAGTTCAATATATAAAAAATCTCTACAAACGTAATAGAATAGACTGTAAAATAACTATGAGTTTTAACTAAAGTGAATAAATACTGTATAGTTGAATTGGGTATTTAATTACTCTATCTGTTTATTGATAATCCATAAATATAATAGTCTTCCAAGCTTTATATTTACAATAGCTTGCTTTTATGCTTTATTAATCCTATAATATCTCTTCGCTCCTAAAGGTCCAAACAGTAATTAAAGAATTGAAAGCAACTAAAATCTTTTTATTCTAAGCGCTATACCTAAAGAAAAGTACTAAATAACATTATGTTAGTAAAGATATAATATTACGATATTCAACGCTATTTATATAGAGTTACTTATAGAATAGCTGATAATCTAGTTAGCTAATTAGCTAATTAGCTAGTTAGCTAGTTATTAGCTAGATCCGTATAATAACTAGTCCCCATTACCTTAGGTACGATCGAGCAGACTTGTGCAGCTACAAAGTAGTTGTATTATAATAACCTAGATACGTGGTGAAGCTCCGTACCTTCAGTTTCTCGCTAACACGGATTCTCCAGATCGGTCGGCTTCCATTTACCCCGCACACTTGCCGTGCGCTTGTAAATAACCTTCCGAATAGATTTCTCAATGTACGTAGATACAGAGTACTCCGTTGTAGAAGGAAACCGAACATAGAGAATATTTTACATGTGAGACAAAGGAAAGATCCCAGGCCGGAAACTCCTTCCGTACAGAACGCCTGCTTGAGGATTATGCCCGCTAGGCAGACTGACTGGCTGAACTAGGAGGTGTTGGCATCTGGAAGCGAGAGCTGGTGAAGAACCAGATAATTTCATGAGTTGGGTGGACCACAAGGCAAAAGAAAACCGAAAATTTGAGATTTTTCAAAAGTGTTTAGAAATTCTAAAATATTATAAGACGGCTATTCTAATGTTATTAACTACTAATATCTACTTAATTTTTGCGGGTTTGTATTGTTGTTATGTTGAAAGCACGGGTTGTGCGATTGAGTGGACGCTTGATTAGGGGGTTTCCTTACCGAACTTTGCCTAGCAATCTATTGGACTGAACTACCTCAATCCAGCCTTGCGATATCCAGCACCACCCACCTGAGATGGGATTCCATCCCGGCCTCTTAATCCTTCCTTTTCCTTCTACTCCAAAACCTGGTGTCAAATCTCCTGGCTCACAAAGATACTCTGTGTACAGTATGGCCGAAGTATTTGGAGTAGTTGCAAGCGGGCTCAGCGTCGCATCTCTCACTATCCAGATTATCGAAAATATCAACAGAGTGGTCCATTTCTGCGAATCCATCAGAGAGGCTCCGACAGATATCCAGCAAATTCGGCTAGAGCTGCAACTACTGTCCAACATTGTCTCGAACATACAACATGTGTTTGAGAAGCGCTCACTCCCAGAAGGTAGTGAGGCCATGGTAAAGCAAGCGCTGGACCTCATCAGACACGCCATCTGCAAATTATTGGATCTTATTTTAGATCTCGAAGGAAAACTAAACTCTGACAAGAGGAGCACCCGTACTTGGGCCCGTATGCAGACCGTACTCTCTGAAAAAAAGATTACAGTCCTTAAAGATCATCTGGCGTGTGCGAAAGGAACGCTGCAATTGTTGCAACTTTGGAATATATTGTTAGTTTAATATCCGGTTACATGATCCAAATTTCTAATCAAATTTCTAAAATCAGGGATGATGTTCGGGCTCTTATTTCGCTATCCTCTCAAACCCCGAAATGCCTTGGGTATCCTTGGGAGACAGGCGAGTACGTTAAAATCGACGATGGCTTAGAAAAGCCCTTTTACTTGCCAATAGACCTATGCTCAACTCCAGAGGTGATTTGAAACACAATAATCTTGTTGATGACACTGACCTGAGCAGGGCTTTATCCATATTCTCACGCACAAGTACAAAAGCAATCAACTTCCTGGGTTGTCACAAATACAACGAGGCCATTTTAGGGCTCTAAACTGGAGCGAAACTATGTCCATTAATCCTGGCAACTGGGAATCAATGGTAAAGGGATGTGGAGGCATTAAGCTAGCTTTTGTTATGAGTACATGGCTTAACTTTCCAAGTAGTAAGTGTATTCGATGTTACAAACCGAGGAAGGATGTAGCTAAGCGAAGTTACATGAAATGGTGAGTCAAACTGCCTTGATTTACTTTGTTTCCAAACTAAAAAGTTATTAGCTTGTCATGTGGCTTAGAGCTCCGTAGGGTAGAGCCGAACACCATTCCATTCGAGACAACAGACGTGGCGCTAGGATTCGGTCCTGAGCAGTACCGGGATTATCGATTAGCCTTAAGGAAGGAGACAAGCCAAAGTACCCCTCATTCGACTACAAAGCCAAGGACCGCACCGGTGTCGACGCGCGGTGTACTTTATGCAGAGCCGCCGATTGATTTCGTATGCAAGCGGCTCATTATCAAATGGGAGCCGATCTTCAACTTCGTTCATCGATACCTCCACTGCCGCTGTGTGATCAGATTGTCAACACCTTCCCACATTGAAAAAGAGATGACCTTCTTAACCTTGGCAACGTGTCCTAGACATAATAAGACAGGTATTAGTCACCTAGATTACGGAGACATTAACTACCATAATGACGAGTACTTCGACCGATTCGGGGGTTACCGTTCCTTTCAAGGCATGATTTATGCTTTGGCACCGAACATATATAATGAGATTTTAGGAGGACAAAAATTCTTGCCCAATGATCAAATTGAGGCAGCGTGCAATGCTTGGCTCGCATTTCAAGAGGGAAATGAAGTAGGCCTGCGAAGGGCGTTCCTCGAGTACGCTTTCGAGGTTAATGATGAGCTGGAAAGAATGGGGTTGCCGTTGCCTGATTCGGTAGTACAAGCTGTTCAAGATGAACGGCTCCGAAAAAGGGATGCGAGAGCTGTTATGAACAAAGAGCTCGGAGTTCCCGATCTTAGCGATTCAAGCCTGAGCGAAGAAGAGCGACTAAGGTTCCGTGATATCCCGATGGTACGAGAGGTAGATGAGATACTGGATGGGAAGTGGTCGGGGAAGCCTCATTGGACAATTGAAAATTGAGAGAATGTTCTTGGTTTGAACTAAGCATGCTTAGTACTTGACTCCCACTCAACGGTGGGGTGAGTAGCAAGCCTGTTTTTCATTTATTCCAAGCAGTGATGAATCCTTGACATGAGCACTAGATTAAGAGAATGGGGTAAAGGTCCACGTATAGAAGCTCGTCAAGGCAAGCTAGGTAGATATCATTTGGCGAGAGCGTCTTGAAGGATAACTCAAATCGATTCTTGACTATAACTGAAGACGAAGCTAAAGTTCAATAATTGAATTGAGTCTTATATCTATAAATAAAAACAAATAAAAAATATCCGTGAATTCAAACCTTACTGGCCGACTATCGACTTGTTAAACCTATTGACATTGCTATAGAAATACTAACGGCTTTGATTTCTATGATTCAGTATCTGTTACCTAAATTCGAATACCGCCTATACGCAATGCAACAGAACGAAGATAGAAACAACCGCTCGAGATATACCATTCTATCCTTCATTTACAGTTCAACAGCGCACAGAAATAAAATGATAGCCGCGGTAGGAGTTGAATTAATTCATCATGTAGTGTGCATGTCACATTAATAAGCAAGTAATTCCACCACACAAGATTTGTTATTGCCACATGGTGGTGTTGTATTGGTCGAGCAGCAGCAGAATTTCCTCCTACGAGGCATGATGTTGATATTCTGTTTCACCCACTTCTGGCCCATAACTATCCATTTCGAGACTCAGCATATGCAGAGATCCCATGCACCATGACAAGGTTCCCAGATGCCTAAATTCCATCACCGCCTGAAATGTGCCCACCCTTCCCTTTCCATCCTTCCGAGCAGCTTTCAAGTATGAGTGTATGACTCTGGAATCTATTTCCCGCCACGGATTGTCAACATTCCAACTGCGCCAGGTGGCAAGCTGCGCCCATCGACCACGGGGGCAGGTTCTCGGTGGTGGCGACGGCGATGTTGGACGAATTGGTCTCCGAATGATGGCGCGACGAAGTATGCGAAGATGAGTATTCCAACCATTGCCACGCAGCTGACCACGACGATGAGAGCTTTGATGGCGGGAGTCATAGGATCATTTGGGTTGGCGACGCTCGATCTGTAAGTTGCAATCTTAGTGCTGCTTTCTTGGATAGAGGGAGGGAGGGCAGGTGTGACTTACGGCTCGGGAGCCTCGCCGGACCAAGTTGCAGGCATGTTATTTCTTTCTTCAAGTTTGATTTTTGGTATTCGAAGGTTGCGAGATGAGCAATTTGATTGCAGAATGGGTTGTTGTGTTAAATATTTCTTGAGCTGTTGTGAATAAGATTTGGTACTCCACATCCTTGAAATAAACGAGGTTCGCAATTATGTCTAGCAATTCAGTTTGGCAAAGTTCGAGCTACTCAATACAGCTTCACACATCCTGCTGGCCATTTGTTTCAGAAAAGTTGAAGCATTTAACGCAGCTTAATACATCTGGAAAGGTCACTTGTCTATTTTAGCGAGATATCTTGTTCCCGTCCAATAATGCTACTAATGCTGCACAAGCAGCCTCCCTTTATAGCTATCGTCTGAATTACATGCAATCTCACCAATGTTTATGTGCTTTGCTGCTATCTAGGTAAGTAAAGGTTCCAGATAGGGCCAATACTCCTTGCGGATATGGGCAGGACAGCAATCTGCGTCAATCAACGCCACCAACAGCGAACTAATACCACGTAGCAAATCCACATGATCAAAGAATCCTTTCGGTAGATATTGAAGCTACAATAAAATGTGTTATTCTGAAGATAGGATGCTTTAGGCTTGTACCAAAGGGGGATCGGTTGTCGATTTCTTAATTGCCATTCCTTTAGGCATTTTAGGGACCTGTATGATAGGTTTGGCTCCACGGAGTGGGAGAGAAGTGTCCGAGATTTTTATTGATTCGAGAAAGGGCCAGTAGAAGTATTCTATTGGATAGACTACGTGCTCGAGACACTCAAAATGTACAAACTCGAAAACTAATTTACTGCTGCTGTGTCTATCTTCTTGGCGTTAAAGCATTTTTAAACCTAGGCGCGTAAGCAAATAAATGATAAGTGTGGTGTACTTTGTGCAAATGCTAACCTTGCTCTAGCCTACTAGAATATCTGCAATCAATTCATAAAAATACAATCATAGATCTCCTTAGCCAGTCGAAGAGTATCAGGCTATAGAAATTAGCTGAAAGCTAGAGGGAGCAAGGCTGGGTTCTCAAGTTTAGCATATTCCTTTAGGAGTTCAAAATCCTTGTATTGCAAACTCGCTTACGCACTGCTACATGATTAAGATGCTGTTAGACCTCAATTGTAAGATTAAATGAAAGGGTCAATAAGTTAATACTGTCGACGAGTAAAAACTCTACGTGTATAACTATTGTATTACTGAGTTGAGATAAGAATAGAGGAAACTCTTTTGATGGCATAGGATTCTAGATATCTTGAATTCCAACTCCAATACATGCATTAGACAGCTGTATCCAAGGCGCTTTTAGCGAGATTGTGGCATGTTGAAGAAATATTGCAGTGTCATAAAGTCTTGAAAGCTTTTTTTCATTCACTGTCTCGAGTTTTTGTGAGCCTTAAGTTGCCAGTTCGTTAGTGTCGCAGCCCAGTCCCAACTTTTATTCTCAGCGCTCTAGATAATTCTCCTAACCAACATCTACGAACAACCAACAGAAAACACCTCGCGTTTACTACGCCTTTACAACTCAAGATGGCTTCTTCAGCTAGTGGACCCAAGTCAGCTCAGAAGGATGATGACTATCGTATTTATTACGCAAAGGGGCCAGCTCGATTCTCAGAAGATTATGTGAGGGAAAATATTAGCAAGGAGAGGTTGGAGCAAGGCCTGAAGGATGGTACTTGGACTCGTCTTCGTGTTCGTTTCCTTACCCAACAAGGTATGTGATAATCTGTTTCTGCCTGCTATTTCTATAGTTACTAACTCATCCGCGTTGAACTAGAGCAAGAATGGAATGGCGTAGCAGCATCTGCCGGCACACCACCACGGGGTATCAAGCTGGGCGAATGGAAGAAGGCATACAAGAGTGCGTATGATGGGGTCTACAAGGCAAAGAGGGACGTCAAGTCTGCAATTCTCTCGGGAGAGGTACGCCGTACCGCTACGGAGCGTCTCTTGGAGCGGCATGTTGAAAAGGGCAATGCCTACCAAGCCGAAGTGGAGGCATAGATCAACAACAATGACGGCACCCAGACAATCAAGACGGACGAATTGAAGACATTCGTGGCAAAGGAGAAGGCCCGAGCTAACAAAGGTCGAAAGAAGTAAGGTATTGGAAGCAATGGAGATAGCGTTGGATTCCAGGAGCAGTTAACTGCAACTTGGATGCTAGGACCTAATTGAAACTTTCGAAACCCACTTGACACCACACATATGCATTGTGGCCATGATTGTTATTTTCAATTTGATTCGGAATACTCAGAGTGAAATACCCGTAGACAACCCAAAATACGGAGACTATTTACCAACCACCACAAAAATCAACAGTGACTCGCAGCGAAAGAAAACCTATGAGCCTATCTACAATAAAACCACTACACTGAAATAGAAGATCGAAGGACTAGTGAACTTGCAGAAAGGGACTGTCGCTTACCGGCATCGGAGAAAGTATCAGCCTAGCGAGCTTTGGGGCTCGAATTCACATTAGATAAAAACAACTTCGATGGGATATTAGAATTGAGGAGTTGCCTAGGTCATGATAAAAAGGGTTTGAGATCTAAAAACACTAAAATACAACATACTTATATGGAAAACGCTTTCAGATATTAGCAAAACAGAGACCTTGGAATCAGCAACATGGAAAAGTTACTTTAGAAGCACTCTGTGGTTACGAAAAGGAGGCAAGACATATAGCAGGGTATACGGAATCTGGTTGATCCGGCAAGATATCATATTGCGCCATGGTTTCTGAACATCCTAATCTACTTTAAATTTCTTGCGAAAGCAAACGTACCCAAACTACAGTAACGAAATTTGCAGCTCTAGTTATTTATGTGGTTCTTGAAGCTCAGAAAACTACCTTAAGCATGATGCTCGTGCTTCTAATTTACAGACTTTGAAGCAGGTTTGCTTCAATGATACATTCATCTGAACAGAATAACAGACAATTACTTGAAGGTCAAAAATCTACAGTTATAGCTATATTTTTGCATTACTTAGTTTTTAGATATATCTTAGTTCATTAATTTAGCTCTATTTCCTATTCACAAACATAGTGAATATGAATATTTGACTACCTTGTTTGGGAATACCCAACAAGATCCAGAAAACAGTGAGTCACTATATATCACGTGATAATAACCGAAACCACATGTCTGTCATTCACTCATGAACTCTCAAAATACTACCTAAGTATCAAACTCTATTAAGTTATAGTTAAATGGCTTCTAACTGAATTGCTAAGCAACACGATTGAAAATTTATCTCCGCTACATGTGATTTCACTGATCCTTGTCTAACGGCTAATTTCGCCACGCCAACCTTCTATTGATCAACGTGCTTACAAGGCAACAGCGGGTCCATAACATCGCTTCTCGAGCAAGTAAGATATGTTGCCTCGGACTAGGTGAAAAATACATGCTGATCGAACCAGCTAATAAGCAAATTAAGGGGGAGATCTATGATTTAACCAGGGTAAATCCTGCGATAGCTGTGCCGCAACTATCATACTTAAGTAGTCACTGCACATTACAAAGGCTCCAAAGAAGGCAACTATACCAATGCTTTCAAGTTACAAGTAAGAATTCTTAATTTGGATTGCTTTCAGCTCAAAGTCGGACATCGCTGCCAAATACCTCTTCACCTTCAATATGTCCCTCGACAGCCTCTCCGACGAGCTGATCCTCGAAATCGCCAACCAAGTCTCAAACTATCATGGCAATCGTTCTCTCAGCTCACTGGTACTCTGCTCGCATCGCATGAACCAAATCGCTAGCCCGATTCTCTACAGTTCCTTCACGCAAGAATGGAACAAGCTTGCCGGATTGCCAAACCTGCTTCGCCTAGTCTTGGAGAAGCCGCACATTGGACGCGAGATCGGGGTGTTGTGTCTGATTGAGATGTCTGATGATCATTCGGAAGGGAGAGATGAGCTCGACATGTCGGGGTTTTCGCAGGTGGATTTCGAGCGGTGTCGTTCGTTCATCTACAAGCTCGAGGGGTTGGCGATCGAGAGTGCCACGTGGATGACAGCGCTAGAGAGTGGAAGTTGGGACGCTATTGTTGCACTTCTGTTATTTTTCACTCCTTCGCTGGAGGGGATTCAGATAGAATCAGCAGGTCTTTCGCCGAAGGTTTGCTTCAACCAAGTTATTGAGTACATGAGTAAACAGCATCACATTGAAAACGCCAAGCATTCGCTCAAATGCCTAACTTACTTCTCGACAACCTACTGGGACACGGAAATGGGGATGGGGATAAATTCCATCTTACCAATCTGCGCGCTTCCATCTATCACTACGGTGGGCGCAAGCAGTATAGACGAAGACGACGGCGCATCATATGCCGTCTCGCCAGTACGCTACCAAGTCCAAGACCTCTCCTTCTCGAACAGCTCCATTGGCGGCATCACTATGCGAGATCTCCTGCGCTGCTTCACCCGTCTTCGCAAACTCTCCTACGAGCACGCCGGCGCTATCGTAGGCAGCGGAGACTTCCTCCCACACCGGATCGGCGAAGGACTCACCCACCTCCACGACTCCCTCGAGGAGATAGAACTTTCTGGGATGGACGTGAACGAGATTTGGGGAGATGAGACTGCCGGTCCCTTGGGCTCTTTATCTGCCTTCAAGAAGCTGCGACGTATCCAGACCGAAGCCCAGGTTCTCTTCGGGCAAGACACTACTATCCCCATCCAGCCAGAACTGGCGGACATCCTCCCCGCCTCGCTGGAGATGCTCGAGATTAGCGACTGCGATTTCGAAATCTACGAGCAACTGTCTCGCCTCATAGCTGACAAGCAGCAGCGCTTCCCCGTGCTCAAGAAAGTCGTGATTAACATCCCCAAGATGCAGGCGGGAGGCTTCAACGGCATTAATGCAGACGGGATCCATGAAGGTGAGGCACTATATAAGACCTCTCTCGAGTGCCTGCTATCGCATCCCGAGCGTCCTAGAATGGCAGAGGAGATTGCCATGACGAGGAATGTTCTGGCACAGATCGAGGCAAATAGGCCGAGTGAGGAGGCATGGGTGGAGTGGAGGGCGAGGAGGAAGCGGGAGAAAGGGCTTGTGACGGAGTTCGGTGGTGTGGGGGTAGAGCTTTATTTTGATCTAGGGATTCAGTTTTATTGATGATGCAATTAAATCATTCGTCTCTTTAAAGTTATATCGAATAAGAATTTAATTATGACCACCCAAAACGTCACTTTCATCGGTTCCCCTCTGACTGCCTTTGCGTGTATCTGCCTTCGAAGAATTCTTGTAGTTAGCCTTCTTCATTTGGGCCAAGATTAGACGACGTGTCTCAAGTCTGAACTCTAAGAGAACGGCTATAGCACTATAAAGTTTAGCACAACTAAAAATGCATCGCCTACTTCAACAAACGGTTCTGAGTGAAATAGAATAGGTAGAATATCCCTAAGTTTTTCGGAATTTCCGAAAAGCTGCGCCATACTATTCTTCACCTTGCTTTACTTTCAAACACCAACCAGTTTCTAATCACCACTCAGCTTTAGACTCACGAAACGAACGTAAGGATTTATCACATAAAAAGCAAAAGCAAACACATCAAATATCCAAGCTTAATCATTCTCTACTCAATAATCTCCGATAAATTTCATGCCATATTCCATACTCAACACCCGACACTTCAACAATACTCAACGCCACAGCAATTCCCTACACCAAGCGGCCTAATTCGTTCTCAAACGCAAACACTCCAGGTACTCACTCACTCAGCCTGGTTCTGGGTTCACACCTTTCTTTCAATCACTCACTCACTATCCACACATATACAATCCCATACCATCCCGTGCCATCTAGGCCTAAACTGGCATCCCATTCTTTACTTTCACCCGAACCAAAAAGTCCTCCCAGTAGCTAAAATCAGCCCTCACGGTAACATGGCCCTTCTTCCCATCCTCTTCTACCAGCTGCGTCTCAAAGGTCTTGAGGAACTAGATGAGAAGAAAAAAGAGTCAGCTTAATGTTCAGACGTGTCGTTCCCCCACTTCTCCATCTTCATCTTGTGTTTCAATACCCAACAGAGGTCAGGTGAACACCACATTCTTGTCTCCCGAACAATAAGAACACAACGCAGCCATGCAGGTTGTCTTCCCGCAATCACCCCACGGAGAAGAAAACCACAAAAAACGCTCCAACTCACCAAAGCAGGCACCTTAACAGCACTCATCCAGCCCAGCCCCCTCCCCAAGCACAACCTCGATCCCCACCCAAACACCCCACTCGCGCGCTCCATCTCCCTGCACCTCTCAGGACTTTCCAGCCATCTCTCGGGTCTCCATGTCTCCGCATCCGCACCATACACCTCCGGATCCCGCTGCACGATCCACGGGTTCGACGCGACCTCGACTCCAGCGGGGACGGACCAGCTGTGGATCACGGTCCCTTCGTCCGCGATGCGCGGCAGGTAGCTTGGCAGGGGTGGGTTGAGACGCAGGCTTTCGCGCACGCAGGCTATGTAGAAGGGGCAGTGAGCGAGGAGGTCGGCGAGGGAGGGTGGTGAGGAGGTGGTGGTGGAGAAGGGGAGGGATGAGAGCTCGCTTAGCACGCGTGAGAGGGCTGAGGTGGAGGATAGGATGTGGTGTAGGGCTGTGCAGATGGCGGCGGTGGTATTGTCTGCACCGGCCATGAGGACGATGAGCATTTCGCCGTTAAGAGTGGTTGTGCTCATGGGATCGCCGGATTTGGTGCGTGCGTTGATGAAACTGTTGGGTGTGGATTAGTATTTTTTTCCATCTCCCTTCCTCTCTCAATTCCATTTGTACTCAGCTCGTTCCTTTGGATTATCACCCAAACTTAGGCCAAATAGCCTTCTCAAAAGTCAGAGTAATGATCAGACGGACCAACGAACCTTTGCATCATATCGGTCTTCTCTCCCATCTCCCCTTTCACCCCAGCAACTCTCTCCTTCGCAATCTCCTCCAAGCGTTTCTTCAAAGCCCGATCAACAAAACGCATCTGATTCCCAATAAGCGGATCAACCTTCAACATGAAGAAATTGAAGAAAGTCCCAAACCACGTCTCATTGATCCAATTCGTGAACGTGTGTAGACGGCACACGACGCCGTAGAAAGGGAGTGCGATCTGATGGTACGTCGTTAGCTTGTATATTTGAAGAAGCCTCAGACCAAGAAACGTATCTCAGCAGCTTTCAACCCCCTCATCTTTTAAGCGAAGAGACAACCTCCTGACTAAGAATGACGAAGTTTCACTTGATGCGAGAGAACACACCTTGAAGCCCCAGCACAAATTAAGCATATCCCTCCCATTCCTCACAAACCCCAAATCATTCTCATTCTCACCCTCGCTTCCCCCCAGCGCAAGCTCAATGATAACATCCATCGTCAGGAACTGTACCCACTTCGCTAAATTGAACGCCTTTCCCTCCGCAGCATACAGCTCAGCCAACTTCCGGACCCATTCCCCATTATGGCGATCCATTGCCACCTCCGTGCTCGGCATCACCGCGCGCGTGGAGTAGATCCCAGCGACCATCTTGGCGCGCGGCGCGTACTCCTCGTGGCTGCGCATGTGGAAGACGGTCGGCTCGAAGCCGAAGGAGAAGAGCGTGTAGTGGCCTGTTTTGGCGGCGCGCTTGGTGTAGATTTGGGGCAGGGAGGAGGCACTTGAGACGTGCAGGAGGGTGGGGGAGGTGCGGATTATGGGGCCTGTTGGTGTGAGATATGTGTGGGAAATGGTAATTCAGGAGGTGTTAGGAAGAGATGAGAGTTACGTACCGTATTGAGCGACAAGAGCCATTGTTCTCTCATTCTCGGTGTCCCAAAAATTATGCCATGCTAAAGGCAAGCGAGTGACGCTCCACCAGAATGGTCCAGGGAAGTTCTTGAGTGGGTGAAAAAACCGATAGTAGATAACTTGCCCGATGAAATTTAGGACAACATAGGAGATGAATACAATGAAAATATTGAGAGGAACGCAATACACGAAAAATTGGGCTAGGAGTTCTTGGTATGTCATTTTGAGAACTCGCTGTCGCTTAGACGTCGGCTTGAGGGGCAAATTTTGAGCTCAATTGAAGAGAATGAATTGAACATATGGAGAGAGAAGGTAAAACGGGAATGAATAGGGTATGGGAAGTAAGCGGGATATGAGCATTTCATTTCAAGTGACTGCATGCATGTTGGCGCGCTAAGGTATTTGGGTGAAGATTTATTTGCGTGAAGAACATGCAACTATGCAGGAGTGATGAGTTCCATGTACGTAGATACATGGAAGAGGTTGGTTCGTGAGCAGCAACCAATAGCCGAGACGTAAGCCAACGTAAGTTGCCAGAGCTTCATGTCAGCACTGGCTTAACTTGCTTCTCTGCTCGCTTGTTGCAGGATGAAAGTGTTTAGGCAGAATGCAAGTTTGAGGCGTGTACATGAGATCTGGCGGGACTGATGCACGTACTTGGCGCCCACAGTATGTGGCTGGTGGGGGCCTAGTGAGAATGACATGCATGATAAAAGTGCGATTATTGAGGAACAGACGGTATTCGGTAGAAAAGAAACATACTATTAAAAGTTTTGAGAAGTTTGGGAAAGGAACACTCGAATTGGTGTTGGCAAAATCCTTACTTGGCCAGTCTTGTTACAGCGCCTTCTGCCGATTGCTTGACTAAACATTTGGTTTGACAGCATAGATGCTATACGAGCCTGCGGAGAAGGTTATTTAAGCTTCAGATAATTTAAGGCATGATAATACTTACTGACCCATTCATTGAAGTCGATCGCAGCGACTCGCTTGCCTTTGTCCTTTTCACTTTCAGCTGGTGCAGGAGTCGAGCAACAAGACGAAGCAGCTGGAGTGCAACAAGAAGAGGATGTCGAATTTACAACCTCAGTTTTGTTTGAAACCGCTTCACAGCATGATGAACCTGTATCAGGATTTCTCTCTTTGTAGATATTGAGGTCCATGTGCTTATCCACAATCAAGATATCTGACATGTAAGCACAAAGTCACATACGACTGACTGGATATCCTACCTTCAAATCCAGCATCCTTCAGCCAGCTCTCATACTCAACAACCAAACTTGCCCCAGAGATACAGCCAACATACAAACCCATATCCGCCTGCAACGCTGGAGTCAATGGCTTCTTAGCCAAGATGTCGCTAACTGCCAGGCGTCCTCCAGGCTTCAATAAGCGATGCACTTCAGCGAAGCAGACCGGCTTTTCGCTCGGAGCTAGTAAGTTGATAACACAATTGCTGATGATACAGTCTGCACTTGCGTCTTCCAAGGGGATCTTTGTGATTTGAGAAAGTACAAATTTGACGTTGGTGATAGAGGCCTTGCTTGCATTTTTCTCGGCACGGTTGAGCATGTCCTGGCTCATATCGATGCCGATTGAGAGACCAGTTGGACCGACTTTGCGTGCAGCTTGGAAGACATCGAATCCAGCACCTGAGCCCAGATCAATTACCGTTTCGCCCTAGATATTTGTTATCATGTGACTTCTGTCGTCTGGTTGAGATGCATCAACTTCCAGGTTGGAACGTTGAAAGGAATTATCGAATACGATATATCATACAACTTACAGCTTTGATACTCGCTATGGCCAATGGATTTCCACAGCTCACTCCAAGATTCGCACCTTCTGGAATACCAGCAAGATCTTCTGGAGCATAGCCGAAAGACTCGGCAACCTTCTTAATGTGCTCCGCGTTGCTTGTACTATTCTCTCTTGCGATAGACGAGTAATGGTCCAGAACCTGCTTTGAAGTTATGGTTGACATTGTTGTATGTTTGTGTGTTTGTTGGAGCTTTGTCTTGGCTATGTTGTCAAGCGGGGTTGACCAAAGCTTCAAATTTGTCTTTGTTCCTGAAGTGAGGAGGCGAGGATATTTGAGAATAACTGAAATCTGTAGCAGAAAGAAATGATGTCGAGGTTGAAATGACAATATTTGTATAGAAGCATCGGCTTTTGGAAATCACGCTGGTATGTCACTGTCAGAAGTGAGGTTGAAATGTTGAAGGTTTTCATTGGTTCTTCTAAATGGGATGTCATCGTTTGCCCTCTCTTCTGGACAACCTCTACATATCAAGGGAATCGATCTGTCACCAGTGTTTTCTTATCACAGGTACTATTTCTGTACACTTGGAAATAATTTGTCCAACGTATATCAATGATGATACTAAAAGTGCTAATATCATTGAGATTGTTCGGCTTGTGACTTTCACCTGACTATGTATGCATAAGATTCCAGCTTAGTTAGGTAGATCAGACTGATCAGTGACAGTTATCTTCACTCACCTATCTTTGAATGTGAAAGACATGAAAAATGTTGATATCTCGATTCCCAAAGGAGAAGCAAATATAAGAGGCTCTGAGACCTCTACCGCTAGTTTTCCGATAGCAAAAGCAAATAATATCCTGATGTGGAATATTCGGGGGGCTGGACAAAGCTCAACCCCACTGAATCACGTTAATCACGTTAATCACGTTGATCACGTTATGGCGGGGAATATTGAGGTGGAACTTGGAAAGCTCTAGTGGTCCGAGAGCGGTCCGCAATCACCCCTCTTTGATCTTTGAGCACGGAAAATTCACCATGAGAGCTCGAAATCGTTTCAAAGACAATTTGGGTAGATGAAATTGAATTTGTCCAGTCATTGGAATTGTGAGACTTCAGCTATGACTAAAGTCTAAGAATCTCGGACTTTGAACTCGGGGGCCGGAGGAGTTTTATATTCCAGATGCTTGAATGATACTCCGAAGTTAAAATTTCGAAAAAATGAGTTTAATGTTGAAATTCTGTTCCTGACGTGATTGCACTAGTCCCCTTTAGATCCTAGTCTATCTCTGATGCGAGAACCCCGCCAACTGCCCGCCAACCACCACCCACCCACCACACTCTCCCTTCTCTCGACTTCAATTTCTTTTCCTTCACACCGCTTATAAACTTCTTCTCTCCTCTATAAACAAACCATCTTCCTCTTTGAATTTTTTCTCAAAGAGTTTGTCCTTCTTCCTCCTCTTCAACAGCTCTCCATACCTCTTCAGCTGTCCAACTAGAGTCTCCGATCCTCGGGAACACTAGAGAAACATTCTTCATTCAAACAATCGTTGTTTGAAATTTTTATACCCCTCTTTCATCAAATTCACAAACCGCAATCATGGTTACCTCGTAAGTTATTTCACTCGCAGATGTATTCATAAGCTGCAGATAGCTAACGAGTATGTCTATCATAGAGCTGTTCTCGGTTTCCCTCGTATGGGTGTCAACCGTGACCTCAAGAAGGCTACTGAAGCATACTGGGGAGGCAAGATCTCCCAAGAGGAGCTCCTCAAAGAGGCAAAGAGACTCCGTCTCGCACATTGGACCATCCAAAAGGATGCCGGTGTTGACTCCATCCCATCCAACGACTTTGCTCTCTACGATCAAGTCCTCCACCAGATCCAAGATTTCGGTGTAAGTGTTTGCAAACATGCCAAGCAAGACAACTGCTAATCGAATTTTTCACAGGCCGCGCCTCCCAGGTATACCAAGTACAACCTCAACCCAGTCGATGAATACTTTGCGATGGGTCGTGGTCTCCAGCGTGAGGGCGTTGATGTTCCATCATTGGAGATGGTAAAGTGGTTCGACTCAAACTACCACTATGTCAAGCCCACTCTGCAAGACAACCAGGAATTCAAGCTCAACTCCAACCCAAAGGCTGTTGTTGAGTTCCTTGAGGCCAAGGAGGCTGGTATCACCACCCGCCCAGTCCTCATCGGCCCAGTCTCTTTCCTCCACCTCGGAAAGGCTGACCGTGACCAAACCGTCAACCCAATTGACCTCCTCGAGAAGCTCCTCCCCGTTTACGAGGAGTACTTGATCAAGCTCAAGGATGCTGGTGCTGAGTATGTCCAGATTGATGAGCCAACCCTCGTCTATGATCTGCCAGCCAAGACCAAGGCTGCATTTAAGCCAACATACGAGAAGCTCGCTGCTCTCGGTGACAAGATCCCAAAGATTGTCTTCGCCACCTACTTCGGTGACATCGTTCACAACATTGATGCTCTCCCAACAGACATCTATGCTGTCCACGTTGATCTCGTCCGCAACCCAGAGCAACTTGACACTGTCATCGCTGCATTGGGCTCCAAGACCATCCTCTCTGCCGGTGTCGTTGACGGCCGTAACATCTGGAAGAGCAACCTCAAGCGTGCTATCGAGACTGTTGAGACTGCCATCCAAAAGCTCGGCAAAGAGCGTGTGATCGTTGCTACCTCCAGCTCCCTCCTCCACACCCCACACACTCTTGCAAGCGAGAAGAAGCTTGACCCTGAGATCGCTGATTGGTTCTCTTTCGCTTGCGAGAAGGCCACCGAAGTCGCCATCATTGCCAAGGCTGTTACTGAGGGCCCAGCTTCCGTCAGTGAGCAGCTCGAGGCTAACGCCAAGTCCATGCAATCCCGTGCTACCTCCAAGCGCACCAACAACCCAGAGGTCAAGGACCGTCAATCCAAGATCACCCCAGAGATGTACAACCGAAAGTCTGAGTTCCCCATCCGTATTGCACAACAGCAAAAGGCTCTTGGTCTTCCTCTCTTCCCAACCACCACCATTGGTTCCTTCCCTCAGACCAAGGAGATCCGTATCCAACGCAACAAGTTCACCAAGGGTGAGATCACTGCTGAGGAGTACGAGAAGTTCATCGAGAAGGAGATCCAAGAGGTTGTCAAGATCCAGGAAGAGCTTGACCTTGATGTCTACGTTCACGGTGAGCCTGAGCGAAATGACATGGTTCAATACTTCGGAGAGCGTCTCGATGGTTATGCCTTCACCACACACGCCTGGGTCCAATCTTATGGTTCCCGCTGTGTCCGTCCTCCTATCGTTGTCGGTGATATCTCTCGCCCAGCACCAATGACTGTCAAGGAGTCCAAGTACGCTGTATCCATCTCCAAGAAGCCAATGAAGGGAATGTTGACTGGTCCAATCACATGTCTCCGTTGGTCTTTCCCACGTGACGATGTTCACCAGTCTGTCCAGGCTGAGCAACTTGCTCTCGCTCTCCGCGATGAGGTTGTTGATCTTGAGGCTGCCGGTGTCTTCGTCATCCAAGTCGATGAGCCTGCTCTCCGTGAGGGTCTTCCTCTCCGTGCCGGCAGTGAGCGTGATGCTTACCTCAAGTGGGCCGTCGAGTCTTTCCGTCTCTCCGTCTCAGGTGTTGAGGACTCTACCCAGATCCACTCTCACTTCTGTTACTCTGAGTTCCAGGACTTCTTCCACGCCATCGCTGCTCTCGATGCCGATGTTCTCTCCATCGAGAACAGCAAGTCCGATGCCAAGCTCCTCAAGGTCTTCGTCGATGAGGCTTACCCCCGTCACATCGGTCCAGGTGTCTATGACATCCACTCTCCCCGTGTTCCAAGTGAGCAAGAGATCAAGGACAGAATTGAGGAGATGTTGCAATACCTCAAGCCTGAGCAACTTTGGATCGATCCTGATTGTGGTCTTAAGACCCGTCAATGGGCTGAGACAAAGGCTGCATTGGTCAACATGGTCAGCGCTGCCAAGTTCTACCGTGCAAAGTATGCTGCAAAGGAGTAGATTGTCACTTTTAATTGAGCGTTTCTTTTGTGTGGGGTGGGGGCACGGGATGAAAACACGAATTTATGATAGCGGTCTTTGAGCCTCAGTGGAACGATCTCAACATCGGCGTTTCTGGGTCAGGCATAAGGACAAAAGCTAATCGAGCGAAATTTGTGGTTCAACAAAGCATCGGGAGGGGATGATCCATCAACCGGACATCTATGAGAAATGGCGTTTGGGTGGATTTTATTAAAGACTCCAAAATGAGTTCTTGAGTGTACATTGAAGGAAAGACAAAAGATAGAAAATATACCCTCTTCAACCGGGAAACCTAAATGTTTGTTTGCTTGTTTTTGACTTTCTTTGTGATGAATTTATCAAATAGCTATCAGCGAGGTTTTGTGACAATGGATGAACCAGGAAAGAATGGACCTTGTGGGGGTCGCTTGGATCACATGACTCAATGCCTCGTGCTATCTGGGTGCCTCTGCGACTCTCTTGTATAACAGGAGGGTGCTTAACATTCTTTTTCATCATTGTATCTCTCTGAAACGACAACCTTAAAACATTATTCGTGGTTCTAATACACGATAAACTATTATTCCTAAAGTTTTTAAGTAAGATCAGGTAAGTACCTACCTACCCGTGAGGTTTACAAAGGACATTGACAATTTCAAGGCGTCACCAAGGCTCTCAAAACATTCTTTGAATATCTTTCCTCAGATACCCTAGGTATGTATCTCACATCCCACATCATCCATCATCCATTATATATCGTTACCAAGAAACCAGCTCAACATTCACCATGGCTCAATCCACCTCAGCTTAACCACCAGGCTTGATCCCGTCCATGGCGGTTTGCTCAATAGTTAGTGATTTCGCTCTCAGGTGTTGTTGCATCTTGTATCTAAGGTGCTTTACTATACACTTGCGGCCGTGGCCGTCCTCTGTACGGCGATCCTTGTGTGTGAGAATGTCGCAAATGAAGAGTGGGAGTTACATTCTCTTCGGTGTGGTGCGGTGCGGTATGGTAGGACTGGTTTTTATATTTATGTTTCTCGTGGGCGTTTTTGCGTGTTTCCGAGGCTTATAAGTGCGAAGGGGGTTTGAATTGTGAGGTAGCAGCGCGAGATTTGATTCTCGTTCGTTCAGCGAAGGAGATGATGAGGAGAGTCGAGAGTGTTCTGGTTTTAGAGAGGCTTATGTTTGCACATGTTTGTGAGAATAAGAGGTGAATAGGAGACACCATGGTGAGAGAAGAGGGGTTTGAAAGGATAGACAAAGACGAAGACGAAGTCATTTCAGGGAAGGATTAACGTGGATGAAGATCCTCAGGTACAAACAGGGGGAAAAGAATCAGCACACACAGAGACCACACAGGCATCTCGTCGCGCGGTACAGGTAATGCAAGCAGAAATCCGCCACCGCGCTCGCGGATCCATGAAAAGCGTACATCTCGGACTTTACCGTGTTGTCCCTCTCGTTCGCTTACTCTGCTCGCCTTGTTCGTAGGGATGCAACTCTACGCCGGCGTGCTTGATCATGCGCTGCTTGCTTTTCATCCGACGGCAACTGCGAGTGATTGCCGTGTGCCGGACGGTGGGTTTTGCGGAGTATTGAGATGAAGTCGGTTGGTCTTGGGGAAATGTGTGGGGTTGTGGGTGAGATTCGATGCGGTCGGGGGTGTGAAAAGGAGGGGAATCTGGAGAACGGCGGACAGGACGGGAGAGAAGGGAGTAAGTGGTGGGATTGAGGTGTCATGGAAAGGAAATTGGGATATTGTGGACACGGCAAATGGAAGATAAAGGATTGTTATTGGATATATTGTTGAAAGGATTATCTTTGAATGGTGACGAGTTCGGAATCAACTCGTATAGTTCGGAAACCAGTCCGAGTTTTGGACCAGTCGCAGCGTAGGAATTTCCTGGGGACCCCACATTCGGTTAAGAACCAGTAAAATGAGTTGGAGACATGTCCACTCTAGCGAAGAGCAAAATGAATGGGTAAAGTAAAGAACATTTTCATTCGTTGCGCTTATAATCAAGCATAAAATATCTTAGTTCCAATTCTTTCAGTATTCCTTAGTATGATTCCGGAGTACCCCACCGTGCATTGCCGGAGCAATGACAGGCGAACTATATTGATGCGGCGAAACAGTATGCGAACTATGCAATTGCTAAGGTGGGTAGTTAGTAGAGATCAACCGCTATGTTGTATAAAAACGGACTATTGGAAACTATGAGACTCTGGGAATTTTGTCTCACCATCTTTTTGCAATCATGAGAGCTTCTATCCTAATTGCTAGTTTGTCGGCTTGCGGCATTGCTTTGGCTGCAGTTGTGCCCAAGGCTCAGGCTTCAAATGGCATCGCAGGAGGCTCGTTCGCTTCTCCGGCAGTGGCCGTCAAACCCAAATTCAGATATTGGTTAGTGATTACTTCATTCTTCATCTATTATACAGTTTTGCCAGTGTTCATTTGTTGACATTTTCTTCAGGCTTCCTGATGCGAGTATCGATCCAGCAGGCTTCACCGACGATATTGCTCAACTAGCAAAGCGTGGTGCTGGAGGAACAGAATTACTGAACTATTTCGGTCTACCCACAGTTCGTTGGATATCACATAGTGGGAGACTTGGGACTAATATTTTCATAGTCTACGACTCCTAGCGATTGGAATATCTATGGATATGGTGCACCAGGATATTCCAAAATTGTCAAGGTTGCCTTAGAAGCGCATCGGGACGCTGGAATTTTGTTCGACTATGCCCACAGTGCCAATGGATGTGTCCCAGCGAAAAAGGGTGACCCAGGTCTGTCTTGGCAATTGGTACGTCCAAGTTTCCTGCTGTATGTATTTAAGTTGAGTTGCTAACTTTCAATAGAATTATTACAGCACCACCAAGATCGGTAACTTCAGCGGCACCGTGCCCGGTTGGGGCAAGGGCGAGTTTGTCTCTGCAGTCACCTTTGCCGTGACAGTTGTCGGAACTCATCCCGCTGAATTTCATGGTCCATTCGGTTGGGGAAAATCGTATCCCATGTACACCGTCTCCAACGCTTCGTTGACAGATGTTACAAGTCTGGTCGACTCCAAGGGTTACATTAAGGTCAGCCCGAAGGTGGTCCCAGATGCACAATACTATGTCATCCAAGCGTACTACGCGGTCCAACCACTCGGACGCGAGCTTGCTGCCTGGAGTTCGAATCCTCAGACGATCTTCCAGAACGGTTCAGTGGCTGTTGATCACTTTTCGGCTGTTGGTGCAAAAGTCATCACCGACTTCATGGAAGACTATGTGCTACTTGACGGCGTTAAGGAACTGTTTCAGCAAGTCGGAAAGAATCTTTGGGAGGATAGTGTTGAGATATCTGGTGATCTTTATTGGACACCGAATCTTCTGAGCAAGTTCAAGGCCAAATACGGAGTAAATACTTTCCCTGAATTTTATCTGTATGTCTGCTAATTGGCATAGTATTCTCTAAGCCCGTATATCCTACTTCTTCTGGGGAGAAATGGATACATGACAAGATCACCCACAAACATCTACGTGCTCGATACCGAAGATCAAGGGGATGGTATCTTGGCTGACTTCCGGGGCCTGTTGTCCAGTCTATCCAAGGAATATACCGATCACATAGAGCAGTGGAGCCGCGACACTCTGGGGATGGATTTCTCTGCTCAGATGGGCTACAATACGCCTATTGACATGTTGCAAACCATGGTGAATGTCGACGTCCCAGAGGCAGAAACACTTTCCTTCAGTAATGCAATCGACAGTTACTTACAGGTTGCCGGCCCATCAAACCTGGCCGGCAAACCCATAGTTTCAGTTGAACTTGGCGCAGATTGGCACCAGGCCTACTACCAGTCATGGGAGCTACTCTTGTTCGATGCCAAACACGCCTTCGCTGGAGGTATTAATCAGGTTGTCATCCACGGCACGACTTACTCTCACAACTTTACCAATACTACCTGGCCTGGTTACACGTCGCATAAATACGACTATCCTGGCCAACATTCAAGGCATCAACCTGCTTGGGATGTAGGATATCCACAGGCGCTCGGTTATCTCGCACGTGTCCAGTGGGTTCTACAAAGCGGTATCCCGAAGGTGGACCTAATATTTTGGGACAAACAGACGGCGCAGAATGCGTATCCCCAGCCTCTCTATTGGTCCGATGATCTGAGAAGAGCAGGCTTTACTCATGAGTACCTTTCGCCAGCCAACTTTGTTCTAGATACAGCTATTGTACGCAATAAGGTTTTCGCTCCAGAGAAACAAGCGGCCAAAGCAATTATAATCCGGTGGAACGACACGTTGACGCCTGACGGTGTGCAATATCTCGCTACATATGCCGCTGCGGGATTGCCAATTGTGATTTCAGGAGACTTGCCTACAAAGTACGCCTCGGGCAATCAAACTGCTGTTGCCAGTGCCAAAACCACCCTCAAAGGCTTGTTAAGCCTAAGCAACGTTTTCCAGGTTCCATTAGAGGGGCTCGCGTCTAGTCTCACAGCCATTGGTATTACACCCCGAATCAAGCTTCAACAAACAAATGGTGCCTGGCGCACGAGATGGCGGGAGATTTCGTCAGGCGAGATTTACATCTGGGTGTACAACGACGGCGAGGATTCTGCGGGATCCATGACTTTTGCGACGACTGGCACACCGTATTTCCTGAACGCATGGACAGGCGAGGAGGAACTCCTTCTCGAATACACCAACACCAGTGGGTCGACGACGCTACCTTTTGCGCTGAAGAAACACGAGACTCGCATTGTCAAGTTCACTAAAAGCACGTTGCTAAGGCACGTTACCGCCAGCTCTGCCATTGTGCTGGGCTACAAGTCTCAGCTATCAGGAGCGCTGATACAGGCAAAGGTCGCATACTCTAACATGTCTTCATCGGTGTCAACCACAGTCGGGCTACAGCAGGTCATCAATACAACAAGTGTGCAACCAGCCTATAGCATCAGCAACTGGAGTCTGGTGATCGAGCATTGGGGACCTCCAGACAATCTGTACAACCTCGACTTAGATGCCAAAAAGGTGAATTTGACCGTTCCCACTCAAGGAGCTGCCTTGAAGTCATGGAAGGACCTCGGATATCCAGACGTCTCTGGCATTGGTTTCTACAACACCACCTTTGACTGGAACCCTTCATCACTTGTCTCCACTGGAGGGGCATTCCTGATTCTTCCACCCGTCTCAGACGGCGTTGTCGGAACCTTAAACGGCAAGCCTTTGCCAGTCTTAGACATCACCAACCCAAGCCTCGACATCACGTCGTTCCTAAAAAAAGGCAAGAACGTGCTTCAGCTCAAAGTGTCGTCTACGTTGAAGAACTCGCTTCATCCAATTTGGGCCGATCTCCGCACCGCTGGTGGTGGCGTGGCGTCAACTTGGGATGCTACGGCCAAGTTGGGCTTTGGACTCCAGCAGTATGGTTTGATTGGCGAGGTTAGGATCGTGCCTTATGCGTTGGTACCGATTTTGTGATTTTGTGGAGTAGGTAGTTTGTGAATCTGCCACTTTGCTTTAGCACTTTGGAGGAATTTGAAATTTGAAAGTGTGTCCTAAAAACACACATTAGAAAAATTTTAATTTTGAAAGTGCTTTCTAAAATTACACTTTGAAAATATTTGAAACTTGAATGTATTTCCTGAAAACACACATTGAAAGTATTTGAAATTTGAAAGTGTGTCTTGAAAATACACATTAAAAGAATTAGAAATCCGAAAGTGTGTTCTGAAAGTACACTTTAAAATCTCGAGAATTTCGAAGACTTGATTTGAAAGTAGATATCAAATTTATTTTCACAAGTTCAATATTGAAACTGAATTTGTTGATTATTTCGTTAAAGATTCACTTTCTGATATGCGTATTTGCTTTCGGTTTGTACTTGTGTTTCGTCTCAACTTTTTCGGCTGTACCTGCCATTTCTTTTTATTTGTCTTTCGCCTATACTTTGTCTTTGTCCATATCCAGCTTTCGTCCAAAGAGTTGTCAGCTATCCGCACCTATTTACTTTTTTGGTCGTCTATCGGCTGTACCTACCATTCACAATCTACTCGTCGCTGTTTCTTTCTTTTCGTGAAATCTAATATCACAATCCCAAAATCGAATTTATAAACGAGTTTATATATCAAAAACCGAATTGGTAAAACAACTTCCATTCGGCTAATTGTCGGTTAAACTAACTAAAAAGCACCGGTTTGCAAAGTCCATCCGATATCTGTTTTACAATACTTTCCCAAAGAGGCATCTATGGCCGAATCTGTCCGCCCGCACCGCTTCCGGCTGTCCGCCCGATGTCCGCCCGTCGCCTAACTATCCTCTTCTGGAACCTATAAGTAAATTAGCTTCGTAAATTTCGAAAGATATCTTGTAAACATACCTCGATTTGGATTCTTTGAAGATCCCTCACCATTTCCCTCATCTCGACCACCTTGATTCTCGGATGGATCATATCTCACAGCCGGCAAATTAACACTGCGCTCGAACTCTGACCTAACGGGACTATAGAATCGATCAGGCTGCATGATGACGGTGCCGAGGGGTCCACGAGCGGGGTTTCGTTCCTCGAGTGTGATGATCGGAGCGACGTCGAAACCGGCTTGGATGTGATTGGGGTTGGCGTGTGTTCGGCTAAGCTGGTTGTCGCTTGCTTTATACTCGTAGGTGAAGTCGATGGGCAGGGTTGGGTTCATACCCGGGAGGTGAGGCAGGTCATGAGTAATTACGCGTTGGGGGATTGGGATGTTTGGTCTGTTGGCTGGTTGATTTTTTCTTTGGTCGTCATTTTGAGGTGCCGATCCAGCGTTTTCGTGGGATTGATCGTTTGAGGGAGGAGGTGGTTGCTGAAAGAAGCTTGATAGATGGGCATGTCCGTGGGATGGAGAGTTCAGGGCGCGAAAGAATTGAGGCTCGGGTTGGGCGTGATATGGATTTGAAGGTCCGTATATTCGTTGGAATTCATCTGAGTAGGGATTACGAACTTCGTATGGAGCTGGGGTTGTGTAGAAGATCCGAGGGTGAGAACGGGTTGGTGCGGGAGCTACAGACTGATTTCGCTGGACTTGGTTGTGACTTTGCTGTTGGACTGGACGTCGAACTGGCTCTTGGATTGGCTCTTGGACGGGCTCTTGACGAGGTTTGTTTTGTTGTCGAGAAGCTGGGGGTGGTTGATGAGCTTGGATTCGCCGAAGAACCTCTTGCATCTGACGAGCTTCGGATTCTTCAAATAAAGCGAAATCAATATCAGGAGGCTGATGAGTAACATTCGTGCCTGTGGTCGTAGGAGCTGCAATTCCTGGAGCCTGTCTAACGCCTTGTGATTTCTCTCCTAAGGCTGGTGCAGCACCTACACGACCTTCGCGAAATTGAGAATGATAAGGATCATCGTCAACTTCGTCAATAAGAATAGGAGAATTCCTAGAATTACCAGAATTGCTAGAGATGCCAATATTGCCAGAATTTCTAGAGTTGCTAGTGTTGCTGGTGTTACTGATGTTGCCAGCATTATCAGAAGGCTGAGAAGCGGGGTCGCAGTTTCGCTTAGTACTTGTCTCTCCCTCGGGAACATCATAAGCTGGTCGCTTAGTATAAAAAGCTGGCCTAATAAAATTGTCTCTTAGAGAAGTGTTCGTTTGCTCCATTGGTGCAGGGGGTATATTTCGCTTAACCCTGGATGTTTTCTTTCTGCAAGAAACTGGCTTCGAAGGGGTGTCTACAAGAGAATCTTCATCCTTGTTGGACTCCGTTGGATGCTCTGGAGTGATATCAGTAGCTCGATCTTTGCCTTTGTCGACCTTCTCAGGCTCCGGGGTCACCTCCACAGCACGTCCTTTGCCCTTATCAATCCTTTCAAGCTCTAGGGAGGGCTCAACGGCACGGCCTTTGCCCTTGTCGACCTTCCGAGGCTCTGGGGTAGCAATTGGAGTTTGAACGGGAGAAGAGAGAGCGGAGCTAGTAGCGGGACTCGAATTCTCAGTGAGAACCAAGTTTCGTTTTCCTCGCGTTGCAGTAAGCGAACCAATAGTATAGGTATTCGTGACACTATGTCCAGTAGCCGGGGTAGAAGCGGAGTCAAGATCGACGTTGGGGGAAGAACTCGAATTTAGGTTTGGAGTTTGTGGTTCAGTTGCCCTGCTGCGCAACTCGGGAGTGGTTGTGGTAACTGCGGTATATCTTGAAGCGGAAGCAGAGACCGGTCTGCGAGGTTGAGGTGTGTGAGGTGGCTCTGCAACAGAGGCTTGAAGTTGTTGCGAGGCAGTTGCTTGACCAGGGACTTCTGGAACGAATGTGTATATTTGTGGTGCTGGCAGAGAAGGAGGAGGTTGCTGTTCAATTGCGGCTTGTAGTGGAGCTTCTGCGATGAACGGAAGGCCTTGCGCTGGTGGAAGAGGAGGAGGAGAAGGTTGGTCGTCGGTATTGGCAGTGTGTGCAGAGGATGAGGGAGGATTGGATCGTTCTCCGCCTCGGGGACGACCGCGGCCGCCTCCTGTTTGCTTATTTGGAGCCATACTGAGATCGTATTGATCGTTGACGTTATTGAGGTTCCGATGTTGTAGGAGTTGAGATGTTGTAGGAGTTGAGATGTTGTAGGAGTGGTGAAGTTGTAGGAGTAGCGAAGTTGCAGGAGTGGTAGTGCTGTGGGAGTGGTGGTGTTATGGTAGTGGTGATGTTGTGGGAGTTCTGATATTGTTGGAATTGCGATGTTGAAGGAGTTGCGATGTGTTTGTGGGAAGGTTTCATGGAACGAGGTGAGATTCTTATAGACGTGCGGGGTTGTGGAAAGTGAATCATGGGAAAAGTGAGATGGAGGAACTGTGATTCGGAATTGGCGAGATAAAGTGATTGTGAGTCGAGAAGGCGAGTTGATGTGAATCATGGATCGAGGATTCGAATCACTAAGTACGATACCAGCATCTGACTCGCAATAGACGAGACTTCTCGACATTCATTTGGTGATGATTCACAATTATGGAGAGATGGTATACGAGGTGAAGAGAAGTTAGTTGTTCATAGCTAGGGAGAGAGGGGGGGGGGGATATACGCGAGGCGAGCTGAAGCGAATGTTATTATTCGTAGCTCGAGGAGACGATACACAACGCGAAGCGAATATATAAATATGAACATCAAACATCATATCAAGAAGGGCCCTAGCGACATTCTCCTTGTTATTTTTGGAACTGTAGGTTATGGACAGCAATAGCATGAAGGTTCGTAACCATCAAATGTTCTTTTTAGAATCTTAGAGATAATTAGCAACCATTTATATATTAATGGCAGGTGTGAATTCTGTAGGTAATGTTCTGAAATCAATAGCAACAATATATACTTCGATAATGACAAAGCTTTTCGTCAAGGCTTCGAAAATTGACAGCGATTGTATAGTAGTAGATAAAGCATAATCTATCTCTTGGGCGTACATTAAATTACAAAGAAAACTTATTAAGGTGTTATAAAGCTAGTGTTTCCATGATGTTGAAGTCCCTGAAATAAGCGAAATAGCCGAAGGCTTTATAAAGTGATCATCAACGTTCGTGGCAAAACCAAACGAATCTTGTATTGTCGTGCCGTTTCGGTTACTAACCGAGCCACACTTACTTCCTTGCGTTAGTATAAGCACGAGAGATAGACAAGCCTGACAAGAGTTTTATATCTTAGCCGAGACTAGTAGGACAATAAAGGAGTAAACACTTTTATTTACTATATCTCGTAGCAAGTTCACCTCTGCTATTGGACTATTAGTCTCTAGATAGATTGATTGAATCTCAAATAAAGCACTCTAAATAAGGGAGACGGTTAAAATAATATTGCAGTATATATAATATCTTAACCAAAAAGTATAATCAAATAAGACGTAGTTACTAAAGTATCCTTAATGATTACTGGATGCACGATGTCCTAAAAATGTGATAGATCACCCCTGAAAGAGGAGAAGTATAATGTGTTTGACAAAGTTCTCGTGATTATAAATATATACGTAATATCTTTATAGAGTAACACCGTCCCCTAGAAGAAGCGAAATAGACAGGTCGTATCCAACGAAATTCTATAAGGATTATTGGTGTATACTTTTTTGGTAATAATGATATAAAACTACTAAAACAAACAATAGAGACAAGATACATGAACAAAGCTCTATATAATATAGAAACCCAACGACTTTGGCAATTTGCCGATAAACTCGTCAAAGTTCGAAGACTTGGAAGACAAATGATTGAGGTTGACATTTCAAGGAATACAAGCCGAAACACAAGAAAGTTTTCATGATCTTGACAAGGGATGTACTTGCAGAACCGTCTGATGTTTGAAGTTGAGATCCAAAAAGTCAACAAACGAAGGAGCATCTCGACTTCGAGAGATCCAATAATAATTTCGTCTGATTTAATCAGAGCTCTTGCAACTTGCAACTTACAAGTTTGGAAGAGGCGATTAAATGGCCAAAAAGGTGGAATTTCAGACCACAAAGAGTGTCTTGACAAAGAGAAGGTTGTTCCGACCTATCCGTCGGCTTCTTAGATCATCCCTGCCTGGTTCGCAATTCTATTGTCCTCCACTGCAAGAGTAACAAATGCTATTTTGGGTACGGCCGATGGCCGCAAAGATCAAGATAGAAGTCGGCCTGTAAGTTGCAAAGGACAAAATCTTGCCGCCGCCGTTACTGATGTTGTATCTGTTGTCTTTTATACAAAGACAAAAAAAAGGATGGACACATACGAGTTCGCTTTTGTTCCATCCCCCTTTGCTGTATGATTGAAACCTCGAGGCAGCTGCTCCCTTTTCCGTTGATTATATCAATTAGCTTCGTGATATATAAAGTATATATCCCTTTTCACTGGTATTCTGTTTGACTGAAAGGGTGGTTGGTTATGCCCCACACCTCATCCGGGAAGCAAGGCCAGCTGACCCCCACTTTTCATTATCAAGCAACCTTCAATCCAAGCTTAGGTCAAAGTCACAACCATTTCGTCTCAACTCCAGTTTTTATCTTTTTGTCCTGTGGTCGTTTCTGTTCGTATCTCGCATTACCAGGTGTATATAGTCCACTTTGAGCCTCATCCAGCATCCCCATCGCCATCCCTATCCCCATTACTAGCCGGATATCGCTGGCCCAACCAGTGATGATGACCAATCCAACACGTTCTCTGCTCTTTTTGAGCTGGCTGCTCGCGGTCGCTGCGACAAAGGGAGTGAATGACCTCGGCGCTGTGGCGAGTGAGAGCAAAGTATGCTCTCAAATTGGGATCGAATTGTTGAAGCGAGGAGTAAGTGCCTTGTACTACATTGCTTTTTGAGATGAGATGCATTATGTTGATCACGTGACAGGGAAATGCTGCAGACGCAATGGTCGGAACAACATTGTGCGTGGGTGTGACATGTATGTTGAACTCCTTCGAACGGAGGCTTGTTTGAGGCTGATAGCGTTAGCAATGCAGCACAGCGGAATTGGTGGCGGCGGGTTCATGCTTGTCCATGGCCCAGATGGGGAGTTTGAGTCCATAGGTGTGTGCGCTTCCATTGTCCTCTTTTGCCCTCTTTTGTCCTCATATGTGCTTCATTAATTCACCATTGCAGATTTTCGGGAAACTGCGCCGGCGGCCGCTTTCAAAGATATGTACAAGCATAATCCTATGGCAAGCGTCTGGAGTGGTTTAGCGAGCGGCGTTCCTGGCGATGTCAAGGGACTGGAGTATTTACATCAAAAATATGGCGTGAGTAGGAGGGTCCGCATGTCGGTCGATCCGAAAGTTGGACTAACGATCCACAGGCTCTTCCGTGGAAAGCAGTGGTGAATCCAGCAGCTCACATCGCCATCCATGGCTTTCAAGGTAAGTTTTTACGAACTTCAGAAACATAGCGTTGCTTACGATTTTTAGTGACCGAGGATATCGAACGATATATGAAGGCGGTCGTCAGCTATTTCAAAAAGAACTTCTTTCGTGATGATCCACAATGGGCAATTGACTTTGCACCAAATGGTCAGTTTGAACGCACTGGACATGAATAACATTAGCTGATGAGAAACAGGAACTGTAGTTGGGTTAGGCGACATTGTAACAAGGAAACGTTATGGCCGGTAAGCATTTTCAAATATATATCATCTCCCGAGACTTACAGATTTCCAGCACATTGAAGGCAATTGGCGAGCACGGTTCAAAAGCTTTCTACGAAGGAGAGATTGGTAATCACTTTCAAGACTCCTGCTTTCAACCGAATCTAACAATCCAATAGCAAAGTACACCATCGCAGCGGTTCAAGCAGCAGAAGGAATAATGACCCTCGAGGATCTCGCCAATTACTCTGTGTCCATCCGACCTGCTGTAAACATAACATACAATAACTTCACAATCCACTCCACAGGTGTACCCTCCGGTGGGGCCGTTGCGCTCTCTATCCTCAAAATAATGGAAGGCTACTCCTCCTTATCGACGTCTTCCTCACACACCTCACCCTCGAACAAAAATCTTAGTACACATCGCCTCAACGAAGCAATGCGCTACTCGTACGCCGCCCGCTCACAGCTAGGCGACCCAGCTTTCTACTCAGACATGGATGCCTTCGAGGCAGAAATGCTGACTGAGTCGAGAGCAGCGAGGATCAGAGAGTTGATTCAGGATGATAGTACGAGGAATGTATCCGAGTATGCGCCGAAGTACGCTATGCCTGAGAATCATGGGACATCGCATATTGTGACTTCGGATAAGTCTGGACTAGCGATCACGTTGACCTCAACTGTCAACTTGTTGTTTGGATCGTTGTTGGTTGTGCCTGAGACTGGTAAGTCTTGTTCCTATTTGCGCGGCGATTTGTATTTTCAATTTCGCTTTGTCTGCGTTCACTACATCTCCTCGCTTCTTGTCTTCGCTTTTCTCGTATGCTTGTGCATGTATCATTTCGTCTGATGTGTTTTTGACTTTGTGGATCACTTCCCCTTAGTAGCTTGGGGCTTCTCTATTATCTTTTCTTTTCTCTTCGTTATTTGCTCAATTTATCCTTAGACTTTCGTCCTAATCCTCATCATTTCGCTTTCCTACATCATGCTACTTAGCTTCATCTATATTTCCTACTTTTATCTGACTCTAAATCTTCTCTTTTGCTTCCTTATCCGCCTTACTCCACTTTCTACACTTATCCCTTCTCACTAACACTCCCGAACAGGAATTATAATGAACAACGAAATGAACGACTTCTCCATCCCCAACATCTCCAACGAATTCTCACTCCCTCCCTCACCAATAAACTACATCTCACCCAACAAACGGCCGCTCTCCTCCATCACGCCGCTAATAGTAACACACACCTCCAACTCCTCACTCTACCTCATCATCGGTGCCGCAGGCGGATCACGAATCATCACGGCGACCGCGCAGGCAGCCTGGTTCTGCATTGAGCACGGCATGAGTGTGCCAGAGGCGCTGGACCAGAGGAGGATGCACGATCAGTTGCTGCCAGCGCATACGACATTTGAGAGAGGCTTTGATCCGCTTGTGGTTGAAGCACTGAGGGAGAAAGGACATAATGTCACTTGGATTGAGGGGTATGAAAGTGTGGTGCATGGCATTAGAAGGCTAGGAGATGGAAGCTGGGAGGCGGGAAGTGAGCCCAGACAGACGAGTAGTGGTGGGCTTGTTTGTTAGGTGTGATAAGAGAGGCTAAGGTGGGGAGAGGGAGTATAGGGAGGTGGGTCGACTTGAGAGGAAGGGGAGGGAATGTCTGAAGAGCTCGTTTGCGTTGGTGATGTGATGTGAGATTGGCGATGACCTTGACTATAGATGGGTTCAAAGACTCGAGGGCCCCCAGATTCATGGACTCACTTGTCTAAGGCTTTAGAGTTCGACAGGCCAAGGGTCCAAGTCTAATGCTCATGGACTTAGAGATTCAAGAGCTCAAAGGTCCAAAGTCACTAGGGTTCAAAGACTTAGATGCTCAAGAGACCAAAGCTTCTAGAGCTCAAAGCCGCAAAGGCTCGAAGTCTATCGAGTTCTAGAATTCGCAAGTTCACATGCTCAAAGGTTTACACGTTCAACAATCCAACACCTATCAACACAACCGCTCCAATGCTAGATCACAGCATCGAATCACCACTTTTCGATCGAGATGAGAGGACACCACGACGGGTCGGGGACGAGGGAGGTTGTATATTCTTTCCGAGGTATTATGGGTATAATTCATTAAGGTTTGTCTGGGTATTTGTTTGATGGAATGTTCGGTGGTTGGCTAGATTCACAATCCTGTAAATTGGTTGAGGTTAGATGTAGAGAGTGTGTATTTATACTTTCATACTATATATTAAGTTTATACTCCCTATCGCTTTGCAGACGTTGGCACAACACTTTACCTGAGACGTCCTTGCCAGGCAAAATTCAGACTCATTGGACAAGGGGATAGGGGATTTCTTTCATCACTGATTGCTGTAGAGTGTAGGTCAAAGCCATGGCGCCCTTGGCTTGGCTTCCCTAGGAGCAAAACGAATACTTGAATTGTGATGTAGATAGGACAAAGTCCTAGATTTGGGCGAGGAATTCAATTCCTCGGACCTAAGAGAGGATCACTTCAACCTAACACATTTCTCACACGCCGTCATATCAACGGAGTAAAGGTCAAGACAAGACAATTCAGCAATTCAAATAGAATTAATCTATCAGGGTATCCAAAGACCAATGATTCGATCACTCACGACGACTTTGCCCTCCCGTCCATCGCCTCTTTAATCCCAACCAACACCTCCATATTCGCAATCCATCCCCTAGCAAACTCTCCCTCAGTGAACCTCTTCGCGCTCCTCCTCGCTCGAAGCCTCATCTCCACTTTCTCCTCCCTGCCCAGTCCCAATGCGCTCTCAAAGCCCGCTGCAAACTCCTTCGACGTCGTGGCATGGAATCCCGTTGGCTTGCCGTCAATTTTCGTAACGATATCTCTCTTCGGTCCCCCAGAGTCGTGGACAACAGAAATGAGACCAGCAGCTTGGTATTCCACAACCCCGATGCCAAAGTGTTCGTTCCACATGCCGTTCACGCCGACGCTGCTGCGACGCAGCCAGTCCAGGATCTCGGGCCAGGAGGCATCGAGATGGAATTCCACTTTCTCCTTTATCTTCAGCTCGTTAGCCATGAGTCTGAGCTCATAAACTCGCTTCGAATCCCCGTCGTCTCGGACGCTGCCCACGAGTACTAACTTCGCGTCCTTGGTTGCTGGGGTGCCGGTGGCGATGAATTCCGCGAAGGAAGTCAAGATGAGTTGGTGATTCTTTTCGGGACGAAACTGAGCGATGTAGAGGAGAATCGACTCGCGATTCTTTTCGGACTCGGGAGAGACATCGACTTCTTGCTCCAATTCCTCGACTGCTACAGGTGGGTAGAGGACTGTTGGAGTGGGTTTCTTGAATTCTTTCCTCCAATTGCCCCAGAGAGAGGTGATGTGTCCTGAAGTCCAGCTTGAGTTCGTCATCACAACATCAATAGAGCCTCCCACAAAAGAGTAGGCTTTGGCGAAGAGCTCCCAATAGATCTTCTTGCCTTTTCCAGCGGCACCTACGCCCTTTCCTGCGTTCACACCTTGCGTTCCTGTTGCTGAGTCTGGATCGAGGGAGCTCAGCATATCGGTTGAAATAGTGGGGTAGTGGACGTATGCTCCTGTTGGTACGTCATTGAATAAAAGCTTGCACAGTGCCAGACTGAATGCATATCCCATTGTATCCACGAAAATGTCTGGAGTGAGGAGGGCAAAAGCATCCCAAGCCAAAACTAGGGATCCAATTGATTGACCCAAGAGAGTAAAATGTGGCCATGATGAAGCAAGAACCCATGATCGTGTTGTAAGATAGAGAAAGGTCACTGTGGGAGGATGTAACGATATGTTGAAACGGTTCTATGTTCAGTTAGTATTTCAGTATTCCCAATTGGAAGAAAATAACTTACCTCTACTCTTGCCAAAATCGCAGCTTTATCGACATCATGATCACCAGTATACACGATACATTTGGCCTTCGGCCATCTCTTCTGAGTAGCTCGAATAGCCGCCCAAAGTACCCTTTCGCCTCCACCGCCAGCATTGCTATTCTCATCAGTTTTGGTTCCATGCTCCAGCAGATCTCACATACCAAAAGGGATGAAAGAAACCCACAATGCCATCCCATTCCTGGTCGCCCTTCTCGCCATTCTTCGCACTGCCAACCGCATAAGCTTCCACACTCTCCCACTCCTCACTGTCCCTTCTCTCCTTTCCCTCCGCTTTCCTCTTCTCTTCCCATTCTGCCTCCTCTTTCACAACAGTCTCCAGGATCTGTGCTTTTCGTCCCGCAGTCTTGTTCCTCAGGTAAAATCCAAGTGTATTCCCAGTCCAGAAGAGTAGTTTTGGACCAAACAGGACAACAACGAGAGGCAAAAAACCCAAGACGAGCGCCACGAAAATGGTTGTTGTTTTTGTCATGCCTAGAGCATAGACATTTCTCCCATCAGGAGCCTTACAGCTTTCTGACATGGTAAAATATAAGTGAAGTTAGGATAGACGTGAAATACTAGTTCATGACGAGGTGGGATACAAGGCGCTGCAAGGCTGGAAAGTTGGCCTTTCCTGTGATTTTCTTGGCAGGGCTCTGTGCGGAACACGGCTTTCACCCAAGACTTTTTTATTTACTTCAACTCCAACATCAACAGCTACGTTAGTAACAGCAAGAATGGATGGTTTGAGAAGAACAATATTCAGTGGATGAAATCGGTTGATAAACCCCTCAATTGTGCACTTCAACAATAATGGCGACCCTCCTCCGCACCACCAGGAAGCTCCATTCCCTGCGATCCTCAGCTCCATCAACCCTCACTCCACAATCACAATTCCTCCTCCTGCCATCCAGTCTCCGAACACGAGCTTTCCACGCCTCTCCCCGCCCACAGCTCATAGCAGAAGCCGTGCAAACATCCCACTACCTCCTCGAAACCCTACACTCGACCACCAACCTACCATGGGCATACACCCTCCCTCTCTTCGCCGTGCTCGTACGCACAACGCTCTTCCTCCCCCTCTCAATCTATACGCGCCGGGTAGCACAGAAGCAAATCTCGCTCTCACCCATCGTCTCATCATGGACACATATCCTGCGCAAAGAAGCCGTTCATGAAGCGGGCCACCTGGGCCCAAAGGCATTGCAAAAGAAGCTGTTGCTGAAAATACGCGCCAAGCGAAGTGAGATCTTCAAGCGATGGCATTGTCAGACTTGGAAGAGCTTCATGCCAGTGCTGCAGATCCCGGTGTTTCTGTCTGTTATGGAGGCAGTGAGGCAGATGTGTGGGACGCATAATGGGTTTTTGGGCATGATGATGCGCTCTTCTGAGGGCGAAGCTGGGTCTGAAGCTATAAGGGCCATCATTCCAATCGATCCTTCACTGGCACTCGAAGGCGCGCTGTGGTTCCCCGACCTGCTGGTAGCAGATCCTCAACTCGCCCTGCCGTTCATCCTCTCAGGCACCATCTTACTGAACATCATGGGACACCGAGCACGCAAAGACCTCCCACGATCTAAATTCGTAATCCGAATCGAGAAAGGTCTCGCCGTGGCGGCACTAGCCATAGGACCCTTAATGCTCCACATGCCATCCGCGCTACTAGTTTACTGGATCGGAAGCAGTTTGTCGGCATGGGTACAGACAATGCTATTAGACAAATTGATGCCATTCAAGAAGCCAGTGGCAGCGTGTAAACCGAAGCGGCCGTGGAGGACTGGTCTGGGCGCAGAGCTTCTGGCGAGGATGGGAAAGGGCGAGAAAGGCGATGAGTGGACACCTAGGGCTGCGAATCCGGATGCGATTGCTGTGGAGGCGAAGCCGAAGGTGCGGAATCTTCGCAGGCAGAGGGGTGTTTAGAAGGCAATTGTTTTGTGGAGAATTACCAATTGTTGTGTATATATAATATGTACAAAATGTAAAACCACATCAAGCCTTTCGAGAGTTCATATATACCCATTCAATAGCATGTTTGCCAGGGCAAAGGCGAAGGATATATTATTTCGAGATATAAGACTAGATATTTAAGAGGTAAATCTATTCCTACTCTTAACGTTATACGGCGTTATGGCACCTAAACAGCAGACAGATTTACTTTCCATACTAAACGACAGCAATACAGCTTTCTCGCCCTACACTCCTCCCCACATCTCCACCACAAAGACGAAGAGATGAATAGCCCGTGAGAGAAAGCAACATATTTCAAATATCTGGTCATAAAACCATGCCATACTACAGCGTGTCTGATACAGTGAAGTGAAGTGAAATATGGCACCTTCCCAATAAGCGAGAAGTGCATAACGAAAATATCTCCTTTATCTGGCCATATATCTTATCGTTCCTCTCTTAATTTCCAGCGTTATTCAGACGAACCTGGTATCAAAGAGTCTAGTACCAGTATGTCGCGGATTGAAAGTGGGAGTGGGAGTGGTACACAGGGACTCGAGAATTGAGAACTGAGATTGGCGATTGGGGATTTCTATCAGTGTGCTCTTCTGAGTGAGATTATGATGGTATCCTTTATCTTGACCTCTCAAGTTCGTGTCGTGTCGTGTGTCTACGGGAAGTGTCTGTTTTCTGTTTTCTATACTGTACCATACCATACCATACCATACCATACAGAGAGGGAGCCGAAGATGATAAGACGCGATGCGTTGATGTCGATATTGATGAGAGTTAAGCGAGAGCATATATCCCTCAATCTAAACCCAAACAAAGCTGCAATACTTCGATGAATTTTCACGTAATTTGGAAGAGACATAAATGCTATTGGAGTCATGAGGATTGTATGGATGTTCGTTGATGGCTTTGAGGAAGTAAGTAAGTAAATATCAAAGCTTCCACGGTTGTCACATCCTATAGTAACATCCACAAGAGTTGGACAGGACTCAATCATCGTGAACCGGAGAAGGATTACTGTGCTTACTTGCTTCAGAATCAAAATGCCTATTGAACGATAGGTGATAGATAAAGCTCTACTCATCTCGTCTGTCTTATGTCGCAGTATTCAAGTCTTAGGACCGAACCAAATATGCTTTACAGGTGTCTAATTGCCAACCACAGGCAAAACTACACGGGTACACCTACCTACATCTGCTGCGACGAAAATGCAATCAAACCTTCTAGCGGCTTCGGTAAAGTAAAGGATATTTCGACCAAGAAGGGCTAATTAGATTCGATGAAATACTATCTATGTAGGAAATATCCTCCTCTAAGTCTAGACTGCCTTTTTGTGCTTGGATACAAAGTAGCGTCATATCATGTCACATCACTTTTTGCGACTAGAAAAGAGCGGTCACCTCGAACAAAACGGACAACATACAGGTTGAGGAAGCATCGGTCTGCATGTGCTGTTTGTTGCCTATTGCCTAACTGGCGAGATTCCACTCACTGCGCTCGAAATCAACACATGTGTATCTTTCGACTCTGGTTACACGAATGTCTTATGTCCAAATCCTGGAATCAAGGACAAAGCGTTGAGACACACGTACGTTTTCTTATCTGCCTCACCAGAATATTGATTCGCTGTCGTGAAGCTCGCCAATCTCGAAGGATCGACACGCAAACGCAAACGCACGTCGACTCACTCAAAAGCCCGACCTAGCTCTGACTCCTACCCAACAATCTTGTGAAAGGGGAACTAGCGAACCACAAGCAAGTAGGTCGCTAGCTTGGTTATGGTATTTGCTTTTTCCGTCGATGACTCTCATTATCTCAGATCGATTAGGTTGCTTCGTAACCACATCTCCGAAAAAAAGAACCACTCAACGTATCTTCTCACCTATCACCTCGCCTAACTGCCATCCATAACCGGTACGTACCTCGCACGTATCCCTACGCCTGCTTCAACCCTCCTGCAAGACATCAGGAACGCACAAACGTGTCTGAGGTACTTTACTTAGTACATGCTTGCTTTTTAGCAAGGTCCTTGTTGGGAAAGCAGAGCAAGATCTCCGATCATCTCGCCTGGCCCGCCCAGTCAGAGTAGAGGACGCCGTGTTCGGTGCGTTTCGGACCGCGGAGTGGTATCACGATTGGGGTTTTTCTTTTGCGTGTTCGGCGCCATCCGGATCCCGTGTGGTCAGGGAGTGAGCTGACACGAAGTGGAATCGGGATCGGGATCGGTGTCATTGACGGTGAAAGGTCAGATGGTTTGTGTAACAGCCGTGTGCCGAGTTTGTGACTCTGATTGCGGTTTCATGGTGTGTGCTCTACTGTGGTCGGTGAGTGAGCTTGGGACAGATAATGGGTAGAGGATGGTAATACAGTCAGGGTACGAGGTCAACTAAGCCTGCCTCTGATCTCTGGTAAGGTGGTAAGGATGAAGGACAGCCTTGTCAAAAGGAAAAAGAGAGGCGCATGTATTCGAGCACAAGCCAAAAAGGCAAATAGTGGCTTTTAACGGCTTAACACCCTGAGTGTTAAGGCAGCTGAGAATAGGAGAGTTCGGGAATAGGGGAGACAATAGGAGGTATGATTGGATGAACAGTAAAACTAGCGGTAAGTAGGACGAAGCTAATGTGATGAGTTGTGGTGATGTGAATTGTGATGGGATTGTGATGAGAAGACGATGATGTCCTAGGCTTCCCCGCATTTTTGTGACATGTCTCTTTGGATTGTGCAGACGAGGTGTTCTGTGCACTTCAATTTGGGATGCAGACACGGCAGGTGCTTGAGGTGGTATTCTACGATGTACGGTAAAAGTAGAGATGGGAATTCCGCATTCGAACTTCAGACAGGTGGTTTGAAAAAGAAACACTTCGTTGTGAGGTTTCCACCATATCGTCTACCATTTCCCAAAGAGGTCGCTTGACCTCCCGATCAAATAGGAGAAGAATCCTCGCAAAAGCACGCGAGGTGAGACTCGTAGAGGGCAACCCTCTCACTGGCATTCTCCGCAAAAGCATGAGGTTTTGCAGTCGGGCTGAGAATAGGAGGATGAGGATGAGCTGGATAACGAGCCTTTGGCTTGACTGGAGGTTGAGGAAAACGTGCTGGTTGGATGGGTCGAAGAGGCGAGGTGGTATCGCCCGAGACCTATGATATGTTCGGTATCGTGATTCAATATTATAATAGACGTCTTATCACGCCTGGATAGCACGACATGGCATGGGCGTGGATGTGAGACACCCGACGGTATTGAGGCTGAGTTGGAAATGCCATGCGTGGAAAGATTAAAGGAGGTCGGCTTCGTTGGTATGGTAAGGATTTGGATGATCGTGATCCGATATACTCCTTCATTGGATGGAATTCTGCGAGGTGTGCATACTGTTCCAGATTTCGACCTTGAAGGTGCCTGTCTACTATGGATGTTTGCTTGTTGTAGTATTCGCTAACTTACTATCGCTCTACAATATCAGCCACGGTTTATGGTATGTAAGCTGGATGGCATGTGCCGTATGTGAGTGTGGTAGTATTGATATTCCGAACAGTCCAATATGCTTGGTCTGGTTGAAAATGGTTGCTCATGCCTTGATTACTGTTGATCTAGATGCTCAGCTGGACGTGAGTGAGAGTGAGGGTGAGTGAGACTCTGAGTAAGGATACGAGTCGGATTTCTTGGATACGCGCAACCTATTCCTCAAGATGCCATGAGACTAGGTTGGTAAATTTTACAGGCAAATAACACTGAATTGCCTTCCTTACTCACCTAGAGTTTCAGTAAACCGCTCTCCCGCCATGTCTCACAAATCAAATGACTTGGTTGGTCAAGGTTGGTTGAATTTGAATCGATTGCGCGATCGTGATCCCCAACAGGCTCAAGTTCAGGCTCAAACTCAAGTGTTGGTTTCGAGTGATTCGCCGTCGTGATTGGTGTAACGACACGCCTTGTTCGCGCGGATTAGATGGCATCATCTAATCTGGGGTAAGACATCCACACGGTTGCAAACATGTGAATATTTCATGGTTCGTTCCATGTCTCACTCACACGAGCAGGGTAGACATGAAGAGTGAAGGAGAATGGTGTGTTTCCTTCCACGCCTCCTTACCTACGTATCTGAACCCTTGACACCGGTGTGCAAACTCACCACTCATCTCTTCTATCAGTTGAGTGAGAGAATGAGTGAGTGAGTTGTGAGCGAAATTTGAGTAATTTAGACGGGAGACGGCAGGCTGAGTTGGATCAGATTGGTTTTGATTTGGATGAGCTGCTGAATAACAGGTTTTGAGATGGCCCGATTGGGAAGAGATGGTGGTACGGCACGGTTATGGGTGAGATAGGGTCGTAAGGGATGTGAGGCAGTGGTAAAAACCTGTTGCGGTTAATCCATAGGGGTGAGAGGGTGTGTGTGTGTTTGTAATCCTAAAGAAGCGAGGATGTCAAGCCTTCGCCGGGAATAAATGGGAATGCTACGGTAGGAACGGAGGTATAGTTGTTTTGCCTGATTATTGATATCGAGCCGCGATCGAGATCCTTCGGAAAGTAAAAATGTATTTGCAGTTTCTGGCTTGATGTGCGTATGTGCGTATATGTGCGTGCGATAGTCTCCGCCCGTTTGTGATTCCCATGTAAAGTGAACCCAGGTAAGCAAGAGTCTGTTGAGGCTATTTCGCTGCCTACTACCATGTCGTCACATCAGCACCTGGTATCAAGACTTGGCTAATCTCATACTGTAGATGAGCTGACAACGACACCTCATCATCATCACGTTATCCGTTATCTTTCTTCCTGCTCACTCACTCGGGGCAATATCGGAACCTCTTCCATATTCCCTCCTCATTCGACCAACCCAACAGGCACCAGCCACTCCAAGTCTAGACCTCGTCTATTGGAGTGACGAAGTCTGAAAGTGAGGCGAGGGTGAGGTGATCCTACAGCGGGACGAACCGTCCTGGTTTGCTTTTTCTGGGCCTTTGTATCGTTTTTTGTACCTCGAGCATCTTTTGCTTTTCAGAAACGCCCCAGGTTGGATTGGATTGGATTGGATAGTATTGGATCGAGATGTATTGGATAGAATGCCTTTCACACGCCCGGTCGCTCACCGTGAATTTGATTGCTTTGAATTTCAAATTCCGATTCAATGCCAATCTACGAATTAGGCTCCCTCACCTATCTTACCGACAACTCGCTTCTCTTGGGCTTTACGTAGCAATGAATGTGTTTCACAAGAATGATTTAGAATATCCATACCAGTATTCTGTTCTGTCTTAAATTACCTCTGCAGATTCCTATCATTCCTCACTCGCTTGCTCAGCATGACATTTCAATCACCTTGCATACAACGTACCTTACCCCGCCACGTCTTCCTCCAGACTTTCTCTCCCTCCTGTACTTTCTATACAGAAAACAACAAAGGCGCCTGTAAACACAGACACAGAAGAAAGATGCACGTGAGGCCCGTTTCAGAAAGCTCGCATGGGAGTGGTTGGTGTTTAGTATTGGTACCTGTCCCATCCCTCATGATCGAAGCGAAAATTTTCACGCTTGTGAGAAAAAAGGCAACGGGCTTCCATCTCCGACCCGTTTCCTGGGTTCGCAGCTTCGCATGTGCAGTGCGGTATGTACTCCGAACATCGAACCAGTATTGTGGGGTTGAATTGAATTGAGGATGTGGAATTGGGAATTGGGAATGCGATGAATTGGGGGTTTTCCCTTGGGGTGCATTTGGTTGCATTTTCGAAATGTGAGGACAGTTACCGTACAATACCGTGATGTACGGGAGACTCACTCTCGATGAGAGGAAAGGACTCATGCAGAGATGAGCACACATGCAGTGCTGCCCAGCACGTAGCATACTAGTCGGCGCATTCATTGAGGGGTGATTTACTGGAAAGATGTGGCATCGTGAATGTCCGTTCGACGGTGTTGACGATCCGCATTCAGTTAGTGTCTAGCTATGCATGGATGAAGCCTTCGACGGGTTAATTCGTCAGATAGATTGGTAGGTAGTGGACGATATCGGGAGGGAGGGAAGTAAAGGGAAAGGGAAAAGTTGCTCGGGTAGTAACTAGTTAGTACGGTTGGCTTGGAAATATGATAGATTGTGGGAACGACATGGAGCAAGAGTTCGACAGCAATGCACGTTCATGGTAAGCGCCATGGGAGAGGGAGACAACGTCGTCTGGGGATGTTTCTGGCTGAATAGAAATGGACTGATTTGAATTGAAACCCCATTGACAGAAGGAAATTATGGGATCTGGGTTGTCTATCGTCTATTGTCTATTGTCTGAAGGCATCGCGGACTTCGAGGGGCGGGTTTTGGGTCTAGACCAACTCGACCCTTGAACTAGAAAGACGCCGCTTGAAATCCGATGGTGGTGGCTTTCATGTCTAAGTCCACAGTTCACATACCGACCGTCGACGACCAAAGACTTTATCCCCGTTTCTTTGGCACTGGAGTTTAGCTGTCTTTGTATTTTTGGGCCCGGTTGGTTCGAGATATGGAAGTACACTCGGGGCTTTGATGTGTCTCTTCTCTCAAAGAAGTCGTCTATCAACTCGGGCCGCACGACGGCCGTGTGGTTAAAACGAGGGATAGGATAGGTATCGAGAGACCCTTGAGGCATGGAGTTGAGATCCTCAAGGATGTGGTTGTGAGACTGCTATGCCACTGTGAGGTCTCAGCGCTGCACGCCTGCCCTGGTGCACATTGCTGCTGGCTCAGTGTTCACGCTCGTGCCAATTCTACCCCTCCATGGAGAAGACATGTGGTTTGAATCGAAGATATCATATTTTCAAAGACATGAAGGTTGTCAGACATGTCGTGAACATCTAATTTACACCATTCCCATGGAGGGGGACAAAGAAAAAATACACGCCCCAGAATATCGAAGCCAGGAGTAGAATATTCTTCAAGCATCCTGACGGAATTGACATGTAATTGTTCTTTTTTTGCATGCATGCACAGCGCCAGTTTGAGATTTTGAGTTGGGATAGTGAAGAATTTTGGCTGTGTGGCAAGAGACACTACCATATTTTTTTGCGGGGGAAAAAAAGTATAACAAAAATTTATAGAGACATTGAGGTATTTCAGGTGATTTGCTCCCGCAGAGCAGCAAGAGCCAATAATGAACGATACTTTTTGGATACCGTCCCGAGCCAGCGAGCAGGAGGACCGAATCATGGGGCGAGCAAAGAATGCAAATGCTACTCCTGCGTTGCGACAAGTCCAGTGCCATCAATCCGTGCGATCACATCAGACTGCACTGCTGCAGGTGGACGGACACGAACGTGGAGAAAGGGAGGCTTTGACCTCACTTCCCACCGCCTCCAGCAATTTTCTCCGCATTTCGAGGTCTCACGACAGCGACGACGACGACGAGGTGGAGGATGGAGGACGGGACGATTGGGATTGAGGGGGGAGGGTGAGTGTGAGAGTGTGAGTGATGGATATGGACCCTGGATTGTCCTAGACGAACGAGACCAGGCTCAGACAGACGACACGGACACACTTTTGTATTGCTCATCATGCGGGCTTGCTGAAGCGAGTTTACAAGAATGCGCACTAGGGACGGCCTGCTAGAGCAGCGACTTTTTATAAGAGGATACGGCGGCTATCGAACAATTTGATTTGGTGTACTACTGTGCGACTGGACCTTTGCATTGGGGTGAGCGATGGTGACGGAAGGCTGGAAATGTAGTACGGAATACTGAATACCGAACGACGGCGAGGTAAAGCAGGCAGGTTAAGGATAATCTGGTGATGCTAGTGGAAATCATATGGATATTCAATGAAAGTGGTGTTGTTGATTTGGAGACAGCCGACTTTCTTTCTTTGATAGTCATCGACAGAGAACAATGACATGTCCTTCGGCTACTTACTCGAGTAGTGAAAGTCTGGAGACAAAGCACGACACAAACTATCTATGATCGGCGAACCCCATTCTTCAATTGCCATTTCTCGAAGGTATTCATAGAAAATTCCAGAAGACTACCAAGGCACATAGATCTTCGGTATTTTACCAAAGCAAAGGCGAGGATTGAATCTGCCACTTGCATCATCCTGATCTTGATCTTCCATCGACATCCTCTTTTGTCAAACTTGACCACGCTGTACCACCCACTTTGTAAATAGCCAAGGACGATATGCAGCTCAATTCATGGTGTTGCAGCTCGACATTGGCATTTTTATTTTTATTTTAGGTTACGATCAGCGGGAAGAAGGGGGGGCGGTTGTTTCTATTGGTGTATGCAGAGCAGATGAATTGAGATTTTAGGCGAATTTGTTGAATGATTTTCATTCAAAGTGGCCTGTCTACGAATATCTTTGCAAATGACTTGGCGTTGGTTAGTTCTGAGGATTCGCCTCTTTGTTTGTATGTCTAGGGCGTACTGAGGTGTGTAGATGGGCTGAGATGGGGAATTGAGGGCGTTCGCTGAGGGTTGCGAAGTTGTCTTACTTAAGATGTCTCTCCTAATGTTTTTTTCGCCCAAAAGACTCACCTGCAGCTGGGCTTGATGTCTCATGTTAGACTCGCTAAGACATAATATCTTGATATTCCGCTCTACAACTCTTGGTCTACTATTCGACTACTACTTGTAGCTTAACATGTAAATCGGATTGACCGACCTAATAGGCCTAACTCAGCCCAAGATACTTATCATACATTCCCTCTTCATACCCAATTCGACTTTGACCCGAGTCTGCTAACCATCCTCTCCCACCTCCTTTTCTCCCTCGCTTCACTACCTTACTCTACTATACAAAGTGATCGACTAGACTTGCTCTTCTTACAATCTTGGTTATCTCGAGTGTAACGCACTTACATCACTGTCACCTTTCTGAACCCCCTCCTCTTCCTCCGTACCATATCCACATCCATACCCATACCTTGACGATTCTCCACCATGTTCCAAACCCTCCCTGTCTGCTTCATTGATTCCAGGCCATACAAACACCCATAACACCCACCAAGTGAATCCACAATGCCGCAAGACACCTGCACACCCTCAGTAAAAGTGGCAGGCCACCCTGTCGCCATCGAATAATCAGCCGGCCTGTCACCTTTACTAGCGTAATCGCCGCTGCTCCTCCAAGCTCAAATGCTATCCGGGCCCCAGCAAAATGCCCAAATGCCCAGTAAAGGCCCCAATCGTATCGCCCTCTCTCTTTTTCCTGTCTGTCCAAGTGTCCACCACCATCAAAGCACCCACCACCTACCACCAGCACCACTCACAATCTACTCCGATTCTTGAACGTCCCCACTACTTAGTACGAACCCACTACTCTGTCCACGAACGAACGAATCCACTCAACACAACACCACAACCACAACCACCACCAACAATACCTTACATAGGGCACTTCTACTCCTACTTCACCCACCTTCTCCCGCTTCAGACCCGCACCGCATTTACGTCGCTCAACATCGTTGCTTCACCACTCACTCCACTTTACCTCACCTCTTCCTCTTCTAACCTTCATACCCTCTCTTTTACCCCCGGACCATTGTCTTGATATACTCAATGCTTCTCTTCTGTTGACCTGCTTGTACATACTTCGATTCCAAGAAAAACGTCAGCCAAAGATGAGGTCGTCGAGAGTCGTGCTCCCCATTTTTACCAACAATCATCACAGTCATGATGGATCATACCAGGACTGCCTCCAGTACACCGGCCTCGAGCCCGGGTCTCTTCAATCCTAATAACAATTCCAACCGTACCAATCTTCCGCCTCCGTCAGATGGAACCCCTCATTCGAGCCCGTATCTGCATCCGTTGCAGATGCACAAAGTTAGAGAGTGAGTCTATTTGCTTTTGTCAAAATTTCTGCTCGGCAAGACTCTGTATGCGGTATCGAGTCTACAGTCATACAGCACTTTCTTATGTTATTCATGCCTGGATCAAGTGAATCTATGGATAGAGCATCTGCGAATTTGTTTGATTGATTGTTGGGGATTTTGAGACCCCACCGCTCTCAACGTCATGGCCCAAACTAACTTGGCAATACAGAACACACAAAGCATCGGTCGAGCAGGACTTCATAACTGGCCGCAAGTTGATCAATCAATACGAGATCTTGAACGAATTGGGCAGAGGTGTTCATGGCAAGGTCAAGCTGGCGAGAAGCCTGGAGACGGGAGAACAGGTCGCAATCAAGATCATTCAAAGGTTTTCCAAGAAACGCAAGCTTGGTCGAGTCACCGTCTCCCCAGAAGACAAAACCAAGAGGGAGATTGCCATTCTCAAGAAGATCCGCCACAGCAATGTCGTCGGCCTGCTAGAAGTCATCGATGACCCAGAATTGAAAAAGATTTATATGGTGCTGGAGCATGTCGAGCTTGGAGAGATCGTATGGCGTAAGAAGGGCGACAAGAATATCTGTCACCTTGAACGACGGAGAATCGAGCGAGAGCAGCGAGGAGAAATTGAGACTGGCGAGGACGAGAAATACTTCAAGATGATTGAACGCAAACGTCTGCAGAAAGATGCCAAGCAAGCGAAGATTGCCCAAGCAAATGCCGCCGGCCATGCTGAGTATTGGAGCTTAGAGCATGGAGATGATCTTGAGGATGACCTGTCCTCGCTGTCAAGGGAATCAACTCACGACTCGACTCAAAATCTTGGTTACTCAAACAGATCTCTCTACCGATCAAACCCTGGTTCTCGAGCACACTCTCAAGCAGCATCTAGGGCACCTTCAAGAACCAGCTCTCGTGCTCACACCCCGCATCCAACAGAATTCGACATTCCTGCCATCGATAGCGATAACGAAGGTGAGACACCAATGGAACTTCCGTCCTACGGATCAGCAACCGCTCTCGAAGGAACGTACTACGGTTCATATGCGGACGATGCCATGTATCGTGGAAGATCGCCAAGCACGGCCGACAGTGTCATTTCTCACATGTCTTCAATGGATGGCATGCCTCATGATGCTTTCGAGGACGACTTCTCCTATGTCCCATGCTTCACTCTTGAGCAAGCTCGATGCGCTTTCAGGGATACGGTTCTTGGTTTGGAATATCTACATTACGAAGGCATTGTTCATCGGGATATCAAGCCTGCCAACCTACTTTGGACTAAGGATCATCGTGTCAAGATCTCTGACTTTGGAGTCTCGTATTTTGGTCGACCTATCCGTGATGGAGAGATGGAGGAGAACATTTCCGAAGCTGATGCGACTGATTTTGATAACGACCTGGAGCTCGCCAAAACCGTGGGTACACCAGCTTTTTTCGCACCAGAATTGTGCTACACCGACCTCGATATTGAGCAACCTCGTATCACGGAACAGATTGACGTGTGGTCGCTTGGTGTCACCCTTTATTGCATCATCTTCGCTCGCATTCCCTTTCTGGCCGATGATGAATACCAATTGTTCAGGTCCATTGCGAAGGACAATGTGTACATTCCTAGAAGACGCCTCAAGGCAGTCGATCCGAATGCCCAGCCACCACAGGGCATCACTATTAAACGCACCGGGCCATCACCTGGTCCCTTTAGAGACGATGGAGAACTCGCGTTCGAGGAAATTGATGAAGAATTACACGACTTGCTACGTCGTATGTTGATCAAGGATCCAGCTGAGCGAATCAAATTGAGAGAGGTGAAGCGTCATCCATGGGTTATCAAAGGTTTGCATAATGTCATCGGATGGCTCGATGATACAGATCCATCTCGGAGGACTGCAGGAAGACGCATTCAAGTCGACAGGGGAGAGCTGGAACGTGCTGTGGTACCCATTACCTTTTTGGAGCGGGCTCGATCAGCAGTCAAGAAGGCTGTTGGGAAGGTCATTGGTGTTGCTAGGAGCGAGACACGAAGCGAGGGATCTCGTCGACGAAGGGCTGTGAGCAATGCTACCAGCTCTGGTGCTGATACCCACAACAGCCCATCAACTCCGGTCTTGAGGGATAGCCGTCGGTCCAGTCTTCGAGGAGATGAGCTTCACTACATGTCCCTCGAAGATGTTCATCTACAGCATCATCGAGAGATAGCCGAGCATCCTCTAGCGCAGAGTCTCACGGTTAGTCCAGATCTCTCCTACGATGGTAGAGATGATCCTTTTGCGCTTGACTTTGCTCAGCATTCCCACCCGGTAGGAGACACTCCCATGACTGAACCTGTACCATCCGGTACGACAACAGAACCTGATACAAGACCAGGTCCGCCGGATCGTGCCATCTCGGCGGCGGCTTCTATTCAGACGGTCGTTCAACGTGGGCACTCGCATTCTCGGTCGGTAAACAGCCCTACAATTGGTCTCCTTGACGATCCACGATACGCTCCAGGACCCTTTACGGATCATAACGGCGCCCTTTTTGGTGGACATCTCTGGACAGGCCCTAGGGGACGAGATTATCTGGCTGAGATTGAGGAAGGTGTGGTATCGCGTGCTCGTTCAGTTGATCGAAGCTTGTTCGAATCGGACCTGAAACATTCAGAACCTGTCGTAGCTACAAGCAGCGCCACAGCAACGGGCAAATTCGAGCATTCACCAATTACGCTGAAGAAGCCATCTCGATTTCAAAGTCGCTCAACATCAGTCAGTCCAACAAGTGCAACTGCTCATGAAGGCCCACTAGCATCCCCAACTTTCTTTCACCGACGAACATTCTCCGCGTATCAAAATGGGCAGTCTTCTTCAACTCCCAGCATGCCACAAACCGTTCTAGCTGCTTCTAATCTGGAGCAACGACCATCTACAGCCAACCGAACTCCAGAAGGGAAAACACCTCCACCCCGGGTCTACGAGAGTACTGCTGAGTCTTTCAGACGTGCAAAGGAAGTCTTTGAACGCAGACGCATGATGGAAGCAGAGGCCGAGGATGAGAGACAACGTCAATTGATACATACAGCTTCTAACCTGGCATGTCCTCCTTCTCCAGACGATGATATCTTCGTCATGAAGCAAGAGGAGGCCGCTAGACGAGCACAATCCTACAGCTCCGTCAATTCATATAGTTTGACATCACCATCAGATTTCAACTCTCCAATCTCATCAGCCAACCTTGGCTCAACGGAACAATTCTATGCTTCTGTTCCATCGTTACCTGCGCTCATCTCTGGAGCATCCTCGGTTTCTGCAGATACAGAGGGTGACATGTTGCAACTTCCTGGTGTTCCACAGCTCCCAGATCACGGTTTTACAAGACATAGTACACCTGATTCTGTCACACCACCAGCTCTTTCCAAGGACAACGCGACCTCTATTCCCGAAGAGGAAGACGATGGGTACAACGGCGATGGTGATACGAGACACAGACTCAATGACGATTCGGACTCAGACTCGGATGATGATTGCTTGACAATGGGCAAGCGTAAGCCAGCGAAGAGATCGCCGGTTACAGACAGAGGAAGCTTTCGAAAGCTTGAACGAAAGAATACCAACAATAGTGTTGGTAGCACCGAGACGGCCAAGAAGGTCGAGATGGAACGATAAAAAGTTCCTCATTTTCCCACATCATATTTTTCTTTTCATGCATGGCGGCTATGGTCATTTCTACGAGCATAATGGAGGGTGTTTCATATCGGTTGGAAGGGTTACAAAAGACGAAATGCGATGCATATGAATGGGACTATGCATACAACAAACACGCAAGCAGGATGGGTGGGAGGATAGAAACATTTCAAGGATGGATGGATGGAAAGGATGGAAAGGATGGAAAGGATGGAATATATGAACATGGACATGGCCATGGTCATGGCAGAATGGATGGGAGATCTGTAGGCATGGAGGATTTTTTATTATTCGTCGCATTGAAGCAAGCGTTGGCGTTGTCGGCATGGATCTTTTTTGTCTTTTTGTTACCTCATTCCCACCTCCTCTCTTCACGCTCGGCGAAGCTGGAGTCTATTGGAGCCGGTATGGGACTCTGGAAATATCGGAATGGGAAATGGGTGGATCATGTTATTGTAGCATAGGTTAAGAAACGGAGAGGTTGAGCAATGCGTTGATTTAAGCGAGCAGATAGAAGAGTAAGAGAGAGCTATGAGAAAGAGTTAGTTCGTCAGTCATGGATGACTTTGATACGTTTTTATCTGATATGAAGAGATGCGGATGATGGAAAGGGAATTTTTGTATTCATGGCCTGGATGGACTGGACAAGTGATGGATGGATGGATGAACGAGTTTGACGGATGATAATCATGATCTTCCTGAAGATATATAACTTGTTTTAATAAGACTATAAATAAAGATATTACATATATTTTGGATCATACTACGGAACTATGGCCGTTGTCGTGTAATGTGACGATTTTTCGAGATTTAGACATGGGGGTGATGTGTGTATACTAGTATTTCACAGGGTTCTTTTTAGATATCTTGATTTAGATTTTAGATTTCCCTAATTCTATACGACTTCCTCCCTCACTTTGATAACTACTACTTACTTTATGCCAACAATGAATAACTATGATGCATGAATAGCTAGTAATAATGATAGCACTTCTTTAACAAACAAGAGCGAGATGAGAGCACAAGTTGCGGAAACGGGGGCATGAAATTCAAAACGGGGAATGTATGGCATGAATATATGGCATACGTGCGTGATATCTGGCGTAAATTCCGCTTTTGGCTTTCTTGCTTGCTTGCTTCGTGGCAAGGCAAGGCAAGGCAAGGCAAGGCAAGGCAAGGCAAGGCAAGGCAAGGCAAGGCAAGGAGATGTAATATAATACTCTGGATGCGGAATGGGAGACTGTTTTGTTAGGTGGGTTGGTTGGTTGGTGAGTGGGTGGGTCGATATGAAGTAAGGTGAAATAAAGTGGAGTGAAGGAAAGTGTATAGTTTTGTGTGATTCAGTGTATATAAGACTAAGTATACTTAAGGACGATAGACATACTGGAGTATGCCAGTTTGTAGTTGCGCGCTAAAAAGTTCGGGATGGGATGGGATGAGACCCGAGCTTGAAAAGAGATGTAGGAGAAGAGTTTTAGTTTACGTTTAGGGTAGGAGGGAAAGGGAATTAAACACAATTATACTCTATTGTACACTTTTTTTTTTCAACTAGAGACAAACTATATCGGATATACCTGGCTATGTATGTCTACATGAGATACAATAGAAGGGAGGAACATTTTATACTTCAATAACTTTAGGAAAGGAAAGAAAAGAAACAGGCTCTAAGATATAGTACGGACATTACCAATACCAACACCAATACCACTACTAATCACGAAGATAGATACCAAGTTGATTGTGTATGCTCGGAAAGTACACACTGTATAATTAGCTATACGAATAATACCTTATATATCCACATCTTACAGGTTTAGAGGTTTACATCAAGGACAACCTACATTACCCCATCCCCCCATTATCCTAAGGTAAGTAAGTGAGTAACAAACTAATAAAACAATCTAGCCAACAAGCAAACATGCATGCAGTAGGCATTTCCCGCCCCACCTAACCACAGTTTACCGCAGCCCACTTTGAAAGCTTCCTTTCAAGACGGCAAGACAAAATTCTGACTCTGATTCTAATTCTAATTCCCAATTGTGTACTTTTGAGGACCACACAATAGAGTCATGGGAGTTGCAAAACCCAACTCACCTTAACTTAACTTACTTTCCCTTGGTTCACTTGGTAGGGGACACAGGCATAGCCATAGACATAGAGACCAACCTTGAGATGGAGATGGAAAGTACTAGTTCAGCCACGCTACGCTACGTCGCTAAAATGAATATATATAATATCCTATCATTTCTCCCCCTCCCTCTCTCTTTCCCTCCCTTAGCTATATATTATACAATAAAGAAATGTGTAGTGAGGAAATGTGCAGTGAGGAAATGTGCAGTTGAGAAGTGTGGTATTGGTATTGGTATTGGTATTGGAGAAAAATGCACTAGGATTTGCACTTCCACTTTCTCCGTCTGTCCCCAAGGTAAGTGAGTAAGTGAGTTAGTAAGTAGGTATTCTTCTACTCTTCTATACACATAGCTTGGCCGTATCTTTTTCAGGCTGAAGTTCGCTCTGTTAGTATTTTACCTACTCTCGGCTCTCAACACCTTCACTAGATCACAATAACCCCTGTTTTGATTCAGGGGCGGCTTGAATTATTTCACGTTCAAGTTCAGGTTCGACCGATTGTTTCCAACCTGGCCTAGCGCTTAAGCGAAGTCATTTTGCTCTTTCGACAAATCAGGAATCGGGAGTGGTTTGAAGAAGCAAGCCAGTCAGTTGGTCCTTGTATCAAACTAAACCAAGCCATATCAAGCCAAACGAAACGAAACGAAACGAAACCTCCTTGCACGCACACATCAGCAATACATATGTAGGTTACCTACATTGAGGAATTCAAAGCACACTTGCTCCCAACCCATATTGAGTGTATTTTAATCCTAATCCCAATCTCACATTTCGAAAAAATCGTACCCCAAAACATGAATACCTTACTTCGCAGCGATTCCAACTCAAATTCCAGTTCTCATTCCTCTATGCTCCAGACATTACAGAACGGACACAATCACTCACTTGTCATCAAGCAAGCAAGCAACGAAGCAAACAAGCAAAAATTCACCAAGCAAGCAAGCAAGCAGAGTTATGTCTCCCCTCTCCCCGCTCCCCTCTCCCTTCTGTTGAACTCAGCCGAGAGAGAGACGCAAGAGCTCGCTCGACAGAACGGAGCAGAGCAGAGCAGAGCAGAGCAGAGAAAATCCAACAAGCTCCAGCGGGCGGGGGCAGGCGACCGTGACGATTGGAGATTGGAAGTTAGAGAGTCAGGACGCACTTAAGGTACCTTACCTACCTACCTACTCACCTAGCTACCTACCTAGCTACCTAGCAGGGCAACAGATGGGAGCGAGTAGAGTGGTATGGCGATTATCTTGTTATTACACAGCTGCAGAAGAATTTTGGTAGAGGATAATTAATAGTCAATAGGTAGGTAGGTAGGTAGGTAGGTAGGTAGGTAGGTAGGTAGGTAGGAGTCTCAGATAGGCAAGGGAGGTAGTTCGAAATGGCTAGGAATGGTGTGGCGTGCTGTGCTGTGGTGTATGAGGGCGTGTAAGGTAGAGGCGTGTTTCTAGTTCTAGGAGATGCTAGCTTTGCCCAAGGTACCTACCTACCTACCTGACATGCTCCTCCGTCACCGAGTAGGTAGGTAGGTAGGTAGGGTGTGTTTTGTTTGGGTTATACGCTGTAATCTTACTGTGCTGCGCATCCTTACTGAGCTACTTGTGTTTATGTTTGTGTTTGTGCTAATGAGTGAGTGAGCGAGTAGGAGAGGGTGTAAGAGGCATGGAAAGAGAATGTACTTCTCTACCATTCCATGCGATTCATAGAGAGAGAGAGAGAGCATTCCCGTTTCCCCATTTCCCATCTCTCCAAGCCAAAGCCAAAAATAAGGTAGCGTAACCCTTTTTGTTACTCACCAGGAACCCACGAACAAGACAGCTCTGTTGGAGCCCCGTTGAGAGATTTCTTCGCACCTTCATCTACTGGCAAGTGTACGACAGTGGAAACTTAAAGTACGTGTAAGATCATGTCTCGATCGTTAAGAGTAGAGAGCGCTTGTCGAATCTTTGCGATGCGTTTCCGCGCGAGTTCTTCAGAGCATGTAAACCGGACCCATCAAAGTACGAAGGAAAGTTTTATAATCACACTAAGCTATGAATTAAAAGAGAATAGTAGAGAGAGGCGCCCAATTGAATGTAACTTCGCGCAGCATCCCATCCCGAATCACATCTCAACAACGAACCAAGTCTGGAGTCCCGCCAATCTCCGCTGTGTTGTCCACCAACAAACGTAATCCTACATAAAAATCTCCACCTTTCAGCAATCAAGAGGCAGTATCTCCTTCTGTTCAGTAGTAGTGTGTTTGTTACAGGTCTTATACACCTGCTGCTTGAGCAATATATAGCCCAACCCAGCGACTTTGCGAAATGTACTCGTCTGTTCCCAATGAAAGAAAATCGCCCAAGTCAAGCGACTCTGATCCCGTAGGTGTTGTATCAAAGAACCACATTAGGAAATACAAAGAGAAGCGAATTGCATCAAGCTCCCATGAGCATCCGGGACCCCGCAAATGATGAGATGAATTAACATCGCCATCATCCATCGCCACAACACCGGATGGGAAACCAGTAGCAAAACCACACTTGTGGGTCATGAAAATAGAATCAGCTTTGTCGCAACGAATCTTCAAAACCAGTACGATCTCAACACCAGATCTCATCGTCATTTCCAGTCGTCACGATGAGCGAACAATTGAAGTGACGTTCACGTTCCCCCATTGCCGACGGAAAGCCCCATATATAGGGATGAGCTACAGTAGCTAAACTAAATAGCAAAAACTACTGCAAAGCCAGCACAAGCATCTTCACCATCAACTTACCATGGTGGTTAGTTCATAGCTCAATTTCCAGACCAAGTGCCAGTGGTGTCGCTGGTCGGGCGGCTGATGAATTTCGATATCTAGCCATGCCGGCCTTTTGCAAGACAGTGGTACTGTATGTGGCGCCAGTTTAATGAAAAGGTTCATGCGAACTTCATACCTTACATTGAATGCGAGGGCGATAGAAACAGTACCGTGTGAGCTCGTCGGCGTGAAGGAGAGGAGGCAGCTGCAGCTCTGAATTTTCGCTGAAAACAAACCGAGAGGTCGGAGTCGTGTCGAGACAGATGGGGGGAGATACGAGGTGCATCGTGCGTGCATGGGTTTGAGACACCAGCCCATATAGTATTCACAAAGTCTCAGTTAACCTACTCGGTATCAAGAATGATATGTCCTGCACTTGATATTCCTTCGGTAAATGTCGCAGACTGAGCAAATATGTCACCTGCCTGAGTATTGACTGCTAAATTACAGTAGCAATTGGGAAGTAAACGCTCAGTGCTGACATAGAAAAAACATGTTCGAAATCGAATGAAAATGGTCATCACACTTTTTCGGTTACCAACTTCTGGCGGTGAGCAGGTTATAACTCTCAATTGACCGATGCATCTTGCTAGAGTCAGGCGAGGACAAGAATTGACCGAGCAGGACGACATCGTGTGGTCCGAGATTTTCCAACCTTTGTGAGTCGTGGCTCAGGTATTGGAGCATTATCGGCCCAGCACATCACATGTGGTGGAGAATCAGGTAACGTGGCAACGCATGTCGCTAAGCAGGTTTCTTGCGGGGGGCGATCTTCTCGTGGACCTTGAATTCGGTCAGTCAGACGCGTGTTGTGCTTGGTTTAATTCCATGAATTCCATGATTTTCAGATTTTCAAAGCCCAAATCTTGTCCCACGACATAGTATTACATCCCATATTATGACTTTTCGGTGTAGAATTGAGCGATTTGAGCCTGAATCACTGAGATATCAGTCTTCGCCACAGGTGATGTGGCTCATGTCACACTTCAAACCCCCTTGTCGTGCTGAAATCTTGCCCAAGATCCTCAATCTCGGCCCGTCACAGCCACCATCACTTTTCCCGAGCTTTCGGTTGCCCCGGTTCGCAGTTGGAACTTCCAAATCTACCTTCTACCTTAGTTTGGGGTGAATGGTTTGCTGTGTGTCAAGCAGTTGCAGTACCACACCAGTAAGTACCACACCAGCACCAGCGCGACGTGATGCATGAAATGAGGTGATACAGTACCTACCGTACCTACCGTACCTACCTCCAGACAGTGCTACCGGCACCTTGTGCACCTTGTGATCAGCACTCTAATTTAGTAACCATGTGGAAATTAAGTTCGAGGATCAGTCAGGATCAGTGAGACTTTGATGTTCCGATTGTCTTACCAAGAGAAAGGGACGAGGTCAAGAGTGAAGAGAAATTCAAGCCATACTAAGAACAGTGCGGGTACGGGTACCTGAGAAAGGCAATCGATTGTCGAGTCTTGAGAGAATTCTCGCGAAAGTCGTGAGGGAAAAGGAGAAATGTTTCGGGAAAATGAGCTTCAGCTCTGCAGGGAGGGAGGGTTTCGCTTGTTGGCAGTTTGTGTTGGGCCAGGGGGGGAGGGGAGAGAGAGAGAGAGAGAGAGGGGGGGGGCTGCACTCGGCTGGCAACGCAAAAGGAACATCTTGGGTGACGGCCGTGCAAGCCTAGAGTGGCTGAAAGAAGCACCATCAACCAATCGATAGCACATTCATAACGGGGACCACTTGAGTCAGTCCAATGAGAAGTGATGACCAAGGAAGTGAGGCGCTAGAATCAGGAACTTGTTCCCCCAGATCTCAACCAGGATATGGCCAGGATATGCATGCATAACTTGCACAGACTGGTCAGACCCTTAAGTCCAGACGTCACTCGGATAACTTTGATTTGATGCAGAGCTTGGTGGTTGACACTGCTTGCTTGTCCGCGGTGGTCTGTCATACCTGGGTGAACTTGCAGAAAGGCGTTGCAAGTCCTGGACTGTACGGTACTCGTACAGTACGTAGGTGATGTCCAAGAAGACCATCATGGCTGAATATAGTCCAGACTGCAGTGATGTGTTCACTGAACCGTGCCAGCAGTGCAGCAGCGCAGGAGCGCAGGAGTGCAGCGCACGCTCGCAGGCTGCAGTGGGGAGGGACCAACGTCTGAGTTCTGAACACGGGTGGGATCTGGATGTGATGTTTGAACGGACCTTGAGAAAGTTGCGTAAACTCAAATCAAATCAAATCAAATCAAATCAAATCAAAATGAAAGGGGCTTGCTTGTACGCATCTCGGATGTCTCTCGAGTCCTTGGATAAATGCAACTGGGTATAATGTTCTTGAATCTAGAAGCCATTCACCCCTTCTGCCGCCGGACCAGATAGGAGGCAAAAGTATGATGTTTGATGTTTGGACGTGCATTCCCCGCAAGCAAATTAAGGATGGGACTTGATATCGACATCGGATCTTTCTATCTTAAATTATCTTAAATTATCTTAAATGGCTGGTCGAGATCTCTCCAGTGATGTCAGGACCAAGTTTATGATCCTTGAACGATGAAATCCTTGAAGCAAATCATCATGCTGGTCTGTACTCCACCCATCAACCATCATCAATCATCCAACCATCCAACCATCCAACCATCCAACCATCCTCCATAGCAACGAAACCCTGAGGTCTGTTCCAAGGTCAACAAGTGGCTGGTGTGTCCTGTCTTCGTATGTGATTCAATATCAAAAACAATTACTGTCGAGAGAGCCACCACCATTCAGAGGACTCGAGCCAGCAAAATGGGGGAGATTGAAGTGTCGCAGAATGTTCGAACAAGTTCGTGGGTTATCAGACTTATCGACTTATCAGTTCCCCCGTACTGGTACTGGTACAGGGTAATCGCATCGCATCGCATGAATGACTGTGTTTCTTCTTCTAGCAGATTTTGACATTTGACAATTGACATGTTCGTTCAGCCATGGATTGGGGTTTGATCTAGAAGACTGCCGAGAATGGTAATTCGTTAGCACATGCATGATTTTCACATCAGTTTCTCAATCATTATCATCCCATTCATCGTTAATCATTAATCCTCGTCCACCTGATGAATGCTCAGGACCCCCCAAGATACTTCGCTGGCAGTCCCTCACAGATGGGTCTCTGCAAGATAGACAGACAGACAGACCCGACGCGACCCCACCGTCGCCGCAACCGTCACCGTCACCGTCACCATATGCATCGACTGTAAATCGAAGTTGGTGGAGGACTTGAGGAGGTTGAAAAAAAAAATAATAATAATAATACAATAATTGATTGTGCTTGTCGAATAAACAAGCCTGATTGAGCGAGCCGGAAGGTGGAGAAACATATTGTGGGATGATGGATGATGGAACTCTGAACTCTGAACTCTGAGCTCTGTTGCTGTGGCTGGGGTTGCCAAGTCTTTTCTTTCCCCTGTCCCTTTGACCAAATGGGGAATGGTGGGATTTATGTTCCTGTTAGATCTGTCTTGGAACCAGGATTGAATGCAAGACTCATGCATTAGTGTTGCATTAGCGCAAGAAGCTCTGAACCTTTTTTCCAAGCTTTTTCTTGGTGAACCCCTGCCTTCAAGGTAATGTGCAGCGGCAGCGAAAAGGCTCAGGTCATGTTTTTTGCTCTTTACTCCATGGGATCAACCGTGACCGTGATTGTGACGACGCAAAAGTTGATTTTCTTGGTTCACCAGAAGAAATTAAATAATATTGGTGTCGAAAAGTGGATCTGATCTGCCGTGTACCCAATCACAGCTAGAAATCAAGGTCAAGCTAGACCTAATAGATGATTTGGGCGCGAGCTTAAAATTGAATTTGGTTCTATACTAAGTATGATAGTATTATACTATTCACCAATTCGGCAGTGACGACCAAAACCACACCTGCCCACTTGCCCACTTGCCCACTTGCTTGCCAACCTGACAACCGGCCGTACCTGCCCTGACAAGCCCAAAGCCCCAAAAGTTCACTTCCGCTCTTTTTTTCCCCCCAACCTCAATCCATCCAAGTCCACTCGATCCACTTTCTTCCCGCCCATCAATTACTTACTCCGTTCGGTTGTGGTTTGTGTGCTCAGAACTCTGAACCCAATTTCTACTTCATAAGTACTCCTTCGTCCTCCCACCCATCTTCTTATTCTTCTCACCTTCACCTCACCATCAATCCACTGCACATCAATCCTCATCTCCAAACAATCAACATCAACAGTCCTCGATCTATCAATCATCAACTTCGAACTTCGAACTTCCACCTCCAATCGTCAAGATGAAGTCCTCCATGATCCTCACTGTTGGCGCGTTTGCCGTCTCTGCTGTTGCTCAGCTCCCAGCCTGTGGTGTAAGTTGCGCGCGCAATCTCAATTGATCTGCAGATGGCTAATATCTGCGCGCAGCAAACATGTCTCAACAACATGTTGGCTCTTGGCCCCAGTCTCGGATGCCCAACCCCAAGCTTCGCCTGCTTGTGCCGTCTCCCTAACTTTGGTTATGGAATCAGAGATTGCTCCAACGCTGCCTGTGGACCTGAAGTTGGTGCTCAAGTCATCGCCTATGGTGTCGCTGCTTGCGTTTCAGCCGGTGTAGGTGTTGCTGCCACTGAGGTTACCGGTACATTCCCAAGTAAGTATCCATGTGGAGAATCAACCAACATCGTTCTAACAATCGTCCAGCCCCAGCAACTACCCTCGCAACCAGCGTCGCTGGAGGAGCTGGAGCCACTGGTACCGCCGCTGCTGCCCCATCTGCCATTACCACCTCTGCCATCGTCTCCGTCATCAGCTCAGGTGGATCGGTCTTCACATCTACCATTGGCCAGACCACCATCTTCGGTGCAGGTGCTGCTGGATCTGCTGCTACCGCCGCCAGCGGAGCCGCATCATCTGCCCGCACTACCTCCGCCATCGTCTCAGTTGTTACTTCAGGTAGCTCTGTTTTCACCTCCACCATTGGCCTTACTACCATCTACGGTGCTGCTGGATCTGCTGCTTCCGGAGCTGTCCCATCTGCTGTTACCACCTCCATGATTGTCTCCGTGATCTCTTCCGGTGGATCGGTCTTCACCTCCACCATTGGATCCACTGTTCTCTCTGGCGTTAACGGTGTTGTTGGTGGTGCTTCCACTGTTGCCAGCGGTGCCTCATCTGCCATCACTGGTGCTGCGTCATCTGCATCCGGAGCTGTCTCCAGCGGTGCCTCCAAGGTTTCCTCGGCTGCTTCTTCAGCTGGCAGTGCCGCTTCATCCGCAGCCAGCCGTGCTTCCAGGTAAGAATCATCCCTTTCACACTTGAACCAAACGCAACTAACATTTCACAGCGCTGCTTCCGGTGCTACCGGTACCTCAACCTCCGCTGCTGGAGCTGCCAAGCAAACCTTCGCTGGTCTCTTGGCCGCTGTTGGTGTTGCTGCCTTCATCTTGTAAATGGATTGATGGTCTCATTTTTCGAACCTGATACAATAATACAAAACGGATCGGAAAATACACGGATGATGTGTTTAATTGTCTGAGAAGGTCAGACTGGTGTGATGCGCGGATACCCTTGATTTTCACTTCTTGCCGATAGTTTGCCCCAGGGGGTGGTTGCAGCTTTCCGTCTTTTCACGACATCATGCATTGACGAGCTCGAGAAGACTGCTTAGTTTGGAAGCAAAAGTACTCTTTGATGGGAAGATAATAATGGAGGGAATAGATAATGGTCGAGCGAGACTTTGGTAGTTAGATTCGTGGACGGGATGGACGTGTCCTTAAGACATGTTGCTATGTTCGCGGTCTGAACCTGTTGCTAGATAGGCGAGACTGTCTGAAACAGGCACGATTCATGAATGATAATACAATGCATTGTAGGAAATAATTTGTCTTTGATATGATGTTTGCAAGTGAAGTGAAGAAGCTGTTGATGTTCCCTGTGCGGATCGTTTAGCCCAGCAATTTCATCTGGCCTACAATATCAGGCAACAATAATCGCTTATTTTTACCTCCTGAATACCATCATCAGAATTTGTATCTCGATTGAGTTTGAGTTTGATTCTAAGAAAAGTCATCTCATCTCCTAGACGTACTTTATTTCAAAAGCTTCAAAAGCTTCAAAAGCTTCCGAGGCTTTAAAGTCAAACAATGGTCTAGAAGAAAATCAAATGAAAGGTTGAGTGCAATGGAAGCTTCAAACTTCGATTTATTCTGTGTCTTGTAAGGTGGTTAAAGCATAGGTAAGATAAGTAGGCAGGCAGGCAGGTACTTAGGTAGCTTGGGGGGTAGGCAGGGAGGTGATTCAAGGAAGTTTAGATTTAAATTCCATCGCTTTTCTTTGTTACTCGCCCGCTTCCTTGGCTTCCTTCAATCTTCATTTGAGCTTTATAACTAAACTAAACTAAACTAAACGAGACTCAGGACAGGATGGATATGCCTATACTCACTTACCTACAAGCGTTGATATATCCCCCCTGCGAATTCCTCCGCCGCGCCATCAAACATCTGAGTATAATACATCGGAGATGTCGAGACATGTTATATACAACTTTCTACCAACTTACTTTACCCGAGCTAGTTAGTCGGTCAGTTCGTCTGGATATATCTCATACTATCCTATTATATACCTACCTATCTTGCAAGTCAGTAGTTTTAGCAAGTTCTTACGCTGCCCTGAATTCTCAACCCTGCATGAAAAAACCAAAAACTCCAAGGAAAGCTAAGCGAGGCAAGAAAATGGACGATGAGCTGGGCGACTTTCACACACTGCGGAGGAATACCAATTCCAACTCCAATTCGCACGTTGATGCATAATCAGCCTCGAGGTTTGACAGCCTTGCGTGGTTGGATATCTTATTTCGGTACCGCGTCGCGACTTGTGTTTGGTCGGTAGTTCCTGCCTCTTTAGCATTCGGCAACCAAGTCAGGAACTTCAGCGCAACAAAACCCAACCTAACCCAAACTAAACCGAGAAACCAAATCAATCGACACCAACCGCGAAACATACCTTACTTTCGACATCGCGATATCATAGCATCGCTATACATCATACATGTGAAGAAAGCGCACGCAAGAAAGCGTACCATACACACCATCACCATATCCAGCATCGCAAACCTAGCTTCGCAACAACGGGCACGAGAACAAAACACAATGAATTCGCCCCCTCCTTCCCCTTCTTCTCCTTCGAGACCAAAATCGGCTTCAACTTCGAAATCAGGTCTCGCGCCTGAATTTGTACCTTCGGAAGCCCAAGCGCAAACTCCTGCTTCTACCGCGGCTCTTTCGCCATTGGAGTCTTCGAATATGACTCTGAGTACAAGTTCGGGTTTGCGTGGAAGAAGAAATAGCAGTAGGGGAAGAACAAGCGGATCAGGAAGAGCAACAGGAAGGGGAAGAGGTGCGAAAGTTGTTGAGATGGCGCAAGAAGTCAGTTTTTGTCTTCCTTTTTGGTCTTGGTCTTGGTTGGGTGAGAATTTCAATTTGGATTTGGTGTGTGGGTGTGTGTTTGCACGCATTCATACTGCATCGGTTGAACAGGCGCATCGGGTGCTGTTTCAGTAATGATCTTCTATTATATCGGTGTCCTGACTTGTTACATTTATATAGTCTATCGCGTCTACTTCTACGGCTATACTTGCTTCTACGAACATCTCCATCGCCATCACGTCTACTGCACTTCCCACCCCGATTAGTACCCCTAGTCCTAGCACCACCACCAACGACAAAACCAGGCCCGAAAGACTCCGTGAGCGGAGCGCCACACCCCCTTCCTTCTCTTCCGTTGAATGGCATAATAAGTATCGCAGCACAAAAAATGCATTCAGTCAACGCTGGCAGCGGCGGCTGCCTGGGAACCCCGCAGAAGTGAACAAGAAGGTTGCTGAAGATGTGGCGAGTGGCGAGATTAAGAGAGCCGCGTTGGCGAAATTGGTAATGGATAGAGAGAAGATGGAGAGAAGGCAGAGGGAAGGGCCGGGAGGTAGAGCGATGAAACGTGCAAGAAGGGTGAAAGGGAAGGGTGGGAATTCGGAGAGTGACGAGGATGATGATGATACCGAAGAGAGAGAAGATGATATTGATAATGGCAATGACAATGATGAAAAGTACGACAAGGACGACAATGAGCAAGATACGCCATCAAGAACTCAACCAAATCTTCCCTCAAAGACAGCAGATGAACCAACCGGTATCCTGGATGCAAACCCCGACCTGTCAAATACCAATAACAACGTCAACGTCAACGATCTCCCTCACTATCCCGACAGTTACTCTCCCGAAAGCCTGCAAGCTGAAACAGAGTCAGAAACAGAGATAGATTTTGGTATTGGTGATCAACATAGTAGTGACGATGGCAGTGAATTAAGCGAGCCAGTCGATTCTGGATCTGTTACTGGAGAGGATTGGTTGGATTGGGTGAATTGGGATTCGGATTCGGATTTGCAAGCGGATTTGGATTCGGGGTTGACGCGTAAAAGTCGGACACATCAGACTGTTGATCTTGTGTCTGAGGTTGGTGATCAGAATGGTGATGGAGAGGGCTTGCGTCCGAGTTCGGCTCCAAGCCAGGGCTCGGGTCCTCTAGGTTCTCGAGACAATCCAGTGAAGTTGGATTTGAATTCGGATGCACTTCCTACGAACGCAAGACACCAATCTCCTAACTCTGCGACCGCGACCACGACTCCATCCGGGTCTGGACCTGTACATCGACCTGTGCAAAGACATCGACATGAACAAAAGCAGGTGCAAGAGCAAGCAAATACTCTCGACGACGCGGAGGGTGATGAGGAGTTTTATCTACCGTATGCAGGCGAGTTTGTAATCCATTTTGACGAGGCGATGTGGTTTGATACCTGTGTGAGGAGGGGCTTGTTTGAGGTTGATTTGTGAGTTCGTGATTTCGATTTTAGGTAGGGTGAGATGGGGTGGAGTGGAGGGGATTGGAGTGGAAATGGAGTCGTGTGGGTGTGGGTGTGGGTGGAATGGAGTGGGAAGTGAAATGAGGTCGAATGGGATGGGATGGGGTTGGATTGTCGTGAGATTGGGTACGGTACGATTATTGTGTCTAACATACCTTACCTTAGTTAAGGAATAAAAATAGGAAAAGGAATTGATGAGATATGGATATGAACTTTGCTTTATGTCTTGTGTGGTATGTTCGTAAGTGCTGTTAAATATTGTATGCTGGATGTTGTATTGTGAATAGCGAATGAATGAATAGCGAATTAAGAAAGAGGAAAGAGGAAAGAGGAAAGAGGAAAGAGGAAAGAGGAAAGAGGAAAGAGGAAAGAGGAAAGAGGAAAGAGGAAAGAGGAAAGAGGAAAGAGGAAAGAGGAAAGGGGAAGTACCTCGTAAAGATATCAATAAGATAGGAAAAAAGAACGAACACATCTTCTATATCAAGAATCTATTTCTCTACCTCATCATCATCATCTTCATCGTCACTATCTTCATCATCATTCGTCTATCCATCATATCGTATCTCATCTTCTTCATCTTCTTCTCCATCCCTCGTTTCTCCTTCTCATTCACATTCCTAGACTCTAGTGTCACTGCATCACTACATCGCCACTGTACCATCACTGTACTACTACTAACACTCAACCATATAATGACTCGTGACTAACGAATCACGAATCAAATATCACGACTCATCCATCACCGCTCACGACTCAGGAATCACGACTCAGCCGAATTTAAACCCCTGACTCGGATTCCACGTCCCCCCACCCCCCTGAGGCAGCCGAGCCGACGGACTCTTGGCCCTTCCATTCCCGTTCCCAGTATCCTCCTGCTGTGGCGGCGGCGCCCCAAATTTGATCCCCATATCCGGATTCCACGTCGCGGACACGGGGGGCACGATCGATGCGCGTTGTGGGACGGGGGCGGGGATCCGTGCGCCGTCGTGGGATTTGGTGCGGTAGGATGAGGAGGTTGAGGAGGAAATTGAGTCGCGGGATGTGAGGTGGGGTGGTTGAGGGGGTGGTTGTTGTTGGGATTGAGATTGGGGTTGAGTGGATGGCTGTGGTTGGGCGTTGTAGGTTCTTGGGATTGGGGCTGGGGATTCTTGTTGGCGGAGGTTGAGGTTGAGGTTTGAGAGAGGTGGGAGAGAGAGGTCGCTTGTGGGAGTTAGTTTGCGGTTTAACAATAAGCGCTAGGGAGGGGTTTAAAAACTCACGATTCCATCCTCATGGCCTCCTGTCTCCTCTCGTACACAAACGCCTTGACGTCATCCCTGAACTGCGTCACCATCCTCGCGAGATCATTGTAGAACTTCCTTGCCGTCTCGAGATGATTGACCATCTCCTTGTACTTGATATATGCATCTTGTAGCTTTTGCAAGGCATCCGACCGCTCCCTCGAGCTCGTGTCGCCTTTCCTCGCGGCTACAAAACTCGCATTTGCATTCTCAAGCTGCATCAATAGTTTCTCCTGCTCGTCGGCCTCGGTGGTGAGCGAATTGAGATCGGAATCGTACTTCACCAGTCGCTGTTCGAAGAAATTTTCGAATTGTGCGGGGACGACCATTTGATTTGGGTATTCTCGTTCGAGGCGTGCAGCTTCGGCTAATATGCTAGAACTGATATCGTCTTTCTTCGCTTTCTCACGAAGAGTTTCGATTTTCCGCCGCCGTCGGGACTCGAGCCTGCTGACTTCATTCAGACAATTGCGTAACCTCGATACTTCTCCTTCGAGTTGTGGAGCAATAGCTACACGCCGACTGCTAGGGACGAAATTGCCGATTTCTCGGTCGGAGCTCGATAGTATGCGAAGCATTTCTTCGGACTCTTTGAATTTGACCATTACAAGCTGATCACTGTTTGCTGCAGTGTTGAGATAGCCTACGATGTCGTCCACCCTTGAATATAATTTTGGTGCAGCTGATTTGGCATCTAAGCGAGACCATCTGTCTGTGCCGTATCTCATCATCAACCTTTCGTTTTCAACTGCTTCGGTACGGAGAAGTTCGACTCCTTCTGCGAAAATAGCATCATCAGAAGCTTTCAATTTGGCTGTGTCTGAGAAGGAACGGTGGAGACGATTTACGGCGTCTGCTTGTCGAAGTTCTTCTGCGTGTGAGGTGAGCGTAGGGGGTAGTCCGAGAGGCTTTTCCAAAGCTTGAAGCGAGCCAGGCAGATTGAGCGAGCGTAGCGTGTCGTGAATTCTTGTGGTTAAGATTTCAAGCTCTTCTATGATATTCGTGTTGATAAGTCGATCTCTCCTTTCCTCATAAATGCTGGCAGCAATGTGGACAGCGAATGGTACCAATTTGGCAAATAGAGGTGGACCAAATTCTGCATTGTCGCCAATGAAATCTGCCGGATCTGACACTTCCTTGGGAACTTTTGCGGCAGCCATGTTCGCTCGGTCAAGAGTTTTCAACTCAGATTTCGGTGGTACAGGATCTGAAAAGTTAGAACATAGTCCAATCTCGCATTTTCTTCAACTCACTGAGGTATATCAAATCATTATCCTTTTCGGCTCGCTTCAAGTCCTCCGAAACTTTGTTCTTCAGTCCATTCAAATCTCCTAGAACAATCTTGTTTAGGTATCTAGCTTCTTTCAAGGCTTCGTTGACACAAGAAATACTGTCTCGTAACCTTGCAACTTCTTCTCCGTATTTCCTCTTCTCTAAACAGTCGCAGGCCTGCCTATATTGTGCAGCAGCAGCAAAATGGTGGTGCTTTGCAGTAGCATGATGTATCCATTCCGAACTTATGGCTTCGCTCTTGACTCCCCAGTCTCCACAGGCCCCGTAGAAATCCGAAACTTTGGCCGCAAGTTTCGCAATAGATGCATCCTTATAACCATCCATCACTGCTTTTTGCCAGAAGCATTCCTGGGCTTGTGCCAACATAAGTTGTTCCAAAGATTCCAGGGTTGAATCATCCATATCCTCTGGAGGGATGGATCGCAATTCGGGAATGACTTCGTTCTTAATGAATGATATCACACCTGCAGATTGACAAAAGTAATTGCATGCCGTTCGAAGTCCTTCAGTTGTTCCACGGTTGGAAGATATAGCTAGCTGGGAGTAGAGTGCTGCCAGGTTGTATAACACATTGGCAAGTTCGAATTTGAGATTATCTTGAGAGACAGGTCGCTCGGTGTTGTATCCTAAAGCTGGGTACCATGTAAAATCGACTCCAATCTAATATCCTCATGAGCATACAGCCTAGAACACTCAGCAAGAAACTTACATCTATGGGAAATTTACCCCCCATCCAAGAAAGTTGCCCCGCATAGGCAGAGATCTTCTTGATCCCACTAACATGAGGTTCTCGCACATGAACTGCATCTTTTCGTAGTGAATCTATCACTTCTAAGTCCTGCTTGAACATGTCCGGATGTTGGTCATATTTGCTGGATATATACTGCTTAATGGCAGCCGAGAGGGAAATGCTATTCGTTTTGCGAAATGGGAGAGACAAAATATTGCTATGGATTTCAGTTAGTGCACAGCAGTAAGACGAAAATTCTTGAACCTACCTCGCCATCTCGGGGACAGGTGGAATGTGTGCAACACGCTCTTGAGTTGGTGTTTTCTTTCTCAGGCCTACTATGAAACTTGCAGCTGCCAGTGACGTCGAGTTCAGTTACAGCCTCGCATCCACGATGGCCTTGTGGTTGCCTTGCGTTTCAGGCCAAAGTCTGGTGGGGTAGAATTTTGCAAGCGGGAAGATGGGGCGGAACTCTCGGCAGAGAGCGGAGCACGGTAGAACAAGAATTGATCAATCATGGAACTGAGAAAGCAAGGTCCCTCGGCATCGTTCAACTTCGAACTCAATCAAAATTTCACCTCAAACGATCTTCCGTTGATCAGATTACCCAGATGGAAAGGTCAAGCAGCATCTTGGGGCAGCAGGGAATTAACGACAGGACAGGACAGGACACTTATGCTGCAGAGTCAAGGCTTCATCGACGTTGGACAAAGTCACATCCGAGTCCATCTGACAACTTCTTCGCATGCAAATCTCCTTCTCTTCTCCTGATACATCTCGTCAAATGTGTATTTTGAGTTCGAGTTCGATATGAACAAGAAGAAGGATTTTGTCAAACTTTTGATCTACTTTATTCAGTCCCTCTTCATTTCGGCACCCGACAAGGTTTGTGGTTGGCATCCCGGTACTTGAAATTCTTTTATAGATATATTGAGCCTCAATTCCGCCACCATATTGATTAGTGCTGATCATTGGTTGATTTCATAACTGACAGACGCCCCGTTGAAGAAATGATTGGGTTTGGAAAGGGAAGGGAAGGGGGCGAGGGGGGGCAAACGCCGAAGAACCCCTTATCCAGAAATTAGCTTATCCTGGTGGTCCCAGCCCAGCCCAGCCCAGCCCAGCCGTACAGTACTGCCGCACCTGCCAGCCATGTTGATATGGAAAAGTTATCCAGATTAATCTGAGTCGTCCGTTTGCAACAGTCCTTCCTTTCCTACCAGACCAGGACTTAATTTCTGACCAGCTCTTAAACATATCCACAGCAATTCTTATTCTTATCCTTATCCTCAATCCGGAGCTTAATCATCAGCTAATCACATAATCAGCTAATCAGCTTATCATCTTGGCCTTTCAAAGGGAAAGAAAATAAATTAATCAAAAGTTGTGCAAGGTTGAACAAGATCAACCTCCCCCTGAGTTAGAGTTATGTATTATGTACGGATGTCCTGGTGGATGCACTTTCCCACTTCTCAAAGCTCTCTCTTTCTCTTTCCTCCCCACTTCATCTCATTTTATCTCATCTCATCTTTCTCAAATCAGAAAAGGAAGTTGCTCCTTTACTCCTTACTCTCTCCCCTCCCTCCCACCTGCACCTGCCCACTTCTTGCTGCCCACTTACCCACTTACCCACTTTGCCTCCACCTCGTCCCTTCTCCGGACGTGCCACCGTTTGAACTTGACCGCCGTGCTTCCTAAAGTACCTTAAGGTAAGGTAAGAAGGTAAGGTAGGTAAGGTTCCTCTCGTAAGGTCTTACCTAGATCCTAGAATCCCGAACTTCCTCTGACTCTCCCTCTTCTCTTCAACCCTCCCTCCCTCCCTCTCTCTCTGCTCTCTCTTCTCTCTCTTCTTTTTTTTCCCTGCTGTCTCATCGTCTTTTTCTTTTCTTTCTCTACAGTCCCTCCCGAAATCCAATTGAAGTAACCTCACTCGTTATGGGTTCTCCAATTGCTTCGAGCAACATGCTCACTCCACGCAATCCGTTCACAAGAGTTTTGGGTCTCGCCATCTTCTGCGTAATTCTTTTCATGTACACGTTCCGTACATCGGCAACAGATGAGCGAGACAACTTCAAAGAACAACTTATTCGTGTACAGCAGCAGAATGTCTCCTCAGTGGTTCAAGTGGCAATCGAGCCACTTGCGGACCAATCTCAAGATTGTTCCCTGAATAACACACATCTGTCGACTTTGCAAGAAAAGTACGACCTCATGGACAACATCGAGTACGCAAGAAGATATGTCCGTTTTCACCGACAGGACATTGGCCGAAAATCCATCACCAAGGTTGACCACGATCTTTTTCCTCGTGGATTCGACCAAGTGGATATCCGAAATCCACCTGCGCAATCAACATGCCTTCAACCTCTCGAGGTCCCAGTCCCAAAATCACCATACCCAAAATCTGTCGACGCGTCGGATCTCCTTTTTGGCATCTCCACCACATTCGAACGTCTCACCGACAAGAAAATTGGTCCTATGAGGGAATGGGCACATTGGCTGACGGATGGAATGGGGAACTCAAACGGAGCGGGCCTGATCCTGCGTTTGATTGATGCTTCGGAGGAGCAGTTGCAAGCAACTCGAGAAATCATGGCGCAGATGGGAATGAACGTCAAGGTCTATCCTTCAGACAGCTCGCTGGAAATGGCTGCCAGATACTTGTCTCTTCTTCCTGCTTTATACAACGACGAATCAGCCAAGGATCGCAAATTCCTGGTCATGTGCGACGATGATACTTTCTTCCCTTCTATGCACGCCCTTCTCGATCGTCTCGCCATTTACGATCACGACATCGATCAATACATCGGAACCTTCTCTGAGGATGTTTCCAACATCAAACGTCATGGATCTCAAGCTTTTGGTGGGGCAGGTGTTTTCTTTTCGCTGCCCCTTGCAGAAAAGATCGCCAAACTTTATGACCAATGCAGCACGAAGGAGAAGATAAAGGAGTCGAACACTGGATGGGGCCCTCAAGGTGATATCCTGCTCCGAAAATGTATTTACGAACACACCGAAGTCCGCCTTACCATGTTACGTGATCTCCATCAACTCGATATCCAAGGTGACCCATCTGGATTCTACGAGGCTGGAATTTCACCACTCTCCCTTCATCACTTCAAAGGTGGCGTTTGGCACAAGGCGAAGCCTCTGGCTGGTGCTCAAATCATTCATGCTTGTGGAGAAGCATGCTTCCTGCAACGATTCCAAACAGCCGACAATTTCATTATCAGCAATGGATACTCAGTTGCTTATTATCCCAAGGGCATTAATTTCAATGTCCACCAGATGGAGAGGACTTTTGTTCCCGCTCCAGATGACTATGGATGGAATTTGGATTTCATGATGGGACCTGGACGTATGAGTTTGCTTTCCACAGGAAGAAAAGCTGCGTGGGAGCTGATGGAGGCTGTTGTTCAAAAGGACGGGAGCGTTCGACAAACGTACATCAGGAAAAGTAATGATACCAGATGGGCATTTGAGGAAAAGAAAGAGAAATATCGAATGTTCGAAAAGGATGGTGTGATTGAACTCATTTGGACAAAATGATGGAATCACAGACCACGATAATGACACAACCCACATTCATTTACAATAAATTTCTTCGGTACGAGCAGGTGCTCCAACATTTTAGACAATTTTAAAACAGTGACTCGACCCGTAGGGCACGGCGTTCGAGTGTTCACATGGCATGGGCGTTAGGCGTTTTTTTTTCTGGACGATCACGGAATTTCAGGTATACAATGAAGCAAAACCTTTGGGGTACATTGTTGGGTACCTTTTTGCTGTCCTGCTTGAGGTGGTGTTTTGCTGTATATGTTAGATTATTACCACTGACTTAATGCTGTGGCTGGATTATGCGGTGTGTGAGAGGGACTGGAATGAGATGATATGGGTTTACGAGTATGAGGAGGAACAATTGCAGGTGGTTACTTGTTTTAGTACAGTAGTGGGGTATCGTGGTGGTTGGAAATGAAGGAATTATCCAAATTGCTGTGTCTTTCGTTAAAGTGGCGTGCTGTTGGTCGTGGGGTCTTTGAGCTTGTTGTCAAGATGATAGCAGTACGGGAGGTCGCAAGTGCACTTCTCGATAGTATTTTTTACTCTCGTTTTTTCCGTGTAAGCGATATGTTCACAGAGAGAGAGGGCGGGGGAGGGGGAGACATAGAGACATAGATTAATGACTTCATTTCCTCGTCGAAGATTTGAACTCGGGATTGTCCCAGTTCCAAAGCTAAAGTCAGCCCTATGTAGAGTGCCGTGCAGTGCACTAGTTAGGTAGGTATGAGGGTTCGACCTCGACAGCTTGGCATCCGTCTTAAGATACCTTAGTCTGCTCCTAGTGTGCATATGTAATCAACATAAGGTACCCAATATACCCACTATCATCATCATCATTATCGTTTCATTGACTTCTAAATAAGCTATAGATGGACTTGGCCTGGATACTAAGGATGTCTGTCTGTGGTACTAACGTGCTGGTCACGGCTACAATTGTGGGCAGTAGAGGGTACTATTGGTGCTTCTAGTCTAGTCTAGATGTCCTTCTCGAAGACGCACGCACGAGAGGGGGATTATTGAAAATTTATTTGTAGTGCGTGTGCGTGTAGGTGAGTTGGTGGGTTATGTTGCTGCTGGGTACTTTCTGGTTTTTCTTCTCCTTTTTGTTCTCCTTCTCCTTCTCTTTCTCTCTCTCTTGGTGATTATTTTCTTCTTTTCGAGCCCTGGATACTTACTTATTCGCTTTCTTAATACCGATCATACATACAAGCAAGAAAGTCAACAAGTTAGCAAGTTAGCAAGGCAGTAAGCGAGATGTTTTCCACCTGGACGAAATCGTACCTTGGCGCTGCTGTTACTGCTACTGCTAGTTATTTCGATACGAGCAAGACGAGACGAACCCGGGAGAATGAGAATGGGAATGGGGACGTGAATGTGATTGCGAATGTGAATGTGCATGTGCATGAGCGTTCTCCTGAAGCACAACCACACTCCAATCCACGCCCAGATGCAAAAGCAAAGAAAACCGCAGAATCATCACGATGGTCAGGCGCAACATTCGTCGCACCACCCACCTATCCAGGTCCAGGAAACACAACCGACAAAACCCACACGACGCTAGCGGAGGATAAGGTGCTGGACTTGGACTCGCACTTGGATTTGGACATCACGTATCTCGGCGATGGGTGGGAGACGGGCAGGATGGACGTGCTGATGCTGAGGGATGGGTTGTGTGTTATTCGTGAGTCGGGTGGATATTTTTCTGCTTCGACTTCTGAGAATGAGAAGCGTGAGAACTCTAAGTGTTCGTTCGTACATACGCCTGATAGCAGGTCTAAGTCTGATGCGAACGCCTACTTTAATTCTGACTCCAACTCGAACTCTGCCTCAACATCATCGTCCCCATCATCACCAGCTATGCCCTCAACGCCAAGCTCCGAACCAAGTACAAGTACAAACACAAGCACAGTTCAAAGTCCACACAGCAGTAACAAGCCCAACAAGCCCAACACACCCAGCAGCACACCCAACGGCTACGGCGGAATGGGCCACGCCCTCGACATCGCGCTCGAGCAGGCGCTGGATCGCAACGCAAACGCAGGTATGAGCGTGAACATGGATGGCACGCCGGATCTCGAGGCTGAGAAGGAGAGGTTTAGCAGGAGGATGCGGGAGAGGGGCAGGGAGAAGGGCTTCGCGGCTTGGATGGCGCTGGGTGAGGATCCGTTTGTTAAGTGGGGTGGGTGGATGGGGGAGGGGGAGAGGGAGGGGGAGAGGGTGGAGAGAGAAGTGGAGGGAGTTGTACAGAGGGAGGGGAGCGTAGTTGGGGATGGTGAGGAGGTGAATGAGGGTGAGGAGAATGTGGTAGTGGTAGAGAAGACAGGGGAGAAGGAGGAGACAGAGTGCACATCGAGACGAGAGATTAACGACGTTGTGAATATGAACACGAGCGTGCATATACAGCCCGGACCTAACGATGAATCTACACCGGCAGAGCCAGGCGTATCAACCACCTACGATACGGCGACTGACGACACCGCCGGACGAGATCGCCCAATTGACGAAGATCCATTCGCTGATACGGTTGCGGTTGTGGTTGCGAATGCGGTTGCGAATCTAAATTTACGCATCAACGAGGATGATTCCACTGCACAGCCAGTAAGGCGCATGGGCTCAGCTGAGACGCATAGTTCGGAGGAGCGGGTGCAGGTGTCACTGATGGAGATGGAGAGGTGTGGGGAGAGATGTGGAGAGGATCTGTGTAAGGCGGAAACAAAAAAAGAGAACGTGTGTAAAGGAGAGAAAGAACGAGGCGCGAAAAGGAAAAAACTAAAGAGACATTTGAAGTTGTTGAATTTTAGTCGTTCTTAGAGAGAGGTTTTGGTTTGGTGTGGAACTTGTTATCTATATATAATTATAATCATATGATGTGATATGATATAAGTTGTTAAGTAATTACAGTTTGATAAAGGAGGTGCAGAGACTTCTGAATTTGGCTGAATACAGATGAGTTTAGGAAATTATAGGATTAGTTGCGGCGTGATTTTGATTGTAATGGTGAGATTCTAGGTTTGGCTTTGGGTAAGTGAGCCGGTGTAAGCGGCTTGGGGGTTTCAGCAGTTTGCGAGAACGATACTTTGGTGGAGATTAAGTTAAATAAAACAAATAAGATTATTAGCTAGGTTCAAAGACTCGGATCCAGTCGAGAGACACCCTTTTCGCAGAACTCGACGTAGATACACGACGGCATCACAACACCTCGAAGGGTGGCTATCAACCCAAGCCTCACCCTAGCCATCGTCGACCACTAGACTACAATATTTCAGTTACGTGTCGAGGACTTGAGTGTGGGCCTACCCTGAGGTAGGCTTCGAGGCATCATATCAATATCAATATCACCTCCCATCATTTGCATCTCCGGCATAACTGAGCCAAAGGAACGGGGAGGATGAGGTTGTAAGGTGGTTGTGAGCGAGTTCAGTACGAGCGAGGAAACAGTTATACCATTACCATTGGGTAGATGGGTGTTGGTTGTTATATACGACGTAATATTGAATTATACACAGGCTCGACAGCGCTGTACAGTGGATGGTCCATTGGTTCAATTCTCCTCGCAGCATCTTTCTTATCCAGCCTTATTTATACATATACGAACGAAATTCACTCTCCGAAAAATAAAAGCTGGCCCGAAAGATAATCTACATAGCTGATAATATACTGAGATTCTAATGTTAACTAAAATAATCGCTGAAAATGTTATATTGCTCTCAATTGAAGCAACTTCTGAGGCCTGTTTACTTTGTTAAGGGGCTCGCTAATCGAGTTCATGTTCGTGCCCTTCTTTTGGTCAAGTCAAGTCAGGTCGGTAGGTACCTTTCGCTGAAGAGACATATATTGAAAGAAAAAGTGCTTTGATAGCTTTTTTTTTTTTTTTTTGCAGACAACGTGAATTTCTGGAAATTGCGGTATCTATTTAGAAATTTTAAGCAAAGGCTATGTTCGCGAAATAATTTGGGATTTCTTCGTCGTAGATTACTTATCTTTGAGGTCAAGGAGGACTGCAACACTTCGCAAGAAATGCACGAAGGAGTGGTGGAATCTATTTGAATCACGACAACTTGAATTGTTATCGGTAATCTCAAATAGTAATTAATATACTCAAGTTCTAGTCATCGTGGGAACGTTGCATTATGAACCGTGCTAAGCCGATATTTGGTAACAGCAATGAAGACAACATAGATGTGAAAAGGTATATCTGGAACATGTCTTTCGGTTATACCCTCGTGTTACTTACCTGTATCACATTGACAGCTTGACTTGTTTGGCAGCATTATAATTCAGACACAAGTGAGTAAGTGATATTTAGAACAACCATAACTTCTACCCTTCCACACTTCATCCTAACCATCTCATTTCCTCCTCAACTCAAGATCAACCACCCACGGTTTATTCTTTGGCTCGTTCTCCCCATCCATAATAGCAGCATTAACCATCAACGTCTCCCTCCCCCTCACAACACCCCAATCCCTCGAAGACTCAGGATACATATTCCCCACCACCCTCAGCATACCCTCCACCTCCCTCTTATTGCTCAAGTCCTTCCCCTTATCCCACGTCACCATCCGCGCGCCATTTACCTCATGTATATGCCCAAAGCAGTGGGGCAGAGGCTTTGCCCTCCTCGCTGCGTGGAGCAAGTTCGCACAGCCTACATTACCGTCAAGGCAGGCGTCGAGGATGTATTTTGGCGGGCCATGAGTCATAATTATATCGACTCCGTCATTGCCAAAATCGGGAATGAGGTTACTGGCTATGGAGCTGACACCATTTGTAGTCTGAGCTTGGGTATTGAAGCGATCTTCCCCACGCGAGTAGAGAAATGCGAGACATAGATCCTGAAGCTCGCGCCGGATTTGAGCGTGAATTTATGTGTTCCTTCCGTGAGATAGGTGACGCCGCTCTCTGGCCAGGTGGTCAGTCATGAGCTGTATTGCTTTCTCATGGTCTTCTGGCTTGTGGACTTCAGAGTCGAAGTGTGTTTTGAAGTACTCTGGGTCCAGGTCTAGATCGTGGTTTCCTGCTATGATGAGCTTGAGTTCCGAGGGGATATTGCCTAGCACTTCGAGACTTGCAGTCAGTGGTGTGGATGTATTGGGAGAGAGGTGTGGTAGTGGTATTTACTCAAGCATTTTCTATGTTCTGATATGCCGCCTTTTGGGGTTATGTCACCACAGTGAAGGACAACATCGACTTTCGGAGTAGGTAGACGTAGCAAAGGAGGTTTGTCATATTTTCTGGTGAATTGAAATCCATGAGTGTCTGACAAAATTAGAAATCGTGTCGACATGTTATGGTCGACGATGAGTTTATGGTGTTGACTGGTGAGTTCTTGATATTGTAAGAGATGTACTATGGAATAAAAGTGCGCCTTTGGTACATAATGCGCTTTGGTTAAGCACAAAAAAGATTGAGTTTCAAGTTAGATAGGGAAAGAATTGGCAATAAGTTTTAGCATTGTAAAGGTTGCCCACTTAGTCCGAACTTCTGAGTCTGTCTGTGGAGTGAAGCCCAACCAAGCATGCAGGTGCAACCACTATACCTCGAAGACAATCCTGCAATGTTCTTAGCGAAGTCACTTCTGTGCAGTAGATATCAGGCAGAAGCACTATTTGCATCTTAACAAGGACTTCATACCTCGGAAATTGACCGTGAATCGCGTCTTTGCTAGATCACGAGGTAATGATAGGACTGAGAGTGAGCGCGAGACTAAAAGACAACCAAAATATATGAAGGATGATTGAGAGACTAAATGGTAAAGACTACAAGTTGAAGAAGCTCTTGCCGATGTTACCAAGTCAAATAAACTATAGACGAAAATCAAAGCGGCTCGCTTTATAATTCCCTTCAACGGGGACTTTCAAACATTAGAGCATACAGTTGATTGCAAATCTATGTGCAGTATATAGTGTACATATCTACGTCTCTTACATGCCTATCATACAACACCGACGTGTGCCATGCCAAACATGCAATGCTCGCTCTTACTTTGCCAAAAACTTCTGAAATGCCTCATGCTCAATAACAATATTCCCCACAGCCTTCAACTTCTTCCTTCCCTCCTTCTGCCTCTCCAACAACTTCCGCCTTCTACTCACATCCGCTGCGTGCAACTTGGCCAAGACATCCTTCCTGAACGGTTTGATCGTCTCTCGGGCCACCACACGTCGACCCGCTGTAGCTTGAATAATAATCTCAAACATCTGGCGATCAACGTGCTCCTTGAATTTCTTGACCCATTGCCGACCAAGACGATCAACTTGCGAAGTGTGCACCACACGAGCAACGGCATCAACAGGCTCTTTGTTGACGAGTAACTGCATCTTGACGATCGAGGAACGACGGAAGCCTGCATCTTCATAGTCTAATGATGCATAGCCCTTCGTGGCGCCCTTCAATTTGCCAAAGAAATCGTCGACAAGCTGTGAAAGAGGTAGGTCGTACTTTAGGATGACTTGAGTAGCAGTGAAAAAGTTCAGTTCCTTCTGTTCACCTCTATTTGCTTCGCAAAGCTCAATCACCTTTCCTAAGTACTCTTCGGGCAAGGTAATGGTAGCTGAGACATATGGCTCCTGAAGCTCAGCTATGCGGTCTCTTTGCACGTCTGAGTCGGGAAATTTGGCGGGATTGGCAATAATCTCCTCACGGCCATCAGCATACAAAATCCGGAATGGTACGGTAGGGGGTGTGATGATGATACTTGCACCATGTTCTTGTCTAAGTCGGTCTTCGAAGACAGAGCAATGGAGCGTGCCTAAGAAACCTAGTCTCCAACCTGCACCGAGAGCTTCGGAGGATTCCTTGTGTAGTGTGACACTTCTGTCATTTAGTACGATTTGATTAATGGAGTCTTCTAGATGTCCAAAGTCGCTCTGGTCGATAGGGTAGGCAGAGACGAAGACCATTGACTTTGGTTCTTCAAAACCTGGGTAGGGCTCCACAAGTGCCTCTGATCCAACAGTTGTAAACGTATCTCCACTCAAAGCCTCCTGACTCTTCTTCATACCCGGGTTGAAGTAGATGTACCCCACTTGCCCAGCACGAATAACAGACTGAGGCGTTTGATGCGGGTACATGATTCCAACCTCACCAACAAAGTACTTCAGTCCTGTTGCAAAAGACACCACTTGATCTCCGGCCTTAACCTGCCCATCAAAGATTCTCACTAGCAAAATGACACCCTTGTAATTATCATACCAGGAGTCCACCAGGAGTAGCCGCAAAGGCTTCTTGTGGTCGCCAACAGGACATGGTATCTGCCTTACCACCTCGGGCAATATGCTTGCCACATTAACACCAGTCTTCGCAGACACCAGTACCGCGTTCTCGGGCGCCAGCTCGAAAGCAGTCTGCATCTGTTCCAAAGCTCTCGGTGAATCCGCAGACGGAAGATCAATCTTGTTGATCACTGGCACCAGTGTTAGGCCTTGCGAGAATGCCAGATAGAAATTTGCAACCGTCTGGGCTTGGACACCTTGACTCGCATCGACGAGTAGTAAAGCTCCTCCACAAGATGCATATGACCTCGACACCTCAGCCCTAAAGTCCACATGGCCGGGTGTATCTACAAGATGTAGTAGGTAATCCTCTCCCTCATGCTCGTACAGCATTGAACACGTCTGCGCCTTCACTGTAATGCCTCGCTCGCGCTCCACATCCAGCTTATCCAGAATCTGCTTATTGCCCCCTGCCTCAATGGTGCCCGTCAGCTCCAGCAAACGATCCGAGAGCGTGGATTTCCCATGGTCGACATGAGCTACTATACAGAAGTTCCTGAATCGCTCGATTGGGATGGCAGCTATGCGCTTCTCAAGTTGGCCGACCACCTTCGAGGGTGCGGCATATCGAGCTATAGATGTCGAGAACGCTCGGCTTTGGGAGAAAAACTGAGACGCATATTGAGCTCGGATCGAGCTAGGGAGCCGGAGGAGTGACAATGGACATCGCTGCATTTGGTTGTGGGCTTGAGGGTGGAAGTGCTGAGCTTTTGAGGTGGTGTTTAAAAAAAAAGTCTGGTTGGAAAGGGAGATGCGGCGGAACCTACCGAGTGCCGGTCACTACAGCAACCCGGTAAATAATTTTGAATGTCATTGAAGCTCTTCAGATAATTGATACTGTAACGACGCTTGCAATCAAGATGGCAGAACGAGAGAAAGAGAAATCAAAGGTCCATAAGCTGTCGCTGAAGGGTGAGTTTATCCAGTTGTTTTCTGGGCACTTTCTAACTTGAAATAGGGTCTTCAAAGCTCGTTGCGGAATTTGTACGTCTAGAAGCTTCAGGATTCTTGAAGGGTCACTAATAGCTGTCTGCAGTTCAACTACTCCATAAACACAATCCTGTGGGTACCTTTCTATGTGAGAATCAAGAGAATAACTAACTTTTCCAGCTTTCAGAGAGGTGTCTACCCCGCCGAAGACTTCACAGCGTACGCCCCTCCTCACCCCTCCAAAACCCCCACAGCTCCATTTCTAACTGCGTTCGCAGAGTCAAGAAATATGGCCTCACGATGCTTGTCTCCTCGGACGACCAAGTCAAAGCCTACATCAAGAAGATCATGTCCCAGCTCAACGAATGGATGATAGGCGGGAAGATCTCCAAACTAGTCGTGGTCATTACCAGCAAAGACACAGGAGAGCACCTTGAACGATGGCAGTTCGATGTTAGTTTCTTTCTCCCTAGGCTTTTCTCTCCACCGTACTAAGAACCCAACCACAGGTTCAAATATTCGCCAAGCCCTCTAAATCCTCCAAGTCCTCCTCACGTTCCAAAACTACCGACAAAGAAAACGTCCCCTCAACCGCAGCACCAACATCCGCACCCGCCCCTCCAGCCGAGAAGACGGAAGCCGAGATCCAAGCCGAGATCCAGTCTATTTTCCGGCAGATCACGGCCTCGGTCACGTTCCTCCCACAGTTGGAGGGAGACTGCACGTTCAATGTACTGGTATATGCGGATGCTGATAGTGATGTGCCGATGGAGTGGGGAGATAGCGATGCCAAGGAGATTGTGAATGGGGAGAAGGTGCAGTTGAGGAGTTTTAGCACGACGAGTCATAAGGTCGATACGCTCGTTAGCTATAGGCAGAGTGACTGATGGGGCTCCAGTGAGAGCTCGCGATGGGTGAAGTTAAGAGGGGAAAGGAAAGCCTACAGCGGCGTAATGATTGTTATGATAATTTGCAGTTTAGCTTCTGGGTGGGAATTACTGGTTATGTGAACAAGGCGAACGGGCAGGCACTTTGGCGTCTTCATGGCTAAATGTATCAAAGTGGATCATACATTTCGGTTCTATCGACTCTACTTGTCTTGGAAATTCTCTATAATTGTTGTACATTTTGTACATCCCACAATTCTATACACCTATCATACAGCTATATTCAACTCAGCTCCACCACCAGTCCCGCGGTCCTCCATCAGACCATCGTTTAGTTTCGATATGGACGCCAACGGCGCCTCCCACCAAACGTTCCCTCTCTGCATAGAATTGATCTTCTGTGACCACCTCTTTGCCAACCTGCCTGGCCTTATATTTCTGTGCACGCCATTTCTTATCCTCCTCCGCCGCACGCACCAGCATTAGTGACATAGGTTCCATGGGCTGCCATTCATGAGAAACTTGAAGATCTATGTATACAATATCACGGACATCCTGCTTGGTAATCGATGGCTGTGGTGGGTCTTCCGAGTCCAAAGCGGTGAAATGGGATGGAAATATTGACTTGCCATCGCCAATAGAGAAACTAAGACTTCCGGGAGAGTTTGCCTTCACACTCGTTCTGGATCCAGATTCATCTCTATTCTCAAAAACATCTGCTTGGTCCTCTCCTTCCAGCTGTTGCTCTATCATATCTGGAGATGTTTCTACTTCGTTATTGATGTCTCGCTCTCCATGAAGATCAAAAATCCATGGATACTCCTCCTCAGTCTCTTCTGTTATATCATCCGATTCAGTATCTATATGATCTTCACCCAAAAATGCTCGTTGGGTTGCCCCCCCAGCATCAGACGACTCTTGTGTGGGAAGAGTCATATTTTCCCTGTCGTCATCTGCAGCAGGTACAACCCTACGACGTGATCGAGTAGCACTAACAGCAGCGTTCTGAGATGGGTGTTTCCCCATATAGCTGCGGCCAAGTATAACAGGTCCTACATGTTGACGGAAACGTTCCCTTCCAGCTCCAGGCAACATTGGCTGTGTAGCATTGAGAATGCTATCGACGACACGCGAGCGCATGGAATAGGTTGTAGCCCCGTATAAGCATGCATATCTCCAGACCACTCTTAGGAAGTTGTAATTCTGCGTTTGCCATCCTATTTGGAAAAGTCGTTGGAAAGTCTCCTCGTTAGGGACGTACTTTTGGGTTGGGGGAAGACTTCGAAGAAGCTCGAGCACCCCAGATAAGTTGCGTTGCTCTTTGCACTGTGATAAAATCGTGTTGATGCATACAGTGTTCACGTGGATATCGCGAGAATGCATGAAATGCATGAACTCCCAGCACTGTGATATCATACCCTTGCTAGCAAGCGCGCGCAAGATTCGGCTTCCAGACCATACTGAAAGCCAGTATGGCGTAAAACGAGCATCCATGCTTGTGATGAACGTTGCTTGACTCTCTTCGTTTTCAAGAGATAACTCAATCTCATGATCAATCAAATTGAAAACCACGCCTTTCAAGATACTCTTGTTTCCCAGAAGACCCCTTTCCTTCATAGCATCGAACACATGACCTCTTATAGCGATGTCCGCATGAGCTTGCATGAAAGCAAGCCATGTCTTAGCATTAGGCACAAATCCTCTATTGAGCATCAAATGTAATATGAATCGAAAAGCAGTCAAATTTTGGTTTTTTGCTGCGCCTAGCAACATGATGTTGAATGTTTCAACATTCAACTGCATTTTCCTTCCACTCATAAGAACAAAAAGCGATCTAACATCTTCGATATGATTCGTTCGGAGCAGAAATATCATTGCCTCATGACAAGCTGTTCTGGTGATACTTGATGCGCATCGAGGATCCTGAAACAGTTCACGGAGAGCCTGCACTTCTTGTTGAACAGATCCTGGCGTTGGTTTGCCCAGACGCCTGCTGTGTTGTTTTGCAGCTAGTTTGATAGTCGCACGGACTTGGCCCAGAAACATTTCCGGAGTCCAGTTTTCTGTATGTGCAAGCTTGTTGGGAGTGATATACTTTGCGTTTTGGCGCGATTGAAAAGGTATGATATACCTAGGTTTCCATATTTCCGCTGATTCGTCTGCAGATTGACTGCCAGGCGCAGATTTTCGACCACCAGCTGCAAAAATCTGGAATTTCGGAACGGAAAGTGAAAGGTCTGCGGTGAGCTTCGCAAGTGATAACAAGGTGCCAGAAGCGATGAATGCGCAGCCCTTCATCCCTTCGTCGCTACTCTCCAAATTAACAGAGCAACCATGGTTATGGGAGAGAGCCCAGATATGACCGTCGATAGTATTGATGATCGTCTCCACAGACTCATCTGGTATAACGATCCTGACTGCATGCTCCAACCAAGGCCCATGTTTCGGTGTATATCTCTTCAGATCCGCAAGAATCTCTCGCCAGTCGAGAACTGATGGCTTGTCCAGGTCATCCTTCATTTGCTTTAAGTGGCTTTCGAATCTTTTCTGGTCTTGTGCATTATTGCTTGTGCCACGGGTTCCATCTGTTGGACTTCCAGCTTGTCGCTTGGTCTTTCTTTCGATTCGATCCACCTGGGACAATGCTTCAGGAGATACAGGCTTGCTGCCCACCTCAGGTAATGATTCAACCGGATTTGATGCAGTACGAGAGTCGAAAATGCTACGACTATACACGGTATGCCTGGACTCGAAGGCTGTTGCACTTTTCAGTCCATTTTTTTGCGCCAAATCATCCTGTAATGCGCTTTGGATGAGCTCTTGGACTTCCTTGTCAATGGAATCAATGGCGTCCTGCGAAGTTCGTAAGCTGGATTTGTTGGCTTTCGGCGCGGTATTGGCAGTGTTTCCTTGCTTGATTTGAGCATCTGGCGCTGCAGAGCTCGAGGAGGAGTTTCGAGACCATTGAGGATAGAGGAAGAATAGCGGCTCCCTGGGGGTCGAAGCTAGGCCGGCGTTGATAGTGGCTCTAGCTCTCTTTGCAATACGACTTCCCAGGGACATTTGTTATGAAGTGAGAATTCTTTCCATCGCTTATTTCGTAGATTTACAAAATCCCTATGCTGGCGATATTGATCTGGTTTGAGGTTGAAGCGGCCGCAAATATTTTGGCTTACGTAAACAGCTCCCCCTTTAGAACACCCGCCCAAATAGGACGCCTGCATGTGACTCCGCAATTAGGTGTGGTTAATAGTATAATGATTGCTTTAGGTTACTTATAGTGTGGACTGGGCCTAGCTTACTTGCCCAGTTATCCGAAAAGTACATGGATAATAATCTAGTAGCAAAAAGTACCGTCCTGAGTTCGAAAGTCACTTTGCGGAAATCAGTTAATACATGGATTAGAACAGGCATGGTATCGACCTGTTGATATATGCTCCATAGACATTGTTGTTACTGTATACAATGTTTGGACAGACTGTAGGTATCCCCAAGAACGCCACGCTTGAAATGCTTCCTTATTCCGCTGCCTTTCCTTTCCCTTTATTCATGCTCTCATTTTCGGTTTCGTCCATATGGTGCAGTGCCGTGCCATTGCCCTCACCATCTTTACAGCCATCAGTCCCAGGTAATTTGCGCTCAGTTATTACAGCTTTTGGAGCTGAGGCGTCAATTCCTGTCCACTGATTACCCCAACCTTTCTCTTCGTCCAAAGCTCCATGGGTTTCTCCTTTCTCTGCCATGTCCTTCACATCGCTCCAATATTCAAGCCTTTGAACTTCCTCATCTGCATGGTGCACAGCCGCCTCCAAGTTGCTGAGTCGCTGCAACTCATCTTGGTCCACAGAATCACCCCCCACATTCTTTTTCCTATCCGAGGCCTCGTTGAAGACTTTTAACAAATAACCAAGAAGCGAGCGACGTGAAGCCTGGAAGATGAACATTCGCATAATTTCATGCATATTGTCTTGCAGATAATATAGATCCGCACCTCCATGTTCGATGAAGCTTTCGACGGCCTCCATCTTCTCTCGATCGATTCGAGCCAACCGTAAAGCCTTCATGAGACTCCCAATATCCGTAATATCTTCTAGAACAACTTCTTCCATTTCCCGTTTAGCCAGAGATGCAGCACTGTACCTATTCGAAAGGTTTTGTGTCGTGGACGCAGGACTTCTGCTTCTATCTGGTACAGGATGTATGGTGAAGTAGTCAGGATTCAGCATGTGCCCTTGGTTGCCCGTGTAGCCAGCATTTCTCCTCACTCGTTTTCGAATCCAGGCTCGTCGACGCACGAATGAATTCCACCAAGAAGATCCATGCCAGGAGAACGTTTTGGCGAACATGAATGAGTACTCCCAGCCTTCTTCATCCACCTCGTCCGTCAAATTTATTTTCCATTCCTCCCAAGCCCATTCCCAGGACGGGTCAGGTACCTGAGCATTTGTTATGTTCGTAGCACTTGTCTTATTAGCACTGTTGGTCCACGGAGCTGGATCTAGGCTGCCCAAGGCACGCCCAGAGAACAATGGCATACCGCACAAAAATCCACCTCTTTGATTTTCGTAAAGTATGTCAATGTTAGAATCCGCCTCCAGCTTTTTCTTTGGTGTTCGGCCTCTGGCATTATCAGCCTGCCCGTCTCCTTCTGCGGCTTCAACCTCTGTAGCAGTTACTTCTGGTGATGCCTCTCGAGGTTTTCGTCCTTTCACGACCGCTTTCAGCCCATTTTCCTGATATTTTCCATATTTCCTCCTGGCTATCTCTTCCCGCAGCGCCTGCGGTGTTGCATGCTTTTTTAACGGAGCATCACTATGTCGCCTTGACGATGAAGCCGAAATTTCTCTTGAGATTGTCGGATCATTCAAGGATTGTGCTCCTGAATGGTTGGGCTGTGGGCTCACCGAAGCTTGCCTAGTATGATCGATAAGGTCGATTTCGTGATCGTAGTCCTCGGGTTTGAGGCTTGCTGGCCTACGTTTAGACGAATGTAAGGTAATGGGAGACATCTCCTATGTGAACGCAACCATGCTAAACTGCTTCTACAGCTCCAGAGCTGCTGTCGTCGTCAAGACTGGCTGTTGCTGAAGCTGAGTAGTTGTAGCGTCAAATCCATACGCCACGGCGCGGCTAATTGTCTCACAACTGAAAATAATGATAGAAATGAATTTAAGAAGTGGTATGGTTAGAGCTTCAATTATGCATACTTGTTCTCCTCGTTCTCATCGCTGATACTGAGATGCTTTGACCAGCAGATATGATCCAGAATCCAGTCTGTTTTGCTATGGCTATTGCTCTTACCTATTTCCAATTAGGTCTCCGTCTCCGAAGCCGACAACAATTGGCGATGACTTTTCGACGATGCCTTGGCTATCATGACGTGTGGGTGAAGCAGCTGAGGATCTGCCAACTTTGCACGACCAATCCAGAACAAATTCAATCCCCGAACAGGGCAAGCTCTCCAGATGCATGTCCCAAGTGGAAGAGTGGATGTTCCACCAGCCACAGTTGGATTTCTCCCAGGATATCACGGGCCGTTATGTGATCCATGAGGCTATGGATGGGGTGATTGGTTTTCTCTATGACGTTGGGTTACACCCGTCCTGTCTCTCCCAGTTTTTGGTGAACAAGAGCGAGGAGGGGGAAAGAGAGGGGGATCAGCTCAGGTCTGCAGGTCTGCAGGTGAAGGGCGAAGGAAAGCTGTTCCCAGCCAATTGTAAAGCCACCTGCCGTCATCCAGAACCATCTATAGTCTATTCTCTCCTCATTGAAATAAAACCTCGTCCCTTTGTCTTCACTTCTAAACCATACAAACACAAAGACTTCAATCAGCTTCTTCTCACTCACCAACTCTTCTCTCAATCCAAAAACTTCACAATGGCTCAACCAAAGTCCCGCGCTCCTTTGATGATCACTCTCGCTGCGGCGGGCGGGGTTGGATACTACCTATACAATGCTGGTGGAAGCCCAAAGGTTGCTGAGAAGCAATTCGAGAGTATGCTCTCTTGATCAGTTACAGCTTGAAAACGATACTAACTTAACTACAGGTGATGTGTCAAAGGCATCGGCCAAGATCAAATCGGAGCTTCCAGGTCAAACCAACAAAGCACAGAAGGAGGGAGAAAAGTATGCAGCAGAAGCTGGAGCCAAGGTTGATTCATACGTTAGTACCCACGTCACACAGCTATTGGTCATTGTTCGCAATCACTAACTTGATGCTAGGTTGAGAAGACTAAGGCCGAGCTCGCAAAAGCCGAGGGAAAGCTTGAGGCCTTCTCCAAGGATGCAAAGAAAGATGCTTTGAGCAAGATTGATGCAGCCGACCGAAAGATCGAAGATGCATCTGCAAAGGCTAAGAGTGGTATCTCATCCTGGTTTGGTGGAAAGTAAATAATGGTCTGGAAAGGGCACGGATGGGACGTAATGATATGACGAACATAGGAATCAGGGATCACTGCCTTACAGTGATGTATAATACCAACGGATGCTATTGCTCCTCCAATAATTGATGGATTTGATAAATAAATGTTTCTGAAGCCCGTGTGCTATTGCGATACTTCTTTAGAAGCGGTGCGCTCAGGCGAGGCACTTCTATCAATGGTGAAGAATGTATCGTTGGTAATCACTGCTTTTTCAGAGCGAGGGCTGAGGGCAAGCTTCTAACTCGGGTCCAAGGATTCTCCATTCTCTACAAGTATTGATGAATGGCGAAGTTACAATTTGAGAGAATGCTTCTGTTATAAGCACTGAGCCAAAGAAGGGACCATGTAATACATGGTAAGTTAAGGGACAGTCAATCCATAGTCCCTACCATTCCCCAATTTAGGAGAAGGAAATGGCTTACATAGAGGCTGGGCGTGTAGATTTATGGTTAATTACTTTTGATTCTTGTGACTCGCATCTTGTTACCACGACGTGATGTTCCAGGCGAGGTCAAGAGCTGAGTGAATTCTGCTAAGCTCGTGAAATATCAGCAATTGTTATTCTCACCACTCTCTTCTATATCGATCTCTGCTTCTCATATTTCTCGGGGTAGTGGGATCAACCATGAACGAACGGGGAAATTATTTAACTCACATTTGATTGTTTGCTGTTTGATAATCTATCGTGGACTCTGAGTGTCAACGAAGAGGACAGAGAGGAAGTTTACTATCCTTCTCATGATTATCTGCTTCTGTCGGAATTTTACTAGATGTGAAAGATCGAATTATTTAGAGTTTATTCATTCTATGTTTTCAATTATTTATGCTATTCGAGAAAGCGATGGTGATCTCTTCTGCTTGATTTCTGCTTTGTTGTCAATATTATGCTGTCAACACCAGCCGCCGGTCTAAGTATGGCGCTCGACGAAAGATGTCAGCAGATTCAAGCATCCAGATCTCTCCAATATCATAATTCCCTTACCAATTAAATGGAGACAACAAGCATCTCTACTTCACAAAAGATCTCAAAGCTACAGCTCCCAGGAACCATTGTTGAAAATATCGTATGCGAACCTCTTTGCCTATATTCAGAAACGAAACCTTCGGCTTGGTATTTATCTTTCCAGTTTACCATGGAGCTGGGCGGAAACTACAGCTGTCCAGCTTCCTGGATCTCAGAGCTTTGCCTTCCTGACGACCAGCAATGCTAGCACTGAGTGTTTCGATCAGCCTCGATTTCGTCTTTGATGTCAATTTTTCCAGCAAGGAAATAGCATAAATCTACCCTTTACATAATGTAGAATATTACATGAACCCACCATCCAAAATGGCACAGAACAATACTGGAATCTTAGCTTCATGGTTCGACTTCTTAGATTGCAGCTTAAGACCAATCTGTTCCAAGCTCACTATCACACAAGAAGAACAAATTTACTGTGGTAAAGCCTATATGCTAACCTGATGCACACAGTGATATTCCGCTATCACCTGTCTTATTTTGCTGTCATTTTCCACCACGATTTCCCAGAACTATGGTCAACAATGAGCACCGAAATTTTGTGTTTACTTGTAGCTCTCATGAGAATACTTGGTCTCCTAGAAATGAAACAGCATATTTGACTCATCCTAGAATAAGATACCACATGAATAATCCTATCCTCTCCTGCGACCAGCCTGCGTGGACTGTAGTATTGGCCTTCTGTTCCAACCCAGATGCTCAAATTCACATTATCTTAATCTCCTGTATCTCCAAACAGCTTATCATGGTAATCAAGTCTCATTATATACGATGCAGTTTCAAAAGGAAAGCAAGCAAGCACGAGTTTTTGGTCTCAGAGCGAAGGTATAAAGGGTTTACTAACCCCCATAATTCACAGAACTTTGATCAGAACCTACAATCGTGAGCCACAGCCGTAGTGTTGATCATAAAATATGCTAGTTCCAGCTTACCAGAAGCTGCATTAGGCACTACTCACATGTTTGCATGACAAACCTTCACTTTTTTGCAAAGCATTGAAACCTGCGGCATCATTTTCAATGTTGGAAGAGGCAGTCGGTGAAAATCAGTTGCTGTCAACCAAACGCGTGAGGTCAAATCATTGCAAAACTTTCGAACTTTGGCATGAGCAATATGACCATGTCGTCCCTATCTTGGAGTCTCCAAGTCTTAGCTCTTTCCATAGTGAAATTCTGATGCTAATCTACCCTTCTTTTCCGCAACATTAAACTACAGCGTGCGTCATAGCAGTACCACACTCATATTGTCGACAATTTTCCAACGTACTTTGAAGGGGGGGAAATGAAAAGAAAAATCAACAGGCTGAGCTTTATATATCCAGTCCTTTGCCCTAGAGGACGAAACTGAAGTCCTTTCATTCCCTACAATAAGGTAGTTGCCACAAGCATCAAGCTATCACTTTAGTCTTTCTGTGTTTCTGTGGAATACTCTGTATTGATATACTACTATCTCACTTCGGATGAGAGAAAAGCTTCAAAACTTCCATGGAGCAGTTTTTCGACCAAATTTGGAACATATGGTAAGAGATTTGGTTCTCCTATATATTTTCGATATTTTCGACAACATCGAGATGTATACAACATACCCAGCTTGATGGAATGGATTCATTTTTGGCCACTGATTAGGCACTGCTTCATTTCTGATGTTAGATTACTTCACATTACTTGAGCTTAACAGGCTAAAGAGCCCTCTCCCAAGCTTTATCGCTGTCATCGAAACCCTCGCTGCCACCCATTACTTCCCGTAGGAGGCCCTCTATCCCCCATAGAATAACAAGAAACTCTTCCACAATGGGTTCGTCCACTTATAAATGAGCAGTTTGCAAATATAAAAACAGCGCTTATGTAGCACACCAACAAGACAGCGTCGCTCCACATGCAAAGCTCTGTGTTAGGGTTAGATTATCTTAATTTCCTTCCGAGACGGTGAAGCTTTTATATCCTTTCGCAATATCATTACACCTGATTTTGAACGTCATTAGAAAAAAAAGCGTTCAATCATGATTGCCCAATGCTCAGAGCAAAAGTGCCCAGATGTATTCATTTTAATAGCTTTTGATTCAGTGAATTTTGAGGATAGTTCCCACATGATACAATTCAGAGTATATATTAATCGAAAAATCACACCTAGATCCAGGAGAGTGCCTCAGGCGTGTACCAAAGCAGGGATGTCTCATGTCACTCCTCAATTTGATTTAATTGTATAAGATCCCCAACCTCCCAGAGCATCTTTGTAGGTGGAGACACGCGTGATGAGGTTTGTAATACTCTCGTTGATAGGCTCGTCACCATATGTAACTCTAGTGTATGACAACAGTAGAACTTCAACAATGACAACGATTATTGCTTTATTTAAGGCTAGATAGCAAATATATCCCCTTTCGGGCCTTTCAGGTATCAGATCATAAAGCTAGTAATGATGATTTGCAACTGATTTGCCAAACCAACGTTTTTGAAAAATAAGCGAGTATCTCCTACAAACTTCCATCACGCAACATTTAGCATCACTGGCAGCCTGTTCCCAGGGCAGATTGACAACTCAGCTTTACAGAGACGTTATATTTTATAACACGTAGATACCAGCGCCTAAATTCTAGGTCAGAAATACCGGTAAGTGCTGGTCGAGCTTCACAGCTAACTTTTAGTGTGAAATAAATGCAGTCGCAAACTTCACCACTTCACCACTTCATCCTCCTAAGCCCCAGTCAGTACCAAGCTCCAGGCTCTAAGCTATCCACTATATCGCGAGGTATCTTCAACAAAACCACAAGCCTAAGCAAAATTTGTTTAAGCCATCCTTAAAAAGGTTACAAGAACCAAACATGGAGCTTGTCGGTACTTCGAACATCTGGCCTTAGAATCACTACCATTGATCCCATACTTAGGCAATATTCATGACTATCTTGCTGTTCAAATTTTGTGATGGCTTGTGTTTTGGAAATCTGGAATGAAGTTGACGACGTCCATCTTTTCGAGGAGTATGTTGAATGATAACAACAACAGCTGCACCAAAAGCGGTTCCGCAATATTCTACACCTTTCTCACTTTCACATCTTCGGATATCAGTAATACAGACAGACCTACAGTAACACGGTGTTGTTACTTGATTCTTTCATCATTAGCGGCCTCGAAACAAGATCCATCTGTCCGTGTGGACGAATCCTTAAGCCTTTGCTCTCTACAGCTACTTCGCAATGAAATATTTATAGCCCTAATCACAAATACCCATCAGTCACTGGTTCCTTGACGCATTCGCCTTTCCCTACCCCAGGAAATTCAGAAGAATGCATTCCCAAATCTCCCGAAGGTTTAACTTCCTCATTCTCACCATTAACACGCCCATCATGCAGAATCAGGAGAACAAGATATGCTCAATGGGCCCGCCACCTCCCTTTTTCTCATAAAATAATATACTATTCTAATCTGCTCTGAAAACAATTTCCTTGCACCAACCGCTTCCTCTAGGCCCGCCTCCCCGCCCACCTGCCACTTCCTCAATGGCTATTGTGTTAGAGAATAGCTCGAGAGATACATCCGTTGTCTCAGCGAACTGACAACAGAGCACAAGAATTTGACAGCAAGAACAGAACTTGACAGCGAAATTACAATTACAGGATCACAGCCACGATGATATCGCCATGTGGTGACGAAGATGAGAATAAGCAGCACAGAGTCCATATGCTCAAAACATACAGCACTAGCTCGCTTAAATCTGGGTGGAAGAGGGAAGGAGTCAAAGAGACTGCACAACAAATTCCTAGTATCGAAAGTCATACGATACCTTGATGCATGTTCTGTCTTATGAATTTCCTGTACGATTTTATAGCTAGCTACCTTTTCGCTGACCAAAAGGCTGAAGTTGAAAACCCGAATCCATGGACTTGATATAAGCAGCAAATTCACTTTAATTTACTGTCTTAGTTTTAAGCCATATTAGTAAAAGCAGACCTATACTTCATCCAACTAGTCTTGCCTATTCTCCAAATTACGAATTCACCACTGTACCTATACACGAATTGACCTTCATAGGCCCCCTCCCCCTTCACACCGTACCACAGCACACATACAAAAAAGTATATAATACCTCTCCTCCTTATGCCCAAAAGATTCAAAACCACTCTAAGCACAAATCTCCAACCAGCCACATGGAGATGAGAGCTTTTCCTCTCGTCGTACCACGAACCTGTAGGTTCGACCAAGCATATTCAACATATGAACACACTACGTTGCTAGAATTCGCAAGTCCAGCTCAAGACATCTAGCCTACAGAGATACTGGTCACATAATTATATGGCAACGACAGCGGTAGCTACACCGAGTGCGATAGCAAGAACAACATGACAGCAGCATTAAGCCAACACAAATAACTACTAAATCTATCTCCCCTCCTTGAATCTTTCACTTCTCGCGCTCTCTTGATCATCAACGGCACCTCTCCCATTTCATGGTCATAGCTTTGTCCCAGACTACTAACCGCTCTAATATATGTTCTATGACGCCATGTTCAGAGCTCCGCTTTGCTCACTTCAAAAGCTGGAAGGTCATCTCGCCTACTCATATATGTCATCTCAAGCCCTAACTATGTGCATTGCCGAGTTCGGATTCGGTGCACATAGCAGAGACGGAGGTCCTGCTGTATACAAATGGAGCGGGGCCTGAAATACGGGAGCGCGATTTGCTGTTCTTCTCAGCTAGAAGCGATACCTAACGTGGCAGTTAAGTAGCGTTGGTCCAGTTACATGAATAATACCCCTTATACTCTATAGAGATTCTTGAATTCACCTCAGAAGCAAAGAAACCTCGATTTCAAGGAAACGAGATGTCATCTCTCAAACCAACAACAATAGCCAAAAGAGATGGAAATGATATCTACTTATGGCACTTGACGGAATTATCACTTCTGAAATATTAAGATATCCTTCAAGCTCACAAAAGGCACAAGTAAGCTCGTTAGAAATCATATATTAATGCAAATGCAAAACGAGAACTGAAGATCTATACACTAAAGACAACAAAAATCGCAGAACTCAGAAGCGAACTCGTTTAACACGCAGATTTGAGGCCAGAGAAGCCAAAGAGCGTGTATATCTACAACAAAGGCAAGCGAGGTACTCAAACCACACCGTGTATCTCCTATCTTCAGCCCCTTGACTTGAAGCGATTCCCAATTCGCAATCGCAATGACAACACCACAAAATCACCACAACTACCACCACCACAGTACCATCAAAACCGTATCCATGTCCTCTTTGCTCCTCTGCCTCCTCTCCGGAAATCACAGCCAAGCTGCCTCCCATTCTATTTGTTTCCCTTCGCAACCGCAAGGGCAATAGACGTTGTACTCGGCCTCATTAAGTTTCTCTTCATTTCTATCCATGTCTTTCTTGCAGAACTGCAAACTTTAAAAAGCCCATGATCTTCCCTCTCATCTTCCGGTATGGCGCCACTTCGTCTTGTCAACTGTCAGCGTAAGGTAAGCCGTAACTCTAAATCTTCATCCTAAGTCATGTCCATTTGTCACCCAGATTAAACCGTAATTAATTCAGATAGAATTCCGATTTCAATTTTCATCTCCATCGCAACGGTCTCGGGCGCCGGATAAATCGCCCGCACAGCAGTGCAAGGAAAAACTGAATGGATACGAGATGAAGAAAGACCGCAGGGGCAAACGAACCAGGGAAAATGACCTAGACTTATATCATCAGCAACGAGGATTACAGTGGCATAACAGACACCACCGTCCCGAATCCTCATCATCGGTACCTCCGTACGGATCTATCCACTGAACCCACAGCAAGCAAGCTCCTCGGTTCCGAATCATCAACCCCAACCTCACATCACCTAGCAAAACCAAATCACACTGTTTTTGTCACCGGTTCATCCCCTAACCAGTCATTTCCCAAGCCCCGTATCTGCGTGGAATTCACCCGACCTGAGGGCCAGCCTCCCAAATTCCAATTCCAAGACCAATCTCATTCCCAACTCCAAAATGTCTCGGAGCGAACCCCAGTAGATCTTTCCTTGACGCCCATGACAACGATGAACGATTACGGACGCAAGATATCGTACTCCATGACGGCGGAGTCGCGGTCGAGGCGGTCAAAGTATAACCTGCACCTCGACGTTGCGAGTTGCGACGTACATTAATTAAGCTCACAACTGAGGACGTCCATAATCTGAGAAGGCCTCGAGTACCCACCAATGAGTACGCAGGAATTTCACTCACTATTAGCTGGGCTGCTAGGCGGCTGACCGCGCCTGTTACGTCCTCGCGCCGAGTAGCTTGCTCGTCTCGCGAATCGCAAGCTTCGCCGTACTAGTAATCCAGAGAGGTCACCTACTAAGTACTCGTCCCTGACGTCGTAATGCTACTTCATCCCCAACACAAAGATCGCAATCGCTACTGCAGAGGTTCATGCTTCCATGTACGCTGACAGCTTGCGTGCACATGTCAGCAGCACCACGTCCACCCTCGCCGTTCCTCCCTGCCACCCAGGAACAAGGACACAAAGAGATCGCTGATCGCTCCTCCCCGACACTCCGTGGCTCCGCTCCACCCCACTTCTCCTCCCAAAGAGGCGCGCTCGCCGTTCCGGTGAGAGCAACCTGGAAAAGTCTTGAGTGAAGGTTCAACCTCGGTTAATGCCCCGAGCACAGAGTACAAAGCTCTCCAAATCCTTGTGCCCTTCTTTCCCAATCCCTAGTCTTTTGTGTTCCCTGTCATCCGCTCCCTGAAGATTCGATCAATCCCTTGATCCCCAAGAAACTCTCAAGGTTGCTCACCTCTCCCAGCGAGCGGAGCCCTCACCCACCTATTCCGTACAGGGAAGGAGGGAAGATCAATCACCTATCGATAGCAGCAACTTACTGGCGTGTACGGGTCGGAATAGAGTTCATAGCGGAGACAGGGAAATTGCTTGCTGGTAAAGTTAAAGCATCCTCGGTCCAGGCACCTCTCCTGAAGGAAAACCCAAGATTCAAGAAACCAGGGCAGAGGAGAGAAATCTCGAATACACAAGGCTGAGTGGGTGCTTTGAGCTTCTTGATTGTCACAAGATACCGTTCTCGTAGACGACGAATCTTTTGACCTCACTTGCACAAACTATGCTGGTTTCATGCAAAACATTACTAAGAGTTCTCGGTGCAGAAACCATTTCTGTCTCTTTCTCCTCAGGAACATCAATAATGCAAAAAAGACAACAGCAACCCCACCGTCCGAGCGAGGCTATCGAATCATCTGGCCTTTTGATCCTCATCCTGATCAGAACTTTCATCATCCCCAACTCCGCCAATAACAGAATTCAAATATTGAATCTGAGCGTATCCACCCTTTCTCACTCCAATGAGAAGCTATTAAATCCCATAAGGCTGTACGCAAAGCCCACTGAACCTGGTCCAGAGTATTGCTTTTCCCCACACTACCACACGGGATGTGCGCCCTCCCGTCTGTTTGATGCCAAACTTGTAACTTGTTTGATCAACTGCCGATGCCAGCGGTACATTTACTGTATCTGCCTTCCACTTCTTGTCCCCATGAAGACAGAAGTATCCTCGTGCCACCAATGAACGTGTACATGCTTTCAAGCTCACCGTGGTATGCTCCCACCAAAACATAAACGTCTTGCTTGATCGACGCACTATCGAATCCGTTTATCTTCAGCCCAGTGCCAAGATCCAATAATCACATCAACGGCAAAGACTGATACACAATTCCACCAGTACGAGAAAAGAAAAGAATATGACGCTCACTATCATAGTACTCGTATGATGAGAAAAAAAAGCAGTTGATATTGAAAATATTCTCCACGCGCGACACCCGCCAACAGAGGCCCGCCCGTCATCATACTTCTGTGACTAAGTCGTGCACAGCCTTTAGAACTATCTTTCAACACACAGCCAAAGCACAAACGCAAAGAAAATAAAACATAAAGATATGACCACAAAACCTTGGCAAAGACCGAGAGCACTTAATTGACATGTTTAGTGGGTCTGAAAAGTGTATGGAATGATTGACATGTTGCACTCGCAAATTATCATGACGTGATCCGCTTTGTTGTTGTCAAGGCGCAACGTGTACCAATATCTCTACATCACGATCCTCCTGTTTGACGTTGCTATGCCAAAGTCCTCTCATTAATCAAAAGAAAGTTAAAGGATCCATAACTCTCACGGTCCTCGACTGTCCAAATGGTACAGGGAGGTACTGACGCCTGACCTCCACCGTTATCATCTAGAATCTTGCTTGAGCGCGACTTCGCATGCTGTTTATTTCAAAGACGGGTCTTGATGCACCCGCAGCCTAAAAAGAAAACCACTTAGCGCTCATGAAGCTTTAAAAATGGAGGGATTGATAAAGATCAGCTACCTAGGAAGGTCCTGTGAGCGAAACAGGCATTTTACCGAGAGTTCCAATTCATGTCAAAGAAAGGAAAGTAACGCTCAACCTCAAAATGATCTGACAGAGGGAAATCTATTTCTTTTCTCACGATCGACCCACCAAACTCTCATTTTAACCTCATGATGATCTTCCATATGAGCTGATTTTGAGTCGCAACTAGAGCTAAAAGATTCCGATATCTTCAAGCTCTTGACTCAAAAGTCATTATATAACGACGATCTCATCTCATCCCTCACCGCCACAAAACGCGGCAACCAGAAGAAGAAACATGTTAGGTTTAAGTTCAAGGATCGAGATGCATGCTAAGCTTTCGATGGAGCTCAGGGCTGAGACGAAGTGAAGATTAAGAATTGCAGCTCGAGGGAAGGCTGAAAATGCCCACTTGGGATACTAAGCCAATTCTACACGCCACCAACTCTGTAAAACCTCGTGAAGGCGGCGAAGCAAATGATGAGTTGAATCTTCTGTGCTTCTCTCCACCAACATCGAGTTTATCCCGAGCCGGTACGTCTTGCTTGCTTCCGCTTGGTTATCGCTATTTCCTCCAACAGTGTGCTGGAAAGATGCATGTCCGTGCAGTGCAAGCAGGTCCTTTGGCTCGGGTGCAATTTTAGCACCTGACTATCATGTTCATCCTACGGTGAGGATTTGGGGTTGTACCTTACCTGTTGGTGATGACTTGGTTCCTTGCAAGGCGGATGATCCTTCTCGCTGAAAAATGGCAACAGAGGCTTAAGCTCTATAATGCGGTATTATTAGGATCGATGGTTATCGATCCTATGGGGGGCAGCAATTTGCAACTGGTGTAAGCAGTGTTGAGGAGAGCCGGTTTGGCTCGATCAAAAGAGACAAGAGTTTAGGAATAAGCTTCCCTCAGGCCCCTTGCAGCGGAGAAGCTTTGTGCAAGGCATTTACTCCCCCCCAGGCTTTAAGCGAAACCTATGGAGAAGTCACGACTTTCTGCTCTGTTGGAAGAACGATAGTATATCTAACCAATCCGAGACAGACATGGTAGGCACTGAGTATCAGAAGACCAGAGAGAGCCAGAGGTAGTTTGCTGGGACTTGCAGTGAGTTTTCTATTGAGCTGCATTGGACTGAAACTTATCCTTGCGTCCCCCACGTCGTCCCATGATCTTCCATTTGATGACGAGACCTAGTGTTTAAAGCTCGAAGACTACATGCTGCTTCGAGTTCAAACGTTTGAGCATTTGTTTGACGGCGGAGATCGACAGACTTTTGGGGCATCCAAAAGATGTTTCGAAATGGTTATTCTATTGAAACGTCAACGGTGCAAGAACTCCTGAGACATGCAAGAAATTGGCAACCAGTCATTTGATCACGTTAACAGTTAGCAGAGTAAAGCTTTGAAGTCAGGGCGTTAGAGCCTGCGACTGCCGTGGGTTCGAGAACCATCTTTCGGGTATTATTAGGTCATGGAGAGAGCACTTGATGAAGAGAGCTGTCTTTGGGTCACCGCATTTGAAATGCTGAATTCCTCGGCATGGTAGGAATCTACCTGATCGGCCATTCCTTCTAGCCAAAAGGAAAGTGATCACCGATATCTGGCTGAGAATCCCCGAAATCGAACTGGAGAGACAAAAGCAAATCTAGACTTTTGACCTAGACAATAGGGGCCGATTGCCAACATTTGTTTTAGCTGCGTTCGTTGCGCAAGATAGGAGAATTAATAGAAGGATTATGGAAGGTATTCAGAAATCTTTTCCCCACCCACCTATGTCTATCCTGGCTGGGGAATCCATCCCCCCATTGCGAGCAACATGAGACCTGGTGGGACGCAGATCGTGATGCTGTTGAAGCAGCAACACAAATAATGAAGCTATTCACATCGGCTGAGTAGATCCCGTTCTAGAGGAGAACTACACCACCCTCCAAGCCCAATGGCATTAAGCAGTGAGCTGTTTTTGGACCCCTTACCTCAGGTTTGCTTCTCTAGCGCAGAATACTTACTTAGTAGGCAATCCGTTTAGGATAGCCTGAACCATGATCTGGTCATCGAAAGTAAGTACTAACGCGATGATCCTTGCAAACACGCCAGACGCGCGATACTTGGACGCACTAAAAAGTACGAATTAGGGGATACCTATGTCATTCTTGCTGGAATCGGAATAACAATAAGGGGTGGTTTTCCACATAGCCTCCCACTGCATGAGCTTCACGATCGTGGAAGTAAAGGGTTAAGCCCTCGGTTATCTTTCAGGGTGCAGGTCTTGTGAGATCTGATACTTTGTTGATTTTGGTCGAAAGAATCTGCAAAATTCCTGCACACAAATATCAGCAAGACATGTTCCAAAATGAGCCACCTCGACAACAATTTCATCAACACGGTCCCCAGTCTATGGATGATGGGACACCATTCCAAACATGAAGATCTCCGCTTCAGCCATAAACTCAGAGGTGGACTTGTCGTGACCTCCAGAAAGTGCCATTGTGGGATGTAGCTTCATGGTGAACTGGGAAGACGGGTTGAAATGCCATGTTTCTCAAATCGTGGAATGCCCCAGGTACTTTAAATCAGGTATTCTGGAAATCGACGAAATGGGAAGAGGCTGGAACAAGCGGGAGAATTTCCATGCGAACATGCCACTTGGAGGAGGCCAGGGTATCGTGGTCCAGTTCCTGGCCCGCATGCCGCGGTGCTCCCCATTGGCTTCAAGTGATGAGTTTGGGTGCTTCGTGCAGCTTGCGACCAGTGCAGCTTCATTCATTTTTGCAGTGTTTCCGAAGGTTTGGATTCGGAGGTAACCAGTTCGTATTGAGCGAGGTGCAAAGGAGATCGATCTGGCGAAAATTTCAAATTTATCTTCCGTTGTCTTCTCGTTGCATGTTGTGATCATATTTCAATTTTGTTTGTCATCGCGGTACCCACTAGATCTCCCGAGACAAAGGCAGGAGAAGACGCCATTAGACCATGCTCGCTCGACGGAAGGCTTGCCCCGGAGAACCTTGATAGCTCTCTGCCCAATGATATGATCTATGGTCGGATAAATAATGGACCTAGCCTGCTCGACGCTATCTAGATTGGATGAATAGCAAGTTGAACTTGGCACTAAGCACCATCCAAAATCTTCCTTCTAGCGAAAGTCTCCAACAGAATGGTTCCAAGTCCGACTCTGGTGTAGGTAGTGAAGCCTAGCTCAGAGTTGCTAGCTAACGACATTAATGACGTGGACGGCCACTGTGAGTTTTCAAAGAGTTTTTTTTCTCCCTACAAACATTCATGCCGATAATCATTTCTATTATTGTCTGTAGTCTTTTGATTCGTTGTCCTGCGGTTATTTTGGTAAGAGGACAACATAGCACGTGCATAATACCTGGAAGGTATCTTGTGGTATGTGTAACATCTTTACGAAGAAATATAGTATGCAGTGTAATGTAATAAGCTTGGAAGCACATGTGGACATGTGCATATCTTGGTACTAGCATGCTCTCCCAACAGCTTTTGACGTGTGGGAGCGTAAATGTTTGACTCTGTAGTAAGAGCAAGACATTTGATGGAAAAGGCCGAGCTGATAAGATTTCGTCGTGTTTGTGAGAAGGGAGTTTTCTTTTCTTTATGTTCAGTTGCCAAAGTTCTGTTTTGAGAAGATCAACTTGACACAATTGGCAAATCCACAGCCAAGGTTGAGTACCGAGACTCGGTCTCTCTTTTTCATACGCCACTTTTTTAAAAGGGCCGTCTTGGAATAGTTGAACTTGAGTAATGAAGATCTTTCCATCTTTGCTGATATCTTCTTCTCATTCATCAGCATGGCCATCAAAAGATATCAATCCAAGGAGTGGTCACCAAATCGAGGCACACTGGATCAAGGTTACTAGTTTTAACACGGTGAGACGTTTTCACCCTGTCATATTGGTGAAGAAACCTTCCGTTATGGCTGGATTGGGTAAATACGTTGGTGGAGAGGTCAGTGCATGATGCATATGAAGCCGCTGTGCAAAACTCGAAATGGCTTTGAGTTGTGCTTTGTGCCTCACTTCCTGCATAAGTCACAACCCGTTGTCATCACGAGCACCCTGCAACCTCAGTTGTGTCTCCGCTCTTCGGTTCGCTATTGACATTTGTCCAATTAATCTTCAGCTCAGCCATCTCTTTCGACATGAAAAATCTCTGTGCATTCAATATAACGGAGGTAGCGGGTCGATCCATGATTCGTCTAAAAGCGTGATTGAAGTGCTGATTATTGCGTACAATTCCCAGGCCGGAAGTGCAGACCGAACCGATGCAGATGCGGCTTCGGGAATCGTCCAAGGTCGTATTCTTCGTGGAGCTACATCTGCTGCCGCCAGATAAACAGCCCATCGAACCGTTGCTATGTTGCTCTGTGCAGTTGTTGCCCGAGCCGTGCCGTCGATATCGATAGAAGAGAGATTGCATCCCCAGCTATCCTCCCGTTGAACCTCGTCTCCATGTCTTGACCGTTGAAATACGGGTTTGTCCTTCCTCTTGATGCCATGTGTGTTTCCTTACCCTTCTTTTCTTTTGCCGCATGGCTTCGAGACATAAATGCTCCTGGTCCACTGTTGGGGCGAGAGCAATGCTTCACTCCCTTCGATGGCGACGACGCCTCTGACACGGGGATGGAGCTCCATACAGTCCAAATAATCTGTGTGCGAGTCCACCTCGAGAAGGCTTGCATGGCATGGCATGAGCTTGCAGGTCGCATGAATGTGGGATGGGGGTCCCTGAAAAAGGGCTTTCGACAGCCCTGCAATTTGGCCACCCCACGCAGCGCCTCAATCACTGGCTCACCTGGGTTTGTTTAGCTCCAGATCCGGGTTGGGAGAAGGTAGTGGAGGTACAGGAGAGAGCACAAAGGGGCCATTGAAGAAAGACGGAGATGTCCGTGTTGAGCCATTAGAAAAGAAAGTCCCAGAGGTGTGTTGTGTATCTTGGTGTCATTTAGCAGCATGTGGCAGAGACAGGACGCGTTCAAAAAGCGTGATTGGTGATGATTGATAACACGAACAGGAGAAAGGAAAGTAGTATTGACCTTTGGATGCGACGTTGTGGTGGAGAGGAGGCTGAGTGAAGTAAGGAGAATGGTGCGATTGTCAGTGGTTGAAGAAATTTGGTGGAAAGCACAAGATAATTCCCAGCTAGGTAGGGAGCGCAATATCGCAAGCTCGTTGGCCGAGGAGACGCTCACGATATGTCAACAACACTTCAACGGGTTGGAAGACAGCGTATCGTGATCGCGAAATTGATTATGAGATTGAACACTTCAATGGTTATGTGTTCATCTTGATCATGGGACTGAACAGGCGAACAGGTGCGGTGAGCTTACACCTTCTATTGGACAAGACACTTAGAAATCACCTTAACACTCACTTCAAAAGGGAATAAGCGAATAAATGGAACTGACAAGCGAGTGAGCGATAGGAACCGTGAGATTACATCTTCTGCCTTTCAGCTCTTGAGATTATTCCGTTCTCCTCGGCCAGTCTTTTACATGTCGATTATCGTGTTAGCTTTGCTCCAAGGGATTTGCCGAAACCCCTTTTGCTTTCTCATTTTCTCCCGCAGAGCTGGATACTCTTCGAGACCGATGGTGCATCACTAGCTAGAACACTATCTAGAAGGAAAATGTGTAAGTTCCTAGTACTGGGGTCGCTTTAAAAATGCCACTATTCCCAGTGTTTGGGCCTCCAAGCAATCCAGTGTAGACTAGCTAAATAAGATCAGTCGCTAACGCAAGTGTTCCTTATTGACGAATTCAACTAATACTTGAATGTCATTGCCGTCAGTTACCTAGGACACTGGAAGCTATTCAAGTCTTTGGCTAAGGAATATGAAAATGGCGGGATCTTGTTGATAGCGGGGCAAGATGATCTTCGAACATGGCTATTCTCTCCTCAATACCCCCTTCCAACAGACCACCAATAGCAACTAGGAACACACTTCCACTGGTCGTTCGTTCCAATTCATCCACAGTGATGTGAAGGCTTTTCGGCTTCTTTCAGCCATTTTTAAGCCCTGGCAGGAAGAGGCACAAATTGTTCCCCGTGCATGTTGTTGACATGTCCTTCTACTCATCCAGCCTGCCCCGGAAAAGACTGTACTCGTGTGCTCATGTAACAAAAACACCTTTGAACCCTCAGCTCAACGACAACACACGTACAAACGCTGCGACTTCGATTTCATCCCCTTCAGACACACTACGCATGCGGGATACAAAGTACATGTAACATATAGTCCATTCAGCTTACATGCACCCCATTGTCTTCGACTTGTCCTATAACCCCTCGATCTCGCGTCAACTATATATCCACTTCTAGTTCTACCTACCAACCAACTACCATTATTTCTCTTTCCTTTTCCCCTGCTTTTTGGTGTCCTATTCGCACCACACAAATACTCACCTACTCAACCACACCCCGAGGTCATTCTCTCTTCTTTTCACGCAGTATTCGACACTTTTTGAATAACAAGGGCATACCAGAGAGACGTTGATATTGCAGTTGGATTGTGCACGTTTCGTCGCTCCTTCATTCAAGTACATGCCTGTCATTTCTCTAGGATCTTGGAGCATCCCTACTCTGTGCCCTTGCATTTGGTCAAACCCCCTCGTCCATAACCTGGCTTGCATCCAGCCTATCCATCTTTCAATCCCCAGTTCCCACGAAAGGTCCAAGCAATTAATTGCTGCCCTACATCCACTTCCAAACCTTGAGCCTTCCATTCTCGAATAACACAGTCGTACTCTGTCGAGCTACTGCACAGTACAACTTCGTCTTTGACCTTGAAGAACCCTTACGTTTGTCTTGACGACATCAGCACCAAAGTCAGGCAATTGAGGCAGGAATTCAACAGGGAGAGCCGCAGGGAAAAAGGAGTGCACTTGCAACTTGTTGTTGGACGTGTAGGAAGGGAAAAGCATTCGACACTCGCAGTTTCACGCTTTGGCATTACTCGGAATACCCGGTGCAGTGCATCGCCCACGAAAACTACAACACATCCGAGACGAACGCATTGGCTATTTTCGGTATTCGCCCTTCAGCTTCAGCACCAGCTCTTTGACACATCAATTGTGACTGCCGTCCATTGGTTCGGTTGAGGTGTTTGAACATCTCCTACGTTGTCTGCCGACAACGCTTTTCTCTAACGCGGGATCAAAGCATAAGGTCCAGGCACCTTCCGAGCCCATCGACCTGGGATCAGTCACTCGCAGAGATCCCTCCTGCTTTGTCCTGTTGTTATCGTCTCGAGGTTGATAGAGAGAGGTACGAGGGTTTGCAGAGCCTAGGTACTGGAGGAGACGTCAAACACAAACGCGCAGTGAGAATTGAAGGACAACTGGGAAGACGGCCGGCAGAAGGAAGGAAATACAAACTACGATCCGGCATTGCGACTCAATTCTTTACTTATTTTTTTGCATGACGAGTGGGTAACTGGAGAAGTCGCCCGAAACCCTTGAATCGAACCCGATTAGGTATGCAGCCTCCCGTGCTCTGTGCGTGTGCTTGTGCTGGGTGCTGGGTGCTGGGCAGCCCTTGGAATTTTTGGACGAGGTGGAGTGAAGGTGGTCAGAGGTGGCAGTGGCATTCCAAAGGCCCCTCACTGCATTCCTTTCCTTCTTGCCCTTGTGCACAACTAAATATCTTGAAAACTCTTGATCGATGATCTCTAACTAATTCTCTGTTTTGTGTAGATCAGCGATTGCCTTACCCAACCTCTCGTCCAGTCCTGTACACAATCCACCAACCGATCAATCAATCAGTCACTAACTAAATAAACACTCTCCTGGACCTCCAACTTCCCTGGAAGGAACGTGCAGTGAATCCTGGACACTGGACTCGACTCGATACGCATTGATATACTGCTCAGATCCGCACACCACAAGACACTTGTTGTTCGACTCGTTGATCGACTTCCATTACGCCTGAACACTCACTCAATCTCGTGGCCGCCGTGTTTTAAAGTGCTTGGACAAGAAGATATCTGGAGTTTAGAGAGAACAATACATCAAGTCACGGTCCACATCCCACCTAAGACAATACAGCGTTGCATGGTAACCTCCAAGGATTGCCCATAATGGTGAAGGAGAGCGACATATCGGCGCGTTCAAGCGTTCACGTCGCACCTCTGTCCATAAGGAAAGAAGGGTCTCGTGCATCCAGCAACGCTTCTCAGCACAGGAGGAATACTTCCTCAAGAAGTTCTACCAACACGAGGGGAGGATCAATATCCTCAGGAAGCCAGGCAAATTCGCAAATGACTCCTCCAGCGACACCCAATGGTTCTCAGGAGGACCTACATCAACATGTGGAACCTCAGCAACCAGTTTTCCACAACTTTCTGCGGGCATTTTATCCTTTTCAGCCCACGTATGCGATCTCGGATACAACGGTGACATTGCCATTGAATGAGGGAGATGTAATTTTGGTACATTCGATACATACAAACGGCTGGGCTGATGGCACGCTATTAGTGTCTGGGGCCCGAGGTTGGCTGCCAACAAACTACTGCGAGGCATATGATCCGGATTCCATGCGAAACTTATTGAAAGCTTTGCTGAATTTCTGGGACCTGATGCGAAGTGGATATGTGATTGACAGTGAGATTTTTGGCAACCAGGAATTTATGCGCGGCATTATTGCAGGTGTTCGTTACCTATTGGTGAGTATTTGAAGCATGGCCAAGTGATGCTGTAATGTACTGACAGCAGACAGGAAAAATCCAACTGTCTGACACGAGACTCGATGTTGGTGTCGACAAATGAGGGTCTGCGTAGGAACCGAAAAGCACTCTTGTCCGACTTGTCGGCGCTCGTCAAAACAGCGAAACGATTGCAAGAATATACTGGCGCCCCACAACCGTCACAGGCCGAGGCTGACGGTGTTAACAACACGATAGACGAGATGATTTTGAAGGCTTTCAAGATTGTCACACGGGGTGTACGGTTTCTTGACGTATTGGAGGACGACATGAGGTCACGGTACACGCAAGCACCAGTCCATAAATTCATGGCAACCGTCGCAGAGGAAGTTTACAATCCGCCAACTCCTCCAGCAGAATCAACTTCGTTTGACGGGGTACAACAGATTGATTCGACTTACGACACGGCATCACGCAGGAGCTCGAGTCGCAGCTCCGGCAGCGCGCAGCGTCCCGAAGAACAAACAAATCGATTGTCATACAAACGGGCCTCGACCTCATATTCCTCCAACGCATCTACCCGACCACACTCCATGTCGAGACCAAATTCAATCCAAGTCAAGCGACAGTCTTTCTCCCATCGTCTCTCAGCATCCCTTCCTCTGGCACAACGACACAATCTGGTTTCAGAGAAGCTCAACATCAGTCATGATACCTTTCTCTCATACTTGGGATCTTTTATCGGTCGCCTACATCTCCAGTCGCAATCGTCGGCAGACCTCATCGCAGCAGTCCGACAATCCGTCACGGCCGGACGCGACCTCTTGAGGGTTGTCGAGATTGTCTGTGATCACGACAAGCAAAGCGCAGATGCCCTAGAAGGGTGTCGCAACGCGATGTACGAGAAAATCAACAAATTGGTCTCAGCTGCACGAGATATCATCACTTCTAGCATAGACGAAGAAGATGTTGTTATGCCCCAGCAAAATGGGCGGCTCCTTATGGCTGCAACCGGTTGTGTTAAAGCTGCAGGAGAGTGCGTTGCAAAGACTAAATTTGTCATTGAGCGAATCGGTGATTTCGAATTCGAGTCTAATAGTCAGGGTCTTGACATTGATATAGCGTCAATAGGCGTTGTTGCTAACACAGAAGCAAGGTCATCTTTAGATGCGGCTGAAGATTCACCACCTGAGCCAGCAAGTCGACCGCCACCGCCCCCTCTCATTATCCCAAGCTATGAGAAACCTCTTCCAGAAGTTCCTATGAGCTCTTCAGCCGTTGAGGAGAATGGTGGGAAGCAGATACTCGCATCCGTGGTCGAGGATGAGGTTCCGGACAGTGCGACTACAGCTGATTCGAAGCGATCCTCAAGGGTTTCGCTTCTCCCACCGTTGCCAATTATGGCAAGTCCGTTGATGACACAGGAAGATTACAGTCCCTCAGAAAGATCGTCGACTGGTCAAGATGGAGATTTTCAGAGCTCATTTAGAGTTGAAAGCATTGCTGTGTCAAGCTCAGGAACAAGTAGTACATACCTTAGCAGCATGCGGGATTCCGAAACTAGTATGCTATCGCGAACCTCTACTCGAGCCACCACGCCCGATATCTCGGTATACATTCCAAGGACTCAAGCTTCCTCGTCAGATCCTACCAATACTGGTAGTCAATCTACTCTTGTTGATGATCTTGATGATGGTGAGTCAAAAATGTTGGAAAGGACCTTCGCACATGAACTGCTACACAATAAGGAAGGCCAGATTACTGGAGGCACGCTTCCCGCTCTGGTTGAGAGGTTAACCACACATGACTCAACACCAGAATCGATATTCGTTTCCACTTTCTACTTGACGTTCCGACTTTTTGTCACACCAGTGGAGCTGGCACAGGCATTGGTGGATCGTTTTGACTATGTTGCAGAAAGTCCGCACATCGCATCTCCAGTACGATTACGGGTATACAATGTATTCAAAGGTTGGCTCGAGTCACATTGGCGCGATCTTTCGGATCACAGCGCTTTGGAGATCATTGAACCTTTCGCAAAAGATAAGCTGGGGAGGGTATTACCAACAGCCGGTCGGAGGCTGTTGGAGCTTGCCAAGAAGGTCTCGTCAAATGATGGTCCTTTGGTTCCACGACAGGTATCATCAATGGGCAAGACCTCAACATCAATTGCCCAATACATTCCAGCCGATACCCCATTACCTCCTACAAATACAAGTAAAAGTCAATTAAACGCCTTAAAGAATTGGAAGATGGGTGGCAGCAATCCAACCATTCTCGAGTTTGATCCTTTGGAGCTGGCTCGCCAATTGACGATCAAGGAGATGAACATCTTTTGCTCGATCATGCCCGAAGAACTTCTTGGCTCGGAATGGACTAAGCGATCTGGATCCAATGCTGTCAATGTGCGAGCTATGTCGACTTTTTCGACAGACTTGTCCAATCTCGTGGCAGATACTATCCTTCATTACGATGATGCTAAGAAGCGAGCGACAGTCATTAAGCATTGGATCAAAATTGCTCACAAGTGTTTGGAGCTGAATAATTATGATTCGCTGATGGCCATCATATGTTCTTTGAATTCTTCTACCATCATTCGCTTGAAGAGGACCTGGGATATTGTTTCGCAGAGGCGAAAAGATATGCTGAAGGGCCTTCAATCAATTGTGGAACCTGACAAGAACTATGCTGTCCTCCGCAGAAGGCTTCATGATCATGTCCCGCCTTGTCTACCATTCGTTGGCATGTATCTCACAGATCTTACCTTTGTGGATGCTGGAAACTCTTCTACTAGACAGCTTCCTGGTCTCAGCGAGGGCGAGGGTATCTCGGTAATCAATTTCGACAAGCATACCCGAACAGCCAAGATCATCGGTGAGCTCCAGAGATTCCAAATCCCATACAGACTTGCAGAAGTACCTGAGTTGCAAGAGTGGATTCAGGCTCAAATCGTTCGAGTTAAGTCTTCATCAGACAATGAGAACGTCCAACAATACTATAGGAAGAGTCTACTGTTGGAGCCTCGCGAAACCCTTCAGCTACGACAAAGCCCCGAAGAGATTCAGAGTGGCCTTTCCGCTATATCCAAGGACAAGTTTGATATATTTTCCTGGACGCACTCAAAGGAAAAGGCAGTGCTCATTTAGACTCACACCATTACGGCCTACTCATAACGACTACTATCACATACACATGACACACCCACGGCCTGTCATACACTCTCTTTACGATCGAACCCCTGATTTGATACCCACTTTGAATAGCGTTTTTAGCGAACTTTTGATTTTACAGCTTATCTCCTGGAAGGGGAACACACAACCGGCGAAATATGGCGTTTACCACGGACCGCCGGAACGGCTGGACGGAGATTATGATTGGTTTTGATATTTTTTCATGTCAGATTTCTTTTTATCGCTGTCGCAGTGGACGCTAGCTACTTTTTTTTTTCTTGTTCGAATATTACCTGTTGCTGGTTGTCTTAATTGCCTTGCATGCTCAGGCTAAGGTTGGCCGATTGGGGTAGCCCGATGGGTGTCATTGCATTTCATGGCTTTGGCAAAGAATACGGGGTAGTTTTGGAAGAGGAGAGGTTGATATTACTATACACATCATGGCATTGGTTGCATGGCTGGGTCACATCGGTCGATCAAACTTGTCTAGAATTGCTTCGACCATCAGATCCAAAGCACAAACGGAAGAAGGATCTCCAGCGTCCATTATTAGTCACCGTCACATCACTATACTCATTTTTCCAATCTTGCTTGCGGCTCGGCTTGGTCTTTCTACGACACTGCACACATATACACTTGTATTACAAAAGCATTGATGGCTGGATGGATTGGAGGGAAAGGGAAAGAAACGGGGAGAAGAGAAAAGGGATGGCGGCAACGCTGATTATATTTGAATTTTGTACTAGCCGTTGGATGAATTGGACGGGTTGGTGGCTGACTCACTGACTGGCTTGTGTATTATGTGCCTTTTATCTGTTGCCGTTGTGGTGATGGATGGATGTGTGTGAGCTTGAGCTTGAGGTTAGACTTCAGCTTGATGATGATATATCTTAGCTGTCTTAATTGATTGCTTATCAACTTCATTCTTTGTATTGTGCTTTTGAGATATGTGAGATTCGTGAATTGTTATCTTGGGTGTGGATGATGATTGGTGGAATTCAAGTGAGTGAGTACAGTGAATGAGTGGTGCTTGACTTAGATTTATGTGTGCGTGAGTCTCTACGCTGTTGAATTGAGGTGTTCATGGTTACAAAAATTCGCTGCTCTCAGAACTTGGAGGTGATTTCCGATCTGGATTAGCTATATGAAGCTTAAGGTTATATACAGTATAGTGATTTTGGATGGGTTTAGTTCCCCTACTGCTCAACACTCTAGTTTCATTCATGTACTCATCACTCGAGCAATTCATTGAGGAAATATTAACCATAAAGCGAGATCCTCTGGTTTCCGAGGAGATATTGCTTCACTACTCAACCCAACCTATACGATCGTCTGGGTGAAATAGCAGACGAGACAACGTGAGCTGGGTGTGGGGTTCTCGATTGCTCGTCGATCAACCAGTGAGGGGGTGTGTGTGTGTCGATGGCTGGATGCTGGAATGTATAGATGGTTGGGTGGTTGGAGTTTGTCTTGTGATGAGTTGATATCAGTTGTTCGTTGCTTAGGGCGTTTGAGGGTTTGAGGGGTTCAACATGCGGTTTTGGTGTGCATTCCTCGACAGGGCGGGGTGGATTGTTGTTGCCGGTTTCATTTCGCCATTGTGAGTTGTTTGTTGTCAATTTGACTCTCGGCTCTTTTGGTATCGATTTTGTCCTTGCATTCGCTTTCGAGTTATGCTCTGAGTGTGATTTTGCCACCCAAAGGTATGTGAGGAGGTGGGGAGTCGGCTTGAGAAATGCAGAGGTCAGACAGAGGGCTAGAGATGAAGGTATAGCACTATGGTGTTTAAGGGATGAGGTGTGAGGTACTCGGCATAAGGCTATTGCATTGGCTATCTGTTCTCTTGAGTGGTGGGTAGGGTTTAATGGGCGATCATAGTTCATATACTTTGACTTTCTTTCGGTGAAGCTAGTTTGTGGAGAGGGGAGAAAGGATTGTGAAGTATGATGGATCGGTAGAGGGTCGAGAGGTGAGGAGTTGGTAAGTTGAGACGTTGCTTAAGGTTGAAGCAGTAATCGTTCAGAGGAGATTGAGGTGTGGGGTTGGCAGTTACTTTGAAGTGATGACCGGGTGGTTTGAGGGAGGGAAGCGAGAAGCGAGTAAGTAGGTATAAATATCTGTGTGACGTGAGGTTGGAATCATGCAATACTGTTCTTCTACTGCGTAATTACGAAAATGTGAATCTTTCGTAACTACTGTTCTCTATTGGTGGGTCTAGCGCTAGACATGCAATTGAACAAGCTGGTATCTATTGTTTTGTTGTGTGAAATTGGGGCTCGTTTACTGATATTGCTTCCCATAGCGCTGCCAAGACTTAGGGGGAAGAAATCTGCTATCATCTTTCTGCTCTTACTTCAGTTGCTGTCATTTATCTGGATTGGGGTTAGAGAGGCCGTTTGAGTGATAACTAAGCACAGTAACATTGTTCGCGAATATTTCTTGTTGAGAGGTTGTACGTTGTTGAACAGTGAATATATTGGTGTTCTGCGACAAGTACTCTCCGAAAACACCCAAGTAGCTGTTGGCTAGTCCTTCGCTCATTTAGTAATGCGCTGTGCGTGTGCGCTATGGTGGTCCTCGCAAAGTAGTGGCTTTATATCTGACAGGTGAGGGAAGATCGGGCAGCACGAAAACTGGTGAAGCTGAAATCAATGCTGATCAATAGAAACAATGGTGGATTACAAAAGTGGTATTTAATTTCTTTGCTTTGATATAGCTTGGGAATCATTATATATATACCCAGCTAAGTATACCTCGATGAGTGTACCTCTCATCAAGCCGTAGATCATATCAACAGTATGTTCTAAGAAGGTTGCCAAGTTTTGCCGTTTAAATCATGCCACTTTCATCATTAAGCTACAATATATATAATTTAGAGGCCATTTGACATCACGTATCTAATGCATTTGTATAAGTTTGAAAGGGGATATGCAAGTAAAGAGCGTGGCGAGCTTTTGTTTCGAAAATTTCGAAAATAATATTGTTGTTGCCAACATTTGAAATGACTTTCCGTCAGAGAATATTGCTCTTTGTTGAGAAGGCCAACTGTTAAGCAGTTCAAAAGAAGACTTTGGAATATATCCTGAGGTATTATCTCTCGTTCATGATTTTGTACAAGCTACTTGTAGATATATACCTCGCAATATGACAACTTGATCTATCCTCTCATTGTCGTAAGGTTCGTTAAGTGGCACAAAACAGCTTTAAAATGCGTTTCCTATCACTCTGGACCACTCGCTGTAGCGAGTATATCAATTTTGACCTCAATGTTGTGGGAGTCTAGGGTATTGAGCGAAAGTTAAGTTGCGAAGTGACTTCTTAGTTGACATGTGAGTTAGGACAGGTGGAATGAGAGGCAACCAAGAGCTTTAAAGACCAGGATATGGGAATTTGGTATAGAATGGCGCTATATATGGAGGAGTACTCTGTAAGCAATAAAACCACTGGAAGGTAGATGAGTTCACCGATCGTATGACGCCTTCTATGTGAGAATAGAAGGAAGCCATAATCTTGAACTTCAACATTGTGTTAGTGTCAGTGGCATTGTTGCTTCCTCGTGTGTTTTGCTCTTTATCATTAAGTGATGAGAGTAATCCAGTGAAAGAGGACGATGTTACCGAAAGACTCGGTGTCAACACTGTTGATCAGTCTTCACTGCTGTCATTCTATCTCTCATCCCAAAGCATCCTCCGATACGGCTAAAAAAGGCCCCTCTATCCCGCTTAAAAATACAAACCGCACCATGCCTTGTAAATTTTCCAACTAGGATCAAATGAGTTACTCGTGAAGTCGCATCGTCGGCTTTACTAGTCTGCTCGTATTCCAGGGCCTGGTTGCAAAAAGTTGTGTGATGGAGTCCTGAGAGGGTTCAACAACGTGCTTTATACTACATCGTAGCACATTCAATTGGTGCTCAACAGAAACTCAACTTTGAAAAAGTCTGGATCTATCTTGACAAGCTGATGTGACCAAAAATAACGAAGACTTGGATACAAAATGCTTTGCGGTGAGAAAGCATGGATCAAGAAAGCTTCGAGACTGTCCACATCTGTTTATGGGAAAGCGATCGAGGTGCAGAAACTAGCTTCAAATATCATGTCTAAATATGACAAAAAGCCAAATAATTTGCTGCTTACTTTTACATGGGGTGAAGTTGGGCTTACCGTACTAAGTTTTATAGTTACAACTCAAACATCTCCCTCAGCTACTTGTACTACTGTCAGTTAACTATGTTGCCCATGTGGTCATTCCATCGGGTTTCTCAATGGCTCACTTCCACCAGCCTTCAAACAAACGGATCCAAATGTTACCCTTCTGTCTTCACGGAATCTCGTTGTAGTCCTCGTGGTCAGCTTTCCGCATGGGTCTACATAAAGTTTTTCTGGGGATGATATTAGTAATGATCTGGTCGTCGAAGGTGTATTTATGCTCCTGCAAAGCTGAAGACAGAGTAATGTAATTATCTTAAATTCACTTCACGTCTTACAGGCCATTTTTAGCCACACCGGCCAAACACTGCCCCAGTGGCTTATTTATGTGCCTGGTATGAGTCTCTCCAATCAAGCAACATTTCCCACCATCAGAACCCATTCGAGCTGTCACGCCCGTCGCCATGTGGTCTAGGCACCTGAAGCGATCCATTGAAGCGCTCTTCCACCCACTCCCTTATCGGCTCAAACTTCCGGCACGTATGCACGACATCCGCCTTCACATATCCATGGTGATATCCCTCGAACCACACGATGGGCGTCACGGCTGTGTTTCCGAAGCACATGATAGCTTGACGGATGTGGTTGATGCAATGCTCTGTGAGACATATTAGCAAATGTGTGAAAAAGTTAAGAGAGGAGAGGGGGCTCTGTAGTACCTAGGTGAACTGGACCGTGGATTCGGGTTTCGGGGTAGTAATCTCTGCGTAGGGCTTGACGGATTTGATTCTGGGGATATCAGTATAGGTTCGAAATGTGAGGAGGGGATATACCAAGCAGTGAAGCTGATGAAACATATCAAGCCTGTTGCAGAATTTCGTTAGCACAATTACTGTCTCCCAAGCACAACTCCATGCCAACAATCAAGCATCCCATTATTGATAAAAAGCCGCACTCACCCAGCAGTGAAACCAGACCGATCGTGATCTCTATAAGCATCAACATCATCGCCCCACAACTTCTTCGCCTCGTCCTCGGAAACGCTAAAGTATCGACCCCAGAGTATATCATGCCAGGCCTTGTCAATCGCTGGGCTTGGCTCTCCAGTATACATCAGTTCACCGGGTTGAGTGACCAGGAACTCCACTCCATCTTCAACGCGGAAGTCAACGGGTGTGGTGAATCTGCGTTCTTCCAGTTGGATGAGTGAAGATGGGACTGCGCGAGCTTAATATTAGTATTGCTTCTCAGAGGCATAAGATGAGCGACCAGGAAACGCACGTAGACTTTCGCCCTTGTAACCTTTCTCATACGAGAACTGCGACTCAACTGGAGCTGCTGTGATATTGGCTGGGGCTGGAACTGGAACTGGACACGGAGCACATTGAACGCTCGGCACTGGCTGGCTCTGAAGCAGCATCACACTCGGCACCAGCGCACCAGAGCAGAAGAAGAACAGCGCCCAAAGAGCATTCAACCAGCTCAATGACCTCATCCAGCTCCGACAGCGTCCTCCCTCGCCATTTCTGTCCTGCGACTCGTCGTCGATGGACGCGATGTCCTCTTTTGACCCATTGGGTATCGCATCGTACGTGTGCGGCATTATGGGCAGCATGTGGCGGGGTGGACCGGATGGGCAAGAGCGAGAAGACGTCTTGACATGACGGGATAACAAGAGATCTGCGAGCTGCACGTCAGAAGGTATACCCCCTGGAAAAAGCAAGGGAAAATTGAGATCTAGAATCCCGATTTGAGGTATGGTGTTTTAGACATTCGATTCTGCAGGTGCGGGTGGCGCTGAGACTGGGCTGAAAAAGCAAGTCTGTAGATGGGACGACCGAGTATTTATTGCTCCAGATGTCGTCACGTATCCAAAAATCTTTGGGCAATGCCTCTTTGTATTGCAGTCAGTTATTGGGAATTGCATTTTCCGTGTTGAGTTGTCGTATGTGCTCAATGAACATCCTCGCTTATTTCTTGTTTTCACATGAGAACTCGTTGGAGCCGGGCAGGCCTGAGATAGCAACGCCGCATGCTTTAGAGTCCATGGAACGATAACGTGAAGCTCTGTAAGATGGCGCAAATTGTATGATAAGGGCATGTTAATCGCCTTTGGATTGAGAGACTCGTAATAACTGAGTTTCTGTAACTAAGAGCAAATAGGAATGGGTCTTTGATTAAAAACAGTAAGATCACCTCTAAAAAGTGTTCCTGAAGCATAGAAGTCCTACAACAACATTTCTCCATTTCCATTTGTGTGTTGCATCAATCACCAGCTTGGTTTTTTTGCAGCTGTAGACGTAATTACATATACTGAATGAAGCCTTGTTGAGAAGAGTCGTATGCTGAAACGCCCTTCAATGCTAGTGGGTAGATTGGGAATACGAAAAGGATGAAATTGACAGCAGTGTGAGAGGTGGTAGCAAAAGCACAAGATGAGAATGTTTACATGTCTCTCCAAAATACAAACAAGAATTGTACCACACTTCTGGTTAACTTTAAACTATGATTTAGTTCTTCCGGAGAGGACGTATGAACCATATCTCTCTCGTTATCGCTCTTGAACAACCGCTAATGAAATAAAATAGAACAGGTAGCAAGAATCATATAAATAGTGAGTTTCAGGTGGATATAAACTCACGAGCTTAGCTTTGTATTCGAATAGAAGATCTATGTCACCAGTCTTGCTGGACAGGTTGAGGAAGATGAATTCTCCACAGCTTCATACAATGCTTGGGACCTTCGAAGGCAGATTTCTATGATGCTCAATTTCATAGGACGACATCATCATGGCAAACTCGACCACGCAGGCCCCAACGGTATCGACAGAGGCTATAGATGTAAGGATCTGTGAGAGTCAGCGAAGGCATCTCATAAACTACTCCACCAATAGCTCATATATTGAGAATTTGCAACTGACGTAACTAACGATACTGGATGTATTTGCGGACTGTTTGAATAAGTGCCTGAGATTGAAGAATTTGCAGTGTTGTTGTCCAGCTCTGGGATGATAGCAAGATATGGTAAGGGAATGAGAGTGTAGCAATCACCATGACTTTGCGGCAACCATTAGAGTTCTCTTGATATCTTGAATTAACGATCAGATCCAGGAGAAAATATTTCTCCAAGCGCAGCAATATGCAACTAGTTCTTGTCAAAAAATGGGGGTTTCTTCCCAAGACTCCACTACGCGGCTTTTGATTCTTCGCAAAGAATGGACATGTCTCGCGCCATGATGATTCAGCTGTGTATTGAATCGATACACAGCTGAGAGGTGGATATTCATAGTATCCATTGTGGCGCAAGATTGATGCGTCAAGTTGTCTTTGATTCATCAATGGTGGGAACCGACGAACACTTCCCAATAGCCAATTATACAACAGATCTCCCTACGATTCAAACCCTTCGATTATCGCGAGTTTGCCGTGTCATTTTGACACACTCGCTAAGATAAGAACGAACAGTCGTTCCTTGAACTTCATTTCCACTGACTACGTGGTCAGAGAATACCCAGAGATAAGGTACCGCAAGTACGCAAAAACACAACACACGACAGAAGCTCCATTGTAAACACAATAGATAAAAAAACCACAGACAGTTCATTCATCGCTTGATTAAGAAGGATTACTGATCAGTAACTTGCACATAGCCTCAGCTACCTTATCCCCACTCTAGACCGAGAAGACGACAGGCAGCCAATCTCACCTACAATTAGATTCTCAACGAATAGCAAAAATACCACCCACAAGTGTAAAGCCAAAGACAAGAATCCAAAAACTTGCCAATGCCAATATGAATGATTATGGTTTGTGGAGTAATCATTGAAGATTTTCACGATCCCCGGGGCTCCGGATTGAGATCGATCGACATATACAATAGCCGACCATCCATCCGAACATGATATGATCATGAACGCGAGAATAGGTGTATCAAAACCCTGTCCTGGGTCGTTTTCAGGATCCAATTCTTTCTTGTCAATCACTTGATTTGCATCATTTCCACCAAGCTGCACATCGAGTCAAGAAAAACATCTTCAAACATTTGCCGAAAATTGCCCGTGGCGGATGAATCGTGAACTCTCGGCACAGAATACCAGTCTTGGAGATCCATCTCATGTCGAGACCGTTGGTATTGGTCTTCTACTTGAATGCAGAGTCTTAGTATTGATATCTAGCCTCGGCAGCTGAACAATTGACTAAATTGTGACCCAAAGCGGTTCTAGCAAGCCCCCTCGCTTCAGGTGACAAATGTTTGATGTTCATGTTTAACTTTGCGATTTCACAACTTGAGAAATCATAAACGACACACGAAAGTAAGACCTGGCAATAAGCATTTTGATACCAAACTTGGAGGGCTATCGCAGTATTTAAACACTGAGTCCGAGTTGAACGTGCGGCTCTCTGGTTGCGAAAATAGATTTTGAAATTGCAGATGCTTGTATGCAAGTAACTTACCGGCGCTTACTTGAATCTACCTAGATCCTTCACTTTGTACCTGGGTCCTGGGTTTGAGACGCTAGAGCTTAGCTCTCATGCTAATGGCACAAAACCACTCATTAGCTTTTTGTTAGAGCAGAGAAAATAGAAACTCGAACGCATAGTAAACCTCTTGCACCGGTGGCAGCTTCACCTGCCGGGCTTGGCTTGATGCTCAGTCGAAAATCTCCGGTGCCTGAATTCCATGGGTGAAGCGAGATGGAGGCCCGTATTCTGGAATGAAAGACGTGACCGGGGGTGCGATGTGTTTTGCATGGCATTTGAAAGTTATACGAGGTCAGTGCAGGCTTCCTTGTACCTTCGTACCGCTGGCATCACATGGGTAAGCAAATTCACCTCATTGCGAGGATATCGAAACTCAAAATTTCAAGAGAGGCAGGTCGATGAGATGGCAGGAAATCCAGCCTCCTTTATGCATTACTTGAACACTGATATCGTGATGTGAAGACTGATGGGATGAAAATCATGAAACGAGACAAGCACAACAAGCAGGTATTTTCGCCAGCATGAGCTATGAGGTGGTATTCGGGACCGATTCCAGATCGAGCTACGATCATCGCGCTCGGTAAAGGCCGGATAAGGTGAGAATGAGATGGATCAAGATCTGTTGCTCGCACAAATGTTGACCGGCAGCAAGATGCAAGATTTCAAGCCCGAAGGGCGAAGGCGCAGGGGCAGGTTCTGGGTTTTCAGCCATCTGCACGTGCTGTCCATTTTGAACGTGATGAAACTCCTCTCTGAGGACGGAAGATCGTCGGGGCGAATGAAAAGTCGAGAAGTTCTGAACACGAGAAACACTCAGGGGTAAATAGGCGAGCCTCAGGCATATAGTGAGTAACATTGGAAAGGGGCATACATATTATTTGTTCGTTTGAAAAAAACGCCAACGGATTTCACCCTTTCAGCCATTTCTACCAAACGGCATAATTGGGGAACCTTATTTGAACCTCCGTCCGGTTGTAGCTGATATTGCCCAGTATACTTGGGTTTTCCGTTTCCAAAAGTCTCACTATACGATTCTAGACGACACTTCCTCTTTTCGTCTTTGGTTCTATTCCTACTAAGTACTTCATGGTCATCTCTATGAACTTAAATTCACTGTGCACTAACCCTCTTACATAGCCCTGCTCAAGTCTTTGGCAGGCAAGAGAGGGTCTTTGCTATCAAGTGCCAAAGCGGCCTCCTTAGCATTCGCAATAAGGGTCCCACGTCTCGTGAAAGTGGGATGTGCTTTCATCCAATTCGAATGTTTGACTGGGGGTTTGACAGGCCAAGAAAGTTCCAAGTAATGCAGGACCACGAATCGTTTGCGTTGTGAGCTCCATATAAATCCTGCTAAAAACTCAAAAGCACGTGCTTAGCAGCCAGTTCATCCAATCTTTTCGCTCAACGGCCGCGTCAGGTCATCTACACTCTCTCCACTCATCTCACAACGACAACCCGTTGGTTTCTATTCTTGACACAGGCCTTGATTTGATCGCCTCATGCATTTCAGTGGTCTCTGACATTTTCTGGACGCTGCTTTGGTTCTGATCTTTTGGGGCTTTTCTCTCACTGCCCTTGTTCACTTCTTATCGGCATTGCTGGGAAGAATGAAAGAAGCTAAATTAGGACAAGTATCCGATGGGCCGTGGTGAACATCTTGATTTGTGCAAAGATTGCAAGGTCTAGCGCCAGCACTTGTGCACTTACGCTGTAGTTCAGCGTCATAGCATTGATCCTGCATACCCCGATGACTGCCACAGAAATGGTGTCGAGGATGTGAAGAACTCTCTTCCTGCTTTCTAGCCAGGAACACCCGTGTGGCTTTGAATCTTCCGTTTGTTAGTGTTGGCGTTATGCTTCTTCAAGCGCGTTTGCTCCCCCACTTCTCCTGTCGACTGACAGGTGGGAAAGAGAAATTTTGCAAGCTGGGTTGGCGTGCAGTGATGGTATCAAAGGCCTGTCGAGAAACCACAAGGAGCCTCAACACGCCTCCAACGCCCCCAACCAACGCCTCTTGAATATCTGGGCTTGGCACTTTGTTCAAGACTCGAGTCACTCCGCCCAGGGACCAGGAGATGGATGTTGTTTAGTGTTTTAGTGTTTTCCAAAAGGAGAACCATTAAGATCCACCACCTTATGAAGGGGATATGAACTTGCCCACCAAGTCTGCCCTTTATGACCGCTTGGCCAGCATCAAGACCCTCTTTTTCCAAAGCGTTAAACTGTTCCGAGTCAAACTGCTTGGTTCATTCACAGGGGAACGCGGTTCAGCATCTTTGGCACCGTCCTTGCACAACCCACTTATCTATCAACATGCTTGAATGATGGCTCCGAGCTCCTCTGAAAGATCTAATCCAACTTTAGTTTGCCTCCTGAACAGGCTGGTCTGTGGGCACTTTCCTATCTTTTATCAATGACATCCTGTCGTTTGCCCTGCTGTTCTTTTCCTCTTCTTCAACTTTCTTGTTCACCACTTTCGTTACCGATAGATAGATACAACAACACACTCGTTTGGTTTTGTACACAACACAGCAAAAATGGCTAATAACTCATACCCATTGACGCCTCGAGATCCTTTACGGAGTCCAGGAGAGCGGGATTTACTGGGTTCGTCGAGGGAATCGGGAGTTGGAGGAGCTCAAGGAAGCCCTTATTCATCACACATGCATATGCCCGTTGGGAGTCGTCCTGGATCACCATTACCTGCGCCCTCATTCGTTTCACAAAACACAGATCGAGGTTCCGGATACAGCGTGTACCACGGAGGAGATTCTTCAGTCAATTTACTTCAGTATCCACGGCCGACATTTCACCACAATAATTCCTCAGTATCGTCATTCGCATCCGCCTACGATGGCGATACTATGTGCCAGACGCCTATGGGAGAGAAGGGATATCTAGAAGAAGGAGATGTATCCAAAGCACGGCTCAGCACATTTCACTCGACACAAAGCATAAACTCATTCGAAAAACAATTCGATCCCAAATCATACACAATAGAGCAATTACACAAACACGATGATGAAGTGTTTCTCCCACCTTGGAAGCGAGTGCTGTATAGACTCTCACCTCTTTTCACATTCCTCGCAACAGTCGCATATTTCGGATACTACGGCTACAGGATATACTGCACAGTTCTTACGCAAAGAGCGTATGGTAAGGTTTATGTAATGGCATGGATTTTCATTGCAGCTGAAGGAGCTGTGGCTTGTATGTGGAAACTATCTACTCGTGATTTTTGTACCTACTGACAAAACAAAGGTCCTGCAATTCTGCATCAAATGTACCAAATGCTCTCCATTCGTGGTCGGTCACGACCGAAGCTTCGTATTCGCGGCGACGATGTTCCAACCGTTGATGTTTTCGTCACCTGCTGTGGAGAGGATGTAGATATCGTTCTCGACACCACCCGAGCAGCCGCCGCCATTGATTACCCTCAAGACCGATTCCGAGTTGTTGTTCTCGACGATGGAAAGGATGCTGAATTGGAAAAGGCAATTGAAGATCTTGCTGAAACTTATCCTAATGTCTACTACCACGCCAGAATCAAGATCAAGGGTGTTCCGCATCATTTCAAAGCTGGTAACCTGACTGGAGGAACTGACTTCGTCACCAAGCTTCCAGGAGGAGAGGCAGAGTATATTGCGGCTTTGGATGCAGACATGATTCCCGAACGAGACTGGCTTCGTGCTATCATTGCGCACTTCATCAACGACGACAAAATGTCTCTCGTCTGCCCACCACAAGTATGCATGACCCCTCCAACGAAACGCCCCAAATTTGCTTTTTGCTAACCTGAGACACTTAGCTATTCTACAATGTTCCAGACAATGACCCACTCGTCCAATCTCTTGACACCTTCGTTCACGTTATGGAGCCTACTAAGGACGCCAATGGAGTCGCGTGGTGCACTGGTTCCGGTTACGCCATCAGACGTTCAGCACTCGAAGACATAGGAGGATGGCCCGTTGGATCTCTCGCTGAAGATACCTTCACTTCCTCGCTCCTCCTCGGATCTGGTTGGAAAACCGCCTTCTGCCACGAAGCACTGCAATATGGAACCGTTCCTGACACCTTTACCGGCCACTTGAAGCAGCGTACGCGATGGACCCTCGGCACGTTGCAAACCGCACTCAAGCTCAAATTCTGTGCCTACGGTCCTTTAGTCAAGGGAATGTCCTTCTTCGCACGTCTCTCAGCCTTCGTCTTCGCCATTGATGCCTTCTTCAAGATCTTCCTCCTCCTCGCCCTCCTCACCATCCCAATCGTGCTCATCTCGGGCGGACAATTGGTAGCCTACTCCACCTACGACCAACTGAGATGGCAAATCCGACTCTGCTTCGCCTCGCTCATCCTCACCCGCTTCAACGAATGGATTACCTATCTCCCATCCGGCTACCGTCTCGCGCAACGTGATGTCGGTGCTCAAATGTGGATGGCTCCTTTCCACGCAATGACAATTATCAGGTCTTTCATCCTGCCCTCATGGCTCGGCGGCAAAGCCATGGCTTTCTCATCCTCAGGTTCCATCAAATCCGAGCTCGACGAGCGTGACCCCAAGAAGCGAGCTGGTCTGTTCCGCCGCCTCAAGGTCATTCTCTGGGATTGCGACGTCTACATGCATCTCCTGTACGTTCTCTTCGTCGTCGCCGCCGTCTCAAAGTCCACCATCGAGGGCGTCATGAAGGAGAAGGACGATCTCAACAAGCTCCTCATTTTCCTCCTTACTCACGCCTGTTGGCCTCCTATGCTGTGGCTCCTCGCACTCACCGCCTGCTGCGAGCCCATTCGCTATGCTATCTGGCCACCCACCATGCCAGATCGCGAGGAGCTCCTCGATCGTGACCCAGTCACCCAGATTGCAAGGCCCAAGGAGTGCTGGAAGAAGACCCGTTACTCGAAACTCACTTTCTGGCACGAGATGCAATACTCTGGTGTTACGATCTTCACGACGTTCATTTTCGTCATCTCGTTCTTCATTAGCGATGATGAGATTCTGGGTTACTAGATGCGCTCATAGTACCGCACCAATGAGTGCGCAGAGCGCTTAATGACGACAAGAAAGTAGAGTGAGTACGTACGAGGGGAAGTCAATTGGGACATGTACAAGTACGGTTTGTATAGAAGTGAATCACACGAAAGGGAGAGGTAAGAGGAGGGGAACGATGCATTGCCGGCGGATTACTCACTCTTGTTCATCGCCCACTGTTGGGTCGATTGGGTTCGATTTATGCCTAGACGAGCGTTTCCTATGTCATGTGTCTGGTTATCTGTATGTCCGCGTTTAAGATTTTCTTTTGCCTCGGTCTGTTTGTTTTTTGTGGAGGAGTTTTATGTGGGATTTTGTGTATCGTTTGTTTGATTTGGATTGTATTTCGAATACATACACATACATTTCCACGGCGCAGTCCACATATATGATAGACAAGATCAGTTACTTACCTAGAGGAAAGAGCGAGCGAGCTACCTAGAATTGGGGAGGGGCGGGTTTGGGCTATGTGATGAGATAGAGAGGCAGATATAGATGAGCGGGGAGATCTAATGAACTTAATCTTCAAAATCTTCAAAATCTTCAAAATCTTGAGTGTGGTACTTCTCTCTGCTTTGTGTGATGCTCGTCTGCCTTCCTCGTTGTCCTTTGTAGTAGTGGTTTAGTGAGTTGTGGTTGTATTGTGCGCAGGTTAGTAAGATTTTAACATATCTCCCGACAAGACTATAGTTCCAGCCTCTCCGATCTAGAAAACTGCGATGCTATTGAGCAATCACACATTCCCACGACAAACATCACCACTTGATTGCAAATACAACATTATACAGTAAGTACTACTATTAAACTCGACGAGCTTTGTCACTGCGATTACGGGCCATTGTTCACTTCACCCTCTGCTATGCTCAATCCTCATCCTCATCCGCATCCTCACAATCCCAAAATCCACCCCACAACGCCCATTTCAACCTTCCTCTCCCCCCTCTCCGCCCTCCTACCATCCACCTTCGCAGCATTCACACCTCTCCCCTTCCCCTCTCTATCCACATTCTCCTTATACCGTTTGAACCCGCGCATTTCCTTCTTCTCTGCATCAACGAGGATCTCAATCACCACGTCTCGCTTGTTCGCTTCTTTCTTCGCTGCTTTGATGGATATTTTCGCGCATTTAGGCAGTGCTTTGCCGCAGAAGGCGCAGAATTTCGCTTCGGGGTTTATAGCGGTGTCGGTGGCGATGTTTTTGCGACATGGTATGTTGGTGGCGGTGGGTGGAGCGGATTCTTGGGCTTGAGCTGCGGCGAGGGAGCCAGCGGAAGGAAGGAGGGCGGCTGCGAGTAGGGAATCCATCTTTTCAGTAAAATTGGTGAGCCAGATTTCTGGGCGTGCTGAGATCTGTTGAAGTTGGTTACTTGTTAAAAATTTTGGGTTTTTGGGTTTGGCGGAGGTTTGAGAGATGATGGAAATATGGTTCTGATGCATGCGTAGATTTTCACTGTCGAGTTTAGTATGTGATTGTATCTGTGATGTCTTATTGTGATTCAAAATCTTGATGTCAACAAGCTGTGATTGGAAACCGAAGCCAAAGAATACTCGGTGAGTTTTCATCCTTCGGTGTTCAAGTATGATAGATGAGTGCTTGATATAGCTATTGTAGATTCAATTATGTGAGTATTAGGAATGACTATCAACTATCATTTTGACCTTTCCATTGACGAGGTTGAAACGTTCAGCTTGTGATTTGGCTGAATGACTGTTAAATACTAAGCGAGGATGCAGGGACGCGAGGTACCAGTATCACGAGCTCTTTGCAAGAGATGGACGTAAGATAAGGTATGTGACGCCATATGAGGTGATCCTAGAAGAGTTTCAACTCTGCAAAATGAAATCGTAGCAGATTTCTTACTTCTCATCCTGCCAAGTTGGTATTGACTGAGCTGTGAATTGCTGAGAAAGTGGTGTTTGTGTGGAGCTCAACTCTAGTCGTTGTGGCTGAGCAGAATATGTCTTCTAGCAATTTCATGTGGAAAGAAGCTATTTCAATGCATGTGGATGCATAGGAATCCATTATCTTAGAGGTTATCCTGAAAACAAATCGACGGGATTTAGGAAGGTCGCATGTATCCGAGGATCATAAACATGGTGAAAGGGATTGCAACAACGAACAATTTCAATGGATCTTGAATAGTCTCGTTATGTTTGAAACCGATGTCTAGTTGGTCCTCCTCCAATGGTGGTGTCAACTCCTGTTCGTATGGAATAATCTCCTTGTCTTTGGGCTCGATCTCTGGTTGACTCTCATCCAAAAATGCTTTAATTTCATTTTCGTCGTGAGTAGCAGCCTTTTCTTTGGAGTTGATATCTGCGTGATTCTCCAAGGATACTTGCGGTTCCTCTTTCTCGTGAATAACCTCTTCATTTTTGAAGTCAATATTTGGTTGATTCCCCTCCAAATTGAGTTTCAAATCTTTGTCGCTCTCCATAGACTTTTTATCTTCAACATCGACATCTGGTTGTTTCTCCTCCAGAATCTCCGGTGTTGCGTCAACCTTCCAGAATGAGAGCTCGTATGGGGTTGGTCGCCAACCAGATTCATTCATTTCCACTGCAACACCATCTGCAACGCCGCAATCCAATCTATCATGCGCGCCCAGCAAATTCGAAAGCCCGAGCTCCATGCATCTAAGGGCATTTGCCCAAATTCGTCCGTGTCCTGACGCGCCGAGATGAGTTTCAGCCCACTCCTTTACACTGCAGTCCTCGCAAGGACACAAGTATAGGTCAACAAAAGCGTGGACCATCTCGTGTAGAATAGTTTCGAGGTATGCCTGTGAGCGTGGAATCTGGCGAATCCATCTTTGATGAATATTGAGAAATATTTGGTTGGAATCGGGGTTGAAGTAGCCAACTAAGGGACTGTCGAAATCATTATATAGTTGGATGTGGCCGTCCATGCTTCTAGAAAGCGTACCAGAGAAGAACAATACATCTAATAAATCGAACCAACAGTCCGCAAAGTCTTGTATTGACTTCTCGTTGTTGAATTCGGGCAGTTGCTGCGGTAAAGATGCTTGTACAAATCCACCGAATTTCTGGTAAGCATTTGCGGATGTGAAACACAAGGCGTGTTGACACAACACTGTCTCAATATCTTCTGCAGTCCATCTCTGCAAGCTGTAATTTGTATCGTCATCCAACAAGGAAGAGTAGGGCGCTCTTGGCGGATTGTGTGGCTTCTGTCTAGGACAGCAGATGTCACTCAAATTCGGCCTTCTCCCCTTAATCGGCCTGTCCATCCTGTTCCGCCTTCTCTTGGTCTTTTTTCTACTTCTGTTGTAACTGAATTTCAAGAATTGACAATCTTTAGTGGAATGTACAACGATAATTTGAATGTAACGATTAAGTCTAACTCTAGCTTTAGCGGACAACCTACTCGTCGCTCGAGATGTCATTTCGAAATCCTTTGAACCCCGATCATACATTATCGCAGAATAAATATTGATATTGAAACTATACTGTATGCGTTTTCGTGATTTTGTGTTGAAAGGTGTTCGTGATAGAAAAACAATGATGAAAATTGAGAATGAGAATATGTGAAAGGAGAAAATCCTAGTTTCCAAAGCTAGCTGGCGAGGACGTAGCCATTGGGAGACCATAATGCTGTAGTATGCTAACTATGATCTAAATGATGTGGTAGTCTACCAAACTTTTATTTGGTTTGCCCTTAGATGGTGTTCCAAGTACGCGCTAAGTAGCTTAGAAGCTCGCTTCATCGTCACTAACTCTACCACACCCAGAGTTTGGACAAGAGAGATTACATTATACTGCTAGCGTTGATTTAAATACTGAATTGGTTAAAATTAGGAAGCTTAGACTATATAGGTATCTGGTATTCTGCGTCGTACAAATTTTTTGGGGTTTGCACTACCATTTTCCATGTTCCTCTTACAAAAAGAACCATCAACATCGTGTAGAAAGCTCTTTGGGTGGGCTCCGCTAAGTGGAGCATTTCCTTCCGGCTCGACATGATTCAAATAGGGCTGAGCTAAGTCGAAATAATACCCAAATTTCTGGCTCAAGTGACATCACTTAATGTGGGTGCCAAAGTCCTCATCATTGCTAAGATCAGGCTTAGAAAACACTGCTAGTTTATTTGAAGCTATATTGTACATCATAAAATGCCCTCTAGTAGAGTACTTGAAACCTTCGAACTAGATGGGAAGGTGTAATTTGCCATTCTACTACCCTCAACTCTGGAAAATCCTTGAAAATTTCAAAATCCCAGATGGTCGATGCCAAGTCGCTTAAATTTCCCAATTGGGGTCACTAGGATCCAAACGAACAAGGCAGATATCGTTGGGAAGACGAAAAACGAGAGATATATTTATACTTCTCTACTGTTTGGAGAATATGTTTGCTAAGAATCTCTCAGCGTTGACGAACTATCAATCGGCTAGTAACAATCTGCGCGTAGTACTCATAGGTGTTACGAAGTTGCAGGGTTCTGTTACCACATGTGATGGGATGTATTTAGCTCACATTGGATTTACTTCGATGAGGTAGCTTGTTGGGGGCGGTCACTAAGATAATTAGACTTCCGTCTATGGGAAATTGTCAGCTAAGGAAAGTAACAACTGTAAATTGTAAATAGATTTGCTTAAACCATAAAAGTTATCGTTTGGCAGGATGCTCATGGTCCTTGCTCGAAGTTGGAGGTCACATGATTAGAAGACGATCGTGCCCCCATAATTTCACTTGATGGTAGCGTGAACTGACATATCTTACTACATAGTTTCACACATAATCGACTTAACAAGGCATCAATAGTATAAAGCAATAATGAATCCAGGCAAAAACGAACACAACACGAAGGTATCAACAGTTCTCCTGCCAAGGGGCATGAACTTGATGTCTTGGAGAATGTGTATACCGATCAGAGCCTCACTGATGAAGAGAGGAGTGAAGAGCACATCGCGGACCAACACTGTGAAGAAGCTGAATTCAACAAGGGAGACGTGGAGGTCGAAGACAAGGACGATATATCTTGACCGATAAATCAATTCGAATAGTATACGCAGCATTGTTCGACTTGACTGCTAAAAGTCTAAGGTTGGACGGAGTTCCAAACGTACGAAGCGTTATGCAAATACGGAAGATCATTCGAAGTGGCCACCTAGCGTGTAGGATTTCTTGAAGCTACATGGAATTGTGGAATGTGCCTTGGTGACTGAATTCAAGCTGGACGCTTCCTTGAAGTCAATCTTCAAAGACCAAAAACTAAACATATTGTAGGCAAGACCAGCGAGAGGAATGCACTAGAGACGGACGGCGTATAGAAACATTCCGAGAACAGGTTGAAGCCTTGAATGCCGAGATGACTTGTAGCTCGGCTACGTCCCTTGCGCATGTGGACTGACTTTAGGATAATAAGGCAAGAAAAGTGCCTGGTCAGCTGGAGTGCGTCTACAACTGGTTTGTTAGGTTCAGAGACATGTACCGGATGTTGGGGACCTGGTATACTTATATCTTGTTAAAGTTGTTGGATAGTAGTTTGTGGGATTGTTGTCGTGACTGGAGAATGGGGGTTGAGCAAGGTTATCTTCTGACTTGACTGCAGCATATTTTATTGCCGAAAATTACCAGAAGGAGAATCGAAGGGGAGAGTCAAGGTCTCGCACTTCGCCTTATTAGCGGTTCCAAATATATGCGAAAGTATGGACAATGACATTCTGGTCTTGCATACTGCCGTGTGCTCGTCGTCGGAAGACCGGAAAAACCCACGAATGCCGTCAAATACCGATGAAACGGCTAACTGGATTAAGCAATCCGGCAAATGACCAAACGCCTCAACAACTCCAACATCTCCACAATCGACACATCACAAACCATTTCCTCCAGATACCGCAGAATACCGTCAAGAAAGCTGCTTCTCCAAGCATTGAGATTGGTTCTATGCACCAGGCCTTGTATGCCGATTGAAGTTGTCGCTCCAAGCTAGGTAAATGACAACGAGTTGCCCCACGCCCTCGCGCCCAAGAGCGAGGTGACGGAGGAGCATACCCCGCCATCCTCTTGGGCATGAGAGATGGTCTCGGTCGAGCTCGTGGGATTGTTTTTCCGTTTGTTCCCTTTTGTATCCAGGTTTTCTCTCTATCTCTCTTTCTCTGAGTCGAAAGTCATTCCGAATTGTAGTTCGTCCACTATTCTTTTCGATTTCTACGAAAGCATAGTCCCATTTCAAGACACTCTCTACAAGAATCCCGAAGACTGCTGAACAAGATGGCTAAACCTGCAGTACTTATGATTGGAGGACTTGCACACAGTCAGAAAGAGTGGGAGGAATGCTCAAGTTTTGCAACATTGAAGGTATACATCCGATTTTTTTGATTTTTTTTTGTGGCTTGTCCGAAACTGATATCATTCTACAGGAATACTCTGGCAAGACGAAGGCGGATTTCCTACGGGATTGTGAGAGTGGGGAGTGGAAAGACGTGGTTGCTTTGTACCGAAGCAATGAATCGACCTCGGTACAATTCTCCCCTTTAATAACTTAGAACTTGCAATTCTGACAGACTTCAGATAACTGGCCCGTTCGATGCAGAACTCGTTTCTAAACTCCCATCTTCTCTTAAATATATATGCCACAATGGCGCTGGATACGACAATATCGATGTGGCCGCGTGTACAGCTCGAGGAATCCAAGTCTCACATACTCCTAAGGCTGTTAATGCTGCTACAGCGGATATTGCTATATTTCTCATGCTTGGCTCTCTGCGTAGGATTCATGTTCCATATACGGCGATCAGGAGCAAACAATGGCGAGGCAAGACACAATTGGGCTATGATCCACAAGCGAAGAAGCTGGGCATTCTTGGTATGGGCGGTATTGGACAAGAGGTTGCCAAGCGAGCGAGAGCCTTTGGAATGGTGATCCTGTATCACAATCGCACAAGACTATCACCAGAACTGGAGCAAGGAGCGAAATACGTGAGCTTCGAGGAGTTGATGAAGACATCGGATGTGATTTCACTAAATTGCAGTTTGAGGAAGGAAACAGTCGGAATTGTGGGCAAGAAGGAGTTCGCGATGATGAGAGACGGCGTGGTGCTGGTCAACACTGCCAGAGGAAAACTAATTGATGAGCAAGCTTTGGTGGATGCGCTAGAGAGTGGAAAGGTATTTAGTGCTGGCCTGGATGTGTATGAGGAGGAGCCGGTGGTGCATGAAGGCTTGTTGAATAATCCTAATGTGGTGTTGTTACCTCATATCGGGACTGCGACCAAGGAAACTCAGGTGAGAAATCTTGTTCTTGGATCAAATGATTGCTAACGCATTTAATAGCGAAACATGGAGTTGTTGGTACTGGAGAACATGGAGACTGCTATCAAGACAGGATACCTTATTACACAAGTTGCCGAGCAGGAGAGCGTGTCGGGAAGTATGAAGCTATGATTGAATTATTAGCCCCATTGGCGATCCGACGATTTGAAGTGACTGTTTGGCACTTGGGGTGACTTGAGAGTAATTTATGATGGTATTTTGAAGACATCAGGACAGGCAAAATGACCTCGGGAAGTATTAGTATCACAGGCAATTGAGAGACATTAGCTATGGATTTTAAGACACGGTACGAAACAGAAGAATAGCATGGGCGAGTCAGCATGGTCACGAGCGGTATTACTGAAAAGATGCATGCCAATCTATCCTTTACACTCTCCCACCTCGGCCCCACATGTACTGCTTTATGCAAGGGTAAGTGAGCTATTGAGCATTTCCGAAGCACGACGCAGCTCAAGCTTGTCAGCCACTTCCTCGACGATCTCCATCATGCGCGATCAATGCCCAACTTCCAGAGGTACCCAAGCAAGGAAACACGATGTGCAAGGCACACCCCTTTGCACATGCGCGAAGGCGGAGGCTCAACCCACAATTTTCCTATTTGCCTCAATCCGAGTCGATGGGTGCCATGTGGCGCGGAAGCGAAAATGCGGGTTGTGGGCTGATTTTCGCTTGGTGTGGCATGACGCTCTACCAATTCCAAACGCAAAAATCAAGAAGCGAGAAGCTGACTTTGCGACTTCGGGGTCGAGCTACTCGGAGGATGGGGGTGTGATTGGGTGCGTGGGAGTGTTTTGGGTACTTTTGTGTAAGGGGATCTGGGAGGAGGGGTGGAGGGGTGGAGATCTGCATGTGTGTGGATGAGGGATTTGTTGGGCTGTTTTGTTCATAACATTGCAATCTGCTCTGGATATTGAGGGTATGAGCTTTCATTTGCACTTGCGACTTAATTAGAGATACGACACCATAGGATCGATTTGAACGTCAGATAAAAAATAATAAGAAACTAGAAACACTCACAATGCCTTTCGACTACCTCGCCTCGATCGAGAAACCCTACTCCGCCGTCCCAGTAGCTAGGGATTTCATACCCTCCAGATACTTAAATACTACATCCGACCTTTCATCCAACCCAACTCAAACTCAAACCTCACAGCCACCGATCCCAGAACCACACTCGCAACTTCAGTCCAGCGCCACGGGAAGCGAGGTCAAGCCGCAGATCCTATGGGTGGGATGCAGTGATAGTTTCATCGTTGAGACGGAGTGTCTGGATCTGCTGGTGGATGAGATCTTTGTGCATAGGAATCTGGGGAATATTTGCAGCAATGGTGATTTGAGCAGTCGGAGCGCGTTAGAGTGGGCGGTGGGGTTGTTGAAGGTACGTGTGCTGAGTAGAGGGATGGATGAGGTTGAAATTTATAAGTGAGTTGGACTGAGGCTGACAATGAGTAATCAGGTTGATCATATTATTGTTTGTGGACATTATGATTGTGCGCTCATAGATAAGGGTGATGGGAGTGCGTTGGGTGGATGGCATAAGTGAGTTACCTTTACCTCTACATTTGTTGTCTTTTCTCCAGATTTTCGCCAATCTCGACACTTCTTCATCTCTAACAACCAATAGGAATATCACCAAGCTGCACAATCTACACGACAACCACGTTGCGAAAGAACCAGAGAAGGGCTTTCTCGACGAAGATGAGAGGCACAGGAAGTTGGAAGAGGTCTATGTTCTCGCTGAGGTAGGGTGGCTGAGGAAACAGGAGATCGTGAAGACGGCGATTGAGGAGAGGGGATTAAAGGTCCATGGGTTTGTGTTTGATAAGGATTCGGGGGAGGTGATGAGGTTGATCGAGCAGTAGGTGCTGGTATGCTGGTGTGCTGGAGAGGTGAAGAATTCACGGGCAGAAATATCATCTGCTTGGGATCAGGTTCTGCGGTAGATTTATGTCACCAGAAGTGTATTTCAAGAGAATACACAATGACAATTGAAATCCCAAGGTCATCAATTCGTGGAAGAGGACGTGTTCTAGTATCCTGCGGCTGGACAGTATCAGCGGTTCCCTTGCTGTTTTCGCGGACATGAGAAAGTTACGTCCGCTTATGTTTGCCAACAACGCCTCTAGTGCTTCAATATGCTCAAGGTCTGAATGCACTTCACTCTTAATTCCGACTGTCCGCGAGACCATGATATACAGAGATTCCTGGTGCAAGCGAATGCTAGCTCCCCAAGAGGGGTAAGTTGATGTAGTTGAAGGGAGCTGGATCACTGTGAGGATGACCTAAGTAAGCGAGGTTGCACGACTGCAACTGTATCGCCAAATGATCACTAGCATTGTTTCGACCTTTACCGAGACGGACGAAACGGAGACAGAATGGATATCCATTATATGCAAAAATGAGTGCGAGTGCCTGATGATAGTTTTCAACTCTGAAGATACCAGGACCTCGGACACGGACGACTGCTCACGGGACAATATCTGGAATCGGAGGAATATTGACACCGACTAAAGAATATTGTATATTGCTACTATTGCGAAGAGGCACTACCTGAGCGTACAGTATATCAATTTTAGACGTCGTTTTAGAGAATGCCAAACCTTTGGAATGCTAGAATTCTGATATCTAGGTGGATCTGAATTAAAGTGCTGACATGTATACGGTTTTGTTATGCTTATTTGCTGACTCAGTTATATGGTGGAACTAAGGTAAATGCGTCCCAGCGAACTATCATCGACGTTGTGAGGTCTCTACCTTTTCGCACACTGCACTTGAACTCTGATCTTTCTCAATTCACCTTCGGATTACAGCTTTGGTGCAGAGATGATTTTGATCATGGTGGCTTGATGGCAAGCAATGACCTCATGGATGCGAGATGGCATAACCTCCCACCAACTCGGATCGCATTCGCATACGAATGCCGGGCCACATGCAATGTCTTCCCATACAACAACACATGCTCCCAGCATCAGGAGCTAGATATAAAGATCATTTGAGTTCCGCCTAAGCTACTCATTACTCAAACATTCGCACGCACCGCAACACTATACAACATATTCTTAATCAACCACCAAGATGCTTTACGGATTCCTCAGTCGCAGCGCCGTCAACTTCAAACCTGAGACAGACATCCCAGATCTCAGCGACAAAGTGATCTTAGTCACGGGGGGTTTGTCTCTTTATACTCAATCTGCCAGTGCGGCTGCTAACAAGTACCAGGCAATGTCGGACTGGGCAAGGAGTCCATCCTCCAGCTCTCCAAACACAACCCCAAGACCATCTACCTAGCAGCACGCACCGAATCCAAGGCTCAATCGGCAATTGAAGACCTCAAGAAGGCTGTCCCGCAAGCAGATATTCAATACATTCACTGCGACTTGACAGATCTTTCCAGCGTCACTGCTACAGCAAGAGAGTTCACAAGCAAATCTCAGAGACTAGACATCCTGCTCCTCAATGCCGGTATCATGATGGTTCCTACTGCGACAACGAAGGAGGGGTATGAAATACAATTTGGCACGAACCATGTCGGACACGCGCTCTTGACGAAACTATTGATGCCTACGCTGTTAAAAACCGCAGAGCTACCCGGCGCCGACGTCAGAGTTGTGGCAGTGAGCAGCTTTGGACATTTCTTCGCACCATCAAATGGAATACCATTCGAAGAATTGAAGACACCAATGGCTTCCACGAGTCCAACGACCAAATACGGCATCTCCAAACTCTCCAACATTCTCTTCATCTCGGAATTGGGACGCCGGTATCCAAGTATCACGACCGCTGCTGTTCATCCTGGTGTCGTGGATACGGATCTGTATAAGAGCGCATTCAGTGGTTTCTTGAGTCCGTTAGACAAGATTAAGGGATTGTTTTATACGAGTGTGAAGGATGGAGCGAAGAATCAGCTTTGGGCTGCTACGTGGAAGAAGGGTGAAGCGAAGGGCGAGGTGACGAGTGGTGAGTATTATACTCCTGTTGCTGTGGGAGGGCAGGGAACTGCGTTGGCCACGAATAAGGAACTTGCGGGGAAGCTATGGGAGTGGACGGAGAAAGAGCTGGATGGTTATAAGTTGTAGATGGGATTTTAGCTGTGGAGCTGGTACGTTGGACTTCCTTTGTTGGATAGTTTTGTATAATTTTGAAAGTCGTAATGTTGAGTTGATAAATACCCTGCTTTGTCTATAGATTATGCTAGCGTGGTGTTGGTACAAATGAACGCAAGAAAGGTTGCTCAGAATACATGCTTCATTATATGTGCATGCCTATTTCTTCCATCCAAATCAAGTTTTACAATGCTCATCAACATTTCAGTCTTTCTTGCCCACTTGATAAAAATCAAGTCTATGCCAAGAGATCTACGGCCCCGCTTTTTCAGCTGACCGCAGCATGTTGTATCCAGGTAGGTCAGTCTCCGTTAAACCAGCACCTCTTTACTACAATTCTCACATTACTCAAAATGTACGCTTCTCTGCCGCCTTTATCACAAAGATCATCATCACTACCTTTACATATCTTAGATCTCTCCAATGAGCTCCTTCAACTCATTTCAACACACCTTTTAAATGGGGACATCAAGAACTTAAGACTCGCAGGCAGCCATCGTTTGGCCACCAACTGTCTTCCGGTCATCTCAAGGATCTACATCTCGCCCAACTACAAAAATATCGAGGTAGCTCGTGCTGTTGCCAAACATCCTGTTTTCAGGCAGGGTGTGAAAGAAATAGTGTGGGATGAGGCACGTCTCGAAGAATATCTCGAGTGTCATGAAAGAACCGAAGATGATGAAGCTCAGGTGTCTACCGACATCGGCGACTTTGTGGAAGCATCCGGAAGCAACACCTACTGGGAAGATGAACTTGGGCTCAGTCTTTTTGAAGCAAGAACAGGTCGCGAGCCTGATCCTGACTATGTCGAGATGAGTGTGGAGGAGAACTTCGCACTCTACAATTCTTTGTATGAAGAACAAGAAGTTATCACCAATGCAGGTTTAGAAGTAAAAGAGCTTCAATTTGCACTGAGCAATTTTCCAAATTTGCAACGTGTTACAGTCAGCACTGATGTTCATCATCTAGCAATGCGGACGAGAAACAATACAACACCGATGATCAGAGCTTGTCCTCCGACCTTCAGCTATCCTTTACCATGGCCCTGGGGCCAATACAACGGCCGCCAAGACGTACATAGAACTTGGTCTGATATAAGAGATGACTATCTCGGTGTTTCGGCTGTGCTTGCTGCACTTGCTCACTGCGAGCGTGCTGTTCCGGAGTTAGTAGTGCAGGTAGGAGAGGATGCAGTTGGCATTCCGCATCAGCTTTTCGAGTTCCCGTCCACCGACTTCAACAACTTCCAGAATATCTGTAGAGGACTAACACGTTTGGATCTCGTGGTGAGTATGCGCTCCTTCAACTTGTTCACTGGGCTGCGGGACATTCCAGCTGCAGGACTATTGACGCAAGCGTTGTCCCAGGCGGTCTCTTTGCAGCATTTTTCGCTAAAAACGAATGCGGCGATCATCGCTAGCCAGGATTATGATCCGGAATACACGTGGCCAGATTTCCTGTTGGCAATTCCAGTGAGCAGATGGCCGGCACTGAGATTCTTGGAGATTGGGAAAATGATCACATCTGCCGACTCGCTTATTAATTTTCTCAAAAACGTGCCGAAAGGAACCAAAGAGGTTGCGTTTACTAAGCTCGACGTTCTGGATGCGGCTTGGGCGAAAATCCTGGCGCGTTTTAGAGACGAGTTAGGTTGGAGATCCCAAAAGCCAGGTGTGAGGATCGAAATCGAGCTACAGGGAGCTCAATATAAGCGAATTCGGATCAAAGATGAGGTGGGAAGTTTCTTTGATGGCACGGGCGAGTGTCCTTTTAGAGAACTTTCTAGGGGTGATAAAGTCAAGGCAGGCTTTGGGACGCTAGTTGATGAACTTGGGGTAGAGGACGATGAGCCTTGGCTTGGTATTATTGATTAACATTACCTATATCTAGAAAATATATATAAAGCTAAAAAAAAATAAAAAGCTAAAAAGAATAAAAAAATTAAAAAAAAAAAACAGTTTGAGAAACTAAAGGGTCTTACTTTGAAAAACGAGCCAAAAACAAAAAGCCAACTACATTGCTTCTCTTGTCGTCTTTCAAACCAACCCTTTTTGAAACCCAGTGGATAGTTTCCACTCTTTTTCTATCTTCTACTCCTTCTATAGATTCTCTCCAAGCTTCTCCTTTGCCTCAGCGATTCTCATTGAGATGCGTGAATCAGCCCCTTGTAAGAACCCAAGCACCAAATTCATATTCTTCATATGCCTTTCAAAATGCTGTTTCGATATCATTTCCTCCACCTTTGAATGAACGTTGCGAATAAATTCTTCAGCAGAATTTCTTGCGTGATCAGTAGTAATCATGACCTATGTCTAGAAGATCTGCCATATTGTAAGATTTCCCAAGATATCCAATCCCTCAACTCTCCTGTATGACGAGATTTTATTTGTGAACCGAATCTTAGAGTTCTGATAACAATAATGCAACGAAGAATTAGGCTACGTTCCTGGGCACACGGGGTATATGAAATATCAAATAAAAAATAACGGTCCCGTTGGAATTGGAAGCCCACATGAACTCTGGCTAGTCACTTGCTAAGCGAAGTCCTAAACTCTCGACTAAGTAAAGCTCCCTGGATTACAGTTTGACATAAAATCTATAGCCGAAGAGCTCTATGAGGTACCCTCTTTACCTTCTATGCTACTTGTATAAATATATAAATATATATGATGTCAGAAAATCAGGGTTAGCATTACTGTGAGATAAATGGGAATAGACCTCAGTGAGGTGATATCACTGGATATTGAGAATTTGCTACTGCCCCATGTACTGCCCTCTATCCACATGCTATAAACAGCTTCCAGTCTCAATTAAGACTTCGAATCGATATGCAAGATTATTAGCGGCTATCCTATATTATTCTTACTAATTGTGAAAATCTCTTTTGATCTCATGGCACGTTCGTCCCTGCCTCAAACCAGTCACTAATTCAGACAGCACTCCAAATTCTAGCTCAGCAGCCTTACAACCAGCAAATCACTTCACATTAGACATAATTGATACATTTAAACCCCATCATTACCAAAAGGTAGATTATCAAATATCTGTTCGCAAAATGCCACATTCGGACTTCACAAGAAAAAGAATAGGTGAAGCACCTTTACTCGACATTTCCAACCCTCGAAAGCGAAGAGCATTAGACACAACCCACTCAGAAATGAACGGAAGCAGCAGCACGTTCCAAGATCTGAGCGACACAGGAAACATTGTACATCCGAGTTCTGGACCTCTTTGGCTCCACGGAGATCAACAGAACCAGAATGGCCTGAACATCAGAGATAATCAAGAACTGACATTCTCGAACCACAACCGCGACACGAACATGGAAGTAATATTGTCAACCTCACAAGTCTACCTCAGTGCACAAAGAAGCCATACTGCCCACACAGCCTTCAGGATCCCTCTCTGGCGACAATGGATCTTGTCGCTAGACGCTGGAATGGATTCTTTGGGCGAGGTATATAAGGGGGAGGGCATCCTAGAAGCACCGGAGTGGTTTCGAATCGAGAAGGATTTGGTTGTAGCTGCGACCAAGTTGTTTGCTAGGACGGAGCTGGATATGAAGATGCGGTGGCACTTTGAGCAGTATCTTACACCATTTATTAGGTTGGGAGGTCAGTCTGAGCCTATAGACGTCCTGATGGGACTGCGTCAGGCATTTATAGACGATGGGCTAGTAGCAAAGATGAAGTGGGATGAACAGCGTATTAAGGGCCTTAGTCGAAAGCCTGGCGCGAGCGAGTTGTGATGGTCTTTTGGGGCGTACCGAGCTGCTGGTCATTCTTTGGAGAGCTATTGTCAGTAAGACGTAAGAGCTATAATTCATGTCTTACTCCAAGGTTATTTCCTCCATCAAGTGAATAAAGTATACAAAAATGCCTTTTCGATAAAGCAACGTTTGTTTGAGGATCTCCTGTATCATACAGAGAGGATTCATTAATCCAAAAAGTGCTTAGAGCCTGGCCAAAGACTAGATTGTTAACACGAACCAAGCAATACATACAATTTGATGCGTTCAATGGAGAGAAAATAAAACTGAACGAGAATGATGATTATGATTACTGATGTTAAAAAGCTGTAGTGCTCGCTTATTTCAGAAATATAAGTCTGAGTTGTAAGTCTCCTAAACTTACCATAGTGTCTCTAACATGAGAAATTGGAATTGAATTTCTATACTGAGGATAGGAAATTATCTATCGACTTTGCTTGAGCTCGGCGTCGTGAGATATCGTTTTTGAGAAGTGGGTGGATATACTTGACAGAGGGATCAAAAGATGACAGCAACCCCTTCAAAATGACGACAGCGGTTTGACAAATTCAACCTCCTCCTCCCATTTGCAATCATCAACAAAATCTTAAAAAGCCTCCTTGAACACCTATTCATCGCAAGTGCTCATCTCTCTAACCATAACTACACACTTGAATTAAAAAGCCTAATAACGACGAACATTCTGTGAGGATGAAGTTCTGAAGAACGACCATATCGAATCAAATATCGGACATAAGACATGAAGTAAAGTATCTATACCTGATAATCGCTCCCTTCTCAATCAATGCTCACTGCGGACTTAGGATCGCAATCAAGTCTAGTGGTCAGCTCATTGCGTAGCGAACCTCGACACGTCAGCTTCGAATCTTAGCTTTGAATCTCAACACTACACAGTGCTCTTTGGCAGTCAAGGGAGATGAATGTCGAAGATGAAGTTTCACTCCTTTCCCCAAATGTGAAATTCTTTACCAGCCTCCTCCCTTTCTTCTTTACCGAAATTATAAACCACACCCTCCCACCACCGACCCAAAATCCCAGCACCGCAGAACTGGAGCACCAGCGAAAAATACACGAGAGGTGTCTCGAACTCAGCTCTTCATTTGTAAGCATCGCAAGTTGCAAGCTAGTCCGACCGCCCAAGAGCTTGCGCGAGAGACCGAGCAGGAAGATCCTACAATACCACAGTGGTGTCGAGAACACGGAGAGTGAGTTGGAGTAAGCATCGGCGTGAGAAGAGGGGAGAGGGAGGGGTGAGAGGAAAGAATCTTTGACAGTGCATAACTGCAGTTGATAGGAAGGAAAATGATAGTGAGTGAGACGTGAATGACATGAGATGAGGCAGAGTGGAATGACAGCAAGAGCAACAGCAACAATGACAGTGATAGCAGCAACTTAAATTCCAATGATAAGAGAAAGACTAACGACAACAACACTCCGTCCTAAATCTATTAACGCGCCATCACTGAATCTCACCTCGCACAACATAACATAATAACCCGAACCGATCAAACACGACTACCAACACAACACATAGCTATGACATATCCCATAATCCAAAGCAAAACCACATGCAAACGTTCTTGGGCATGATTCTCTTTGGCGATGCAAAAGAAATCTCGAGTTCTATAGAGGTGGGTGTATTTATACCCTCGATCACTTCTGCTTCTAATTCTACTTTAGCTGAGTTCCAGCTAGTACTCGTCCTCCCTCCCACTCCTACTTATTCAGTGACTTCGGAATTAAGTTGAAATTTTACGTACATACCTACTTGTCTGCTCACCTAATTGAATCACCTAAGGGCCGAGTTTGAGAAAAACAGCTGCCAAAATACGGTAGATGATAGGTGGGAAGTGGAATCATCTACAAAATACGATGAATCAACTCTTTTATTTTGATCTATTGTCTTTCCTTGTGTTGTCGCTCTCTATGGGTATACTCATCTCTCATCTATCTCGATCTAACCACTAATTGAGTCCACTCAATGCTATGCCTCGTCACTCTCAACTAGTGGCATAGCGGAGGGTCTTCTCCCTCCACGCATCTGGTGTGGACAGAGGTAAGTGAAACTGAAACTCCAGTATCCCAACATCCACCTCGTTCCCGAAACTCCTCAGATGCGCTCAATCCTCAAGCTTCAAACCCTCCTCTTTGTCCACATCCAACCCAAACATACCAACACTATTTGCCCACGCCTTTTCCACCACCTCCTCAACACTCACACCCTTAATGCCTGCCACGGCCCATGCGACCCTCTCAATCAAACAGCTCTCATTCCTGCTCTTAACCAAGCTTCCTTCTTTAAATTTCTCCTTCTTCACCCACCTCCAACCACCACTCTCATCTCTACTCGCCTCCAGCCCCGCTTTCTCAACAAACCCAGCGTCCTTCGCGTACTTGGTCCCTACATGCGTAGGCCGCATCTCGCACCACGGCCCGTCCGTCTCGATCTGCATCCTCTCTATTGGTATTTCACGGACCACATCACAGTTCTCTTGAGTCTTGAGACTACAACCGTTAACACCAACGTCGAAGCCTAGCTCGACGAGCTCGTTCATCTCATCAACAGTGCCGGTAAAACTGTGCACAACCCCTCGTTTGGATAGCTCGCCTTTCGAGATTCTCGTGCGTAGGACAGAAACAAAGTCTGAGTGTGCAGCACGAGAGTGGAGGAAGAGCGGCTTTTGTTGTGGAAGAGGTAGCGAGGAGAAGAGGTCTAGTTGCGCATTGAAAGAAATGATCTGTGTTTCTTTGGAGCAGTGTGAGAGGCGGTCGTAGTCGAGACCAATCTCGCCAAAGGAGACGATCGAATTTGAGGGAGAGTTAGTGAGGAGGGCAGTTAGTTCTTTGATGGTTTGAATGGCTGTTGTGGGTTCGCCGAAGGGTGAGGATGAGCATGGGTGAATTCCTACGGTTGCGTATACGGCGCCAGCTGTGAGGTGTTAATTTTTTCCGAACTGAGTAGGAGAGAATTACGCACGAAAGACAGTGGCTAGGTTGACTGCACGTTTCGAGTGCTCGATGTCACTTCCCGTGACGATAAGTTTGGTGCATCCTATGCTCTTTGCTCGTTCTATCACTTCGTACATATCTGATGGATGTCGCTGAGTGCCATGATAGAGGCCACTATATGTATCATCTGTAAGATTAATTCCTATCTATTGAGTGTTAGCCATATTTTATTTGAGGTGTGGTGGACTGGAGGTTTATGATGTAAAAGAAGTACCAACATCAACGAATCTGAACCTCTTCTTGTCCGCTACCTTGGACTCTCCTATGACTCCATTCACAACACTCTCACTCTCTACTGCTTTTCCATTGGCAATATGAGAAGAAGAGGCAGGAGATTGCGCTCCAGCTTTTTCTGGGGCGTGATTTGTGGACATTATGAATGCTCTAGAGGATGTTTTGAGATGATGAGTTTGAAGATTTATCAATGATGAGCGGCAACTTTTTCTGATGAATCTTGGGAACAGAATCATGAGTGAAAGATGAGATTTATATGGCGGCAAGAGCAATGCAACTGACTCACAACGAGGATGAGGATGAGATTCATGTCAGCCTTGATGCGAGGCTGGCAGGGCCATTATCCAATCGTCTGAGCGCGGTGTATGATCCCCCTGGTCCCGAGTAGCCAGGTATGCTGTCACATGACCATGAATCAGAGGAAGTCCCGTCGGGTCTTTACCTACCTACTTACTCACCATTTAGGCAGACAAGTACGTTCATGGTAGGATCAAAGAAGTGCTTGGTTGTAACATTATTGAATTGATTGTGCTCACACTCAGATTGAGTTGCTTATGTAGCTTTCCTGCCCATGGATATCTTCCCATTCGCCAAATAAATCAGAGTTACCAACGCCTTTTCCATACATAATAGGCCCACCTAAACAGTCAAGGTATAATGATCATACAGTATTATATCCCACTGCCATGAAACCCATTTATCCTCCCATTCCTCACCACCCCATAACTCACCCCCTCCTCCCCCGTCATCCAGCCAGGCATCTTCTCCCCGTCCACAACGCCCAACTCCACTAATTCCCGAATACCAGCAAAGACATGCTGGCCTTGAAAGGTGACTCGTACATCTGGTGACCATCCATCTGCTTCGATGTCTTCATCTAATCTGTCGATCTCCATATCGAGTGTACTTCGGCGGCCTTTCTGCTTAGTTTTTGTTTGGGGCTCTTCATCCACTTCCTCGCTTATATCTCCTCCTGGATATGAATCTAGTATCGATACCTGCACTCTCTCGATGCCTTTTCCATCGTCTGCTTTTGCCGAATTGCCAAATCGACCTAGTGCCACGAGCTTCCTCCTCTTGATGACGGCTGCATCTTCATCTCGCTTCCGCTTCAATCCATTGTCTATTCTGGCCGAAGCCACCACATCTGGTGACTCTGGTGTGGGCAATTGTATATTTAATGGATTATCCTTGTCCTTCGTCTGTTCAGCATAAAGACTCCACCCACCACCTGCAGCATTCGTCCTACCTCCACCACGCTTCTCTACCAATGCATCAAGATTTCTTACACTCAAATTGGTAGACTCGAGTTTATACCGTTCCCTAGGTTTACTAAACGCTTTTGGTATGCCTCCTAGTATCTGGTTTCGTAGACTTCGACTTTCTAGGGATCCATCCCTTGTAGCAGTAGGAAGTGATGTAGTGAGAGAGACGAAAACATAAGGAGAGGCGTCAGGAAATGCGATATAGAAAGTCTTGCTTTGGTCGAATACTGATTGTTGTTTCGACGATTGTAGCGCTAGTGAAGTGTTGTATGGGCTCTCCACGACAAAGACTCTCAAGATAGTCAGAGGGAGTGATGTATGTCGATCCAGATTATAATGCGCTTTAACATCGGGTAATGCCTCCTTCTGGAGATTCTGCAAGAAGGTTGCGGGGTGAAATCGAGGTATGGAAGGTATTGACTTTCGATTCTCATCGTTTTGAAGTCGAACTACCTTCAATGCCGTCCATTTCTGACTCGCAGGATGGTCGTATAGATATTGCATGTCTGCCATTGCCAATTGATATAAACACAGTCCATCTCTCCAATCTCCTTCCACTATGCGATCGACCACATCCCTCTTCCCACCTTTCCGCGCTTGCAGGTTTGTGTATATCTCTCGCAGCTCCTCCAATGAGGCAGCTAATGGGTAGAACTCCTGCTCATCCGGCTCTTCATCTTCCTCGAGTAGGACCGGGTTGGAAAGAGGCGCATTGCGATCATCTAGCCAGTCGAGCGCTAGGGCAAGTAATGAAGGACGGGACAACCGGTTTAGGGTCTTGATTACTGCTGGATGTTTGGCTGGGATTACTTGAGCGGAGGAGAGAGCAGAAGTTGTGGGGACAGAGAGAAGTGGCATCTTGATATTGGTATAGCTACCTATCGCCTGATCATGTTGTCTACCTCGACATTACCATCATGTCGCGTCGACATTTCGATACGCGTCCTTGAGTCCCTTCATCACATGACCATGGAATAATTGGACCCCCGCATTTTGGCTATTTTGAGCATTCCATTGTGACTGGGCACAGATATCTTAGGTAACATTTCAACTTTCAACGGCAAAAGCAAAGTTGGTTCATTCAGCTACAGCTTTCCTGGGCCAATAACCAGATCAAAGGATATTAAAGCTATTCCCCTTGCAGACGGAGGTTTCCTCCCATCGCCTGTTGCGCCAAAGAACAAAGGAGAAAAGAGCACGGGGAGCATGCAAAGGTAAGGCATATATCTCAGGCTATATTATGTGTTCATGCCGAACCTCGTCCGATGTCGCCAGTCAAGCCAGTGAAAGGTTCAAGTTCAGGTTTCTATTGGTTCTGCCTCATCATGTACCCTCGGTTGTCGTTTTTCTGATTATGATGAATTTGTATTATCTAATCAGTATAGTCAAATCGGCGTTTCAAACTCCCTGTCTCTCTTGTCGGCTTAGCGAGTAGCGAATAGGACGGGATATAGCTACTCAGAAAGGATAAAATATCTAACGCCGTCATGATTCGGAGGATTCTCGATGGATGCCATCCTGGAAGCAACCTAAGGTAACATGAGAGAACTCGACGCCATCGACGTATATTGCCCGTGTAACGATTTGTCTCCATTTCAGTCACTTGCCTATGCCTATCCCTTCGTTTTTATGATTGTTCAATCTTCTCTGGCTATTGCAAATAACGGACATTGACTCCCAGTGTATTGTATTGTGAATACACCTATCTCACTCTTCGATCTTTTCAATCTTTCAAGTACCACCATCAGTAGCCGAGTAAGAAGAACTAACTATTGTGCGACTCAAGTACCGAAATAGTGCCTTCCCACAGCTTTTCCCTCCCACGCTTTGCCCACGCTCTGCCCACTGCAAATTTTCCCAGCCGACCAATAATTAGCCCAATTAGTCAGATTCTCGGGTGCAGGGCGTTGCGATAGTGGGAGAGAGTGGGGCAAACCATCACCGCCGAAAAGTGCCCACCAGTCCTTCTCACTCCCATGATCCCATCTCTGTTCTTTAGAATTGCTTCTTCAACATCACCTACTGTACTTACTTTCAATCCGCTACCAAAAGAACAAATACCCCAAGTCCCGGCATCTGGACATCTTCGAGCGCATACGACTGACGAGAGCATTTGGGATTGCTCATCGGAGCTAGTGAAGGAGGAGAAGGACATCGGCGGGCTCGACGACAAAGGAAAACGTTGATATCGACCCTCGACAAGTCGTCAATCCATCACAGCAACAAAGAAACGATCCTATTCGATTGCAAATCTCGAGGAACGCAATCAATCCACAAAGACATCTGCCGTATATCCTACACCTCTGGCTCGACAGCCTTCACCGTCGCAAACAAGCCAGACCTTGACAACATGGCATACAACGGCAGAAGAGGACCTAACGTGTCCGAATACATTGCGAATCTCAATGCGATACCGACTCCTCAAGATATGCAGGCCGTCAACTCAGAACTGAATTTCGAGGATGACCTGGCCATGTTCACCAACACACAATTCTTCGATTTCGATATGGGTCAAGACATCGATTTGTCAGCCGATTTTGGACGAGATATACAAGTTGCACCTGTACCAGAATCAGTGGACCTGTCGAAGCCCTTTGATATTGTCGATGGTACGTCTTTATCTCTTTGAGTTGTGTTATCATAAGTCTGCAGAAGTATCATAGGTATCAAGTTGTCGAGGTTGGTCAGTCGACCCCACTACGCAGCTTGGACATGCAAGTGCACCCTCGACAGCCTCGAATTATCTTCATGCATATCTTGGGTTTTGACGGCATAGGTGCATTCGTTCGTTATTCCTATGCACTTGGCCGTTGTATACTCAAGAATTGAAGCACGCAATTGTGGGCTTTAATTGCACTAGTATGGCGCCATGTCACCTGATACATCATAACCACTCCTTTCTATCATGTAATATCAAGCATCGCCGACGGGGTCAAATACGGCCAACTTGTCATGTCCCCCCACCTTGTTGTTGCACAGGTTATCCAGAAGCAGCAATCATGCTGACAATATGCCCTCTTCAGATACCGCCTTCAATTTCCCAGATTTTGGTGCATTTCCTCAACCTACTTTCACCGAAGATCTCGCAACTCCCTTAGCCACTGCCGTGCCATATGCTGCATCATCAACCTCTGATTCACCAATATCACCTTCTGTTCCATCCAAGCGCAAGGCAGATTCGATCTCCGCAGGATCACCTTCCGGTAACATAGAAGATGCGTCTCGAATGGCTGCTGAGGAGGATAAGCGCAGACGCAACACCGCGGCCTCTGCTCGTTTCCGAGTTAAGAAGAAGCAACGGGAGCAAGCTCTTGAACGCTCAGCCAAAGACATGACGGATAAGGTTTCGGCATTGGAAGGCAGGATCAACCAACTTGAGACTGAAAACAAGTGGCTCAAGAATCTCATCACTGAGAAGAACGAAAGCAAAGAGGATATTGCAGCACTATGGAAGAAATACAATGCTGAACAACAAGTCGAACGGAAAGCTGCTGAACGCAAGGATGGAGTGGGTACCAAGGCTTGATAGACAGGATAAAAAGTAATGGTTGCGCTTGATTAATTTCTTGCTGGATTCGTACATGTTGAACTATCTTTCAGATTCCAACAATATGTGCGAAGGAGGATGGCCGCGATTTCGGCTTCGACGATTCGCGGATCCGAAGGAACCACAGCTCCTTCAAAATTAGCTGATGAATAAGCAGACATGAAGGATGCCTTACCTCATATGAGCCGACGGATGAGCGGACAGAGGTAACTGGCTGGCTGGCGGGGCTTTTTGCGGAATTTCTGGCGAAGATATACCTGGTTGCATTGGGGGTTGGTTATTGTTTTTGCGACTCTGCGATTTTTGCCTATTGTTTTGCTATGATTTGATGATAGGATGAATGGGAAGTTGAGAGGTTGATTGAGAGATTGAGAGAATCAGAGAGTAGGCAGCGGTGGGAGAGTGGGAATATATAGTAGTTGGTTTTGCTAGCTATGTACTTGTTCAACTTTTCTCTGTCATCATTTCGAACTGCAATTTCCACTCCTTGAAATCACGCCTTGTGGCGAAATCACGCCTTTCAGCTTTGCGTTCGTGTTTCCTTTTCAGTATTCGTGACTTTACCTGTAGGAGGATTCCGGTTCGTCACCACTGTTGCGATCATGTGAAGCTAGTCGCTGCCTGTGTGGTCCATACCTAGAAACGTAACTCCCAGGTACAAGGTACTTAATATTTACGGATATCTTTTCATGTCGTTAAGCAATTCCATTCTCCTCTTGCTGATCCAGTGTGGTGAGGTGTGATAATTGGTGCTGATTCTTAGGTCGAGCTACCTTCGAGGGTTTATATGGTATTGTGTTTTGGCAGCCAACTATTCTTTAGAGGGACTCTGGTCGACCCCAAAGTGATGGTAGTACACCTAGTTCACATCCGTCTTACTTCATCTACAATCGATATACCACGGCTGTAGGCCAGCCGTGGCACAGTGGTGGTATTTAGGGTAGAAGCTAATTCTGAGAACGGTTGAAGGTAGTTATCTAAAACCATACAAACCCTTGAGGGGTAGGTTCATCGCTTCTAGCAACTGAGTTTATTGCTTGAGATATAAATGGCTACATGCACAACTCGCAGCACACCTATCATCACTTTTATTGCCAAGTCATGGCTCGGGCGGCTCCCCGGATCCATTCAAGATCGTCTGGAGTTTGAAGATCTATAATGTGTATAACACATATAATAGACACTCTCTCAAGTGGTTAGGTCTGGCGGGTCTCGCTTGTCTTGCATGTCGTTACTTTTGCTGCAGATCTCGTCCTACCTTAGTATTGAGTACGAGCTAGCTGAGGTTTGTATGTGGCATTGGGAAATAGAGTACATGTCGACGTAGATCCAGGATTAAGGGAGTATGAAAAGGAAAATGCCGCATGCTAATATCCCAAGCACAGCCTGTGGCCACAGTTGGCTACCGAGCACCAGCTCCGGTATTCGCAAGATCCAAAGGTTTGTTGACTTCAATTTTCTCCTTCGCTCCTCTTCTTTTATTCCCTTTGACCTTTTAATTTCTGGTTGTGAGAAGAGGAATTGTTGATTGGCCGTGTAGGGTATATAACCGGTGGGGTCTCTCGGCCTACCAGTCAGCCATGCATGATGCATAGGGCTTCGTTCAGCTCACTTCGCTATCAGCTTTGGGATTGAAACCAACAGCAACATCACCATCATCACCGTCATCATCATTATTCTCCTCGCTCACAATTTTCACACAGTACACATAGAAAGTCCCTGTGGCCAGCATCTTGAGCTTACGACTTAGTGCTTTCAAAAAATTACATCGCAGCGTTACGATTCTCGACCAGGCTGTACGTCAGGTGACAGAGCCTGAGAGAAGTCAGGGCAGGGCGGGAAGCTTTCGATATGGCACCTATCCCTATCCGGGCACGATGGCAGGATAGAGTAAAGCGGAGATTGAGATTCACAGGTAAAGGCTCCAAGGTGGCTGAGAACGAGAGTGTGCTTTCTGCGCTTGCACTTTCATCTACTGCTGTAGAAGTATCAGGGTCGGTGACAGTCGCCATCTTATCCAACGCCGATGTGAACAAGCATGTACGAGCGACGGAACTTGTGAATCGGAGTATCTTAGTTGATTCTGGTCAACTGAGGTCTGCGTCAACTGATTTGCCATCAACGTCTGCGCCTCCTGTTACTGTCCAGTCCGTCCCTGAGCAATTAGTCCCTGAGCAACCTATTTCATCAGCGAGCACTCCGGTTGTCTCATCCCTGGCTCTTACGATTCCCATTGGTTCAGACCTTTGGGCAGAAGCCCTTGAAATATTGAGCGCCAGCGAACAAGAGTCCCTGGAGAAACTCCGTTCCTCTGAGAGACGGCAGTTATCAAGTGCTCAACCGCCTTTGACTGAGTGTATGAATGATATTCTAAAACTTACCCAGGAGGCCAAAGCTCGGTGTGAAGAAAAATCATTCAAATTTCATTTCAACGGCAGGGTAATAATTGCAAGAGACGTTGTAGGGAAGATTGTATTCTGGCTAGGGAAATTCAAGGAGGTGGGGGATGTTGCTGTCAACTTCGACCCGATCCACGCAGCGTTACCTTGGGCCGGTGTACGGTTCCTACTTCAGGTACGTCCTATTGCATTACCTAGAGCCTGCGGGATGGTTTGATAAAGCAAAGAAGCAAGCGTCACTAACATAAGCAGGCTGCAACGGCGGAAAGCGCCCAGATGGGAGACCTGCTGTTAGCTGTCGAAAAGGTTTCTTGTCTGATTAGTCGAGGGGCCATATACCAGAGACTTTACAAGCCTGGCGTAGATATTACAGACGCCACGGAGAATCTACACGAGGCGATGGTGAAGATGTATGCATTGGCTCTTCGCATGATTGCGGAATCCGTTGGTCTTTTCACAAAGAATACAGCATCTCGGACTTTGCACGCAATTTTCAATCCCGACGCAGTGTCCGCCTTACTAGATGAATCTAAAAATCTAGAAAAGCAGGTTGAGTACGCAGCCAACAATTGTGAGCGTGTGCGAGGCTCTGTTGCTGATTCGGAACATAAAAAACTACTCGAATGCCTTCGAGAGCCTATGATCCGCACCGATGAGAACGTTTTGAGCCTTCTGCAAAAGATGGAATATAATGAGCGCCTCAAAGTCCTAGAATGGATATCGAAAGTTCGGTACCAAACCCATCACAAAACAGTACAGGAAAAACGAACGGAGGGTACTTGCGAATGGCTTCTTGGTCATGAGAGTTATCACGAATGGAAGTCAGAAAGCAGCTCCAATATATTGTGGTTGAATGGCACAGCTGGAACAGGGAAGACCTATCTCACTGCAGCAGTGATTGATGACATCAGTCAATCTATCACATCAGCTGGGCGCCACCAGCAAGAATTTGATAGGCAAAGCCAGGAGGGATTTGCCTATTTTTACTGCAAGAGAAGCGAACCTGAGCGTGGACAACCACTACCAGTTCTTAAGGCATTTATCCGTCAATTGTCAACTATTGCCGGAGATGAATCTTTCATCCAGTTAGACCTTCTGTCTTATGCCAAGAAGACAAAAATGGCGTCTGGCGATCTGACGATGGGTGAGAGTGAAGAGCTTCTTTTGAAACTCGTTAACATCTACCCCAAGACAAGCCTAGTCTTAGACGCTCTCGACGAATGCGACCATGACAAACGAGTGGAGCTGATCAGAGTCTTTGAGCGTATTCTAAAGGATGCCTTAAACCCGGTCAAGATTTTTATTTCCAGCCGACCTGATGGCGACATTAAGGAGAAGTTGAAGGACCGGGCTAACATTTACATCAATGCGACAGACAACGATAAGGATATTTCCAGGTTTGTGAAGAGCGAGATTCAACAACACAGATTTTGGAGCACAATGGGGACCGAACTCCAAACCAAGATTGAGACCACGCTACAAAAGCAAAGTCAAGGAATGTAAGTGGAGGGGGGTGGTTTGAAGGCGAGCCGTAATTCTAGTTACGCAAGCTAATTTGATGTAGGTTTCAATGGGCATACCTCCAAATCAAACAACTACTAGAGTTGCATTTGCCTGAAGATATTGAAAAGCGTTTGGGCAGACTACCTCAAGGTCTAAAAACAACGTACGACGAGATCGTGGAAAGTATTCTAGAACACGAACGAGAAATTGCATACCGCGCAGTCAAGTGGGTCATGTGCGCCCGCCATCCACTCACAACAGAGGCGATTCTCCCCGCAGTTCGCCAGGATGGCAAGAGCAATACTCTAGTGCCAGTCGGTGGTTTAAATGAAGACTTGCTGCTCGAATATTGCCATAACCTCTTGGTGATCGATCCTGAGCGACGTGTGTGGGTTCCATCACATCTCTCAGTGATCGAATACTTCGAAGAACATAAATGGAATCATAGTGAAGCGAACTGCTTGGTCACAAGCGTGTGCCTGTTAGCGCTCCAGGAAACGCCGTTTCATGATCAAGGGAGAATCTGGCAGATATGGAAACGGAACCTAAGTTTTCCGGACGAGTCGCAAAAGGAACCTATCAACCCAGAATTTCCCTCGTTTTGGCATCTTAGCCTCTACGCTATGCGCCATTGGCCATTGCACGCACAACTTGTTATTGGGGAAGCTGAAATATTCAAAATTGAATCTCGCCTGGCAACATTTCTGGGAATGCCAATGGACAGTAGTCCTGCATATAGACTTTGGCTTGATATGCTTGAGGAAGATAGCCTTTACATCGATATGACATCACAGACGTCCATATTTCAAAGACACTACTTCAAATACAGGTTGTTATCTGCTGATTCTATGGCATGCTTTACCTTCTGTCTTTTCGCGCTTGATCTCCTTTTGCCAAATTGGTATGGTCTCTCCTGGGTCAACGACAGGCGACTACCAGAAAATGGTGTTCTACTTCTGGAGCTTGCAGCTGCATCTGGTAGCGTTCGCACTTGTCGCCTAATTTGTGCACACAATGAAAATGTCAATGCCAGCAATAATTATTCATATGGCCGTGCCTTGGCAGGTGCGATAAATACCAACAGTCTAGATGTGGTTCGATACCTCGTGAATGGAGCTGGGGTAGACGTCAACATGCAATCACAGTACAACGAGATTAAAAACGCATTAGTACATCCTTCTCAAGCAGAAATAGAGCATGGAAGCGCATTGGTACTTGCTTCTGTAAAAGGAAGTGAGAATATGTTGGAGCTTCTTATCAAAGAAATGGGCGCGATTGTAGACATGCAGGTACAACACGGAAGTCTTGGAAGTGCGCTCGTGGCTGCTATAGTGTATCGAGAGATAGATGCACTTGAATATCTAGTGCAAAAAGGTGGGGCTGATGTTAATCTACAAGTGCAAGGTGGTGACTATGGCACTCCTCTGATTGCTGCCTCGTATGGAACGATAAATATAGTCGAATGGCTTGTAAAGCAAGGGGCAGTAGTACATACGCAGGCGCAAAATGGGAATTATGGGAGTGCTCTTATTGCTGCCTCATCAAGACGGTATCGCCGTGATGCTGATCAGCTAAATCTCACACGGTATCTCGTTAGCCATGGGGCTGATGTCAATCTGCAGGCTAAGGTTGGCAAGTTTGGGAATGCTCTTATTGCTGCCTTCTATGGTGGAAACTTGAAAACCGTCCAGTGGCTCGTCAAACAAGGGGCAGATATCAATATCCAAGCTAAGGTTGGGAAGTTTGGGAATGCTCTTATTGCTACCTTATGTAGTGGAAACTTGGAAATCGTCCAGTGGCTCGTCGAACAAGGGGTAGATATCAATATCCAAGCTAAGGTTGGGAAGTTTGGGAATGCTCTTATTGCTGCCTCCTATGGTGGAAACTTGAGAATCGTCCAGTGGCTCGTCGAACAAGGGGTAGATATCAATATCCAAGCTAAGGTTGGGAAGTTTGGGAATGCTCTTATTGCTGCCTCCTATGGTGGAAACTTGAGAATCGTCCAGTGGCTCGTCGAACAAGGGGCAGATATCAATATCCAAGCTAAGGTTGGGAATTATGGGAATACTCTTATTGCTGCCTCATATAGTAGAAACTTGAAAACCGTCCAGTGGCTCGTCGAACAAGGGGTAGATATCAATATCCAAGCTAAGTTTGGGAAGTTTGAGAATGCTCTTATTGCTGCCTCCTATGGTGGAAACTTGAGAATCGCCCAGTGGCTCGTCGAACAAGGGGTAGATATCAATATCCAAGCTACAGTTGGGAATTATGGGAGTGCTCTTATAGCTGCCATATTAAGTAAGAGAGGTAGGGATTTCGGATCATTAGATATCGTTCGGCTTCTTGTTGGCGTTGGTGCAGATGTCAATCTACAGGTTAAAATTGGGGAGTATCGAAATGCTCTAGCTAGTGCCCTAGCTACTACAAGTTGGGAAATCATACAATTCATTTCAGAGAAGATGCGGATGGAGGAGAAGAATGAGGATGATGACGATGATAGGGAGGCGAGGGAGAGGGGAAGGGAGAGGGAGAGAGAAACCAAGGAGGTGGAATGGGAGACGGAGCAGGAGCAGGAGCAGAAGGGGGATGCAGAAGAACATGGGTATAAAAGGGTTGAAGGACCTACCGAGGTAACATAAAAAGGCAGCTTAATTATAATGCTTCCCTGATGACTTAGTTTTGCCCCCTTCGATCGAAGCCATATATCAAATTCAGCAAGTCTTGTCTCAAGGCTTGCGATCCGATACTATACGCGAAGCAGCATCGTCGATCCTACTGAGGCAAAAGAGTGATGGCTCCAGCCCATACTCGTCTCGCTGGTAGTGGCTGTAAGGTGCCATCCCTTTTCACCTCGTCAAATGCTGCATCTACGTCCGACGAGCAAAGATCAACTTTCATCCCACTTCACCACCGTTGAAATGATCCTCTGGACAAAAACGCAGAAGATCATAATTATGGCTAAGACGGCCGAGCGTACCAGAATTCAAGGCATGTCAAGTATATTGAGATCTGGCTGTTTAGGATAGAAGGGCGTCTGGGTTTTGGTTGGAAGAGAGTGACGGATACAGATGAGGTAACAACAGGAGGGCAGAAGTTAAAGAGATTAGAAGGCTGGGAGAAGCAAAGGCAGATCTGGAGCATGATCGTAAGATTTATAAATATACTAAGACCGAAAAATTTCAGGCTATAATTGCGGCCTAAGAGCTTTTCAGTGCCACAAAGCATGAAGTTTCAGGATTCAAAATATTTACAAGAAGTTCATTTTGTATAACTAACCAAACATCAGGCTGATCATCTCAATCTACGGAAATGGAATACCTACGCTGCCACGCCTTGGCATAGGCAGATTAGCCGAGCCTATTTGAAACGTAAGCAACTGTTGAAGTCCTGGTTGATTTGTAATTCTCCAATGTATGCAGCATGCTTCTAGAATCCTGCAGGATTTGCTGGCTCTACTCGTAAGAATCGCTTGTGGATTGTTGGTGAAATACACTCACCTGTTTTGAATCGAAGACACAATTATCTAATCGCCTGCAGTGGAGTGGCATTCAACTTCGGCTCTGTTTTTTCTTCTCTTCTCCCCTCGGCAAGGTGGTATTCTCATGATTGAAAAGTCAGACATCGGCTTGCACAGATCGTACTACGAGTTATCAATCTCTACGCGCTGCAGCGCCTTGGTGGCTTCCATGCAGTGATACTCCACTAGTAGCATTCGTGACCGTATCGTGACACAAGGGCAACTTTCCGCACTCTACCGCTATGGACTCACTCAGCAATTAGGTGAACTTGAAAAGTATCGAGAAAGTATAGATCGAAGAAAATCTATCTTTTCCACTTTCCTTCCGCGTTTATCAATTTACGTCAATTAGGGTTACTTTACTTGTAAAGCCAATATTACCACATCACCAATACCATTGCCTCAATTCAAAATCTCCTCACTTCCTTACTCCTTTTGATCGCTACCACACTAAGCCTCTTTAGCTTCACTTCGCTATCCTTAATCCTGAGCCCAAGTAGACATAAATATCCATGTCAGCACAAACGAAGCTAGCATGGCTCCAGTAAGCGAATATACTTTTGGTGTTCGCAAAATCAGTAGGTTGGTTTTCACACCCTCACTTCAAAATTGAAACCTGAGCAAAGTACCGCCAGCTGTTTGGAGACCTATACATTAGAGCTACGCTGAATATGGAGCCCTCCACAAGCAAAAAAAACAAGGTCGTCCTGTTCGCCACAGCGTTTTGGTCTAGCCTATATCGTCCGATTGAACCTAGATTCGAGTGGTAGGTAACCTTACTCAAGATGTCTCCACCATCGAAACTCATCAAACTAGGCTAACTCAATCTCAATGTCAGTTGAATGGTTTCAGTAATTCACTTCTCTATCATAGTATCGTGTTCGCATCTTTCGACATTGACGAGCTCCCCAATGTTGCCAACGGACTGAACATTCTACGTATTTAACTTATTCAAGCACCAAGTTATGTTGAAGGACTTGCTGAGTGCATCTATCACTGCTTTGGAGACTGAACTTAATAAGTTACTTCTAGCATGAATCTAGATTCCCGATAAGTAAGAAAGAGATAAAGGTGCCAAAAAAGAGGCCGATGAAGTGTATCTGAGATTTTGAGATGTGAGAGTCGCTGTAACATACTGTACTTTGAGTACAAGTGACTTTCTCGTTCCTGATTCATGATTGTTGAGTGAGACCCTTTCCGTGCTGATCGTTCTCAGGAGTTCCCATGTCTTAGAACCTGTCACATGGTCAGCCAATGGAAACATTAAGTGGCTTATGTGCTTTCTAACTTAGCACGCCCAGCTCAGCATTTTCCTCGAGACAATGTTTCACAACAGGGTGGCTTCGCCAAGCTCGGCGAACAATGGACCAGATGAGACATCAACGATATCCTTCCAATATTCAATCGCTCGCTCTTTTCACAGGTCTGAGTTCTGAATTGTAACCTACCAGTTGGGATTCACAGGAGACGAATTGAGGTTTGGAAATTAAGCTTATAGAAAAAAAAACGAGTCTAGATTCCAAGAATTATCGGCTTTCACCACATCTCATAACCTTTTGATATTCTTATCGTATCACAGCAAAATCACATACAAAAAAAGTAAGGCCTACTCTAGGGGGATAGTATAGATAGACAACAACCATCTAATCGATTTTCTGCTCAGTAAGATTCGCGAATGCTAAGCGGGACCGCATTAATCGATCAATTGCGGGTACTGCCATGTCTCACAATATTAATGACATCAAAACTGCTTGGCTAGTACTGTATGTATGATTCATGCGCTTTCTCTGGAGGTACCGGATGCGATTTTCAGCTCCTGTTGGAAAAGAAGAAAAAAGAACTCTCTCAATCAAGCCCAAGTCTAGACATTTTGCCAAGTTGAACGACATTGGTTAGGCCAGGGCTTGAGACATTACAAACTCCTCAGGTGTACTAGTATATCGGGGAAATAGTTCCGTCAAGACAGTAGGAGTACATTTCCTGTTCAAGTAGTATTTCGTGGAATTCGATTGGTTTATTGATCACAACCTCCTGCTTTGGTCGAAATATCTAGAATGCTTGGCTAGGTCTATTTCAACAACCTACCAAGGATGGCGGGTCAGATGACCACCAACAAACCAATTGGAATAACCCATCTGACTTCGTTGATAGACAAAATTCTGGGCGTTTTCTGGATTGACTAGCTATCTGTATCTTTCCCATGCTCTTGGCCAACACAGTCGGTGGTGCTATCCCTATTGACCATTTTTCTACAGCACTCGCAGAAGGAATCTACATGCTCGGTTTCTTCTCATAAATTTGGAGTCCGAACTCTGGGCCCTGACCTACCAGGGGGGCTCAACATGGAGAAACTGGGCTTTGCTTGTATATAGGCATAAAAATGGAGTCAAAACTTTTGGAGGATAGTTCCTATATGGGTAGTATGTGATCGAACCTGGTTGGCCTATTGGTCAAAATACCCTTGCTTTGCTGAAGCTGCTTGAAGGCTTGGCTGCATTTTTATCGCAGAATAAGAGTACACGTCAAGGTTTCTGACAAAAGCGAGTATGAAGATGCCCACACAAGGATGCCAAGATAGGTACAGGAGGTCCAAAACATGCCACCTTTGGGATTTAGTAGCTAATCTAACTGTTGCGAGCTATTATGCGGGGCTCAAGTTTATGCGAATTCACCATCTCCCACGATTTCCAGCCATCAAAACACCTAGATTATAGTCTTGTCCCAGACACACCCTCAACGTCCAATTGAGGAATACTCTCAGAAGGCAGTCGAGGCATACTCTTACAATACAATTGAGATCAGGAGCCAAAAACGTAAAAGATCGGGGACCGAAATCCAGTTTGGCTGAGCATGAGCATGTGAATGTACAGGTTCCTATCTATTGGTTTTTTATACAAGATAATTTCGCTATGGATTGCTTTGCTATAGATCAAAGCCTTCATCGGCTACTTTACTGGGATTCTGGTAAGGGATGACGGGCTTCCATAGAGAATACGAGGAGCTCAAGATCTGTATTGGATACGATGAAATCAGGGGGTTTGCCTTAAGCGAGTGAGCAAAATTTACGAGCTGGAATCGAGTAGTAGTACTTGCAAACAGAGACACACTAAACCACTCCACCGTGACCGTGATATTGAATTCGAGACATACATACAAGAAGTTTCAGTAGACCGCTTGTGATATGATTAATCTGATTTTCTACGCTTATGCAATTGAAATGGGCTAAAGTTGAAAACTAGTAGCTCTCAATGTAGTTGTTACAGTTGGAGGTGTTCATAGTTGATTATACTGTCATAAGGGTCTAGATTTACAAAATCAAGCTGTCAATTAAAACTTCGTAGAGCTATTGAGCTTCGCTACATCCAACGACACCAGTCAGGTCTGAGATAAAAGAAATACCTTACATCGGCAGGTTTTGTACATTCCAGACTGAGACCGTGTCTTTCTCATGTGTTTTGTTCTTTTTATGGTCTTGAATGCCCATCGTTTGACGTCTTCTATTTTCATTTCCTATGTTTTAGCGGCCTCATGCACCTCCAACAGTGATCACCAGAAGAAGATAAGACAGGACTAACATATACGATTAAGTGTAATTTGCTACTTTGGTTCTTACGAGGGACCGAAAAGCAATGTATATAACAACTTGTTTAACTTTCCACAGCTTCACTTGTCTGCAATTATTCCATCCTATCTACTCTTTGCTTTCCTTAAAGACCAAATACAATCACCACAATGCAGATCTCAACCCTCCTAAGCGGTATTCTAGCTATCACAAGCCTCACAGGTGTGCGTGCACTCCCACAGCAGCAACTACAACAACAAACATCCGTCGATGTAACGATCTCTATCATCGTAAGACATGCCCTTCCTGCCTCTGACTCATGAGTTGTTGTATTCAATTAAATTCTTCCCTTAGACACAACCTGAAAACAGGGATCAAGTCATAAGTCACGAAGGTAAGAGAGCTTAACCTTTCGACCATTTAAGACGTTATGTGAATGTCTGCTCACGTTTTTGTCTGGCAGACACAAGTCCTATTTCAGTTCAAGCCAAGAGCCACGAAGGTAATAATGCCATAATCCTTCGCTTGTGCGATCCGCTTTAAATGAATGTCTGCTCATATTAATATAGTCGCAAGCGCAAGCCCACCTTCACTCGCATCGTCGTTGGTGAAATTCGTCACCAAGCCTTTCTCTTCTACCGCCGCTGAAGGTGGAGTGGAAAAAATTGCAAGGTATGATTCGTATCATGTTCTTTATGGCACCGACATCTATAGGATTTAGTGCCTTGATACCTCTGTTAAGTAGTTACTCTACTCAGGTATGGTAGATTTATGTTCTGTGCTAGCTGATCTAACTGCCTTATAGCTTGGATCGTTACACGGAAGTCCTAAACACAAAATTCAAAGTCGCCGTCCTCGCAACCGCTGAATGGTGTGGCGCATGCCGTTCCATATCGCCAACTTTCTCAAGGTAAGGTCATAGCATCCTCTCCGTTTACGTTACTCCTTCTCTTTTTCCTTCATAAGTCAAGTCCCTCCCATCTACCCGGCATTCTATGCATAGCCATCCACTGACATGACCCTATCTATCCAATAGTTATGCCAATGATTTCCCCGGAATCTATTTCATCAAATTCGACGTCGATGAGGCCGAATACATCACCATGAGTCTTGGCATCAGCACTGTACCTACGTTCCTTTTCTACGAACGTGGTACCATTGTAGAGAAGTTCGCGGGAGCAAACGTGCCTAAGCTAAAGGATAGTCTGCAGAAATTAGCATGAGGAGGAGGCTGAAGATGTGGAAGGTTTGCAATGGATATGAATATCTCATATGTGCGTATAAGAGAACGAGAGGGAAGAAATCATAGAGAGGCTATTTCAACTTTAAACAACTTTTCAGAGGGTGGCGTTTTAGATAATTTTCATTGAAGCTCAAGTCCTGGTCTGGTATTCTGACTTCCTCTCGAGGTTATAAGAGAAAGACATAATTTATATCCCCGTTTTCTTTCATTGACTCATTACCCTTTCTTCTTGATCTAGATTATGATCAAGAGTGCTTTTTAAAAATGCCTATGTTCCTCTTAGTCATATTTCAGTCGCGGTCTTCTAACCGTGCTTGCAGACTCCTCAGATACACGAGAGTATCCATCTGATCACAAGACAGTGAAAGGGAATCAAAACATCTGATATAGGGATTTCCGTGTACTGCACTTGGGCAATTGGTGAGATCTTTACGATCATCAAGTCAAAATTTCTCAATTTAATCTTCCGTCCTTTACGAGTAACGCTTCACATCCCGACTTTTCTTTTAAAAATCAAGAAACAGTCAACTTATGAGCCTTCTTTCTAAGCCATTTACGGTTGCATACATAATCCATAATTCCGCTGAATGCCGGTACTGCGGAGTTTTTTCTTCTTCATTTGCCCTCGTGGCTTGCACTGTACTTTTTTTGTACGACATTTACAGCTGCCCCAGATCATCCAAACTCCTTTTAGAAGGGGGGGCGGGGGGCAAACTGTCTGAGATCTAAAACCCCGTCCCTATGTTGAGCAACACTCGTAGTTGACCAAGATTACAACTTCAAACTATTGAATGTGGCGTGTGTCTGACTTCCATCACACTACCAGGGTAAGATATAGCTTAACTAGAGATCGCCGACAGAAGAGAAACACAATCCGGTGAAACTTGCCGTCTTGTGATTGGGAGGGACTGGAGTGAAGGATATATAACGATCTAGGCATCTCAAACAAAACCTTCCGTCCCTCTACGTTCTTCACAACGCACAATGCAGATCTCGGCCCTCTTAAGCAACATCCTAGTCGTCGCAAAACGTCCGGCGTTGTTTTTGTTGTAAGCTCATAATTGTCAATATATGTGCATAATTGTGCAAACACAGCTAACCACACCGCCTCCTTTCTAGCCTTGAACAACACCAAGAAATCATAAGCACGTACCGATTGGCAGTCATATCAGCGTCTGACACGTCGAGCATGCTATCACGATACATGGACATGAAATTCTTGAAATAAGATCGACCTCATCCGCAGGCATCCTTGCAGATAGATTGATAGCCCATCATATCCTTTCCCACCACAGGTTCTCCAACCAGTTCTAGGATATCTGCTTTGCAAAATGTAGGTAGTCAAACCATGTTTTTAGGTTACTATAACGAAAAGTAATTTTCAAGCGTTTTCGAGACCAAAAAATGAGTTTGACGATATTTGTGTATATGTTTGCGTACTTCCTAGCTACAACATCAAATGGAAATACCTACCATTTATGATATAGATATAAAATTTGTAAAAGATTTCAAGTACTTTATTAAAGTGAAGATGTGCACACCCACCCGAGTTGCACAGCCTAAATTTTACAAACGGAAACAAGGCAAGCTTCCTGTCTCTCGCAAATGAGGGCGCGAATGGGGATGTGCTAGATTGTCATTTGGAGCATCCATCGTGATATTTGAGATGAGCCAAGGTGGGGGGGTATTTCGAAGTTTTGTCAGAGTGAAGTGCATTTGAGAGATACCAGAAAAATGACTAAGTGTTTGAGTTTGGGGATTAGAACCAGATAACCTTTCAACCGTTGCAAGGACTCTGCAATTTAAGCGAGACTTTCATTTTCAACACTTCTTATATCTCTTCTTGGTTTAGGTTATCAATACTTGTGTTTGAATCGTTCATGTTGTTCTCACCGATGTCTTAGTCCCAATGCTCCATCGGTTGTTTCAGATTCTTGGAATCAACGGGTGTGCATCTGGACCAAACGACTCAGAAATGTGCAACAGGTCGAAGACATGGACTTCCAACTGCTTGGTCAATTGAGCGAATTTCAGTCAAAGTGTCATATCTCAGTTTTCCATCTCCCACGAACAACGCTTCAAGATTCAACACTAGAGGCTTTGTAGAAAAAGAAGTCGAAGCGAAGTTAGCTGCAAACGTTCTCGTCATGTTAATCACGAATGTACCGACAGATCTTAAACAGCTGGTGCTTAAAAGTCTTTCCTTTTGTGTCTTTCTAACTGGGCGGCAATTGACACGATACAATCTTTGCAGTAGCTTCTTTACAGGTCTCATAGATCATCTGATACTTGGCTTTCCGATATTTGAAGTTTGAGTTCCAATTCATTTACTGTGAAGCTTTTTTGATAGACCCAGGCAGGGATCTCAGACATTTGTAAGACAAAGGCATCTGCTGACTTCTACCATACGATAAAGATAGGAAAGAACTTGGCCAAACATCGTGCACCGAAAACAAATACAATCTGTTGCAGACTTGTGGTCTTGCTTATAGGAGGGTACCGGAGCGAGGGCTATATAACTCCAAGTCCGCCTCTGTCAACGCTAGATTATTCCTTTTTTACTTAAATACCTTACTACATTTTTGACAACGCGACATATCTCCTTACAATGCAGATCTCGACTCTTTTCGGCGGTATCTTGGCCGTCGCAAGCCTTGTAAATGCTCTTCCACAACAACCAATTGTCGAGGTGCAAATCTCGGTAGCTGTAAGATTAAATTGTTTCGTCTTTCTTCAAGGATGTTCCCCTAATACATACTCCTATTCTAGACAGAATCATACAAGGCAGTCGAGGTCAAGAGCTACAAAGGTAAAAGATTTCAAGAACCGAAACTCCATTTAGATAAGCGTATACTTACTTTGGTTCTCTGCTTCACTATAGGCCCGAGCTCAATCGCTTCATCAGAGGCAAAGTTTGCCACAGACTCAGTTTCTACGATGTCCCAAGATGTCAGAGTAATCAAACAGTATGTATAGTACACACCTTAATCATCCTTACCACCAAGTACAATACCAAGCTGGGGCCAGTTCTCCAATGCTCCTTTCCATTAGGCCTTTACAAGATAGTACTTGACTATCCTTGCGCAATTTCTAGTATCCTTAGCTAAGTGAGCCATCTCCACTATAGATCTACTAGTTACGAATCAACAATCAAGTACATGGAGATGGTAGTCATACAAGCCTGGGCTCAACGGAGTCCCGAATCACAAGCCATGGACACGGTATTCGCAAGGTAAGATGTTGCTAGCAGGGAGAAGATCATGAGATCTTATTTCCATCTTTCATTATGTTCATTTAATCTACCCAGGTTTAGTCCTATATTCAAGGAACCCAAGAGTCAAATACATAGATATTGCTCCTGCGTTCATAGTTGAAAAGCTGACCTTGTTCTCCCTCAATACAGGCTTTACAGTAGAAACCAGGATATGCTCTTCGCCAAATTCGACATCGACATGGTTCCCGATCTTCAGGAATACCTCAAGATCACTGCCGTACCTACTTTTCTTTTCTACAAGAATGGCCAGTTAGTGAGCAGCGTTACAACAACGTTGGAGAATCAACTTAAGCTTTACCTTGTCAAGCTAAGAATGTACGTGGACTAGGCTTGAGGTATATATTATGTCGCGTTTTATACGGATATCCTGGAATATGAAATGGATACGAGGAGAGAACTGTGTTAGGGCTGTAGGAGTGATATAGAACTATTTCTACAAAGTCAGTACGCCTGCAGAAAATTAGGAAATCACTTTTGGCTATCACTTTTTAAGACCTTGTCTAATAGTTTAGTTTACGTTGGAGAGAAGGGAGCTTACAAATAAAAAACTATGAGAGCCGAGTTAGTTTATGCTGCTAAAGCTAGGGATTAGAGTATTGAAAATGTATAGTGTAGAAGTTGTAGTGTTGGGGTTTGATGGATATGAGAAAGAGAATAATTAACTCTCAAGTATTTTCACGAGAAAATTGAACCAATTTTGTATACTATATACAGCCTTCAAACTAATTATATTGATGAATAAGCCTCTTACCTACGGAAAATATCTTATGTATCTTACTGCTATATCTTATCCCGTACTCTACATAAGTCTATACACACACGCCTGTCACTATACGATTGATTTGATATAAATCTCTTGGTAGGGTGAACTAAGCATATGAGTCTCACCAAATATAGATCTAAACCTAGATGTCCACATGCACCTACACAAACCATACCCATACCAACACCTATACTAGCATTCTTCTACGAACACAACTTTTATAGTTTTGCCTCGAGGGCCCGAAGGAGGACATAGTGGGGCCCTATTTGGGTCAGACGAGGCGAGGTAGTGTATTTTAATTGTCTTCTGAACCAAATAAAGTGGTGGTGCTCGTTGGTGTATGGTTTCAATTGTGTTTTTCGCTTGGAGAATATAGATAAACCTCCTACTATCGTAATGATGCTATTCTCGCTGTTCATATGGAAGATGGAAAGAATCAAGGGTTCATAATACATTGTTTACATCCCTCTCGCTAAAGCAGAACCTAGCCCCATATTTCCCCACTTGCTCGCTTCCGTACCCCTCCCCCTTTCCCAGACCTTACCCTTACCCAAACTCATCAATGACACTTCATATGCGCCTTAAAGTCCTCAACATCCCGAAACTCTGATGGTAGCTCCTCATTCGTACAAGTCAGACACTTGAACATAGCCCTCCGATCCCAGAGACTCGCACATGCTAAGAGATGCTGCTTCGCGAGTGTGGTGCCCTTCCTCTGGCCCTGCATCACCGCATCTCTGAACCCATCGTCGCCAAGTCTGAGGTTACAATAGCGACATAGAAGTGGCGCGGTGTTGTCTTTGGAGTCGCGAAGGATGTCGCGGATTGTGAGGGTGCTGTCCCGTTGCAGGCGGAGTGCACCCGTGCAGTAGACGCCTGGATGATCGCCTACGGCGTGGACGGCGTTGGGATTGGGGACTTTAGCGTCGGGATCCACGGGGATGGGTGCGGTGGGACTCATGGGTGTGGGAGGGATGGCTTGCTGTTGTTGTGGAAGAGGTTGTCGGACCGGTCGTTGAGGGGGTGGACGAGGTGGCATATCTGGTACGGCTTCATATTCGGGCTGCGGTGCAGGTCGATAGGGAGTCTGCTGTGGTTGGTATGGTTGTTGCTGTGATCTTGGTCTTTGCTGAGATTGTGAGGACTCCTTGGCTTCGATCCGCCGTGCGAGTTCTTTTAGACATCGGCTGGTGGATGTGGCATGCTCTTGTGCTTCGTCTCGCATACCCATTATGTGTGAGAGGTTAAGGACTTTGTCTGGATCTATAGCGGACTGTTTCGATTTCGAGGGTGTGAATTGTTCATTGTAGGCTCGAGCCAGCTGGCGTTTGATCTCTTCGAGTTTGCTGAGGAGGCCTCTCTGGCTATCTATTACACTCGAGAGTGCAGCGTACGATGTGCCTGCATTGGTGTCAGTATATGAAATTCTTGAATTATGCTGCCGAACTTACTGTCGCCTTGGTTAAAAGCTACTTGATTTTTGGGCACATCCATAAACTCTTTGATCGAGTTCTCTCCATCTTGTAAAGTCGTTTCAAAGCTATATGCTGCATCGTGAAAGATTCCCGATGTCATCGTAGGATAGGTCCTCGTCAAAACCCGTATCTCTCCCCATAGCTCTGAACATTTGCTGATGGTCCCCACGATCTGGCGGACCTGATTCGAATTCGCATTGCTCGACATCTTTCAATCCACGAGTTCTTTGCAGAGATGATGTGCAAAAGTGCTATCAATTGGAGTTAGAGACAAGCGTCTGGTAATATCGTCTCAACTAGAAGGCTGATGATACACTTGTACCGTGGCGCATGCACATGTCAACTATGCCACCACAACCACGGGCGCAAAGATTGTTACCTGGGCAAGCTACGACATCTTTGTTGCGTCAGGCTGGAGCAAGCCTCTTCTCTGGCGCTGCAATAGCCTGGATCACCTTGCTGGAATTGCTTGTGTGTGGAGGAAGAGCATTGGGGGCTGGGCAATGTGGGCAACAGAGGCAATCCGAATGCAGGAGCCTAGAAAGACGTCGTTTGCTTTTTCGCCCGAGGTGGCAAACATCAACATCGCGACGAATCATAGACCGGTTTCCGGCTCAGCTGGGGCTCTCACCCAGGCATTTGGGCTGCAACTTGATGGTGGGAGGAAGAGAAGAAAGCTTGCCTGTGGGGTACGTAACCTGAGAGCTACGTAGTGGTGGATATGCAAGATATGCAAGATATGTGGTGGTTTGGAAACACAAGGAAAGCTACTCTTTGGGGCGGTGCCTGCTGGGCTTGAGCTTGGCTCAACTGAGCCTCGACTGAGTTGATATACTCGAGTGAGCCTTCTACCACAAGGTTTTCTCAAAGATTTCTTGTAAATCACATATTTGCATTTCTATTCACATCAATTGAAGTGGACTCATATAAGTCGTGGTATACATTCATCCAGAGTATCCCAAGACATCCACCAACATAGCGAGACATCAATCATCACGACACACAAACATGAGCGGATATTCTCAAGGAGCGCCTCGCAGGCCGGTTCCCCCAACAGGATATACGACTCAGAATCCAAATTATCAATACGCTTCAGATAGAGAGTCAACGGCGACAGAATCTTACGATGCGACACCAGATGATTCTGACGACAATGTCCTCGCTGGGCTGGCAACCGATGAGCAAATGCGACAGCTAGACCTGATCGACAGGCTGCAAGATTTAGGAATTGATCATGAAGGGATCGAGCTTCCTAGATTGGTGGTATGTGGTGATCAATCATCAGGCAAGAGTTCTGTTCTCACTGCAATCACTGGAATTCCATTTCCAAGGTCTGGAGGAACATGCACGAGATTCGTGACACAAATCGTGCTGAGACATAGCGTCACTCAAAACTCCAAAATTGTGAGCATCGAGCCTGGAAAGGATCGTTCGCCACAGGATCAACAACGACTGAGATCATTCCGAGCTCAAGTCAAGAGCGATTTCTCGGATCTTCCTCAAATCGTGGATGCGGCATCACAGTTTATTTTCGCCTCAGTGTCTCAAACTCAGCGACCCGAGTTCTCACAGGATATCCTGAAGATTGAGATTTCAGGCAAGGACCAACAGCCTCTTGAGATTTTGGACACTCCTGGTCTCATCAATAACGACAAGAGAAATGGCGCCGATATCAAGGAGGTCGCAACTATCGTCAAAACTCACATTCAGAAGCGTCGCTCAATTGTGCTGGTTGTGGTTGGGGCTGACACAGATCATCGCCGCCACTCCATCCTCCAAACCATCGAGGACATCCCAGACTGCAAGAGCCGTTGCTTTGGAATCATCACAAAACCAGATGCACCAGTGGCCGAGAATCTGGATGTTTACCTAACATTGGCTAAGAATGAGTTGAAAGGCTACAAGTTTGAGTGGGGCTGGCACGTTCTCCGAAACAGCACTCCCACTGAGCTCCAGAACAAGGAAACCAGGCAGATGCGAGATTCACGTGAAAAGGAGTTCTTCCACAGCAAACCTTGGAATCAGATTATGAGAGCTAAGCCATACGATAGTCCAGAGCAATGTGTTGGTATCTTGGCATTACGCAAACGTGTTCGCGAGCTCCTCTTTGAGCTGAACCAGAAGGAGCTCCCAAATGTTCGAAAGGAAATCATGAAGCAACTCGCTGCCCATGAGTTACGACTCAAGGATCTAGGTGGTGTTCGGGATCCCAAGGAGATGAAGAGGAAACTCACCTACACCTGTGGTCGTCTCGCCGATTTGGCTCAAGACTACTCTCGTGGTATCTACGACAGCCGAAACCCACTTGGAGATTTGAAGGACGAAGACCTCAAACTTAGATCCCGAGTCCGAGATCTCGACAACGAGTTCACATGGACGATGCAAAACTTCGGACACACCTTCCAGCCAGAGCATTTCTCCTTAACACCACTCTCCACCAACGACGTCCCACAGCACCCATCTAGTCCCCAAAATCACCGCAGTGGACCAACAAACCTCTTCCGCCCCCCAATGAGCATGACCCAAAGCCAATTCTACGCTGAAGGTCTTGCGTTCCTCGACCGCACGCGTGGAGAGGAATTAAACACCTACTTCGACCCCAAGCGCATCTCGTCGCTCTTCCACCGACAATCGGACAATTGGCCCGCCATCGCCGCGTACTTTCTCTCTCAATTCTACGACAAATGCGAAGTGTTCCTCACTCACGCCCTCCGTCTTGCTTTCCCAGCCGAGCCAGACATTCCAGAGCGGTTGCGCGCCCGCTTCCTGAACTCCAATATTGAGGCCAGGAAGGAGAAGGCGGAGCAGGAACTCAAGTACCTGCTTGATGATCGGTTGAGGCCTGTCAAGACGTATAGCACTGAGTTTCTGACGCGGACGAGACATCGCAGAGCGCAAGAGGCTTTTAAGGGCTTTAACAACGTGCTTGCCGGCGAAGAGGAGAGGTCGAGGAGAGGTGGACAAGGTGGTGTCGTTAACCCAGAGAGTGTAGCCAATGGATTTGGCATGTTCTCCGCTACACAGCACGAGGAGGCCGAAGCAGCGAGGTTTCAGGACGACATGCTCGCTTATTATACTGTACGTTTTCTCTGCTGATTCCCCTTTTCATCATTCCCCAATTCCCCACCCCTTTCTAAAAATATAATAATAAAAAACCCTCACTAACACACCCAACAGCTAGCACGCACGCTCTTCATTGACAATTTCCTCGTCCAAGTCATCGAGCGACACCTATTAGATCAGATGTCGCGCCTCTTCGACGACGTGCACGAGCTCAGCGACGACGACGTCGAGGAGATCCTGGCGGAGCGGGAGGACCATCGTTTGGAGCGCCTCAGGCTCGTGGAGCAGATCGCGAGGCTGAAGGAGGCGTCGCGGGTGTTGAGCTGAGGAGGGTAGTTTAGTAGTGCGTAGTGCATAGTGCATTGAGGGGGGAGTGAAGTGGAGTGGAGAGGAGAAGGGTGGAAGGGGAGTGTAATTAGTAGGTGGCTACCTTGTGTAGAATGAGGGGCTTGTTCGTGGTTTGTAGAATAAAGAGACTGGGTTGGACTGGACTGGCGTTGAGCGTTTGTTTTTGATGTATTTCGTTTGTCTACCTAGGCAAACCATCCCAGGCCATGCTGCATTTTGGGATAAATGATAGTATACCACAATCAATTACTACTTATTACTATTCATTACCTCCGATGGTCCTGGCCATTCTCATCATGTTATGTGTATCTAGTCATTCTAAATTCAAGTATAAATCTCACCACGAGCGCTTTATGAGGAACTTAATCCGGTCATTTTGATTGCCTCCTTGCACCTTGTTATCTAGGCCTGGCTACGAGGTGTTATACCTACCTACAAATAGAAGCATCGAGTTGGTTTTCGTGCTAATATTGGATCACATGACTATTTTCTTCTCTCTGAATTCCTCACTCCGTCCAGCATAGCAACACAGCCGACTTCAACTCCACCCCTTCCTCCTCCCAAGCAGCGACTACAGTCCACGCCAGAATTATAGCAATCAGTGGGTTCTGCTTAGATCATCCAACTCGCGCTTCAGAGCATTGACATCAAGATAGTTGGTTCTTCTCGCAGTTGGGAGACTGCCTTCAAGGATAAAAGCAAACATGGGCGCGGTTGTGATGCACAGAAAGCCAGTCAGCGAGGACTACTTTTAGACATCGAATTTTGCTGAGAATAACGTGCCTCATGAGCTGAGTTTCTCTTTCCCACTTGAAGGTAAGGTTCCCTGCGTTCAATCAATATCCTTTATCATAAAACATTAGATTACACGAACAGGACTTACCTCGACAACAGAGGTCAAATCTTGGTCTATTTCCTGTGACAATAACGGATTTCTTTGCCAATTGTGACAGAGACACCAAAAAAACCATCAGCATAGGACCAAATGCAGCACTTTGCAAGCAAACACTAATGTAGCTCATGACTTCTAGACACTATCAAGCGCATTCATCGAATCATTACCATCTCTTCATTCAAAACCCCGCCATCCTCAGCTGTCAAACCTTCTCCTTCCATTATACTGTTTATATAGGCATCACCGATCCAAGTGTAAGCTCCGTCCGGACGAGGGCTTAGCACAACAGGCGTGCAGCAACCATAAATAACAAACACCTTGTCTCCAATTCGAGTACCTCTCGGAGCAAGACTCAAGCGTCCATCATCTGTCATCACCAAGATACGTCCCCATGTTCTCTGGTAGACTTGCCGAAAGAATTCTGCTCGATCTGCAGGCCACCACACGCCTGTGGACTCATCCTCGAACACAGCAGGTGGGTCGCGAGTTAATTGATTATCTATTATGTAGTAGCCTGCGACCAAAGCATCTCTAACATTCTCGCATACTCTTTGGTTTTCTTCCTTGTTAGCTGTTGCTAGAAATGACATTGCTTGACGATTGTTTGCCAACGAGGCCTCTGTTGCGAGAATTCCGCCTACGATGCGTGAGAAGTCCCAATTACACGTCGCATCCGAGTCTGTTGTCTTCCAACTGAATTCTTGGGAAGAGGATTGTATGTTAGCATGGACGACGGTACTTATTTGGATTCCCTTGACACGTAGCACAGAATTATCTCCCAAGAACTCATATTGTGGTTGCCTTTCGCGACTTGCATTGAATTTTTTGATTTGCACCGAAGAGCCGAAGATTGACTTATTTTGTGACCGATTCCAATCAGGGCACCAGGACGGATAAAGCGATTGTCTTGGTCTGTACATACTGTAACAAAGAATATCGAGATTCTGGTAAATAACGATGTGAACTTGGACAGCCTGAATATAAATTGATCTAGTGGATTGAAAATAGTCAGGTGCCAATGCAGCAGAGACTTGTTCATCAGTCATGCCAAGAATCGAATAGACCTTGTCTCGTGGGTCTCCACAATTCCTGTGACGTTGACAAGATAGCAGGTATGCGAAGTATGTAGAATCATGGCCCCAGCTAGCCTTTGGAGGTGAAGCTGCTTCAGATGTTTGAGCAGGAGCCTTATGAGGCTCCACACTCTTCAGGTTGTGTTGGAGGCGTGTATAGATGAGGTTTTTTGCATCGGTCAATACTCCACCTGGATCAGTTACGTACAAAGCTAATGATCCCTCTATATCTGGAGTACCGATGAGAATCTTTATTGCAAATGCAACATCTTGCCATGGTATGGTATGTTTTCCGATCAAAAAGATTGCTTGATGGGGATTAACAAACTCTTGAAAAATCCAGGCTAGCACAGCAACGTTAAAGTTAGTCGCTTCTTCTGCGTAGTTTAAGCACGAAAGTAAAGAGCAAACAAGATGTATGCAGAGAAATTACGTATTGATGAAAAGATATTAACTCACCTCTGGACCACCAAGGCCGTGTGAGCAAGGAGCATACATTTACCCACTGAGAAAGATTGCTTCGATTGAAGAAACCTTCTTGTACTGTGGGAGAAAATCGAAGAGTCCACGATTTCCAGACATCTTTAGCCATTTTATTGCGTGAGATTTGCAAAGTGGCCATAAATTCGAGGCTTTCCATAGTACTTTCATCATCCTCGCCTAGCCATATCACAACTTGCTGGCAGTTCTTGTAAATTTGGCCCATCAATGCAACTTGATGATTTCTCTCCAAAACATCACTCTGGTTGATACATATCGCATCGATCCACAATATTCGAGAATGATCCGGCTGACGTAGATGCTCCAAGGCAGAGTATAAATTTTCCGTCACTGAAAACGGGACATCATCAAGTAATATTGTCTTTTTGGTGCGTGAATCTCCCCAGACATATGAGAGGGTCTCATAGGGTTTTCCTTCTGACCAATCCGAATTGATCAAGCTGCATCTTATAGATTTAGAATTAGTACCCTCTAATGCAGGTGCAAGTTCGACAAGTCGAAATCGATAGGGTTCGGAGGTCTGTAGTGGTTGATAAGAAAATGGTGTGGGAATCGGCTCCAGTTTTTGAGAAGGCTGAGCCTCCGAATGTTTGTGTCCTCGCATTCTTTTCGGAAACCACCGCCGGAAGAAATTGCGTTCGTCCATTACGATGAACAATCAAATGCCGAATCCTCAACTAGGCGTGATTGCTGTTCGAGTATAAGCTGATAGGCAGTAATCCAAGATGGAGGTCAACAAGCGCGGTACAGAGGGCGGAGTAAAGTTCAGCCGCAGGATTCAGTGGCGCTTACTGAAGGCGCTTTTAATCATTGGCCAACCGCTTCAATAATGTACTTGAAGGCTTCAGGAAATCAGCAGCCTTGAGGTTGTTTCCTGGTAAGATAGTATTTCCAGGCATGTTTTCATATAAGGAGACTGTCTTCATCGATTTCATCACCTAGCAAGAACTGAGCTTCATCATCCGTCTCTTCGCAACATCCAAAGAGCATCTCTTCGGTTTCGTGCTCTGTGTCAAGCTTTTCTTGTTCTTCTTCACGGAGACAGTCGTAGAAGCTTTCGTCTTGTTCATCGTCTAGTAGATCATCAAAGTCGCTATCCACCGTACCATCCTTCTCATCTGGGCCTTTGGTTGGTTCGCGATATAATAAGTCCTCAAAGTCATCGAGTACGTTCTCATCAGGCTTTGTTCTCCATATTTTTCTAGCACTTGATGTATCGAATAGTGCTTTATGCATCATAGACCAAAGCCGTGCTTCTATCCATTTGGGGGTTTTCTGGTCCTTGTTTTGAGATATCTCTTGGTCACCCGATACAAGACATGGTGCACCAATATGAGTAAGTTTTATGAGCTTCTCCTTCAGCATCGGAGATTGCGACCGGCTCAGTATCGCCAATGAAGTTCGAGTAATGGTTGAGATGTAACGTGCATTTCGTGTCATAAGCTGGGTCTCGTTAGCGGGAAAGCTGCAAAGTTGAGGAGGCAGCTACTTTGTTAAATCCAAAATTGAAAATTGACGGCGCCACATTTTGAAGGGAGATTTCTGGTAATGGTTCTCTAAGAAGCACTCCTTGGCTGTAGTGGTTGCTGAAATACCCACTGACTAATGCTCGGACAGCCATATCCACCAAATGGGAAGAAATTTCGAGGCGAGAAAGTGGCTTCTTAACAACTCCTGTAGAGTTTAGATCAACGCCAGATGCACTAAGAGACCCGATGGAAGTTCCTGGCTTCTTATAGGAAGCCTCTGTAAGGCTCGGGGTTAGGATGGTCACTTCGAAATCAACTTCGTCACGCATACAGGTACTCTCGCTAAACAGCATCTCCTCGCTGTCCAGTTCCATCATATCCTGGAGAAGTAGGATTTCATCTTCGTCTTCATGCATTCTATCAACTGATATAGACCTAGGTGACAGTGTTTGAGGCATGATAGACATTCCGGGCTTCAAAAGCATTTCGGAATCATTCTCTATTTCTTTTCCGAGCAGCTTCTTCCTGTAATATTTTATTGCACGTAAGATTGATGCTGGGATGGATCAGCTCGAGCCGTAACTGCTCCAGTACGAACTTACAGAATTGAAGTCCTGTTTGTTGAATCAATTGCTGTTTGTCAACTGGATCAGGCCGTAGCTTCCTAGGGTTTTCAATAATCCAGATTTTCAGAATATCCACGATATGCTTGGGAAAGGTATGGCCCCTTGACGGCTGCTTCATAGATGCGACTCTGCTAGCTATTTCAGCACTTAGGTTAATGTCCGAATTGCTTTTGCTCATGCTGGATGTTAATTTCATGGCCGACTTTGTCTCTATCTCAGCTGGCGTCATTTCCAGTACAGGAACCAGTTGGAAATCAAGAAGCATAACATCAGGGGAGCGAGGTAGAAAGAATTCTGTCTTCCTCCCTTTTGGTGTGTGGTTAATATTGGAATCAATGAAATCGCACCGAATATTAATCTTTTCAAGTGTTGCCCTAGTGACACTCGAAGGAAGAGGTATTCCTTCATCCTCCCTAGATGGTGGGATCCCCGTGCTCCCAGGGTCAAGAAAATGATCATTTTGGTTGATTCTAATGTAGAAATTTGGTTTTTGGGTTTCGGCTGGTATATCCAGGAGAGTTATCAAAGAAAGCGATGACCAAAACTAGGAGATAAGCATGTATTGTATGAAAAGATGACGTCCCTACCTTGGCATCACATATTCGATATCCCACAGATTCTAGAAACTGCAGGCGACAATTCTTTTCCACTGGCTGGCCATTGACAAGAATTTCAATATCTAGGCACAGACCTGCTCGACGACTTATCCATACCGTGCCTGATGTTAGAGCTTCCTCGAGCAATGGTAATTGATGATACGGCTCCTCAAATCGGATTCCAGCTGTCGTTTTCACCACGAGAAGGGTCTTCTCTTTCGGATCCTCAAGCCTAATGGTTCCTAGAGACAATGACGTGGAAGACATGACACAGCATATGCATTATCATTTCTCATGCAATCCAACAATTGGTTCCTTGGCTGACATTATTAGCGGCTGCAGTACAAATCATAAAAGAAACGCAAGCATGAGAGTAAGGTTGGAAGACAATAGATATGCGGCTGTGCAAGACAATTAGTTTATATATAATTATTGGTATACCATTTGTTGACTTCCATTTGGAGGACGTAATATCTGTGGACTGGGACGATTGTATCGTCGATGGTGTTGTTGATGCAAGGGAGAAAGAAATCCGATGTGATGGGAGAGGTGCGTGGCTTTTGGATGTGCATCCATGATGCATGAACACTCGTTTGGGCCGGATTCTGCCAGTCCACACCGTGTTATACCTCCCAATTGACTCGACTGATTGGACTTTCTTTGCCCATTGTCCTTGGTTTGTCCCACTATCACCACTACTTTCAACGTTGAACTCTACTAAAACTTCCTAGACAGGTGCCGAATTACCGGTAGGTACGTCAACAAAACTGTTCCATTCCACCTAGAAACGCCTCTGACAAGACCCTAGAATACCTCCTCAAACTCTCCCAGGCCCCGCTTCAAAGCCCACTAGTTCTCGAGAACACAACAGCACACGACCTCTCCTACGCTCAAAACTACTCCTACTCCTTCCTCACTATGGCATTAAGCAATGTTGGATCTCTTGTGCTCAACCTCCTCATATTCATCACTACCTTGGTGAACTTCAGCTACGCCCTCACCAGTCTCGAACCCTTACTTCTTCTCGTTTTATACGCAATCTCCAAGATCTTCGTTACTGCTCCTGAAGCCGGCATATTCGCAAAGACGAGACACGGCGAACTATACCAAGAAGCTTGATTTGGAATGGCCGACAATGTCTACGAGGGTTCAAGGTTGCCAGAGAGCAGAGACTCCATTGTTGACAATAGGACAAACAACGGAGAAGAAAGGAGAAGAAGTCGATTCGGGAGTGACAATACATTGCATGGACCTGATGAGCAAATAATACCGCGAGGGACGGATTTGGAGCAACAGAACGAGGCACAAGGAGAAGTAGAAATACCTCCGAGCAAGGTCGGCTTCCGAGACAGAATAGGATGTTATACATGGTTGGTATTGTGATAGTATGGAGGGATAACTGGCTGATAAATCCATCCAGGACATGGTTTACTATGACGATGGCTACTGGAGGTATCGCCAATGTTCTACACACAAGTAACACTCTTAAATCAAGTGCAGAATCAATTCTAATTAAATACAGTTCCTTATCAATCTGAATGGATCAGAATCATTGGAGTAATCTTCTTTCTATTTAATGTCGCCTTGTTCTTGATGAACTGTCTCTTCATCACTTTACGCTTCAAGTGGAACCCTGGGTCGTTCAAGGCATCGTTCACCAGCCCTTCTGAATCTTTGTTCATACCATGTGCTGTAGGTCTCCCTACCGTTTATATCTGAGTGTATCACTAATGATTGCTAGGTGGTCTCGTAAGTTTGGTCACTTGCCCGATCATGCAATTTGCTAACAGATTCAGTATTGGGACAATACTTACCAATATGTGCCAATATGGTATACCTCATGTTGGTGTCTGGTTCCAAACAGTGATGCAGGTTTTATTCTGGTTCTACCTCTCATTCGCATTTGCCACCAGTGCTGGCATATACCTGATTTTATGGTCAACTCAGTTAGTATAAATCAACATGATTATACTGATAGTTGCTTATGTGTCGATAGAGCATTTCCCATCAACAATATGACTCCAATCTGGATCTTCCCTGCATATCCTATGTTACTTGTGGCCCCGTTTGCCGCTAATTTTATCAACGCTTTACCAAATACAGCTGCAGCAAATAGACTCAATTCAACGGCTATTTTCTTTGGAGCTGTAGTCGTTCAAGGCACTGGCTTCCTGGTTAGCATCATGATTTACAGTGCATTTATGTACCGTTTGATGACTCAAAAATTACCTCGAGAGAAAACTCGACCTGGAATGGTGCGTACTCGGTGTCACTGGCTAGAGCAACACTAATCTGATGCAGTTCGTATCTGTTGGTCCTAGCGGCTTCACAGTGGCTGGTTTTGTCACCCTTGGCAGTAGTGCTATTGAAAAGATCATGCCCAATGGTTATGAAGGACATGCTGATGCAGCTTTCTTTTTCAAATTGATAGCAGACGTGACAGGACTTTGGCTCTGGGGGCTATGTTTGTGGTTCTTTCTGGTTAGTGTCGGGGCCCATTGGCAAGTTATCAGCTTCGGACCTATTGATCCTGATCATCGGATCCATTACGATATGACTTGGTAAGTCTGAGTATTCTGCTCGAAATGATTGCTGATTATGTAGGTACTCCTTCATATTTCCCAACACTGCCTTGGTCACAGCAACTCTTTCAATTGGTAAATCCTTCAACTCGCGGGCCATAAATATATTCGGTACCGTTCTAGCAGTGCTTGTCATCATGGTTTGGATCACGGTCTTCTGCACTATGATTATTGCTTTCTGGAATCGAAATATTCTATGGCCAGGCAAAATCAGTGGTGCAGAAGCTATTCGCAGACGATGGAGTATGGATGGGAAGGAAGCCAAACCACGACTTACAGGCCTGCTAAAGATTCTCAAGCCACACAAACGTAGTCGCTCAAGGTGACTTCGGATGATTAATGATTGATGATTTTATAGATCAAAAGCGAAGTTCATTTATTTACAGATTATATTGAGGCTTCTTGAAAATTCTCATACCCCCAATGACATTTGTTTTGTACCGAAACATTGATTCGCTCTCGGTATCTCCCAGCTGTTTGCACTTCTATTTTAATCATCCTTCCCAATTATCACAAAATGACCGTTGTCATCCGCCAAGCATCATACATCTCATAATGCGAACTTCGAAAGTAAGGTATTCAAGACCCATGCGTAGATCACTCTTAATATACTGACGTTCATTGGATATATAGCATGCTATTGTTGTGGCTTGGAAACACACCAATCAGTTTCTCGGGCTTTGCTGCAGCCTGTTGTCGAAAGCGATGAATGCGAGTATGCTGGTTGCTTGGCACCTTCAATTACGACTCGCTTGTATAACCGCCTTTCAAACTCCATGTATATAATTCTCCTGTCGCCATGATTTTAATGTCATTTCGTTCTCTCTCTTTCCCTCTCGCAAACCTCTTGCTCACTCAATGTCTACTTCAATCATCATAATAGGTGCAGGCATCGCCGGTCTCACCTCCGCACTCGCCCTCACGACCTCAGACCCAACACTCAAATGCACCGTCTACGAGCTCCGAGACGTGCCATCCACAATAGGAGGAGCAGTAAATCTCACTCCCAACGCACTCCGCCTCATGTCTTCCCTCGGCGTTCTCCCAAGCGGCTGCCCCGTCGATGCGATTGAGATCTTCTCCGTGCACACTGGTGCTAAGCTAGGCGAGCTCCCGTTCCAGAAACAGGGCGGCGCGCTGAGAGTCATGCGCGAGGAGCTCCAGCGTGCTTTGCTTGGTGCTGTGGCGAAGAAGGGTGTCGAGGTCGTTTTTGGAAGGAAAATAGTTGGGATCGAGCATGAGGGTGAGAAGGTCGTGGTTGAGTTCGCAAATGGCGAGAAAGTCAGAGGTGATTTGGTGCTCGGGTGCGATGGTATGCACTCTGCCGTTCGCACTGCGTTCGTTGAGCCCAGTCGTAAAGCTATCTACACTGGTGTTGCGGCGGCGTATTCTACTTTCCAGACGGAAGGGATGCTACCAGCACATTTCAAGAGCACGGCGCTGAATTCGGGGAGGTATGGGTCGTTGATGACTACGTTTGTGGATGAGGAGAAGAATTTTATGTTTGCGAGTGCGGTGATGGAGATTCCTGCTAAGGGTGATGGTGATGGGGAAGGTGGTGGGATTTCATCTGGATTTGATAGAGAGGGGTGGAAAGCTAGGGCTGCGGATCACGATGGTACGATGAAGGAGATAAAGAGGAGGTTTGAGGGGAGTGCGATTACGGGGTTAATGGAAATGGTGAAGAGAATGCGCGAGCCGATTTTTTATCCTGTGTTCAAGCTTGGTCCTAAAGGGAGGTGGTCGAAGGGGAGGGTCATGTTATTAGGTGATGCAGCTCATGGTGTATGTCTTCTTCCATGTTCTTTTCTCATGTCGCACCTTTCACTCCAATCATCTACATCTTCACAGAGAGAGGGCTACTAACAAAGAAAACTAGATGCCACCACAAGGCGAATCGACCGGTCTTGCAATCGAAGACGCCGTGCTCTTCGCCCGCATCTTCACCACGTATCCTCCATCAGCCAGCACGCCCATAGAGCGCGTCTTCGAAATCTACGCCAACACTCGCAAGCCACGCATCGACGCCGCGTACGAGGAGGCGCTGGCGCGATGGGAGAACCTTAGGGATAAAGGCTGGTTTGGCCAGAAGGTCATTGAGTTCTTCACGTCGGTGTGGCTGTGGTGGAAGAGGGAGGAGATTGGGAGCGGTTGGGAGTATGATGTTAGGGGTGTGGAGTTGGTTTTGTGAGTTAGCTAGATGGGTGAGGAAAGGGGCATAAGAGGGCAAGGGGGAGAGTGAGGTTTGGGATTGGAGTTTGAGATTGGTTGGGTTTTTGTGTGTGGGTTTGGGTTTGGGTTTGGGTTTGCTTGGGTAGAGAAGTTGCTAGATACCTTTCGTGATTTGTTTAGATAGTGTTTGGTTGTCTGTTTCGTTGTTGCTTGGTTGGTGTGCATTCGAAGCAGCTCACCTGTTTCTGGTCTTGGTAATACCTGGGTAAAGTGGTTTACCTTAACCATCTTGATAGTTTCAGCAAGATAGCTACAATGAGCCCATCTTCTACCAAATGTCAATCTACCGATTCTGTTGTGTTTTTTATGCCTTAGAATTGGTTCATTGGGCTGCGATTCGCAATCAATTATGGCTGTATTAACAACACGGGCTACGCAGCACTTATACTGACAGCCTCAACGCCACCCGCGATCTTCTCCTCCTCCACACTCGGCGTATCAGTCTCTTGCTTCTTCGCATTCCATCTCAACTTCGCACCAGGATGATCCTCGGGAAGAAGGCAATCCCCTGGCTTGCCTTGCATGTTCTCTCTGAATGTGCCACCAGGAACAGCGTAGTCATTCCAGTAGATACCTCTTCGCTGTAGCTCTGGGATCAGTAGCTCGACAACGTCTTCCCAGCTACCTGGGTTGGAGAGATCTAAAGCTCGTTAATACTAATTCTCGGCCAGAAATAAAACGAGGAAGCGAGCGTTCTAAGAAGCGAATCGACTCACAAGACATATTAAACCCATCACACCCACCCTCAACAAACCACTTCTCAAACACATCGGCAACTTGATTTGCGGTCCCACACGGCATAGCACTCAAGCCACCACTCGCCATCGCAATACCAAGTTTCCTGGGCGTCCACTTCTCAATATCACTCAGATGCTTGAACGTCTCCACCAAACTATGAATCCCCGTCTCGTACCTCTTCCCTTCAAAGTCAAACTCCTCATCCAGCGGATATTTCGATAAATCCACGCCTGTAAAGCCACCGAACCGTGCAAGTCCACCTTGATAGCTCGTGTTTTCAAGTCCGATTCGAAGTTTCTCTTTCGCTTCTTCTTCTGTACGACCTACAACCGGGAGGATTGCTGTGAAGACCTTGATAGAAGCTGGGTCGCGTCCGTTGGCAGCGGCGGCAGCGCGGAGCTTGTCGACGAAAGACTTGAGACGCTCGATTGTCGGGTGTGATGTGAAGACAGCTTCGGCGTGGCCAGCGGAGAATTTGATCCCCGCGGGCGAGGAACCGGCTTGGAAGAGGACGGGAGTTCGTTGTGGTGAGGGGTGCAATTGTCCGTAGCCGGAGAACTTTTGATACTTCCCTGCGTAGTCAATCCTGTGTATTTTGGAGGGGTCGTAGGCCATTTCTGGGGAGGCCTGCCAGACTTGGGCGTTGTCTTCCCAACTTTTTTCCCAGAGGCTGAATGTTTCGTCAGTCATTGCTGTGCTTTTCAGGAAAGAAAGGGAGGGAAATGTGTGCTTACAGATAGCAGAGTTCCATGTACTCTTCCGCTGCTGCATAGCGCTCGTCGTGTGGGACGACTTCGTCGTGTCCGAATGCTTTGGCAGCTGGTGTGCTGTAGCTCGTCACAATGTTCCAGCCTATACGGCCGTTCGTGATGTGATCCATCGTTGACCACATTCTCGTGAGCATATAGGCGGCTGCGCTCGTCAGTGGTGGTCATCACTACCTAGGATGTAAACTATACTCACGAATATATGAAGTGCTTCCTGTGATACCGAAGCAGAGTGATGTCGTGACTTGAGCCATTGCTGAAACTAGGAGTGTTGGGTCAAGTCTGGCGATTTGAGAGCCACCTCTGTAGGAGGCATCTCCGTTGCCTCCGTATACTTCATGAGGGCTGTACACGTCGGCGAAAAACAGAGATGAGATCTTCCCTTTCTCGGCAATCTTTGCTAGCCAGGTGTAATATCCCAGACGATCTTTTTCTCTGGAGTTATCTTTGGGATCCCTGTGAGCTTGTTAGCGAGGTCGCTCGAATAGAGTCAAGTGAAGACGTTCTTCCAGTGTCCAATCGCAACATGACTACCCGTGCACTTGAATCATGTCAGCTCAGCTATCTCTACAATCTGAAACTTATGATTCAATTTCTCTACACAGCTAAAGCAATTGAAGATAAATAATCGGGACTTACTGCTGTTTCAAAGAAGTTAAGCTGCATTTGCTTTCTTGGTGCAGCCATGATGAAGTACTCTATGTTTGAACGAAGGTATTAATAATGATAGCCTTTGAGTTTCTGATTTTGAGAAGATCATCTTTCAGTTGGAATAAATGCATTTGATATAAGCTATCAAGTGTAAGTCAAGATGGGGGACTTCGGTTGGGTTAGCCGATAGGTGGGGGAGTGCGGATACAACAGCCGTTCACATTTTCTCGATATTAAGAGAGATTAACAAGAAGAAGAAAACAATTGAGGAAAGGAAACAGAATGAAACCTGACTTCAAGATTAAGTCTGAAGATTTGTGAGTCCTTGATCATGATAGGTAAATGTTACCGAAATTAAATTCTCAGCATGTAGACAATGAGAATGCGCCTCTATCAGCATAACTATCAGGCCTACAGAGAACACTCATTGAAAATACTTCTCCTAAATATGGCCATCAGTCATCAGATCAATATGGCAGTGTCTCTCGGGTAAGATATTGCCAAGTTCGCATCCTGACATTTGAGCCACTGTCAACACTCACTTAAGGATCAATATATAGTTGCTGCGACATGGTAAGTCACGGGCTCCCTTGAGCTCGGATTGTTTAGCGAATTGAGATGCTCAAGAAAATTGCATGCTGCGGTCTCTGCCTTTCGTCCTAAAAAGAGAAACTGTTGCTGCTGATCTTGAAATAGATTTAAGCTTAACCGAGCCTCAGTGAGACAGTCTCGCTTCACGAAAAGTCAACCTTGGCGGAATTTTTCGGCGATGAAGGAGCAAGACATCTCACTAAGAAGCAAGAAACTGCTGGGTCGCTTGTTCAAATATTATACTGCTAGAGTCAGTCATTCTTCGATCGAGAATATTGTTTGTTAATATTGAATGTCGTTGACTTGGCAAGACTCTGTAGTGTATAGTAAAATAAAATCAACGAGTAGAAAATGACTAACAAGCACAATACGAGAGGTCTTGGTTGAACAGACCCATCGAAGATTCAGAATATTCGACAGAAGGAAGAGGAATACCTTGTAACTCCCAAACTGCATTTCCGAGCTAAAATTAACACGGAGGTGATTCAAGTCAAGCACGTGATACCCCGGATATACTTTTCCCAATTCTGAATCTTGGCCCGAGAATGTCGTATTCTCAATGCTCTTACATCCAACCATTTCTCCGTGGTCTTACCCAAGCATCAACAGCAACGACCAAGCTTTCGGACATCAAGATGTTGATGGGTTGATGGGACGCTGACCCATGGTTCAAGACCATCTGTTTGACATGATTGAAGCTCAGATAGCTTCATGGCTGGATTTTATGATGCTCGGAGCACAGTACCTACAACCTCGAGATCCAACCTCCGTACCTGAGATATCTTTCCTAAGCTTCGAGGCTTGAATATGTCTCTCAATCTTCGGCATATGGGTGGCTGAGAGGAAGGTCTTGATCTGCATGCTGCAGGAGAACGAAGCCAGGAGGACATAATGTCGACCTGTGAAACTCCCAGACGCGAGAGCCCCATCCCAAGACCCCAAACGAAGCCCAGATCTCCCGGGTTTATGACAAGGAAACGGTGGGAGGTACCGAGTTCGATGTGTTGCTCGCAAAATTATGCAAACCCGATTTGCTCCTTGAGTTATTCATTACAATCCTTCTCTGCCAGCGAAGATACTTGACGTGCAAGGCAAAGTTTCTGGAGCGGCTGAAGGATCACGGTTCAGGCCTGCAGCCAACCTCAGCTGCGCCTACAATATACCTTGTGATAGGTCGGATCACCTTGTACGATGTCAGCACGACCACTGAGATTGAGAAGTTGCAAGCCACACTTCACAAGACCTAGGCCTGCAAGGCAGATGCTGTCAAAGAAGATTGGAGGAATACTCTCTGCCCTACCGTGGGGATTTGCCCTCCAAGTTGCGTGTGCGTCAGCTCATCCTTCACTGCGAATGCGAATGACCAGTCCTGGAGCCCCCGTCTTCAATGGTCTTCCGAATTTATACTTCCTGGTTGTTATTTGTCACGGCAATTATTCGAAACTTATCGATATTTTTCAACGCGAAATCTGTGCGAAGCTCATCTGTTAAGCAAAATATACGCAAGGAGGTTGTTGATGGCTGGTGGAACCAAGTGAAGACAAGGCTGCCAAAGCTCAAGGACAACACACCACACTCGTTTTAAACATGGCGAGAGATCTGGGATTATTGTTGTTGCTGGTGGCGGGATGCTGGGCTTTTGGAGATCCGCTGAATGACTTTTGTCGGAGATTTGGACACCAGACGACAGTTATTGACCAGAAGCTGTATATTGATGGAGGTCTTCTCAACTGGAAACCAATGTCGCAATATCCTCAGAACTATTCAAGTAAGCTTCATCGCATCATTATTTCTTCGACGCTAACGGATTGCGCTTTGTAGATTCTTGGCTCCTGTACAATGATCTCAATACAAGTCCAAAGGGGATTGATATGCCACAGTTGAACGCCAGTCTTTCAAAGAACGCTTCCATACCTGCGGTCAGTGGAGGTCTTTTATGGCCAGACAGTGTGAATAAAAGGTTCTACGCATGGGGAGGAGAATACTACAACATCGCACCGCAGACGCCCAACCTCCTTTCATACGATATTCTATATAATCAGTGGGAATATTTTGGTCCACCTAATAATCCAATCTCAAGTGTATCCTGGGCAGGTGGAGTTGGCATATCAGAACTCGGTCAAGGTTATGCGCTTGGAGGATGGCTCAGTAACGCTTCGGTTCCGGGATGGACTGGCCCTCGCCAAGCTACGAGCTCGTTGGTAAAATTTGACTACGGTACGAATTCCTGGACAAACACTAGTGGCCCCAACACGATTCCCAAGGCAGAGGGATCTATGGTGTATATTCCGGCCAGTAACAATGGACTTTTGGTCTATTTTGGTGGAGTGACCGCTCCATATGGAAACGAAACGACTGTCCCACTTGACATGAGCACGATTCATGTCTATGACATCCAGACGTCAAGATGGTATACTCAAACGGCGACTGGTGGTATTCCACTAGCACGTGCGAAGTTCTGTGCAGGAGCGGCTTGGGCTCCAGATAAATCTTCTTATAATATGTTAGTGTATGATTCTTTCTAGACACATTAGCATACTAATTTGAATAGTTACATGTATGGCGGTTATGGATTTGGTGCAAATGCGACTGGATTTGACGATCTATATGTCCTCAGTCTTCCATCATTCACCTGGATTCCGTGGTGGCAGTCGAGTGGTGGCGGAGTGCCTCACCATTCTCTGACATGCAACGTGGTGGGTGGTCAGATGTTAATTATTGGAGGTTCCTTTCCTCTTACCAGTGACTGTGATTCTCCCAACCAGTGGGGTACTCATAATGTCGATCTAGGAAAGGTGTCTGGACGTCCGTGGAGTGTTTATTCACCAAACATTACCTCGTATGTAGTGCCACCGGAGGTTGTTGCTATTGTTGGAGGCTCGTAAGTGATACTTGGTTCTCTTCAATGGCTTTAGATTAATGAATATTAGTTCACAAGGAGGCGCAACGGTAACCGCTCCAGTCAAGGGCTACAACACTGGATCTGGTGACTTGGCGGTTTTCTTTGGTCAACACGCAGCTGTCGCTTCTCGAACACCAACTCGATCAATTCCAAACGCGACAGGAACCAGTAGCTCAAAGCCTTTGGGAACAGGAGCGATTGCAGGTATCGCAGTTGGAGGTGCATGTCTTTTGGTTGCTCTTATTGTTGGTAGCTGTTGTTTCATTCGCCGACACAGACGCCAGAATCGACCAGGAGAACTTGCTGCAGGTCCATACGATCCTCAATATACTCAGGTTCCAGTAACTCCTGCCTCTCCATACTCTCCAACTCAATATCAGCAGCAAATTCATCAGTTGCCAGCACCAATTCCGGTCGAAATGTCATCACAGAACTACAATGGACGTGATCCTAGTATCAAGAGTCCAGTTTATCAAGAGGTTCATGACTTTCCAGGGTCGCCTCCTCGACATGATTTACACACTTCACCTCACAGTTCACCACTTGCGTCGCCACATTCGACATATTCGCATACGAACACAACATATTCATCATATCCTGGAGACTTGAGTGTAACCAACACTCCTCTCTCACGATATGGTCCTCAGATCTCGCCGACACTGACACAAGCGAGTTTACACGAGAGTAGATCGGGTAGCAGGCCTGGAGGAAGGAAACCGGTGCCACAGAATCAGACATATTATTCACCTTGATTGGAGGAGGCATTGTTAATTAGTTTGATATTGAAAAGCAAGCGGGTCATTCACAGGCGTTTAGAAATGGGTACATCATGCGGCATGATTATCTAAAGGATGGCATTGGCATAGGAAATGACCAGGGCGTACGGATTATGTATCAGTATATATAATTTGCTCCAGCAGGAGGTTACAATTTGTTCAGCTGAGTATCAAGGTCTTTTACATGTCCTTCTCTTGTTCTTTCCCTCGTTGGCAGGCTTTTGTCACGGAGAGCGTTCAAATTGTTCCCATGTCGTAGATGCAGTATCTCGGCTGCTCCACGGACTGCTGTTTCTACAACACGAATCTGTTGCGCACAGGTAGGTACACAAAAATAATTCGTCACGCCAAAACCACCGATTCGGCCTGTGACACTGCTCTAGTATTTAGCTAGTGAATCAGGCAATTATTCCCTACCTAATGTGAACGACTGTCAGCATTGCTTACTCCGTCCGGTACGACAATGACGAAAGCGAGTAAGTCAAGCCTAGTGTTGTGTCTCCAGAAAAGATATCACTGGAAGACTTAAGGTTTCTTGTACCCCCTCGAATCGCGTAGTCGTGCAGGCGTTGCGTAGGTTTTGCCGAGCGATGAGTTCTCGAGCCTGATATTTGTGGTGGGTGCTACGATGCGAGAAGAGGGGGTTGTCTTGAACACGAGAATGGACAGGATTGGGTGCGAACACGAGGGAGTGCTTGTGGTTGGTGTGGGTGTGGGTGTGGGTGTTGGATGTGGAATGCTGTATGGTGCGGGAGTGGTACAGGTGCGTCTCAGCCTTACGACGTCGGAGCTAATGAGTTGAGTGTTCGTGAAGTGGGTTGGTAGGTAGGTAGGTGGGAGCGGGGTGTCTCTAGTGCTGTGCGAGATTCATGAGATGCATCGGATAGAGAGTAGCTTATCGACATAGTTGGTTGTGATGCCTAAGGTATTGCACGTCAGCAGGGGGATGATTCCAGAGCTGGAGCTGGTAGTGAATCTGCGGCTGGATAGGCGTGTCTGGGTGTGAGTAAGTGTGAGGTTTGGATAATCTTGAGTTTTCATTGTGTGGATGCTAAACTGAAAAGTATAGGCAGGCATTCAAGAGATTCGCAAATATCTTGGAATTAATTTCATTATGATTATAGGTAAACACAGATAACTTTCCATCAAAGAAACCCAAAAGGAACCCAAAAGAAAACCCGAATTAAACCAAAAGAAAAACACAGACAACTTTCCGTCAAAGAAACCCAAAAGAAACCCCGAATAAAACCAAAAGAAAAACAAAAGAAATCGTTGACAGTACATCATCGTACTGAAGTGTAGACGCTCCAGGCGGAGCTCTCATTCCTGCTCAATCTCATTCCCCCATTTGGCACCAACTGCCCAGAGCCTATTTTCCTCCACGTCCCACTGTTCTTTCTTAGGTAATTCTCATGCTTTCTCTTCTCGCCTTCAAACTCCCATCGTTCAGGCCTCTTCCACACACCCAATCCCTCAGTAGATTCCTTGTTCTTCACATTCCATTTATCGACACCCTCGATATTCGCGCTCTTCCACGTCTCCTCAGAGCCAAATACTTGCGCAAGCTGCTGGTACAAATCCTCATATGCCTGCTTCTCCTTGTCCCAGCCGTTGTTACGGCCATAGGCACCACGGAGGAGTCGTAAATGACGGGTCGCGATGGCAGCTGCTTCGGCACCTTCAAGCTCTTCGCCTTTCTCGGATACGGTGTCTCGAAGGATGTTATCGTGCACCAGTATAGCTTTGCAGTAGTCAGGAGGCGAGGAGGAGGTGTAGAATGAGGATAGCAGCTCGTGCATCTCGATGGTGGTGCGGTCGAGTGCGCCCCAGACACGGCGGAGGTTATAGCAGATGTCCTCGCAGAGATGGATGGCGAGGGCGTGTTTGCCGAGTGCGAATTGCGTTTCCACGAGCTTGCGGCCGAGCTGGACGATGGTGGATGCGGACCAGGATGATTGCGTATGGCGAGCGTGCCATAGGAGATGGAGGATGTACTGATTTTGTTAGCTGAGTGGTATGTGAATGATAGGAAAAGCTTACCTCTAAATCTTCAAGGTTGTTCTGCTCGCCTAGGAGGCCAGTGATATCGTTGAGTTCAGTGATTGGGAAGTCGGTTAATATAAATTTGGATGCTTTGGTAGCAACAATAAGCTGCTTAATGATAGAAGACGAGACTTGCAACATGGATGCTCTCGTATTTTCGTCTGGACACTGCGCACCACCTGCACGGCTAGAAAGCTTCAAAGAAAGCTTCAAAGCATGACCAAGGACCTCTTGAGTGTTGTATCCGCCAACCAGAAGCTGGAAGCGATCGATATAGTGGGCAAACTCTTGAGCTTCTGAGAACTTCTTCTGCTCGATCAGAGATGTGACCTTCGAGGTTCCTGCGGCGAAGATATTGATGTGGACGTCTTGCTTCGAAATCTCTGGAATGACCAGATCATAAAATTGGCGTAGAACGGCGGTAGGCGAGCCGCTAATGTTCATCGTATTGGCAAAATATGCCAGTAGCTCTTGGGAGAAAATTGCGTGGCCTGTCTCATCACGAACACTGGTCATGAATTGCGATACACGGGATCCGTACGTCAAAGTGGTGATAACGTCGCTTTTTTGAGACATGACACGCTTGTAACTATCATACAAGAAAATCTCGTTGATGAGAGCTGCCATGGTGGAGGAGTATGTCCCCATGTTTCCATTAACCTGGGCGTCGAAGCTCACTAGGAAGACCCAGGAGCTACGATCCAGCTGCTTACTGATCTGATTGGAAAAATCAGACGAGCCAAAAATCATTTGTTGACGCAGCTGCTGTGAGATTTTCTCTGCTTCAGACTTCATACCCGCCTTGACATAGATCTCAGCAAGTCTTGCACCAGAGTCGGAGAGCCTCTGAGCCGATTTCTCTGATGTGAGAATGGTTATTGTTGAGGATCGTAGTTTCTCCCGTGCTTTGGCAGATGAGTCGGGATTCTGATGCTCGGCAATAGCCAAGACTAAGAATGAGAGCCAAGACAGACTGTCTTGGTGGGAGCAGCCGTGCTTGCTTTGGTGTTTTTGAAACTCGGCTTCATAGAACGGGATTGCCTTTGAACTCCTTGACAACTTGCTGGTCGAGTACATATAAGGCAAGCGAGATCTGTGGGTGTGAATGGTGTTCACAATGAATTCTGATAACTGTCCCTTTGGTAGTTCACGGCACTTCTGCTCTGCCTCTTCGTATAGAGCTATGCTCTCTTCAAAATGTTCTTCCTTCTCTTCGTTCACCTCAGCCAACCGGATAGTGGCCGTAAGTGTTGCTTCATGGGCCGGTCCATAGAACCGGACACATGCGTTACGGTAATCGATCGTAATTTGACGAATGGCGTTGTAATCTGTGTTGGATGCCTTGAGTACAAGCACATATTTACTATAAAGCTCCTCGGCAAAGTCCGGCTTCAACTCATAGTCTTTGCCGTGTTTGATAAACATCTGCCATAGACTCGAGTAGACCTTTTGCGCAGGTGTATAATTGTGCTCTCTCTCGTAGAGCGTGCAGAGAGCTAGTGCAGAGCGAATCGCTTCACGATGGCAGGTTTCATGGCCGAAGTTTTGGTGAATAGTACGATAAGCGAACTCTGCAGTCTTTGTATCGTTAATCTGTACACCGATATCACCCAAAGAGTACAAAGTAGTGATGGTCAGCTTATCCGTCTTGCCACGGCGCTTTTCAATCTCAGGATAGGCGTCTTTGTAGATCACGATTCCCTTTTCGATCATGGAGTGGGATTGATAGAAGTCGAGCAAGTTCTTCATTGCGCCGAGAAGAATGTGTTCTGGCACCTTGGTTGTCGACAACGAAGCATAGAAACTGCGGCGATACATAATTTCTGCTTGTTCGAGCTTGCGAAGCTTCCAGTAAGAGGAGGCAAGTCGATTCAGAAGTTCGAAGACCTCACTGAAGTACTGATCCGGCAGACGTGTGCGTATCTCCTTGCTCGCGAAGCCAGTCCATAATTTCGTAAGAGTTGAAGTTGTGACTTCGATGACTTCTGACCAACGCTGTTCAAGATAGTATCTCTCCACTAAAGAAACAGCTGTTTTTACTGTACGTTCATCGATGGTCTGAGTGGTTGTGGTTGTAAAGATTGTCTCCCAGATGTGTCGTTGTGTGGTAATTTCGTTGGTTGTTTCAGTAATACTGATATCTTTGGAAGTTTGGGTAAGGGCTGTGGATACATATGACGCTTCTTGGGAAGATTGTTTTCCAGTCCGCACATAGTATGACCAAAGACTAGCGAATACTGCCTGAGATGTAGCAAAGGCACCAATAGTTTGTAGATCATCACCAATCTTTCTCTTCCGAGTGATGATCGCAATGTCTTCGGTATCATGGTGAGTGTGTTCCAACTCAATCCAAATGCCTCGCAAGATGTTTTCAGCCTCCACTGTGCGCTTTTGGGAGCGCAAGAATTCAGCGTACCGAATTGCGATGTCAATGCACTTCTGTTGGAGAGAGTGGTCTTGTGTGTGACTGTGCATGCTCAAGCTTTGCCAATAACTGACGAGAGTTTCTTCCAGGTGTACAACGTCATTATGGCGTTCATAGTACTCAATCATGGACCAAGTCAGTTTCTGACGTCTCTCATCAGTGATGACGAGAGAGCGTGTCGATTCTTCGTATTGAGAGCGAGTAATTTCAGAATGTTCTTCGACACGAGTGGTGCTTTCTTGAGTTCTGGTAACAAGAACTTCCCGAGATTTCAATGCTTCCTTTGAATCACGACCATAGACTTCAACTGTGAGTTCATATACTTCCTTTTGATATTGAATTACTTTCTCAGTCTCGCCAAGAGAAATGAGGAGTGTGACGAGCATTTGGACATACACCAAGATCTCGCGACTGCTAGTTCTAGTTTCGCGTTGGATGCGGATTATATACTGAAGTAGCTCAGTACGGCGTGCTGACACTTCAGTGCTCTTGGTGAATGTCACTTGAGATGAAGTCTCAATGTACTTGTGGGCACATTTGGTGGAGACAGATGTCAGAGTCGAAAGAGTCGACATCTTCCAAGCGAGATACCAATATTCGTTGACATCTCTAGGGTTCAATAATTGTGTCAAGGAAGCCAGGTTCAAATATGTCTGGAGGACAGTCTCTGACGATTCTCCTAGAACCAATTTTCTCAATGACAAAGTCATGAGGTAGTAGTTCCTAGCATCAACAGCTGTGTATTGTTGGCGATAAATTGCTCCTTCCATGATGGCTAATAGCGTAGTGCTTGGAAAGCAATTCTTAAACCCCTGTGTTACTTTATGCTGAACGACAGGCTCATGCATAGGTGATGATTGGAAATGGGAAGCCCAATATCTGGACGCATACTGGAGAAAGTTGTAAGATTCGAATAACTCCTTCAATTCATACCCACTGATAGGAGTCGTCGTAGCCTGCGCTGGTCTGGTGAGAACGAGCTTGATATATGCCAAACATCGAACTGTAAGATCGCAATGTGCTTCTTGAATATGGAATGGAAAAGCTCCGCTACTCTGGGTATCCGTGACAGAACTCGCTCGATTGTAGAGAATTTGCTTCGTAGCCTGATTACGGAATCGTACAAAGCCATCGCGGATCATAACAATACTGCCACAAGAACTATTGATATCGTCTTCGACCCTACTTGTCCGAGGCGCAAGAGAGCATGATGCTGAATCAATTTCCATCAATCTTTTTACCTCGCTAACGAGCAAAGGACGCTCGGAAATGAGAAGCCATGCCAAAAGTGCTTTGACATCACGTTGCTTCAAGTCGACACCAGCAATAGTTTGCTCCAGCAGAGGCTGTAGCCCTTTGGGAAGGGTATCCACATGTTTCAGCATTGTAGATGAGCTTGTTTGGGTTTTGAGTAGCTTAATTGCTTGCAAAGTCCAATCAAAAGACCCATCAGCTTGCTCGACCACGCGTGAAGTAAGTGAGGCCTTGTCCTTCAAAGTCAATGCATCAAATGATGCATTAGATGCCAGTAGGGACTCAACAACAAATTGCAGGTCTTGACGTGTATGCTCATTCTGAATTGAGAAAGATGCATAGTGCTCAGGTCTATGGGCGACTGGTCGGGAGAAAGTGATGCACTTTGTTTTGTTGTTTTTTGATGTGATTTTGTGTAAGCGATCCAAGATCGCAAACATGTCTGACTCGCCATGCTTGAGGCGATCCAAACCATCAAGAATGATTACTTGATTATGATCGCTACGTAGACCAAGCTCAAATGATTGCCATAGGGCATTTTCGACTTCGGCGTGTGACTTTCCATGAATAGAGAGCTCGTAAGCTGTTGTGAGAGCTTTGTATAAAGCGTTGTCACCAACGTTCAACTGTATAATTTGAAGTAGTAATCCTTTTACTACACTGATAGTGTTGAGTTCGGTCTTTAGATCAGGATCTAATGAGATTAGCGATCGTCTGATGCCAAACAATTAGTCTACTCACCAACAGTGTAAGTCATCACTTCAGTAAACCTCTTTCCTGAACCAGCTTGTAGGCGTTCTGCTACCCAATCGGAAAGAACACTCTTTCCAGAACCAGATTTGCCAGTTACAAGCAGGATTTCCTTCCTACCTCGCGTGAAGTCGGCCAGATGGCGATCAAACCACTCGCAAGTGAAATCTGCCCTTGCTTTACGGATGTTTCTAGACACCGCAAGGAGCCTAGTCACGCTGTCTGCTGGTGTGAGAAATTCTCGAATCAAATCAACTGGAACATCTTGCTCTTGTTAGTGCCTGCTATTTACGATTGGTGGAACACATACCTCCATCTTTTGAGAGGTGCTCAAGTCTTGTAGCCCAAACAGAGTCCGTGAATCGATCGCCATGAGCATGAAAGGTCTCAATTGTGTGGGCAAATAGCTCATCAAATGTGCGAGAGCTGAATGTTGTGGCTTGTGAGAAGTTAGTGGTGCAAGGCCCATTTGATAAATTGATTTCATACTCAATTGCTTTTTGCTGTAGCAAATATTGATGTCGGTCACAAGCCTCACTAGGTTTGCCAAGCAAGAAGTCATAATCGACTGAAGATCCTCGGAAGAGTGGAGGAGCTCGTGTTGACGAATGAAAAACCCTAGCGTCAACCCGCAGCTGTAAAAGATGCTAAAAGCTCTTTCAAGAACTGCGATGTAATTTTGTCCGAGCTGTCAAGCCGTGTAAGCAGGTACTTCTGTTCGTCTCTCGTCTTGGAGATTTACCTCTAATAAATTTCGACAGCCTGCCCAAATGAAAGAGGCAGCTTCATGACTGAATGAAGCAAAATGCGAGGCTTCTTCTGAATACCAATAGACCTGGCTTGCAAAGAATTCCGCCCATTTCAACACTTTATCCCACCTGCTGGCATGGTGAGGTACTTGTCGCAGACGTATCCCAGCTACGAAATCAAAGAAAGCTTCAACGGAAGTGCAGCTGTTGAGGAATTGTTCTGTAGATGATCCGAGCTCAGCGTGGTAAATGGTATATGTGCGTTGAGTAGTATCTTTCAAAACTGTGATTTGGCGTGAACTTCCATTACTCTCTACCGATTGTTTTCTTCCATTCATGACTCCACCACCCAGAGCATTTTTTGCTGAGGATGACATTTGTTCTTGAGAAGTAGGTAGCATGTTGTCTTGATCGGTTGGCTTTTTAGCTTGATTCTCTTCAATTCTGATGGTTCCTGAACTGATGATTTTGTTTCCTCGTGAGTCTTTAGTATTGAAAACTGTCCACCATGAGTATCTAAGTATGCTGGTTTGGGTTGACACTTACAATGCAGTCCACGAAGTCTGAGCATGCTTCGATGGTGGACAATAAGTTGGGATTATGATCAGTTATAAGCTGCTCAAGTGTCCGAGCTCATTGGTATGCAATGAGATGGAACGTTGGAAATGACGATTGTAGCTGGATAGCTTGTGGTCGTTTTCAGTACTAGCTCGCTGCTGATCGGCACGTTGCCGGAAATGTTACAAGGAATTGGCGTGTCTGAGACGCAATCAAGAACCTAGGCAACGTTGTAAGTCATGAAATAAGCCCTATACCCTCTGATAGAGACACACCGAGCTTCAAGGCAAGCCATCACGCTCTTCCGCAGCTGAATAATGGAGCTTTCGAACTGTTGTGGAGAATTTAAAGGTCTTGAGCAATTGAGGCTGACATATCTTCCGTTTAATTGACCACTAGGAACCATGTCTGAAGGTGCCCTCAAGGGGATAGTGACATGAAGTTCGAGTTTCTTACACATTAAGGTATTCTGCTTTGACTGTGATCGGCAGTTAAACAGGTGATTTCTCCAGCTCTGAGCACTTCATCAGATCAGAGGTTGGAGATGTAATTCGCTTACATTTACAATTTGTCCTCTTTCTCTACACATCATGCAAATCAAGGCTACGACCTTCTGTATCCATAGGCGCCTCAAAAGTCGCACATAAAACCATCCTCAAAGTCAAGATTATTGATGAAGCTGCCAATCACCCCATGGCAACGCTCGTCATGATCGGCCTAGAAATCACTGTATCCATCAACTGTCTTGTAAGCTCGTGTCTCATCATTTGAGACAATAAGAATTGTCTTCCAACGATGCTACCCCTCTCACACCAGAGCTAGACAGTGTGAAATTAATTGGCTCGACAACCTTTGCATTTTTTGTCAGCTATTTATCTTTGACGAAATGGTTTGGTTGATGTAGGTGGCACGATACGTAGTGGCTGGCTGACGATGGTTTTGAGGTCTCAGCCCAGCTCCACAACTCAATAAAGTCATTGGAGAAAGAGCCTAACAACTACAATCTGATCAACGGTAATTTAGTTACGGTATGCTAGTGGCGGTATATCGTTTGATCTTTCGTAGTCGTTCTCTCCGCTGATCACCTCTCTCCCTCTCACTCTCCCTCTCCCTCTCTTTCTTTCGTCGTCGTTACGAGCTCGATGTTAGCGGCTTTCGCTTATTTAGAGTTCGACGCGGGAATCTATCCCTTTGTGGGGTAAGATGACGGGGTCAACGCGTCCAGATCCCTGTCACGCTATGGCAGGCGGTAGAAAGCAAACAAGCATATTGATTGAGCAATGCCACAAGCAACCAGAAGTTTGCACAGAAATAACAGAAACTGCTAATCTGTCGAACAGTTTTTACCCATCCTAGCAGCGCTTCTAAACTACCTGAGACTCAATACATATATTTTTCGAAATTTTCGAAAACTCTCCAAATTTGCAAGCTTGAGATGAAAGCTTCAGCCGATTGTCTTAGCAACTTAGCTATACTGCACATTAATCACCCTCTTATTCATGTCGTTATTTTCTACGGAGACCTCCGAGACACAGTTTCAGCCAATATCCTCATGCTCCTACTTTTCAGGAACATTCACACCAGCCATGAAAACACCCATAATAGACCCGGCATCAGGACCTGGTTAAGAAGGGCGAAAAGGATGAGAAGGCTTTTGAGTATGAGAGGAGTTCTCGGAGGTGATATTAGTGGTAGTCGTGATGGATATAGTAGTCGTTTAAGTTTTCCATGTGGAAGCCCATGAAAATATATCACCATCTGTCCCATCACGCTTCCAAAGGTTCAACCGAACCGCACCACCGCACAGCTGATCTTTGTTGCCTCTGCAAATGTACGAGCAATCGCTGTCATCCGTCCTGCAGAAACTGCCCATCGAGCTGTCCCCACAATACCCTGTACAGATTAGCTTGATAGCTTGAATTCTGCAGTATCAAACTCAAGTTTTCAAGTGGATGGGATCGCAGAAGGACAACTTGAGGGGCTTACATTTTGTGCCATACTACACGTCATAGAACTTGGTGGGGAGCTGAGAGCAGTAGGCTTGGTAAGCTCTCACAAACATGTGGTTTTCATCGACAAAGCGGGGAATTCGGATGGTGCTCGGTTATTGATACCATCAGTGCAGCAGCTGAATTATACACCAATGTTTGTCGAGAGAGGTCTTAAGAACGTAGTCTTTCGCGGAGCTGTATGAATAGACGTCGAAGTACAAGATTTGCGGTCTGGCGATGTGCCGTATACGTCAAGTCTATCACTGCCGCCACAGAACTCGCTGGTGTCGCCGGAACAGGTGTTTTGGCAGTCGGACATTGCGACTTTGGGACTGGTGCATCGAATATTTAAGGGCGGTGCCGCAGTAGCCTTCGTTTGAGTATTCGAGGCCTAACTGTTGTTAGCTTCTGTGAGAATCTGGAAGGGAGGAAATATCGAATAAGGGTGCGTTGAGCTGCGAACATTAGGGTTCACAGCGTTGAATGGGCATGCTATGCTCATCTATGAGACGGTGATAGTCATCGAAACTTCTGAGAGTGTTAGAATTTGTGTAACACCCAGGATATGAAAATGGGTTTCCTGCTGCAGCGAACTTGATGTTGGTTGCACAAAGCTTATTAATTCATTGTTAGGGATGAGTTACAGATGATTTCTGAGCCATCCATCAGGTGAAAACAGGCATGAAAAACTAACCAATAGCAATCAATCCTCCCAAATAAAAACTCGCTCGTGATAGCCATGATGAGCAAACAGATGTCAGATTTCTGGATTGAAACGAAAGAGTGAATTTTATTCGATGATTTCCATTTCTCTTGTACCTTTGAACCCCTTGGCAGAGTACTTGATGTTGGAAGGATTTGGGTTCATTGTGTGATTTAATGTACATGGTATGTCGGGACTTCAGTTTGATGTCTCGTGAGATTGGAGGAATTCTTGGATGATCTATCTGTCGGTTCTTGGGTAGGTTCAAGCTAATTCTAACAATAAGTAGAACAACATGATAGACCAAACAATTGTGACAGAGGTATAGATTCTAGTAGCAACTAAGGGCTCAAAGATAAACAGAACAAAAATTGGAGAGTACCGTCAGTTTGATCTTGCTATAAGTCTGGTGTCCTTGAACTTCGGACATCTGATGACCACTAGCTCAGATTGCACAGAGACACCCTCACGTCTTTACATAATCCCAGGGTCATCATGTAGAACTCAGTTTGATATATATATATATACATACATATTTGAGGTATTACTTAGAGTCAAATCATTAACAATTGGTGTCTCGGGAGTTGGATTGAGGAATGTGTCTCGATTGACTTCTTTGATATAAGCAACAAGGATACAAATCAACCTAAAGTAAAAACATTAATATTCTTATTCGAGTGGCGCTTTCAGCATATATCCTGCGAAGTTACCTAAGGTACCTTAGATCACCTAAGCCTAAGGTAGATATCTACCTAGGTACCTATAGAAGGCTAGTTCAGGTCATGTGACCAGTCACATTACCTAAACGAGATCCACTTTTTTCGCATCCTACCTCAGCCTGAAGCTCCGTCTGCACTTGTTCGCAACCACTTTCTGCAACCATCATCAACGTTTTCTATCTTGCATTCACGCTGTTGGTTGTTAGCAAATTCAGCTCTGACGGAGTGCTAGACCAAGTTCCAAGCCCATGATAAGGAAATGTACCAGCTAAATTGAATGTCAACCAGTAAGTTGATTATGGTTATTGTTGATGAACTTCTCACATTTTCCAAAGCTTACTAACATTTTTCAGGTCATCCTAGGCTTCGAGTCTCGATACAACACCTTGTGTGTTGATAATATGGTAAGACAATCATTTATCAGACAAATTCTGCAAACTAATTAAGTACCAGAGACTTAACAACATCCCAATGACAAGCATTAGCCATGAAGTACTGGTCACCGTAACGGGCTGTTGTCGAGTAGCAAGCGGGCGCAATCGCAGACAAGTCTCCAACCAAGGGGTGCTATGCCCACCAATATTGTCGATAACAATGAGTTAAGACACATCTAGGATCCGTTCAGAGCACCACAACCCTCGCTCTCAACTTCAACTCTATGGACGCCTGTGTTGCCGCCACCCAAGGCGACTGGCAGCGAGGCTTCTCGGGAGAAACATGCGACAAGCTCCACTCCCAAAACGAGAAAACGCAAATCTGAGAGTATATCACCAGCTGTCAAGTAAGATCACCAACATCAGCTGGACGAACTCCAAAGCCGAAACACAGAGCTGGAAAATAGCTACTAGAATCGCAATTAGCAGTTGAATGACTGGCCAAAGTCAATTCAAAGCTTAAAGAAATGGATAATAGTCGGAAGGAAGAGCTTGTATCTCTTAAGATAGAACTCGCCACTATCGAGATTGATATGGACCTTCTTTTGGATCGGCTTTTGGACGAGTCCACCAAATCCATCACAATGAAGTTCCAACGAGACGTCTTCATTCGTCTCGGGGTAGAATTGTTTCGACTCAAAAAAGAGCTACTAGATGCCTTTGACGACCTAGCAAAACAGACAACTGAACATGCCAGCAAATTAACTACATTGTATACAGAGTGGCAGGCGATGACCAATGAGTCAAGTATGGTCAACCAGCGGCTGCGATGCACGCGTTGATCAATGAAAAGGTTCGGGACGATGACGATGACGAGTTCAGCCTCCGCTCGAGGCAGCTGGCTAAATTTAAGCTTGCTGTTGGCGAAGTCGGCAAATGGTGGACGAGATTGCAAGCTTTCTACCTCATATCAAGGAGGTCTTTCTAGGAAATAAAGCGATGAACACAGCCATGATGGTCCTTGGATATCAACAGATGTTGATGTCGACGAGTTAGTCGACGCGTTGATGAACCTATCACAGATATGGGCAGCGGAAATGAAACAGAACTTATCAGCAGTCAGCAAAGCAACAACGACCATCTCCCACGTGACGCAAAGCATCTGCCAGTCGAAAACACCACCAATACTGATACGGCTAATAACAATGACGGAGAAATGGAGGTAGAAGGGACAAAGTCGGACAACGAGGTACCTCTCGAGTCCAAGTCCAATTCTGAGGACAGTTCTGAGGACGAGGGTACTGGCGATGACAAAGACGGAGATGTGGAAAAATTGCAAGACCAAGAACGAGGACGAAGACGACGAAGAGGATGGGGGAAATGACTTGCTTGAGCCTGAGAGCGAAGGGGAAGAAGACCACAAGTCTGAAAATGAAAGGGGAGAGAGTGAAGACGAAGTCAAGTCTGGGGTGGAAGGCAAGGAGGGTGTCGAGGCCAATATTAAGGTCGAGACGAATGATATTGCTCTCGGAGCTGCTGCCAATTCCAAATTGCTATTTAAGGTCGGGCTGTGAAAGCAGGATGTTGATAATCATGAGAGTGGTGACAAACCTTCGCTTAAATCGACCTTTAAATCCAGTCCATGAATAATTAGGCAACACTTCATGGCTTCTCAATATTTGCCAGATATCTACAATTCAAAGAGCAATTTTTTATCTTACATGTGACCATCCTGACTTCAACGTGTTGCTAACATAGAGGATTTGTTCCGTGGAAGCTGATGACGGTAGCTTTTCAATCGTTCCTCAACTCAAGAGGATTAGGAGAAGTAATAGAAGTAATAGAAGTAATAACCACAGTTGTATCCGCACAGTGCAAACGCAGATTAGTTACAAGCTCTTACCTTTTTCTTTTGCGATAGATTAACTTGATTTCGCTTCCATGCTAGTTTTGGAGGTACAGTACTAGACAACTGCTATTTAACAAAACGAAGAATACGAAAATTACGATTTTTTCGACCACTACTCTTTTATTAATATTAAATTAACTAGTAAGTTTATAATTATAAAAATAGGACTATTTTAAAGCTCTAATTCTCTTTTATAATATATATAAACGTATAGATTCCGTAACGTTATAAACCCTTTAATATCTCGTATACTACCCGTCCGCCGCGATATAGGCCTCTATTCTACTATATATACTCTTATACAAATTATTAAAAAGTAACTAGTCTAGTATATCCTACGTAGCTTGTAAACAGCTCTCTAGTCTCGCCCTCGCGGCTTCTAACTCGCTTTTTTCGGCTATAACGTTAGGAAATATATCGTAGACCCGTATTTTAAGGTACTACTAAACGTACTTAATAGGATTAAGGTCCGGCGAGTACGTAGGCTAGTTTAAAAGACAAGGAATACCCTTATTACGAAACTATTCGCGGACCTTATACGTATAGTATATAGGTATATTATCCTATATAAATATATAGCTAGGCTCTATTTCGTCGAAAGCCGATGCTACCTCTACGTCGAGGACCTCGAGGTATAAATTAGCCGAATATCCGTACTTTTTAGACTCGAAATCTCGGTCTATAATATAGAGGTTGCTTTTTCCGTAGTCCCAAAAGGACCCCTAGACTATAACCTTTATATTCTTATTCGTACCGTATATTTGGACCTTATTCCGATCCTACTTCTGTCCTAGTATCCGAAAAACCTATTCCTATCTTTTACCCCGCCCCCGTTCGACAGAACATTCGTTACTCTATACAACTATACCCTAGTCCTCCTAGTTCCAATGTCTATACGCGAGGCACTAGGTAAGCCGGGTAGCTACGTAAGCCTCTGTCAATATCGGACGGCGTTTTGTACGCTAATTGGTAATGCTATATCTCTTAAGGATAGACTTAACGGTAGAGGGGTAGTAGATAAGTCTATACGCGGCGATAATCTATAGGTAGGTATCCTTTAGGTTTAAGCGTACGTAACGTAGAAGGATTCGTTCTTGACGTTTTATATATACTTTCCCCTACGGGGTTTTTAATGTTTCGAGTCTATCGTTATATAATACCTATTAGTGAATAGTATATCGAACCGTCCCGTGGTCTAAAGAAAGCTCCTTTGTAATCTTACCGATTTTCGCGCCCTCTACAAATCTCCCTATAATTTTGCCGCGTTGATATAGACTAAGATACTTTCTATTATTTTAATTCCTAGATATTGAGCCTAAAGCTCTTCGTTGAGGTGGTATTTTTTTATGGTTGATAAATGGTAAGGGTGGCTAGGATACGCGTTTTTCGTGATTATACACATTCGGTTAAATAGCAGTTGTCGGTTACTGTACTGGTCGACTACACAGGCCATCTAGGTGATGCACAAGGGCAATTAGAACGACTAGAAAATCATTCGCTTCAAACCAATATCGCCTCTCATCGCTCACTACTATTCATCAGAAGCGACAAGTCCAGGACTTGGTAGCCTTATTATACCAGCTATAGGGAAAAGGAAAAATCGATTAGCTGGAAGGTTTGGCTGTGGGTTCGGTGCTTCTCGGTGCTGAGATCCGATATTCGTGAATGACGCCTGATGGCTTGTATCTCTCGAGACTACAGGTTGGATTGCTATCGGACTTGGCGCAAAAAGACTTGTTCGACCTTCTTGATGATTTCCGAGTAGATCATACCGTTGTGCCATTGTACTTCCTAAGCTTTGATATTGACCAGAGGGATTGCCAAACCTTGGAAGAAATGGGTTTGCAACTTGTGAATGCAAGGGCCTGAACGGATTCCTAGCAGGAGCAGCGACTTGTAAGCCCTCTGGATTCAAAGTATCCTCAATCAACGACCGTAAACTCCCTATAGGCGTTCCCGGGTTTCTATCTCCTGCCAGCTTCAGACTCTCCAGTCCCAACCTCATATTTTGTGCTCTCGTTTGTGCCATCTCAAGCCTCAACAAGGTCTTCTTAGCCTCGAGAAGCACAGCATTGGCATTTTCCACATCTGAGAACTGGGCTGGTGGCCCTTCCCTTCCACTCCATTTTGTATCTCCCTCCACGAGCTTCTCATCGCGCTTAAGATTTCCTAGTATAGCTGACATCTCTCCAGTAGCTGCACACCTGTAGTATGGTACTCGAAGCTCCTCCGGTGAAAATTTGATAAATTGAGGCGTTGCACTGATATGTGTAAACGTTTCACCATACGTAGAACCAGTGCTTGACATCTCGATTTCCCGGGTAATAGCACACAAATTATCAATTATTGGTATACTGTGCGTAAAATTGCGGGATCGCGATCGGAATCGCACTGCGGAGTTTGGGTTGTTGACAGTGTTGTGAAAGTCAACCAAAATATTCGCTTAAATTGACCCCCAGAAATCCAATCTCTGGTCAGCACCACAGTCATCTTACCTGGATGCAAGAACCTCATCTGGCAACATACCAGAAAAGAAAATTCTGTCATGTGACACACCCTCACAGCTCATGGAGATGATTTATTCACACGATAGAAAGAAGCTGGTGGCTAAATGGTCCTCTTAGTAAAAAGTAATTATGATGAACTTTATTGATGCTAACTTGACACTTGTAAAGAAATTGTTGTCCTCAATGAGAAAAGCTTGATCTTTGATTCGTCTGCTTCTCTGCTTTCGTCTCGACTATCAAGAATAGGCTTTAATTCTCAGTAGAAATTTGCACTTCGTCTAGTTCTTTTCTACCACTGCATGGCCCACGCTCTCTGATGATGCAATGCGAAACCAGCAGGAAAATAAAAACAAAAACACCAAAACAATTCGCTCTAAATCAATATCGCCTCTCATCACTCACTGATATTCACACATACACGTCCTCCTCATCCTCACCCCCAGGTCTTCAACTTCCTCATGGACCCCTCCTGATCCAACGCCTTGTGCATATCAAACGCATTCCACAACAAATGCGGTTCATGTCCCCACCCCCTCCTCAAACACTCAAACTCCGCCTTCTTAAAGTAATCTTCCAAAATAGCACGATATTCGGGATGGGCACACTTGGCAATAATAACCCTCGCTCTCTCCTTCGGACTCAAGCCTCTCACATCCGCCAGACCCTGCTCCGTAACAATAACGTCGAGATCATGCTCCGTCTGATCGACATGCGTGCACATGGGCACGATGCACGACAAGCCGTGGGGATCGTTCTTGGATGGTCGTGTTGACGGCGTGTGCATGATGCTGTATTTCGAGCTACGGAGGAAATCAGCGGAGCCGCCGAGACCGTTCAGCATTCGCGAGCCCATCACGCAGGTCGAGTTGGCGTGGGCGTAGATGTCTACTTCGACTGGGGTGTTCATTCCGATGACGCCGAGGCGACGAATGATTTCTGGAGAGTTGGAAACAACTTGTGAGCGCAGGAGGAGCTTGTTGTGATATTGCTCCCAGCCGTCGTAAAAGCGCTTGAATCCTTCGGGGGAGAATCGGATTGATGTTGCTGTCGCAAAGTCGAGGCGACCAGAGTCGAAGAGATCTAAGAAGGTATCCTGAAGCACTTCAGTCCAGACTTTCAAGTGCTCGAATTTCGATTCCGCTAGACCTCCAATGACGGCGTTTGCAATGTTACCAATTCCTGACTGGATGGGAAGAAGGTTCTTTGGTAACCTGCCATGCTCGACTTCGTGCTCTAGGAACTCTATCAAGTGATTTGCGATCGCTTGTGAGCTGGCATCAGCTGGCAAGTTTGGTTGTGTTTGATCCTGATAATCAGATTCAATGATAGCAACGATTTTCTCGGTATCCACAGGTATGTATGTAGTCCCTATCCGATCCTCAGGGGCCATAATCAGATATGGTTTTCGATGTGGTGGTAAGTCTGTCATCGTGATATCGTGAAGTCCCTCCATTGATGGGATAGCTGTATTTACTTCGATAATGATCTAGGAGAGTCAGCTAATGCCACAAATCTGTCAAATTCTTACCTTATCGGCCATCTGGATTAATTCAGGCGAAGCTCCAACCGAAGCACCAGGCACGATACCTCCATCTTCAGTAATAGCACTAGCCTCGACAACAACAACATCCAACTTCTTATTCGGCCTATCTTTCGTATAGAATCCATAAACAAGGTCCACCGGGAACATTGACAGATGCTTGTCGAAAAACTTGATATCTCCGTTATTGATTCCCTTTGCAATGCTCTTCCCGACCTGATGCGGAGCTCTCCTCTCAATCATATTCAATGCGGCCCACCTATTCTCTGTTTCGGCACCAGAACTAGCACCCACGAACAGAGAGTACTTGAGCTTGCCCTGCAAGCCGTTCTGCTCGACGTGGTCTGCAAGCATGGTTGGGATCTTCCTATGAAGCAGTCAGTACCAGGTCCGGATCTGCCGAGGACTACATACTTGGGATATCCCACTCCAGTGAAGCCAGACCAGCCAATGTAGGATCCATTGGGGAAGTATTTGATCAAATCCTCGGGATGAGCAAGTTTCTTCAGTAAACTCGGTCTTCTAACTCGAGATTTCAACGCTGCAGATGCAGTGAGGAGTGAGGAGGACGACATGATTACCCCACCAGCCGAATTGTTCGTGTAGGCAATGAATCAGATGGCTGGCAGTATATACAGAATAGAGGGAGCCGAGGAAGAAAGGAATCTTCTCATTCAAAGACGAGCATGAAATAAAGCGAGAGAAAAGAGAGTGGTTGAGAGCTTGTAAACATCGTATGATGCAGGGGAGCTTATTCAACTTTGTACCTGAAGCACCCCAGCAAATATGATGTCAAGGCGGGACTACCCTGACCGAAGATCATCCATGCTGGGATGAAACCGCCGCAATCGCACCACCTTCGGCTATGTCGAATGTTTCACTTATGCATTCGGACAGCTGGAGATATTTTGTGTCGTTGATATTGCCTGGAACCAAGCCGACTAGCAATGTTTGATAGCTCCTCGGTTGATACCCCGATGCCGCATATGTCACTGCCGAGCTACCAAGTCATGCTTATTCATAAATTACATTCATTCATACAATATCGTCTACTTTTTCTGTTGCATCTCCAGTCCTTTCGTTGCAGCAGCTGCTTGAGTAGCAAGCCTCATCTCAGTCTGACTTAATTTCAAATCCTGGCTGTAATCACCAAATGCGGTAATCAACTCAGTCAATCCCGCCTTCATAGCCATCACCACCTCCTCGACTTCTGGACACTCCCTCTTCTTCTCAACATCCGTCCAGTGACTCGGTAATGATGCCTGAAACTTCTCAATCTTCGTAATTACCGCAGTGAGAGTTCGAATGATGAGAGGAACATCTCTCTGCACATTACCATACTTATCTTCAGTGAGACTGCTAACCGAGAATCTTGTCAAAGCATCCACTGCATCAACAATAATTCCAATGTCACCAAATGGAGATCCTAGAACGATAGCCGCCAATTTTCGGCGATATTCCTGTCGAAATGGGGCGCCAGGTACAGTATGCAGGAATTTCACAACCCATTCTCTAAATACCCCCAGAAGTCCTCCCGATTGAATCTGAGCCTTTTGCTCAGGTGTCAAAATAGCAGACTCTGCGCTCTCGAGTAGTTGTCGTGCTTTTGGGGAGATATTGCTGTTAGGTGACTGTCCTAGTGCTTTAACACCTGCACTCAGCTCGTCCGCGACTCTCGACTTGGAACGTTTTTGAGGCTTTCCAAAGAGATCACCGGGTGCTTGAAATCCATCTTTTGGTGGTTGGGTTAACCTAGGCAGGTTTGAAATAGTTTCCTGTGGACTAGCCGAAGCATCATTGCTGACTGGTGGACGTTCAAAATCATCGATCCGCTTCTCAACCCCGGTAATAACCTCAAGACTTGCCTCAAGAATTTGAGACCACGTCGAGCCACCCTTCCTGTCAATGTCCTCAAAGATTCCTTTACGGCGCCCTTCAAATTTCTCACTGATATAAACCAATTCCCAGAAAGCAAAAGCCTGTAACAATTAGCTAATATTCAAGCAGCGTTGTTACCCACTCACTCTTGTCTGCAACTTCTTCCCCTTCAAACCTGTTAATAAACTTCCATTGGGATCTCGAGACTCATAAGTGATCGGTCTATCGTTCTTGAGAGGTTCTTGAGCAACATAGGCGGTAAATGCAGCATTCCCAACCTCCCACAACATGAGCAGCATAAAGCCAGCAGTCAAAGTCCTGACCAGCATGCTCCAATGAAATGGTTTAATAGTGGGAAGAGAAGAAGATTTCGGAAGGTTCCAAAATATCTTTGCCCATGAACGTGTAAAGCTCCAAGCAAAGCGTCTGATTGAATATGGCCATAGTCCAAGGGGAAAAGCATATAGAATCGGAGCAGAGAAGGTCAGCACAATCGAGAGCTTGATGGAACTGGCAGTCATTGGCAAGAATTTGCTCCTCAGTTGAACAGCTGGCGGCACGATTGGGCTAGACTTTTGACCCGCTGCAGAACCCAAGCTTGTTTTCGCTGATGGCATATCGAGACGATCATAATCGCAATACAGATGAATGCCCGCCTGCACTACTGCCAGCAAGATCAAAAATCCAGTCAAATAAATTGGTCTCTCATTCAATGTTGTCCGATTCGTCTTGGGAATGAGCTTAATTCTATTCAAATCCGCAGACTTTGGCGCAGACCAGATGTAGATCTCGCTGAATAGGTAGGCTGAAAGGGTATACCATCCCACAGTCTGCACCACTTGAAACTTGCCAGCATTCGTCTTGAAAGTGTCCCATCCAGAATAGGATGTCCTGTAGCCAACATGGAGCTGTGCGATTCGAAGAATGAAGATCATGAATGCTGGGATGAAGAGCAAGCCAGTTCGTATGCCAGCTATTCCAAAGGGAAACCAGGACCAAAACACTTGTCAAAATCAGCGTAAATTCCCCAGAAACATTGTGCCATCTTACTAGAGTTCCACTCCCCTATCAGAATCGATTCCACATAGCACAATCCCACAAGAGAGGCTGTTGCCATAGAAAACCTTCGATGTAATGCTGGAGTTAAGAAGTCCTTGTAAGGACGGATTCGAACTGGAGGTGCCATCTTTGCGACTCCGAATCTGCTGTAATGACTGTGCTGGGTCCTATTATGCAGATTATGGCATTTCGTTGAGCTAAAATGGTAGTTTGCGACGAGCCAAAGTGTTTATGTTGACTTTGAATGGTGTCTCGCGCCTACAAAATAAAGTCAAAGCCTGGAGACGTGCCTGTCGAACGCCAAGCCGCTAGTACGACATCAACCTCCATCATCAGCATCAAGCCTCAAAACAGGGACAGGCAACGACATTGTACATATCCACGAAATCGCCAGTAATTCGATTTCCTATTTTCTTTTTCCAAACTTCATCGCCAATATGTCGTTCGATCAATTATCTTCGCTGGAATCCCAGCCAACGACCACGCGCAGGCAGGATGACCCGCAGTACGCAGATGATCCAGAGTTCCAACGCTTGTCGCAAGACCTGATGACGAAGCTCTTCACATTGACCGGCAACATCTCCCGACTACAGAATGAGGTGGCATTACTGGGCACGAGGAGAGATACAGAGCGAGTGAGGGAGAGGGTGCACAATTTGCTGGAGGACTCTAAAGATGCATTCAAAGATGTTGGCGAGGGCGTCAAGAAGATACAGTCATGGGAGGACGTCAGCGTAAGCTATGTCCGAGAAGAGTTGGCAGGATATATACTGATTGATCTTTAGCCATCGCAAAAATACACCCAACAGAAACTTGCCCGCGAATTCCAAAACAACCTCTCAGAATTCCAATCCGTACAACGCCAAGCGCTCGAGAAGCAACGCTCTTCCGCCTCAGCAGCGCGCACAGCTCTCGACGAAGCGTCCTCACCAGGGCACGAAGGCAGCAGCAATCCCTTCGGACAACAGCAGTCGCAGGAGCAGCTGCGCCTAGCGTCACAAGATGAGGTTGACTTCCAGGACTCCTTGATCGTGGAGCGTGAGGCGGAAATCCGAAACATCGAGCAAGGTGTGACGGAACTGAACGAGCTGTTTCGGGACGTAGCGCATATCGTCAACGAGCAGGGCGAGATGCTGGATACGATCCATGAGAATGTGGAGAATACGCGGACGGACACAAGAGGGGCGGATTTAGAGTTGCGGAGTGCGGCGAGGTATCAGAGAAATGCGAGGTCGAAGGCTTGTTGTTTGCTGTTGGTATTGGCGGTCATTCTGACGATTATCATTCTGGCGGCGACTTTGGGATAGAAGTGCTTGAGGTGTATTGTACATTTTTGTAACGGAGTTTTGGTGTAAAGGGTGATTGGGGCAATGTAAGAGCTTACTTTCAATTGGAGTTTCAGAAGGATTTAATGTTGAGAATCAGTCCTGCTGCGGTATGGTAGTAGCTGCAAGGAACAAGATGTATATTTTGCAACTTTCTGTTAGTGATTAAGAGACATTTTTCTTCAGCGCAGTTTTAGCCGAGACAGTCCCTCATGATCATTATTTTTGTACACCATGCTTCAAGCTTTCATCTACTTCATACAGTGTTTCTCCGTCATGCTCATAACTCATAATTCATCTTCCTCGCCCTCATCGTCATCGTCGTCTTCTTCACCTCCCTCACCACCCCCACCACCATCCTCATCGTCATCATCCTCCTCCGAGCTCGTCCCCTCGCCCTCACTCTCTCCATCCGAACCAGGATCATAATCCTCCTCATCCTCATCATCCTCTTCGTCCAGATCCCCCAAAAGACTCACTTGCTGCTGTGCCAGCTCTCCAGCAGCCTTCTCCAACTCCCCCGCTTCAACCCCACCAACCACATTCCCGTCCTTATCCCGCACCGCATTAACATTCAACCTCTTCGCTTTCCTCTGCTCTGCCATACTCTTATCCATCAGCCCATGCCTCTTGACAAACTCGTCAATACCGCCAAAGTCCTCCTGATCCAGCATCGCGAACTCGAATTCCTCTTTGCTCTCTTCTCCTGCCACACTAGTATCCACCTCGACTGAAAGATTAAACGTTCGCTGCAATACGTTCACGTAGCTCACTCCCACAATCCTCTCATGCGCCAGGAACAACAGCGGCTTCTTAAACGCCCACAGTATCCCATTTGGCAGGAAAAACAGATATCCATCCTTCGAGCCTCTAAACGCCTTAACATGGACTGCCTTCTCTCCCGGCCTATGCGCCTGCCTGACCTCCGAAGCGAACATTTTCGGGTCCGCCTCCATAATCTTCAGGTTTCCCTTCCCCGCAGCCTTTAGTCTCGCAGCAATGGCCCAGTCAAAGAGCGTCTTGTACTCATCCGACACAGCAGACGCGGCGCCCGCTTCGGAGCCTGAGATGATACCAGCCTTCGGCGCGCTGTCCGCAATGGTGAAGACGAGGGGTTCGGGCGTTGAAGGGGTGCCGGGGACAGGTTTGGAGGGCGTGATGGTTGAGTGAGCTGGAAAGAGGATGTAGTTGTATTGTTTTTGGGTTTTGTCTGGGACTGGTAGACAGAAGATGTGTTCTGGCACATGTTAGACACCTAGAATAGTTACCTGCAAGGTGGAATGACATACCTATATCTGTCCACGCAAAGCTCATGCCTGGCGCTGGCTCGTTGGAGGTGGGTAATCGTGCGTAAAGATGCGTTGCCGTAAAACAAATCGTGTATTTCTTCCGCTGTGGAATCACCACCGAGATCTCCTTGACTTCCAACAGGACCGTGTCTGTACTACTCGCACTCGCAGATACAGTAGCAACACTCGCACCATTGGCAGCGGCAGTCGTGTGGCCATTCGTGCCATTTGCAGCTGGTCGGCTGGCGAGGTCATCTAGCCGCCTCTTCTTGGATACTGGTTCTGAGGTGCCCTCTGTTGCGATGACGCTACATACATGCTGAGAGATGGTATTGAACAGCTCTACGTAATGCGCGCCAGCTATGGTTCATATGTTAGACAAGTTCTGCTGAATCGTGTGGATGGGGAATTTGTTTGTTGCTGATATGCACAAACTGTCGCTGCCACCTTCCCCAAAACTCACCAGCTGAAGCGGCGCGAATGGCCTTTTGTATGTCCACACGTCCCTGGAAAGCGGTTGCGAGGGCATTTTCATCAAGAACCCACTCCATTGTAAATGTGATTTTAGTATTGGTATTGTCTTGCACATATGCAAGTCGTCGAGCTCGTTGGATGAACGCGATATGTCAACGCGCTTCGCCAAAAGTTTTGATGGAACAGCGACGTCAGGGGTCGAGGGGTTCTTGATTCTTGAATCGCTTCGAAGTGCTTGGAATACCTTATTCTTGCCTACCCCTCTGTGCTAGAGCCTTCTAATATATCAAAAAGAAGACTTGGTGGGCATTTGACTATCAACATTGTTAACATAAATATTTGGATTTGAGATTTCCTTTTCGTCCAAAGGGTAGTGAAGTCACACAAGCGAACAACTAACATTGCCATGCTCTGATTGAAAGTTAGTGTCTGTCAAAAACACACCAGTCTTAAGTAGAACTTCAAATAACTAATATCTTAAAAGTCCAATTCAACGCAGAACAATTGGCCCTCCTCTCGAATTGAATCACACTTTCGAAGCCAAGATTGATGTTGATTTATTTTATTCTTATTATAGCTGTTCTCTCCTCAACTCATCAGCTCAGACTGCGCTCTCCCATAAGAAACCCAAAGGTTCAGGTAATAGCCGCCACTTCTCCATCTCTTCCCCTCACAGGCACTTAAGCCATACCTCATGACCTCCCGTCTCCCCCTCTCCATCAGTTGTATGATACAGGCCCATCTGAATAGACCAGAATGTGCATTAACGCTTTGTCCTTGGGCGCCATCCATCCATCTATTTTCATCATCCAAAACCATGAGCCCCGTCTCCACCAGTTTCCAACATAAGAAAATAGTCACACAATCGTCGTAGAGACCGGGCGTTAAAAGCGCAAAATGTCGTGCTCGGGAGCGTCAGGGTATCGATGATTCGTAATTCAACAAAACAAATGATGCTCAACCGTGAATATCGTTAAATGTTATTACATGAAACAAAACAAGCGGTGTGTCTTATGGTCGACCCAGTCCAACAGGGAACTTCTCTGCAAAGAATTTGAGGATTTTCGCCTTCTTGCTAGGACTTCTTTGTAGTTGAGCTGCTACTTGAACCATAGGGCCAACGATATCCTCATCGCCAAGTTGTGGAAATTTCCCTCCGGATCGAGGGTCGTTCAGAGATGGTATCTTAGTCATGATATTTCTATTGCCACTACCAAGAGTCGTATGCTTGAGAGTGGCAAAGGCATCGCTGCCACTATCGACAGTTTTGGTGATAGTGAGTTCATTATTCTTCCGCCAAGTGTCATCTAAAGATGCCCACTTAGTCTCAGTAAGTTTGTAAGTTTTCGAAGTCACGCCATAATGCTCTCCAGTTCGGACCAAATGTTTGGTGTAATTACACCGGGCTAGATCCCAGTCTGCGCGGAGCTGGCGACAGGCCTCCAAATCGAAAGTTTCGGGGATATATGGTTCAGGGTGGATATTGAAATTTGCATGACCCAGCTTTTGCGACCATTCGTCGTTCAAATCAGCAATAAAGATAGGTGGAATTTCAGAGCATGGGACGAGATGCCCAGGTCGATTGGCACGATGGAATGACGAGATTGAAGGCTTGGTGCTTAAAGGAGGCGAGGGTATTCCTGGTAGCTGTGGGGTGGTGATACCATCAATTGGCGTTACAGTACCAGAGAAAGCATCGGACACTTCCGCAACCGAAGGTGACTGTAATGGAGACTGTATAGATACCTTCCTCGTATTGGCGGATGCATCCATCATGAGGGGTGGTAGGAGTGGTGTTGTCGCAAAACCGTCCTCATGCTCAACGCTAATTCTGTTCGCCTTTTCGATATCAATAGGAGCAGTGAAAGAACGGTCATCTCGTCCATCAAAGATGCTTTTGGTAGGCGTCGGTGGTAGTTGAGTCTCAAAATAACTGACCGAGCCTTGACGTGTTGGATTGGATATGGATGAAGAGCGACTTGAGGGGCCTCGCGAAGCCATGCTATCTTGTAGGTCTGCCATCACAGATGCGGAAGTAGATCCTCTCTTTAGTCGCCATTTTCGAGAGAAGGATGGGAACCTCGTTCCAAACCGCGTTGCGAGTCCGCTTAGTGGTGAATCAATTGCGCGTCGTTTTTTGTATCGTGGGCTCGACGACAGCTCCCCGTCACTGAAAAACCCAGGCGCAAGATCATAATCGAATACTTGTGGTGTTGGCAGTTGCACGGAGCTCTGAGCTATATTTGAATCTCGGTGCAAGCATTGTTGATCATCGCCTAAACATAAAACATCAGCTATGGTTCCCCGGATTTTGTTTGTTGTGGCCCCACTATCGGAAACAAAATAGTAAACATTGACCTACACAAACAATCGTAAAGATCATCACAGTCATCGAACATGTCAAAATCATCTTTCTCTTGAGGTTCCTCTTGCACATCAGGTAGTGATCGTTTTCCAGTTTTGACAAATGTCGGCGACGAAGGCGAATCGTAAACAGAGTTGTGATAAGAAGATTCAACTGATGTTGTAGAACTTGAATATCGAAGGTGACCACGAGTTGAAAATGTCGGAGTTACTGGTGAAGGAATCTCAGAGGATGGCGTGTGTTGTGTATAGCAGGATGAAGAAAGATCCGTTTCCAATTCCAACATGCTTGCTCTCTTCCTTCGCTCTTCGACCAATTGTGGCAACAGTAACGGCTTAAGTTTTGGTGACATAATTGAAGGTATTCCTTCGTTCGCGGAGTGTTTTGAAATATGCGTTCGCGATTGCTTTTGCGATCCAGTGCGAGGCTTCCGATAAAGTATGTGGTTATAGAACAATTGCGATTGACAACATAATTGAAGAATTCCTTCTTTGGGTTGCTGATATGGAGACAAGACTCATGCGCACTTGCTTGTTCACTCAGATACGTGGTCGAGACTGGCTGGAATAAATGGTTTGAGACCTAGGACCTGAGGTGTCGTACACGCTGGCAAATATTGGAGGAAAGTCTGGTTGATGTGCTGCAGCTGCTTTACTTCACTACCAATCAGTACATGAAGACTTTGCTCGCGTAAACAGCTCAGCGTGGGGAATGCTTCACGTGCTGGTAAATAAAAACACTTACATATCTTGGGGGTGTCAAAGAACAACGACAACTGGATTGATGAATATGGCTAGCTTGGGCCGAATTGCTGAGCTGGTGATGTGATGACTTTGACAGAGGATGATCATGAGAGACTGACTGAAAGCAGAGAGGTAGAGAAAGAAAGAAGTGGAAAAGGGCTTCCTGGGGGTGGGATGGGGATTACTTTTGGACTTCTGAAAGTTCTCGCAGTGCATTTGAGCAAATGCATGGGTCGGGGCAGCGCCGTTGCACAAGGGCAGTCGAGCGGATCACCTACACATCACGGAAGTACCTTGTAGCTTTGTGAGCAGGTCGGTAAGAATGAGCTCCACGTCCGTTCGATTTCCACCTTTTCCACCTTCTTCCTTGCCCAGGCCTTGTCATCCTAAACTCCTTTCGAATAAAGCCGTGCTCGACGTTAGCCTGGTGCCCCAGCACCATAGAACCACGCCGTGCACGCCTCGCACATCCACTTGCCGTTGTTCGCTCGGCCGGAGCCAGAACTCGACTTCCATTGCCAGGGACGCTAAAATGTTGGGAGTAGGGACAGGCCGACACAAGCTTGAAAGCATGAGGTGGCTCAGCAAGTCAGCATGGGTCTGAACACTGGACGCACTGGATAAAGAGGCAGGCTTGCAGTGGTTACACTCATGGTCGCAGCACCGATGAGCTCTGAAAGGATCAATAAGATGGCCCGGTGGTTGCAAATGCGAAAAGAACCTGCCCCAGCTCCTTGCCACGAGGACCACGCCCGGAGCCCACGCTTTCTCAAGAGCTAATCATTAGAGCTATCTCATCACAGATTTCAAATCTCCTTAGCACAAAGCATAAGTTGAGACATGGGGGAAGTAAAGTTCACAGACCACTCGTTACTCGGATAGGACGTTGGTGAGGAGCTGTGTTATCTCCAGCTTCTCGTTGTGGCAGTTGGCAACTGGCTGTCGTGTAAATGGATCGGATTAACTACATCCATGTCAAATAGTCGCGATCGAGAGGATTCGCAACCCATGGCATTGGGTTGAGCTCCATCTTTGAAAAAGGAAGCTCATCCATCGGCCATGTTCCATTCAATTTCAGCCAGAATGCCTTCGGATCATAGCCGTTGGTTGGGTTTGCTTGGCTGTTTGCTTGCTCGGGATGTCTCAGCCTGTGGCCCAGCCCCCAGGTTATTCTGATTGAAGAATCGAGCTTCAAAAGCAATTCACATCTCAGAAGTGTACTCACACCGTGAGGAAAACCCCCACATCAAGAGAGACAGATCTTAGACAAAGATCGAGACACTGATGAAGGCAGATAGAACTCTCACTCGCTGTGCTTTCTCTTGGAGAAACTCAAGAGGCTGAATATCAAGATCGACAGCCTATAGAACTGTATTCTTGTGAAACTTTTGTCTAAACAGAGAACCTCACGAACTCTTAAGTATCGGATTTAAAATCTTTGCGCTCATCCTATCAGATGGGTAGGTTCCATGGTAATTGAAACAATCTTTCATGCGCAGTAGAATCAAACCAGACTTCACCTGAAAGATGAAGCTGTCTATCTATGGCCACGATAAAGTCGACCACCAGAACGTAGATGTGCTGGTTGTTTGCTGTTCTGGAGTCATACCTCTCAATTCGATTCCTCCTGTGTTGTCACCTGTGAAGAACCCAAAGTGCCGTTCTTCGAAACACGCACCGCACTCCCTCCCGCCGCCACGCCGTCTCGTCGCATTGCACAACGATCATTGCGATGAAAAGAGCGATGAAGTCATCCGCTGGCGAACACTAAGCATGCCAACAAAATGGTGTGGTGGGAACACCTGACTCTTCCATGCCCAATGCCTTTTTGCTGGTGCGGTTGCGGATTCTGCAAGAAGCCTCCCCGACAACATATAATTGGTTTCTAGCTCTTAGCCTCCTGTACCAGCGAGGTTGGGAACGCCTTTGCTGTCAGGAACACCAGGGACCAGGAACAATTCTTGGAGTTAAAAATATGGCCGAAGAAACGGGACGATTGGCTCCTTTTAGAACCATCCCTTTGTTTTGGAATCCCGATTTTTCATTGGACCAGTTTGCTTGACTTGTCAAACATCAACATATCAAAACATGCCTGCGAGAGAGTATCATCTCCTTTGCAATAATTCCAATGAACATAACTAAGGCCCAAGAGCCTGCTAATAACTCGACCTCAAGACATAGGTCATCTAATTGAATAATTGTCCCACTGGACTTCAATGGTTTTATGTGACTGGTCAGCGATGATCATGATGCACGCCAAGTAGCTTCAAGCACGAAAATAGTGACTCTGAAGATCGTCAAAGATTTTCTAGTCTAGAACTCTGTCCCCACCAAATTTTCCCTAGTTCACGCTTTGTTCTCCGCTGCAGGAATTTTGATACTGCATCAAGAGATCCACGAATTATGGGCCGAGCCACTATTGCAATTGTTTTGGAGAAGGTTGGCGGATGAACCTTATTTCTAAACGTAAAGACTTGGACAAGGAAGTGTCAGCTCCAACAAAATATGGCAATGCGACTTGAATATTGTGGATACATTTTTCATTCTGCAGAGCCGTTACCTCAATCATGTTGTAATATCCCACCCTGACCATAATCGAATCGAATCGCTGAGGTTCCACGGCATACTGAGTGTCCCTCGCTATCATTTTGGCATTGCATGAAGTGTAGTAGTACGCATCACTTGCAAAGACACGAGAATTGTTGCGGCTGTAGGAGGTTCAACATATTATACTTCCAGGGGTATTGACTGGTTCAACGATACTAATGTTACCATGCAAGTCTATGAAAAGCACCTCCAATTTAAGATCGATCACGATCTGAGGCGTTCATGGACCCTAAATCCAATGTCGACTCCAGATTTTTCTCTCCGCTTCACTTCCAGAAAACTGCACCGTCAGTGTCTGTGGCCAGAACAGGTTGGTAAGGCTGGCTTACTTTGAACGATACCTCGGTTATATCTTGGAATTCGTTTGTTTTCGGCTTGGAATATCTTGAAAGGAAACTTCGGAATGCCATGCCAGGAAGAATTGTGCGGCTCTCGGGATTCATCTATTGATTGGTCAGTATTGGACAACAATATAAACTACTTGTTGCGATCACACAGGGAATTCTGTTGTGTTGGGAAAAGCATCTGTTGGTTACCAGCAAGTACGTACATTCTTGTTCAACGCTCGCACAGCATTATTGTGTTCGCATACCTCAGTCGAAGCTGTGAATAGAACACAACGAATAGGAATTGAGTGCTTAGCAGCCAGTGCAACCCATTTGCTTCTGACATCGACATCTGCATTGGTATTATCTTTCTATTGTTAGCTTTTGCAAATTCTCAGTTGCCAAACTCGAGGTAATGGAAAGCGTGGAAACATATTAACAAGGTCAACATACCTATAGCAACGCTTTGACGATTGCTCAAATGTTGATCCGCAACCTTGAAGCATTTTTCTCGCTAAATCAAATCAGTGTATAGTCAGTTGTCAGGGCATATATCCCAGCATACCGTTTTCAAGGTGTCTTGGTTAATACGGACATAACCAAGCGGCTCAAGTTGTTTCCAGTAGAAGGTTGACTTTCCTGCACCCGGGCTACCACAAAGGAGGACAATATCGACATCATTTTGTTTCGTGTATTGGCCTCATGATAATCAGCTTCGGCTTGAGACATGTCACATCGCACTAACCTGAGCTTGGATCTTCGAGATATACTGAAGGGTCAAACCGTGTAAACTCTCTGGGTGCTTCCCCAAGAAAGTATTCCTCCGGTGTGTAGAACTTGATTCCCACGTTTTCTGCAAAGTTCCTATTTACCTTCAGCACTGACGACACATGGCTTCATTCTTAGGAAAGTCCTACCGGTCGGAACAGGAAAAATCCTTTGGTGTCTTGTTAATCGCAACTCGACCAGCAGCATCTCCCACAAATATCGAATTTTCGAGATCGATATCATCAGGATTCTGGAGATCGAGATCTTGAAGCATTTCAGTCCACATTCCAGTTCTTGGCTTGCGAAAGATGTCCTTTTCTGTAGCTGCATACAATGTGACCGGCAAATCTAACTGTGTGAGCACAGCAGAAGCCTTTGTCTTGAAAATACCAAGTTTGGATTTGGGACCCTTCGGATCAGCTTTGAGAGACAAGCCACCTTGATTGCTCACAACCATAATATGATAACTGTCTATGGTGAGAGAGGTTCAAGGAGTGAATGAAGACACAACTAACCCGTCTTGATACAGCTTCTTCAACATCGTAGGAACGGAAGCATGCCACCATTTCCAATCCTGGGCGTCCGAAGCAAATTTCTTGCCCGAGGCAGTCTGGATTAATGTGGAATCGAAATCGAAAGCTGCAATTTTCCTCCTTGAATTGATATCAATCGAACTGTTATCATCAGAGGCTGGAATGTATTTGCCAACAAGTAGGGATTTAACAGCCGTGTTATCCGCAGCTCGCTCTTGCCAGGTAAGCTTTTCAAGAACTTGTACTTTTTTGGACGTTAGCGTGAAGAAAGATGTGACAGCAGTGGTGGTTGTGGTGGACTGTACTCGTCGCTTCAAGGGAGGTGGAGATACCGGCTCCTGATGATCTAGTTTACGTTTGGCTGGTTTTGAAGAGCTAGCCATCGTAGCTAGTGTCCTCGAAAGTGAATATCTTACACGAGAAGCCACAACTGCAAATTATTTGATGATCTCTGGTTTGAGTAGAAGAGTGTTCAATTTTGATGGTTTTGTTGTCAAGTTTTACCTTAATTTAGGTTGCCGCATGGAAGAGATTCGCGAAATGGCGCGTGGTCACGAGACGTAACTTCCTCCACGACTTTCCAGACTGATCAGGAAGCAGCGAATGCATTTAGCTTATGTAAGTAGGTAGGTAATAAATCATACTAATAAATCATACTAATAGTCAACATTTGTATTAGGTTTGAATCTGAATATCCTTTACATGTTTTTCTATGGTACACTCTCAACTCTTACAGTCGCCATGTATTATTTACATCGGTTTACATATTGCCCTTACAACGAACCCATGACAAAGTCATATTTGGTCTCCGCCTGATCAGGCGCCTCGAGAATGATGCGCAAGGTAGACATGACAAAATCCAACTCTGACGGATCAGGAGTCCACTGCCCTTTAATTTCTTCCCATATCGATAATGTCCTAGCCTTTCCTGAGCACTTCGCAAACGCTCTCAAGATCCAGACCACCAGCCATTGAGAAAAATATATTTCCGATCCACGCTCCTGCATGCCATACAACAGTGATTGCCAGACATTCTCAAGTCGAGTGTCCGTCCAGTGAGTATACCTAACACCACCATGCCTTGCAAATCCTTTGAAAACTGCGAGGAAAATGGCACCATGAACAGGAAGTGCGAACCATTTCATTTCTTCAAGAAGTTGAGCAGTCTTGTGGAGTTCTCCAGCATCGACAGCGAAATGATTGACCAAAATCTTGAAGGTCTGAAGATCGGGTGCAATGGTAGACTTGGATTGGACGGCCTTCAGGAAACTAGGGTTGCCCCGACTGATAATAGCCATTCTCTTGAGCACGCGAGTGACCATTCGTCGTGCCCTATAGTCTCGAGGGGGTAGTTCCGAGCTTTCCTTGAGGTGACTTCTCTTCATCCGCTCATACACGTTTTCAGCAGCACTGGTTTCATGTGATCTGATCAGTGCTGAGATCATAGCATTAAGAACCACCGTATCAACGATTTCCCCTGCTTCAACCAGAGTTTTGTAAGCGGCACGAGCCCCGTCGCCACTCTTTTGGAGCCCATAGTAAAATATCATGCTAACATGATAATAACGATCTTGCGGTAGATTTCGAGTTCTCATCTCCTTGTATACCATTTCGGCGAGAGCGAATTTGCCAGCTTTACAAGCGATATCGAACAGAACGTTAAAAGTGGCACTGTTTCCTTTGACACCTGCGATATGTTCCATCTCTTTCCACACCTGCAACGTAGCTGCACATTCTATTTCCGTTGATCTTGCAACATACCGAGCGACAAAGGATGCAGCACTGGTCCACTCATAGACAGATAATGGTATTGCTGCCCCTTTCATATCATCTACCACGGAAAGATAGCGAAGCATAGATTGCTCTGTCTTGTGCTCAACCACGGATAGATAATGAAGAAATTTGTGGCGAAGTTTTGACTCAAGGTATGGCGCACGTGGAGCTGGTAAAGACCTATAAATTTGGTACAAATGATCAGGATCCTTTTCATCCTCTGTATAGACAGCCTCTTGCAGCTTATCTAATACGACCTCGGTCTCTGCGTCCGCAGGCCACGCATAATGAGGAGGTGGCCATTCATCCTCCTCCTTGTCTGATATGGTTAAAAATGGTCCATCACTGGGCTGATATAGTTGTGGAAGCTCAAGAAGCGGAAGCTGGTCTGTAAAGGATTCCCCGGTGTACTGGTCCACCAAGTCCAAAAGCTCTTGTCGTGATCGATTAGGCTGCGGTTCCAGGTCCTCCTCAGATTCCAACTCCTCCAAAGACCGTGAGACCAATTCGGACTTTGCTGCTTCTGCATGTTGATATCGTTTTGTTGAAGTGATGGTATTCTGCTGCCGCCTCAAGATTGGCCTCCGTGCATTGAAAAATACTGAAGATTGGTGAAGCTGTGGAGAATGCTTTCGACAATGACCAGCATTCGCAAGAGAGGTTATGAACCATGCTTCAATTCCTCCAATATTTGGCGACACGCGCCCATATGTTTGTACTCGTAATCCCCTCCTCAATTGATGTGGTCCTTGAGTAGATGGTTCCCTTGGATATAAAAAGTTGAGTAGCTGTCGAGGAGCTATACACGACAGAACAGGACTGCTCTTCGAGGGCGAGGAACTGCAAAAGAGGGACATGAGCCGGATGACATGTTGGCTTAGGATTTATGTTTGCCGTGAGATCATTGCGACAACGCTGCCAAATGCCTGGGTGTTGATGAAGGTTGTAAAAGGGTTCGGAGCTCAAAGGCGACACAGCTTTTTTGGACGGCAATTGCCGAGCCCGCTTCAAAATATCGATTGAGCATCACCAACTCCAGGGTCATAATTCCTCCAAACCACGCAACCAGATGTGAGCCTTCCAGTTTCCAGATCTCTTTGAAAGATAGTTGACTCTTGTATAGTTTAGCATGAGAGGTCTCAATCTCAAGCCAGCGCGGGTCTATCAGACTCTAACGCAACAACTGGCTACAAAAACTCTCTCTCAACCACCGCCATGGTACACAACAATAGGGTCTATACCTCCAGCAGAGATTATGACACGTACGCAGCCAATTCAGCATCATGATACATATCACAGCAAACGCTCGCGCAAGCCAAGCAAGATGTTCAAGCCTCACTCGATAGAGTATCCTGAAGATCGTTTACGGCGAAACTTCTACGCAGATCATCCATGGGAGCTGGCAAGACCACGGATAGTGTTGGAGGATGATGGGAAAGATGGACAGAAATGTGACTGGAGCAGGATACAGCAACCGGGAAGGCCTCTGAATGGCGAGAGGTAAGGTCTCTTGATTCTAGCCAGTGGCACCTTCTAACAATCATTAGTGTTGTGCAAAGACAGCTCTGGCTCATGGAAAATGGAGGCTTGGACAAGAACGAAGCATATGACAAGGCACGCAAAGAGTTCTACGCCCTTCGTCATGAGGAGGAAGTTGAGCGCCGGGTCGCGAAAGAGGAGGCTTTGTGGGTTGGAGCATACTTTGGCAAGAGTGCCCTCGAGGTAGGCATGGAACTGGAGGACAAGTCGTACGAAGCATGGAAGAAATGGGCCGCGACGGAAATGGAAGCTATATCCAGGCAAACTGCTGGTGCATACACTGGGGGAGATGATGAAGATGTTGCAGCAACTCTTGGTATGGAGGCATCTGAAGAAGGATCGCCAGCACCTCTACTCTAGAGGTAGCCTTGTTAGATGTACAAACATATGTGTACTGTAGCTGTATAAAATAGATCAATCACTTCATTAGAGATATTGCGTTTGGTCTGTCGATGGCATTGTTCTGTAGCACCTTCATTCAAGACTTTTGGATCCTAGATCAATTGCTCAGTGTTGGGTTTCACTCAACAAGAAATCCCTCCCATTCTACTTTCCTTTTAGCTTTACTGCCATTGATGGTAGTAGCTAAAGTTTCCCACTGGACGTAGAATTTGTCGCAAACCCCCATGTGCAAAAGTAGCTTTCCACTCAAGCTTAATGTTTTTACTCTTGCCCAACTCTCAACATAAATCGTCTTCATCTTCCACAGCGGCGCAAATGCAAAGAACTTCAAAATGTTCGCTGCCGCTATTACCATAACAGCAGTTGCAGGTCCGTTTGTAATGATTACATCAGGATACCCATGTTCTGTTTCCTTCGAGCTGCTATAGAGAGTACGACAGCATTCCACCAAGCACCATAGAGCTGAGAATGGAGTCGTATAGAGAGGTTGATGAATTTTCCGCGCTCTAGGAACAACTTTCACTGCCCAGGTCTCAAGCGACGGCTTGGTTGAATGCTTTGAGACGATGAGCTTCTCCATGTCTTCCGCTTTACTGGATGAGAAGCTATCTCCTGAAGAGACGACATACGTTCTCCGAGTATATCTCTTTGGATCAATATCTCGAAGTAAAGACATCATTTCTGCAGTATGGCCACCAGATCCAAGAACGATCATCATGTGAGAAGTGTTCGTTGATCGACGTCTGATAGTAGTACTTGAGGCCATATACAGAGAACGAAACTAAAATTTGTCAACAAAAATTTATGACGAGTTAACGGAGCATACATACAATGATTGTCATAATTATCATCAAAGTCCCAGCTGTAAGTATGGGCAGAGCGGAAATTTCAACCATTTTGATAGTAGGACTAGCGCACCAGTAGCTCAATGAGAAGATTTACTGTATGAAGAAGTGAGTAAGAGGTTATAGATTTTTCTCTCATATGAGATCTAGATTCAGGACTTACAACTTTTGGCTCGTTGGTTTCTAGATTGCATATCCACCTCAGCACCACAATGAGTTGTTGATCGTGGAAGTCTTTGAGATGAAGACACTTTCACAAGAACTTAGACGACGTTGATGCTTAGATCTTATTTCCCTGATAGAGCGCATATAAAACAAACATAGTCCCCTCTGTACAAAAGTGCAAATACGGTCAATTCAAGATCTTGAAGTCATTTGCAGGAGAGCCAGAATTCGCTCATACACCTAACGTATTGATACATCGCTGGCAGTTTGGTCCCTCAAAAGCGGTAGGTTGTGGCTTGCAATCCTCACAGGCTCTAGACTTGCAGGGGTTCACAATTCCCATGCAGGCCGATGCCAGTGCCCGTCATGATGGCTGTCGCAGTCCAAAAAGTTCCACCATTTCATGGCAACCTTGCCGGCTCAGGCAGAGAACAAATCCAACTTTCAAGCCTCACAATTCAACCAACTGCGAAATCACCATTGCATCTTCAGATCCAGAGTCATGGACATATGGCTCCCTCGTTTCGTCGGAATAAGTTTCTGGTTTGCTTCTACTGCAATAAAAGATCAAGCATCAAGTACGACGGCTTGATTACTCGCTGGGATTGCGCTCAGTGCGAATCAACAAATTTTCTAGATGAGGTATTATGCCGTAACTCTCGTCTTGTATCACTTACTAATGGAGAATTAGAATGGGGACATAACAGATCCTCCTGTAGCGACCGACTCTGCTGCACCAAGCTTCCTGCGATACAACACTGCGCCAGTAACGACCCTCTCCCATGGAGATGATAGTCAACTGTTCTGTTCGACATGTGTGAAAAATCAGCATTTGTACACTGCATCTTTGGCGCAATACCATGTCGAAACGGATCCTAGTCACCCCCAGTACAAGGAGATGGAGCGTGAATACTTCGCCTATAGGAAGAATTTAGAACGACTCTATCCTCAAGTCTGCAGAGATTGTGAGCCAAAGGTGCTTTCACGTTTACGAGATGCTGGAAAAACAGCAAAGGCGGATCATCTTAGACGGGCTATGGACAGGTCTCGGGCGAAGAGATTCAGCAACCAGTCGACTTTCTCATTTTCTGGAACTATCGTAGTTCTTGGGAAATGGTTTTGGTACATTGGACTTGCTGGGCAACTCCTCTGGGCATTGTCCCCGATACTGTCTCTTGTTGACAACCGTGGCCGGCTCAATTTCTCTTCAGAATCTGGTCTGGTAACAAACCTGAATACCTTGGCGTGGATTAGCTTGTCCTGCAGCATCCTCTCTCTATGGTGGAACCCTATGTTTAAGGAAATGAACAAAGGATTCATGGCTCATATTAGTGGTTTCGGAAATTGGTACAAGCTTCAGTTTCTGTCAATACTGGTGAGGTTGTTGTTCCACAATACTCTTAGACCTAGTATTGCGAACAATCCATTTTCCTCTACCTCAATTGGAGCGAATAGCTTCATTGTTGTTTTTACAAGCATGGTATGTGGAAATCTTGTTTCTGTATTACAATGATCTGACATATTCAAGTCGGCTATCATGTCACATCGATCCCTCAAGATTGACATGACTCCATTATGGACAGCTACTCCAGAGAAGCTTTCTGTCACAAGTAAAAATCCAGATTCCCATCAGAAAACCGAGACTATGGCCGATATTCTAGAGGAAATGATGTCTACACCTTCACGTAGTTCTAGTAGACCTGTTTCTTCACCTCTAATGAATGGATCTGGCCTTCAGTCGGGGAGAAAATCACAAAGCAGCAATATGTTCTCCTCCCTGTCCATCAGCTCTTGGAAAGGAGATTTGGAACCTACCAATTCAATGATCGTAGGTAGATCTCAGACCGAGCTTAAAATCCCGTCTGTTATTGGTCAATCACAGCAAGACAGCTACGAAGAAGAGATGGAATGGACGCCAACAGAGTCGCAGTCTCAACATCGTGCATTCAACTCCCCACAATCATCGCAACGGACGTCTCAATCCTTCGGTCATACTCCTATGGTTGATCAGCCTTCTCCATTCTGGTACAAGGTTCCACCAGCTCCTACAACACCAGCTCAAAGACTCCGAAACCCACCAAATCAGCCAGCATTGCGAGTGGCTTCACAAGTGGAGAAGGAAAACTTCTTCAATAGAGTTACACAGCGTCAATCAACAGCATCTGCTTTGCAAAGCCGAGAACCAGTCTTTGGTGGGAACAACTCTGATCCTAATAACGCATTCGCTCAGCAGAAATTCTTCCCACCTCCACCTCCTAATGAAGTCGGCAACTCGTTGGCAGACCTTCTTACAGGATTCTCACTAGGCAACACCGAGCAAGAGGTGTTAGCAGGTCAAGTCGAGGATAAATTCTGGAAACGCAATCTCATTCACAGTTTGGTTTTGTTATTGTGTCTTGGATCCTGGAATTTTGCAGCATCCTACCCGACCGAGCAATCTTATTCACCCATACTTGCTATTCCATTGCTTTGGACAGCCATTGGATGGAGCAATTTGCTCAATAGCACTAAATTTCAGGAGAAGCGAAATTCTCTTGCACAAGCCATAGGATTAATCACTGGGATATTTGAGTGTGCTGTCTCCGTTTACTGGCTTACAAGAGTTATGAATGAGCAATGTCAGGAAGATAGTTGTACTTCTCTTGGGATGATTCTGAGCAGCGGGATGCTTATGCTTGAGGTGTTAACCACAATAATGAACATATGATGATTGTCGATTGGTGGTAGTTCGGATTTCGAGAAGTGGAGGACACGCGACCCCAGAGAGTCTCGAATCATAACCAGCATCGTTACACATGGGGTTATGGCGCTTTTGATACTTTGTATGAAAGGTTGGAATGGTATTGGTTCATTTCTGTAGATAGGGAATGCAGGAACTAACAAAATTTTGGAGGCGTACCTTGAACAATTGCGGCTCAGAACACCTCAATAACCACCAACTAACTTTACCTCTTTCAAACCTTTTGTGATTCATCACTAGTGTCGTACAATATATGGAACAAGGAGTCATTATCCTTTCCAACATGGTGCATATTATCAAAAATGTACATTTTTCACCCAGATGAATTTTGATGGGAGAACCCGATAACATGTGCTTTTGGGAGAGATCAGGCTGTCTCAAATTCAGAGACCAAAGAAAATTTTCCCTCCGACCTTGGGCGATTCACTTCTCCTACAACATGCCACTTGCGATCTCCTCACTATTTTCATATTTTCCATTTTGATATTTTGGAATTGTAACATCTTGCCAGCGGCCGCCTGCACCGTTACAAATATTGGATCACCGGGGAAATAAATCGGGTCCGGGTAAGGCCAGGGGTCTAGTCTTGCAGATCCCTGCAGCAGCAGCAAGATGACGACCGACAACCGACGACCATCTCTCATAATCGGACTGCTTACTTCATACATAACATTCATTAGTTTTCACTCTGCTTCGGATCATACGGATATTATCGTTCTCGATGATATTAATCATGCCAAAAATATAGGCTACTCATCGCACCTCCTATTGAGCACCAGCTATAAGTCACAGCCGCGGTTACGGCTTCGGGTCTTCAAAGAAGCTTCTGAGAAATAGATCACGGTAAAGCCAGGAGCTAAGTCTTTAGGTAGGTGACGGAGTCTCGAACTCATCAATTCATTATCGAAGTTCTAGAGAATATTCTAGCTCTTAGCAAAGCGCACACTTTTATTTTCTCAATTTCGTCTTCAATCGACATCATCTTCATCAACAACAATCCTTACCAACCCTCTCGCCGCAACACAATGTCGACGCAATCCACTGCCCGCGGTCGTATCTGAAACGCCTTGGAACAACAAGTTCTGTTTGTTCTCGATTGAATAGAAGCCATCGGTTCCGCAATACTAGGTGGTGCCACGTAGGGATCGTGAGATCATAGCCTGTGTCAATCTGTAAATCGTTCTCCGACCTGAACAAACGTCAAACACGGAAAAGGGGAAGCATGACGAGCAAAATCAAGAATATCAGCTCCATTTCGAAGAGAACAACACGTATTTCTAGGGACAATCAAGAAACTATCATCACCGAGTCGACAATGCAACATACGCTGCAAGCACAATCACTTTACAAGTCTCGAAGCTCAACTCCCGAAGAGCTTGGAAACGGAACCATGGAACTTCAACCATTGAAGAAGTCTTTCCCGTCTTCATACGGTTCCCCTACAATGGACATTGGGATTGACCTCGATGGTATCATTTCCATGTCCACTGACGACATGGGTAATAAAGGTTCGATCCCAAGAAGCTTCCTCGAATATCATATACTAACACGCCTCTAGTCTACCAAAGTCCCAAGCAAAGCGCTCAGCTCCCAGTTCTCCTCAACGAAGATGGCCGTCCTTTCAATTTTGGAGTGGTTGCCAATAAAATCTACCGCAGCAGTATGCCTTCGTCGAAGGAGGAAATCCAACACTTGGAAAGCCTCGGCTTGAAGACCGTTCTGTAAGCTTTGACCATATCCTTTTTTGGTTATCAGTCTAACTTTTGGTAGTTCTCTGGTTCAAAAGGATCTCAGTCCAGAATTCCAGCAATTCCTCCATAGGAACTCTATTCGTCACCACGTCGTCGATATGCCAGGCACCAAGAAGGATACTATTCCCGAGGCATTCATGGCTTCGATTATGAAGATTGTTCTTGACAAGAGAAACTACCCTATTCTCATTCACTGTAATCATGGTAAACATCGCACTGGTTGTGTTGTGGCTGTTTTGAGACATGTGGTTGGGTGGCGTCTTGACCATATCGTCGAGGAGTATCGAGGCTTCGCACATCCTAAGATCCGAGAATGTGATATCGAATACATCTCGAAATACCAAGCTTCATCTCTTCGAGGCCTTTTTACCACGAAGGAGAACAACAAGAGAAGAGCTGCCATCCAAAGCGAGAAGTGGCAACGCATGCTTCTGGTCACTATCTTCATTGTGGCTCTCTGGCTTTTCACTTTGATGTATCTCTAATGGGGTGGTTCCTAATATTTGGTGTATGGGAGATCTGCATTTTATACTGGTCATGGTCACTAGAAAGTCATCAGCAAGACAGTGCGTCATATTTGCGGATGCAATTGGAGTTTGGAAAGCAGGGCTTGGATCGGCGCATGAACTGGGTTTCTGTACAAATATTTAATGCATCATTGAGTGGCATAAAGCCATTTCTACAAGCCCATATTCACTATTGAACCTTGTGGTCATTAATATTACAGTAGTATTGTACACTTCCAACCCATGTTCATGCTCTGTCCCATCATACTTCATCCTTTTGAGACTCTGCAGATCTTCTTCCAAATGCATAAGTCACACCACAGGCAACAGTATTGGCTGCAGCCAACATCATTGCACTACCTCTGGTCAATCCTCTAGCACCGAATGTGCCCCCCAATCTCGTAGCAAAACCTACGCCTGCAACTTTCCTCCTTCGCGCCAGCAACAGATACAATCCTGACCATGCAGCTGTAATCCCCGCAGAGTCGACGGCATAGTCTGAAAGATTTAGATACGTGCTGAAGAGCAGGATGGGCGCAAATGCCATCGGCAGTGGCTTGAAAGGTCGCGCATGGAGAGCTGTGATGAGAGTTGCTAGGAGGGTAGGTGGGAGCGGAGATTCTGGTGTGGAATTAGTATGGGAATTGTATGTTCTTTAATGTCCAGAATAACTTACTGCCCCAATCCATTGCGTATGTGATGGCGGATTTCTTAACATTCTGAACTGCTTTTTCCTCTGTAGACATGATGAGGCTCGGTGGGTAGATTTATATTTCAAATTGTGGAAGAATTGAGACTCTCTGGTTGTTGTCGTCATTGAGGCTCCTTCCATCTGATAAAGTTGCTGCACGTGACTTCTTATCGAACAAGCCTGGAGATGTGGTCATTGTCCCGTCTATATGTGAATACTCAACAAATTGCGTCGCAACATCATTAACTGGGACAATTGCGAATCACGGCCATTCCTACGATTGCGACAGGTATTCCCTACAGATTGCGCAATGCCCGCAGCGACTGCATCTGGGTCCGACGCGAAAGCCAACGGTACCGCGAAATCGAGGGAGCACAATCAGGGCAATCAAGACAGAAAATATACCCCCGAACAGAAGAGCGAAGTCTTGAGGGTGCGAAGATGCCAGCCCACTGCGTTCTATGAAATTCTCAACCTGGAATCTGTGAAGACGACAGTGACCGACACAGAGATCAAAAAGGCATACCGGAAAATCAGTCTGTTGACGCATCCGGACAAAAATGGACACGAACACGCGGATGAAGTTTTCAAGATGGTGAGCAGGGCTTTTGGGGTGCTTGGAGATCCAGACAAGAGGGCGAAATACGACAAGTTCGGCGGAGATCCAGACAGCAGATTTGGCGGTGGAGCACCACCACAGAGCCCTTTCTCTGGCTTCGCGAATAGGGGCGGTCAGAGAGCTGCTAGTGGAGGTGCACAGGCAGGAGGCAATGCGTGGGATGGAGATATCAGTCCTGAGGAGATGTTCAATCGCTTCTTTGGAGGAGGTGGTGGTTTCGGTGGCTTTGGAGGTAAGGGTTGTTGAGTGGCTTCTTTATGCAAATACTGACATACATTAGGCGGTGGCATGTTTGATGCCGGACCACAGTTTGTGTTCAACATGGGAGGAGGTCCTGGGATTCGAGTACATCAATTTGGCGGTGGAAGACCAAGGAGGAGACCCCGCGATCCCAATGCGCCTGCTGATCCGCCTGCTTCACTTCAAACTACCTTGATGGGACTACTGCCACTACTATTCATTCTTATATTACCTATATTGTCATCACTTTTCGGAGGAGAATCATCTGGACCAAGCGTTCCATCAATGCGATTCGATGGTGCCGTACCGCCTCATACCACTCATCGCCATACGCCCCGAATGAAGGTAGACTACTACTTGAACCCCGTGGATGTGGAAGGGTGGTCGACCTCTCAACTCTCAAAATTGGATCAAAAGGCGGAAATCAATTTTGTACAGAAATTGAATCTGGAATGTCAAGCCGAGCAAAACGCACAGCAGGAATTATACAATCAAGCTCAAGGATGGTTCTATCAGGATGGGGAAAAGATGCACCAGGCAAGAAACATGGAGATGAAATCTTGTCGTAGATTGGATGCCATGGGTCTTGGTCGAAGTTATTGAGATGTGTCACGCAGGTTGGGTTTCTCTGTACAGTTGGGCATAGGGTGTCTCGTTAGAAGCATGGCGTTTGGGAACCAGCATTTGCATGACTAGGAAAGGCTGTGAAGGTGGGTTTCGGATGAGATGCTTGAAAGAAATAATAACATAAAGAGTGCCACTATACATAATGTGTCACTTCATTTCACAAAATCATAAAAAGTGAGCTTTGAGTTGTCTATTATGTCATATTGTTGCTCGATGTTCTCAGATGGCATACCACATGCTTCTCCTATTAATGTCACATTTCTAGCAACGCCAAGCCCAATGTCGAATTTATAAGTTTCAGCTGTACCGAAGCTTCGAGAGTGATTATCCACAAAAGAGCTTATCGTCTCGCGCTAGTGAATAATCCGCAAGGCCATCACCATTGTCACATAAGGCTGACGATTACACAATACAATACTTTAACATCCGCATCTTACTTGTTCCTCCAAATTATCCGCAATCCATTTGTTCTTGTCAAACCTACCCACAAGATGGATGACAATAATGCTCCTCCGGTGGATACCCCAGATGCCCCAGATGCGGAGAAGATGGACCAGGTTAGGATGCTTGCAACACTGTTCATGAACGAGTCTAACTATAACAACTAGATCCGAAGACGAAGGTTAGAAAAGCTTGCTGGATCTGGCTCTTCTACACCGAAGGCCAAAACTTCGAGCTCAGAAACCGCTGCCGCAACCTCCGCCGACCAGGCAGGCCCGTCTACGAAACCCAACATCAACACCACCAAGACTCCTACGCCACCTGTAATCAAGGAATCTCCTGTTAGCAAGATCGTCGCAAAGCAACCAAGCGGAAATAATGGTGTCGCTGTAAGAACTGATTCCACGACAAACTCTCTAAAACGAGTCGCTGAAGCAGATCCGCAGAATACCCCGCGATCAGCTCCACGAAAACCTACAGCAGCCTTGAATGATGAAACGATCGAGGATTATGAGAATAGTAAGTGTGCAGTGGTGGGAGGACCAATGTGGTGGCTTGGGTGTCTAGACCATAGACAAAGGATGAATAGCACGGCTAACTTGGGCTAGGGACTCTTGGGGAGCTATTCCGTATCACTCTGGATCCAAATCAGATGCGAGATGCAGGGAATCACAAACTCATATTTCTGCCAAATTTGCGGCAGGAGTTAGAGGATGAGAAGGCACCTATGAGGCTTACAAAAGATACTCTTGATTCGGCAATTTTAGAAGCAGCTTCCTCGATTCCACAGCACAAGTCTGTCTTGGACTACCTACTGCCATGTTGGAAGAGGATTACTAAGGCACTAAAGGGGCTGAGAGGGTATGCGAATGCAAAGGATATCATCCTGAAAGAGGCAAAGCGGTTGTGTATGAGCAATTGCATATTTGCGGCAGAAGTTCCGGAACTCTTTGGGTAAGTTGTCTGATATTGAGTAGGGGGTTTTGTTGACGAATGTAGCCGTGAACCAAATTCAGCAACGGATCTTCTGACTCCTCATCTACTCCTCGACATAGGAGACGAGAGAGGACTCTGTATAGATTTTTTGAATGAACTCTACTCTCGTGTTGACGAGGACGACTCCATCAAGCAAATGATCACAAAGACTGTCATTGATATAAGCTCTAAATTGTCCGGTATGACAATGAACGATGAGTATAAGCCATATGTTAACGTTAGTTACGTCGATTTTCTGCAATTTAACTACTAATTGTGATCATAGGCCATGAAAATAATTTCCGCATATCCAAAATACGTTGCGGCTATCACAGAAGATCCAGCATTCCAAATGGCTGTCTCGGCTCCTGAAATAGAGATGCTTACAATTCTTGGTCCTTTCTTCAGAATCTCCCCTCTTCAAGCTCAAGTCACCAAAGTCTACTTCTCAGGGCCAACCACTATGGATCAAAGGCATATTCGGAATTCCCAGGAATCTCTACGGTTGACTCTACAAACTCACCAACGTGATCTACTGGACATCATCAATCGCTTCATTCGGGCTGCTGATATATCAAAGACCCGGACACTAGATTGGTTTGCTTACATTGTAAATTCAAATCATAAGCGTCGAGCTATGAGACCAGATCCTGCCACTCTATCATCTGATGGATTCCTCATGAACGTCACTGTCATTCTTGATGGCCTCTGTGAGCCATTCATGGATGCACAATTCTCGAAAGTTGATAGGATCGATGTGAACTATTTGAGGCGGAAACCTCGAGTGGATATCAAGGACGAAACAAAGCTCAATGCAGACGAGAAGTCCTCGGATGAGTTTTATGCAGTCGAGATTGACGGCAATTCCAACTTTATCTCGGAGGTATTCTTCCTTACTTTAGCTGCCCATCATTATGGTAGTGAGGCAACGAACGGGATGATGAAGACATTGGATAAGGATATCAAGTACATGAAGGAGAAGATTGCACAGATGGAGGTGGAACGACCAAAATTCGCCCATGTAAGTCATTTTAGCCCATTCTGGAGTTTTACTAATCTACCATAGTCACCAGTCAATATGGCGAGATTTGAAGAGCAACTCAGACGTTTCAATGAAGTATTGGACAAGTCAATGTGCCTCAAGTTGGCTATTGAGGGTGTCCTCCTTGACAAGAATATGCAAGCCAAATCATTAACATTTATGAGATATGTTACGGTTTGGTTGTTGAGAATCGCAACAAACTCAGATTACAAACCCGAGAAGTCACTCAGCCTTCCTCTGCCAGACGAGCAGCCTGAAGCATTCAAGTTTCTTCCCGAGTACGTGCTTGAAGACATTGTTGGCAATTTCAACTTCATTTTCCGGTAAGACACTCGATGTTGGCTTCTCTACTCTAGCTAATTGATGCAGCTTCATGCCGGATGTCATGAGATCAGCTCTCGGTGAGGAGGTGAACGTGCTATGCATCACGTTTCTGACCAATTCCGATTACATCAAAAACCCCTACCTAAAGGCAAAACTAGTTTCTATGCTGTTCCATGGAACATGGCCTATACCTATGCGTGCAAAGGGAATTCTTGGAGACTCTTTGACCGGGACCAAATTCGCTAACGACCATTTACTTCATGCTTTGATGAAGTTTTACATCGAGGTGGAGTCGACTGGTGCTCACACACAATTTTACGACAAATTCAACATTCGTTACGAGATATTCTACGTTATCAAGTGTATATGGAGCAACACTGTGTATCGTGACCGCCTTACGCAGGAGAGCAAATCAAACACGGATTTCTTTCTCAGATTTGTCAATCTTCTGCTAAATGATGCTACTTACGTTCTGGATGAAGCTTTGACGAAATTCCCCAAAATCCACGATCTTCAGGTGGAACTAAAGGATCCAAGGAGTAATCTTACCGCAGAACAACGGCAGACCAAGGAAGAAGAACTTTCAGCCGCCGAGGGGCAGGCCAGTTCCTACATGCAGCTCACTAACGAGACGATTTCAATGATGAAGTTGTTCACAAAGACCCTGAGCAGCTCATTCACGATGCCTGAGATAGTCGATCGTGTTGCAGCTATGGTTAACTATACTCTTGACACAATCGTTGGGCCCAAGTCTAGCAACTTGAAGGTGGACGATCCCAAGAAGTACCAATTTGAGCCAAAGACACTCTTAAGCGAGTTCATCGACATATATCTCAATCTTGGGGTGTCTGAGAATTTTGTTTCGGCAGTAGCCCGCGATGGACGCTCCTACAAGCCAGTCAACTTCGACAGTGCTTCTCGAGTAGCCGAGCGATACAGTCTTAAATCAGCAGACCAGATGAAGACATGGGAGCAGCTAAAAGCTCGCTTCAAGGCTGCAAAGGAGTTGGATGATCAAGATGAAGAGGATTACGAGGATGCACCAGACGAGTATCTAGATCCTCTTCTGGCGACCCTGATGACCGATCCTGTTATATTGCCAATGAGCAAACAGGTAGTGGACCGAAGCACGATCCGCAGTCACTTGCTGAGTGATCCACACGATCCCTTTAATAGACAGCCTATGAAGATTGAGGACGTGGTGGAGGATACGGAATTGAAAAATAAAATCAATGAGTGGAGGCTAGAAATGAAGCAAAAGGCCAAAGCTGCAAAGGAAAATGCGACCAAGATGGACACTACTGAGGGTTAGGTTCTAGGGATTGTTGCATATCAGGCGTAAAAGTGGTTGGCATTGGAGTTTGTGAGTGATGGGTCATGAGGCATTGCGGGTGGAAAATATTGCTTTGTGTGCCTCCCCCACATCAGGCTATCTTTGGGTCTGCAAGTGTGGCGATATAAGATCAATGAAATTGTATCTCAAGCATAGATTTTGGTCTGCTTATTGACCTCGTGTGTGAAGTCACATTCTTGATACGACTTGAACTTTCTCGAGGATTTTAATTTCTGTTTTTATGTGATTTCTTAGCTCTCGATCCAGACACTGTACAGTGTTACGCCACTTCTTTCATGTGCAGTGTAGCTTCAACAACTGCCGGTATATGCTACAGAGCTGATGTCTCAACTGTAGAGAGTCATGTTTTTACATGTCGTCAATTTTCGTTTGCCAATGTTCACTTGTCAAACTGACTCGGTAATAGTTATCCCGGCAGCCGAGTAGAAGTGGGATAAATCAACCCACGACACCTGTGTTCAAATCCTGTCCTGATAGTGATCACATGAGAGCTTGACCTGTTTCTGTCATCACCTACCATCGTTTCAATAACGTTTGAACAAGCGGGGGGATATCTATTGCTATAACACAACTTACGACATAGTTTCCAAACAGCAAACCTTTATCACATTCACATTCACCTACCTACATCATGGCATCACAAACCTCCCAAGACCTCGCCCTAACCCTAGAGAAGCCAGAGGACGACACAAGATACGATGTTTCCATCTATGACACCCCCTTCGCCAAACTCCCCAACGCGAAGCGAGTCTGGATCGGATCGCCTTCGTCAGCACTCGAAGGCAAAGGTTCGTTCGCACTCTCAACACCAACATCACAATCACAAGCTGACCCCTTCCACCAGGTCGCTTATCCCTCTTGACGCCTTCCATCGTCTCCGCAGCCGCAGCTTCGGAGATCAAAACCGGCATCCGCGTTGGTCTCGGCTGGGACATGACGAAGTTGGAGTATTCGCAGTTCGGGCGCCAGAAGTGCGGACATGCGATTATCCCGTTGATAGGGCCTGGTGGGAGCGGGTATGGTGCTTGTTTTGATGATGCGTATTCGATGAATCCACGTGAGCTATAATGTCCCTGGTTCTCGGTTATTTCGTGTGTTGTGTGTGTATGGATTGAGTAGCTGACGAGATGATGGCTATCAGAACAGAGTAGTCAGTGGGATGGGTTTAGGCATTACTCGCAGCCTCGTAAGCCGAAAGATCCCTCGACGTCGACGGATAGAGTATTCTATGGTGGGACGAGTAAGTCTGAGATCGTGGATACGGCGAACCATAGAATTGGGCTTCAGCACTGGGCTAGTGAGGGCATAGCAGGTGAGTCCTCCTATCCATGAGCCATCACTTCCACCCGTCACTCAAGCCCAAAATTTTCACACCTCTAACAAAGCCATCCACCAGGCCGCGGCATCCTCCTGGACTACACTCTCTACGCCGCTCTCCAAACACCCCCAATAAGGTACTCCACCTTCTCCACGCACAGCATCCCCTTCAGAACCATCCAGGCAATGCTCACTCACTTCCGCGTCCAACCCAAGAAAGGCGACATCTTATTCATCCGCACCGGCGTGATCCCCGAGTGGGACTCCTGGAGCGACACGCAGAAGCAAGAGTATGCCGCGCTGAAGGAGCCCCAACATGCGGGCGTGGAAGCCAGTCTCGAGTTGTTGGAGTGGCTCTGGGATAGCGGCTTTGCGGCTGTGGCTGGGGATGCGATTTCGTGGGAGGTGAGTTGTGTTCTGAGTTTCGAGTTTTGAGTTTTGATGGCTTTATTTGGCGTGATGTGGAGAACGGTGTTGTGTTGTGTTGTGTTAATTTATATTTTGTTTCGGAGAAAGTTTGAGATAGATGCTAACCATCTATGATTGTAATATAGGTCTTTCCAACTCCCGGCGAGGTGTCAATGCATGAATATCTGCTCGCAGGCTGGGGAATGCCAATCGGTACGTCAATCACTCACACTCCACTCTCCATGCCACAACACAGCTAACCCCCCACCTCCCATATCAACAGGCGAGCTATTCGACCTCGAAGCCCTCTCCAAAACCTGTCAAGAGCTCAACACATACAGTTTCTTCCTCACATCGATGCCACTGAACATGCCAGGCGGCGTGAGCAGTCCTCCGTGCGCCATGGCGATCTTCTGAGCGTAGGTAAGGGCAGCCTCAAGTACGATGATGGGCTGGTGGGCCGTGTAAGGCGGGAGGCAAGATAGAGTTTTCGAATACACGTTTCTGACTGCAACCATCAAAACGGCTCGGGAAGTGATTCGTCAACTAGTGATGAGGTGGTTGGTCCTTCGTTGGTTGCAGGGTATCGTGGAGAGGAGAGGATGGCGGAAGAATGCTTCCTGTTCTTACGTGTATGAGAGATCATCAATGATTGCCATTAAGAGCCAATCGATATTTCCAGCTCCAAGACAATCATCCAGTAAGGTCGAGATATACTCAGATCTTGTAGATATTTCTTCATCATATTAACCCTTCAACAATAGCTGAAATCCCGAACAAGCCTCACACCATCAAAGCGCCAACATATAGATTCCATTTGTCTTTGTCATTCAGTAATAAATCTTCACATGCCGTCGTGTATCTACTTTTCTCATAAGCCCATGAAGAGGCCCCATTATCCACCCGGAACCAAACCAAACCACCAACGCCAACAATATGCCCAAACGCCGCTTGCAGTGCTACAATGTCCTTCCAGTTTGTAAATATACTACGCTGATTTTGGATGAATCCAAATATAAAAATTGTAATCATTTGCCACCAAGATGGCAAGATGATGAATGAATTAAATGATGTGCAAGCAATGCATGTAAACAGCGATCCAGCTCCATCGGTCGGGTATCTTGAGCGGCCGTTAAAATAAGATTGTTTCTTGTTGAATTCTTGCATCTATGCTGATTATCGTATTGTTCTCTTTCTTATTTGAAGTCAATAAATGAATTTTCTTTCTTTTTCTTCAAAGGTCTTCTTCTTCTTCGGTAATCTACACAAAGTCAGTTTGAGATTCATTGGACTGAAACTCCTTGAGTAAATGAATGCTTACTCTGTCGACTCTTGAGGCCCCGGGGCTCACTCTTTCAGAGACTCGAGGCTCAGGCAGAGGTTCTTCCCTCTGACAGGCCGTCTCCAACATGTTTGTCCATTTTCCACTTGTCCCAGCATGACTATGCTTAAGATGCTGCCTGAAATGATCGGCTCGGAAGAATTTCTTGGCTTGATTGCATTCTCCGAATTTATGCATTTCCTGTAAATGGTTGACTCGCGTTTCCCAATCTTGTGCTGTGGCAACCAAAAATGGCGTGGAAATCCCGGATCGTGGAAAATCGTCTCCACAGTAGCCACACGTATCCGCCTCGTTTGGCCGATTTGGGGAGTTATGGAAAGCTGCAGCATAGCCAGAAAGAGAGGCGCAAGACCATGAACTCCTGCGAATATGAAGTGAATTCTGATGCCTTTCTGCTTCATTCTTGTTCTTGAATTTGTTTTTGCAATAACCGCATTCATATTGCTTCTCTTGTTCATGGGCACTGAATTTGTTAGCAATGTCAAGGGTCAGCTCGGGTAAAACCTACGTAAGATCATGTTGCGAATCAAATTTCTTGGGTTTCTTGGGACAACATTCACACATAAAGATACCTTGCATCTTTGGGATTGTGGCATGTCTACTTGGCCCAACGTTATCTAAGAGCCTTCGAGACGTCGTGGGAGGTCGCGTCTCTGAAGATAATGTGCGTTGGTGGCTCGCCATGGACAATGAAACACGAGGGCTAGGGTTCAGAGACAGCGACGAGGTGTATGGAGAATCCGACAAATCCATAGCTCCCGGGGAGATGCCTCCGGGAGATAATCTCCCATATGAGCTCATACTCGTCGCGCTGCTCACCGCAAGCGAGACATTAGAAACATACGAACTACTTCTAGGAGCGGAAGCGGTCGAAGATACCGAACCAGAACTCGAGTGAAATCTAGGTGCAGGCGAGGTTCGAGAAACAGACTCACGACGTCTGAACAAATCGCTCGAACTACCTACTGTATGTAGTGCCGGACCATCATCACTAGGTGGAGATGATGCTCGTCGTTTTTGCCCAATTGATGATCCTGGCGAGTAGGAATCAGGTCGACTCGAGTGATCCTCGATGTGGAGTCGTCTGAATCCAGAAGCCTCCATCTGAAAGCTAGCGTCTTGTTCAGGAGATGCGCATCTATCAGAATTATCCCTAGATCTGCTAGGGGCAATGAAATGATCATCCCCGACACTCAAAAGAGAATCGCACCCTGAGAGCGTATATGACAAGGGTGATCTATCAGACTCTGTATTCTCGCTTGGTGAACGAAAGTCGAATTGACCTTGAAATCCATAAGGTGGGTACTGATATCGCGGCGAATTTCCCGAGGACGTAGGCTCTGCCCAACGACTCCTCAACGGGCTTTCCAACATTGTCGGCCTACCAGCGAGGCTTGGAAGCGATAGTGCTTTGAGTTGGCCAGCGTTTCGCTGTGCATCAAACATACGTGAGCCAGGTGAGGTCTCATTCGCAGATGAACTAAACGCAGACTTCGTAAGGCCTCGTGGAGGTGTCTTGTTGTCAATTGCCCGAACAGCATCTAGCTTCTGAAGTAATGATTTGTCGTATGCCTGTGCATTGGTCTGATATCCTGCATGAACTGAGCTTTGGAAACCAGAGTTCGCAGATGTAGATTCTTGATAATTCGCCCTGTAAAACAATCATTAGTTGCAATTCAATCTCAAGCCCGGTATTTTGTTATAACACTAGGATTTTGCACAACCCAGTGGGCATACTCCAACATGCAGACATTTGATCGTGAAGTTCAAAAGCTTCTTATCAACGCAACAGACGGGACTAACCTATTTAAACCATTGCTGATTCCTGTAAAACTGGCATATCCTTCGTCTGATCGTGATGATGACTGATCTCTGAAGTCTGCCGATTTAATCGTCGCTATGGAGCTTCCACGGCGCGTATGTTCATGCCGCTCGTCCTTCGTGTCATGCTTTAAGCTCGCAAAACTCCCATATAGACTCGAACTTGGTGGCACCGAAGAAACAGAACGTCCCCAATCTTTTGAATCTTCGTGTGAATTCTGCAACCTCCATGCAAGATCATGACCATTGTTCCCTTCCGCGATGTCTCGTATATATCTCGGTGGGGGTAATGGCGGCGGTGGTGGTTCCCGGGCATTCGGTATTGGCATTGCAATGGAAGAAGATGGTGGAGAAGTATTCGAACAGTACGAATTCGACCTGCTGCTGGACATTCTCGTCCTGTTTGTAGGAATCGAATCTGGAACATTAATCTTGGGTAAAGACCCCATAGGCCTTGCTGAGCGATGAGGTATATCCATGATGCAAAGGACGATTGCCACAAGCTGAATCAAGAGACTCAGATCACGGCAGTGGATCGTCTTGTAACGCTTTTCAAGGAATAATCGAGGTGTAAGTGGCGATGATGCGTCGGAGCAGCCGAGGAGGGTCAAAAACAGTATCCAAAACATGAGCGTCTATCGAAGCATAACACAACAAATGTACATAATAAAGAAAATGCCCGCCGAGAATGAAAAGGAAATGCTAGATCATGGAAATGCAGAGACAAGAAATGGCGTTGGAGGGGGAAAAATTCATCCAAACCATACGGTGATGAATGTAAGTGAGACGAGATGGAGGTGAATATAACCTGGATGTCGAGGTCTTGCTCGAAAGTGCGCACACTAATAATGGGCGAGCACCACCATGGAATAGCGCGGCTGCAGGGCAGGGTAGGGTTGGTAGGGTGTTAGGGTGGTGGTAGGGTAATAAAAGCAGCAAAAATAACAAGGCAAGGTAGGCAATGGCAAGCACGGTTTCTGACTGCAGTTAGGTCTTGGTTGGTCTTAGATCGTCTAGCGAGAACAATATTTGTAGCAGGTATATATGTGTATAAATATATATACGGATATATATATATATATATATACACGGATACACTCGCGAATCTGTAATTTTTCACCTACCATTTGACAACCATCACTAGACAGAACCCTGGAGCGTGGAGAATTCAACAGCACTGGTACAATTGGTGGTTTGGCAGTATAGACTTCTATATCAGCAATACAGAGGCAGCTGATGAGATGGTATTTGATTGGGGGACACCGCCACAAGTGGGACTTGACTCAGCTGGAGTTGAATGGCGAAGTTGTCATGAGCTTCATACGATACGATACGGTACGATACTCACTTGGTCCTAGTCCCGATATGTGTAAAAGACGAATGAAACCTCACATTGTACTTTGTGTTCGATGCATAGACACAGTCGACTTTGTAGGTAATAATAGCGATTTGGTTTTGTAAGGCGAAAAAGGGGGGTATCGGTGACACAACTGAGGTCAACAATCATAGGGCGTCGTAGGGCTTGGAGGGCTAGGAAGGACGGGTTCGATCACAGTGGATATAAGTGGAGTGAGGTGAGGGTGAGGTGAGCTTAGTGTTTGATTTAACTTCTTCTATCGCTAGTTCAAATGTTTCTCGGAGATCTAAGCACATTCGTTATAGCTCCGGATCACAATACTCATTACAATCGGAAAAGGCGTCGAAGGCGGACAAAGACTACGAATACACACAGGGAAAGGGCAAATGGAACTTCTATTAGTCTTTGTTAGCATTGCAAGGCCAGGAGCACATGATCTTGTTAGGGCAGGTGGATGAGCACGATGAGCACGATGAGCTCCATGTGGGGGCTTTTCTCTTCAAACATCTCTGCGATCGACCAGGCCCTGAATATCGGCAGGGAATAAGGACCTGGGCGGCCAGGGGAAATAATAGTTATCGCCGACCTGTTTTTCCTTATTGTTCGGAGCATGTTCACTTTTTGAAACAAAAGATGAACGCTTGTCGTCGGGACCGGTAGGGCTACCGGTATTTCATTTGGAATTCTTTGGTAGTGAGACATGATCAGATTTGTATGTCCGTTGTGTCAAAGACATTGACAAGCGAGCTCGGCCCCGACTCGAGATTTATGAGGTGACAATTCGCGTTTGGGTTTGAAGTGCGCGGTCCAGACGTCTACATTCTTGGAGTTTGAGTCAAGATCTCACCTAGCCTTATGGTCAATTTGTGAGAATGGGGTGATTTTTATGTTTCAATAGGTACAGTCTTATATCAATCTCACCTGACTTAGTAAGTGTCTGAAGGAATTATCTGATCAATCTAATACGCCATGCTAATTGGTTATAATACGACTGCTTCTCTGCATTCTGCATACTGTAGCCTACGAGAGACCCTATAAAAACAATATGCTGCGCCACCATCTGCGAATGTCGTTCATCGTAAACGACCAAGAGAATGAGAGCTCTCGTGTGTATGAGATAAGATGATCTCAAAGTAACCTCACGTACGGCGAAGAGGCAATGCTCGCCTATACCTACCAGTAGACTGTCTGATGGTAAATTGATCAGGCTAACTAGTTCCATATCAGTTGTAAAATGTCTTTCATTTCCATTCTGTCGTTTAGCATCGACCTACATACTGTACGGTGGACATCAACTACCTTAACTCGTGTGTTGTTCTATGGTTCGATTGCAATCCCTCGCATATTCAGTCAAAGGGGATCTGGTAAACCGCGTGTGCAATGCTCTGGTACCTCGCAACCTCTTGATCGACATGCGGAATTCGGCCTGACCAAGCACTCAGTAAGCAAGCTAACCAATGAATACCAGGATCTATCTTCTCCACCCAGTCAAACGTTGCTGCAGATCTATCCACCAACAACACAACGAACAACAGCAGCCAAGCAGAAAATGGCATGGTTTCCCACGCCTATATTATTCATAGAGTAGAAACCCTCTAAGCACCTGTTCTTCTCAACACGAACACCTGGACCTTCCCTGCTGGCCTTACCCAGTCCAAAACTTGATTCTCGACTCTCATGTCTTATGTCTTGTCCAAGCAAGGCACAAGAAAGAATGAACGAGATTGTCCTGTCCAGCTGGAGGGGGAGAAAAAGGAGGTAAGACAGCGACGGCCGGAGCTGAAATTGAACTCGCTAGAGGGTCTTAGGGCTGAAAGGTACGCAATGCCAATAACCGTGCACGCGTGGCGGGATGTGCCGTTAGTAGGGTAGGGCTAGAAGGGAGAAAAAGAAAACAAGTGGCGGGGAGAAACAAAGAAGAAAGCCATGACAGCCGAGCTTGGTTTTTTAGTGAAACTAGTCATGAATTAGTAACGCGGCAAATTTCCTTTTCCTCGGAGTGGAGTTTCGTATTCGCCAAGCTACGTAGGTCGTCAGTGATCACAAATACCCCCCTCTGTTTATTTATTTATTTATTTACTTACTTATTCACTTCATGGATAAAAAAGTCGCATCTAGTCGCGCGTTAAGGAGGTTTCAAGCGTTTAATATGACGGGTAATTCCATGCGTAGTCTACAATATTGTAAAACGGCAACATATCTGTCCGGTCCAGCCTTTGTGTTATGTAGTATGATTACCTAAAAAGTAGCCTTGGCTTCTAAGTCATGTCATTTAGAATTCGCAAAGCTAACGCCACTTGGCTAGCTGTCTAGCGAATACTCGCAAGTACGGTAAACAGCAATGTTCTCTCGATCTTCGATATTCACACCCATGCCCATCTCCAAGAAGACAAGGAAGAATAGCCTTTGAACGCTAAGGTAGGCAGTCCACGTCTGGTCTTCTCCACTAGGCTGTGCTTCGATCTTGATTCTTGAACTGCCGAAGCCCACTTGGCCTTCTCATCCAATCTCCTGGGCAGGACAAGAGTATCAAACAGGGTTGGAAGTATCTTGGAAGGTTTGGAATTCTATGAAAGCCAACGAAGCGAGCGAGCAAGAAGGACAAGATCGGCCGGATGTGGACTTTGATCCCAGCTCCGAGTTTGACTCGGGCACCGGGCACAAGCCCACACGATATGCATCTGAGAGGGGTAACGACATCGAATCAACCATGAATCTTTTGGACGACATGAAACGAAGATCAGATAGCTTGGAAAAGCGGTGGCCATTGGGATGCCCCACCCCACCAATCATAGCACAGTCCTTTGTCATGATTAGACGATGAAAACAAGATATATGAATCTCCCACCGCCACTGCCTGAACTTTGCTACAGCCTGCTTTGCACCCGACTCGACATTCCAGAAGAATACTGTTGTGGGGCTCAAGAGGCTTCCATTCATTTCATATTGTCAAAACTGTTACGAAATCTTGACAATGACGGACGGGCTCTCTTCCCGATGCGGTATGCCTATCCCGTGTAACTAAGCTAAGGCTGTTCCACCAGGTGGGAAAGGAGATTGTGAGCTACTGGTAGCAGTTGTGGTAGAAGGCGAAGCGACCCGAGATTTAGGGGCAATCAATCTAGCCTTACCACCCGGATAATGGGGCTCGAGTTTGCACCTCGGTACTTTCACAAGTTGTAAGAAATAGAGGGGTTGGAGTTACAAAGTCACAGGAAAGTTACTCCGTCAGTGTGGCCAGGATTTTGTCCTTATGCGGAGGGTATTGAATAGATTAATGAACGAGCAACCATGAACCATCACCCAAAGCTATGAACACCTTACCGTTCAAGCAAGACATGACACATGGTCACAATTCGGTTTACTTTGAATCAGCCTTGTAAGGAGAGTAGTTTCTGAGTTTCTCCGAATATTATCTCCGAAAGGCGTACTGGTCTATTTGTTGATCTCAGGGGCTCTCGGCAGTTATTTGAGCACTGGAAGTGTATCATATTACATAATAGTTGGACAAAGTCAAAGAAGTATTTGTCGGCTAAGAAGTAGGAATTTTTGTAGATAGTTAAACAGAACAATGTAAGTGTGTAGGGACTTGGCTTGTCGATATCGATAGTACTCTGATTTTCTGTGAACCCATGAATGCAACTCGGGTTTCGTCTCTAAATGCATTAGATAGTATCAAGTGTACCTATTTGAAAGCGCAGTGTCTTCATCACATAATGTATTTACACCATCATGTCTGCCTGAGGCATCAAACTATTGTTCGCATTTTCCGAAAATTCGACCCACACAGAACATCACCAACAGAGTCATAGAGAACAGAATATTGAATTTATCGCCAACGATCTTGCGACAGGAATCTCTGCCAAGTCTCCCAATATTCTCACAAGTCTGCGAAGCGTCATCTTTCCAAGAATCCAAAGATCAAACTGAACCGACTCCGCATTTGCCACAGCGCAACAATTCAACTCAACCAAGCTGGATTATCGTCCACCTCCTTCCAACATGGCCCTCTCGCGAGTGCCTGGAGATGACAATATCTTTGTTGGAGGGTAAGCAGTTCACTATTTAAAGTTACATGTCGAGCACCGCACCACGTGATACTCCTTTCCTGATTTGACTCTCTCCCATTTGAATCAATTTCGCTTCCATTACGTACCAACAGAGCCTTCTCGGCCTCCTTACTAACTCCCTCTACTCAGAATATTCACATTGAGAAGGAAAGCTGCCTTAGAAAACACGGGCATCACACATATCGTCTCAGTGCTCAAGTACGACTTCAAGGACTTCGAAGACTGGGAAAAGTACCAACACCTCAGTATCGAAGTCGATGACGTGGATGATGAGAATCTGCTTGGAGAGTTTGAGACAACGGGCAAGTTTATTGAGGATGGGTTGAAGACTGGTAAGGATGGGAAGAAAGGCGGTGTTTTGATTCACTGGTATGCTTGTCCTCAATACCTTTTTGATGTGCGTGCTAATCACACTTCTAGTGCTATGGGAAAGTCACGCTCAGTCACTGTTACAATTGCTTATCTCCTACGCAAATATCCTCAGCATACTGTTGAGTCAGCATTATCTCTGATTAGAGAGTCTCGGCCCATAGCCGAGCCCAATGATGGTTTCATGGCTCAACTTGAACTTTACAAGGAAATGGGTTGCCCGCGCGACATAGAAGCCCAGCCGAAATACCAACGCTGGTTGTACCAGCGAGAAGTGGATCTCGCGCTTGCTGCTGGCATGGCACCGGACAGAGTACGGTTCGAGGATGAGGAAGCACAAGAGTCGCAGGAAAGTTCGGGCCACGAGGTAGAATTGAGATGTAGGAAATGCCGGTACGTAACTCAAAAAAGGAAGCATTTTAACGTCTCACTACTAATCACCGCATAGGCGTACCGTAGCTACAACACCCTACGTACTCAGACATACACCTGCACCTACAAAAACTGTCTATATGTCGTCTAAAGAACCAATCTCCTTGCTGCTACCACCGCCATCGCAAATAGCATGCACGCACCACTTCCTCCACCCACTCTCCTGGATGCGCCCAGAACTTGAACAAGGACTTCTGAGCGGCCGACTCGAATGTCCCAATCCCAAATGTGGCGGCCAAGTCGGCCGGTACGCATGGCAAGGCATGAAGTGCAGCTGTGGGGTATGGGTGTGCCCAGCCTTCAGTCTGCAGAAGGGACGAATCGATGAGGTCACAAAGACAGTTGCTAGCAGGCCAGGTGGAACTGGGATCGGTGATGGTGCGGGCGCGACGGGTATCAGGCTACCTCCGGGAATGAAGAGTCAAGAAAATCTATGAGGATTTGTGGAGCGGAAGCAGAAGCAGACATTCGGGGTAGGATTACAAGAGGTCTTGGCATGAACTGGACGCATGGCATGCGAGTGCCGACTGGTGATTGGCATAGGTCGAGACATTCATGTATAACCGGAACGTACCGCTATGGAAGCATCAAACCGCGTGTCTATCGACATTGATGGCAGCCCTCTTTGTGGGGAGCTGGCAATGTGATTGGTATCCAACTGGCTTTCAAGCACGACCAGCACAGAGCTGCATATGTAGAAATGAATCAATCTACGAAGAGCTGCATCAGGAAGCGCGGGACGGAAGCCATGGCAATGTGCATCTATTTCCTCTTTTCACAAACATCGCACTTTTTTCGATGGGCGCTTTAAGCGGTTGAAAGTGAAAAATCTGATTATTGATAGCTCGCGAAACGTGGGCTCGCTGATGTGAATTGCTGACGCATGGGAATATTGAGGGACGGGTGGACCAATTCCCCGGTAGCTGGTGGGAACTACCTCTGTCTCGGTGAGTTTTGTGTATTTAGATAAGCCCGAAGACCGCACATGCATAATCTTCAGTAAACTGCGAGTAGCGAGGCTTACTTACATTGTCAGTCAGTACCAAGCTGACTTGAGCATATGAGAGGTGACTGGTGGAAAGATGTGCAAAAAAAGCACTAGCTGCTCACTCCCTTGAGGCTCAAAAGGAAATCTGCTGCATTTTGTCTGCCTGTCATCATGTTATCATTCTTAGATACAATCCTTATCAAAGTTCAAGTCAAGGTGATCATCATGTAAGAGGAATTAGACTAGCAAGCTGATGCTTCATTGGCGAACTGCCATGTGCCGGCTAGCTTGTGGTCCTATTGACCGACACAATCTCAACTCCAAAATGCACTCTTTCGGGCAGAACCAAGCGAATCCTGCCAGCGGGGTACTCTCAAGGCTGCCTTGTAGTACTGTAGAGGGGTCACAGAGACGATGATCGAGTAGGGAAAAAATGTGGCTTATATGCAGGATGGCCGTCAAGGCTGAAAGTAAGCACTAACACCAAACATGTCAAAAAGAAACTCCACTCAGCAAGGCTAAGGGTGACTAAGAAGACTTCGTGACTTCCAAAGAGCTTCATGGGCTTCGCTTATCCAGATCCTTTGACATGGGCAAATCGCGATGTTCTTCAAAGCCTGACATCCACCCGTCAATGTCGGCCGACGAGACTTGAAGCACACCCGAAAATACCGAATGAGCAGAGATGCCGATAGGCGTGGACTTGATAGCCGGGGCGAGATGTCACACAAAGATAGACGGGTAGAGCCATGCAATACACTGTGCAGAAAAAAAAAACGGATCATTGTTCGAATAGGGAGATGTAGGCACCACTTTGGGCACATTGATGTCGAAGACTGCTTCAGAATGGTATCATGACAACACTGATTGGTCACCATCTCTTATTCCATGGACTTGAAAGAAACTCCGACCACGGTCCGCTATGCAAAGACGACCACATTCAACTTTCGAGACAAAGGAAGCTCGTTAATCTGACTGTATCCGACAAGGATCTTCTTCACCGACATTGAGATGGCATCACCGGCGAGTCCGAAAATCCGGGGTAAAATTCTCCAAGGATTAAAAACCTCTCGGGGAATTTGATCGTGAAGGATACCGTTGAACGGAAAAGAATATCCATATCACGTGAATGTCACGTTGCTTGATGTTCGAGGTGAAGTTATTCAAATGATGTCGGATAGAAAGGCTGCTTGGTGTCTCTCTATGGAAATCCTTTCGGAACCTGAGGGAAGAGATTTGGATTTTGCAAACGTTCTCTGTTTCGCTTGGCTGCTTCCGCACTTCTCTTCTTGTCAATGCGTTGTTGATAAAAGGCTTTCTGTAAGGCAAACACTCGAGGCTCTTCATTAGGTGTTGCTGCAGGCTCTTCTGCCTTCTTCTGTTTCATAGTTAGCATTCCTGAATTATATAGCTCATAGTAGTAGGATACCTTGACGTCTGCTTTCTTCTCGTCAGTCTTGTCGCCGTCTTTGTCCTTGTCCTTATCCTTGTCTTTCTCTTTCTCTTTTTCCTTCTCCTTCTCCTTCTCTTTCTCCTTTTTCTTCTTCTGCTTCTCCTCAAATTCTTTCTTTACTCTCTCCACCTCAGCATCCATCTCCCTCTTCTTCTTAGCAGCCACTGCAGCTTCATCGATAATTGGACTACAAAATCCTTTGTCTTTGAGATGGGTTGCGCATACATAAAAGAAATCCTACCATGATTTAGAATTGCAGCTCATACTCAAAGCTTGATGTCCTCACCTTGTTCTCTGATGTGACCAGTACACTGCTACTGGGTTTATAGCATATCTCGCATGATTTTGATGCCGTATCTGCCACCTTTCGATGAGTGTATATGTTAGGAAATGATGCCATTTCGAGGGCTTGTTTGATTAAGACAGAATTTGGTAAATGGTGCAATCCAGTTCTCAGGAAATTCGCTTAGTGAAAAGGGGGCTGGATACTTGAAAGAGAAAGTTATGTAAGATCAACAAATAAAAGGGGGGTAACGGTAGTTGTTGAACGAGAAGGGTTGGACGAGGCTGTCAATATTCGTTTACCGACGTTCAAGACGGAAATAGAGCGGGATATCTGGAACATCGGGATAACCATTCAAATTGTGCTTAGATGGCACACACATTAGTAAAAAGAACTTGCTTAGATACCATACAACATCGAGAAAGTATACAAGAAGAATATCATGGAGAAGTCATGAACAAATCAGAAGCTCGTACACTTGTAGGGCTGGAGCCGTGGGGCGAACACTATCCCTGTCGTACCCCACTAAAGCCCAGTGGAATGCAACTGTTTTTCAGCCTGCAGCAACAAAATTTATAGTGTTGCATTTTCGAGTTCCTAACAAAACAAATAAATTTCTTGTCTTACCGCAGTTCAATTTATTAAACCAGACGCCAATTAACTCCTAATCATGTCCGCGGAACAACTCAGAGCTCCTGGCAGCAAGCCAGGTGCCAATATGCTTTGGGGAGGAAGATTTACAGGTTTGAGTCACCAAGTAAATAACCCGACTTTATACTAACTCGTTGATAGGCGGTCTTGACCCTCTTATGGTCTCTTACAATGAATCCATATACTTCGATCGTGCTTTCCACTCCCAGGATATCCTTGGAAGCATTGCTTGGGCTCGTGCAAACCACAAGGCAGGAATTCTTACAGATGCCGAGTTCTCAGCCATTGAGTCTGGACTGAAAAAAGTCGAGGAGGAATGGGTTGCAGGCACATTCAAGATCATCCCCGGAGTTGATGAGGATATTCACACTGCCAATGAGAGACGATTGGGTGAGATTATTGGCAAGGACATTGGCGGCAAGCTACACACTGGCAGAAGTCGAAATGAGCAAGTTGCAACAGATATGCGATTGTGGTTGAGAGATGAGCTGAGGAAGATTGAAACCCATCTGATAGACTTCTTGAAGGTCATGACTGCTCGTGCAGAGAGCGAGATTGACCACATCATGCCAGGATACACCCATCTTCAACGAGCACAACCTATTAGATGGAGTCATTGGATCCTTTCATATGCCATGGCCTTTGCTTCAGATCTAGAGAGATTGAGGGAGGTGATTGTGCGTGTGAACCAGAGTACGTATCTAGAGCTTCATTATTTATTGTGGCTATTCTAACTCGATGTAGGCCCATTGGGAGCTGGTGCCCTTGCTGGAAATTGCTTCGGTGTTGACAGAGAAGCAATGTCAAAGGAGCTTGGGTTTGATGGTCTGGTATGTACACGATAATCCTTTAGTGAGTCAATTGCTGACGATAGATCTCTAGTTGTGGAATTCTATGGGAGCTGTGTCATCTCGAGATTTTGTCCTTGAAGCCATGCAGTGGGGAAGTTTCCTCATGACTCACATTTCTAGGCATGTATAATTGCGTTACGAGGAATTGGACAAAGATGCTAACAATTATAGGTGGTCTGAGGATCTTATCATCTACTCCACTGGCGAGTTTAGCTTCGTCAAGCTTGCAGATGCCTACTCCACTGGTAGCTCTTTGATGCCACAGAAGAAGAACCCTGATAGTTTGGAACTCCTCCGTGGAAAGTCTGGCCGAGCTTTTGGTCAAATGGCTGGTCTCCAAATGACAATCAAGGGTATTCCATCAACATACAACAAGGATCTCCAAGAGAGTGTTGAGCCAGTAAGCAATGTCCTTTCCTGTATGCATCTTTGCATTTGCTAATAGCTCTACAGATGTTGGATCATGTTAAGACTGTCTCTGACAGCATCCAAATTGCGTGTGGTGTACTCAGCACTTTGACAGTCAACCCAGAGAAGATGAAGGCTTCCTTGGATCCTTTCATGCTGGTAAGTAGTTTCTACAATACTAAACTGCTCACAAGGCTAACAAAATACCAGGCTACTGATATTGCCGATTTCTTGGTCAAGAAGGGTGTTCCCTTCCGGGAGACCCACCACATTTCCGGACAGTGCGTTGCACATTCAGAAAAGACTGGAATCCCAATGAACGACATGACATTTGAGGACTTCCAAAAAATCGACTCTCGATTCACCAAGGATATCCTAGAGTGCTTCGACTATGAGCACAGTGTTGAGATGCACTCGGCTATTGGTGGAACTGCACGACAGAGTGTCCTGGGACAGGTGGAGATTTTGAAGAAGATGCTGCAATAAATGAGCACGGGTAAACATAGATGAGCTTGAGTTCCTTAGAGATAGATGGCGTAGGAAAAGCATTGTATTTCTAGCTAGTCAGCGGCGTATACTTTTTTGTAATGAATGATATCCAAAGTCTGCGAATTCCAGATCTTCGATTTGTTTACAATATTCCTATCATGCCTTTCGATTCGGATGTTTAGTGCAACATACATCTCTGGCAAGTTCAAGACTGCAATAGATGTAATTGCTGGTGTTTCTATCGAGTATCGATGAAACGTCATAGGCATGAGACTACGTATCAAGCGTTTTCCACCTCTTAGTTGAAAATCTATAATCTTCACCTTACATCCGGTACGTAGTCCATTCACAGTTGACAAGGAGATAAGAATCACAAAGATTCGGGGAAGGACCCCACGAAGAAATTTTATACTTAGGTTGAGACTTTCACCGTAAAGTTTATGCCTTTTTATTTCTTCTCTATCATGCAAACTCGCTGCTGTATAGGTCAAAGGACAAACGAATTGCCTGTGCCTTCAGATTCGAGGAATCAATGGAGCTTCTTTGCATTGAGGTCGCTTGCTTTCGAAGTCTTAAGTTGCTCTTGCTTTAACGTGTGGATTGAGAGAAGAACGTTGTTCAGCTGAGCAAAGAGGACTGTGTTCGATGCTTCTGTAGCTTCAACTTGCATGTTGTCGAAGAACTTGTTAGCCTCGTTGAGAATGTCGCTATTGAGTTGTTTAGCTTGCTCGAATTCCAACAAAATTTTGGTGGTGGTCCTGGATCTGCATGTCGCAGATATTTCGCCAGTTTCGCACCTCGGTCACTGATTTCTGATGTTCTGACATGCTGAGATGGGCCTTATGATTTGCGTCAAGTAGTTCTCGACGAGTTTGATAGAGTTGAGCACGTACAAGGTCTGCTTCTGCTAGTGTAGTAGATAAACATTCACTATGAGTTGCGAATTCTTGAACACTCTCCAGAGTTGTGGATGGAATATGCACGCTGATTCGGCCAATGCTCTCCTTGATCTGTTTATCGCTGTATCTGTTAGATTTTACCTTGTTAGCCCAAAGTCTTCAGGGGTTTGCACAGCTGGTATTGGTATCAGCATGCAGCTTCCGGAAGTTCATGACCCATTTTAAGTAGCACATCAAGTCCTGAGGTTTTGGCGATGTGATTTGCCATCTTTGAAAACAAAGCGATTGCTCGCCCTCTTGTCATGAGATCACTGTCGTGCTTATCTGGATTGGGTTGTTTAGGTTGTGAGAGTACAATTTGCTTTTGTTCTTTTGGTTCCTTCCCAAATATTTGCCACGCCAGTTTGCTGATACGTCCGCCTTTAACTTCCTGGTCAGGACTTGCCACTGGAACTGAATCAATGTCAAGCTCCAGACGTTTATTGATCGTGTTAGCCAGCCGAAGTTTTGCATCCAACTCCTCGACCTTAGCGGCGAGGAAAGAATTTTCCGCAACTACTGCTGCCATATCGCAGAGACTGTTAGACTCGTTTGTGGTAATGTTATTGTCAGAAGTGATCATTCTCTCAACACTTAGCATCCTACTAGTGTCAATAGATTGAGCGGAGAAAACAAGCAAGCTGAAATAACCTATGGAGTCTTTCGAACTCATGAGCATAGAACTCGCACAATTTTTCATAGCCGGAAATAGTCTCTTGTCGAGAAGTCCAATTTCTGACAAAATCATTGAGCTCCCTGGTGGTGAACTCCAGCAGGTCTTCCATGGCAGCACTTCTCCGGAAAAGCACGGCTGCCTCCATGCTTGTGAGCGCTACTGGTTCATTCCCAACTTTGAGGAAAGTAGATCGCTTCCCACCCGTGTGCAGCTTTTGTAGGCCACCGTTCAATATCTTTCCTACAAATTCCATGGCACGGTTCTTGGCACCTTGGAGAGTAAGTTCTGTTGACGTGACATGCGACTGCTTAGGACTCTCAACCACTTCCTTCGGTGTGAGGTATGAGAAGCAGGCGTCAAGATAAAGATGCGTTTGGTCTGACTGTTACTGTGTCAGAGTGTTCATGGGAAAAGTCAAATGCTGCTCACGGAAATTTTGGCGTCCGATTCTGCTTAACTAGGAGGAGCTGCATAATTCTTACTCTTTTTCTTCCCCCATCGCAATGCGGTATTGACGGCGTCAAAGTCGCGCTTTTCTCCGCTTTTTTGTTCGATCTTGGACCACAAATGAGAAGAGAGTACTGAGAGGATCGAAGCAAGTTGTTTAATGGCTTTCAGCAAAGCAAGTCGATCTGTAAGAGGAGTTCAATGGTCAAAGTTTGAAATTTTGTTGTGATGGAATGGTCTGGGAACGGAATGAAATTCACAGCTTTGGCAGCAATGTGAGCTTCAATACTGGTTGCTACACTCGTTTAGGTATTAGCTAGGGGGTGTAGATAAAAGTAAACTCGCTTTAGCACTAGTTACATCTCCAAGCCAGCTTTGTATTGGAAGCTGTCTAGTTCCAAGTTGTTAAAGGCAGCATACTATCAGAGGACAAGCAAAGATAGCATAAAGTTATAGAAGTAATTCGCTCAAAGCATTGTTAGAGCAAAGCTGCTTGAAAGCAGCATCTCCTCAATGAGTGATTGCACTTGCAATAATCAACATGTGCTGGGCCAATACTGAAGAAGAAGACTATGTCAAATACTGTCTGAAAGCCAAAAGACACCCAACCTAAACGGACATAATCACCTGACCTCTATAGAAGGTATATATACCTTAGGTAAGTTCAAATGACCGGCAAAGCAACATAGAAAAGGTCGGGTCCTTGGCCGCAGTATGAACTGCACACTTACAGCCGTTTCCTGAGTCAACTTGACTACGGTTTCTATTCCTTAACCTGGCGTCTTGATAGGAAGAAAATAGGTTTCGGAGTTTTTGTCTTTTTCAGTTCTTTTTCGACCTTTTAGTTCTGAATTTGCTTTTGATGCACTTTTGAGATAGATAGCGAGGAGGGCTGTAAGTGCTGCAGCAAAACTTCAAGCAACAACAGCAGACCTTACAATAGATAGATCCAAATACCCATAATTTTACAATATTCCGATACATCTATATCTTCTGACACTGCTTGGTTGCCAGATCCAAACGCCCCCAATTGCTCACCCGCTATCCTTTCACATTTTATACATCCGCTGGCTTGTCTGCCGTGGTGGTTTTCATAGCTGGTGCCCTCAAATCTTGCTTGGCCTCTTGCCGGAGCTCTGCCGTGGTCTTTGTGATGAACATGCTCTTGATCTCTGAGGGCCAGTTAGCAACTGGACACTTGCCTATGTTCTCATAGCTCAACATACCATTGACACAATAAGGGCACAGAAGATGCGCTCTCTTCACATTCCCACAAGCTGAGCACTTATTCAAAGCTGTCACATCCTTCAATCCCTTTCCAGCCATCTGTCTCGTCCTCTTCTTCATGTGCGATGTCTTCTTCTTTGGCACAGCCTTCAATATTGACTCCCATAATCCCTCGAGAAGTTGTGGGATATTGAGAGAGATGGCAGATGGGATTCCAATCGATAGCGATGGCAGCAACGGGAGGGCCAGTTGTCTTGAATAGAGAGTTGTGAATCTCGTCGTGCTTGAGGATGTTGCCGTAGTCAATCGCGGCAGAAAAGACGACAGTATCGATCGAGTTGTTACATGAGCGGCGGCCATTATGACGGATAGTTGCAGGTCTTGTCCTCGTCGTTGAGGCTGGTGGCGATGACAATCGTTGATTATCGAATGCAATGATGTTCCAGTCCGGTAATTTTGAAGCTTTTCGGTACCTGAGATTCTGTCTTGTGAGCTGGTGCAGGTACAGGGATTAAACATTCTAATCTCAATTGAGGCTAGTCCGCATGTGGTCGCTGCCCCTTCTCCTTTTTGGCAGCGCGATACTTTATTTTGCGGAGGATATTAGAGGTGCCCCTTCTATTTCTCTACCTCTCTCTCTACACCGCAAACAATTCCTTTCTCACTTCTCACTCCCTACAAATCCAGACTTCATCTTTGAGTTTTTGAAGTTGTTGAGCAATGGCAACTATGGACAGACATAATCCCCAACAATCGGTTTTCCCTCGAAGCCACGTCGGTTTTGATAGCATCACATCGCAAATCGAGCGCAAACTGTTGAAACGTGGTTTCCAGTTCAATGTTATCTGTGTTGGTAAGTTGGCATTGTTTCAATATCTATTTCAAAAGTTTCTAATAATCTTGTAGGACAAACTGGTCTTGGAAAGTCAACGTTGATCAACACCATCTTCGCGTCACACCTGATCGATTCGAAAGGAAGACTTACACCCGATGAGCCAGTGAGATCCACTACTGAGATCCAGACCGTTTCGCACATCATTGAGGAGAATGGAGTTCGTCTGCGATTAAACATTGTCGACACACCAGGGTATGGCGATCAAGTCAACAACGACAGATGTTGGGACCCAATCGTCAAGTACATCAAGGACCAGCACTCAGCATACCTCCGAAAGGAACTCACAGCTCAACGTGAGCGATACATCCAGGATACCCGTATTCACTGCTGCCTTTTCTTCATTCAACCATCTGGCCATGCTCTGAAGCCAATCGATATTGTGGTTCTGAAGAAGCTCTCTGATGTTGTCAACGTTGTGCCTGTTATTGCCAAGTCAGACTCCTTGACTCTCGAGGAGCGAAGTGCGTTCAAGGCACGCATAAAGGAGGAGTTTGCATTCCATAACTTAAAGATGTACCCATACGATAACGATGAGTTTGACGAGGAAGAGCGAGCTTTGAATGCTCAGATCAAGGTTTGTGCTACCTCCTCCTAAATAATTTGTGCAACTCTGACAATTTACAGGACATTATCCCATTTGCTGTTGTCGGTTCTGAGAAGTCAATCATTGTTGGAGGCAAGCAGGTCCGTGGACGTCAAAACAGATGGGGTGTCATTAATGTTGAGGATGAGAACCACTGCGAGTTTGTGTACCTACGAAACTTCCTCACTCGTACCCACCTCCAGGACTTGATCGAAACCACATCACAGATCCACTACGAGACCTTCCGCGCCAAGCAATTGTTGGCACTGAAGGAGAGCAGTGCAGCAGGTGGACATGCTGGCAGCAGACCTATCTCACCAGCAGCTGATCGGGAGTTGAGCAGAAATTCCAACAGGATGACGATGAACGGCTACTAGACGGTGTTTACGGGGTCAGGGTGTACATGGGAGGGGATTCCAGGCCGGATTTTTTGAAGCAAGGCGATCTGCGAAAAAGCGACTTCGGGATTTTCTTGAGTGGGCCATGCAGGGAAGCGTTAATGGTCACTTGAGCTGGACTTTACTTTGTCTTTGATTCTCCATATTTCTCCTTGCTTAATTACCTTCTCTGAAAAGAGAATTCTCTTCACTATTACCCAAGTCCTATCAGCGTTGCGTGTTGAGGTTTACATAGGGACTGAAGTTGGGAGCAGGTAGATTTTTAACTGAAGTCGTATAATGAACACTTGGCGGTTTTGGGATGACTGTGATATGTTCAATGCATCAAGATTCTATCTATCTCTATTGCTTGTATAGCGCTTTTAAAACCCCAGGATGCAACGTCACTTGATGTTCTAATATTCCCAAATGCCGGACTTCTCGCTCAAGTCCCAAATATCCGCGCCAATCCCCTTGCACAATCCAACAGACTAACACCTGTCATCTCCTCATCTTTCGCCGTCTGTTCCTACGTGCTCTTGAAGATAAACGCCTCGAGTTCCTGGTATGCCTTCTCCAGATCATCGTTCACAATGATCAGATCATGCACGCCCTCCGTCTTGGAGTAGTCGAGCTCGAGCTTCGCTTGTTGCAAGCGCTTCTGGATCGACTCCTCCTTCTCTGTTCCTCGGCCACGAAGACGCGACTCTAGCGTCGCCATCTCGGGTGCGGGCGGGGAGATAAATACGTATCGTGCGGAGAGGTCAGTCACCTTTATTTGCTTGACGCCCTGTTTGGTCGGTATGTCAGTGTCCATCCTTGGAGTTTGCAGTGAGTGAGTGTATATGTTTGGAGCCGTATCGTGCCCACGCCTGCATGCAACTCAAACAAGAATGAATCAACATACCTCCATCTCAATATCCAACACCACAACCTTTCCACTCGCCGTCAAATCCGCAATGGTCCTCTTACTCGTCCCGTACCTATTCCCGCCAAACTTGGCATGCTCGACGAACGCGCCCTGCTCGATCATGGACTCGAACTCGCCCATGGCGATGTAGTAGTAGTCGACATCGCGGGTCTCGCCTGGGCGTGGGTCGCGCGTCGTGTGCGAGACGGAGGTTGCGAAGATGGAGGGGTGACGGGTCAGGAGCAGCTTGTAGAGCGTCCCCTTGCCCACGCCTGAGGGGCCGGAGATCACGATCGGTCGGTTGTCGGTTGGTGCTGTTGGTGCTAGAGGATGGTTAGCTAGTGGGTTTTGGTTTTGGGCGTTGAGGGGGGGGACTTTGGTTGTCAGTGTAGAAGGGAGAGGGGCAGAGCGGTGAGGTTTTGCTAGTGATGAATGGAGTGCAGACTTACTAGGTGCCATTGTGTATGTGCGATATGTAGATCTGATATGTGAAGTTTGGAGAAGTATGCGGTGAGTCCTTGCGACTCTAGTGAGTATCATAAATAAGACGGGAGGGGTTGTTGTTGATTCGTGTTTTGACAGCACTACCAGATGCTTTTCTGTGGAGCTTATGAGGAGCTTATCGCCGTGCATGCAGTTGAGCTCCCCCTTATCGCTTTAAGGGTTCAAGCTTCCACCTAGACATGTGACTTTACCATTGACAGAACTTGGAGACATGTAATCAACGAGTGGAACAAAGCATGGTTTTGATTATTTTTTATTCTCAGTATTAGTCTCCATATAGGATGAACGACAAAACCCCCTCTCCTCTAATCCCCATTTCAAACACCTTGAACCTTGCTCTGTAAAGAGCGGGTATTGTGAAAAGCAAAAAAACGCCAAAACACCATCGCAATCAATGCCAAATGCAGAATCTACCCTCCCACTAAAAACGAGTCATATTTGAGACCACAGAATACCTGGAAGACGCAGGTGGAGCTGGTGGACCATGAGCATAAGCTGGGTGAAGAGCAGTAGGAGGGCGCTGGACATCTGGGGCAACTGGGGAGCTGCGTTCATCCCATTTATCAAATGCTCCATCGTTGACTGGCACTGGGTGAGAGATCTTTGGGAGGAACGAGCCGCGAACGGGGAACTTGAAGCCGAATTTCGACTTGCGACGGTCTTCGCTTGAAGTAGTGTACATTGGGAGTGTCTGCGATCCTGAACGGCTGAGAGATCCGCTGGATACACTGAATGATTTCAAGTTATCCTTTGGAACTTGTGCACCGTGGCTGCGGACTTGACGACCGGTTATGCCGAGCTTGGAGTCGCAGAAAACGAAAGTCTATGAATATGTTAGCAAATTTCTTTGTAAAATGTGAGAAAACGCTTACAGCGACAATGTTGAAGAATCCCATCAAGGATGTCAGAATTCCTCCTGAGATAACCACACGCCACATTGGCAAACCCAGGTTCTCAACGCTCGTAGCGCTCTTGTTGAGGTTGCCCAAGATGTTGAAACCCAGCACAATCATGGACATGCCGAGAAATGTGAAGCCAAATTCAGGACTAAGCATAGGCCAGCTGCGCACGAAGTATGAACGGAAAAGAGAACATTCGGAGACGATGAGAAAGAGACCGATCGAGCTCGTGATGAAATGAGAGACGCCATCGAAGAAGAAGAACTAGAAGAGTTGTTAGCATTGGTCAGCTGGAAAAGCATGTTGAACATACATTGGACGTTTTGACGGTCATGACAAGCATGATCCAACTTGCGACGACGATCAAGAGCAGTGATATGATGTTAACAACTCGGATAACATTCAAGATAATGTAGCCTGGGCCATTGGCCATTTTGTTTTCTGAGAACATGTTTGTAGAAGGTGAAGATTGAGACTAGAGGTTGTTAGAAGGATCTGATGTTAGCAGCACAAGCAGCAGTACTTACAATTCGTTTGAATTTTGTGTAGAAAGTCGACTGCCTGCAGTAGATGTATGTGCGTGTAGAATTCGAATTGAAAGTCAAAGATTGTATTTGCGAACAGAAAGAGAATCAAATGATGTAGAAATGAAGACGTCAAGTCTATTAAATATAAGGAAAGAAATTATTGAGGACAATACCTCGTTGTTCTATGGCCGAGCACAATGAAAAAGAAGTAGCTATTGTTGGGATGACAATACAAAGAGAGCGGACAATGAGAACTATATGAAGAACAAAAGTGAATCGTTTGATCTTCGCTTATGCCTTAGTGACCATGGCCACGACCTCTCAAGGCTATTGTGGGGTGTAGAAGCGGATTTCTTTGTTCTTCCTAAGGGGAGAGCGCCGATGACTTTCAGCGAATGATAATGAAATTATCCTAGAGCTCTATGACCACAGAGGAACGTGCTTCAACGCGCCCGGTAAACTCTTCTGTTTCGTACGCAACCACTGGCTGGATTGAAGGATGGCATATCTGAGGACATGCCGCTGGAACGATTGAAGCCTCACCCGTTGCTTGACGATGCTGTCGCACGAAGCTTAGACGCATGTCAAGCGTTCCAAGGGGCGACTCGACATCGATCATCCTCAACCACCAGATCCATTTCGATCCAATGAGATCTGTAACGAGCGCTTGCTTGAGCCAAGTCGAGATCCCTTATGCGGCGAACCGGTTGATGTTGTTTCGGAGACTATTTTACGCGTTGTGTTCATTGGATGATGGCGCTTAACCTGAACGTTTCAAGATCATCCGTTTCTTGTACACCCATGGCCCTAGAATCTTAGTTGACGCGTGGTATTAATTCGGAATTATTCAAGAGAGTAGCCGCCGATCCAAACATGTTTGCTCCATGGATATCGTGAATGTCCTTTGTCCTTTGTTCATTTGAATGTGCTAGATTGTTGGGATGATTGATAGCCAAGATTGCAGGTGACCGGACCTTGGGCATGTCTTTGCGAGATGACCTAAGCGACGAGGCTAAAGTTGCATCTCTAAAAATACTCGCTCGGTCCCAATTTTTTCTTCAGCCTCACAATTCAAGCACTTCACTCGACGACAACCGGAACCTCTACAGTCCCAAAAAGTCCTGAGAACACTCCAAACTCACTCAAAATGGCCAGAGGAAATCAACGTGATAAGGCCCGTGAGGCAAACCAGAAGAAAATGGCAGATCAGGTAGGAAGAGCTTCCGGCGCAAAGATTCCACAATCGGACTCTAACCCAATTACGTCCTACAGAAGAAGGGAAACGCCATGACTGGATCCGAAATGGCACGCGAGAAGGAGAAGGTGGCTGCAAAGATGCGTGAGAAGCAAGCAGCAGGTTGGTTTTGATGAGACTGGAGACAAGGTTGACAGAAACTGACGGATGCAGCTGATGCAAAGAAGGCCAGTGAGGCTGCCGCCAAGAAGTAGAAGATCTCAATATCATCGAAGCCTTCGAGTAGACGGAGCAACGATTTCAAGGCTGTCGATGCCTCTTTATGATGGAGTTTTGGGATACGGATGCATTACATGAGTTAGAGCACGGGGTGCAAAGGAAGCGGTGTTTAGATTGCGTGGATTGTAATGCATTTTTTGCCAATTTACTTGCGTCTTGCTTTTCTGTTGTATGAGATGTGCCTCCCTTCTTTTTGATCAAGTTTTGTGATTCAAGTCGTTGACAATGCTTCATCACCCCTAAGGCAGGATTAAATTGTCATTACCGAGGTACTAGCTGAATGTTTGCTGTTGTTTGGTACAAACAGCCAGATATATCTTAGAAATTCTTCGCCTCATTTTTTTGGGACTGTGATGCCGTATACCACGTCCAGAGAAGCAAGCAGTTGAATACAAGGTGCTTTGAGGCTTACTACATATCAATCACCAGCCTGCAAAACTATTGTGCCATAGTATCTAGCGACATGATTTCCCAAAACTAAAGTAGTGATTAAGCTTAAATTTTTAGGCATAATATCACCACTAATCACCTAGATTTTATTTTCGATTTGACTAGGAGGTGAATATCCGTATCTAACAGCCACTTTTTGGAAGTCGTGCTACTGCCTTTGCTTGAATGCCAGCTCATTGATCCTTCTTATTGAGCCACTGTGAATAAGATTTCCTCTTTTTTGCTCCTTCCAATATTTTGCATTGTTTAACATAGTCATGAGAAATATTCTCAGAGTATTCTCCGTATACCCACATTAGGAATCCATATAAGTTCACACAAAATATCTCTTACTCGCACGAGTATTTTTTCTGAGTACCTTCACGGTCAATGCTTGTCACAGCTCATTCCAAAATCATAGTTTGGTTTATCTTAGCTGCTAAGTGAGTGTTGTGGCATAATCTTGTAGGGTTTTCATTTGTTGCATCCCATACTGTGGACTTTGCTGATTCTTCTGATCATAACCTATCGACTCGCGAAAATTGGCTTGAGTATGGAATTCTCGAGGTTTCCAACATCCTTTGTAAGGACGCCGCTGGTTATACAAACCGAAATGACATCAGTAGCGAAAGCTCCGGAGATTCTTGAGTCTAATGAGCAAACAAATTCGAGTAGCCAAAAGAGAGATTCTGATATTTTATACGAAGAGGTAGGCTGATATTAGATGAAATGTGCCATGTGACTAATTTTCATCCAGGAACAGTATCTCAACTCTCAGCACGAAGTATCCAATAAGGGCTTACCAAAGAACGGCGAAGTCAGCACTTGGATAAATACCGATCTTCATTCTAATACTAGGAAAGATGAAGAAGTGAAAGCCCTAATCCTTCTAAAAAAAGGTACCAGCTCAATGGTCACTAAAAGGTCATTGTCAGCATTTACAAATGCCTCACAGGCCTCGCCAGAGCCTCAAGAATTAGGAATGAGCCGATACGAAAAGAAGAGACGATGGGTAAACAAGCAACTAATTGAGCTGTTGAAAGACATACAGCGCAAATGCTCCTTTCACACACTAATCAGCAGCAAAAATACAGTCCAATATCACAGAAGATCTATAATCCATACCGACAAGGGCGCCAAGATTCTCATCCCGATTCCGAACCGCCATGGTGGTGACATAGTCAAAATCATCAAGATGATTAATTACGCTATGTTCCAGCGCCTTAATTCACATGAGCCCAATAAGCCTATCAAAGTGACTCACCGCCGCTGGATTTACGAAGACTTGTTAAGTGTTTCCAGGTATTCGCCAAGCGATCCTAGGACCTACCAAATTGAATCTCAATGGCTTGCAAGGCGGACTATAAATGTTGATATGCCACGGAAAGCTAAGATATGCCCTTGGTTTAAGAATAAATATGGAATATACGAGGAGGATTTAATGGGGCAAGCTGATGAACCTCAATTAGAATTCTCAGATGAAGAATAAAGCTAGTGTGATTCTAAGGAGACACAAGTTAAGAGACGAGATTGTATACCCACGTGTTTAGTGAGGGCTACGAGAGTAAGGATAGATAGCAGAATTGTGCTGATTCACGAGACTGAAAGTAGAGATTTATAGAAGCAGGTGAAGAGCATGAAATAATAATATTAACGCTGGCAGATGTATTGCAGAGCTGCAGAATAACCATACTCGCTATAACTATACTCGCTCAAACCATAAGCATAATCGCTATTATTATGCTCGCTATACAAAACAGGTTTTACACTTTGTCAGCAAGAAACCATCCACCAAGCCCATCAGTCCAAGCAAACCACCAATTCCCTCAATACATGCAAGTTCTCACATTGGTAGACTACGAAAATGTAAGTGAAAACCCATACACCGATAAAGAGACAGCTTACCAATAAAATGAACCCTCAAACCATCCTCCGCAGCAGCAAGTTATGAACCACGACATAAGAGTTGTGAACAAACAAACAAGTCCATGAAAAAGGTCAGCTGATTCGAATTAAGCGAGATCCAGGGCAATGAACTTACAACTGCAAAAACGCCCCACGAGCTACCTCCACAACAACCAAGAAAGCCAAAGCAATTAGAAAGAGAAAACAAAAAGAAAATCAATCGGGTCCGCCAGCAGAACCGATCCGTATAGTACATCAAATAATAGTCATCATAAGCAGGTCGGATAAATCGCGACAAGCGGAGAATACGAACAAGTCATGAATGCATTAACAAGTCGAAGATGGTGGTCGGATCCAAGTCATTGAAGCTCGAGCCTTCTCGGGAGCAGCGAGCTGTTCTTCAATGCCGAGGGAGATGGGGTGACCGGAGAGAAGAAGTTGAGGGATGGCGAATCCTGAACATTGAGCTCGAGCCTTCTCGGGAGCAGCGAGTTGTTCAATGAAGAGGTAGAGTGAGAATGGCTGGAGAGAAGAGGCTGGGATGACTACCAGCGGGGGGGGATATGAATCCAAATCAATGAGCTTGAGCCTTCTCGGGAGCAGCAAGTTGTCAAAGAAATGAGAGGAGTAGTAACCGGAAATAAGAAGCTAGATGACAGCTAGCTGGAGATTTCGAATCCAAGTCTTGAAGCTTGAGCCTTCTCGGGAGCAGCAAGTTATTCAGAGGACAAGGTAGAGATGGTGACCGAAAATAAGAGGCTGAGGTGGCAATCAGTTGGGGGTATCGGATCCTAATCAATGAAGCTTGAGCCTTCTCGGGAGCAGCAAGCTATTCAAGGAAGAGGTAGAAGTGATAACGGAAGAGAAGAGGCTGGGAGAATAACCAGCAAGAGGATCGAATCCTAATCAGTGGAGCTTGAGCCTTCTCGGGAGCAGCAAGTTGTCCAAAGAAAAGGGAGAAGGTACCCGAAAAGAAGAGGCTGAGGTGGCAATCAGCAAAAGGTTCGAATCCTGATCAATGAAGCCTGAGCCTTCTCGGGAGCAGCAGGTTATTCAAAGACGAGGGAGAGATCGAAAAGAAGAAGTTGGGATGACAACCAACTAATGGGGGATCGGATCCAAATCAATGAGCTTGAGCCTTCTCGGGAGCAGCAAGTTATCAATGAAATGGGAGAGATCGGAAAGAAGTGGCTGGGATGACAACCAGCGGAGGTAATCGAATCCAAGTCAGTGAAGCTCGAGCCTTCTCGGGAGCAGCGAGTTGTTCTTCAAAGACAAGGTAGAAAATGGAAATTGAGAACAGAGAGTGGCGTGGAGTTGATTGAGTGTGGAGGGTCGTCTAGAGCGCGTCCAACAGTCAAAGACACCAACTCTGTGAGGTGGGCGAATCGCAAATCTAAGAGTGAGCCTGCATGTCTTGTAGAGCGCAGCAGGTGCCGCCTCACTCAGAGAAATGCGGAGAGAAGAAGGGTGAAGGTCCAAACCATCCTACCAAGCTGGTTCAGAGGGGCACGGGCTACCATCCAGTCCAGAGAGAAATTGAGCACCATACACTCGTTTTCTCTGTCTGCCCGATCCCTCTCAGCTTCCTCCTCACTTCCCTTATCGAATCGTCTGATTAATGTTAGACGATGATGATCGATGGAGTAGAAGTATGACTTACCCAACCCATATCCTCCTGAGCCACCACCAGGCGATCGGTCGAAGGGGGACTGGCTTGGGTCTGAGAGCACTGATACCATCCAGGTCCAGAGAGAAGACGAGCCCGGACACTCTTTCTCTGTCAAACAGTACTCTCGTGGACCCTAAGACGCAGTCAGGGGGCCTCGCTTCGGTGGAGGGCTTCCGGAGCTCGTGAATATAAAGAAAAAGTTAGCCATGTTCCAACAATGGACGGGAGGGCACATTGGCGGAACCCAGCGAGGTACTGGCACCATCCAGTCCAGAGAGATGACGAGCCCGGACGCCCTATCTCTGTAAGCCAGTACCCCGCCATGGTTTCTCGGACCCAATGTGGAGTTATGAACCTAGAATGCAGTGGAGGAAGGTCAGCAATGTTCATCAAGAAAGTGGGAATGGAAGATCTTACCAATTTTTGTTGTGATCCAGACTAGAAAGCCGATGGTACCTATGCTACACAATTAAGTTAACGTAAATTGGGTGTGGATTGCCTAAAAGCAAACCCACACCGCCCCAAAAGTTAGACAAAGGAAAGGGAGGACGCGAAAAGCGCCCGTAAGTAGACTTCTAAAGAGAAGTTAAATGGTCCGGACTAGATACCGGTAATTATGTTAGATGTTTGGGGGGAAGGAGTGTTAATTACTTGGTAAATGTGATGCTGTGCCTATATGGCACAGCTTTATTGGTGATTGTTTTTTGGGTGTTAAAGTTTTTTTGGTGGTGTCGGATAAGGAGCACCGTTAGTTGAGGGACCAAAGAGATTACATACCTCCGACAGCTCCTGATGCCCGGACGCATCAGAAGCTATCGTCTTCCTCCTGGTGTTCCTCACACAGGAAGGCATCCATGGCAACAGAGCGGCGGTCGTACCATCTCCTGTTGTTGTCGTCGAAGACCTCCTCCGGGAGGTTGTTGTAGGCCGGGTCCCTGAGAAATTGTGAGCTACAATCAACAATATATAATGGGTGGAGAACTTACAGTCCTTGGTAGTCCGGGAGGTATCCTTGGGAAAGTAGGTTCTGAGAACAATAAGGACACTGCCCTATTGTTCCTTCAAAGCCCTGGGTGTCAGGAGGGTTGAATTGTCCATCAGCCTTTATCAGGAGATATCGGCCATCTGATGATTGAGTGTATTTCCTGACGCCCGGTGTGTGAGGATGGCAAGTGGCGTTGTTGAGACGCTCACCCTTGATGTCGGCCGGAATCTTGACGCTAGGTACGTAGTACCGAACTTCGGCGACAACAATCTTGTCGAAGGCAAAATGTACCTTCTTGGGGGTGGAAGTTGAGCTTGCCATCCGGGAGGCTTTGAGAATTGGTCGGGGTGTAGGTTGGGATGCAAGTTCCTTGCTGGCCCGAACCCTACGGGGAATCCTGGATCCGGGGAGGTTGTCGTCCATCCGGGGAGGGGTGGATCCTGGGGCTGGCGCCTTTGGAATCCGGGAGGTCCTGGTATGGGATGGGTCCACGCGGGTTGGAGGAACAGCTTGAGGAGTTGACGACGCGGCAGTCGCTAGAACCATAGGGTTGGGTCGTCGACCAGTGGGTTTGACTTGGCTGACTGGTCGAGATGGTGCTTTGCCCAGGTGGTTCTGGTGGAAAGTTAGCAAGTGAAGTAAGAAACATGATAATGTGATAAATGTGATTTTGTATGTGATATGTGAGTTCATAAATGCTGATGGGGTGATGATCGATGAATGGTGATTTTGATAATGAAATGGACTTGAAATTGCTCGCTTAAGTGGCAAAGGGGGAAATTGCTCGCTTAGCCGAAAGTAAACAAATATTTGATGTGCTTTGCATTTTGCGACAGTGATGTTTTAGAAGGAAGTGAAGTCTCGATAGAAAACTCCATAGAACGGTAAATGATGGTGATATAAATATGTGCATATTGAAGAAAAAAAAGAAGAAAGCACGGGGAAGTTTCAAAGCTCACCGTCGCACTTCGACGATGCCAACTCGAAACTGGGGATGGAGTCAAAGACTGATAATACGTACCCTCTCAAGGTGTTTCCTCTCGGCGGCAGCAGCTCGCACTGACTGCACAACCCGCGAGGGCCTAGTTGAAGAGAGTTTGGTGAATGCCATGTTCACTGGTTTGTAGTTGTGTATGAAAGTTGTAAAAGTAGTAGTATGGGTATAGAGTAAAGTAATGTAAGCTGGCGAAGGAGGAAAAGAAGGGAGGAGAGGGGGGAGCAGAGTGTATATCCTGCAAAGGATGCTGCGGGAGCTATTGTCTGTGCTAGACAATTATCAGGAGCTCGGCAATCAAGTAGACATTGTACTCGTCATATGCTTCCATCAACACGGTCTAAGATGTCACTAGTGTCTACATCTAATCCATCAAATGCTATCGTGAGCTCCACTTTGAAAGATCTATGAAACGTTCAAGCTGCTTAGAGTTAGGTAGGGCTGGCGCTGCGTGAGGATTCATGCTAAGTAGGAAGGAACAACAGATACAGAGGGGAATCGTGGGGGCCACTAAGATTGCCTGGGCAGTGTTGTAGTAGTGTAACAAGATATCTCAACTTTCTAGCATACCAGATCATATTTGAACTAATCGGTTGTTCACATCATGATACCACAACTGGAAACATCTCCAATTGAATACCTATACAGAACGCTCGTTTAAGGTCGGAAATCAATTGATGAATATGTTACGTTTCTCATGATTCTACAACAGGCTCTTGAACAGTCAATGATGTGTTTATGTCACAATTTGCTAGGCTAAGATATTGGATTGAACTCCCAAGACTAGCAGAGCCTCGACTTAAATTGTTGCCACTTAGCGCAGAGGGAGAACTCTGGTGAGGTCATTTCGCCAAAACATTTCGAACCCGCTAAAGAAAGACTTCATTTAAGCATTGATAAGTCTAGCCTACAAATATCAAATCGCTCATTGATAAGATCAAAGTAAAAGTTGCTGATAGGCATTACAATCTGCTAACTAAACTTACCTCATTGTTGAACAGTTTTTGGTAAGCCTTACATGTGGACACTAGGCTCTGATGTGCCCGCCTCTTGAAACTGACGAACAGGCATAACAGCACAATTCTGAGGGACTAACTCCAGGTTGAATTTGGATGCTAGTGTAGGCATATCGTTAAATATGCTTGAATTGCAATGACCTAAGTCTTCGGCATGCATTTAGCACGTATGAACGCGAAAAGTGATAACTCTAGCAATACAACTCCTGATCTATAGGCAGGATTTACAGGTACAGACTCATGCAAAGATAATGCAAGACGCACATTTTTACGTAGAGCATGGTTTAGTAGAATTAATTCATCGGATATTCTGTACAATGGCATCTGCATCATATCTCAGCATAATATCTAAACTCTGTGTTTGTATCAAAACAATGTGCCAATTACGACATGGCTTGACCCAGCCCCGGACACCAGCTCAGATTCCCATATTACATTAAATTTTACAAGAGCACTCAGACATCGAGAAATTTCAGTTGAGTATTCAATCGTCGCCTTCGTCTGAGGTAGCTTCAATATTAGCCTTCTCCTTTTTAGCTCTGACACGTTTCTGTGGCTTGGCTTCTTCCTCAGATTCTTCCTCAGACATTGCAGAGGCCTTGACGTCAACTCCTAGGCTGCTTAGGTGTGCGTTGATTTCTGGGATCGCTGCGAGGAAGGCTTTGTACTGGTCGATGTTGAGAGAGATTCCCTTCCCAATAGTCAGCATCCGAATAGGCCAAGAACACCATGATATGCTACCTTCTTGCCTGGCAGAAACTCTCCATCCTTCTCGTAGAACTCGCGGATGTTGATCAGCTTTGCTCCCTTAAATTCTGATACTTCGACCTTCCTTGGTGCTCGACCGGAGGATAGCTGTAGGACCATCAGCATAAGATCTGCATGCCTGGGTTGAACTGCCTGACCTCCCAGCTCTTATTCTCGTCCTTGCCGTTGCTACTCGCCACGGCCTTCTTAGTTTTCTTTTGCTTTGGCGCACTTCCATCGTCGTTCTCAACAAAATCATCTGCCTCGTAGGTATCCTCTTCGCGCACTCTTTTCGTTGTTTTCCCCATGGTCGATATCTATTGCAAAGAGAATTGTGGTGATGGAGATTAGCCACTCGTGAATATTTGGACTTGAGGCGATTGACGCTGGGGTATTGAGGTTTTCTGGCCAATTTTGGCAACCAAACGCGGTTTGACGCGACCGTGACAAAGATGAGCTGCAATTAAGCTCAGGCTACGGGAGCGGCAAGTGGGCCTCCCCACAACCTCCCCACATATTTCACGCCGAAAATGAGCCGCCAGTTCGACCAATATCTCTCTCATTTCTTGGCATATACGAACGTTTCGACGACAATCACTGTACGGAGGAGACGAAGAATCCTCAATAATATACAACCTTTTACTCGAGAAAACATGAGTAACTGTCGTGCTGTGTGAGATAAGTTTCGTGATCACTCTTTGGAATTGAAAAGGATGTCGAGCTTCGACAAAAGGTCGTTAATTGAGTGCATGATCCGCCTCTAAGCTGCAGTTGAAACAGCATCTCCAAGGTCCATATATGAATCAGTGAGCTCTGCAAGCAGTTCTAGTGCTGATATTTAACTTCGTTTCAAAGTAAATGTCTCTTGGGAGTTTCGGTCCAAAACAATTGCGAGAACGCTTGAATTGCTTCGAAGTTCTCCTGTTGCGAAACAAGAAACTCATCACTTTCGTCCAGGCAAGGCATTTCTAAGGAGATCTATTGCGCAAATATCTACCAACGTCAAATAAACTCCTACTTTTGAGCATAAAATTATACCAATATTCGTAGCGATCAATTTTATCTAGTTCTCGTGAATATAAGGTGCATCCTCCTTGTACATGTCATACTTGTAGGTACTTCCCAGATGATCATCTCTTAACTTCGACTGACCAGCTCCATAAATCTTTTCTCTCGCCGTGAGTCCATCCTCAATTGCCTCGGGATATAGCCCACGTCTTCTGAGCTCAGGCACGAGAAGATCTACGACATCCTCAAACGTACCGGGAGTCGTCACATAGCCCAAGTTGAAGCCATCAACATCAGCTTCATTTATCCAACGCTCCAATTCATCCGCAACAGTTGCAGCAGATCCAACAGCCACAGGACCTAAACCTCCAATAGCAGCCTGCTCCGCAATAACTTCAGGCGTCCACTTCGGAATCGCCTTGCTCGTAGTTGTGAATGCAGTCAAGGTGGAAGTCACTTTGTGCACCTCCAAAGAATCCTCGGCAGTGATCTCCTTTTTTAGAGGGATTTTGGAGAGGTCGATGCCTGTCCAACCGCTAACAAGAACAAGTCCACCGATAGTGGAAGCGTACTTCTTATACTCTGCCAATTTCTCTTGTGCCTCTTCATCTGTGCGCCCAATAATAGGTGTGAATGTGCAGAAGAACTTAAGTGAAGAGGGATCGCGACCTTCTGCCTCGGCGAGTGCACGGATTTTGGCAATTTTGGGTGCCAGAACTGAAGGGTCATGACCAGTTACGAAAATTGCTTCTGCATGTTTAGCTGCAAATGCTGACCCAGCCCTGCATCTTTTGGTTAGGCTTGACTAATATGATTATTTTGATGGTAACTCACGGGGAAGTGCCAGCTTGAAACAGAAACGGAGTTCGTTGCGGAGATGGGTCCACAATATGTCTACTTTCCAAGTTGAAAAACTGGCCATGATGGTTGATTTGTCTTATCCTATCGGGATCAATGTAGGCATCATTTTCTACATCCTTGATAATTGCATCGTCGCTCCACGATCCCTCCCAAAGCTTATACAAGACACGCAAATATTCATCCGCTTGTTTATATCTTTGGTCATGCTCGATGGGAGATTCTATTCCGATTGCCTTGAAGGCACTTTTCTTCCACGAAGTCACAATATTCCTGGCACAAGTTAATTTGATTTACTTGCGAAAAGGAAAGGAGTTCTTGCCATCCTATTCTTCCACCTGTTAAGTGGTCAAGTGTAGAGAATCGTTTGGCAAGTAGAAATGGAGGTTCAAATGAAGTGCTGGCGGTGATACCAAAGGCTAGATTCTTGGTAACTGTCTTTTGTCAGAGGGGGAACTCGTAGTCATGAAGTGCTTACCTGCTGCCATAGCACTGATGGGCTTCATGTGGTATCTATCTCAGCGAACTTCGTGACAACGAACCTTGAATCTAACTCACAATTGTCGGATCTGTTACGGGCCATTGAGCCGCTCTTCTTATGCAATTATCTAAGCTCCCTTCATAGGTATCGTAACCTCCATAAGTATCGGCGAGAAATAGAGCATTGATGTTGCCTCTTTCCAGGATCTTTGCTAGATCAATCCAATACTTCAGGTCCCGTTTATGAGCAGAACGGTCTTTTGGATTCTGAAGGTTTGCGGTCAGTAATTTCTCACTCGTTCGGGAAGAGTTTATCTACCTTCCACTGGCCTGGACTCAAGTGTCCCACTGTTGACATATCGAAGGCATTGAGTAGTATTTGCTTCTTGGCGTTGCCATGCTGAGCCGTCTTTGGAGTTGTTTCGCTTGCCATAATATTGTTTTTGTCCAGATACCCAAGAGTTATGTTACAATTGATGTTTGGAAAGGTTTACTTTGGTGGCGCGTCTTTTAGTTTTGAAGTTGGAAGGACGACATAGCCGATCATGCATGGCAGCAATTGCGTGCTTCTCTTGTAATATTGCCCACAATGCAGTGTCGCGATATTGGTTATCTTGACACACTTACCATTTAATAAGCTTGGAAAAAAGAAAGTGGGATGCAATGTAAGCTAACGCCTTTGATATCGGTCATCGGCAGTGATGAAAGGTCTCCTCACCAAGTGCTGGTGTCGAAGCTGCCTGTAAAAGGCATACCCGCTGTTCATCTGGCGCCAGAAACACAGGTAAATGCGCGTTAAATAATGATGTGTTTATCTTGAGAAATTGTATCGCGGTACGGTTGATTGTCTTCTATCAATCGTGTTGATGTTGGAAGAAATTGAGTCAGAAGATGCTGTAGCCGTGCGCAAGCCTTTGCTGTTATCCTTCAAGTTTAAAATATCAAGAAGTTCGATCAAGACCTCAAGTGAACGCTGCTTCGCCTGATCGAAAAGATTTGAATTAAAAGAATGTAAATGGATCGGATGCTAGCGTGTACAAAACCTCTCTACCTGCTCTGGCTTACATATCATTTCCATGTGACCAATTGCGACCTATATATTTTCAAACACCACAGATTTTGACATCCAGAAGGCATCAAGAACGAGTTCTCTTGTCAGGTCAAACTGGTGTAGGTGGAGAGAGGCAAAATCGACTGGTCACCAAAAAATTCCGCTGATTCACCAGCTCCGTTCTTCAAAAACCCTGCAGCGAGGGGTTTTCTATAGGCCCTAACGGGCCTTGAGTTTTGCAGCTTTTTGCATTCTTTACTTTTCTTCTTTTTTTGGAGGGGAAAGGGGGGAAACCTCGCGATTGTTATTTTAGAGCTGAGTGCTTAAGCGAGGGTGAGTTGGGTTGTCAAGACCGTGAGCTGCGGACTGTGTTAGCAAATATATAGGTCTGCATTGGACACACCACGCTTATGGATCATGAGTATATTGGCTAGAGAAATACTGTAAAATTATTGAAGTCTTGCTAACTAGTATGCAAAAAATCCCTTAAAGGAATGCATGCCATTTCCAAAATTCAACTGTGACACTCAACAGTAATTTCTACAGCCATGTGAGGTACAGCCTCACCATCTGCCACATAAAGGCTTTGGGTCACTCCTGATACAAGCTCCCTTGGTGATATCTCAAGACTTGTTGTCGGGGCTGGCGCTCACCGATGTCGTCTTGTAGTCCCCAGAATCGCCCTCACTTACAACCCCATCCTCAACTCCCACCTCTTCAAACCTCTTCTCTTCTCTCCTTGCTAGGGGACCAACAACCAAATATGTAAACAAGATGATGGTTGCACTGTTGCAAGCACAAAAAATTGTTCCCTTCAAGAAATGCGGCGCCTCTACAGTCTTGAAAACCAATATGCTTGTCCATGCGGTTGTACTCTGTGCAACCAAATTCATGAAAGTCAGTACCACTGATCTCTCCGCCGTGTTATGTCGTAGGATATGATTCGCCCATCCATATAATGTACTCGACATAGCGACTTGAGTATACGTGCTATTGAATGCGAACCACTTAGCGGCCTCAGGTACGTCCCAGACAGCGAGTATGACCATAGCGGTAAAATTCCATGTGTGTGCAAATGCGATAGCACCACTAGGACCCCACAAGAGATCGGAGCTGAAATTGACGAACAGAACGTAGAAGATACCCAATGCAGGGGCGGTGGTCCCCAACTGGTTTACCTTGGGGGTTGAGAATCGATTAAGGCTCTTGAGCCAAAGGAGGTACCCACCGGAGCTGGTATAACCTGCGTTCCAGAAGAAGATAGCCCATAGAGTGAGGACATATATCTTCCAGTCTTTCAAGATGTTCTTTACTAGTGTGGATCTGGGTACCTTGACATCATCCTCTGCATCAGCTTTGACATCTTTGAGGCGAGCTACTGCTAGGGCGAGTTCAGCATCGGAGAGAAATAGCTTGTTGGGTCTTGCTGGTGTTCCAGGCCAGATGAAAACACCTGCTATAGCTACAGGAATAGTCATCAATGAGACGATGATGAACATCCATCTGTAATCTGTTAATCATTTACTTCTTGACTTGCAGAGAGACTTGCCTCCAGCCAGCCATTCCTCTCACACCATCAAGATTTGCAGATGCACCACTTTGAATCAAACCCGCAGTAAGTGTCCCGAGCATTTGACCCACATAGAATACACCTCCTCGGCGACCCAGTTCATCTCCCCGATACCAAGCACCTAGTACATAATGAACACCTGGGAAGAAAGCTGCCTGTATGCAATATGAGTAGCTGTTCATAGATCATGGTCATAGAACTTCTCGCTTACCTCGAAGATACCAACGAAGAATCGATAAGCCATGAGTTCGGAATAGCCTTGGGCACGGTATTGCAGGAGTGTGAAAATGCCCCAGCCTGTCTCCAAGGCGGGAATCGTGTAGTTCATCTTGAACATCGGGAATAGAAATGTGAACGGAAGTTGTCCAATGACAGCACCCACGACATACATTGAGTTGAGCTCGACCAATTCATTGCCATTGAAATGAAGATCTTGCTTCATGCCAGAGACGTATGCATTGTCTAGCTTATGGTTAGCGATAACCAGCTAATGATGATGTTGTAGAATGGAGCTGCTTACTCAGATTCGACTGATCGATATACTTGATCCAATATGCAACAACCGCATAGGGAACAATGAGGAGATCAAGTTTTGTGATAAGCCTTCTCTCTTCAAGACTGTCGCCCTCAGCGTACCAGTGATACCAAGCTCTTCCTTGACGCTTTCCAGACATTGTGAGTTCGAATCTTGGACCAGCGGAAGGTAGAGAAATGCAAAGGCTACAATTCAAAGTCGTAAAAAGATTTCAAGCTAGCAAGTGCTACATCTTATGAAGGTCTTCAGATATTGGCACGCGGCTCAGAAATTCTCACCCCATCTTCGGATGCGGTACAACAGCTGGATTTGGAAGTCCAAGCAATGTGCACATTACGTTTTTGTTGTTGGTGCTCATCACGACCCATAGTGGTATCACCGCTGACTTATCAGTATCAAGAAAAACTGCAGTGATAAGGAGTGTGGAGAGGGTCGTAATATCACCGGTACTGGAAATTTATTGCCAAGTTGAATATGGTCTGTTGGATGACAAGGTACGGCCAAAGTGAAAATGATGTATATTGCACAATAGAACCTAGTTCTGACGTCTTAGCATGGTAACATGAAAAGTACAACAAGGGTAGAAAGCACGACTCAACCTTTCGGATCTAGTACACTATATTTTCCGAATACTATAATATTTCGAGATATGATTACTGTGAAAAGTGGAAGATCTATCGATGGTTGGTACCTAAAGTAGGTACCTATGCACTTGCAGTATTGCTAGGGTCACATGACAATACATACGCATTAGGACAGGTACCCACTCTTTTACTACCAATACAGAATCATACTCGTCGCTACGGAGCGTCTAGGGATCTTCTTATGTTGAATCTGATTAGAATTTTCCAAGAAGGTTTGATTGCAGGGTTATGGAGACATCTTCACCTCGAAAAAGGAAACAAATGACGAAACCTTGGGCACATCTATTGAGATGGATGTCCGCGAACTCGAGTCAAAGAATTACTAGGTACATAGCTGAAATGATTCAGTACAAGAAGAAACACCGGGAAAGCTAATCTAGCGAAAGATTACCACGATCAAACCTTCTTCGCAATAGCAATTCCGGCATCCCGGCCAAATGACATTGATCGCAGGCATGAAGTTGCTGGCGGACTACGAAGTAGAGATATCAGTCATAAGGTCACTGAGATAGTAGAAGGTAGAACTTACTATTCGTTATAAAACAAACCGGTCAATTCTCCTGCAGCATACAGACCTGGAATCGCCACATTGTGAGTGCTCAGCACCTGCGAATCAAGGTTGACTTTCAAGCCTCCATAGGTAAACGTGAGGTGAGAGGTCATTGGAACACCAAAGAATGGAGCTGTGTCAATTGGATTTGCCCAATTCGTCTTGTTTGGCTTCAATCCAGTAGTTGCCTTGCCATCAAGAGCCATGAGGTCAAACTTCTTATCGTTGCAAGCAGCATTAAATTCATCGACAGTCTTCTTGAGCTTCTGAGGATCAATCTTAAGCATGCCTGCTAGCTCCTCGATGGAGTTCGCCTTGAAAGGCTTGACATCCGAGGTGTCGTAAACCCAGCCAGGGCTGAAGCGGTTCATGATGGTGGCATCAGTGACGAAGTAGGCTTCCTGGTTTTGGCTGCGCCAAGTCTCGAGTGCAATCATTTCAAAAGTTGCAAAGAGATGTCGCTTGCCTTCGTCGTAGAATCGCTCGCAATCCTTGTTGACGACAATTCCATAGTTGTGGCCCCAAACGACAGCATCCGGCTTTGTGGCTCGTATATCGACGAGTTCGCAGTGCATTCCATCGAACGAACCCGCTGTACCAGCACCCACCTCGAGAGCCATTGTTAAGCCTGATCAAGATATTAGCAGATGCGTAAAAGATGTGAGTTTCAACAAGTGGCAGTTCTCATGGATTAGGGAAGCGCTTCTTTAAATAAGAACAGAATAATTCATGACTGAAGCATTATAAAGAGTCAACATACCAGCACCAGTGTTGTACCTGAGACCGGGCGCAATGAGTGGCAGGGAGTGTGTGTTGTTGCCGACGTATTTAGCGAGCATTTCTCGGTTGCCCTCGAAACCTCCACAAGCCAGCATAACATTTCTGCCTTTGATGTCGTAGAGAAGACCATTAGGCTTTCGAACTTTGACGCCTATCACTTCCCCACGATCCGAGGTCAGTAGCTTGGTAGCTGCAGTTTCCCACTAATACAATAATCAGGGACCAGATCAGCAGACACAAGAACTAGCATTACAAAGCCTGACTTACAAGAACATCGCAATTGTCAAACTTGCTAATATGGGAGAAGGCATTTTGGATGATAGCATTTCCACCACCTTCTGGGAAGACGAAATGCTGATCGGTATTAAACTCTAAAAGCACATTCTTCTCATCGTGGTGGTTAAGCTGGACACCGTGATCCAGAAGATATTGGGCAAGATCTGGTACTAAATGTTCCAGCTTTCGGCAGTAGTCCTCGTCTGCGAGACCATTGGAAACCAGTCGCATCTCCTTGATCCAGTCCGAGTCGAATTTGTTATCCCTATCCAGGCGCAGATACGCCATGGTCCATCTCGAAGCACCACAACGCTCTCCATTCCTGCCGGCTTCAATGATGGCCACACGGGCTTTCTTGCCATCTTTTTGGCATTGCTCAAGGAAGTTTAGTGCTGTGAAGCTGCCGGCAAACCCGGAGCCAACAACTACAAGGTCATATTGAGCGTCTGTGATTGATCCCATGATGGAAGTGATTGAAAAAGTCTCTCCGTAACAGCTATTTGCTAATTTGAGGTAGGTTTAAATCATCTGCAGTAAGCTGAGCAGGCACAAGATCCCAATATATATCCCCTACATAGCTCGACAGCAAATCTCTACCCTGGGGGGCTGATGTCCCCGCATCTTGGATCTTTCCGAACCAACTCCCCGCATTTCCATTGCCCCGTGAGAAGGGAACATAAACAGATAATTTGACTGCAAGGCTGCTTTGAGCGGCTTACTAGTGTCAATAATGTACATATGAGCACGAGAATAATCAATTCAGCAAGCTGGCCTTGCCGTGCCTCAGAGGTGGGGTAAACCCAATCAAACAACATGCAGATCTTGGAGAAATCTAGCCTTTGCCGAGTTTGGAAATGTGACTACCTATAATGCCACCAGACACCATTCAGATTGCTGGAAATAACGCGGATAGTGGTTTTGAGCTGAGAGCATATTGATCTAGAGCTTGCGATTGCTTAAGTACCACCCGAGCTATGCTAGGTAGCGTTAAGAGAGTAGTCAACAGAAGGTAGTTGGCAATGCACTTGAGAACGAGTAAAGCAGATTGAAAAAAGAATAAGAAGCTTGAAAACCCGTGACAATGCTTTTGTTTCATCAACGCCGCTACCAACTTATTGTACATGCTTTTTATGGATTTGTACATCGCCTCCCTACCATCATCCGCCCTAGGAATTGACTATCAAAGTCATCTACGAGAAAGGTGGTAACCAGAATGGATAGCCACCATTCTTGATTCTGAAGACACTGAGCAGGAAGCTGTACATCAAGAAGATCACACCTGACCAAAGGACAACAGCGACTTGCTGTGTTCGAGGGTCGGCTATGCGCGGTACCTTAAGGGCTAGCGAGATGGTTGCGAATGAGAGAAGGCCATCTGATCTTTGTTAGTATTCGTACCCAAATCAGAATCTAGATATCTTACACATGGCAGCGACAATCTGAGTTTCTAAACCATACTGGTTGGAGAATCCACCAGCGAAGTAGCTAACTCCTCCTTTGCCATCCCCAGAGACATAAGGGACCTTTCGAATGTGATTGAACATGTGTCCACTAGTGAAGAGGAGAATTGCAATCAAACTGATGGCTGCCCAGACATTACGGTTCTGAACAACAGGTAGTACATAAGGCCAAGCAACGCTCACGAACGTAACGCCTCCAAGCACTGCTGTACCAATAGTAATAACACGCATCCAGTTAATAGGACGGTGGATTTGAGGATGTGGACGATCCGTGAGGTGACGAGACAGCCAGGAGTGAATGACCTCTGCAGGTTGAGAGCTGAGACAATTAGCCAGTGGAGGATGAACGGAAACTCGAATAACATTACCCGCTGGTAAAATCATATCTTATGGGACTGCTGTCAGCTACAGCATGTGGGCCAGTTGTTGGTAGGAAGAGCAGAAGAACGGGAGCTGTTTGTAGACCAAGCTAAATTGGTTAGCTAAAATAAATAGCAATTGGCACAGCTAACATACGTTTTGGAAAGTTCCCTTTCCATCGAGAAAGTCTAATGTTCCGTAAAGAAGACGTGATTCTCCCTTCTTGTCGCCTTTGGTCCAGCTCTTAGACAAGAGATCCCATTCTGGCTGGAAATCTCTACACAATTGGCAACCGAATCTCGATTCCAGAGCAGTCAAGAGAACCGCGACCGAGTAGTCCCTTGAGGACGTTGTCAATTTATTGTAGATGGCATCGTCGAGCTTCAATGGAGTAGAAGAGAGAGCTTTCGTATGGTATTGCTGAAATAAGTCTACAGCAGGTTTCTTTGCTGCCAGCGCGGAGAAGGGCAACAGGGAAACAACCAATCCCTTGAGAAAATGCATTTCGGAAGCTTTGAAGTCGTGTCAGTTTCGAGGGAATGAGAAACTGAAGCTTGAATATCAGAGGTTACGAGGCTTCGGAACTGTGTCAACTTCCCCTGCATCCCCACTAATATTGATGCCGAAGATTTCAGGCCCAAAGCTGGTCGTTGCCTACCCGATTTTAGTGTTGTTTACTTTTGGTATTGACATTCCGCGTTTGCAACATCACTTTCTGATACACACATGTATCATTCTCACGATGGACTCAACATTATCTTACAACGACGGTGAACATATTGAAAGCGTGAGATATCCATGAAAATCAACCCACCAATTAGTACTGATTGAATGGCAGCACCTTTCCAAAACACAAACATTAGAACAAGCGTACCAAGATATCATCCGTAGTACAGATTTACTTAACAAGGACGAAGGAGCGCGGCGACTTCGCCTTCGAATCCTCATGTTGGAAACCGAAAACGACGAACTGCACGAGCAGTTGGGGCTCGAGAAGGATAGTGTGGATGTTCTTGATGAAGAGAACGAGGATCTGCGGAACCAGTTGACATCCGCGAATGATGAGATCACACGCCAAGAATCAGTGATAAAATCTCAGGTCAGGGAGCTCAGCAATCTTAAGGTCAGTCTAGATCCATTTGATAGCTGGATTTACTGACTCGAAAAGGCGGAACTGGAATCTCTGAATGGCGTCACTTCGAACTCCGCCAAAGTCTTGACTGAAAAGCTTTCCCTATCACGCGAGTTAAGTTCCTTGAAGCCAGAGCTGGAACATCTTCGATCACAAGCAGCATTCCAACAAACAATTTTGGCAGAGAAATTGGCTCTCGAGCGACAAGTTAGCACACTTGAGGTAGAGCTTGAGGCTGAGAAGCGTGCAGCCAAGCGTACGGCGAAGAAAAATAACAATAAAGAGCGAGAATTGGAATTGCAGAGCCAATTGGACGAACTTCAGAAGGAATTGTCAAAAGAAAAGCGTGATAATGCTAAGGCTCTAATGGACTTAGAAACCGACTTTCAAGGACGATTCGATCAGGTTCAGAAAGAATTGGCGAAGGAACGACGCGAGAGGAAGAAATCCCGAGATGGTGCTGAGATTAATGCCCAAAGTGAACTTGAAGACCTTCAGAGTGAACTCGCTAGGGTGAAGCGTGAGGCAGAGAGATTCCGGTCAGAAACTGAAGTCGAGCGGGAAACCCAAATTCAAAGCCATGTCCAAGAAACCGAAAACCTCAAGAAGATGTATAGCAAAAAACGAGCCGAGATTACGAGCCGCTTCACCGAGCAGGTGGAATCCTTGAAGCAAGAGTTGGCCAAACAAGAGAGTCTAAATGCACATAAAGAAGATGCACAGCCAAGGAAGAGAGTGGTCTCTGAGATTGATATGGCGATTGGAACCCCAGATGGAGGTATCGTCCGCAAAAGAAAGAAGGCACGGCCAGAGCAGGTGGAAAAGTCGACATTTTCCATTACACCATTCCTTAACCGTACTATGAGCATTGCACCAGATTCGCCAGACTCGCCTCCTAAGCCAATTGTGCAACCTGTTTTGACCAATTCGAAAGGCAACGCTCGAGCCAAGAAACCTGCATCGAAGTCTCGGGTCGTCAGTGGACTGGAGCAAGTGGCCGAAGAAGAGGTTGAAAGTCAACAAGTTCAACCGGTTGTGGTAGAGAAGAAGCCTAGGAAGAGGAAGCTAGGCGAGGGCAAAACTCTGTTTGACGATGATGATGGAGAAGCAACAAAACGACCGGCGAAAGCTATTCTAGGGGCACCGCGGTTGTTAGCCAAGGGAGGACCAAAGAGAGGGTTGAACGGCAGTCTGAATGCAAGTGGGTTCGGTGACTTTTCTCCTCTGAAGAAAGATAGGCGGGGTGTGGGGGCAAGCTTCCTTGGATGATTGTTTGTCTTTGCTGGATAGCACCTTGGGAGGCGTTATGGTTGGAGTACCAGATAGTTATATCTGAATAGGTCATGACAGTACCATGAAACATGAATAATGTAACAATACACATGAAACATAAGACTTGTAAATCTCGATTCTACTGTGTATTTTGACCATGCAGCTTGACATCAACCCGCACAGACCAACCGCGTACCTGAAAATCATCATTACCTTCACCACAGCTTCTGTTCCTCACATAGCAGAATTACCAATAGCTATATGCTTTCACCACCCGCCTCGAGGGCACTCTGCAGCGCACGCACAACCCGTGTCTGTCTGCAGGAGCTATGGAATTACTCCCTTAGATTCACCAGCGGCCAAGCCAGAGCAGCATCGTCGTCCTCCTCGTCGACGAGATGGAAGAGCAGGCAAGGGAAGGATAGTTTTGCGCGGGAGGCGAGAGTCCAAGGCTTGAAGAGTCGGGCGGCGTTTAAGTTGCTTGAGGTGTGTGGTTCCGTGGTGATTGTGGTTGTGGCTTTGGTGGTGATGGAGGGGACTTTGGAGAGACTACCTTGAGATGTGTGCTGATTCTTGTGGGTTGGTGGTAGATTGATGCAAAATACAAGGTTTTTAAGAAGGGGCAGACAGTCGTTGATCTTGTGAGTTGAGTGTGCAGCTACTGGGTTCTTGGGACTGGTGCAGATGTGCATAGAGAGTAGAGGCTTATGGGTGTTAGGGATATGCGCCTGGAAGCTGGAGTCAGGTATGTTCTTCATACATTAGGAAACATAACATCAAACATTAGCACAAGTGGTTAACAGATACATAGGTCGCAGTCGAAAGGACCAAACCCCATGGTCGCATCCTAGGCATCGACATTATACCCGCCCAACCACCCAAAGGCGTGTCCACTATCCAAGGCAACTTCCTCTCCAAAGGCGTCCAAGACGAAGTGAAACGGTATCTCTCCGACCCCGATCGAGGACGACCTCGTCCTTCTGCATTCGAGACCTCGCTGCTGCCCACACCTGAAGGAGATGTGGTGACCACACTCGTGCCAGGCCAGGAGCGCAGCTACATTGATCAAGAGCGCCACGCCGACGACGGTGCGAGAGACGGGGAAGGCGAACAGAGGTTCCAGATGAGGAGAGATGGGAGGGGCAAGAGGGGAAGGGAGGAAGACGAGGGATTGACAGTTGATGTCGTGTTGAGTGATATGTCCGCACCCTGGGAGCAGACGACGGGATTTTGGAAGAGGAGCTTGAGTGACCCTTATCATAGGATGATGAACACGACTGGAATTGCCTTTCGCGATCATGCTGGAAGTATGGTGCGTTTTACCCCCTTCTCTGACCGACCCTCTTGTTTCTTTCTCGTTTGTTGTATGGGGGTGGGCTGGGCTAATGAGAATAGGATCTATGTCACGCTGCGTTGCAGTTCGCTCGCGATACGCTGAGGAGTGGTGGGAGCTTTGTGTGTAAGTTCTATCAGGGCAGCGAGGATAAGGAGTTGGAGAGGCAGTTGAAGATGATGTTCAAGGTTGTGCATAGGGAGAAGCCTGAGTCGTCAAGAAGTGTGAGTATCTTTCTTTCTGGCCATTTGCTGTGACAAGGATATGATATTGATATTATGTAGGAATCGAAGGAGGCTTACTTTGTAGGCTTGAAGAAAAAGCCTACGCTTAAGATTATAGAGAAGGAACCTGAATTGGAAGAGGTTGAAGAAGACTCAGCACTGAAAGTGGAGGAAATTTCAGAAGCTGATGCTCGAATTACTGCACCAGAACAAAAATAAACTCCAATCTAATCCAATTTAATTTCACAATCAAAATCGCTTTTCATTTTTCATGACACGTTCAATTGAGTTCCCATTTTGCCGAGTAAAGCAATACTACGCCTTGCCATGCACTCCAGAAGGACCTTATCACAGCCCTGAACCCATTGATCTTCGTCCACCCAAGGTATCTTGATTGTCCATTCCAAAGTCCGAAATATGTTACACAGGTATCCGTGCAAACGTATTTAGACCTTGAAACCACGGGAACGCCTACGTCCACGAGCCTTCTCAAACTTGCGTCCCTTGGACTCAACCTTTGGCTTCTGTAATAGCTGTTAGCACTGTCCATATCCTCAGCCATGATATTCCCTACCTTGTGGCTGTGTGGGCCGAAACCGAAGTGCTTAACAGCCTCTCGGGAGTTCTTTGGTCCTCTCAGGAGAAGGGTGTTGCTTCCAGTTGGGGCACGGAGAGCCAACTGATCGAGGGTCAAAGCCTCTCCTCCAGCAGCAACAATGCGAGCGCGGGCAGTCGCAGTGAAGCGAAGCGCAGCGACGCTGAGCTTTGGGACGGTCAAAAGACGGTTGTCATCGGTGACGGTACCAATGATGACAATGGTCTTGTTGTTTGACTTCTCGGAAGTGTTGGCCACAATGCGAGAGATCGAGACCGGAGGTCTGTTGATGCGGGACATAAAAAGGCGGCGGAGAACGACCTTGTTGAATGAAGAGTCGGTTCGGCCTGTCGACTTGAAGTTAGTATTGAGGTCGCATTTGCAGATGGAGGGGAAAACCTACGGGCCAAGAAGCGGTAGAGCTTCACGAGCAACTTAAGATAGACATTGTCACTCTTTGGTGCCTTGCGGTGCGTGTTGCGCACATGGTGAGCGTCAAGATCGATACCTATAGTAAGAAATCCCCTCGTCAGCCTATGATCAAACTTGCTCAGCGCAAATTGGTCTTGCGACACAAAATTGCTACGCTTCTGCCAAATTCTTTAACAATGGAGCCTTTGGTCTTTCGACTTCGAGCTTCATCGTAGAAGATAATGGTTTCCACTTGCAGGTGAAGGCGAGAATGGGTACATACCCATTGTTGCGGTCGGTGGTTGTCGGATTTGTCGTTGGAGTTTGTTGAAAAGTTTGAAGATTTGGGAATATTTGGTGTGTGGTGGAGATTTTGCGCTAGTAAGCCTGAGGCAGAAGATAGGCGAGTGGGGCATCACGTGGGCGTTAAGCTGTAAAAGCGGAACATGAATTCCTGGGGTATCTTGCCAAAGGGATCTTGGATCACCTAAGGTATCAAACACTAAATCTTCTAGCTGGTTTTCATGCTATAATATAGTCCTATCTTACTGTTATTGAAGAATGAATACCCCTTGGTTGATCTGTGGGTCAGATTAACAATACAATATTCCTCGAATAGTCCATTTTACTACACCTTTTACACCTTTAGTTCAGCAATTTCACTGGCTCGCAAGTATCAAAAGCTTCAAATTCACAAACCGCAACTTGAGGTTGAGCCAAAGCACATGCTCAAGTCCTAGTGACAATAACAGGTGAGCCTTCCATTGACTCGAGTAGTCAGCTCTGGATGCTGATCAGCTGATTTGAGCAATGGCGCAAATACCTCCTCCAACAGGTGTATACTAGTCTATGTCATGTGTGAGCCGGTAATGTTTGTGGATTTGTTTTTAATACTGACTTACTACCTCCACTTGAGAATTCTTCTTATGTAAGCACAATACCTTCCACAACCCTGGTTTAGTATCAAGTAAGCGTTTTTGAATTTAATTTCGCTTTTATATAAATGGGGTATGGATGTCTGGACAATCTCAAGTCACTAGATACATATCTTAGCAATCGAAATTGTAAACACCAAACCTAGTGTTTCTCCATGCGCTTTCGATGAAACACCTACCTACAGCTTGGAACAATATATCTCCTCCTTCACAAGCTGAAATTTGCTGGTGGCTTTCAGCTTTCGTCACAAGATTGCTTTATGAAACTAAACCTCACTAATCAGAACCCAATCTTCACCATATCACAAGATCTCGTTATCTGATGTAGCGAAACTAGCGAGCAGCAAGTAAGTAATCAGTGACCAACGACCAGCCAGAGATCCAAAGCAGCAAAAACAAAGCCTCATCCCATTTTGTACCCTTTTCCCCTCAGCCGTGTCCAGATCCCGTCATGTTCCATGCATCCTGCAAAGTAAATCCAGTTGTTTTGATTCGCCCTATAAGTTGCCATGGGTAAGAGACGAAGAGCAAGGTGCCCGGATTTTTATCGCCCGTTTCGCGTTTCCCCAATCCCCCATGCTCCAGCGGTCCAGCTTGGACAATTAGTTAAGCTTGGCAAACTTAAGAGCTGGTGACCGACCACCGATGTTCAACCTCAGAATCTATATTGTGATATGAAGAACTTCACTTTTCCAATATACCCCATTCATTCATAAGGCTCCAGACATCAATTCATTCTCAGCCCTAGTAGCCCTCGTCAAGCTGCAACCTACCTATCTTCAACCAATGTTTCTTGAATGGACCCTAAATTAATTCCTCCAAGACCTTGACCGGATTCAAACTCAAACCCCTCCGCGGATCCAATTGTCCACGCAAATCCCATCACGATTCTGCGATCAGTTGTCCTTCACCAAGCTTCTTGCAGGCGCCATATCCCCAATTGATCCCACGATTGACTACAAATTCGACACAAATGGTCCAGATTCTCTGAGCGGACGCAATTGTCTGTCTAGATCGAAGGCTGTGCCGAGCAGGCTTGTATCGACTGAGATTTGGAATTCGCGCCATTCTGCCGATTCTGTGGGTTGGAACGTGTATTTGCGCTCGGAATGTCTACTGTATGCATATGCCAGAACGTGTTATGGACATCTGCTAACCAGTCATTCTGGCACAGCCTGAGAGCAGCCCCCTAACGCCAAAATATGGTCCCAAAGTACTGCATTTGCGCGAGTTTCTCGCACAACCGGTAGTAGCTGCATTCTGCGCTGGAGGAGTAGCTGGAGCGGTCTCTAGGACGGTTGTGTCGCCACTGGAACGATTCAAGATCCTGTTACAAATCCAAAGCGCTGGCCGGGATGAGTACAAGCTCTCTGTTCGCAAGGGCCTCGCCAAAATGTGGAAAGATGAGGGCTGGAGAGGACTCATGCGAGGCAACGGTACAAACTGTGTCCGAATTGTTCCATATTCTGCTGTTCAATTTGGTGCCTATAACTGGTACAAGAAGGTGAGGATTCCATGAATGACCCAGTGACAAGCAGTCTACCCTCTGTGGTGGACCTGGATTGGCAATTTTCTGATTTTTGATTGTAGTGGTTTGAACCGGTCCCAGGAGGTGATCTCTCCTCCGCCAGACGATTGGTGTGTGGTGGTCTGGCCGGTATAACTTCTGTTGTCTGCACATATCCTTTGGACATTGTCAGAACTCGTCTTTCCATCCAATCTGCGTCATTCTCAACCTTAAGCCAACTTCAAAAAGATCAACTACCAGGAATGTGGAAGACCATGGTAATCATGTTCAAGACAGAAGGGGGAATACTTGCTCTATATAGAGGCATTATCCCAACTGTTGCTGGAGTTGCACCATACGTGAGTTTTGGTCGATAAATTTCCTAGATTAAACTAACACAAATTTCACAGGTCGGTCTGAACTTCATGACATATGAGATCGTCAGAAAGTATCTTACACCTGAAGGAGATAAAAATCCAAGCGCACTCCGGAAACTTGCAGCAGGGGCGATTTCAGGAGCTGTTGCACAAACATGCACATACCCATTGTAAGTTTGATGTTACGTCGATTGTTCTTACATATACTGAACAATTTGCAGTGATGTTCTCCGGCGGCGATTTCAGATTAACACAATGTCTGGGATGGGATATCAATACAAATCGATCTTTGATGCAGTTTCAGTCATAATAAGGAATGAGGGAATTATGGGCATGTACAAGGGCATCGTTCCTAATTTGCTCAAGGTTGCGCCCAGCATGGCAAGCAGTTGGCTTAGTTTTGAGATGACCAGAGACGCTCTACTCTCTCTTCGAGCAGAGCCAGAGGATTTGTCGTAACTGGGACATGATAATGCATTGGAACAGTACCAAAGCAAGGCATCTTGCATAACAACCTTCCGTGTACAGGATTGGAAGAAAGAGCAGGATGCTTTGTATATGAAGGCAGAATATGCATTTGGGAGCATGAGCAAACCACATTGTAGAAACAGTTAGATATGGTCAACCTCAAGAGAAGAGGTATTAGAGGATGCAGATAGTCTTCCTGCAATGCCAGAGAGCTGGCAGCGCAAGCAGATACGACTTGCGGTGCCTTGTATTACTGACTTGCCTCAAATGAATATGCCTTGGAATATGTGATTGATCTGATCCTATCTGTTGTTCTATATTACTACATTATATCTTAGATTGTCTCATACACCTGCATGGTTTCTTTTATGGCATGGTCATAATCATATGATCCTGTCGCAGAAAGTCTTTTACCTAGGTAAGGTACCTACCTACTGTACGTTTCATCCAATAATTCGTTTTGGGACAAAATCCGGGGGATCGCCGGATTGAACGATGGCGTCTATTTGTAATTTTACTTCCATTGGTCGGCAAATCCTTGGGCGCCTATTCTCCAAAGCCGCCCGGCCGCCTCACAGCTTTGTCCTTCCTCCGTCATATTGAACTCAAAACGCATTCAGTTCAACTCTCAAATCATAATCTGTGGAATCATAATCCTCTGCCAACTTGGGCGCTCTTTTGATCAATCAATTTGCCAACCTTTCAATCAGCTTTGTCTACTCCTTCAAGATGTCGCGTGGGTCAACTACTCTCTATGTCACTGTAAGTTCAATTCGCCCATCGCATTCTATAGCTTCAACGCGCCTCATGTGCGCGGCAATTTATATTGAGACAGAACCATCTAACACAGTGTCATAGGGTTTCGGTCCTGGAACACGAGCTCGCGACCTTGCGTACGAATTCGAACGGTATGTCAGCCAAGAGTCGATATTTCGATGAACACCATCTCGAGTGCGATGAACCATCCACCTCCAACATCTCCTCCCCAAACCCTCGTCCAATATCGCCGAGAGCCTACTGCGAACCACAATCGTCCCCTACCTCCTTGCGCTCCTTATATATCCTTCATCCGTCCTTCGATCGAGCGGTCGCACAATGAATCGATCATTGTTACTGCCTTTGTTCCCAGCAAAATCTCGAATGACCGGGTGGTGGATTGATTTGGGTGTTTAGCGTGTCATATTTATTTCTTCCTTGAACTATATTTATCAACTCTGTTTCTGTCTTCTGGCCCTTCTACCCAAGAGAAATACTAACTTCCTCGGAAGATATGGTCGTCTCGTCCGTTGTGACATTCCAGCACCTCGTACTGCGCATTCAAGACTGTGAGTGGTTCCAGATTATCTTCTCTAAGCTAGCTCTAATATCGTTGACACTAAAGTAGGTTTGCCTTTGTCGAATATGAGAGTCGTCGTGATGCGGATGATGCGTACCATGAGATGCACAACAAGCGGATTGGTCGCTATGACGATGTCTTGAAGATTGAGGTAGGATGCTAAGATTTGTATCGCAATACTCTATTACTAACGACTATAGTGGGCCAGAACTCCCCCATCTGCTTCATGGCGTTTCGATAATGGTCGCGAGCCTGCTCGTGAGCGCGAGCGTGCTCCAACCAGTCGTCGTTCGCCTCGTCGAAATGGACGATCTCCATCTCCTCGACGCAGCCGAGGTGGTGACTCTCCTCGGAAGGATGAACGCAGAGATAGGGAGTACGAGCATCGATCACGACCTGATCGTTCACGCAGCCCAGAAGATCGGTAAGACATGTCGCTATGTCTGTGTTCAATCAATACTTACTAGTTTTCAAAGTGACCGTGAAGTCAAGGAAGACCGTGACGAAATCCGCGAAAACGGTACGAACGGCGACGACCGAAAAGGTGATTACACAATTCCAGTCCGAGTTAAGATCTAACCCCGCTGATACCCCCACCGTGTCGGTTCCCGTCGAATCTCCACCTCCTCAGACACATGACGAACTTGATACTGCTGAATAGGGAGGTTGCACATAAAATTTTCTTGGGCGTACACAACCTGGTGGGATAACAAAAAGTTTGATTTGGGGTTTGGCTGATGATCTTCCTCCCACTCCCCCAAAAATTTCACCTTTGTGTTTTTAGATTCGGTTCATTTCCTCTAGGCTTCGAGCTTCGGTCGAGACGGTCACCGAATACCCTCAGCAGCAGCAGCAGCATAACGAAAATCGATACCATTCCCCCAAAATTGCAACCATCGGCGGATAATAGTTACTTAGTAGTTAGTAGAGTACATTATGAAACAATCCTGAGAGCTAAATGTGTGTGGTATTCGCGTTTGTGTGAAAACCATCTGTCATAGCCAGTCCCAGCAGTATAGTATGGAGCTTGGGAAGAGAAACATTCTTCCAATCTGTGTCTGCTATTTGGACGTAAGGTGAAATTGTTTGTGACACAATGATACTGCATAAGTTGATAGTTGTAACCCAGTCAGTGGGGACTTAGCCTAATCTTACCACCTGATCTCTCAAAGAAATCGAGGATTCTACGAGATTTGAGCCTGTGCAGAGTTGTTTGATATGCACATTTAAATGGTTCTGTAATGCTTGTATTTCTACTCTCTAGCAAGCTTCTTCTGTCCCTATAATACATCCTGCTTTATAAGTACCATACCAGCATCTGCAGCGGTGGCACCACACACACACACACACACACTCTCTCTCTCTCTCTCTCTTCCTTGTACGCCTTTTGTGAGCCAACCGAATCCAATTGAAAATCAAAACTCCCGCGCCATTGCCATTCTCATTCTCTTTCTCATTCTTCTTCACAATTCCTTTTTCAGTCACAAGCAAATCAGTTTCTGGGGTGTTTTCTTTTTCATGGTAGAGGTTCATAGAGGGTTTGGTTTCTATTTCTTCTATTGCGAATCCGCTACATCTTTCCCAGTTGGCTCGCCTGTGGATTTTCGGTGGCGCGAGAGGAGTTGTGACCTGTGATTGAGTGAGTGGGTGAGTGAGAGTATCGGGTGGCAAGAGTAATTTGAAGAAGAAAGGAGGAAAGGGAGAAAAGAGGCGAGGAAAAGGGGCTTACATCATGAAATGGCTGACGTCCTCGTCGGCCCAGTAGCTGAGGTGACTTGCTATTGTGCTGAGGGCGGGATTAGCTTGGATTTTATACAGAGCTGTGTATATTGGGGAGGGGTTGGCTTACTTGATTGGGTTGAAATCCAATACACTCCTGTAGATATCATTAGCACGATATCCACCTCTCTCTAAGTGAGTCAAAGGAAGGATAACTCACTCCTGGATACTATAATCCACCCTCCCATTCCCATTCAACGCCCTAATCTTATCCTCCTCCCTCTTCAGCTTCTTGCCCTTCTCCTCGGCCTCGCTCCAGCTCTGCTCGCCCGCCTCACCCTGATGGCTCTTCCTCCTCTTCTGGAACCCGGCGTACAGCGTCTCGATCTCATCGTCGATCAGCGCGGGCGCGTTGGCGCCCTTGCCGTCCCGATCGGCGGCCGCTGTGTCCTCTGCTAGCTGTCGCATCTTGTCTGTCGTGTTCTCGCGCTGGAGTGTGGGGATCGCGGGGTCGGAAGAGGCGATCACGCCACCGGATGAGATGTTTGTCCCTGCTCCCACTGAGGCGGGCAGGCGAGATTGAGGCGGTGCTTCCATGCGTGCTACATCGTCGCTGGTGAGGCCTAGCGAGCGATTGAGGATAGAGCTCGCGATGCCGGAACTCAGACTCGACCATAAACCGCTCATGCTCTGGTTGATTTTCGTGCCAATGCCGCTTACGCTCGCGGAAATGGTCTTCTTGGTGTAGGGCAGGAGTTGGGGCTTCATTTGTGACATGGCTGGGGCGATGAGGGGTTCGAGTCGGTAGGCGATCGGGTCGGAGGGGTGGAAGATGTTGTAGAGTTGGCATAGTTTGGGGGAGGAGACGGTTAGAGGGAGGCCGGTGATGGCGGATATGTTGTCGCCGGAAGGGAAGTTGTAGGGATTATTGGAGGATGCGGCGAGGAAGGGGTCTTGCATATATTCTGGATCCATTGGAGATTCTCTTTTGAAAGTCAGCAGGTTGTTTCTATTATTGAGGTGTTTTAGAGACTTACGCAGGAAGAGCATCTTCTCTGTGGTGTCTGGCCAGAATGTTGCGACCTTTGAGCATTTGAAACAGTCCTATGTAGAATGTTAGTTGTTGAATCGTCTTATTAGCTACCACAAGAGTGGATTGTAGTAATATAGCATTGTTCAAACACAAATAACCATACACGCCAAGGCATATTGCTTCTTTTCGCTTAATAAAAGGGGAGGAAAACCAACCTATTGGAGAACCCAAGCAATAGAAATCTTCAACATCAAACTCAAAATCCAGTCCTTTATGAGGATTCTTAATATTCGCAGCTTGTCGGTGCTTGCTATGCCGTCCATGGCCAGTATTCCAATTCGGCTGCTTAGGTGACTCTTTCTGCCGACACAAAATATCGAACATGATAGCTGAACCAAGTGAGTGCCCAATAAGACTGACTTTGCCCTTGAACTCGGGGTTCCGTTCTTTGAAGAGATTGAATACACGATTTGATTCGGTGAGAACAATGTTGCTGATGTGCTCTCTGTAGGCACTCTGGTAAAGGAGGATATCAAGAGCTAGTAGCACTTGTGTCAGTACCCCGACACTCCGTTGGCTTACTCAACGACATACCTAAATCCGTGATCAAGGACCGAACAAACGGCACGCCTTCAATCGTGATATCCTCCAAACTAGGATACTCCTCTTCATCACCAAACGCATCACCAAGATCATGTTCCTTCCGATTCTGTCGCACGCCTTTCCTTGGGAAGTCTAACAAGTGACGCCAACAAACAGGTAAGACTTGAACACGACAATTTTTCGGCAGTTTTTCCATCTCTGAGTTCAGTGCCTGGAGATCAGCCGAAGTCGAATACACCGTCTTCAGGGTCTGTCGTAGCACATTGACATCATGAATGAAGTTCACAGACTCCGTTCTACACGCTGTCAGAAGACTCCAAATGCTATGCACAGTGGGTTACTCACCTCATACCAAGCCTTTGTCCAATACCATGCGTAACAAGAATCAAATGCTCAATCTCTCGTCCCTGATTCTCTCCATCTCGATCATTATAATCATTCTGAATCTCCTTCTCATCCCTCTTCCTCACCGCTTCTGCCTCAGCATCAGCGTCAATCTCGCCCGTCAACGAAGTCATAGCCGATCTCGCTGCGTCCTCCGTCGCTTCGACTTCCGGTCTCGTCGTAGTGGGAGGAGCTGATCTCCTTTTCAACATTTTTTGCTGCCTCTCATCAAGTTGCAGGGTCGGAGGCATATTGCCAGGTCTCGCAGCTGCAGTTGTAGGCGTGGAAGGGGTCTTGTCCGTCTCTTTCGGCTTGGCTGAGTCTGAATATCCACGCACAAGCTTCACGCCACCTAGATAGCCACCTCCCGCAAATTTCTGATACATGGTGCTGCTGACCCTCGACAGGATATCATTCGCTTGCAACCAAGCAGTACTGGAATCCTGGTACGTTACGACGGAATTCATATACGTCCCAAAGAGCCGATACGTCTGAGGCTGGTGCGGACTCGGAACAGGAGACTCCCTCCCACCACTCGCCTCGTCCGCTTGGCTCGCAGCACGCAGATTCTCAGTCGATCCCTTTGGCGTGACATCGTTTGAGCCAGCTCGAGTGCGCCCAAAAGCCCCAGAAAGTGCCAACGATCCAACACCCTCACCAGGCTTAATGGACGTAGGTCGAGACGTTGCCTCTTTCTTGGGATAGCGGAATGGCTTGATCTTGAGATACCCCTCTTCCAACTGCGCAGCCAGATTCTCGTCGCAAGGCCGTAACGTGGATCCTTCCGAGTAAAACCAAGATCCTCTGCGGACTTCATATATGGGTCCCAGCCAGTAGACAGGAGAGAGCTCTCTCTGCTCGATATCCACATCGAAGAGGAAATCCTCATGCACGGGCACCCTCACCTTCCCGCCAGCTTGCTCGTCCTGTCCGGCCTCGTTCATGCTAGTGTTCGGCCTCTTGCCCGCAGCAGCCGGAGACATAGGCCCACTGAGATCGCTGTCCCCCCGCGGCCTGGCCTCCCGAGTCGGATCATCATATTCATCCGCGAGCTTCTGGTACGCGATCTCAATGGCCCTGCTATCATGCTGCGAGAAGGTAATGAATTTCTTCGGCGCCGGCACAGGGCCAGGCTTGACGTCTTCGGCCTGGTTCTTGAGGAGCTTCGGTTTCCGTTTCGGTATCTGCCATTCGATATCAGCCTCTACCAGCACCAAGTCACCACAAGCAACGCTCATGCCCCTGCCCCCGCTCACTCACATCAATAGCATAGAACCACCTGGCGTCCATGGGCGGACAATCAGGCGGGTACCGCGACAGACTCAGCCCATGCCAATGCTGCGTGGTATGGTCGCCTCCATTCTGGTTCTTCAGTCCAGACGCCTCGCCCGGCGGGGTCGCAGTCGGAGGCACCGCTGGCTTCGGGGTCGTCGAGCGAGGTCCCCACGGGTTCGACATTGATTCCACGGCGGCAGAGAGGTAGGATTTCTCGGGGGCAGGCTTCTCGGACTTGTTGCTGGTAGATTCGGGCGTGGATTCCATCTCACAGGCACGGTCAAAACGACCGGCCACGCCCTGTTTCTTCGTCCAGTTGAATACAGATGTCGACTTGAGGACAGAGTCTGGGAGGTATTTGGGGACGTTCTTGGTTATGGATCTGAGTAGAGCTGCCAACTTGACGGAATTATAGGAAAAGAATATAAGCAGAAATTAATTATAGAGTATCAATTATAGAACGCATTCATCGTTTACAATACGATGGTTGTGAAACAATTGGCATTCCTCTCTCTACTGTATTCAAACTCACCGTAAGACAAGAACTGACTGTCCCACGCGTTGCTTGCAGGTGGTTCCAGTCCCAGTCCATGTCCACGTTCAGGTCCCGCCAAATCCCATGACGATTGTGGATGGACTTTGTCAGGGTTGTCAAGTGCCATTTCTTGATCATAGCTTAAAGCTATTGGTGATGAAAGTATGCGAATACGGTATACGACAATACGACAATATCAACACATAAGGTAGCAGGTACAAACAGGACATCAGTTCAATAAGGTATCTTTCATTGTTCCATCGTGAGGTGAGGTGAAGCTTTCATCCACCATCTTAAGACTTTTTCATAGCCACAAGCTGCCTCCCAATCCATCAATCGCTGAATCCTACTAGCACAATGCATAAATAAAATATCTGCACCACCAGCAGATTACTGCATCTTCTCATGAGTAGCCATAAGGGAACCTAAAATGAATTAGCGATTTTCAAGAAACAATAAGATCAAAAGACTTACCGATGAAGGTGGTCACTAAGCGACTTCTAACTTGACAGATATCCTCTGGAACCAACCAAATGGTAGCTCCCATCTTTCTGGCGATACTAATACTCAGCTTGGCATTCATATATGCATCGTCGTCTGTTCGGCCAGAAGTAACCAGATCGTAGTCGACGTAGCTGCTCTTCATTCCGTTGAGAACATCGAGTAGGTAGATTCCAGTGCCTATGCTGGAGTCCTTAAATGAGCGAATGGATGAGCTCTTTCCACCCTTTTGACACATGCCGTTTGCCCACTTTACCATCTCAGCATCTGAAATCTCACGCTTGCCGAGACGTTGTGCCAATGCTGAAAGTGTTTCTGAAATGTCCTTGCGCATGAGTTGCCATACAAGTCCGAGAGTCAAGGTCCGTTGTCCATCCGTGATATCTGCGCCTTGAACACCCACAAGCGAGAATCTATTCTGCTTGCCGAGTTCAATGGCGTAGTTGGTGTTTTCCACAGCCTTGAATCTTGACATCTCTGCTCCACTCGCTGGAACCTTATTTACGTGTCGCCAGTTGACAGATCCCTTGATAACTTTGTCGAATGCTTGTAACAGAATCTGGCCATCTCGTAAGTCATCATAGAATGAGTTGACTGTTGGTTGAACATCGAGACTGTTAAGCCACAGTGTGAAAACTCTTGCTTCTCGCTCTCCTTCAGCATCAAAGTCGTCAATCTCTAGCTTCTCTTCTTCGGTGATTGCATCAAGAGCAGGCCATGTGTTGAACAGATTGGCTACGAAGGCCAAATTCAATTTCGGGTTACCAGCAACCAAAGACGTTGGGGTTAAGAATTTCCTGCAGCCAAGAGTGTCGGCATTCTGAAGAACTTGCTCTGCTCGTTGAAGGAGGTCGCGAGTCTGTAATGGACCACGTGTGCAATGCTCTGGGGCGATCTGTGCCATGAGTACAGTGTAATTCTCTCCATCCTTGACATCGCTTGAGAAATTGGCGACTCTTCGTTGCCAGCCAGCAGCTTTCAGGTGAAAGTTGAACCATCTCAACAAGATCTGCTCGGGAGGAAGTCGCAAGAACTGTTCGAGTGTCTCGTCCTCGTCTAGAAGACGATACAACTCTGGATGCAGCTTGATGTCAATCTTGCCCAAAAGACCTCTTCGAATAATCTGCCAAATAAGTCCAAGGATCAAATGCTCGCGCACTTCAATCATATCACCACTTCCAATGTTTACAACTGAGCAACCAATACCCTTCGCAGACTCAATAACGATGTTGTTATTTTCCGTCATATGAAATGCATTGAGCGTCTTGATCTTCTTTCCAGGACGGTTCAAAACACGCTCGTCGATCGTATCTGGGACACTGTCGTTGATCAATTTTGCGAGCACTAGACCATCTTTGCAATCATCGAACATTTCGAAAGTATCCGTTGGGAAAGGCAGTCGGGAGCCCAAATCTGGGTCGCCAGCCAAAACAGCATTGATGTGACGAGTGAATTCTGTTCTCTCATCCTCGTTGATAGTATGGGTAACGTTTGAAGACGAGCCTTGCACTTGAATTCGTCCGCTTACACTTCCTTTCGAAGCATGGCCGCCTGTTTGCTGAGATACCACTCCGCCTCTTGCAGGAGACTTTGGGCCAGTTGACATGCTCTTTTGTGCCGGAGAAGAATTACGTAGTTTTGAAACTAGCTATATAAGATGTCAGCCGCCTGTATACTTCAAAATTTAATGCAGCGCAAAACGAAGAGAATAGCCCATAAACCCAATCTACCAAGACAATTCTTTCCAAGACCTGCCAGCCAGTTTTTTCCAGTTTCAATATGGCTGACTGATAGCTTAAGAAAGTCTAGGTGTCCGGAGTGTACAGTTTGAATTGGGCATTTGAAAGCCCACAGCCTAGCTGGTATGAAATCACCAGCACATTGTCTTTGTGCATGCGAAAGAGCTTCTGTGCTCGTGTTTTCCATGTGTCGCGCGCGCAAAACAAATATCCAGTCACTTACTCCAACAAAGTCATCCAACTCTACTCTCCTCGAGGAATCCAGCTCAACCTCCTTCAGTGCCTGACGGACCACATCATAAGGTTGTCTCTCGCTCGACTGTGTCGCCTTGATAGCCGTCGCCTCATCTATGTATCCTTTATCGTCGACATCCAATCTGCGAAAGGCATCCTGGAGGCCAAAGATTTCGTCTTGTTGGAATTGAGGGTATTTCCTGAGTCCAGTAAGCACAGCCCCGGCAGCGTTGGGCATCGACCAAATACCTCTGCAACTTAATGACATTCATGATGGCAATTCGAATCGCTGCGTCTCTCTCAGTGTTGCGCGCAACCTTTTTAAACCTCTAGTCTTTGTCTTTGTTTGGGGGAAGTGAGTGGTGCGCCGATGCAGCGACGAGGGGTAGGTATAGAGGGGTCGTTTTAGCAAATAAAGTTGCAGTTCAGACGTCTCAGTCTCGTCAAATCTGGTGAGGGTTAGGTGGTGGGTTGGTAAAGTTTTGCGAAAGTGTATGAATAGAAGCAGAAGCAGAATCAAGAATGCTTCCAAGAGATGATGTGAATTGGTTATCGATTGGATGGGTTCCCTAGAAGTTCAATTGATTGTTCCTTCACCTTCCACCTTCCACCCTTCCACCCTTCCACCTTGACCAAGATGATGATGATGCGACCTGCTTTCACTGCCCCACGCCACCATTTTCCATTCCGTAATGCAGCGTCAGGCCCCTTCAGGCTTCTAAATCCCGACTGTCCGCTTTTATTTCCCAGCACTTTGCACTGCCAACTGGTTCAATTCTCACCCCAGCAGGACCCAACTAAAGCAAAAAGTGTCTTTCCAACCTGAACCTGAAAAAAGGTGAGCGAATCACCGAGTCTGCCGGCGTCAATTTCAATGGAACTCTAAGAATAGGTGGGCTGGCATTGACTGGGCATTCACGGGCATCACTGGCAATAACTGGCAGCCTTCCGCCTTCGCTGACGACGACGCTTCCTTACACGTCAATCCCAAGACGGTCAGTCTGTCACCTCCTGTTAGGCTTCTGCGTCTGTCCCGGTTAAGCTTCACCTCATCTCGCATCGCATCGTACCTCGTGCTTCTAGGTACTGTATCGTATCGTATCGTATCGTACCGGACCGTCCGTATGGAATCTTCTTCTGCGGAGCTAGAACACGTCAAGGGGGTGTGGGAGCGGATGAGAGGGAACAGTCCCATCTACGCCTTTCTTCTCTCGGATGCCCTTCTCGTCTCTGCCTCCAAAGGATCCATCACTGCTCGTCTGGTGCTTGGTCCAAACCATGTCAACTCCAGGGGCACAATCCATGGTGCTGTGTCTGCTACGTTGGTAGACTGGAGCGGTGGGTTGGCTATTGCTACTCATGGGATGGAGAAGACGGGCGCAAGTATCGATATTCACGTCACCTACATTGGTACAGCACACGTAGGCGACACGATTGAGATCGAGGCACTGGCGAACAAAGTCGGTCGTTCCATGGCATTCACTACGATTAGGATTTGCAAGTTGGTTGATGGAGTGCCAGGTCCAATGGTGGCTACAGCCTCTCATACCAAGTACATTTCTCAGCCAAAGTCATGAGATAGAGAATGAAGTTAGAGCAGTGTACACGCCATCTTCTTTGTGTTTGGCATGCAATTCATAGACTATGATTGCTGGACTCACTCGGATGGCGGAGAGCAATTGTCCCAAGCTATAGCTTGAAATACTTGCTTACCTATTCTTGTATGGGTGCAAGTAATGGCAAAGGGCTAAAAATACTTAGACATTCTATTCTCATTAGAAATAGAGAATTTAGAGACCGAAATCAAAACACATTCATTTCTAATATTAAATCTTTGGTGCATGCTATTTAGTTGAATTGTTGACTTCCCGATGTTGTAGTCGATTGCGGGGGTTGGAGGGGTGAAATATTTTGTAGGAAACTTTTTCTCCCTCGCCATCAAATCAATAACTCGAACCATCAACATTTCAACTCCCCAACAACAATCCCTTTCAACATATACAAGATGGCTGTCTGCAAAGTCTGTTCGCAGCCTTTAATTGTTGAGCTCGATTCGGATTCTTTCGACGAGGCAACCTCATCTACAGTTGGCCAGGCTTCTTCTGCTCCAGACGACGTACTTCTGGCCTGTGGATGTCACTTTCATTGGTAAGTCTCAATTGTTTATTTCATTCATGCGACTATACTTGCTCTTAACTACTTCTGCATTTTATTGCCTGCCTACTGGGTGTGGAAGACTGTGCTTTTGGCGGCAGCACATTCTTCGAGAATTTCGTCGTTAAATTCGAAGTCATATTTTTTAGCACTACCCCACCAACTCTTCTCTCACAACCCACTCCAATCCCCAAGATATACTCAACTCGAATGATTTATGCTGACCAAAACCAGGCAATGTCTTCTCGATGAATCAGCTCAAATCGCCCTAGATCTCGCATGTCCAGAGTGCCAAAACTCCATCGCATCAGCACCCCTAGGAGCATCAACGCAACCGCAACTTCTCGTCCGCTATCACAATGAGGGAGGCATCCAGAACAATCTGGACATCATGCCCCTCGTCATCGAAGAAGCTTACCTCGAAGCCAACCCAGCCGCTCGACCAGCACGCGCTTTCATGACCATGTGTGGCGAAGGAGACGTAGCTGGTATTGTTGAGCTTCTGAAAGCTCTCGAGGAGGAGCCGGATGAGGGCGACATGTCACCGTCGCAGTTGCTGAGATTCCAGGATCCTCTGGACGGTGGGAAGACGGGCTTGCATGTTGCGGTTGAGAGGAGTCAGCAGGAGACTCTTTGGCTATTGCTTTGGCTTGCGTCTAGTATTCCTACGAATGCCTTTCCTGAGGAGGTTGCTCAGGCTGCGGGGACGATGGATGCAGGACGCGAGACTGCGGGTGGAGTGGATATCAGGACTCTGAAGGATGAGCAAGGGCGGACGCCGGAACAAGTGGCGAGCGAGGTGGGTGGTGCTTGGGCGGGAGTAGTCGGTGCTGGCGTTCTTCGAGTATAATAGAGTGTGATACGAGCCATGGGAATGGTTTTTATGGGTTCTTTAAACAGCTGGCTATCATGTGGAGAGCATGGTGTACATTGATACATATGCATAGACCCGGCTCCATGGCAATATCCGTCGCAACTCGGCCTCGGGTATAGTCCGAATGAAATCGATGCGTTCTATCTTATTAATTCTCGATCATATTATACTTTAGCGATGATTAATTATACCATTCATCTATCTTTGGCTATTTTTATGTCAGCCGCCGTCCTGCAGCGGCGCGAATGACGTCAGACCCTTTCATACTGATAGTCTACATTTCTCGAGATCCGGCACTTCCTCCATCTCTTGCCCAGACCATGAGAACTTCACAAACTAGGTACTCATAGGTAGAGAGATCGCCAGTCACACGACCATTTCTATGTAAATTTACAAGGCTAATTGCTTTGCCTCGGAATCAATGGATCTACTGGTAAGGTATGCATTTCAAATATGTGGTTCCTTGCAGCTTACTGAATTGATCACCACCACATCATCTGCACTCTGTCAGACTTCTTTTCACTTCCCCGAGCTGCCGAATCTCACGACTCAGTTTCTCTATCTTTCAAAGAGCCTCCAAAGATGCGTTTGCATCATCTTTAAATATTCTCATTCAGCCTCATTGTTCTGGCGGACACTAAGTTACTGTCTCCATCTCATACCGTCGTACCCAAAAGGCACTGACATATGAAATACACAACGGTCGTACATCGTGATCGTGTCAGATATACCCTGTCAAGCCAACGTGTAAGAAGAGATCAGAGCCCTGTGAGGTGAATGTCGTACCACAGACGGTGCTCAACCCACGCACGCGAATCTTGAAACAACCAAAGCTTCTGCCTGGAGTCGACCCTGGAGGCGAATTGTTCTCTAAAAGACTTTCGCTTGAAAAAGAAAGCTTATTTGGCTAAATCCCACGACTTCGTCACTTACACCAGCAAAATCGTAGCCATGTCACGATTAGCACCTACCAGTCAACCGCGAGAGGCCAGCCGATCGTCTTCCATGGACCGGGAGCCGCAATTGATAGGCCAGTTGAATGTAGATGGGACTGCGAATTTACGTATCGATCATACGTACACCAAATCGGCTAATGGCCAAGTACCAAAGTCCTTAAAGGCAGCATTGGATGAAGCCTCTGGCCAGCGACGAGAGAGCTCGGCGTCTGATTCCATCGCATCGGATGCGAGCGAGGAGGATTATGATGCGATGAAACACGACCCTTCAACTGTGATTGCGGGTGCTCGAGGTGGGGGATTTGTGAGCGAAGCGAACGAGTCGGCTGATGAGGTGGTGGTGGTGAATGGGAAGAAGACTTATGAGGATATAAAGTCTAGTTCAAAGTCACGTCCGACACCTACGAGGTTGAAGAGTATCCCTGTTACGTTGAACAAATTGGGCGAGAAAGGAAGATATATCTTGACAGCTGACGACGAATCGCTGAGGCAGATATTGAAAGCTGGAATGGAGCGTGTAAGTTTTGAAATGTATAAGTGTTTGTTGACAAAATACTTATTGGAACAGGTCAAAGATCCAGCAAAGAAGCGCCGCAGCAAGTTCAGTGACTTGGTTTTCACGCGGCAGTTTACAGCATTTGACAATCGAAATGCGGAGACCGCAGAATCTCCATTTCATGGATTCTTCGTGCTATTTTGGCTAGGCACTGCTATTTACACTGCCCAACTGTTTGCTGCAAATTGGCGAGCTCATGGCAGTATCCTTGGCAGTAACGAGATCATGAAAATCATGTTTCATCGGGACTTGATTGTTCTTGGATTGTCAGATGGAGTCATGTGTGCATCTACAGTGTTCGGATTCATTTTGCAGAAACTGATTCAAAAGGGATATTTGAGTTGGAATAGGGAAGGGTGGATTATTCAAAGTGTAAGAATTGCTACATGTTTGATCTTACATGTAATCTTGCTAATGTATACTTTAGGTATGGGAGCTCGCTTACATATGTCTGGTGCTCGGCTGGACTCTGTTTCGGGAGTGGCCCTGGACACATACAGTATTCTTCGTAATGCATGGCATAGTAATGTTAATGAAGCAGCATTCCTATGCATTTTGTAAGTCTCTATCTTTTACTTTTATATGATCCACTAACAACCGTCAAGATAATGGCCATCTCTCGGAAAATCTCAAGTTAAGAGAAACTCTGAAGCGAAAATTGAAATACCTTGAAAATATTGCACCAGTCCAAACACCTTCAGCTACTACTCCCAAGGTGTCTTCTCTGCCTACTTCGTACCTGGACCACAAACCCACTGCCTCCGAACTAAGCCATCGAAGACAGTCTCTTCATCCATCAACTGATGATTCAACTTCCAACGTTTCACAGGTTGCTGTCGCCATCGAGTCCGGCGAACCTCTCGACATCGACCAAATCCAGACTTTCGAGCGCATCATGAAATGGGAAATCGACGCCTTGACAGACGATCTAAAAGGCAAGGCCACTGCAAGCACAATGACATATCCCAACAACCTCACCATCGCCAATCATTACGAGTATATCGTCCTGCCAACTCTAGTCTATGAACTCGAATACCCACGCTCAGACACTATTTCATGGTATTACGTTGCCGAGAAAACAGTTGCTGTCTTTGGTATTCTCTTCATCATGAATTTGGTCTCACAAGCGTATATCTACCCAGTAGTCGTCAAAACCATCGAGATGAAAGACGCCAATCTCCCTCTCCTCGAGCGTCTCCAGCATTTCCCCATGATCCTCTCTGATCTCATCTTCCCCTTCATGCTCGAATACATGATGGTATGTCTACTTCCTCCCCCCGCTTCACAATCAACCTACTAACCACCTTTACCACACAGACCTGGTACGTAATCTGGGAATGCATCCTCAACCTCCTCGCCGAAATAACCTACTTCGCCGACCGCGGCTTCTACGCCGACTGGTGGAACTCGGTGTCCTGGGACCAATTCGCGCGCGACTGGAACCGACCCGTACACAACTTCCTCCTGCGACACGTCTACCACTCGTCCATCTCGTCGCTGAAAGTCAACAAGGCCACCGCGACGCTCATCACGTTCTTCCTGTCGGCGTGCGTGCACGAGCTGGTCATGTGGTGTTTGTTCAAGAAGCTGCGCGGCTACTTGCTCGTGCTGCAGATGACGCAGTTGCCGCTTGTGAGTCTGAGTCGTACCCGCTGGCTGAAGGGGAAGAAGACGTTGGGGAATGTCTTCTTTTGGGTCGGGATCTTTACGGGGCCTAGTTTGCTGTGTAGTTTGTATTTGATCATTTGATCATGTGGTGCGAATTGGGGGAATTGGTTAGGAATTGGGCGGGCGTTCGAGATGGGTGGTGGTTTGATCTGGTAATATGGGTTGGGCGGAGTTCATCTTGCTTAGCGGTCTGATATCATGGACGGATGCAGAGGGGATTGAATCTCATCTCATGCCTTGTATAGTATTGTAGATACTCACGAAGATACCCAAATGAAAGTGGTTCATTAGATCGAGACGCTGATCATGCTAAAGTGGTCCTTACTAGCATCTTCTCTATCTCACAATTTTCCGAATTCAGCCCGGTCTGTGTAGTTTTCTTTTTAGTCTCTGTTAGCGAAAGTCGAAGGACTTTGGTTTTACTAGCACTAAGACCAGAGACTATAACAAATGCTACAACGACACAGCATATTCCATTAAACAGCTCCACTAATGTCTGTGTATCTACTCACTGATTTCTGGACTAACTCTACCATGCCGACTTCGTACATCCAACAAACCCTAATTACCTACCTCAAATACTAACACTCGTTAGCCACCTGGTCGGATAAAGCACTTTTACCATCTCCATAACGTGGCTACATGTGTCACTCACTAAATCTCCACCTTATCCTCGCTTCGCTGGGTAGTAGCTAGTACTTATCTGCTACTAAGAGGAAGCGTACCGAACTTTGGTAATTCTCGAGCTAATTGCTGGGTTGGCGTCATTTTGGAACAGTTTGGTGGACTTGAGATGGGGAGTGGGGAATGGGTATTGTTTGCTTGAGTGAGTCGGGTGTGAGTAGATTCACGAGCTACTACTTTAGGTGTCTTTTTACCTAATATTTTAGGTGTGTAGGTAGATCTGTAGGTATAAAGACATCGCCCAATCCTCCTACCCACCAATTCACCAACTCATCAATAGAGAAAGGCTTAGTACGCGATCCAGCCTTGGCGCACTTTGGAGCTTTCTGGAGGGATGAAAAACCTCGTACTTAACAGTTAATACAAACCAGCCTTTCGTACCAGCTTGCTTCCGATCTAGTCCGCTTCTCTCCAATTCACAAATCTACCAATTCAAACCAAAGGCCTTCACAAATCAGTACTTCATACCACCACACCACCACCACCAACAACAACAAGAAACCCAAAATGTCAAAATCAAATACCGCCGGACCCATCGCAGTCCCACCCACCTCTTCGTCCCTCCAACCAACACAATGGGACCCAGCACACCTCTCATCCGCCCTCCAAGCCTTCTACACCACGCAGCTCGCCAACGTCATCCCCCCCGTCTCGGACCACGACCAAGCGCTCCTCGAAGGCGTCACGATACACCTGCACCCGGGGTTCCGCGGGCGGGAGTCCGGGATGCCGCAAATCCTCCACGCGACCGCCTACCGCCTCCTCGTGCAATCCAAGTGCCTAGCCACGTTCCTGCTCCTCGTGCGTCAAGGGCTGATCACGACGCGAGGGCTGAAGAAGCCGCTGGAGCTCGTCAATATGCAGAGCAACAGGGGCGGCATCCTCGATGCGCTGAATGCGCTCGCCGCGCTGGGGTTCGTGGACAAAGTCGTGAGCGAGACGGTGGAGACGGAGGAGGGCTTCGATGCCCTGGGCATGTTTGGCGGGTACACCGTCCCGCTGACATGGCTCGCGACCATGATTGTGCGTGGTGCGCGTCCCGAGGGCAGTGATGCCTGGTTCCTCATACGTCGCATCGCTGAGTCCGGGATCCTGGGCGCGTTGGACGAGACGATGATGCCGAGCTGGTGGCCGGATTCCGAGGGAGGCGAGACGAGGATTGCGGTCGATGCGGATGCGGGGTGGTACGAGGGGAGGAGGGGCAAGAATGGAGATGCGATGTGCTTCTTGCTTCCGCATGCGCTGGAAGCCGTACCAAGCATGGACGAGCTAGAGCGTTTGAACGAGACGTTCGAAAGAGAATTAGGGGCTTTTCGGGGCTTGTATAGACGGTTCTTCGAGTGGGAGGGTAGTGGAGTGAAGGAGGCCCTGTTGGAATAGGAAATGAATGGAATGGTGTGAGCATGCACCTCTGTCTTCCGACCAAGTCGCCGTATCTCACACGACCGTGCAAGGGAACAGCATCGAGCGCATGTCGAGATTGGTAAATTGGCTCATGCTTAAGTGAGTCTCGCACACCCATTATTCATCACCAAGCAACGTGATGTCAAAAGAGAATCCCCAAAGTCATATTAAGCTGAACGGTCCTTCGAAGCAAGCAAGAATATCATATTTCAATAATTGACTAAAGAGTGAATCTGGGACGGGCAGGAAATACTGTACGAGGTGTACGAACTATATGAAATTCAGATTTTAATCTGAAAGCCTTTGGAATCTTATATCATTGTGGTGGAAATTGTAGGTTTGTCTGCATCTTGCAGACAAAATCGGGAAAAAAGGCCTTGATTTGAAATTCGAAATTTTGACGCTTAAGATGTTTGAAGAGAATTGGCGAATGTCTTATTACTTTCCATAACAGTGATAAACCACTGAGCTTAAGCACTTGCGTAGCACCAACAACTCACGCATACCATAAAGAATCATATAAAACGATCATCAAACAAAAAACCAAACACAGTAGTCAAGAAGGGTGTATTGTATGGACGTCACCCCTCTCCTCGTTCCCCTTCCATCTCTCATACACTCTACTCTATTCCACTCCAGCAGCCTGATGAACGGCATCTATAGATACGCCATGCCAAGCGATGCCACGACATAGCTTCCCGCTCTCGCTCTCTCTACAACCAAAGCAGAGCCTGCTGACCCAGTCGCTCATGCAACTCATCATCTTATCTCGTCTCGTCTTATCTTCTTATCTTCGCATCCATGCCATCTCGCTTGGTATCTTCGATCCCGCTATAATGTCGACTGTCTGAACACAAAAAGCCAGCCAAACTAAGTAACCTATCTCCCAAAAACAAAAAGATCTGTCCATTCATTCAATTCACCAAAACATGCCCGCCTTCATACATAGGCAAAATTTCAAACGCCAGGCATCATGCATGCAATCAATCATTCGTTCCCTTGAGACTCGGCTTGCCACTCACGGAGGAGAGCTCAACTCTCTCATCGGCTGTTCTCGTTCTCAACGAGATTTGGGAAATAGTATTCAAAACACAACGCAGTTGTTGTACATCCACTCGATTATTTCGGGCTCATACGAGAACCCATTCACTACCCCTCTTGATGAATTTGTCTAGAAGTAATCCCACATCGGTGAGGACGAATCGACAAATGTAGAAGCCGAAAAATTCGGCAGCGTGTCTGGTACAAAGCTCTAAGCCTACTTGAGTCTTGTCTGCGTGTCTCAGTCCAGGATCTTCCACTTGACGAGCGATTTGATCTACGAGAAATTAGTCTTTGAATGAGTGAAGAATGTCAAAATCTTACCAATGGCTTGCGCGGCATCAAAGAGCCTTGCCAGCGAGCTCATATAATTCGCATTTGGTCCTGTAAACTGGATAGAAGTGACATCTCTCTTTGCAAATCGAACTTTGGCAACGGAGGTCGAAGTCATAGGTAGCGTTGCCATTGTGATGATTTCCTTTGTTCCTTCAGCTGTAGCAGGTTTGTTGCTGTTTGCGTACGTATTCGATAATCCTACGCCAGAATTCTTGGATCTTAGTCTTCGCCACGAAAATGAGGAAGATTTGCTCGAAACGGTTCCCGTTTTAGACGCGAGGGAATTAAAATCGACTTCAGGTGCAGTTGCATCTTTGAACATGCCCCCAGAACTCTGCATTCCAACTTCACTGCCCAGTTTCTTTGTTAATGTAGCTTGAACTTGCTCCAGTACGAATTCCAACGACTGCATCTCCTCAAGGACGGCATCAGCGTCATATGTATCAACCTGAGCAAGCTTCATTAAAGCCGCAGTCAAGAAATCGCATTGTGCAATCTTATCTTCCAGACCTCTGATCTTGACACCCTTCACCCGCCAAACATCCCTGGGAACGAAAAGTTTCGTTGACAAATACCCGCCTCGTGGATGCGCAATGGTTTGGTAGAGTGCTCGCATTAACCAGAATGGTCGGAGCAGGTATTCAGTAGGACATGGCTCCAGAGGTATTGGAGCACCTGCATTCAATGGATTGGGAGAGCCTGGACTGTCTGGAGAATGAATGTCGCCATCGAATAGGTACATTCCACCTGTGGGTATGCCATTCATCTTATCCTTGAAGGCCAATGCAATAGGCGTAGGCAATACAGGAACCGCTGGGAGTCTGGCATTGGCATCTCTGGGATATTGTGAGCTTAATGGCGTGTTGGGAGACACATCGGATCCTCCGTCATCTAGATTTGACACTGATAGATTTCGACCTTTCAAATTCTTTAAACTTGACGAAGAGAAGTTCTTACGCAATCCAGCTCGAGATTGTGCTCTCCCAGGAGAGCCAGAACGGGGAAATTGACCATTCCCCTCGCTATCATTGGTGAAGCTTTGAGTAAGTGTTGGAGTGGGAGGCGACACTACCTCGGCGGAATTAGGGAAAGGAGACGCTGCAAGTCTTGCGGATTGAGGCATGCTCAAAGGTGGCAAATCGCTTAGCATCGAGCTTGGTTCTAACCGCTCCATAACGACTCCTGCAGTTTTTGGTTGAACAGGAATAGTGTCCACAGGCAATTGCGGAGGGGGCATGGATGGAGGTTGTGTCAAAGGTCCTAAAGGAACCGCGGGAATCTTTACAGCAGTCTCAATCTTAAGAGCTTTAGCATTCTGCCCAGACAAACGTCTACTTCGAACACTTGGGGCGCTTGATGTTGACAGCGGTGGTATTGCCGTAGAAGCCGAGGGAGGTGGTGGAGGAAGTGCCTGTGCTGGCGGAGGATGCATAGGAGGGGTCTTAGGTGCTCCAAGCGGAAGATGTGGAATGGTCGATTGAGATTCGGCCACTGTCGATAGTATTGTTCCTGCGGTTGTGGGATTTGAGCCTATGGAGCTGTTCCAAGTTCGTCCCGAGAAGCCACTAGAGTCTGACTCTCGTGGTAATGCAGACTTGGACTGGAGGCCAAACTCGAAATCATCCATAACATAGCCTCGAGTCATCTCTTCGAGCATGCGCTCCTCTTCTTCAGACTCGTTTCCATCATATTCTTCTTCACCTGGGGTTTCCTGACGTTGTTGCTGTTGCAAAAGTTGCCTCCTCCGTTCTCTCTCTCGAGCATCTTGAATTGCAGCTTCCCGCTCAGTCTGTCGGACTCGTTCTTTGGCCATCTCAACTTTCCGCCGAACATTGGCAACAATTTCGTCTTCGTCTTCATAGTCGTATCGTATAGATTCATGGATACTCATTGGTTCGAAGCCATCGTCGTACGCCGCTTCGACAGCCGCATCCAATGCAGCATCAAATTCAGCCTCAGTCTCACCACTCGGTGCACGAATGTGTTTCCTTCGAACAGCCAATGAGGAAGTTCTGGAATGTACGGAAGATGTCGTTGAGCCACCAGATTCATCAATGGTGTCCAACCATGACATCGACTCATTACTTGGAACCCGAGTATGTCCTTTCATCGGCGAAGTTGTCAAAAACTTCGAGCCGGAGAAGTCTGACTGCTGTCGATTATGATTGCCACCAGTAGGTTCGTAGGTCATAGGGGAAGACGGTCTCCTGGGTGACAGTGGCGGCGGATACATTGTCTCCAAGGGAGGGGCAAGACTTATGTTAGTTTCACCTATGCGTTCTCGCATTGGTGATTTCGAATACGATCGCCCGTAATACTGCTCGTTCTTTGGCCGATATTGCAAGGTATCCAAGCCAGAAGGTAGTAAAGACTCTCTCCGTTTAGGTAGCTGTGTTGTTGGAATAGCTCGGCCTAACTGAGAATCATCAACGTATGAATGGTCGTTAACAATCCTCGTCACAGTTGCTGTCTCGATTATCGCACCCTCGTCATCATCTATTGGCGACTGAAGCTCCTCGTCCCTGTAACTTTCTGGCCGTGCTGGGAGTGCTTTCCCGTCATCTCGAAGCTGTGGAGCTATCTTCCTCAGTTCACTTATCCGACTTGTGTATGTGTTGCGCTAGACTGTTAGCTATACCGCCTTACCAATTTACCAATCTGACCAGACACTTACAATAGCTTCAAGCTTCCGCCTGTCGTCATCCCCCGAACTTCGTTGCATAACCTGTTGGAGTAGTGCGCAAGCCTCGGAGTATGCTTGCATGGCGCCTTCAAAATTCTGCGCATTGTCGAGCAACACAGCCGTGTTGGCCTTCTGGAGTGCTTTGGAGAGCATGGCTTTTTGTGATGGTGGTTTCGAGCTTCTTCGAGAAGAGTTTGTACCTGTACTGCTTTTCCCCGCCTGCGATCGATGCCTCGAGTGACCTCTCGACCGTGGTCTTTCGCCTTCACCGTCTTGTCGAACACCCGCGCTCCCATCCACCGCCGAATTGGGCCCAAGTATAGGGGATGGACCAAGGTTCGCAGACCGCGATGTCGATGTTGTCCGTTTGTGCGAAAAGTCCCTTGGGCCTAGTGAAGAGTCCTCGAACCTGCCGAAGTAATCAACAGAACGGGCCGCTGCGGACAAGATCTGAGCCGTCGAAGGAGAAGGGGTTGTTGGCCCAATTGACGGTGAGGAATTGGTTAGAGATGCCTTCAGATCTGGCAGGGTGTTGATCGGAGGTAAAGTGATTAATGCGGGATCAATGCCCGGCGGTCGTGTAATCTTGATCTGAGACGAGGGGGAGTTCGCCGTGGGCGGTCGCGACTTTTGTAGCTTCCTCGGTGGACTCGTGTCTAAGAAAGAGTTTCCTACCGTACTCAAAGATATCCGCCTGGAGAAAGAATTGGATCGTTTGTGATTATGACTAGTGGTCGAGCTTCCTTCAGTACTTTTGGACCATCGGTTGAGGTTTCCCCCTGACTCGGCCGGGGTTACAATGGAGTTGGAGTTGACTGCATTTTGCGACGGCGCAGCGGGCTCACGACTCTTGGATTTTAATGCGTTAAAAGACGAAGACCGGCGATGGGAGAGAATTCGATTGTTCGTACTTGAAAAGCCCGTTCCAAATCGACTGGTAGGAGGCTCAATTCCTGAATGAAAGGCAAAGGGAGACTCATCGCCGTTCATTTTCGACACTGGAGACTGGCGCCGAATAGGGACTAGTGCATCGCCGAACACCACTGGGACCACTGGAAAACCCCACAAAGATCCAGAGCCAGGGCCAGAACCAGACCTAATTGAGTGGCCAAGAATGTGCAGTGTGTCCACCAGAAGGAAAAATAGGAGGATTAGACGGTGTGAGGAATGATGGAATGGGGGTTGAAGAGAAGATAAAGTATGGTGTTTCCTCGAAATGTGGATGAGACGGTGGAGTGATTGTAGGACCTGAAATCTGTACCTGGACCTGTCTGTACCTGGACCTGAACCTGAACTTGTACTTGTGTATCTTCCTTATGTAGGTACCTTACTCGATATAATATGTCAGGGCACCAAACGTATTCCAACCTGTTCAACTGTTCAACTGTTGTGATCCTGTGGTCCTGATGGTCTCTTCTGCGTGCAACTTTCGTCTCGATTCGATCCTGCATACAGCCTGTCAGCATCCAGAATTCAGGACCACTTCTGCACAAGAACAACCAGTGACCATTAACCGGTCAACTTTCGTCCTCGAAAGCCTCCAGCCAGAGCATCGTATCACTCGACATGCTGCTTCTGCGTAATCATCCCACATGGCCTCGACAGCTTCTGAATAGGCATGAAAGAGCTACCATGTCGACGGAAAGATGATGCATAGGCATCGCGCCGAGTATATCGTAGAGAAACCTCCGTCAAGAACCTTTGGAAACTATGGACTGGGTCCACAATAATATTCCAGGTCGAAGAAACTCTGCCACATCTGCCATTCAACCAAGAAATCACGCACCTTGTTGCACGAGCAATTGTTCCAAACACTTGTATCTTGTAGCCTCGACGGTCCAATGTCCTTGATGAGCTTGCGGATTCGATTTCCTAAGGGCTAGGAACCTTCCGGCCAGATACTAGCAGTAACAGACCCGTAGCAATCGTATTCGGTGGGATGGTATTCGAAGTGGTAGAAATCGCGTTCAAAGTGTCCGAGATGTATATATTGTCCACCAAGCTTTCCAGCAATCTTTCCACGCCCGTTATCAATATTCTTTCCTTGATCCTATTGCCTTGCTGAAGAAGTTCGTAATCTACCAATCGCGATAGAGGACAATTCGTCGGCGTGCTTCGTGATATGTCTAAGACAAATTCGGATTCGGCCTCGTCGGCGCCTAGATGTACGAGGCAAAGTCACCAGCTGATTGATGACTATTGCGGGGTCTGTTCTCTGAGGTCCAACGGTTCGAATTGAGAGTCGCGATTGAAATTGCAAGAGGCTGAAGAACAGTATAAGTGTCCTAGTACTGGTGGGAGTGAGAGAAAAAACATCAGACACGGACACGAACGGAACGGTACAGAGAATAAAGGTATCCTATCCTTCACTCCCAAGAACCCAAGAACCCAAGAATTCAACAGCCAGCTAGAAATCGAATCGAGCGCCAGTTTGGCTCTCCCGCCGCACGACGCCCTCGAGGAGTTTCCACTTCTTCCTTCCGACCCTCCCTGGCCTGGCTTTGGATCAATTCAGGGGGTCAAATTGGGTATTCAGGATAACTTTCCCCATGTCTCTTGTCGCGATCTTGTCCACAGTAACCACTGCAACCACTGCAACCACCACTGTAACCACCGTCCTCACAGTATCCCCAGCCTGGTTCAACCTTGCTCACTCACCAGGTTTCTAGACGGCCAATAAGCAGAGTGTGCGCAATTCAGTGGACCGCTCCGTTCCCGCGAGTTTACATTTCGTCTCCCCTATCGATCTATTGATGGGTCGTGAGCATCCCCTCAGTTCTCATGGTTCTCTACCTAAGTTCCCTAACACGTGTTGGACGAAGAAACGGTTAGAAAGCAAACGAGGTCGATTCCCGGCTCTTTGACTTCAATAGTCCTCGATCATCTGCAGAGAGTTTTTGATTTAGGTGACCTATCCACGGTAGTTGCAGCAAGTATGCATGAAATACCGGGCTTGTCTTGGGCGTTGAGCCGCCTTTTCGTGGTGGGATTCACGAATGTGACAATTGATAGCGCGTCGAGATATCAATACCTTACTTGGTATAATAGAGGGACAGTAGACATATCACATCTGCGCTTTGTTACTGTATTATTGCCTACAGTACCTATCTATCTATCTGGATATGGCCCTACAGTACAGTATGGGTCTCCAGCAATAAGCAATACGACATACGACAGTCCTCGGGCCTGGATGCGACATGGACGGACTCTTCCTTCGGACAGCATGTCCAAAAACATCCAGGTTGCCAAAAGGGATATACTCGGCTACGAAAATCATACAATAGATATAGAGTTAAGTCTCCACTCATAAAGTACTGTATATAAAGGTACCAGACCAGACCAGACCAGACTAGGGAGCTAACTTTGAAGCTGACGTGACAAAGACTGGGAAAACATAAGGTAAAGTATCGCATTTACCGCGCGACAACAGCACCAGCAGCATCAGCGCGAAGAAAAGAAAAAGAGTCAACTCCAAACTCTCACTCAACCACGATAGCGCGAATTCTGACCATATCTTACTTTATGTCAGAGCCATCCTTTGCTCGTGTATGAGAAGTAGATCATAACAAGTCTTTGCGCTCTCACGAAACTCGAACATGTCCCTTTTCGCTACCCAAACCGGTACCGATTTGGACGACGCTCGGTATTGAGTTTGATCTATCCCATGCTGATATTCTGATATTGGGGCATTCAAAGCCAGAATTGTTTGTCACGGAGAACCTTTCCGTCCGTCAAACAGAGGGAGGGATAGATGGATGGATGGATGGGCTGTGGTGTGGTGTGTGTGTGTGTGTGGCTGTATCAAACCCCTGACGAGCATCACTACTTTTGTACCTATCTTTGTACCCTTCCACTGCCGTGCCGTACGACATGAGCCATCAGTTGGGAGAACTTCTTGGGACCAAAGGAAAAGAACGCAACCATCCTTCGGACATAACTATACCAAACGAATTGCGCCAATATCGTCACTTTGCAGTGTGTCCGTCCTTACAGCGTGCGGTCATCAGGAAAACGGAGAATTGTATCCATACGCAGGACGCACGAAGAGAGTGCAGGCATCTCGATACTCGTATCCGTCCTCCACAGCTTTGAATTCAGGCTATGTCAATTCTCGTCGACGATACAACCTCGCATGCTACCCATCACCATCACCATCAACAGCATGTCCATCCACGAGTTCAAGTTCGTCAGCATTTCTTTTTATACCATGCCATCGTAGTCTGCCACGCGCAAGCCTAGCAAAGGTTCGAGACCACAAGTAGGATCCTTCTCGCCTCTTCCCTCTCACACAAACACCATCTCACCCCTCATTCTCACCATCCTTCTCGTTCTTCGCATGATCTTCGTTTCTTCTTCATCCTGATGCATGGATCGAGGTTCTGGCTAGATGCCTATCTTCCCAGTTGGCACGGATACCTACGAGTGCCTACAAGTACTGCATTCCCAAGGTTCTGCATGCTCACATTTGAGACCATGTCCGGAAGGGAAACCTTGAAACCACTCAGAGACTCGATCTCAGTCGATCTCAGGGTAGGTTACCAAGAATGTCGTGACGTTTCCTGAACAACTTCAAGTCTCCCCTCTCTCCTGTTATTTTTTCAATCACATTTTCATTACCTACACAACGGTCTGAAACGTTGTCGATCATTTATTCTCCGACTCCTTATCTTGTTTGTGCTTGGGTTGTCGGTGTTCCATGTTTTTCCGTGAGGAACGGAGGTCGAAAAGAGGTCCTCACGGCTGAGGTTGACATGTCGAAAGTTTGATGTTCCCGACCCCAAATGTCTTGAGTTGTTTCATCTCCATACTCCCACCCTGAAGCATGGATACCATTCCTGTAGTTCTGACTGGCCGGCTCGAGTTCCACCTCCATGTGTTGTGAAAACGTGGGTGACACGATAATAAGCTGTGGTGGACAAATGATTGGTATGTGTTCAGTCATTTTCTGTGCAGCAATATCGACCTCCCTTCAACCTGGGTTTTGGAATGCCAAGATCTCGCCTCGGGACTATGGAGATGGGATTTGGATTCCAGATGGGCGTGGGATTTACACTGTTAATCGGGTGTGTTGTTATTGTTTTTGGGCGAATGGAGAAGCTTTCTCCATATCTGGATCTTTTTTTCGTTGACTCGGGAGGATAGTTGGATGTTGGAGCGAGTTGAAGTTAGTTTCTATTCATGTCCAATTCAGGGCTTTCAATGAAAACACGTCTTCGGTTATTTCAAACCTACGGTATCAAACTCTAGCAATTCGGACTAGTGCATGCTACCTCTCAACTCATCTTCCTCGACACATCAACACCAACAACTAGGTCCCTAGATACTCTCCTGCAACTCATACCCCCTCCTCCCCTCCGTACAAAGCAACACCACGACTTCATCCCCCCTGAACCTCAAACCCTCCCTCCCCACCTCCTCCTTCCCCTCCTCAACAACCCTCTTCAACCCCGCCAACGCAGCAGCACCACACGGTCCCGCCTCCACCCCATACTCCTCCAACACTCCCACCGCAGCATGCACCTCCCTATCCTCCACCGCAACCGCGACATCCACTCCATCCCACAGGACAGGCCACGCGGACACAGAGAGCGTCCCACAGCACATACCCGTGCAGATCGTGTAGCTGGTAGCCACGCTCGTCATGACGCCTTCTTCAAAACTGCGCTGGAGACATGCGGCGGCGACGGGCTCGACGGCGATGATTTTCGTTTGGGGAGTTGGATGAGTTGGGGAAGTTGAGTGTAAATTCGAACGCGAATAATGCGCCACGGCTGCTTGAGCTAGACTCCCCACCCCCACAGGCGTAACCAGCACATCTACACCTCTACCCCTCCCCTTCTCCCTCCCCAGGACCTCCAAAACCTGCTCCTCCACCTCCCCAAACATCGTCTGATACCCATCCACGATCCAGCCAGGGACGTGATCGCCCTCGACCAGCGCCGTATCACTAATCAGCACGCCCCTCTCGCTCTCATGCCTCGTCGCCGCATCGCGCGTCCACAGCACCGTGGCGTCGTAGTCGCCGTCCACGACGATGACGTCGACGAGCGAGCTTTCGCTTGCGATGAGCGCCGTGGTGCGAGTGTCGACGAACCGTGGGACGTGGATTTGGGACCGGATGCCTAGGTATGAGGACATGCGTGCGACGGCCCGCCCGTGGTTCCCGTCCGTGGCGGCGTAGAGGACGAGGTTGGCGCGTTGGGTTGCGCTTGCTAGGACTTGTAATGGGATGATCGCTTCTTCTTCTTCTTCTTCCTCGCTTTCTACTTCCCATCCCGCCTTTCCATCCTCTCCCTTTCGCCCACCAGTCTCCTCATCGCCCTCTTCGTTCCCACTGCCATTCCTAGACCGACCAAGACCTAGCTTCGCAACAAGAGCCCGATATACGGCCCAGCTCGCACCGAGGATTTTGAACGCCGGGAGTCCCAGACGCGAACTCTCGTCTTTGAGGAGCAGGTGGCCGATCCCGAGCTCGGAGGCGATGGCGGGGAGGGAGATCAGTGGTGTGGGAGCGTAGTGGGGGAGGGAAGCGTGGAAGGGGAGGATGGAGCGGGAGGGGGCGGGGTAGCTTAGGAGATGAGGCGGGTTGTGGATGTGGATTTTAGAATGAGATTGGGGTTGGGATTGAGTTTTTGGTGGCATTTTGGAAGGTGGCTCCATTTGCTGGCTGGTTTGGAAGGGGATAGGAGGGGAAGGAGAAGAAAGGAAATGGGAGGCGAGAGGAGGTGGTGGTGGGATGGGAGGTGGTGAGGGTGGGATACCAAGCGGAATTGAGGATCGGAGGTGTGCTTCGGGACTCGGGACGGTTGGGTACTCCGGATGCGTTAGCCCTCGGAGATTTTGTTGCATGCAGAGCAGGGAATTTGATATTACCCTTATTACTACCTTATTGCTATCTAAGTAGCTATAAATATCTGCTAAGTTGCAACTGAAATTCAAGTAGATGTCGATAATCTAAAGTCTTGATCAGAGAAATAGGTAGTCGTGCACTTACCGTGAGAGTAAATGCAATAAGCGAGAAGTATTTGAACATGAGATAAAGAGCCTGTACTTTGCTACTTGAGTAAGTTTCGGGTCATGTATGACGCTTCTCTCTTGTGATTAATATTATATGATTCAAGCACTTTAGATTTATTGTGCTATGTAATTGTTTCAATGATTAGGTGTTAAACTCAGGACTAACCTCAGTAAGAGATCATGATTACTCTACATGAAATTGTTGCGTTAACTTTTGCTATTATTTGTCGCTCAATATTGTTTTATGAGACGTTGTATAAGTAAAGAAATGGCCTTTTCAACTGCAAAGATAAATTGCAGAGGTTTGTTTCTGCTGTATATTTAATTGTAGGCAAGGCTAAATCTAATTATCTACATACCTTGTAGGTATTGAGTCAAATGTATGACAAATTGATATTATGTACTTGACGGAGATAGCCTGCACAGTACAACGATTCATGTTACAGCACCCTTCAAATAAACTCATTTGCAGATTATGAATGATCATGTCAAAGTGATGAATAAAGCACGATTTATTCTCCGGGTATTTCCTGCTTTAGCTCCTCATACTATTGTGCAACTTTCCAAGAACCGATTCGACTTCTCAGAAACATAGACAATACTTCCTCGATAAGGATCAACAAGTCTTTACTTCAAAACCATCTCTCCACCTTATCGAACTTGAATCTTCTTATCCTCACCTCATCCTTACAATCAACCCCGCAGTCACGTGTGGCGGCGATCTCCCGTCCACATCGAGCTTGATCTTCACCCCACCTGTCATCACTGATTGAATAATCAGGACACTCTATACGCACGCCAATCTCCATACGATTCATAAGAAGAGCTCCCATACTCTTCCCCAAATATCTTGCAACTTTTTTGAGGATATAGTCCCACTCGCTCGCCAGTTTGGACCTTATCAAAACTTCAAACGCCGAACTGACCCTCAAGATGGGTGAACAAAGCCGAGCACGAGGGGTTAGGATAGCAATCGATGTGAGTGGTAGAGTGAACCCATGTACCTATCTAAAAAGCTTCATCATTGTTTTCTTTTTTTGGAGCCTCGCGCCTACTCATCACAATATACTCGCCTTATCAGATCAGCCACTTCTCTATATTGCATCAAGCGCTAACAATGGCTAAAGAGAGGTGGAACATTTACAGATTGCGTGGGAAATCCAGGCACTGGGAAAATGGAAGACGATGTGATCATCAAATTGCTTTCTGAAGACCCTTCAAATTATGATGATGCACCACTCGAGGGTATCAGGCGCCTTATGTCGAAATTCCTTGGCAGGGAAATTCCACGAGGCGAGCCACTGGACACTTCCAAGATTGAATCCATACGAATGGGAACCACGGTTGCCACAAATGCATTACTGGAACGAAAGGGAGAGAAGATTGCCATGGTAGTAACGAAAGGTTTCAAAGACTGCTTAGAAATTGGAAACCAATCGAGGCCGAAGATTTTCGACCTTGCGATCAGGAAACCAGATGTTCTCTATGAGGCTGTGGTAGAGATTGACGAGAGAGTTACACTAGAAGACTATGCAGAGGATCCAGAACGAACTAACACTAAAACTGTATCTCGAGATGTGCAAAATGGATCTGGTGATCACGACTTGGTCAGAGGACTCTCCTCGGAAGCAGTACGAATTTTGCAACGACCAAACGAAGAGACAATCCGAGAACAATTACAGAAAGTATATGACCAAGGAATCAAAAGCATTGCAGTATGTTTGATGCATGGGTATACATTCCCAGACCATGAAGCGTTAGTAGGACGAATAGCAAACGAAATCGGTTTTAGTCATGTTTCGTTAAGTCACGAACTCATGCCAATGATCAAGCTAGTACCAAGAGCGACCTCAGCCTGTGCTGATGCCTATCTCACACCAGTTATCAAAAAGTACATTGCTGGATTCCAGAAAGGTTTCGAAGGTGGTCTCGGCACACAAGGTGTAAAGGAGGAAGGTGGAGAGAGGGGAGCCAGATTCTCGTTTATGCAAAGTGAAGGAGGTTTGGTCGATGTCGATAAGTTCTCAGGCCTAAAAGCAATTCTGTCAGGTCCTGCTGGAGGCGTGGTTGGATATGCACTTACGTCATATGATCCTAAGACAAAAACCCCGGTTATTGGCTTTGATATGGGTGGCACAAGTACAGATGTGTCCCGGTATGGATCTGGTCGATATGAGCATGTCTTCGAAACTACCACAGCAGGTGTGACAATCCAGTCTCCACAACTGGATATCAATACTGTGGCAGCTGGTGGAGGTTCACGTCTGTTTTTCAAGAATGGTCTTTTCGTGGTAGGTCCGGAGTCCGCTGGTGCGCATCCAGGACCAGGATGTTACCGAAAGGGAGGTCCTGCAACCGTGACCGATGCGAACCTCTTCCTCGGTCGACTACTACCTGACTTCTTCCCCAAAATCTTCGGTGAGAATGAGGACGAAGGATTGGATGTCGGGGCTAGTGAAAAGCTTCTCAGAGAGCTCACAGAGCAGATTAATAAAGAGAACGGCAAGAATATGAGTCCTGACGAGGTCGCATATGGTTTCCTAATAGTAGCTAATGAAACGATGACACGACCTATTCGCTCTTTAACCGAGGCCAAAGGTCACGATACCTCAAAACATCGCCTTGCAACCTTCGGTGGGGCTGGCGGGCAACATGCAGTAGCCATTGCAGAAAGTTTGGGCATTCGTCAAATTTTGGTGCATCGTTACTCATCCGTCCTCTCAGCATACGGTATGGCCTTGGCAGATGTTGTCGATGAGCGTCAGGAACCAGACTCAAAGGTTTGGAAGGACGAAGGAGAAGCAAAAGATTCATTAAAGAAAAAAATGGCGGAGCTCAAAGAGAAATCGAGTACGTCACTGAAGAATGAAGGATTTGATGACGACTCCATAGTTTTCGAGGAGTATTTGAATATGCGATATCGTGGAACCGAATCTGCGCTTATGGTGGTAAAGCCTGAGGAAGAAGATGTACAAAAGGAATACAACGGCGACGATTGGGCGTTTGGTAAAGCATTCGTGAAACAGCATCAACAGGAGTTTGGGTTTACATTACCGGATCGGGATATCATAGTTGACGATGTTCGGATTCGCGGCATTGGTAAAAGCTTTGAGGGATTGGAAAAGACGGTCGATGAGCAGTTGAAAGAATTGAAGCTAAAGGATGTTAAGTCTGGCGAAAAAGAGTACAAGCGGTCAAAGGTCTACTTCGATGGTAGCCGGCAAGATACTCCTATCTACAAGCTCGAAGACTTGGAAATAGGTGACCGAATTAAGGGACCTGCCATCCTTGCAGACGGAACACAAACTATTGTTGTTACTCCAGGTTCCACGGCACTGATCATAGAGACTCATGTTGTCATCAACATTGGCGAGAAGGCACTCGACGAGTGAGTATTTCCATAGTGTGGCTCGCTTATTTCCAAATTACTAATTCTTTCATAGGGTATCAAAAATGGATACCGAAGAAGTTGATCCTATTATGCTTAGCATTTTCGCACATAGATTTATGGCTATTGCGGAGCAAATGGGGAGAGCTTTACAGAAGACTTCAGTCAGTACTAATGTCAAAGAGCGTTTAGATTATTCATGCGCTCTGTTCGACTCAACGGGAGGCTTGGTGGCAAATGCACCACATTTACCAGTTCATTTAGGTTCTATGTCAACTTGCGTTAAGCGACAGGCTGAGATATGGAGTGGAAAACTGGTGAAGGGCGACGTTATTGTCTCCAACCACCCAGAGTTTGGAGGGACTCATCTTCCAGACATCACCGTCATTACTCCTGCCTTCAACGAGAAAGGAGACAAGATCCTCTTCTATGTTGCATCAAGGGCACATCATGCTGATATTGGAGGTATTCTTCCAGGTAGTATGCCACCACACTCTAGGGAGCTATATCAGGAAGGTGCTGCAATTAAATCAGAGAAGCTGGTCAGCGCAGGCAAGTTCAATGAGGAGCGAATCACAGAACTTCTCTTGCACGAACCTGCAAAGTACAAAGGATGCAGTGGAACGAGGTGTTTGGCAGATAATATTTCGGATCTCAAAGCTCAAATCTCGAGTAACATGAAGGGCATTAACCTCATCTCAACCCTGATCGAAGAGTATGGCGAGGATGTTGTTAACTTCTATATGGTCAACATTCAGAATAATGCTGAGCTCAGTGTCAGGAATTTGCTGAAGGATGTCAGCAAGAGATTCGAAGGTCAAGACCTTTCGGCTGTCGATTATATGGACGACGGAAGTCCAATCAAGCTCAAAATCACAATCGATGCTGAGAAGGGAGAAGCCGTATTCGATTTTGCTGGAACAGGACCTGAAGTTTATGGCAATACCAATGCTCCACAAGCAGTAACTTACAGTGCAATCATCTATTGCCTTCGTTGTCTCATCTCTGAAGATATACCTCTCAATCAAGGCTGCCTCAAGCCGATCACAGTCCTTATTCCACCAAAATCATTTCTCTCACCATCCGACAAAGCTGCGGTTGTGGGTGGCAACGTTCTGACATCTCAACGTGTTACAGATGTCATTCTCAAAGCATTCCAAGCTTGCGCTGCTTCACAAGGAGACTGCAATAATCTTACATTTGGTTTCGGTGGTAACGTGGAAGGTCAAAAGGACGTCAAAGGTTTCGGCTACTACGAAACGATCGCTGGTGGCAGCGGTGCAGGAAAAAACTGGGACGGCACGAATGGAGTACACACACATATGACAAACACACGCATCACCGACGCCGAAGTCTTCGAGCGTCGCTACCCCGTCATCCTACGTGAATTCTCTCTCCGAGCCGGATCTGGCGGTGAGGGCAAACACCGTGGTGGAGACGGAGTAATCCGCGACATTGAATTCCGCATTCCAGTCCAAGTCTCCATTCTCTCTGAGCGCCGGGTCTATCATCCGTACGGTCTCGCAGGCGGCGAAGACGCAGCCTGTGGACTCAACATCTGGGTGCGCAAAGTCGAGACTAGCAATGCCGCACGCTCGGACAAAATGCTCAATGGCTCAGGCGAGAAGATCGAAGATGCCGTGTATGAGGAGCGAAGGATCAATCTTGGGGGTAAGAACACGGCTGCTATGCAGGCTGGAGAGAGAATCATCATCTGTACGCCTGGTGGTGGAGGGTGGGGCGAGAAAAGCGAGAGGAATGGGAACGGCAAGCGTGAGCGGAAGGATGATCCGAAGCATGCTTGGAGGGGAGGTAGTCATGCGAGTCGTGAGGAGTTGAGCTTGCAGTCTTGATTGTAAGTCGGTGAGACTGGTGTCTGGTAGGGTGGGTAGGGGAGACTGTATTATTTGCAGAGGGAGGATTGATACATAGGTAGCTTGCATTGCGATTTGCGTTGTGTTGGGGTTGAGCGATGGACAATAGATAATGGGATTTTTAGCATAGCATTTTCAGATGCGGTGGTTTCATTGGCGAAATATATGGCATTTTGAGCAGAGAAGCGTATTGACGGATCCTTTCAAGGCAATGAATTACAAGATTCAGTAGTGTTTGATATAAAAAGCTTTTCAAAGTACCATATATTCTTGCACAAACCTAAGCAACGATACAGAGACTGCCTATGCTACGTCATTTCACACACCAGAATACTCTGAATTGCAAGGAACTGACTTCTGTAGGCGTGCTGAAGTGCATGAGTATACGTTTGAGAGATATACAAGTTGTAGTTTGAAATGAAGTAAACTCGGCCTGCCATTCCTCGCTTGATCTGAGACGATTGACAGCGAGAACACCACTCTCTACTGCCATTCCCCCACACCTTTGTAGGCTCCTCGATTCCTTATTCCAAAATCTCCTTTGGTCATGAATCCACCAGGTGGAGGTGCTCAAATCCATTCAATCTCACTGATACCCTTGCAACTGACCGTCAAAGACATGAGATCTCGTTCTCTTTCTCTCTTCTCATGCTAAAGATATCTCTTCCTCTGATGGCTTTAGATCGGGAATTGTTAGCACGGTGAGAGTGCTTTTATGGGAATGCTATAGTTGAGTCTTGATTAGTTGGTGGTGTGAATGCTGCGATAAGCACGAAAAGTAAATTTCGACTCGCACCTACAACTTCCCATAAGGTGTTGAGCTGTTTAAATGTTTTGTTTTGGTGAACAAAGATTAAAAATAATGCAACAACCTATCAACGATTTCATGTGATGTCGTTGCGAAGCCTAGCTAGTTTTGAAGTAAGATTTGTGTTTCCGTTTGAGATTTTTTATTTTTTTGGTTAACGAATTGAGATATTGACGCAAACGCTGAACCACGATACCCGCAAGCTGGAAGTTTTGGTTGAGTTTGGTTTTATTGTTGTCAACAACGTACATTGTGGTTGTAAAGTGCTGTTTGTTGTCGAGTTCGTGAAAACAAAACTGTTCACTGGTAGGATTGTGACAAATCAAATTGGAGTAGATCAGTTCACTCGTTTATTTCTATCATCTGTCATCTGTCATCTGTCATAGAACAGTGATGAAGTGACGAACCGGTGTATTTTTTCCATCTGGAAATGTAGGGGCTCATTCAAATCTTAGGGGAGCTTTAGGTCCATTGCTTGTTTTCTTGTGATTTGCAAGGTTTCGAACTTTGTGTGTTTTTATTTATGTATTCTAGGTTCCAGCCACTGTTTAATTTTCTGGAATTATAATTGGGACTCAAAACACCGAAGCTGAAATTGATAGTTAGGCAACTGTTTTGCATCGGGAGACTGAGTTTCATTCTGATTACACTCATAGTAACCTGCTATACGTGATTTCATTTCTTTTAGCTGTAGTGGCCTACTGTGTTGTAAGCATCCTAAAGATATAAAGTAGCCGTTGGGCAACATGAATTCTAACATTATGAATGGACTATCGAGTATTAGTTCCTAAGTCGACTATTTATTTTCAATTCCTCATGCTATCCAAAATATCAATAATCTCGCCACATCAGAATATCTAAACCATTTATCTGTTATAACAATGAATATAAGAGGAACCTTGGATTGTAGCAAAAACCGCTCCCAATTCGTTGTTGTCATGCCGCCATGATTGCGTGTTGCTGTCAAGCTATATATTTTTCTGGTTTGAGCTGTCGCTAACGATGTTGATGGCATATCAAACTTGACAAGCAGAAATGATGTTCTTTCCAAACGATCAAAATGAAATGAATGGCATAAAGACAACTTGGAGAACACATAAATTTGCCTGCACAATAAGTATGAATGCTGATTTATCTTCACTAATGTTCCAAAGTGAACCTAGAAGCCATAACTCAGCACCTCATTTCATTGCCAAAATCGCCTTCTCGTAATCTTTACTTGTTACATCCTCTTAATCCGCACCACTTCTTTTGTAAAGCATTTCAGCAAAATCACTGTCTCTATGCAGTTATTCCAAGCATCGGAGTATTGTACCACAGGATCTCAAATTCTCCACTTTCCGACTCACTTACGCGCAGGCCGAATTTCAAACACAACGCCACAACTCAATCCACGACATCACTCCAACGAAGAATCATGACCACTCTCTTTGCTGGGATCCTTAGGTATATAATGATCTCGAATGACCCGATTCTGAAGGGAGTCCAAACACGACAAAGAGAAAAATGCCATACGACGACGAGTTTTATGTTGTGAATCATTAATATTCGAAAATATCGAAGAATTATTGTGATATGAATTCTCCTCTGCTACTAATCTTGAAGGGTGGCAGGCTGTCAGGCAGTAGATCATTTAAAATAAGTGCAAATTGCAGTTTAGCAATCATATGAGAGTCGGTTGAATTGTTGCTACCAAGTGTGATTTTGTTGCCATTCGCCCATTCCTGTTGACTTTTATATCTTTCCGTTTCCGCCCTTCTCATTACAGGCAGTAAAATTGATTCCCGTCATAGCCAACTAACAAAATATACATCTGTAGAACCACGCATATACGATCGAACGATATGAGGTGTGTTGGAGAGAAGATATTGCTCTATATATACTGTATTTTAGTGTGAAGTAACTCAGACTTCGGCACAGACTCCGACTGAGCTGAAGAATAAAGTTGATGACCTGCGTGAAGAGGAATTTGTCTCGATGTATAAGTGCATGGTGAGACAAAGGCTTGGATAGGAAGGCAAAAGGAAATAAAGGAACTAGTTACTACAATGCATCATGACGTTTAAGGATACTTGCCCTCGAATGAGTTGAGTTATTGTAAAGAGAAAATGATTGTGTAGATTTGAATCTGACTGAAATGGAAAACAAAATGTTCACTTCACTGGTGGAAAGACAAGGGATAGACATATCGTGAGATCATTTTCAACTCTACACCTGAACCCTACACTTAAGTTGTCCACTTATCTTACAAACTTATTTCCCTAATACCACATACCCACTACACCTCCCTCCGCTTAACATCAGCATTATAAAAGCCCTGCACAAACCAAGGCACAGTATGCACCCTCATCTCATGACTCTGTCCCTCCACCAACTTCAAATCATATCTCCTCACCAACGTCGCCAGAATAATTCTCATTTCCTTGAGTGCAAATTGCTGACCTATGCAGTTTCTCGAGCCGGCGGAGAAAGGGTAATAGGCTTTGCGATCGACGTCGACGCCTTTGTAGGGGCCGAGCCAACGCTCAGGGACAAATTGAGCGACATCGGGCCAGATTTTGGGGGATTGCATGGGTTCTTGGACGCAGGCTGATACGAGAGTCTGTAGATGAGAATGTATCAGACGGAAGGTCATCTATTTGAGCAGAAAAAGGTGGTGGATGCATGAAAGCTGATAAGTGAACATATGAGACATACCTCGGGTGGGATCTCGTAGCCAGCGATTATGGTTGTCTCGGCTGTCCATCTTGGCAGCCCTGTTTGTAGGTCAGTCTCCTGAATCATAATCACACCCGAACATACATACCAACTCTAATGATCGGCATCAACCGCATAGTCTCATTGAGCACCGCATTCAAGAACGGTAAATCCTGCGTCTTTGCAAAAGTAATCTCATCATCCATGCTTGGAAAAGCTTTTTGAAGCTCACTCAATAATGCTTCTAGCTTTTCCATATTATTAACCAGCAATAGGACAGTAGCAGTCAAGGTCGCACTCGATGTATCACTACCAGCGATCATGAAGAGTGACATCTCCTCACGCATATGCAGATCCGTGAACGACTCTGGATCAGAATCGTTGGTTTCAATGAACAGTTGCAGAAGATCTCGCTTTACAGGTACTTTGGCGGACATTTCAGCACGGCGTTTAGCAATGATGTCTGTAATCATGTTGTTGAAGTCTTCATTCATAGAAGAGCGGACAAAGGGGAGGTATTTGAGGAATGGGAGTTGGCCATCAACTGCTGCGTGTTTGAGACGATCAACAATGGCGTTTTTGACTTTCTGGTCGTTGGAGGTTACCAGGCCGAAGGAACCACCGAAGGAAGTTGCACTCATCACATCCTAGAAGCAAGTTAGAGAGAAACTTGGGACAGCATGATGGTTGATTTACAAATGTCAGGTTTGAAAGCACCCGTGAGAAGTCGATAGTTGCATATCCGTCAACCTTTGTGCACTCGAAGTCAAGATGTTCCACAAACACCTTCACACAATCTTGCATTTGTGGTTCGAGTCCGTTAAGATAGCTGATTGAGAATCCAGGCGAGAGGAGTCTTCGCTGATAATCCTGTTAGCATGACAGACAAAATCGGGGTGAGCTCTAACTAACCTTGACTTTGTAGGCCGCCTTGTCTGTCTCAGTGAACAAATTTGATACACCTTTGTAAATTTGTACACCCTCATAAATAGGAGCCTTTTTGAAGTCCTCCTCGAGCAAGATTCTTGCAATTGCTGCCTTGCCCCCAAATAGAACATCATTGGGACCTATGCCACGACCGAGTTAGTTTGATTCCATCAAAAACCAAGGAGTTAGATTAGATCTGTTCCACAAAAGAATTCTGGTTGCTTATATTTGTACCGCTTCCTCATCAATAATTCAAAATCACTTACCGATTCTCACAACCTCACCATATTTATCGAACAATCCCGAAATGTCGTTCATGGATGTCCCCGTGATATTCTTGATGGCCCAGGGAATACCAGTAAGCTTTGCTACCCATGGCCCTGGTATTTTAGAGAGCGGTCCAGTGTACGCAAGCTTCAAAAGCAATAGCACTCTTCGCAAGCATTCTGCTGCAAGGATGTAAAGGGCAAGTTGAAAGTAGCTGTACATGATTACTATCCGAAGAGTATGCTTTGAAAGAAATTTGAAGGCTGTCAAATCAAATAACGAACTGCTGAACAAATTCGGCAGTCCGGTTTGGCATAGCAGGGAAAGAATTTGAGTTTGGTATTTCAAGTAAGGGAGCAAGGGGAATAGAATTTTTTGAGGTGAAAACAAACATATCAAGAAGTCAAGTAGTAGCGGATGAGTATGGCACGGATGTTTCGACAATCAGCGTGCGTGAGGCTGAACTTTCCCACCCAATAAAAGTAGTCAACCCACGTCAGCATGGAGACGATAAGAGGAAAATGATTGGAAGATGATGGCCCCCCAAGCGAAGAATGTATATGGGTCAAGCCTTGGCAAGTTTGAAACTGACATAAGACGCCATGGGTAAGTTAATAGCAAACGCTTCGCTCAATTAATTTGAACTACTCTTTTGTAACTCCATTAACTTTTGAGGTGCTATCTCCAGCCATACCTGCTGGGACAGACTTCTTCAACGGTGGTAACATACTTCTGGTCACTTGCCTTGATTGTTGGGCCATCAAGGCATCAATGACAACAAGAGCAGCCATAGCCTCGACGATTGGTACAGCTCGAGGAACCACACATGGATCATGTCGTCCCTTAGCTTCCAAAATACCCTCTCCGTCTCCATCATAGGTCGAGGTATTTTGAGCCTGGCCAATTGTTGCAGCAGGTTTGAACCCAACACGGAAGTAGATTGGTGCACCATTTGTGATTCCACCCTGAATGCCGCCGGAGTTATTTGTCTTTGTGGTGAGTTTAGGGCGTGGGATACCGTTCTTAGATGCACCGGTTTCCAAAGGTGGTAATTCTGGAGCAACTATGAATGGGTCATTGTGTATTGAGCCTGGCACTTCACAACCACCAAAGCCGGATCCAACCTCGAAACCTTTTGATGCTGGAATACTCAGCATAGCATGTGCGAGCATTGCCTCCATCTTGTCAAAACAAGGTTCTCCCAGGCCACTTGGTACATTCCTGATTACACAAGTGACTGTACCACCAATACTATCCTGTCTGTCCCTGAAAGCTGCAATCTCCTCTGCCATTCTCTCTGAAGCTGCGGCATCTGGACATCTCACTGGTACAAACTCATCGACCTTTTTGCGCGTGATCGTATCAATCAGGGACAGGAAAGCGGGGTTCGTGGAAGGTGAGGGGTGGATTGCGCTAGGTGGGAACATGTGTACACTGCCAACTGAAGAAACCCAAGCAACAATTTCAATCCCATGGGACAGTCTGAGGTATTTTTCAGCGATTGTGCTTGCTGCCACTCGTCCGATGGTTTCTCTTGCAGAACTTCTGCCACCTCCACTGCTCGCTTTCACACCATATTTCTCCAAGTATGTCCAGTCCGCATGAGAAGGCCTAGGGTAGAGATCCATTGTTGAGTTTCCATAGTCATGAGGACGTTGATCTTTGTTCCGGACAACCATTGCAATGGGAGTTCCAAGAGTAATACCAAACTCTGTGCCAGACTGGATCTCAACAATATCTTGCTCATTGCGAGGAGTAGTAAGCGCACTTTGACCAGGTCTTCTTCTTGTCATCTGAGGTTGAATGTCGTCTTCTGTGAGCTCCATTCCTGGGGGCACTCCATCAACGATACACCCCACTGAGCGGCAATGCGACTCTCCATAACTGTGAAATATTAGCAGAGAATCTTGGTTTGTTTCGCAGTCAATTGGGTAGAACCATACGTGGTAACTTTGAAATATTCTCCAAAGGTCGACATAATGGCAATTATTGTTGTTTATTTGCAGAATTTGCGGTGAGAAGGAGGTGAAAAGAATTGTTGAATCGACTGATTTTCAACTTTTGTTTTCTTCAGCCTGATGACTCTATCATTGTATTACACCCCGAGCTCGGACTCTACCACAGCCAATGACCGCGGGGTTTGACCTTCAGGGGTCAGGAGGCTAGCCTTCCGGATTCCAAATCCACTTTAAGGTACAGCTTGATATCAACAGCCTCACATCATGTCTCCGTCCAGAGGTCTACGCACACTGCTCAACCTCAGAGCAGTAACAACAGCATCACCCAAGTCATACAAGCCATACGCCATACGACGCTACTCGGGGTTCGTACGAGCTGCAACCAATCCTGACAATAAGAATCAAATCTACATCTCCAAAAGCAATGATCCATATGTCAATCTCTCCATTGAACACTATCTTCTTCAGAAAACTCCGGCAGACTCGACTGTCTTGTTTGTATACATAAATCGAGCATGTGTCATCTTTGGACGGAACCAGAACCCATGGGTAGAATGCAATCTAGGCATGGTACGAAACTCTGGTCTGAAGGCAGATCTAGTTCGCAGACGTTCAGGTGGAGGGACGGTATGGCATGATAAAGGCAATGTCAACTACAGTGTGATATGTCCCACGCCAAACTTCGATCGGGACAAACACGCGGAAATGGTTGTGCAAGCTCTGAAAAAGCTGGGGTTAGAACAAGTCAGGGTCAACGAGCGACATGATATTGTTTACGACAAAGTAATCGACGTGGAAGCTTCTACCGATGATTTGAAACCCAGTGGGGTAAATGAAGGGGCTCTAACTACGAAAACTTTCAAGATATCTGGATCTGCATATAAGCTCACAAGGTTGAGGTCTTTGCATCATGGAACTTGTATTGCTTGGACTGGAAACCTCAACGCTTTCTCTAGGTACTTAACATCTCCTGCGAAGCCTCTTATTGTTGCCAGAGGTGTAGAGAGTGTTAGCTCCCCCGTCACACATCTGGAGAAGCTGCCGGACGAGGTCGAGAAAGCAATAGTAAACGAATTCAGCTCAATGTATATCGCTGGTGAGCCTGTCATTGTCTCCGATGCTGAAGCAGAAGTGCCTGAGATTGCAGCTGGCATGAAAGAACTAAAGGCAAGTCCGAGGTCAAGTTAAAACATTGTTTTCTAATAAAGGTAGTCTGAGGATTGGATTTATAGTCAAACACCACAGTTTACTTTTTCAACAGATGAGGCTAAATCCAGCTGGTTGTTGCCCGAAAAGGTATGTCTCGAAATTTCAATCTTGCTATCTGGTATTGACTTTCTATTAGTTCAAAGCAACATTTACCGCTCGTCATGGAATAATCTCAGACTTTACTCTAGACGATGAGTTTGAAGTCCCAGGAGTGGATTTGAGCTCCCTGGCATCCAAGATTAATGGACGGAAGCTACACGAAATTACAGATTGGGTTGCGGCATTCGAACAACCACCTGTTACGGAAGCGCAATCCCCGTCAGCATTTTCCTTGGAGAAGGAACCAACTGAAAACTTGCTACCGCTACAAGAAGCAGGCTTAGCAATGAACAGACTCTTTGGTTGTGGTAATATGATGCTCAAGCAGTATATTCTTGCTTATGGTCTCAAATTCCGTGACTTTGTAGAGGCCTACAGCAACGGGCCGTACAATGATAGTGATGCAAAGTTGATCGATGAGTACAAAAAGATCTACAACTTCGAAATGCCAGGTCGCACAGCAGCACGGATCCATCATGTCGAGAGGGAGTGATGAGGAGAGGAAGATGGAAGACTCTGATTGGGGATGGGAAATAGTTTCAGGGGAGAAAGGAAACTTTTGTAAGCTTAGGTGGTTATCTTTCCCCTTGAGGAGATATCGAAAGGGGATCTTGTACGATAGATGAGGATGTGATCCATGAATAGGGACGTAGTGTATAGGTAGGTGACTGATTTGTATAGAATATTATTAGCTTTTCATCCAAAGTTGGGTTTCTAATTCAGCCTGAATATAGCATGTGAAACAACAATCGGTATGCTGTCAAAGCTCTGTCTCTTTTCTTCCGCGTCAGAGATCTCATACTCTAATATCGATGTTTTGTGCCATTCTTCCACTTTACCTTAACCCTTCGATCCTCCACCACAACCTACCTACCGACCTAAGCGACACTCATCCCCGCCTGCACCATAGCCTTGGCTTACCGAGACACGCATGCCCGCGGCCACCCAGGACGCGCAACCCGCACAACCGCAACCGCAACCGCGACGACAACCGCAACCGCAAACGAAACCTCTCCAGGCGAGCTCCAGCGCAGGGCATGGCAACGGCAGGGTCACCAACCCATCTTTTGCCGATCTGGACGCGAGCACTCGTCTCTTTCGCTTAAAGTGCGAAATGCAACAACATTTTCTGCGCAGGTCTGCAAGCGAGAAAGTTGCCGTTTGCTCGCGAGATTTGGAATGGTTTGATGGGGATACTTTATGGTCAATCCGACGGGAATGGAAGTGGGTATGCGCGTCACGTGGTGACCCCGCGATGATTTCCTCGTAGGTACAATAGAATGTACCCGGGTAGGTGGGCAATGAAAAGGAGATGAAAAAAGGAGAGAAATGAAATGAAAGTAGAGGTGATATCTCTATTATATGCATTGTGTTTGTCGTGTCTGATCTGGTATTCCATTTAACCAAGCAAACAATATTCCTCAACGCCTTTGCTATGCTTTCCCTTTGCTGCATGTGAAACTCAAATGTCCCAAATCAAAATGCATATCTACCAACCATCTCCCCAACCATCTTCTTCCCCAGTATCCTTTGGTGCAGTATCGATTTTCTTAGCCACCACAGGCTTTGGCTTTACTGCTGCAACAGTACTTGCAGGTTTCTTCGCTGCAAGATTCCCTGTCGTGTTGGCTCGACCTGCGGCTGCTGGCCGGGAACTTGATGCTGATGCCGGTGTCTTGCTCAACCCCTTAGGCAGAGGTTTGGCGCTTGGCTTCTTACCAGCTTGTGCAGCGAGCCAGCCTGCAAAATCCGGCTCACCACCGTCTTCGAATGGATTGGCGGCGGAAGGTGTAGCTTTACCAGGCTTTGGCGCTTCAGAGGGTGCATCGAAGAAGGATTCCTCTTCCATATTACCCCATGCATCATCGACTTCTACATCATCTTGACCATCATCAAAGTAGTCGTTAGCATTTGACGATATGGATGTACGAGCTGAGGTTGCAGGTGGTGAGGCAACGGCCTGGCGGTGAAGTGCTGATGCTGAAGCGGTGCCTGGTGCGCGACGTGGCTCTGGATTTGGATGTGAGGGTGCCGAAGCAGGTCGCGGAGGTTCTTGTGATCCATTTGTCGTGGATTCGATTTGGCCAACAGCGGAGGAAACTTTATTAGTAAATGAGGATATTGCCCATCCAGTCCAAGATGCAGCTTCGCTTGGTTGTGGCGTACTCATTCTTGGAGCGGCTGCTCCGTTTGCGGACTCTAATGTTGGAGGTGGTAAGACTGTATCTGGCATTGAAGCTGCAGATTTGCGAACCTTCTGGAGATAGATATCGATTGTCTTACTGGCCTGCTCGCGGATCATTTTCTCTTTATCAATAAGAGAGGGGCATAAAGCAGGTAATATCCGGTTTGCACAATCGTCGTCGCTGAAGGCATCAGAAGTGACGGACAAAGCCATTAATGCAGCGTTTCTTGCATGAACAAATGGATCCCGTAACGATCTCGAAAATGCTGCTATTAATACCTTCGACCTCGTACTGACACCGAGGTTTTTGGAAATCTTGCCTAAGCAGATGGTGGTATTCGTTCTGATTCCAGGCTGTTCGTCATTCGAAGTCTTTGCGAGATATTTCAAGAGCTCTCCATTGATAGTTCTATCCGAGAGTTTGGAAATTATGGTCAAAACAGACTTCACAGTCTGCTCTCGGACTACTGGAGCAGCATCTGTAAAGCCAGTGACCTATTATGAAATGAGAAATCAGCAAAACCACATGGGGAAGGGAATAACTAACCATCTGGGGAAAGATCTTGTCATTAACGATCTTTTGAGGCAATCGATCGATCATATAGGGTAGACTGTCAAGCAGGCATACTCGAATCGCACGATCCGGGCTACTAAACAACCTCACGACTAAAGGTGTGACTCTCGAGTCGAACTCGTCGTCCGTCAGTTTCTTGCTGATTTTCATCACAACACTTAGGACTTTAGGTCCACCACCTCCAAATTCTACAGATTTCATTAATTCTGGCAAAACTTTCATCTTAAAATAATCCTCTGGAAAGTCGTCGGATAATCCATCAAGATCACTAGCAATTGTCAGCACATTCTAGTACGTTGGAAAGCATTGCACACTTAAGAAATTCCTCTCGCTCCTCTTCAGTTTTCATGCCCAGATTATCAACAGTCTCAGTGAGTTTGATCAATGGGGTATTGAAAAATCCGCCACTTCTTCGGCCCTGTTCCAAGAAACTGCCAACACTAACTCTCGCTTTCGGGTTTGCATTGACTAGACGTCGGTATGTTGCGTGCATGGATGGAGGTACGTTTTTCGTTTGACCAGCCTGATCTCCTCCACTGAAATCGCCATTGAATACTTCGAATATCAGTGTCCCAAAATTGTATGCATCGGTTGCTGTCAATGGGTTCCGCTTGATCGTCTCCCATCCTCCCTTAGCCAGCTCCGGAGGAGTATATCGTCCAGCATCGGGTACAAGACTTCCGTAGTTCTATGAGGCATAAGTCCTCTGTAGCAACTGACCTCCCTCCGCATACGTACGTATATAATCGCATCATCATCCTTCATACTACTCAGCACCTCAAACCCCCCAACCCTCCACTCGCCGCTCTCGCCTGTATAAATTGAGCCAACTCGTAGAGCACCATGGACTGAAGCAGCCTCGTCATTGATAAATTTGACGGTTTGCTAGAGGAAAACCCACTCAGCTACAATTCTATCAACTAACAGAGGTCACCACTTACTGCAACACCAAAAAGACCCCATTTCAAAGTCTCAGGACTCATGCTCTTCCTTTTGATGTGCCATCGAAGCGGAACAACTCTCTCAGTAGCGATGTAAATGTATGTATCTGTCTATCTGTAATTCGTACTGAATCCCTCGACGAGCAGATTCCGAGGCGCATACCTCCACTGTATCAAGGACCTTTATGACCCCCGGATGTCGTAGCGTACGTAGCTTCTTAACGGCGTTTCTTGCCATTGGCAGACGGTTCTTGTTGACCGTAACATCGAAGGAGAATATGCTACAGTTGGATCCATCTTCCTAATCCAAAATGTCAGTATCTGGCGGATTATTAGGAGCTTGCATCGCATACACGTTTCGTTCCATTAAAAAGTGTCCAGATGCTCGTGTCCACATCAACTCGATCGCCAAACGTGTATGGAAAAGGAGGACCTTTTGATATTGCTGAGGCTACAGCAGATTTAAAGAATTCCATGGAGAAAATAAGGTAAAAGTGAAATCAAATATTGGTATGGAGGGGTAATCTGGCCGTGTTGCTCGATACTATTTGGAGATGTTTCGCGACTGGGTCTCGTGGGTCACCGTAGATATGGCATGCATGGCATTTCGACAAGCTCCTGGACTGATCACAGAACATATATTTGGCCAGTGAAAGCTCTCAAAGCTGAGAATTGGATTTCATCGTGAATGAATAATTTATTCAAATTGAGAAGTGCAGACAATAAAGCACACATTCCCATTGATTACTCTTGAATTTCTTAAAATGAATTCTTCTGTACATGTCGTGTGAGGTATTGTATTAAAGAATTGTCATCGTACTCTTTACTCCTTAGTTCCACAGCTCACTGTGTCTAGACAGTCAATGTTTCCTAGGAGCCAAGGCATATTAACTTATCTAAATTATAATCACGAAATTTCTCATAGAATCTAACCTCAAAGATTCCTCAGAATACACCGATCATTGTGTACACTAGCATCAGACCACCTCTAAAGTGATTGGGAAAAGCACTTAATCTTTTAGGGTGTTTTTTGATTGTCGCTTCTAGGAGATAGAGTAATATGGCAGATCTCGGGTGTATATGTCTCGTTACTCTGTAGCACAAGTTTCGAAGTTTCGAAGCTGCTGGTCAAAATTGGCTTTGACTGCGATTTCCTACGATGAAATGGCTACATCGGCTTCAGAATTGTGTTAGTGCCTTTCATGGAAGCTGCATGATTGTTTATCGATGTGATTCAATGCCCATGGGGCAGCAGCTTCTCAAAGATAAACCCTTTCAAAATTACTTTGGAAGGCTATCCTATACTTTTTATTCTGTGAAGTTAGGTCTTGAGAGACCAGAGAAGTAGCTCTGGTCCCTATTCTGAAGTCTTGCTTTCCCTACCATAAGCCATGTGATAAGGTAAGAGCGAGGTGCTTGAATGCCTTAAAAGTCTTGAGAATAGCTCTCCTCGATACCAAACCTCGCTGTGATCGTTCATCCCATGTTTCTTGCTTTCGAATTGACACTAAACGACAGCACAATCTCATCGGAGCAGGAACCGTGGGAGGACCCGTGGGAGGAGTTCATCCAAAGCGAGTATCGATTTCAACTTAGACGAAGTGTGATGGATTATGATAATCCTCCTTGGACGCGGTTAGAAGATGAAATCATCCGAACATTCCATGCTTTCGGATCTACGATGTCCTTAGAAGAATTTGTACGAGCACATTTCGTTCGTCGCTCTGAGAGCGATGTACAATCTAGGCTTGCCATGCTATCAGCCAGCGGTTCACTAGGCTCGTCGCAAACCATTTATTCAAGACCACCATCAAATATTGCACCGAATGTCTACGTTGCCAGCAATACCCTGAATGGGTATAGTTTCCAGAAAACGAAACCAACTTTGAAATCCAAGGCAGAGACTGCCCGAAGTATTGAAGTAACTGATCCAGCCGCCCCAATCAACTTGTTTCAGAATCTCCACAGCCTGTCCGATCAAGAACCGGAACTTGATGGCACTTCTAGGTTGAGGTCTACTTCCGGGCAAAATCCAGCGAACTCAAAGACTCAAAGTATGGGGCATCTCGAAGGCACAACATGCATGTCTTTGAGATCTGGTGAAGAGCACCTAATTGAAGCACAAGTACACTTCGATGACTCACGGTAATTATATTATATCCCAAAAGCTCCGTCGTCTTCAACTTAACATCGCTTAGAGCTCCTCCGCACAACAATAGTATTCCTTCTCAAGCTACAAGACCCCCACAAGGGCAATGGGTATTCGGCTCAGCAATCAGCAATCCGTATAGAACTGATCTGCACCAACCTTCATACAGTACACGCCCGGATTACCTCCAGATGCACGGCGTGATACAGCAGAGTCTGATTCATTCTAACTACTTAGCCTCTTCTCAGCATCAAACCTCAACGATAAATCAAGACATGTACCAAATGCATCACCCTTCTACTCATAATTCTCATCCTGAGCAAGATCAAACGGCATATGTAACTCCTCCAATATCTTCCCAGCATACCCCCACGATGTATGATCCGGGAGCTATTCAACCTCCACATCATGACAAGAGTGCAGGCTACTTGCAAGCCCAGGAGTCAAATGATGGAGCTCAAGACGAGCCTCAAGAGGAGGGCTATTGAAGGATAAGCCGATGCACAATATCTCCTAAAAACATGCCACACAACCTTAAACATTGTCCGATACCACGATGTATGATGAAGATGGGAGAGACAATGCCGGAATAAAAGTGACCTTTTCTAAACCTATACATGCTGGCTAGAGACATTTCATCGTCAGAGCATCAATCGTACTAGGAGTCAGGTTTCAAATAATCCTGTTGGGTATCGATGGAGATGATGCTTCGTTTCTTGAGAAGGTGTGAAATTGAGGATGCATGGCGGTATTGCTGCGATCGTAAGTATTATTAGTTCCGGTTTATGAGACCCAAAGATACCTTTTGATAGCTGAAATTAAGCTTCCGTAGCAAAGCTTACTCTCTTTTTATGGCCTTTTCTCTTACTTACACTTGGTATCTGATTGTGAGAGTCAAGGCAGCTGGATTGCACCATAATATATTCGTAGCTCCTACTTCACCTATATCTTAGTATAAAGTCCAACGAAACTATTCAATAAGTTGAAACTCGTCATAGTATGGTAGATGTTAAAACCCTCTCCAAATGTAATATTTAAATCGGAAACAGATAACCAAATCCTCAATTTGAAGTGTCAGTGCTTACCTAAGATCAGAGGTCGACATGCTGACTAACCCGAATTATCCAATAAGAGAATGGGAAGTGACAGCGGCCGCTAGTCTTGAAACGACATCTCTTGAGAGGAATGGAAAAGGCTACTTCCTTCATGATGTTCTCACAGGTTAAGACATTTATTTATCAATTCGTAAGGCACTGCTTCTTTATAAGATGATTATTGTTGTTATTGTTTGATATGGCTTGATTCACTTGGCTTGAATAGCCATCTCGGATGCGAGCATGAAATGGGTGCCTCGAAACTTGAGCTCGAACCGCTATACCGTTTCCCGTTCTTCGACCTCAGAAGTCATGGTTCACTTCTCGAAACGAATGATAATAAGTAGCAAATTTGCTTCACCTCCTGTTTACCATTCCAATGGAGCAACTTAGTGGATCTAGCAGGCCTACCTCTGCCCAGTACGAGGAACAAGGGAATCCGAAAGTAAGCTAACTTATCTCTTTGTGTTCCCCAACGCGTCAATGATGAATATCTGGTAAAAGGTCCGACTGCTTAAAAGCTTCTTCTGGTTTTGGCTGTCATTTGACTCTCTGATTTGGTAATTGAGGAAGCTTCACTCGCGATTTATGATTCTTTGGTAGTCCTTTATGTACGGCAAGACTTCTCTCATGTAAGTATTATGAGAGGAGTTGTATTTATGGATATATTAATTGTATTTGAAGTGCTGCTATCAGGAGTTATGCCTCGTCTTTCTCCAGGAGGTACAACCAAAGGCTGCGGCGCAAAGCGGGGTTGAGAACCATCCTATTGAATCTGACAATCGTTGGGGGAAAGCTGAGATTTCCACCTTATGGTCGTTTGAAATGTCGAAGCCGCTGAAGTCGCAGGTTGATGACTAACAAAAACTGAAAAGACCTGAGACGCATTTTATCACCAACACATTAGACTCAGACATTTGTTACAGTGCTAATTCTTTCAGAAACGCGGCTGGGACCTCGCAGATGACACAAGCTCAATTGCCACATCGTCATCAATGAATTCAGAGAAAAGGGAGAAGAGAGATACGGAGTGCAAGAAATGCCATCAATTAAGCACAGCGACCAGAGAGCTCTTTAAGTGTCAAAAATGCAAATATCGTTACCACCGTACATGCCATATCCCAGTTCCTCCTGAGTAAGTTGAGTTTTCATAGAAGCTGAATTACCACTGACTATCACTCCTGACAGAGAGGACTTCATTTGCGCAAACTGTACCAAACGCATGCAAGCAGAGGCACCCTACAGTTCGAATGCAGCCTTTAAAAATACGCCTGAGGCCAGTGAGGCATCAAGAAGCAAAAGAGTGATACCTAATAGATCTTGTGAGATTGATGGTTGCAACAACATGGCTTTGTCAACAGGTGTGCGTAAGCTGTGCCATCCTCACAACATCGCGGAAAAGTATAAAAAGGCAGCTTCGATGACCCCTATGCCAATCGTTAGACCAGATCGGGAGTTTGACAAGAAGAAACTTTATCGACCTAATCCAGCTGATAAAGAGTTGATTGTCAATGACAAGAAGAGGAAGAGAGCCCGAATTCCTGATGATATGCAGAGCTTCAGAGTGGATGCCACTTCTCCTAAGAACAAAAGAGTTCGGGCTCGAGCTCCAAGCTCGACATCTGGGCCGCGCATGCATGAAAGTTCACGTAGACGTGCTGTTGAGTCTTTCGTTTCCAATGCAGTTCAATCTGGTGTTATAAATTCATTGACCAATGCTATTCCTACGCGTGAATCAGCGTTTGCAGCGTCGGACACCGGCAAATTTTCAAGGTAAGTTCGAATACCTAGGAATGGGAGCTAAACGTTGATCACTGAATCTTAGGTATGACTCTGCTCGAGCGTCGCCGATCCTCGGGGAAGAGGAATCTCCAGAGTATACGCCACCACCAGCTTTGTCAGATAAGAGTCCCTGGGTCGAACCGGAAGTCATCAGAGCTCTTGAAGCACCTGATCGCCGTGGTTCGATTAATAGCCCTGGATCCCAGATTATAAAGGAGAGTCAAGCAATGATTGACGACGATGACAATATCACTGGAGAAGACGAGGCCGAGGTAAATGGAGCATTACAGCAGAATCAATCAGTGATCAACGACGATGAAGGAGACATTTCTAATGTTGCGGAGAATGAGGCAAGAGACACCGAAGCCAAAGAATTGGAAGCAGACGCAGGCAATCAATCAGACAACTCTATAAGGGACGCATCAGAGTTGCGAATTGCACAAGGTCCTAACGAAGACATTGATACTCCAGACTTCCCGGTGAATTCAATCAATAACACACGAGCAGAAGAAGAAGAAGAAGAAGAAGAAGAAGCAGAAGTTATAGGTATTGAAAATCTCTCAATCGAGAATCTCGATCTGATGAGCGAATATGGGGAGATCCTCGAGTCAATTGGCTCACCGCTTTTAAAACCAGAGTATGATAGCAGTGTCCTGGACTCTTTCCTCTACCCCGCTGCCCAAAATTTCACTCATTCCTATCGACCCAATCTTCTCAGATCCCAGAAATGGGGTGCTATCGACCCTCGCGTCTCATGGCCAAAGCGACTCTCCGCAGATGAGTATGCAGAGAAGCAAGTCGAGATTGCAGCTCGCGGCACGAGGAAGCAGAATTTTGGCAAGCTTCTTACGAAGCAGGTTAGGGATGAGCGGAGAGATAAGGGGTGGGATATTCATCAGTCTAGGGAGTGGGATTTCAGTGAGGCGGGAGAAGAGAGAGAAAGAAGGCTCAAGGAGCTTTTCGGTCTTACTAGAATGGATTTTTCTGGGTTTGTACCAGGCATTAAAGATGGGAGGTTAGCTATGGTTGAGAGAGAGGATGTTGATGGCGATGGTGGCGATGGGACGGGGAGGAGAAGGAAGAAGGCTAGTAGAGCTTGCCTTGTTAATGGCGCGCCTTGACAGCGAAGAAGTTGCGGTGTCTTATTGGTGCTATGGCATGTATTGGGAGACGGATGGTCCTTCTCGATGCAATTCGATTGGCACAGGTGCTTGGGTGGCGTTTTATATAACAAGCTATTCTTTGCGTGGTAACGATACCCCTTTTGCAGCACAGCTTACAGAAGCAAGGATTATAATAAAGAAACCAAAAACAATAGATATCTACCTCCCCATCTGTCTTTTTCTGTAGCAATGCGACTACACTACTGTATCTATAACCATGAAAATCCACACATGGTTGAGAACCTGGATAGAAACCCTTGGTTTCTCCAGAACTGACTGATGTCCTCACATGTATGGTGGGTTCAACTTTGCGGTAATCCATGTATGTATACAGGCCAAGGGAGGGAGGGAGGGATGAGATGACAAGAGCTCCTTGGACTTAGTGCTTTTATCCTTGACAGTTGCTCTCAATGGCAAAATAGTAAGATTACCTTGGGCTTTTCCCTATCGTCTAACAAGTAAGTTTTTCTCTGGCATGCATAGCCTTTTCCATATGGTAGGTAGCTTGGATATCACTCACTGCCGGTATCCATTACACCGATCTCTCTCCCGCCTGGCTCTCATCGCGAATATAAATCACACTGTTTTGCAACTGAAGCACTGGAGAGTTGTGAAGACGATTGGACTGAGCATAGATTGATCTAGAGATATCATGCAAGACAAGATCGACAATGTAGTCTGGAAAAGATGCAGGAAAGACAGCAGGAAGTTTCGATGTAATTGCATTACCCTCTAGGTATCATCGTGACAAAAAACAACGCCGAGTATGAAGTCCAGATCGCCACGCTATGCTTCTATCCGGAAATGGAATAACGCCATGTACCAACTCGTGAGAGTACCTTAGAGAATCCTACGAACGCCTTGACCCAACCCATTCCATTGAAAGCCCACTCTCTACCTTGCCTCAGAGTAATCATTCAGCGCAACGCAAACCAGGCCCCTATGATGACCATTATATTGGCGAATAATCTGCTCACTATGCAGCTCCCACAACCTCGCATAGTGATCCGAGCATGCCGTAACCAGGTACGCTGAATCTGCACTAAACGCACAATCCCACACCCAGCGCTGGTGGCCCTGCAGCGTGCTCTCCAGCTTGAAAGGCTTGGGTTCCACGGGGGCCTCGCCTGGTTCTGGGATCAGCGACTCCAAGTCCTTGACTTCCCAGATCTTGGCCGTGTGGTCTGCAGAGCAGGTCGCGAGGTGCTTGACGTCTGGGGAGAGCAACACTCGTGTGATGTAGTTGGTGTGCGCGGTAAAATGGGTGATGGGGACGAGTGTGGTCTTTTCGCGGAATTGCATTAGGTGCCAGACGTAGACGTTGCCCTAGGTAAATTATTAGTAATGCTTTATGGTGGGGAGGAAGAGCATGTACCGAGTTGGTTCCTGCGCAGAGGGTAGAGCCGTCACTTGCAACTGTCACACTGGCCACGGGCACATCCTCCTCAGGAATCAACTGATGCGAGCAATTATTCTCTGCAAGATCCCAAACCCGCACACTTCCTCCGCGATCACAGCTTATGATCTCGCCTTGATTGGGGTGGATAACAACATCATTGACTGCGGTGCCATGCGAATAGCTCCTCTGCACCGACCCACTCCTTGTCTCCCAGATCTTCACCGTACCATCCTCAGAACTTGTGACCATCCATTTGCCCTCACAGTGGAAAGCGACACCAGTGATATTGCCCGTGTGGCCTTCGAATGCGAGCAGAGGGTTAGGGTTCGAGGACTTGATGTCGTATAGCTTGACGGAGTGGTGGCCTGCGGCTGCGAGGAAGCGCTTGTCGGGTGAGATACAGAGACGATTGACTTGCGAGTCCGAGTGCTGAATTGTGCGCGAGCATATTCCTGATAGAGCTTCCCAGAATCTAGTGAGCGTTAGCGTGGCATGGAGAGGAACAGAAGGTGTGCAGACCTGATAGTGTGGTCATAGCCAGCTGTTACGAGCACACAAGAATAGAGATTAGCCTTGTCCAGAATATATGACATGGTGAATAAAGGAATATAGACGCATTTGGGAGCTCAATTGCAGATTGAAGGAAGAGGTTCTTTTAGTGCCAGAGGAGGGGCATCGCGGAGGGGTTCCAACGAAGCATAACACTAAAGTAAGGTACATACCAGTGCATAATATGACACTCATTGTCAGTTAACTTGGAAATGAATTTGCTGGGAATAGTTCAAAGCAAATCCAATATCAAAAGTGAACAAATGTTGCCGAATCTCCCTCAATTATACACGACAGCCTGATTGACCTGATCAACTTGATGCTTTGAACGCGCCAAAATTGTTCTGACGTTGGCGGCAATGGGCAAATAGGCGGCAATGATGATCTGCATGATCCGAGCTTCCGAATGGTTGTTTTGCCGACCCCACATATATTTTAACCTACAGCTCTAAGACAAAAGGCGTTAGCAGTGAATAGTGGATCTGTCCTCCTCATCAAGCGAGTCGTCCGTGATTGAGCCCAGAATGACCACAATGATTTATGCATATCACCATAAAAGCTTTGGAAGAGTAAAGTGAATGTTTGAATATAGGATCCAAGCCAAATTTCAACGGAGCATCCTTGCGTCAGACATTTTGCTATCATAAACAGTATTCCTCTAGTCGATAGAATCAATTCAAATCAATATAAGATACAAGACAATACACTAATATATCTCATCCTTTGCCCAATTCCGTCCTATCCATCATTTGCAATCTCATATCATCCATTCCATGAATGCAACAAGAGATGCATATTACCAAACAATGCCAATTCCTATTCCCAAGAGTAACTCAAACAAGGGGTGTGTATGAACGCCAAAAACAACAAATAAGTACTAATCCATCAAGGCGTGAGCATGCAACCATTGTATCTATCATCACCAGACTATCGTATCACTGCCCTTCCTTTAACCACTGCACATCATGCACTCCTCTTTGTTGTCGATGCTGCCTGTGATGATTGTCAGTAAAGACTAAATGATATTAGACTGTGAGTACTTACACTGCAAAACAGCATCGGCATAAATATCATTCTCACGCTCAGTACTCTCCTCTGCGGCATCCTCCTCCTGGTTTGCCTTCTTGATCTTCAAAGCTGGTTCAGGAAGCTCTTCTTCCTTTGGTGGAATAGATGTGGGCTCGGTAGCTAGTGCCTTTGGGCTCTCACCCTCTGGCACATCGGCCTTGAATGGAGGTGGTTTGACGACAGCAGCGGCATCAAACTTCTTGTTCTCAGACACCGGCGGTGGAGTCGCCGTCGGTGTCGGAACCCCGTTTGGGGAACTACCTTGCTTTCTGTACATTGGTTGAGGTCCTGGAGAAGGTGCGATGAATCCTGCGGTAGGTCTCTTCTTGCTTGGGCGCTCACGAGCCACGTTGGTATCCGCAACGAGGAGAGCCTCTTGATCAACGGTGAATTGGATGGGTGCAGATGCAGCCATGGTGCGGAGATAGTACATGCCGGTCTTGAGACCCAATTTCCAGCCTGCAAAGTGCATGCTAGTGATCTTGCCCATTGTTGGATCCTTCATGTGAATATTCATCGACTGAGATTGATCAATGTAGGCACCACGATCTGCTGCCATTTGAACAATAGTACGTTGAGAAATCTCCCAGACAGTCTTGTACAGAGCTTTGATATCGGCTGGAATGTTTGGAATGTTTTGGATAGATCCACCATCAGCGATGATTCTGTTCTTCATGTTGTCAGACCAAAGACCCATATCGACTAAATCCTTGAGAAGCCAAGGGTTGACGACTTGGAATTCTCCAGCGAGCACACGACGAGAGTAGATATTAGAAGTGTATGGCTCAAAGCATTCGTTGAATCCAAGAATTTGACTGGTGGAAGCAGTTGGCATAGGAGCAACCAACAAACTATTTCTAATGCCATGCTGCTTAATTTCTTGCTTCAGAGAGTCCCAATCCCAGAGACCGGTAGGAGTGACGCCCCACATATCATATTGAAGCTCGCCCTTGGATGCTGGTGAGCCCTGGTATGTATCGTATGGCCCATCCTTCTTAGCAAGCTCCATTGAAGCTGTCAATGCAGCGTGGTAAATAGTCTCGAAAATTTGGATGTTGAGGTGCTTGGCTTCTGGAGAATCAAATGGGAGGCGGAGAGCCAAGAAGGCATCCGCAAGACCTTGAACACCAACAGCAATAGGACGATGACGGAAGTTGCTCTTTCTGGCCTCAGGAACAGGGTAAAAGTTGACATCAATGATCTTGTTCAAGTTCTTGACCACGACCTGGACAACTTCGTGGAGCTTATTGAAATCATAAGTGCCATTGTGTGCGTCGACGTATGTTGGCAGAGCCATTGAAGCCAAATTGCAGACAGCAACCTCATCAGGAGCACAGTACTCGACAATTTCTGTGCACAAGTTGGAGCTTCGGATGGTACCAAGGTTCTTTTGGTTGCTCTTCCTGTTGCAAGCATCCTTATAGAGCATGAATGGGTTTCCAGTCTCGGTTTGAGCCTCGAGAATAGAGTACCAAAGCTTCTGTGCCTTGATCGTCTTACGACCCTTGCCTTCGCGCTCATAGCTCTCGTAGAGAGCCTCAAACTCATCACCATAGACATCTGCCAAGCCAGGACACTCATTAGGGCACATCAATGTCCACTCTCCGTTCTTTTCAACACGCTTCATGAAAAGATCGGGAATCCAGAGAGCATAGAAAAGATCACGAGCACGAACTTCTTCCTTGCCGTGATTCTTTCGCAGATCCAGGAACTCAAAGACATCAGCGTGCCATGGCTCCAGGTAAATTGCAAATGCACCTGGACGCTTGTTGCCACCCTGATCGACATATCGAGCAGTGTTGTTGAAAACTCGAAGCATAGGAACGATTCCATTGGAATTTCCGTTTGTGCCGGCAATGTAAGCACCAGTGGCACGGATTCTGTGGATGTTGAGACCGATTCCTCCAGCATTCTTGGAGATCATGGCACATGTCTTCAGTGTGTCGTAAATACCATCAATGCTGTCCTCCTTCATGTCAATCAAGAAACATGATGAAAGTTGTGCTTGTGGTGTTCCTGCGGCAAAGAGTGTTGGAGAGGCGTGTGTGAAATATTTGCTAGACATCAAGTTGTATGTCTCGATGGCAGCTTCAATATCCTCGCCGTGGATTCCGACAGCCACTCGCATAATCATGTGTTGTGGACGCTCAGCAATCTTTCCCTCTAATCTGAGAAGGTATGAACGCTCCAAAGTCTTGAATCCGAAGTATTGGTAATTGAAATCCCTGTCGTAGACAATGGCAGAGTTGAGCTCATCCTCGTGTTTCTTGACACACTCGTATGTCTTCTGGCTGATCATGGGCGAGGGTTTGTTGTTTCGAGGATTGACATAATGATATAGGTCTGAGATGACAGTCGAGAATTGCTTCTTGGTCTGCTTGTGGAGGTTGGATACTGCAATACGTGCAGCGAGAATGGCATAATCGGGATGGGTGACAGTCATGTACGCAGCAGTTTCTGCCGCCTTTGAAGGCATTAGTATGTTCGACAGACAGTCTATAGTTGTAATGACTTACCAAGTTGTCAAGCTCAACCGTTGTTACACCTTGATAGACACCAGAGATAACCTTTTGGGTGATTGCTGCAGCGTCAACATGTTCGGCGTCGAGGCCATAACACAGCCTGGAGACACGAGCTGTGATCTTATCGAATTGAACGCGCTCCTTACGACCATCTGAAATGTAATTAGCTAATGTAGTAGCATCTGCAAGCTTGGATACATACCGCGTTTCCACACATACATGATGGGCGATGTAGAGTGGGTGTCTTTGTTATTGAGGGGAGGTATTGAAGACAGAAAGGGGTGAAATCGAAGTTGTCTTCTGATCTCAATGAAGTAATATCAACTTTGCGAACTGTTCCTTTGCACAAAAAGTTGTTCTAGGGAAAGATCTCTTGTTGTTGTTGAATTGTTCAAAGGAGGATGAACGTGCAGGTAAAGGAGGGGAGGAGGAATGTTTTTAAGGGTGTCGCGTAAAGTACTTGCAGAACGCGTCTTTGCCGAGATTTTTGTCATTTAGCGCGACAAAACAACGCGAAACCACTTTAAGGAAGCGTCCAATGCGTAAAGCCAAACCACATCTTACCAATCTCATATCTGACCCAGCAACACAATCAGGCAACCTCATTTGATCGGCGATAACGAGTCTCTTTATTGGCTTCGCTAAGGTACTCGTGGAATTGACTTGCAATCTGCTCCGTGTCCTGCTAGTGCTGAGGAATCACGTATTGATCCTAGCGAATATCAATGGATCCTCATGACTCCTACTCATACTTCACAATCGCACTTCTGCTATATTCGAGACCATGAGGCTTGTACTTATCTCTCATTATCTTCGAGGAGCCTCGTTTCTAATTTAAGCTCGAGTTGACACAACATACAACTTAATGCTGTTACCCCATTTCTTTCCATTGACTGTTAGATGAAGATCTATCGTCATGTTATATGCTGAGTAGGCAGTTAAGGTTGCACATGAATTGTTTTAATGCTCTGGAATTGGTCAAAATCCGAAAACAAAAGGTCCCTATCTCTCTGTCAAGTTGATTTGCTTGTTCATGCTATTGTCGATCGTCATCGCCGTCATATGCTTGTTTGGAGTTCTCAAAACATGATGAGCGTTTCGCGAGATTCCAACCCTTTCAGGTTGCTTACGATCGAGATTTCATGAAAACTTGACGCTCTATCTGACTTGAACTGCTTCAAAGACCTTAGCTTGGGTTTCTCTCAAATTTCAAATGGTTGTCGTCTCTCGATCATAAATCATCATAAAATTTATCCATTCCCTACCATGATTTCTTAACGCCCATTAACACTAATGTATAATACTAGCATTCTAGTTTCACTAAGTTGTGAAGCGGTTGTGCGAAGTCTAGAACGTTATGAATGCTTCACTCGGGTTTTAATTAAAATTGAACATCCATCATTGGTAGGTTCGCATCGATGTCAAAGAGTAAAGACGTGACTTCGAGGCTCTAAATTACCAGTCACCATATCTCACTCTACTGAGATAGTTAGGGTGTATAATACCTCTGCACAACGCAAGGAAGAAGGTTATCCAGATAGCAACGTGTATAGCAGGGCCCTTTTTATAGCTTTGTGGAAAGTTGCCCGTGCCGTACCGGTTCAAGCTGTTCAAAGTCATTTTTCTCTTCAATTAAGCTCGGTAGCTTCCTTAAGCGCTTTCCATCCGATTTCGTGCAGGGAATGAAATAAAAATGTCACGATCGAGATTTTCGAAGGTTACGAAGATTTATCGTCAATTCCACCGCCTCAAGCTTCGATCATTCCCATCCGCCAACACGGCCATAATAGCCTCATTAGGACCTCTTCTCAGACTAGAACTCCAACGAATGCTTCCATCAAATTCTACAACTCACTAACATTCAGTTGCTGCTGCTCAAGTACAGAATGTATAATCGAAGCCTAACATAACGGCTGCACTCACTGCACTCATTCAGCACTCCGCCTTCATGCCACAGAATGTCACAGTCACATTCTGTATTTCAATCTCTGAAAAATCAAGTGAATAACTTTCCTTCTAACCTCAACACAAAATTAGGCTTACTTCTTATCAACCTGAAGTTGAAGTCATGTTCGGCTATTTTTCGGCATATAAGGATAACCTTTCCTAGCCTAGACAGGCCATTCAAGCATAGAGTTAGTTTGCATCATTTGTCCATGGGGAGGCTGATCAGTAGGTGTGGATACAGGTAGACACAGTGGTGTGGATTGTGGATTGTGTTCGCTGGTGTATGGTGCGTTGTGAGCGGCTCTTGTTGGATGGACGTCGCTGTAATGGGCAGGAAAAGGAGGGTATGCCTGAGCCACTGGGAAGGAGAAGAGATGATAGCAATATGTATGGCAACGGGTTGACAGCAACTATCTATAAGGAACAATTCTTCTGAATATTTTAGAGAGTAATTGGCACCCTCTGTTCACGCATCAGGCCAGCAGAACATTTTGCTCGGTATTGATGTCGTGTGAACCACAAGCTGTACTACTCGCTTCGGATGGGAACCATACCAAGCGCAAGTGCGGGCTTTTCTCCAATCTGAAATATCAGTATCCTGGTGCTCTGGCCATAATGAGGTACATATAGTCTACTCCACGAGGTTAACCTTTCATGAAAGACGCTTTACTTAAAAATTGACTTCGGATTTCTCAAAGTCATCGTTTTGGTTTTTCCAATCTTCCATATCATATCAATTTACTTACTCACTTGCTTCGACCTCCTCTCACCTTCTCACCTCTCCTGCTTTAGTGGTGTATATAAGCAGCACTAGCATGTTTACATCTTTTAAGCAATTTTTGGAATATTGTCACTGCTTTATAATACTGCGTGTTTGCTTAATAGGGATTGCATTGATTAAGTTCCGTGTTTTGGGGTGAAATTTAATGGCTCATCGGAGGAACTTGATTGCTTGCGAAACTTGAGATTGGGGTATAGTCAGGTAGGGTATGAGATTTTCTTATCCATCTTGTTGTCACAGAACAATGGCCCTGCTTTGAGCTTACTCATTGCTGTCAATACTTGTTAAACGCACCGTGGATCGCAATTCGCACTCTATACTGCTGGAAACATTCTAAACCCATTCCAAGATGAACACCAATGTACACCTCTTGAACAAATGGCTGTAAGTACCGAGTCTCTATTGACAGACGGATACCATCTGGTTCCATGGACTGCTTTGAATATATGTTTTTCTCTCTTTAGTTGTACTCCATACTCCTGAGATGGGGTTTATATATCTTTTGTTCGAATGTGTTGGTTGATAGATTTTAAGTTCGTGGTTGGTTTAGTTTCGTAACAACTGCGATCTATTGACCAATTGGCAGATTCACCATAGTCGTGTATGAAATTACTTGATTTCAAGCAATCTCACTTACTGTAGAGCGAAGGGAGAGAAATGATTTGGGTTTGGGGTTTCAAGGTCGAGTCAGGCGGATAAATAGGCAGCCATGCACACAGAGCTAATCTAATTCATTGACTTTAGGAACGCTCTCGTCGGCATCATGATCATAAGACTTTGGGGGTGGGAAGGTGGGTATTGGGTGTGAATGAAACTCCCAAGAGATCCTTGGTTAGCTGTGCTGATATACCCACGATGTGAGCTTGAGTAGAAAGAATTTGTCCTTGCGGCGGAAGAAGGAGGGAGTCAGAGTTAGGTGAGTGAATTGACAGTACATTCTCACCTAGATAGTTTGACAGCGAGAACTACACCTTAAGCTCGTCATGCCGTCACTTTCATATGAGAAATCAACACAGACAAAGAAACATCATCGAGAACGAATACGAATATAATTACAAACATAGAACGAATTGCTAAGTCGCACCCCAATTAATAATTCCCCATCTCAAACTGCGAATAGCATCCATGTCGAGGAAAGCCAGTTTTTGTCGAATGTGATCTCAACTTCTCGACTCATGGATAATGATGGTTTTGTATATAAGGTATATAGATAGCTAGACGGGTGTTTCAATTTGAGGAATCGAGTTTTGTGACTTGGTACTTTGACTTTGTGAAGTAGTTTGTGGGTCTAGACGCCGATTTTCCAGGCGATTTATTACAGTTCGGTACCAATCCCAACGAAAGATATGGTGGCTCTCTTTGTGCGACATTGTGGAAGAGTGAATTAGCATTAACTCCTGCCTAAACCCCAAAGAAACTCATCTTGAACACTTGAAATAGCGAAGTCTAGGAAATCATGATTGAATCTGAGTCTATGCACATCTGTCTTTCCGGATCATCTAGTCTACAGGTCTATTATTCATACATTCTGTCTAGCTCCTCTCTTCCTTTCTCTCATAGTTTAAGCCTTTAGTTTCGTCGAAATTCGAGCAGCTGATTTCGCAAGGATGGGACCGGTATTCGTTTTCTTCGTTCGAGCAATCGACTCAGCAGCTACCAATAGTTTCACCGCCTCTACAGTCTCAAGATAACCCGGGTGATCAACACCCAAACACGCCTCATCGAGCAGCAGGCCTTTCTTGGCACACTTCAAAGCCTCTTTATGTTTTCCTTCTTTGGCGTAGAGTCTAGCTAGCTCTGCGTACCTATTTTCCATCATTAGCATGGCGTTTCAAAGCTAGTACCTTCACACACGAAGAAGTGAAGAGATGGAGAATGAAAACTCACAAACTAGCCACCTCCCTCCCGGCCACACCACTCTTCTCAAGCGTCCACACGAACTTCTCCAGCATCCTGAGCATCGTACTCTCAGCCGACACAGCTTCGCTACTAGCAACCCTCTTCCCATCATCCCAATCCAGCGTCCGAATCGCCTTATCGTACTCTTCGTCTCCCTCTGCTCCCTCCTTGCCACCCATCACAACATCCAAGATCCGCCTCATATCTTCTCTCCTTTTCTCACCCTCAAATGCACTCTTGCTTTTCAAATCGCACGCTTCGCACGCACACTCAAACCCGTACCGATCCCCTAGTTGACTGACTCGCTCTTGTCGCATCATACACTTCTCCGGCAGGTAACTCACAGTCACTTCCTCTCCAACTTTGATATCCCTCGTTGCATGGACATTGAACCTCCCCATCTCCTCTCCTGCCTCTTCTAATTTCCCATCCCCAATCCCCGCATTCCAATTGCCCTGCGAATTCGGCACACAACTATGATTAATCCTCGAGATGCCCTTGAAAAGCGCTAGCCCGACCCCCTTATTCCCCTTCCCACCACCAACATCAAACGAATTATTCCGAAAAACATTCAACACCCTCAAATTCTCCAACACACTCCACCTCCTCCACGCGCCCCAAGAAAATTTCTCCCTGCCCGTCATCACACCCCCAAGATGTCGTGTGACGTGCGCGGCACTCCACCACACGACTTTCCCGAGCCGGAGAGCTGTCGTCTCAGCTTTCGGAACGGTGCTGAGACTTAACACCCATTTTAGGTCTTTTGGAGAAAGGAGCAGTGAGGATGGGTAGAGAGCCCGAGGGCTTTGGTTTCGGCGGAGAGAGAGGAGCGGTCGCTCCGAGAATATGCGTGTCCCGCGCGGGATGGGGGAGGAGGCAAAGACGCCGTACCCGGAAGTAGCGGTTGAGCGGACCTCCCAAAGCACTTTGGAGGGGAGGGTCATTTAGAATATGTGAGTAGGTAGGTTGGGAAGACGCTCGTGGGTGTCGTGTGGTGAGTTGCCATTTTTGATATTGTATGTAACAGGGGTACTTTTGCGATTGACACGCTAGGCTGCTTGTGGCCAGAGATCAAGTGTGACATTGTGAGTCTCATATTCGGTGTTGTTTTACAGATCTGAGAGTTTTAGTATATCAATGTGTTGGTTTTCTTCTTGATGTTCTTCCCTAAGAGAATAAAAGCCTAAGAAGCTTACATTACTTAGTTAGTATCTTCTTGCATAAGGGTTCGGCCTCGGCTCGGCTAAGTTGGAATTGAGAGTGGGTATTTACCGTGTTAGTCAGCCACTTCCCCTCCTGGTTTTCACTTCGATTGCTGAAGTGCATACACAATATATGAACCTGCTTTGCAACTTTTACTTGTATGAAATATTTAACTTAAAGATCTAGACCGGATTCCTCTTAGAAAGTTTAGTTTTCTACTCCGATTTCGGAGCATCTTTGAGCTCATCCTTAAGGGCGCCGTCTTCCTACTTACGAAAAGTGGGGTTTGGTTATTTCCTTCTCATTACCTATTGTACTCATACTTATCCCCTCGTGTTGACTCATGACTTAGTCGTCAGCCCTCTTATATAATCTTAACTCATCTCAACTCCTAAATCTTTATTCTCGAAATCATCATCGTATCCCCTCTACTCTCACGGCGTATTACCGTTTCAGTGATTGTAGCTATACATAAGTACGACCATAAGTATATATCCACCACTACTACCATCTCTTCAAAATGGGCTCCTTCCACCTAACCATCTCACCAACCCTTCGAACCTGGATCCTTCAACAAAAGCTTTTCTTCATCGGCTCAGCACCACTCTCCGCCTCAGGGCACGTGAATCTCTCCCCCAAAGGCGGGTCTTACTTCGGCATCACCTCACCCACGCAGTTCTGGTACCTGGACCTGACTGGCTCTGGGGTTGAGACCTTGTCACACCTGCAAGAACCTGGGAATGGCAGGATCACGGTTATGTTTAGTGCGTTTGATGGACCGCCGAAGATTGTGAGGTTATGGGGAAAGGGAGAGGTGTTGGAGTTTGGGTCAGAGAAGTTCGTGGAGTTCGTGAAGGAGAATGAGTGAGTAGACTTTCTGGATTGGGTTCGGATTGGGTTCGGATAGGGAAGGGAAAATGGAGATGAGATAGAAAGGCTTGGAAGAGAGGAAATAGGATCAGTGAAGAGGCAATTAGATGAGATGAAAAGTGCTAATGATATTCCTCTCTAGCATCCAACTCATCCCCGGTGTCAGAGCAGTCGTATTAGTACACATCCACCAAGTCGGCGCCTCATGTGGCTTCAGCGTCCCCAAGTACGAATTCCAAGAATTCCGACCCACGCTGAATGAATTTTTCGAGAAGCGACAAGCAAGCGAGGATGCGGGGCGGAAGGAGGATGGGATTGAACGGTTCGTTTTCCTCCTTCTTTAATTCGTTTATTTCGTCCTCTCACTTTCCCTTTCCTTTGTTTTACTTTCCATTTGTCGTCAGAAAGAGAGTCAGCAAGCGAGTCAAATTAAGTACAGTCTAACAAACTCTCTGTCCTTCGTAGATACTGGGCATACAAAAACGCCCTCTCAATGGACAACCTGCCAGGTCTACACCGCGGCTACGAGACCGCACAAAAGGACAACGTCAAACCCATCAAGAAAATGGTAGGCCCGCTCGCGAAAGAGCCCGTCATTGCTCCTCTTGGCAAGAGTAGCAAAATCGGAGCTGGGTTAGGTTTCAACCAGATGGTGTTGTTTGGGATTATGGCGTTGTTGACGGCGTTGGCGGTCTTGGGCATCGTGGCTGTGGAGGGTGGGTGGGTTGGTGATGCGAAGGCGACGGGATTGAAGTATGAGGGCTTTGAGGCTATGCGTGATGGGAGGTCGGGCGCGGGTGCGAGCGCGAGTGGTGGTGGGGTGAGGAGTGAGTTGTGATTTTTTTCCCTGCCGAGGATGATGAGACTGAGAGAGTATTAGAGGTGGGGTCAATCTATAGGATGGTTAAAACGCTGTCATTGAGTGTAAGAGACAGGGGGTAGCATTACCAATCTACGTATAGGAGATGAAACATATAGGAGATGAAGCGGAATGAGAAGTCGGATATATAGCTTCGTTATACGGAAGAGATGTTCTGTACGGATTTAAGACCCCGCCGAATATGACTCTGACCAGCCCGAAAACTAGGTTCGCCTCCATTAACTCCCCGCGGTCCGCAATTTTCTATACTTTAAAGCTACAAGGCTTAAAGAAAGTGTATATTTATCACATTTTTAAAGATAATAGGAAAGTCTATACATATAAATACGATAGCAGCGCTACTACCGCGTCCTAAGTAAAATTAAAGTAAAAGCTCTTAAGTTATATCGGAAAATTATATTCATCCGCAAATCCGGAAGTTGCTAGTCTTATTATCTTATATAAAACGTCGTTCTATTTATTTAATAAAAGTTTAGATTTTATTTAATAATTTCTTATAGAATATTTTAAATAACTTAATCTTTAATTAAGAGATATAATTAATTAATACTTCTTTATAGTAGTTTTAGAACTGTATCACGTGACCTTTATTTTGTTACGAATCACCTGACCGATGGCCTTGGCAGCTATAATCGGTATGATTCAAAGAAGTCACGTGACACTGATCACGACGATCAGTACGATCATGGCTATGATCCAAATGATCGTTATGATCCAAGAGAACGAAGGTTCTATATAAGTAAATAGGTTTTCTTAGATAGGAGCTTCGTGCTCAACTTCAAATAGCAATTTATACTTGTTAGTAACATACCTGGGATTAATACGCTTTAATCCACCATACTCTGAATCCTTACCTTTCACCCTAAACCAGCGACAGGCTCGTTATATATTTATCATATGCTATTCCTAACAATAGTAGAGCCATTTAGGAGCACTATCACCATTGAAGTTTGATGGCATCGTATATGACATTTTTTATTGCTTTTTCCCCAAAATTTTCTAATTCAAGTTAGGTAAATGAAATAGGAATACCACAAGACCACCTCTATATACAGAGTATGCCTAACCCACAGCTTGTTCAGCGATCCCCCAGATCCGTAAACATCTTTCGACAATCTATCCCATTATCTTCCTAACTCAGAGCCGTACGCAACAATTTTTTCAAGTCTTTCAATTTTTTAAGCAAGCCCGTATCAACCACCCGACATCTAACTCGCAAAGTTCTTTTTTTCCCGTATCGACGCATAAAAGATTTCCACAATCGAAAGCCACACCACGGTGGCGCCACAGCTGAACAGCGCTTCTACAAATACAATTGCCTATCCGCGGTATGGCTGTGCCTGATATGATCTCAGGGGTGTCATAATTGGAGATGCTGAATAAAATAGAGTTACGGCGATTGCCATATTGAACGCCACGGGTATTGATGGGGCTTTTTTTGAGGTTTCGGAAATGCATATGCGTGCGCGGTTGCGGATTTTTAAATATGGTGATGTTGAATCAGGGGAAGAGATGGGGAGAGGATATATACGAGAGGATCCTTTCCCGTCTCCAGGTTCTTGAAGATGCTTCTCTTCGGGTATCAAAATCGTCGTGAGGTTCGATGAGCAGTCGCTGCTGATATTACTCTCCTTAAAAATTCCTGTTATACCGCCAAAATGCGGGTTCTCTTTCTCGTTATAATCTTTATTCACTCAGTTACTCAGTGTGTCGATGCTGCAAAATGCGTCTCGGATAATGTTCTTCGAGGTATCAAACACCATTCTGATTTCGCCTTCTGCTCAGCTTTCCTCGTCGGACATGTGGTTGATACAAAGGCACCTGCGACGCCAGCATATCTGAAAGGATACTCTGTGCAACGGATATCTAGCGCTGTATGTCGAAATCCTCTTGAGATTGTTTTCAAGCGTTTTTCTAACTCTGATATTGATTTTTAGTGCTCATGTGCTACGTCGCCAACTGGAACTTCGACATTTACAACCTGGAAAACGTCACAACATAATTCTACACCTTGCACTAAAGCTGTCAAACCATCTTCTTCGTCTTATTCTTCCTCATCGGATAAAGTTCTAAGTAGTAGATCTTCGGTCAAACATTCGTCTACTACATCGACTCATCTAATGAGCATTTCCTCGAGTCGATTTTCATCATCAACAAAGCGGCCATCGACGACTGTATCGGGTTCTTCGTTCTCGACCTCGAAAGTCGCCTCGTCCTCCTCGAAAAAGTTTCCCAGCTCATTCGAAACAAAAAAATCTGCTTCAATAAAGTACATATCATTGACAACATCAAGCTCTTCGTCTTCCACCCCGAAAGCTGCTTCCTCCTCCTCCTCCTCCAAAAGTCTTTCAATTTCATCCGACCTCAAAAAGTCTACTTCCACAACAACCTCATCCAAATACTCAACCACCTCATCGTCATACTTCAGTTCCTCATCAAAGAGCCTGCAATTTACTTCTTCCAATACCAGGACCTCGACAAGCAGCACAATCAAAGCGAGTTCTAGCTCTAATAAGGGGTCTTCAACTTCCATAGTTGTATCTACCAAAAGCCCCAGCATCACATCTTCTACCTCAAAGACAACTTCTTCGTCAGTGGGTTTGCCATTCACGACTTCGCCGACCACCAAATCTTCAACAGAAAAATCGTCAACATCAAAATCAATCTCTCTTATTAGATCTTCACTCCCAACAAGTGAATCTACCAAGAGCTCCGTTCAATCATCATCAACATCTGCTACCAGTTCTTTAGTACTTCCAGATTTTGTCTATTCATACGATCCTACCCCAGCATCTCTCTACCAAGTACCAAATACTGCCTCATATACACCTGTTACTCAAACCGATGTAGATATTGTCAATGAGCTAGACAGTCCCCTCATCTCGTACCTGGATGGCACCAACATCACTCCGTATTACAGTACGGCAATCGAAGGGCACATAATTCTTTACGATTTCTCTGGCCCAAATGGACTTCAATTCTGCGACTTGACCGACTCAAATTGTTACAGCTTTCGTGATGACGGAATGCACGTCTTCCCATTCGCTGGTGGTGAAGCAATTGCTGAATACGCAGCTCCTAGCCCTTCCAAAACGAAACGAAATGACATTCCGAAAAGGGCTCTTCGAACTTTTGATGTCGATCCTGAGTTTACTGCTGTAGCCGGCTTTGAGGATAGCTGCAAGACGGAACTTAGCGGTCTAAGCCCTCTGCCCCAGTTCTATTATGACACAACGCCATGTGTCAATTCTCAAGTCTCGGGTAACACGTATCAAGGAGTGTGCAAATACGTTACGGCTAAGGAATTAAGTTGCCGAGTTACTGCTAAGTCTCTAATAGACAAGACCTTTGGTAGTGATAGCTACGCCAAAGATATAGTAACCTTGGGGAAATTCCTCGGCAAGAGTGAGTTTATGAAGAAAGCTACAACTGGTCTGACAGCATGGGTTGTAAGATTCGCATTTGGAGCGGAACTCATACTTGCTGCTAGTGTGATTACAGAGGCGATAGCTTTAGCAACCGCTTTGCGGCTACTTCTCGTAGACGGATTTGGTGCAGCGAATACGGCGATGGTATTGTGTAAGGCTTTGAGGCCGGTATGCTGCCTTTCTGATATGTTGGCTTCGCATGATGTTACTGTCGGGCTATTTGGACAGAACTTCAAAATTGCATCAATCAGTGAAGCACCTTTGACACTTGTCGCTTCACCGTCTGCTTTCAAGGTCAAAACTCCAACGTGCGATATGCCAACCAACCTATTGCGTAATGGTGGTTTCGAGGAAGATGGTGAGATGGTTCCATTCCCTAATGGTATTGGATGGTGGCTTCCGACTCCGCCAAGTGATCCAATTCTTTTCTCCGCTTGGGATGGATGGCAGGTCACGAGTCTTACCAGCCCACAAGCTGCGCTCAAGACTACTGGGTGCTTAGATGGAGCACGTTGTCTGTGAGTATTTCTGACAATCTCTTCTGTAACCGGGCCCAATCAAACTAAATCTTTCTCAGACAGATGTACGCGGTTGCAGCAGGGAGAAATACTGCTGTCACGCAAATCTTTCAAATGATGGATAGACGTTTCATCCCTAATGCTGCCTACACGTTTACCTTTTCATATCGGATTGACTTCCTAACTGTCGCATCGGGGGTTCTCGACGGAATAGGAAACTACTGCTACCTCTTCTCTCTATTTCATGACTCTGATATCCGACAGCCTGGTTTCATCAAGTTTACCTCGGAGGTATTGCCTGGGAAAGGGCTGTGGCAGACTGTGACGAGGACTTTTAATTATCAAGGAAATGATTTGAGAGCCAGTAGTGATGAGTTTACCTTGAATGCTGCTTGTATCGGTGGATCGTCGAGTTTGCAGTTCGCGGTTACGATCGATAAGTTGATTGTTTTGCCGGTATTCTAGAGAGGTTTTAGAAAGAAGAATAAAGGGAAAGACAAGTTGCATCGAAGTGATTCAAGCAAGTAGAATTCTTCTTTTGTTTGTACAAGGATTTGAATGGATTACATCAATTCATGTCCTCGGTCCCAATGCTATCACTCCGATTAATCTTACAATTTCACCCCCGCTTCTCCCTCCAAGAAAGCCATAGCACCAACAACAAGAGCCTCAATCCCCGTACTCAACGTGGGCTGTACTATCACCCCCCTGAATAAACCTTATTCAGTGGAGGCACACTTCTTTTGGCTACAGCCACTTCCAAGGGGTTTAAGCCAATTAAAAGTTATAGAACCTACTAGAATCACCTTCACCGCCGACACTCGCTCATAGTAAAGCTTCTCTACTGGCTATAACTCTTCGGTTGTGGCTGTAGCCATAAAAGGAGTGCCTCCACCGAATAAGGTTTATTCAAGGGGGGGGGGGGGGATAGTAGAAGTAGCCAAAACAGAAAAGTCCTCCGAGATGGTGGTTACCGATATATCCCTATCATATCTCTGCCCAAATACGTTTTCGAATTTTTTATTTAACACCTTCAATATTGATTTATTATTGTTAGTATTCGGCAGAAATCTCGTAGTTTTGAAAATAGGAGGGAGAGAACAATTGCTTGCTGCGCATTCGGCAATGACGGTGCGTTTTATTGTAGAGAGTAGTTTTGAACGGGTCGAGGGGAGGATGGAGCGGATATCGAGACCGAGTTCTGCGGAGTCGGCGATTATGTTCTCGGTTTGGCCAGAGAGGAGACTGCCGACTGTGAGGACGGCGGTGTCTGTTGGGTTTGTCTCGCGGGAGATAAGGGATTGGAGACGGAGAACGATGTGGGAGGAGAGGATGGCGGGGTCGATTGTACGGTGAGGCTGTAATATAAGATTAGTGATATACTTGGAAAGTAGGGTCTGATTGTAAAAGAAGGTAGGAGGGTAGAAAATCAAAGGACAAGGAGATAACATACCTGAGATCCATGACCACCCTTCCCAAAAACTGTAATCTTCAAACTATCCGATCCCGCCATGATAGTTCCCTCTCTGCAGCCCATATGTCCAGCCTTAAAAGCTATTACATGTTGTCCTAATACATAATCAGGAATCGGTATCGCGTGTCTCTTCTCATCGTACAAGCTATTATTAACTATTGCCTGTGCCCCACTACCCCTCTCTTTAGCCGGCTGGAAAAGAACAATGAGTGTCCCACTCTAGTTTTCTTTGCGTAAGAGAAGAATTTCAGCGGCGGCGAGGAGACAAGTCATGTATGTGTATATCGTGACCATATGTATGCATAACTGGTTTGAGGATTCCTCCCTGATCATTCATGGTCACTTGACTTGAGTATGGTAGTCCGGTATCTTCTTGGATTGGGAGCGCGTCCATGTCTGCTCTTAACATGATTGTTTTCCCTAGCCCGTTTTTGAGAACTCTAACCAGACCGTGGCCACCGATTGAAGTGGTGATTTTGAACCCGGGGAAAAGTTTGAGATGAGATGCAATGGTTTGAGCGGTCTTGACCTCGACATTTGACAATTCTGGATTTTCATGAAAGTATTTGTATAGCGATTTATACTTGGACGTGTCTATAGGAGTGCTTTGTTGCTCAGCGAGCTGGTGGGTCGTGAAGGTGAAGCCATAGCAGATGGAATGAGTAAGTGAGAGAGATCAGCGATTGTGGGAAATACGGATTACGAGGTACGATACGATATAAATGTTTGAGGACTGTTGGAATTGCAGATTGAAAATGATAGTAAGTCAGAGAGGAAAAGAGAGCAAGCGTAAATTATACAGTGTGGATAGTGTAATGGCAAACAGAGCAAGTTTATGCATGATTGATGCTTGTAGCTGAGAGATAATGATAAGGACCTGAAGTCAAATGTGTTCGTGAAATCGTGAATTGACTTGAATTGAATTGTGGATTTTAGTGATATGGGACATCGCGTTAAAAAGTGCTTTATGTAGCCTCACTGACAAATACCTGTACTGCGGAAATTCGTACCCATCACTACATCATGTTTCTTTTCTCGTGTCTTCAATGATATAAGCACGGTTTATGCATCTATCTATCGCACGAATCTAGATTTAGGTCTTAAGTCTTGAGTCTTGGGTCCCGACATCTTGGGGCTAAATAATACCACGCTGGCACAAGGTGTTATACCCATCCCCTAGCACTCACTTCGGCGGCTCAACGCACCCATCAACTTTCTCCCACGGTACCGGCTCCTCTGCGACTGGTGGCTCGGTGCTCATGGTTGTGGTGACTTTCACGAGGACGGGGATGACTTGGCCGGTTCCTAGGGAGAAGGGTCGGTGGTTGAGGACTGTGATCGTTGGTCAGTAATTTTTTGCAGGGAGTGTGTAGAGTTATGGTTTTGATGTGAAAGGGCAAGGAAAGAAGGAGGCAAAGGAATAAACAAACATACCCCTCAATGCAGAAGCAATTTGCCCCGAATGACTGGAGATACTAATCCACGTCTTTCCCTCGCCCTCCTCACCACCCAACACTTCTCCCAACACACCCTTCGTTCTCTGATCCAACGCCGCATCAGTCTCCCTCCACTCCGCCCTCCACAGCTTGTCCTCCTCTTGAAACCCTTCCTCAAACGTCCAACTCGGGTATAATTCTTTAATCACACTCTTGCTACTTCTCTGATCGCATGTATGCGCACCATTTGCCTCTCTTAGCATCTCTTTGATGATAGGTGCGAAGGGACGGTCGGCTGGGAAGGGAAGACCAGAGAAGGTGAGAGAGCAGGTTGCGAGACACCGCCGGAGAGGAGAGGTGTAGTAGATTTGGGGGAGCGGGGTGTTTTGGGTTGCTATTTGGGAAGACCAGAATGCGTGCGCAGCGAGGGCCTGGGATTCACCGATGGGAGTCAGGAGTGCGTCGAGCCAGGTTGAGCTGGTGTTGCCGGGTTGGAGAGACCAGTAGCAGTCCCAGTTGTGGGTGCCGTAGACTGTTGTTTGTCGTTAGATGTATAATTCAAAAGGAGATTGAGTTGAGTTTGGTGATTCTTCGTATGAGACGTGCGTAGTGCGTGGTGTGAATTTGGGAGGAGCAGAGCTCGTGCGAGCATAATGAAATAGACAGAATGTTGGAAACTCACAAGCTTCTGCGACATTGTGATAGCCTTCACCATGGCGACCCATGTAAAGGACTTTGTAGGAAACTCCAGCTTCAGCATCGTGATTTAGCATGTCTACTTGATAAGCGAAACGCTCCCATTGCGTTTTGGTGTGGGTGGGATCGTAGATGGCATCTGTCGAGTAGGTGATGGGTTTGAGACCGAAATTGGTGATTGTCTTGGACATTTTATGTCAGTATAAGGACGTGACGAAATGAAAAGAAGAGGCTCGAAAGAGACACTGACATAATCAAACCCCTTCGGCTCAGTGTCTGGATCATCTTGGAGGAAATACCCCGTGACAGTGCTTAATGTCACATGCTGGTACTTCTTTACAGGAGGCGGTGTTTCACCCATGATCATAAAGATGGCAGTGATGAGAGTAGCGACGAATAGAAATGGACTGTATGTTCTGATGAGCTTCTTCGCTTGCTTGGGGAAGAACATGGTGGGATTAGAAAGAGGGTGGGTGTTTCACCCACATGAAGAGGTTGAGTGAGCAGATCTGAGATGTGTTCTTTCTAGACTTATGTGATGGACGCAAGGGCGCTTCTTGAGCCATTTAGACTCGCGTTGGTGTTGTCATTACGGATGAGTACTAGTGTGATGGCGACGATGAGGTTTTGATGGCAGTCACGTTTTCCGATGGTTGATGTTGGAAGATCGCGAGCTTAGTCAGCATCTTCTCGATCGATTCAGGGGAAAGCTCAGAAATTGAACCGAGGCTTCCCGAAGCTAGGCTCAAAGCGAAGCTTGCTTTCAAGCCACACGTCGTGAGAGAAGACGCCACAGTGATGTAATGGATATCCCCACTATTACCCCACATTTTGCGAAAGCTCCTTGGATGGATGAAAGCGGGAAAGAGCTGAGCTCCTTCCTGCTCCTGCCATGGCATGAGTCGCGAAAATAGCCAGGATGAGGAAAGGACCGCATCAAGGCAAAGAAATGGCACGATTGTCGAACATAAACTACCTTATCAATACATACAGCATAATCAATTGACTGAGAGAGAGCCAAATTTATCTCTCAATGATGTATTGTAGTCAAAATCAAAAACGAAAGTTCCAAGTTCTACGCAACCCGAGTATTTTGCCCCTCAAGTTTCCAGGTCCAAAACTCGCCCTGATTCAAGTCCTTGTCCCCCTCGTCTCGCTTGTCACTTCCCTGCAACTTTCCTGCATTCCCAGTCTTTTGTACTGCATCATTCCTGCCATCTACGTCATATCTCAGTGGGCTCCTTCCAGCTCTCAAGCTCTCAAGCTCTCGCCTGCTCCACAAGCCGCATTTGGCTGGAACGTGTTGGCCCAGGAGTTGGCAAGAGCTACCAAAGTGTGAGAGTGTGCAGGTCAGAGGTGCACCTTCCCGTAGTTCCAATTCTGCTACTTAAGTTGATTGCCCGCTCTTTGTAACTTTCTCTTCTCTCCCTCATACAAATCAATCAACTTCATCAAACAATCTGGCGACCATCCAAATACTTGACCAACCTCCAATTCCAATCTTTCAACAACCAACTTCAAACAACATCGCCATCATGTCTCTTCACTGTATGTCGATTTAGATTTCCTAGTACTGCGCGGAGAGAGGGGAAGGAATTGGTGACGACATTGAGCTTGAAGCTGTTTGTTTACATCTCGAGCTACAAACAACCATCATGCTCAATGAAATCATCAATTCCCATCTCACATTAAATCAAATTACAAACTAACATCTACAGACCTCCCACCAGTTAAGCCATCAGCCATCGCTCTCGGCACAATCTTCAACCACGCTGCATCCCTCGCTGTTCTTGGCCCAGTCTTTGGAGATACCTACCACCGCGCACAATCCGCCAACAGCAAGGAGGAGTTCGTTAAGTCAAAGGAAGCTGCTTCTGCCGCCGCTGCCTGGGGAACATCTCTTGTTGGATCTGCCGTTCAGTCATATGGTGTTGGTGCTCTCATCAATGCTACCGGTACTCTGAGCTACAAGGGTGCTGCATACTTGGGTGGTCTGATCTTCATGGCTTCTTCTGCACCATCGGTATGTTACAACACTTCAATAATTGCGTGCATCTTACTAACTAAATCAGTTCATTGCTCAAATCTTCACTGAGAAGCGACCAATGGATACCATCGCCGTTGGTGCTCTCGCCCGTGTCTTCGAAACCGTCGGTCTTTCTCTGTTCCTTACATGGTGGGGAACCCACACCAACCCATTCGAGTAAATGACTCGCTCGATGGATGGAAGTAAGATAGGCGTGATGGGAGGATGAAGCGAAGGAAGGAAAACTTTCTGTGTACAACCCAACTCTAATCAGGCGGTGGCGTAGCGGTGTGCTCGTTGCTAGCTTTGGTCCATTACTATGAATGAAGAATGATTTTAAACGTATTTCTTGTCTATGCAGTGACATGTAATGAAGTTAACATAACTTTATTGAGACATTAACTACCCTTTTCCCTTTCCACTACTACATAGCCTATGCTTGGTACTATATTGCTATAATTGTGCTCAGAATATATGCATAGCGAGCCTGTTGTCCACTATTACAACGTGGAGTACTAAAAAGTCGAATTTTATGTAGACAGGATTTTGAAAGTTCAGGCCATTCGCTGCGAACTTTAGACACTCAAGGTGCTTATATATATAAACTTGTGCCTTGTCTGGAAATCTTTGTCTCACTTGCAGGTAGTCATCTTCGGGGTACTGATGTACCTGGGTAGTGTATGCATTTTTTTTTTTTTTCGTGTTGTTGGTTTTCGAAGGTAAGTCTGTGTAGGTTCTGCGTCTGCGTAGGTTTGTGCTTTTGTAGAACTATTGGGTGCGACTGAATCTGGGATGGGGAATTCGAAAATAAGTAAATTTGAAAAGCAACAGCGATGGTGATAATGGTAGTAGTGAATGAGTAGTGATAGTGATAATAGTGGTGGTAATGATAACAGCGGCAGCTCTAGATTTGGCCGCGGCGGGAATGCTCCACATCCTTTTTTTTCCAGGGCCTAAGAGGAGGATGTGGATGGAATTTTCGAAAACGACTTCGGTGTGGATATGTGGTGTGTGTGTCAAGTATGCAGTGAGCCAGTTGGTGGTAGGGAAAAATCGGAGAGACTTCAGACTGATGCGTTTGGCGCAGAGGTAAAGCTCTTGTGGTACTTTTAATTGGGATGCATGTTAGCGTTGGGTGGAGAACGACGGGTGGGGTTTTATAATTTGTTGTTTGTTTGTTTGTTTGTTATGTCGCAAGGTAGATGGTGTGTGGTGCGGGATGGCATGGGTTGAAGGAGTGGTAGAGAGAAGGTAGTGAGCGGCAAGAGATTCTACTTCATCCCTGGGGTGTGAACTTGGCCTGTAAAGTTGGGAAGTGAATTCATTGATGCGGAGACGAGATCCAAGTGTAGGTTTCAAAGGGAGAGAAAGAAAGTTAAAAAAAATCTTCTGGTTTCACGGTTCGGTGCTTGAGCTACATGCGTACGAGCGGGTGAACTATAGACAGAGTACATTGTGAAGAGTTGGGAAGCACATGGATGGTGAGTTAGGTTTAATTCATTGCGTTTGGGTACGTGAGGTGAGGTTTGCGAAATATAGTCTGAATCTTGATTTCGGTTCGGTTCGAAGATACTGAGGATAGAAGACTTCGGGTCGAGATGACAGCAGCTTTAAATTCTTGTTGTCACTAACTGTGGTTTGAATTTCTCATTTTAGCTTAGGTGAATTTGTTGTATTTAGGTCCGGAACTTGGAGTGTGTTTGGGAAATTTGGTGTGCAATAGAATCAGAGTTATCTGATTCAAAGGTCAACAAAACAAGCAAATGTCCATCTATATTCCACAGCGCATACTCTTGGAAAGTATTTGATTTCTAGATTGTTTTAATCTTTGGTGCTTGATTTTTCTCCTTGAGCTGTATTGGAGTGAAGTGAAGTATTGCTAAGTGTGGGAATCGCAATATGTGTCATTGAAGCACCAGCAGCGGCCATTGGGCATGCGAGAATCCTTCACTGCTAAGCGTAAAACTTTGAGGGTGAAAGTGGTGGTTCCATCATAATTGATGCGCCCGGATTTGAACTCGGTGTATTCGAGCGGATCAAGCAAAAAACGCATTTCCCAGGTATCTGAGCCTCTGTTTTCCGGCAGCATCGAAAGGTAACTTAATGAAGCCCACGAGCCTTCAGGCGGCGAGGACCCAATGATTCCTAAGATAGGACCTCCGGGAACACTGGTAGAAGGGTCGTAAAGGACACTAGTGCCGGAGACAAAGATATCTATGATCGCTCTGGTACAATGATGGGTGGTCGGGACTGACACGGAGGCTAATGTGAATGTAGAAGTTGATTCAATACTGCTTGACGTTGAGGCTTTTGTGGTGGTTAAAAGGGAAGACGGGGAAGGTTGTTGTGGAGTTGGACAATGTGACAGATGACATTGCAAGAGATGACTGCGGGCTAGTTACAAGAGTGGACATAGCAACAAGATTGATTTTGACACAGTAGTACAAATTTAGAATCAAATTGCAACCAGCACCGAATATCAAGATGACTGGATTCTAATGAAGTCAGATGTGACACAGCAGGAAAGGAGATGAAAAACTTAGCCAAGCACCAAATTGGGCTTCTGCTAGATCATAAAGCACAAGTGGCATTTTTCGATTGCTGGACCCGTTTACTACGTTTTACATCTGCACCAGGTGCCGCTGTGCCTGGTGGGGTTACCAAGTATGCTTAGGTTCAGAACTCAGACTTTTGAAAAGGCAAGTAGTTCGCACACCAGATGAAGTTTTGCTCGACAAGTATCTTGTATACTACCTTAGTGTACCCACATACTGATAACTAAGATTCATAACAGTCTCGACTGTGCCCAAACGTTGCATCTCATTAGTAGTTTTCATTTGGTGAAATTGAATTCAGTACCTTTGGGACCCAAGCTGCCTCAATGTTGTGATGAGGAAATGCCCCTTTTGTATATTTGCAAGAGCACATTTGGACTCAATACCAATATTTAGCAGGGGAACGGCCGTACGCAAGTACTCTGTCGATGGTTTCATTTCTATCCATATCCGCATGTAGCAAAGAGCCTGTGATAAAAGTACCCCAGGGTGGCTAGGTGCGGTCGTATGATCCATCAGACTAGACTACTCGTTTAACTATTTAGCTAATCTCTCCTTTGACAAGAGACTCAAATTCAGAAGCCAGTGCGTTCTTACCTCGCCGTTCTCCTGCTTGTGTTGTTTGCTATTGTTGAAACGAATGGGAGCCAAGCGACCCGTGCTAAGCGACCCCTGAATCAAGCGACCCTTGGAAATCCTCATGGTCCCCTTCCTCCGCCATGATTCTCCATGGAGGACACACTCAATATTCCTAGCAAATGAAGACAGACCTCGGAAACTCAAGCCTCAGCTTTTATCTGGTGACGGCGTTGTTGTGAATAGCAATACAGCAGAGAAACATGACAATCGAGATCTGTCTGTTGGCGTAGATCAGATGCTGCAGGTCAAACGTTGACCCGCGACGGGCACGGCGGGAAGAACAATGACAATTTGACTAGGCACACGTGATGGGATTAGAGGCGTAGAGCTACCCCGCATAACTGTTGTTGTCAAGAGTTTAGGTTGTCACAATATTTGCTGTACGTGCTCTTCTCCAACTATGTCACAAACTCAAAAGTCAGGTACGGGTTGGAAGTTGAGTAAGAGTAGGAGTACCTTACCTCATATTAGAGTTTTAGGATATGCGTTGAGTGAAAATCCATGCAACGACAAGACACTGTGCTGAGATTCGTCTGTATGTAGAATACTGCATCATCACTGACTGAGATGCATCTAGAACTTCCAGAGTCTAATTCTAATACTCCTGCGAGTAAGTTACTATATTCCGCTATCGTATCTGGCTCAGAAACTAGGTCATGCTAACTTTAACAGCTGCTTCTCTACCTCGGCCATACTTTCTGATTGTGCAATTGCACAGAGCGCGTGGGCTGTCGCATTCTCAGTACAACAAAATCGATGTTGATGATCAAAATTCTATATCTACATCTGCATCAAGTCCTATTCCGTATGCGGTCCTTAAGTACAACGATGAGCGTGTCTCTGAAACGGCTACTTTGGGTACGATGGAAAATCCTAACTGGGCTGGAGCACTCATCAAGTTTGTATTTCTTGATGCAGCTGAGTTGGTCATAGATCTCTATTCACAACATCAAATTTCTCTCCAGCGCCATATAGATGTTTTCATGGGCACGGCAAAGATAGTGCCCCAACACGCGAATACCAGCAGAGAGTTGTGGTTAGATGTGCAGAATGGTACAGGGAAGATTCGAGTTACTCTCAGGTATTTTTGAAACCATATATTTACTCTCAAATCCAATTTAGTAAATATCTTAACACTCTTATTTTAGATTTGCAAACCCTGCAGTATCAAACTCTCCTTTTGATATCGATTGCGGGGAATACATTGTCGAATCACCTCGTGATTTCCAAGTAGATAGACCACGCTCTCCAGGGTCCGAGCCATTCCTAGGATTTACTTATACTCTTAAGTCTTCTTACATAGCATGTGAATTTACACAGAATCTAATGCTGCCATAGGACCCATTCCCCAAACTGGCCATAAAACCCCAACAAATGATAAAAAGGATACCATCTAAGCACTTGCAAGAAGACGAATGAACATAATGAAACAGATTATATTGGAGGTCTCCAATTTTGTGACGCATCATTTATTATTCTAAAGCTAGTCCATAGACAAAAGCAAACTCCATTACTGCAACGAGTTGAAGTCTTCCCACTCTAAAGCACTTTGCACAATGCTGTCCAAGTAAATTAAAGCCCCCCTTACATGCGAACCAGCAGTTACATCAGTCCCAGCATCTGGGGCTGGGCATTAACATCACTCGTTGCGTTACCGGGTGAGACACTTGTATGGCCCGCTATGCCACTGTCAATCATAATGACAATCGGCTTTCTTCCTTGGACGAGGACTATCTAATATTTGAGCCTGGCAACTCTTACAGGCACTGAAAATAGCGTGGCTATGCCGTATCCAGCTTATGTCTATGTGCTGTGGCTCTCTATCCCTAAAATTCCTCCTGGTCAGCAAATTTCTCCGCGTCTTCATCTTTCACCCAAACACTCTTACACACATGTGGAAATATCTTCTTTGACATTACATGCAAGCCCTCACTTCCCTCTCCACTGAGTTGCCATAAGGGTTTGAAGATAACGGCACCTACATCCACATAACTCCAGAAGACTGGATGACCATTCCCTTGCGTTCTGATTGGAAAGGCAAAATTCCAAGCTGGGCTAGAGTCTACCTTACAGGCAATGACGCTAGGGAAGTGATTGATAAGGCCATTGGAAAGCTTTGTGAAGCCGTAAAGATTAGTTACACTGTTTACAAGATTTCAATAGAAAGCCGAAGGTAGGCGAAAGTTAAAATACATACTAATGACTTCTGTAGCCCAGCACGGAAAAGGAGGAACTTGAGGAGCCAGAAAAAAGAAAAGAGGCCGTTTCTAGATGCTTATAGATACTTATTGCACTAAATTTGGCTTAAATTTGTCACGAGGAGTCGGAATCGCTATCCTCATCATCCTCCTCCTCTTCGGACTCTTCCGCTTTATCACCAATTATCACCTTCTCTTCTTCGCTTTTGCTATCCCTCTTCTTCCCCTCTTCGTCTTTATCATCCTCTGTATCATCATCTGTATCGTCATCTGTATCATCGTCATCGTCTTCCTCTTCCTCTTCCTCTTCCACCTCAGCCTCAACGATCGTCTCAAATTCAGAGCCGATTATCTGGAAAGTGTGGTCTTTATCATGTATGAGGAGTCGTGATTTGTAGCATTTGTAGCAGAAATCAAAGTCGAGGCAACCGTTACATTTGTAGCGAATGCCTAGCAATGTCTATTCAAACTCATCAGTAAAAGTTTTTGGGAGCGGAAGTAAGAAGGCCGGAGGGAAACTCACACAATCACAGCTGTCGCAAACACCGTCTTGCTGTGGAGCTTTCAGGCACGCATGCTCCTCCTCATGATACAATTCTTCTGCCCCGAGCTTTTCTTTTGTCTTCTGGATGAATATTTGAATCAATTCGTCGTCGAGGTTGTGATATCTAGCCACTTGTATTGGAGTCCATTCTCGATCCAGCCCTCTGCCTTTAACGAGAGGATCTGCGCCATGGTCTAGCAAGAAGTTGATGATTTTCTTTCTGGAAATAGCGGTGGTTGTTTTGTAATACGTCTCACAGCCGCGAGCAGCCCAAAGTAACGGCGTCCAGCCATCGTTGTCGGGTTGTTCCAAAAGTCGCCTCGAGAGACTGAATACACGCTCCACGACGTCAGGAGATCCACTAACGACTGCCCAGTGCATGGCGCTTCTGCCCATGAAGTCTTTCACATCAATCTCCGCTCCAGTGTTCATAATTTGCTGCAGGTTCTCCAGGCTCTGCAAGGCGGCGAAATGTACCACGGTACGACCCATCTGGTCGACGACATCAGTTTTGGCACCCTCCTCCAGCAACAGTTTAACCATATCAGCACTCGACCAACCACAGATAGCATTTAAAGCACAGCCAACCTTGCCTCCAACTAAGTTAACATCTGCTTTGCCCTCATTGACAAGATAGCGAATGATTTTCTCCTGCGTTTCCCGATTTTCAACACTGTCCCAACAGCGACCAACCGTCTGCAACGGAGTTCCTGGTGTTCCGTCGTTCAGAAGATTCACGTCTGCTCCAGCCTGTACAAGCATCTCAACAAGCTCGAAATTTGTACGCCGGCAGGCAACATGCAAGGGTCCACCATCTCGGGCGTTGGCATGGTTGAGGTTTGCTTTCTTGGAGATGAAATACTTAACAATATCTAGTCTCATTGCTTTTGCAGCTTTACAAATAGCCGTGCAAAACTGTTTGTTCGGAATCTCCAGGGATGCGCCTCCGTTCACAAGGATTTGGTAAATCTCAAGTGGTGCCGAGTCACGTATGTAGCTTACTGCTGTGTCTCCGTCGTTGTCTTGGAGATCCAGCTTTGGATTATACTCCATCAGCATTCGAAGTATGCTTGGATCCTCTGTTCCTACCGCGTACTGCAGAGAAAAATTGTTTTCTGCAGATAAGTGGTTGACATTTGCGCCGGCTTCGAGGAGGAGTTTCATGATTTCTTTGTTCTCATAGTATACTGCAAAGTCCAATGACGTGTAACCTTTTTGAGTGCCTTCTCTTTGGAATTCGACCTCAAGGTCAATTGGGAAGGACACAAGCACGCGAACGACTTCCACATGATTTTTTATCGCAGCAAGATGAAGTGGTACGTAGAAATCAGTAACTCGGTTGGCATCTGCGCCAGCTTCCATCAATAATTGAGCCGTTTTTGAGTCATCATAGGAATATTGTATAGGTGACCAGCCATTGTTAGCTGGTATGTGAACGTCAGCCCCCCTACTCAGCAGGATCTTCGCAATATCGGGCTTTCTGTTGAGCGCGGTAAAGAGAAGAGGAGTGCCTCCAGCAGAAACTTGTGCGTTTATAGCAGCCCCATGATCAAGCAGATAAACGACGATTTCGTTTTGCCCCTCAGCCGCAGCCCTGTGCAGGGCAGTCCATCCTATTGAGGTAACGGCATCGATTGTGGCTCCGTGCTCAACAAGCAGCTTGACGATTTCAAACTTTCCATCATTGGCAGCGACCCCTAGGAGAGGCTCGCCACCTTCGGTTGTGTTAGGATCTGCACCATTATCAAGCAAGAGTCGAGTAAATTCTATGTTGCCTTTGCTGATGGTATACCGAAGCGGGGTCCAATTGCTTGAGCATAGGACTTCTGTATTTGCCTCATTCTTAAGCATTATTCGAGCACACTTAATAAACCCAAGATCCGCGGCGATTGTCATTGGCAACCTTGTTGTCTCACCGTTACAGATGCTGTCCAGTATACATCGGTGTTTGGCCATCACCTCAGCAACTTTGTAATTTCCCCATTGAACAGCGAGGATCATTGGTGTAGCGCTATTCACGTCCAGCGCATTTATATCTGCACCGGCGGAGATTAATAGTTCTGCAGCATGCGCATTGCCAGTTGAGCATGCGACATGAAGAGCAGTGCGCTTATAAACACCTGTTTGATTGACGTTCGCCTTGAATTCCAGCAATATCTTGACAATTTCGATGTGTCCTCTAGAAGTGGCAACATATATCGGAGTCCAGGTGTTCATACCAATTTTCGTTTCCTTGTCTGGCGAGGCTCCGAATTCAAGGATCTTCCTTAAAATTCTATCGTGGCCAACCTGAGAAGCTCGTATGATGGTCGTTGAGGGCCAGTCAAATCCATCAATTGTCTTACCAATGTATGTCACAAGCTGGTCGATGACAGCCTCCTCACTGGTAGCCGTGGCAGCAAAGAGTGAATCTCTCAAGACTTCTTCACTGTAATCCCCATATTTCAGAAGCATACGAACATTCTCAGTTTGACCACAACGTGTTGCTTCGATCAGTGCCAGACCCCGATCTAGACTGGCTTCTGGACTTTTGGCATACATCATAAGCCACTTTTTCACTAAACTCTGTAGCCCTAGGCCAGCGAAGACAGGCAAAATCGACAGGAAACCTCGATCTCGTCGATAGAAGGAGTTTGAAAGACACCAATATGCTTCGGCCCAAGTCTTCATGACTTTCGCATTTTGAGCAAATTCAAAGTCCTCTTTGGTTGGGGAGTTTTCGGTGGCAATCTTGAAGTGTCTTGGCCAGTATTTCACTGCATACTCAATGAGATTGTATCGATGGGTGAAGATTGGAAGGTCCACGGAATCTTCTGCAGAGGTTGTATAAAGTGCCACAAGGGACGCCTGAACTTGCTCTGAGGAAAGATATTTTTGGCAAGTGTCGAGAATGTCACGAGCAGAACCTTGCGCATCGGGCAGTAAATCAGATGCTGTAAAAAATTCTCTCGCATCTGGATGACCGAAGCGGACTTGATTGTGCTTAATGATGAGAGCCCCGCCGAAGATGTTGTCAATATCAGCCGTAAGAGTGTCGTAAAAAAACTCATTATCGACTGCTGTGTCGGGTACATTATTATGCTTGAGCGAGAGAGCAATAGCCAGTTCCCAGATACTCAGAGGTCGAAACGAATACACAACCCAGGTCATTACCGTACCGGCCCAGGATTGCCTTTCAGAGGGTATTCTCGACAGGATTCCTTGAAGCGTATCAAGCGGACTTGTTATGTGGATGGTGTCAAGCTTCGCTTGGATGTTCGACTTTCTGGACCCTAGAGCAAGTCCCTGAATCTCTTTCAAGACTAGTCGACGCCAGTCGTGGTCTTGACCGCATTTGAGAAGCCTTTCTGTGATTAAATTTTCAAGGTTGTGAAGTGCAGGAAATTCCTGCACTAGTTGCACCAATTCAAGCTCAACTACTCCCTTGGGATTCATATTAGCTGTCGCCAGTGAATGATCGTTCAAATTGATCATTGGCCATCCCTCAAGAGCATATTGAATGCTCGAATTGGTGATGCTGCTAAGTACAACTTTGAATTTGTACTCAGTGATACTCGCAAGATAGCACAGGTCTTTTAGAAATGCCAAAATTGAGTCGTCACAATCCTCTAAATCACTAATCACTATATAGCAGCCATTGTGAGACAAGTCCGTACAGAAGTTCCGAAAGAGGCTGAAGAGCTCGAATACGGTCCAGCTGCGATAGAAAGCCATTGTTTCTTCTGGTAGACTCACTCCGCTATGATAGAGTGGAAGATGGGTAAAGACTTGGGCGAGGAGGTAGTTAAGCATCCCCGTCACAGAATTACGTTGGTCATCGTATCTATCGAATCTGAAATACAACACGGGCTCGGCTATTGTCGTGTTTGCATTGAAATGCTGGAAAAGATACTCGGTGGCATCGGGTATGCCGGTAGTTCCATGGACGTAGAGCAAATTTGACCCATGGCTCTCAGAGAACGATGTGTAAGTTTCGTGATCACTGAGCCAACTACATAAGCGGTTGGGACCATAGCTGGACTCAGATGGGTAGGTTGTTGCTGATAGTGCTTGGAAGTTTCGCAGACTTCGCTCCGCAATATTGTTGTACTTTGAAGCTGTATTTCTTTTAGAGCTTTGTCTCAGTTCAACAAGCAGAGATAACCTACGCTTAGAATAGCTTGCCAGAACATTATCTATTTCCTCATACAGTCCTTCAGAAACAGTGCTGCATATGTCCTTGTGGGCCCCGTCTCGTTCGAATCGGATTCCCAGTGGAATGCCAAGAGTCGCAGTGTATTTATCGAAAATCTATATATTCTAGTTTGAGCATCGAACAACCTTGCAACACAGCACCAGAGTAATAGTCTTTACTAGAATTTGTTCACCGCGTTTGGGGATGCTTACCTGCAACGTCGGATCGTCGTCATTGGAAATCAAGTCAACATAGTTAGCAGCAGTGAGTATCTTAGCAAGAAGAAACGATCCGTTGATTTCCACAATCGATCTACTCATGTCCTTGATAGTTCTCAAAGCACCGACTGGGCGAGGATATTGGCGGGCATATAATAGATTGCCAATTGCATCTTCCATATTCTGGTTACTTAGGGACCGGTGCGGGCAGCCAAAGAAGATCTAAGAACGCATTAGTGAAGCATTAGATCATGGCAAAGAATAGATATACGAAAAGTCGAGCCCATTTAACAACTGTGCTGTACTTCTGATATTCTAGAGCTGCAATGCAGAGGGCCTATCGTGGAAATTAGAGGTATTCCTAGCAGTACGACATTTGCGTCCTGCTTACCTCCTTCACAATTATACCTCCCAAGTCGTGCCCCATGAACACCAGAGGACGAAACAAGTCCTGGGTGTATATAATCAGCTCTTGTTTGTTAGTCTTACATAGTGCGGGGGGACTTAAACTTACAGGCCCCGATATTTTTCTGAGCTGGACCAGCTCATCTAGCAATTGTATTGCCCTCTCCCTGATACCTGTTCTTGTAAATATCCCTTTCGGGCCATTTGACTCGTATCCAAAAGTCAATATTCGGCAGTTACTGTAGTGGGCGAAGAGCTGGTCCTCGAGCCAATTGTCACTCGGGCCACCCCATGAAGTATGGCGATCTCCATGAATGCCATGAACTGCGACGAGACTAGGTAGCGAGTATGTATTATCAACACTTGCCTGCCATTGCCATTATTTAGGGCTAGAAGACATTGCAAACTCACTCAAATGGTCGCGCGTCGTCGCCTTCTGGATCAAAGTCAGTGATCTTCCCACACAGCACCTGCAGTCCCATGCTGGGTGAGATATTTTCTCTGCTTGTGCTTGTTGCTTGCTCCTCCTCTGCATGACCTTTCCCTTCTACTTCAGCTATCGAGTCGGTCCCAGATTCCGACATTTTCAATGCTTTGGCGATGTGGAGGGATTACGATTTTTTGAATACACATATTGGGGCGACCTTGGACTTGAAGCAACTCGAGGCTGACACGCGCAACCCTAAGGTAAATCGACAGGCATCTTCTCAGGGTGTGCTCCACAACCCAGCTTGCTTCTGCTTACCCCCCAAGCTTGTCTCCGTAAGCAGGGGTGGTGTATAAGTGGGACCATGAACTGTAAGATCTTTATCGTATCACAGCCGGATTGGTTTAAAACAAAAGAATAATGGCTCCGCACCATCAGCGTCCCGTCTATATTGAACTTGCTGATGGCGAGCAAAATCTCGTGTGGTAACAGAAAACAGACAATACCGGGTAGAAAAAATCACAGGTACGAGCCTTAATAAAGGTATATGGAGATCGTCTATTGTGAGATCTTGGAACGTGAAGACTTTCGAAATATACCCGCATACTCGAACATACTACTCACTACTCCGCGAGTGATTCGAAGAATGTTTGGATATACGGGGGTGTAGTAGGTAGGTCGAGTTACCTGACCCCAGACGGCGGGTTTGAAAGCCCCCCTCCAGCCTAATCAGTAGCTGGTTTACACTACATATACTTCTTCTTACCCTAATTTCCGCGATTTGACTTTTGTTGCAGCTGTATTCAACTCCATCACTCAAGTGGTCTCCAACTCTCTCACACAATGACAACTATTTCGAGTGATTTGGACTCCCCAAATCCATTCGGTGACCCCACTGATGATGATGACCCCACCAACGAAGAATCATCAGATGAACTCCCCTCATTCGAAATGGGCCTCTCACCAGGAGGGGACGAAGGGAGCTCTTTTCGCACACAAAACGATCCCGTCGCACCTCTTCAACGCAGCAACTACATTGAAAGAAAAGGCGCTCTAGACGTCAGGTGCTCGTGCCTTGATGTGATCCATGGGCTCACCTCGGCCGATGGTAACACGTTCGCGACGTTGATCGTGCTGCAATTTCGATTCGATTCTCGCAAGAGAGCGAGGAGGCTCCAGGCTGTCAATATCTCGCTCGAGTTTGGAGGTATGAAGCCAGGGGAGAGTGGCCCAGAGGTGTCTGCTATTTCTCCATTTGGGAGTCTATCCTTGGTGCCAACTAGCCAGCATGAAACCGTGTCAAAGGACGTTGGTTTGGAGCTTGGGGGCGGAATGGCTGGTGTGACCGCGACCGGTAGAGTGGGATGGAAGAAGACTGTGAGCCGGCAAACTCATGATCAGACAACGGTCACAGGATCTATTGATCTGAAAGGTCGGAATTGGGGGAAGTCTAACTGTGCAACGTGGACTTTGCAGGAAAACTCGACCACCAAGACAGGAGTGCCCACAAGCATGCGAGCAGCAATTCTTTTGAAGCGGAAGGACGAAAATCCCTTTCAATGTGTTGTCAAGATTGATGCGACAGTTGATATTAAGAGCAAGCTAGAGCGTGTTTTCGGAGGGAAGCCCAAGGACGACCCGGTGCTCTTTGACCCAGGCCTGGATCCCACCAATAACTTGCAAAACTACGACATTGAGGAGTTGGGGGCTGTTGATCTGGAGAGTCTTTGTGATGTGGCTGGTATCAAAGGGCAATAAGGTAACGACTAGTTACGGAAACAACTACGGAAGTAATATTACTGAAAACAGATATATGGGAATGGGAATTGGACAATTTCTTGTATATACTGCTTGCTCATGGTGCTCGCGATCGCTGTTTCAGATGTTCCAACGTGCTTGAATAAGGTAACGCTCCGTGATTATGTGATGTGTTTCATATTCCATACCGCACCTACATAGATGACAAACCAAACCTTCATGAGAACGGACTTCTCACGTCAGCACATAACTCCATACCCCCTCCGTAGTAACAAACTCAGAGAGAGCGCGAGAGAGAGGCGGGACTTCGGAAGCAGTGCGGAGGTAATATACAACGGCCCATTGCCTTCTTCGGGAGCACTTAGAGGGGCTTTGTTTGGGAAGAGAGGGAAGATCTTACCAAGTAAACAAGGGTCTGCAGATGGCGCAAAAATTGGACAAGGGTAAAGGGTATGGGTATGGCACAAGGCGGCTGTGTCCTATCTCTCCATGGTATGGTGACTTGGGGGCGGGATTTCTGAGAGAGGGAACTTCTTCAACTTCGATACCCTTCCTATTCTATAATGTACAATAACACATCTTAATCATGAGCGCAGAACTTGAAGAAGAACTCGTTATGGTAGACTCGCCAGTGCGAGAACAGGAGCAAGATGCTGAGGCGCAAGATACCGATGTTAGTTCAGACGAAGACGAGGATGAAGAAGTCAGTCTGAAGAAGAGGTTCGAAGAGATCATAGGTCGGCTCAAGAATGGCGCCCTCGACCTCCGCGATCCTGCCCAGATCGCATCATTTACCTTAGAGAATGCCAGCTATCTGGGACAGAAGACTTTGGGAAATGAAGACCATACATTGTTGCACATGTTGGTAGAAGATGCAAAGGACAAGGTCTTCGAGCAAACTTACCAGCCACTCGTGAAGCTACTCATCGAGGATTATCCAGAGACGTTGCGAGTAAAGGATAGTAATGAGAAGACGGCACTTTACATTGCAGTGTACAAAAAGAGAAACAAACTCGTCCGGTTCATCTGTAAGAACTTCAAGAACATTGCATCGATCCTCGCCATTTCGTGCTACCACTCCGAGAATTGTATACACGTCGCTATCCGCCGAAATGTGACGCCCGAACTGGCTATCACACTAATCAAGTACGCGAACGAAGCAACTTTACAAGCCAAGGAAGACAAAGGTAAAACCCCACTACATTTAGCGGTCGCCTACGATCGCTGTACGGATAAACAATTGGAGATTGTAGAAGCTCTCGTCACCCAATGCCCCAAGGCAATGGACCAGAGGACGAATGGAGAAACTCCACTCTCGCCCTATCAGTATCACGAATCTACACGGGTTGAGTCCAGAAAGACTGCCGAGATTGAAGCAAGGAAGGTTGCGATAGAGCAAGAGAAGGCATCTGCTTTGATTGCACAAGGCAAACGGGAGGGGCTTGGTACAGATGGACAGTTACGGCCGGGAAAGGATTCAAAGAAATCGGCCACTGTAATGATAGATCCAAAGGCGTGGAAGGCTGGCGCTGATTTCAAAGGTGCTACGCCTGCTGTAGATACGATCAAGCTAGGAATTCGAAGAGTGGCAACAGGGAATGCAAATCCATATGGTGCAAGGAGTTCTGGTGTAGCTGAATCCGGAGACTCGCTCAAACATGGACCAAACATTTTGCCAGATCATAGTGGAAACAGCGAGGGTCACTCGTTAAACCCGAAAACACCAATAGCAGTCAAGGCCGAAAAGAAGAAGAAAACAAAAGAATCCAAAGAGGAGCCAAAGGCAACAGAAGAAAGTGCTGCTTCGATCAGGAACTACCTGAAATTGCACTGTATGCGAAACATGCATCATGACGATGCAGTTGACTTTCTCTACGGCCGAAATCAAGGTGAGCCTCCTCGTTTTCAGGGATTCTCATGTAGTATCTAATATCATACTAACAATTGCAGAGAACCAAATATACTTTGACTTGTACGATTCACCTTCGTTGATCATTAGCGAAGACCGCATAGAGGAAGGCCTTGACCACCTGAAATTCGAAGACATCCTGCAGTATGTTGCCTTACCCAGCCTGCAGCTTGAGAAGAAGGAGGTTTCGACCAAGCTTCGCAAGACGTCTCGATTCGATGGAAAGGGTCGAAGTGACATGGTTTTTCTCTTCAACTTCTTGCGCCACAAGAAAGTTCAGCGTATCATTCGCGTAATTGTCGATGATACTCTCGAGCCGGCGCATAGTGATGAAGCGATCGAGCACGCGCTGGCGGGATTCAAAGTTGAAATTTGGGATTGGCGAAAGCTGGATCTCTGTACAGAAACGATCCTTGCTGTTGCATTTGATGCAAAAGAAGTTTGTCTGTATTGGAGTGGGAATAATGCTGTTTTGCGTGGATGGAGTGAAGCTGGAGGATTGCCTCTCTTGAGAAAATTGGAGAAGGTGCATTTGCATGTTGGAAAAGTGAGTCTGAGTCTAATTCAATTCCCGTAAATACAATCAATCACTGACAGCAATAACAGGGTCTCGAAAGTGCTAGACGTACCGACAGAAATGTCGAGGACTTTCAGCGTCGCCTTTCAGTTCTTCGCCCAAATGTGAGTAGATAAGTTTCCTTTGTCTACCTATCTTCTGCGCTGCCTTGGGAATTTTCTCCCCATGGTTATTCCTAGAACATGCAGGTCGACTCTTAACATTCTTAAAGCAAGTGACTGATATCTTTTTACTCAACAGATCAAGGTTAATATTCTGAGGGAGCAACAGGTCGAAAAGCAGGTCACGAAAAATGGATCGGCAGATGCAGCACATGAGCAATTCGAGCATCGCCACCGATGGCTCACCTGCAGTAAGCAGACCCTCCTTCTTCTCCTTTCCAAATCAATCATGGAGTCCATTTGCTGGGAGATGTTTCCTCTCTCTTTCTCCTGATTCTGCACGGAGATATGCTGACAGCTCTTCCCAGTGGATGAATTTGCCGACTTCATCCAAAACGTCGATCCGCCGCCAAATCTACCAGTGGAGCCCATCACCATTGCCTTGATTGACGATGGCGTTGATATTAACGAGCAATCACTGCACGCCAAGATCATAGGAGGTCGAAGTTTCTGTCAACGAGATTCAGATCAGAATCTGAGCGTGCCGTATTATGTGACCAGTGGCGGCCATGGCACGGTCATGGCCAGTTTTATCTGTCGGGTATTCCCGAAAGCTCAGCTCTATATTGTGAAACTCGACGAGCATATCAGTGAGGGTATGAAGCGACAGATCACGGCCAAGAGTGCGGCTAAGGTACCTTTCCCTTCCCTCTTTCTCACATTCCACAATAGCTCACATCATATCAGGCTGTCCGTGCAGCAGTAGACAAGAAAGTGCATATAATTTCCATGTCCTGGACCATTGAGCGCACTGCAGCCAACGCAGCCGATATTCTCGACCTCGAAGCTGCTATCGAAGCCGCGGCGCGTGCCAAGATTCTTATGTTCTGCGCCGCCAATGACCAGGGAATTGCTGCGGATCGGAGCTTTCCTGCCGCATGTGGTGGAACCAAACACCTGTTCAAGATTGGTGCTGCGGAGGCTTCGGGTACGGTTTGGAAATGGGTCGGAGACCCCTCTGATGTCGACTTCATCTTTCCCGGTCACAACGTCGTCAAAGACCGTCCAAACGACGCGCCCCTTGAGAAATGCAAGACTCTCACTGGCTCATCTGTCGCGACCGCCTTTGCCGCTGGTCTCGCGGCTTTAGTATTGTATTGTGTGCAGCTTGGCGCATTGAATTCGCAGGCTTTGAACGATCGACAAGGCAGTGCTGTCACGATGGAGGATTTCAACGCGATTAAAGGACATGAGAGAATGAAAGAGGCATTTGCGGCGATCGGGACTAGTCAGGCGAGTGGGAACAAGTATATCGAGGTCTGGGATGTTTTTGGACCGGCTGCGAAGAAGGCGGATAGGGTGGGGAGAGACGGGAGACTGGAGGTCGTTGCTGACGTTGCGAGTCGCCTGAAGACGAGAAAAACGTTGGAATAGAATTGGCAGCGGGAGTTCTTAAAATTAAGTTGGGATTAATGCCGCAACCGAGGAAATCCGAAAGACTGGTTGTATTTACCAATTTCCGATAGCAGGTCAGGTCCAATGCGCTGTGCAGTAACTTGGCTTAATACGCTACTACGTTGCAAATCAATACTGTAAATATAATAAAACTGCCTTAATACCCCTCTAAGAATATTTCTGTCGAATAGTATCGATCCGATTCAAGTAAAATCTACATGTTAAATTTTGGCTACCTGTCAGATCTCTCTATAATGTACAAGAGATAATCACTGTAAAGACTGTTTGGACTAAAATCAATACAATATATAACTAGTACAGAATATTACTCGAGTAAGGTAACGTGAAATCTATTTACCTTACCTAGAGTATTAGTTTGAATTGTTTTCGAGTATCTCTAACTTTAGTAGAATTCTCTTGTTGTAATTGTTTCTAAAGTACCTAGCGTCCATATACAGCAAAGCAGCCAAAATTATCTACTCTCACGATAAATTTTACAATATTTCAACCATAACGCTCTCATTGAGTTAAACTATTCGAGATTCTCTCTCTCAGGCGCTTCGTTTATAATCTTACAAGTTTGTGTATTATGTTCCGTCTACCTACAGTTGCGACAGGGCCGTACACGTGAATTGTTTCTCGGTTGCTGACTACATCTCTTTTTCGTTTCTATTGAGACCAACAACACTGCTTGACGTCTTATGCAATATAGATGCATAAGCTGTATAAGCTGTTGCTGATCGTGAATTTCTTATTTTGTTATAGAGTTTCGGGGTAGGCAGGCCACTGCGAGAGAGTGTACTATCGAGAGGTAGTACAGCACTTGGTTCAGGATCCATGGCATGATTGGCTCCTTGATGCACAACCATATTGTTGAGAGAAGATAGATATTCGAGCGAGAAAGGGAATTTTAGAACAAAAACTTCATTCAATTATATCGAGTTGTCTTGCTTACTAATTAATCTCTACCTCTCGCCGAGAGACAAGTGGTAGGTTGTCGATCTTTATCTTTCAGGTGTAAGATTTCGACGCACCATTACCGCCAAGCTATGGGTAAATAATCATACGAGGTCATTTTGCTTTCCCAAGCCACATTAGCTCTAGTAGCGTACAAGCTAGCCTTAGTACTGGTTAAAATCAAGATTGCCGCCAGTGACAGTGTTAGATTTTGTAATCTTATCTTGTGCGCCTAGGGAGTATTGACTGTGAGTCATTTGATAAATGAGAAGGTTGTGAGCTACAGCCATCCTTGAAAATGGCGAATGTGATGGCTTCTACTCAGATCAGAGAAATGAAGAGGGGGGTATTGAAGTTGTGATGGGAAGGCTGAGGAAACGAAATCGTCGATACTTTATATTCATAGAAACCGCTAAAACCGTAAACGACGCTTAGACTGCCATAGATCCAATGAGATTGTTTTAGAACTTTTAGAATTCAATATATACAGATCGTCGTAAAACCTCATTTCTATATTAGAAGTAGTGATATACAAACATAACCGAGATACTCGCTTCTACGATTTTGCGCAGAGAGTGGCACGTGATGTGCATTGGAAAATGAAATGGATTAGAACCAGGCCCGACATAATCTTTCAGAGTCAGATCCCAGAAACAAAATCCAGCTACAGGGCTTGTGGTTTAGTGGTATAATACTCCCTTAGCATCTAAGATCATCGATCTAAGATGGGAGTGGTCCAGGGTTCGATTCCCTGCAAGTCCAATTCCAAGAGTTTGAATCTCTCAGCCATTCTTTTTGGTTTTTCTGAAGCCTTTTTCAACTCACTCTTGCTTTTCGATCTTCGTGATAGCATGTCGGATAAACATCGGCCTTGAAGCTCTTTCAGTGAGAAAAATTAAAGATACTTTAGTTTTGGTCGATATGGGATTATAATAAGAATTCTTTTTGGGAGGGTTCCGAGTTATACATATATCAAGTTTGTGTGGGAAGGCAAGGGGGATTGGTGGGGCAAAGTGGGGTTAAGCGAGATTTTACCAAATTTCATTATCGCTGATGGAGAGGCTTGGTCACTTCCTAAATCTCAGCTATCCAGCGCGAAAGATATGTTACAATTTTTTTTTGTTTCATTGATATTTCAATTTTCAATCTCAGAGCTACACCGCTAATGATGAATTCATATCATTCAGAACGTGGTATAAAACGAATCGCAAAACAATCAAGGAGAATGCAACAAACACGCATATTTGGCACCGACAATCTTCTGACTCAATGAAGCTATATTACTAGATGAGGTATCTGGGACCAATTATCATCTATTCTGCTTAGTCAGATTACGTTGGAAGTCCTTCACTCAAGACACCGAACTAAATTCTCGACAGATAAACAAGTCCACCTATGTTCAAACAACACCCCAATGTTAGACGTCAAGCTCTGGCTTGTAGGATAATCCTAGATATAGTTCTGTAGTTAATATATTGGATACTTATATACTTTCAGTATTTCATCAATGTTTTCAATTCAACCACTTAATGTGATTCACTTCAACAAAGTGACTCTATCAAACACAAGTCCAGGCACGCAAATTTTAAAGTTACAACCACTTACATTCCTATAGCGCGAATTGGAGCTTAGGAGCTACAGAGTTTTAAACCATCCTCTTTTTCATAGAGACAATTTAACACCACAGCCAACTTTAAATATGGATTAACTTCTGCTTCGTAGGGAACTCATTGTGTTCGCCAGCAAAAAAAGACTTGGCAATTTCGACGACATTAGTTCATAGAAGTATAGACCAGAGCGCCTTGATATTAGCTGGGACATATGATTCAATGGAAGGTAAGACTACCTGAAGCTGTGTTTGCAAACTGTTGACAGTCAATGGAACTTAGCGAGAATGGATCACATGACAGTAAAATCGTGACTGGGCAATTGGAATGAGAACACTTCAACATAAAATTAAAAATGTTGCTGCCGGCAACTGGCCAGTGGCTTGGATCAAAAAAGGCGAAGAGCAAAAACATGGGGAAGTTAGTTACATAATATAAGAGAGATGTTAGTAAAATTCTTTTGACATAAAATTTCCTCATGTACTAACTTCACAACCGATGGAATGGGCAATAGAATGCCGAATTCAACTTTTGTCATAGTGATGGTGTGAGTTGAATTACAGAAATTGAACAGAGTGAATGATTGAGATTTATACCATCTCAACCCTTGTCCTAAACTACCACCGTTGTTGCTGAAGTCAAGCCGTGAAATCCACTTCACTCGAAGCCCACCTGTCCTCACAATCACTTTTGAACACCAGCTCCGTTGTAGAGGTATATAAACGCAGCACATCCCAGATTTCTAGGGTTACGGCATGAAAAAATCCGAAGAAAAGAAAGCAGCTTTTGTGGTTGTGGTTTTGATCTTGAGATTAAGATTGTGGGAATCACTAGGATGGATTGAGGAGTGCTCAGTCTGGCGTCTATTTCAGTGTCCAGAGATATTTTCCAAAACTAGATTGAATACTTGAAATTAATTCGCTCTTTGAGAGTAAAGAAATGAAGTGACAGTAAATAATGAAAATCTGAGAAGTGAACAGCGAGACCAGTGAGCCCAAGCAGACAAATGTGCAGGCTAGTTGATAAAAGTGACTGCCTATATATCCACAAAACCAAAAGAATGACGTTGAGACTCTCACAACCGATGAACTGCAATAAAACAGAATGTCTTCGGAATCAAAAATCGAAGCTGGAATGTCTTTATGGAGCAAGACGCCTTTCTTTCCTTACAAGCAACAACTTAGCTTGGCGAAGCTTAAACACTCTACAAGTACGAAACCATGGTTTAAAGATCTCGATCTCCTTCAATCAGCAATCTATTGAACTAAGGAGCGTGCCAACGTGAAGGTATAAATACGCCAAAAACCACAATTCTCAAAACACCACGATAGGCATTCGATATTTCAGAGAAAGACATAGTGATTGTGGTCGCTCGCATTACTCTCTCTCCTAAATCTATAATTTGAGCAGAACAGTACACCTTATACTAATTAAAGATTATTATCGAAGTGTAGGAGAAGTTGTGTACTACGACGTTTGAGCTGAAGATTCCAGATTGGCGAAGATGAGGAAGATGAGAAGAAATGGTCTTGGCAGCAAGTGAAGGTATGCTTGATGGTAGAAGTGGTTGGCACAAGATCACAATCAAGGTAGCTAACAAACTCTTGTCTGGTAATCAACCATTACATGGATGCCACATCTCATTATAAAGTAAGGGACTTTGCTATAAGCAAAACTCTCACCAAACCAAAGAAGCAGAAAAATTGCCCGAGCACACGAAACAAAGCCTCTTCGCTGTGCTGAATGTATTCAATAAAAACTTGAGAGAGCGCGCCCTTTTATAATGGTATTAGTCGTCTGTGCCATGGTGACAAGAGTACCAGTGGGCCAAGGAACTTCGCACATCATGTCAAAACGACACTTTTTAGTCCCAAAGCTTCTTACACATTGCACAACGCCTTTATTTTCCCTTCCGGAGTCTATATGCCGACCTTCCATTTTGAACGCCAACAATGCAAGCACCGTTTACGCAGCATCCTTAGACTTCTTCTTCTTCGTGGCGCCCTCTTTCTTTCCCTCCTCCCCATTCTCCGGCTTCGAGATCTTGGTCCCACTCATCATAGCCACCAAATCGACCGAGTTACCTCCACCACCCTCCTTCTTCACATTCTCCTTCTTAACCTCACTCCTCTCAACCAAATCACCCACACCCAGTCCCCTTCCAACCCTGACCTTTGTCTTCTTCTCGGTCGCCTTATTCAGCTCGGCCTCCCCACCATTCTTGCCCAGCTCGCCCACTGCACCGCCCTCATCAGCTTCCTCTGCGAGTTTCTCCTGTTCTTCCCACAGCTGCTCGCGGATGAAGCCTAGGTCTAGCTTCATTGAGTGAGCGTCCTCGCCATCAGCGTAGTATTTAGCTTCGATCTTCTCGTTCTGGAAACCGAGCGTGTCGCGGTAGAGACGGAGGGCAGCGTTATTCGAGACACGGACATGGAGGGAAACGTATTGGGCACCGAAAGTCTCAACCATTGCTCTCTCTGTGCATAGTTAGTTCACTTCTTTCCCTCACTCTGTGATGCTGCATGCAGGAAGTAAGACATACGCGATTGCCTCATAAGCTTCTCCGCAATACCCAGCCGTCTATGCGTGCGCATGACGCTCAAACTGGTGATATGGCCATGCTGAACTCCATCGGGGGGATCCTCCTCCATCTTCGCAAGGACATAGCCTACGATGCGTGGGTGGTCGTAGGGCGTCTTCTTGGGTCTGCTGACGTCGACGGCGACATAGGAGAGCTGTGGCCAGGAGAGGGCATGGTAGAGGTAGTATTTCATGAAATAGCTGTTTGGGGGCACATTGGTTAGCACCACATCTTCCCAATTCAATTACGTACGGGAAGGCAGCAAAAGAACTTACTTTTCCGGCAGATTGGTGATATTCGCATGTTGTACATGCGGTATATCTGACGGGTGAAGCAGTCGGATATCCATTGTCGCGACGGAGATAATGTGATGCTTCTTCTCACTGAGATTCTGCTTGTCGCATGCTTCCAGGTTCCATTTCACTGAGGTAACTTTGAATCGTGACCGCAAATTCCGGGCTGGGATTGGGGCGCTAGTAAGAATGTGGGGCTCAGGGTGTGGGAGTGAGGCTAAACCACTTTGAGGCTATTTGGAGGGGTCAAGGTGGGGTGTTGGGGGACAGGCGAGATGGTATTTATACTCGAACACTTCTCTCGTGTTTGCCGATTTTTGATTCTATGAACTCAAAGTTGCTTTGGAATACTTACTTTCTCTGTGTACTCTTAGACTAAGTTTCGGATTCAGTATTTTGTTTAGTACACAATGGCATCAAAAGGATATAGACCACTGGAAGGCAAATTGGGCATAATCACAGGAGCTTCAAGAGGTATATATCTCACTTCATTACAACTCATATCTAATAAAATCAAGGAATCGGACTCGCAATAGCCCACAATCTTGCATCTAAAGGAGCCTCCCTAGTGCTAAACTACACATCTAACTCCTCCGCCGCCCAAACCACCGCCCTCTCAGAAACCCTCAGCGCAGAACACGGCATCCAATGTCTCTGCATCCAAGCCGACATGGGAACGCCCACCGGTCCCGCCCACGTTATCACTACTGCTAAGGAGCACTTCACAGCCCAGACCGGAAAATTCCAAATCGACATCCTCGTCAACAACGCAGGCGTATCTCGAAACCTCACGATCGAAGAGTGCACGATCGAGGACTACGAGTGGCAGTACCGCATCAACGTCCTCGGACCCCTACTGTTGATGCAAGCCGCGCTGCCGTACCTGCCCCATGACAGGAGCGGACGCATCATTAACCTGAGCTCCGTGTCCAGCGGGCAGGGATTCATCGGACAGTCTGTGTACGGTGGCACCAAGGCGGCGCTCGAAGCCATGACGAGAACGTGGGCGCGAGAACTGGCTGAGAGAGCGACTGTGAATGCCGTCAACCCGGGACCAGTGAAGACTGACATGTGGGGAGGAACTACTGCTGAGTTCAAGTTGAGACTTAAGCCGTTCATTCAGGCGACACCTGGAAGTGCCATCCGACCTGAGATTGACGACAAGGATTTGGTGGCTGATGCTGATAATGCGGGTGGGAGACCAGCGTATGTGCATGAGATTGCTGGTATTGTGGGAATGCTGTGTACTCCTGACGCTGCTTGGTGTACTGGGACGGTGGTGTGCGCTAATGGTGGCATGCGGATGTCTGCGTGATAGTCAAGCGAATATGTTTGTTAACTTCGCGAATACCGAATATAAATGAAATGGATAAGAAAGATCTCAAAAGGTCTTCCAAATTCGATGACAAAGAAGCTGCCTCTATAAAATAATTTGCCTTCTTAGAAACTTATTATGAGCGACAAGAGATTGTACCACAATCAAGGGAGGGATAATAAATATTGTAGTACTTGATAACGTAAAAATTAATAAGACGAGATGCTTTCACAACTACCATGCTCCATCAGGGGATTTCTTACACTATCAGGCACAAAATTAGCACAAGAACTTTGACTACATTGTATAAAGTTTTCGACATTTTCACTTCGCTCCATAAGCAACAATACCCAGCCAGGGAGTTACATCCGCTCAATCTCCATAACGCCGACAATGCATCTTTATTATATCTACGGTGCTGCAGCAGGTGGTGGTGCTTGCTCTTCAGCGACCTTTCCCCTGAGCGGCAATTCTACTGTCTCTACTTTCTTCGACTCGGTAGTTGCGTCCTCTATTGGTCCAGCTGCATCTGCCTTGGCCAATCCGGCCTTCGCAGCATCTTTCTGTACAACAATTAGTATCTCGTAGTGAGCTTAGCTTGTCCAAAACCTGCTTACCTTAGCCTTCTTTCGTTCCTTGTCCCTCGCCTTGTCGGCAGCCTTCTTTGCCTTGGCCTCTTCCTCGGCAAGTCTTGTGGCTTGAGTACCTCCATACTTTGAGCGCCATTCTGCCTCTTTTTCCTCTGGAATTCTAGTGAAAAGGTACGCCGCCTTTCCGATTTTGTGTCCACTTGCCAATGCAGTCGGGTTCCATTGATCAGGAATCGACAGCAGCGGGGCATTCAATTGCTCGGTAATAGAGGTAGCAGTTGAAGGCATGAAAGGAGAAGTGAGAGAAGCGAGCAAGTAAACCAAGTTGAGTGCAAGACCAACAGTCGCCTTTGTTCGCTCAGGGTGAGCTTGAAGATTGGCGTTGTCCATACGGTATTGCAATAAGTTGTTACCACAAGATGAGATTTCCATGAGCTTCTTCAGTGCGGCACGAATCCGAACTGCCTCCATATCCTCGACGTACTCTTTAAGCAGTCCATTAACTTGCGCAATCCAAGCGGGGAAATCGAATGACTCTTCGGTGTAAGTAGAAGAAAATTCAGGGACAGTTCCATCCATCTTGGCATTAACGAACTTGATAAGACGGTTGACAAAGTTACCAAGGTTTGCGAGAAGCTCACTATTGTTGGCTGTAATGAAGGTCTTCCACTCGAATTGCGAATCGCTGGTCTCTGGTCGATTTGCAAGCAGATAATATCTCCATACCGAAGGCGGGATTCCAGTCTCCTTTGCACCATCTCCAAACACTCCCACACCTCTAGACTTAGAAAACTTGCCATTCTCATAGTTCAGATATTCTGTGGTAGAAAGATGGTTGAGCATAGTCCATTTGTCACCAGTACCCATTTGCGATCCTGGGAAAATTACAGTGTGGAAAGGAACATTATCTTTGCCCATGAACTGATACAGCTTCACATTCTCGGGATCACGCCACCAGAGCTCCCAGTCCTTGGTGTAATTCGCGGTAATCGATGGATACCCAATGCAGGCATCAAACCAGACATATAGAACCTTCTTCTCATAGCCAGGTAGAGGAATTGGTGTACCCCATTTCAGATCTCTTGTGATGCTTCGTCCCTCCAAGCCCTTCTCCAACCAGGATTTTGTGATGCTGACACCATTGATTGGCCACCCTCCTTGAACACTTGACTTCGCGAACCATTCCTCAATTGCAGGTTGACATTTGTCCAACTTGAGGAAGACGTGAGTGGTATCTCGAGGAACTGGAGTTGCGCCATCAATCTTGCAATGAGGATTAATCAGCTCAAAAGGGTCCAAGAGGCTGCCGCATTTGTCGCATTGATCTCCTCGTGCATCGTCATATTGACACTTCGGACACGTACCCTCCACAAATCTGTCTGCCAGGAAGGAATTGTGCGCTTCACAGTATGGTTGTGTTGTTGTTCGCTCCTCCAAATATCCATTCTTGTAGAGCTTCGTGAAGATATCTTGAGCAATGACTGTCTGCTGCTCCGTCGTTGTTCTTCCGAAGTAATCAAAGCCGATTTCAAACCAGTCGTAAACCTCCTTATGCTTCAAATGGAATTCATCGCAGAGCTCCTTTGGTGTTTGTCCTGTTTCTAGAGCTTTCGTCTCTGTGGCAGTTCCGTACTCATCTGTTCCGCAGATAAAAAGTGTTGGTCTGTCCCTCAGCTTACTGAATCTCGAGAAGACATCTGCACTAAGCACACTACCAACGACGTTTCCCAAGTGAGGGACATTGTTGACATAGGGTAAGGCACTGGTGATCAAAATGTTATTTTTGCCCTTCTCAGGTAGGATGATTTTGGCGGCCATTGTGAAGTGTTTTGTGGAGAGAATGAATAAAAAGTTAAGATGGAGGGGTTGATTTGTATTGTTGACGAAGCTGCCCTGCGAAGCGGGGCTTTGACTCACATGAGGAGGGGCAAGGCTGAAGCAAGGCTGTAGCGCAAATGTTTCCAAATGTCCCAAAATGCGCAGTTGATGATTTATTTTTCCAATCTAACATTGTTTATTTGCTTCCCTTATCATTCTGGTAGGTTGCAGCACTGGGATATCATCAAGAACAACCCTTCGTCTACGTATTCAGCTGCTCAACGTTATATTGAGATTGACAAAGATTGTGAGGCTTTGATCTTGCAGTAAGTAATTTCAGTTGGCTCAAGAAATGGTCATATTTCACTTGAAACATGCCCTTGAGCTGAAACACATAGTGATACATCCCTAGGACCAAGCTGAAAAGGGTGAAGCTGTTGCAGCTTGAATTATATCACACCACGTGCCGACCTGTGAATGGTATCACATGACAAGCTTCACTCATAGGAAACAAACGGAAAAGAAAGATTTACCTTCAAATCCGAACTAATACATCATAAATCCCAAAGAAGCGCTAATCCCAGCTTCGACATGCAAGCTCATGCTTTTGACGAGGTTCTCGGCCTCGAAGAACAATTCTACAACGACGGCCATCGCCAAGGCTACGAAGACGGTGTCAAAGCAGGCAGGATCGAAGGAAGGACATTTGGGCTTGAGAAAGGATTCGAGAAGTACGTAGAAAGCGGGAAGATCTATGGCAAATCATTGGTATGGGCAAATCGATCGTCGCATTACCAAGTCAACAAACCAGACGACACACCCGAGACAAGCAAGAAATTACCAAATTTACCTACAAACCCACGCCTAGCTAAACACCTGAAGATTCTCCACGCAGTAGCAGAGTCAGCGAGTCTGTCTACTGAGAATAGTGAGGAGGCAGTTTCGGATTTTGACGATCGATTGAAGCGAGCACAGGCGAAAGCGAAAGTTGTGGAAAGGATGGTTGGCGAGAGCAAGGGCGATACTGAGACAGCAGGAAAGCCTTCGTTGGATTGATGCAGATAAGAGACGAAAATTACACGAGGTATAGCTGAGTTGTCAAGTCACCAATGTCACTTCGAAGTCACTGGTGAATTTGATTGAGGTTGGATGCTTTATCTCAAAAGCAAGTCATATCATTCATCTATATCTGTGGAACAAGCTTTGAGAACACTATTTTTTCGATACTGCCTTGATCTTTTTGATGTTTGGTGTTGCCATGGAGCTTTGTACAGAATGTTTGCGTATCTTAGCATTCGGTTTGGAAGTTTGCTAGCACTTTCTCATACAGCCGAAAAAGACTGTTCCCTTAAATATTAGCCTATAAAGAACACAATTCTCGAGTTCAATCAAGGAAGCGCCCCGTGATGACATCATATGGTTAAAGTGTTAGTGACATGTATAGTTTCGTCTTTTTCGAAATATCAGTAGTGAAAGAGGGATGAACTAGTCCTCTTGCTTCTTGTGGTGGGCACATTTGGTACTTGCAGCGAGAACAGAACAAGGTAGGTATGACTATAGTACTACTGTAATTCATCGTTGTTTCCAATAACTGGATATTGAAGGTATTGCTAATATACTTCGAGCAAGTCTGACTAAAATCACATAATACATCCAAACTTCGCAACTTTTTACCTTAATCAATTAATTAAACACTTTCATTTGACTCTCAAGATCATAATTACGGTCATTCGTTCCAAACACTGTAATAATTCAGGTCATTATTACTTTACGTTCTACCATTGCAGTGTGCTTCCGATCTATCTACATCTAGACTGGTGATGCAACATCGACGCAATGGGTCGGCCAACCCCTTGGGCAGGTTTGAGGATTGTGAGCAGTTCTCACCCTCTACTCTAGCCTCTTCTTCTACCATCCCTGCTAACTCATCAACATCACAGTATTATTTGTCGTACTGCCAAATCCTTGAAAAAATCGATGAACTATGTATGTTTGGAGCCGAGGACAACGAAGGTCGATGCGACCGCCGCTTTCGACGCGAATTGACCCGTCGAATTGCCTCCGGGGAGATAACACGATACAATCAATTCGCTACTGGCAGCGGGACAGTATTGATGATCAATCTTGCACACGAGGAAATGACGTTCTGGAAGGATTTTCAGGAAGCGGATCGTAAAGTGCGAGAAATCACTAGGTTGTATCAGACCGAATATCAAGACTTGACCAAGTCGCCTGGCGGTCCTGATTATTCTAAATACCTGGAATTTCTAGACGCGGACACGAAACAACGGGACGCCGATCAACGGGGAGACAGTGGGATAAATCGTGTTGTTCTTCGGAGGGGGCAGTATATCTATGAGTCGAGACCACGACTTGATGAGGAGATGGTGCAGCTCAGAAGGGACATTCTGAAGATCTTGAGACACGGCCAACCTGAGGATGAAGAGCCAGAAGATGGGATTATTCCAAGAGTCAGAAGATCGAATAGGGATACAGAAACGGAAGCTATAAGATCGAGGGCTCTTGCGGCGCAAGAAGATAGAAGAGCAAGGCTTCCAGCGACACGTTAAGCTGCGGAAAATCATCACTCAACAGGGTGCAAGCGAAGTATCTATAATTTGAAGACAAGTAATGGAAACTGTATTATCATCAACTGAAATAATTCGAAATTGCTGAAAGTCTATCTGTCAAAGTTGAAATCAATACAAGAAAGTCGAAACCAAAGACTCAATACACGATACACGCTCAAAGACATTAAGAACGCCCCGTCCCTCCGTCCGTCCGTCCATCCATCCGTCCATCCATCCATCCTTCCATAAGTATGTACGCTCAATACGAAATACATATACCACAAGAAAAGCACTGCCATCTCGTCAATAATCTCGCTAAAAACAAATCAATAAAACATACACAAACAAACATATCTCATGACATCGTGATCCTCCTCTCTAATCCCAATTGCCATCCTCATAATTCTGCACATTTAGTTGAACACTTTCTTCGCACTTGACCAAAGCGAAGACAGTGTGCCCTTCTTCTCCTTCTCCCTCTCGCGCTCGCGCTCTTTGTCTCGTCGATGCTGATGGCGATGCACTCTCACCCTTGTACCACGACTGGGTCTCTCGCTCTCGCCTTCAACTTCCCTTCCACTGCGTGCGCTTCGTTCGGTTTCCGTTTCACGACCACTGCGCATGCTTCTGTCGACTTCGGTTTCGCGACCACTGCGTAAGCTTCGCTCGCCTTCGGTGTCTCTCCCGCTACGGTTACTCCTGATTTCCATCTTATCGGCCTTCTCACTACTCAAGGCAGCGTTCAAAGCCCTCTCGGCTTTCTCGACCTCGGCACGCTTCCTCCTGCGCTCTTCGCGTCGAATGCGTCGTTCCTCGTCTTCTTTCTCGCTTGCTTTCCGCGCATCGGCTGCGACGTCCGCTCTGGCGATTTCGGTTAACTTCTCTGTTTCGCGACGGTAACGCTTCGCTTCCCGCTCTTCTTCCGTCTTCCTTTTCTCGTCGTCTCTATCTCTGCGGTGGGAGCGCGAATGTCGATGGTGATGGTGAGAACTACTTGTTGTGTTTTGTCGCTCCGGGAATACAGGCCTCTCGCCATCCAAGGAGAATCGGGGACGATCGATGATCTTAGGGATTTTCTCCTTCTTTTTCTCCTCTGTCACCTCCTTGACATGCGAGCGCTCATTCGCCATGAACGGGGTCTTGACCACGCTCTCGCCCTTAAGATCAAGTAGTTTCCGTGGCTTGTCCAAATCCTCGTCCTTGGGTACCGACCGAGTAGTGCTACTGACCCGACGAGATGTCGAAAGACGTCGGAGGATGGATGGGATGATAGGCTCGGGCGATGCATCTGCTGGCGGGCTAGCTTCAGCCGGTTGGTCAGCGGCAACGGCGCTCTCACTTTCGGCTAAGAGTTTGGCTTTGGCGGCTTTGCGATATGCTTTGCGTTGTTCGTGAGCTTCTTGTTCTTCGGGTGTACGGTCCTTGCGATGTTTCCTCTTTTCGTGCGAGCTAGCGCTTCCGGCGCTCACGCCGCTGTCGTGTCGAACGGCTTTGTGTTCCTTGATATCCTTGGGTGTTGAGATGAGGGAGAGGGTCTTCATTGAGCCTTCACTTTCGCGTCTCTTGCGGTGACGGCGTTGCCCGTCTTCTTTGGAGTGCGCACTATCCTTATCTCTGCTTGAGCTCTTGGAACCTTCCTTCTCCCTTTCTCTCTCCTTGTCTCTGCTTGAGCTGTGTCTGCTGGATTTCTCGCCGGACTTCTCCTTGGAGTGGTGAGACGAGCGACGCTTGCGTCTCTCAGGTTTGGGCGACGTAGAGTCTTTCGTGCCTCCGATTTGCTCTGGTTCGTCCGTGATGGCACCTGCAATTATTGCACCTGCTGCCACAGCTGCTCCGCCGGCTAAAACACCGGCAACGATAGGTGCGCTATCTGACGAGGCATTTTCGGCCACTTCTTCACTCTTAGGCTCTTCGATTGGTTCTTCGACGATTTCACGGGAGGTTTCCTCAGGAGGAGACTCAATGACTGCTTCGGCAGGGGGTAATTCAGGTTCCGCGGCGGGTGGTGGTGGGATCTGTATGCGTTAGATTGTGTTTTTCAGGCTGGCACATTCAACTCACTTCTTCGACAGCTGCAGGGGCTGCTTCAACTATCTCGGGCTGCATACGTTAATTCGATGTTCTATAGTAGATTCTCGAGTGTAGCATACCTCTTCAACCACTGGTGCTGGAATCTCTTCAACTAGTTCAATCTACGCAAGTCAGTTAAGCTTTCAAATGATTTATGAACTAAGCACAGAAACGCACCTCCTTGGCTGTCTCTTCCTCGACAGGAGCAGGAGCCTCGACCTCGGGCTATAACAGTCAGTGATCTTCTAGTACAAAAGCGATGTGAACGAAAGCATACCTCTTTGGCCGCTTCCTCTACTGGAGCAGGATTTTCTTCAATGACCTTGGGCTGAAAAATAAGCGCTAGTCCATCAAAGACAGTATTGATTGAACTGCTCACCTCGATGACAGCCTCCTCAACAGGGGCAGGAGTTTCCTCAACGATCTCGGGCTGGATGATATTAGTTCGAAGTCCTAACCACAAAGTTCTTGTTTTCGCTTACTTCTTTGACTTCTTCAACAGGAGCGGGTGCCTCTTCAATAACCTAGATAGCAATTAGCACACAAACATTCACAAACATGTAGAGCAGAAACGCACTTCTGCAGCCGGTTCTTCAACGACAACAGCAGCCTCCTCGACAACAGGAGATTCCTCGACTGGAGTGGCCTCCGCAGCTTCCACTTCAGCTGGCGCAGCCACCTCCTCGACGACTTCAGGCTAGCGTGATGTCAGTATATCGTAATTTTCGAAACAATTGAAACTTACTTCCGGTGCCGCCTCGATAACAGGCGTTTCCTCAATGGGCTAAAATGGTCAGCGAATCTGCCAATGCTTGACTAGATAGTGAGAACTCGCCTCTTCCACCTTGACTTCCTCTTCGGCAGGAGCAGGGGCTTCTTCAACCACTTCGGACTATATGAAGTTAGCGAAGAGTAACACGAATGGGAAAGATGATGCATACCTCAGGGGCAGCTTCTTCAACAACCGGCTCAACGATTTCTTCTACAATAGGCTCGGGTGTCTCTTCGACGACCTCCTAGTTCAGATATTAGTATTGAGTACGATTGGTAAAAGTACCAGTCCAAACATACCTCTTTGACCTCCTCAACAGGAGGAGGGGTGTCCTCTACTGGCTCGGCCTATGAATGTTAAACGATGGTCGTTAATCCGAAAGAGATATATTAACGTACCTCCTTAGATTCCTCAACTGGTTCAGAAACCTCGGGCTCTGCTTCAACCTACGACGAATTAGCGAGGTGAAACCCGAAACTCTCACGTCTTTATCTACATACCTCTTTTGTCTCTTCAACAATCGGGGCTTCTTCGATGACCTCGGGCTGTGATGATTGTTAGACTACTTCGCAAAATGCCTCGAACTAACATACCTCAACAGCAACCTCCTCAACCGGTGCAGGGGTCTCTTCGATGACTACAGCCTGGTGAGAGTTAGCCAAGTTCGTAGGATGAAGTTGGGCCAAACATACCTCTGCGGCCGCCTCCTCAACAACAGCAGGTGTCTCTTGAACAACCTCAGTCTATCTCTAGTCAGCCTAGTTCAAATGATTCTATTTGAGTAGTCATACCTCGGGTGCAGCCTCTTCCACAACAGCGGGAGTCTCCTTGAAGACTTCGGGCTATGGATGGATAGCAAGTTAGTGATATGTCCATTCAAAGAATCATGAAGCCCTAATCATGGGCAAGATACGCACTTCTTGAGCAGGTGGTTCGTCCTCCACGGGAGCTGTGTCTTCTAGGGCTACCTCAGGCTACAAATTGTCAGAAATGGTTTACTGGGAGCTTGAGAACTGAGTGCTTACCTCTACAACCTTTTCTTCTACCACTGGAGCGGCTTCTTCTTCGGTTGTCTATCAAAGTTAGATATTTTCGAAAATATCGAAAATTGGAAACTCACCTCCTCAGGCGTCGATTCGGCCTCGACTTCCTTTACCTCTTCGACAACCTCTGCCTCTGGCTCTGGTTCGGCTTCTGCGGGTGGAGAAGCTTCCTCGATTGTAGGCTATGAAAATATTAGTCGTGCTTCGATGGTGGAGGGCGGATATTTGACATACCTCGGAAACAGTCTCTTCAACCACCTCAGCAGCACTCGCAATTTCGGCTTCAACTTCAGCTTCAGCCTCTTTGGTCTCCTCAGCGCTCTCAGCTTCAGCTGGTTTGCTCGCCTCTTCTGGTTCAGCCTAAAAATAATAATCAGTATATTATCGTGTAATCTCGCTAAGTTATAACATACCTCTGGGCTAGCCTCCTCAACAACAGGTGCATTTTCTTCTGAAACCTCCTTTGATTCCTCGCTCACGTCAACAACATCTGGAGTGCTCTCAACTTCAGTAGGAGGTTCAGATTCAACAATTGGGTCATCGGATGGCGTATCTTCTGCCGGAGACTCAACCTCTGCCTCCACGGAAGTGGGCTCTTCTTCCCCGACCGCTGATGCCTCTGGCTCTTCACTAGCAGGAGATTCATCGCTGGTTTCGACCACTATTGGTTCACTTGCTGGCTCTTCATCCACTTCGGGAGATGCGCTTTCCTCTTCTACGACAAGAGGGGCTTCGCTTGTGGATTCAGGCTCATCTTTGACGTCCTCACTCTCAGCTGGAGATTCAACAATCGGCTCCTCGACCACTGGCTCGACGATCTCCTCCTTGACTTCTTCATCGACAACAGGTTCAGAATCCTTGCTCTCTTCCACATCATCAGCAGCGGTATCAGGTGTAACTTCATCGCTGGGTGTAGACTCGGCTTCTCCTGCTGCTTCTTGCTCTACTACCTCAGAAGCTTCAGGGAGGGTCTCAGTTTCTTCGATGGGAGAAGATTCTTCTTCTTTTGTCTCGGATGCGGTGCTTTCTTCTGATACGATGGGTTCGCTTTCGGCTAGGGATTCTGCTTCGGCGGGCTGTATCGTGATTAGATTCTTGTCGTTGAGTTTTAGGCAACATGAGATTGAAAATGAGATTGTCATATTAGATGACGTCGCAACATTTGGCGTGTTGAGGATCCAAATAAGTGAAAAAATTGAGGTTATGTTGATGTGTGATCTGGATGTTCAGGACCAAAAGACGACAAAGTAAAGAACTTACAGCAACGGCTTCAACGACCACTTCCTCCGCGGGCTTCTCTTCTTCCGCCTGAAAATCTGTCAATAAAATCCACGAAAAGCTACACATTTCGACTCACCTCTGGAGCTGGACTTTCTTCCTCAACAGAAGCAGGAGGTTCCTCCTCTACGACTGCTTTTTCCTCCTCTACCAACGGACTATCGCTCTCCTCGGTGGACGGGACATCGGCTTCACTGCTCTCCACGACCGGATCTGAGACTGGTGTTTCTTCTTCAGCTGAGGAACTCTCCGCTGGAGCAGCTAATTCTTCGACAGGGGCCGGTGTCTCTTCGCTGCTGGGTTCGTCGGATGAACTTGCTGCCTCTTCGGTAGCTGGTGTCTCTTCAACCTGTATGAAGTTAGCATTTTCTTTGCTAAATCTGAGATGTTCCTAGCAAGGGAGATATCATACCACTGGCTCGATGATCTCTTCGGATTGTGCCTCTTCTATCGGAGCCTCGACCTCTCCATTCTCATCACCAGTAGGTACCGATTCTTCCTCGACCGCAACAGGGGCATCTTCAACAATCAACTCCTGAGTCACGTCCTCACTAGTCGTTGTCTCTTCTGGAGTAGCCTCAACCACTTCCTCTGCTGCAGTCTCCACACTGGAAGATTCAATCGTCTCCTCTTGGACGACTGTTGGCTCAGCGTCGGCGCTTTCGACTTCAGCTGGAGGGGATTCCACTGGTGTTGCTTCGGGTTCTTCTGAGCTCTGTTCTTCGACCTGTACACGAGATCAGTTTTTGTCTTTTGGCACCATGTGGTGGAAACTTGCCTCCTCTGTGGTGGATGGCTCAATGACATCTGCAGTCGGTGCCTCAGCCTGTCTCATAGTTAGAAAAAAAATCATAGAAAACTACAGCTCTCATTCAATACCTCGACTGGTGCCTCTTCACTCTCAGCCAAAACAGCCTCCTCTTTCACCTCAGCAGCCTAATCAAAAAAATCAGCCTCAATTCTAAGATCCAAAACACTTTCTCAAAAGCGAACGACACGCACCTCTGCCGGCACAGCAACAGCAGCGTCATCCACCTTCACCACCTCCTTGACCTTCCAAAAATTCAACAAAGATCCGAAATCCGACTTGGATTTCTTGTGTGTACTGACCTCTGGTTCGACTTCCGCTTCGCTCTGCGCCACTGGTGCTGGAGTCTCGTCTGTGGGCGTGGACTCGACATCGACCTAGTCTTTATGTTAGCTTTGTGACTTATTGGGAGCAAGGGTGTGTGACATACCACGGCGTCTGGGGCGCTTGTTTCAGACTCGACAACCACCAGAGATTCTTCCACAGCCTGCAAACTATTAGTAAAATCCTTTGAAGCGGAATTAGGCTCGGAATTGTGTATGCATGAACTCACCTCGGCTACAGGCGTCTCGGTTTCGCTTAGAGTTGGAGATTCTTCCATAACCTGCAGTAAATGGTTCAATGTGCGGTTCTCTGAGAGTGAAAATAATCAGAAAGGAGAGAGGGAATAAATACCTCAGGAGGGGTAACAATCGTCTCCTCGACAGGCGGGGTGGTGGAGTCAAGGGGTTTCTCTTCATCTTCGGCCTTGGGGGAAATAAACAGATTAGTCATCCAATCTCTCTTAAGCATTAAGTTTCGTGATTCATAGCATTGACAACACATACCAACGACTCAGAGACAACCTCGGGCTCGCTGGCAATAACAGCCGCTGCGTCATCGACCTGATATTATTAGTTCTTATAGTTTGGGCTCGTCATCGAAAGACAGCTCTTTTCGAAACCATTTTCCCTCCATAAAATTGCACAAACACTTTTCAAAGAAACGATTGTAACCTACTACTTCGAGCGCTACTTCTTCTTTCACAACTTGCACCTAGATTTATTGTCAGTATGAGTGTTCACGTTCAACTTGCACATTCAAAATATTCAATATCACGTGCACATGGTGGAGAATACACACCTCTTCGGCGCTGGCATCGACAGTTGGCTCAGGAACATCACCAGGCACAGAAGCGTCTTCTTCGACTGGACTTGGGATCTCAGATTCCGTACTTGTTGCTTCATCCTTGGCTTCAACTATTTCACCTGATTCTGCCAACTCAGGCGGTGGCGTTAAGATTGCACTTTCGCCCAACGTATCTGTGTCTGGATTTTCGGAACTCGAAACCGCCTCTGGCTCTGACGGAGGTGGTGTAGGTTCATCTGGCGTCTCCTCGACAGTGTTCTTTTTGTTGCCCTTCTTACCAGCACCTTTCTTGTCCTTCTTGTCCTTGGCACTGTCCTTCTTCCCCTTTTTGCCCTTGGGAGATTTGAAGTCATCCTCTAATTCCTTGACAGGCTCTGGTGATTCTTCTGTCTCAGGAGGACTGTCTTCTACAGCTACCTCCTTCTTGTTCTTCGCATCCTTTTTGCCTTTCTTGCTTTTGGGAGGCTCGAAGTTATCCTCTAAGTCTTTCGCAGGTTCCGGTGATTCTTCCATCTCCAGAGGAGTGTCGTCGACTACTATCCCCTTTTTATTCTTGGCATTCTTGTTCTTCTTACCTTTTGACGGTTTGAAGTCATCTTCCAATTCCTTAGCAGGTTCCAGCAAGTCTTCCGTCTCAGGAGGATTATCTTCCACCACCACTGCTACCTCCTTCTTGTTTTTGGCATCCTTTTTGCCTTTCTTGCTCTTGGGAGCCTCGAACTCAGGTTCTAATTCTTTCACAGGTTCTGGTGAATCTTCTGTGTCTAGAGGGGTATCTTCCACCACTACTACCTCCTTCTTGTTCTTGGCATCTTTCTTATTTTTCTTGCCCTTTGAAGGTTTGAAGTCATCATCCAATTCTTTGACGGGTTCCGGCGAAACTTCCGGGTCAAGAGGAGTATCTTCCACTACTTTACCCTTCTTGTTCTTGTTCTTAGCATCTTTTTTGCCCTTCTTACTCTTGATGGGAAATGGCTCGAAGTCGTCTACCACCTCTTGCACTTCTGGAACCTCTGAAGCGACGGGCACTTCGATCACTTCTGGAATCTCTAGCACCTCTGGAGCCTCTGAAGCCTCTGGGGCGACGGGCCCTTCAGGCACTTCTGGGACCTCCAGCACTTCTGACACGCCCTCACTTGTCGTTTTTTCTTCTGGGCTACCCTCTAGGACTTCTGACACGTGTAGGGCTTCGTGCACCTCTAGCACCGCTGGAGCCTCTGGAGCTACGGGCACTTCTGACACATCCTCACTAGTCGTTGTTGCTTCTGGATTATCCTCTAGGGCTTCTGGCACCTGTAGGACTTCTTGCACATCTGGCCCCTCTGGCGCCTCCGAAACCTTTGAAGCCTCGAGCACTTCGGGCACTTCAGGCACTTCGGACACTTCTTGAACCTCTACCCTCTCTGGCGCCTCTGAGACCTCTGGCGCCTCTGATACCGCTGGTGCCTCTGATACCGCTGGCGCCTCTGAGATCTCTGGCGCTTCTGATACCGCTGGTGCCTCTGATACCGCTGGCGCTTCTGATACTGCTGGTGCCTCTGATACCGCTGGTGCCTCTGATACCGCTGGCGCCTCTGAGATCTCTGGCGCTTCTGATACCGCTGGTGCCTCTGATACCGCTGGCGCCTCTGAGATCTCTGGCGCTTCTGATACTGCTGGTGCCTCTGATACCGCTGGTGCCTCTGAGATCTCTGGCGCTTCTGATACTGCTGGTGCCTCTGAGATCTCTGGCGCCTCTGATACCGCTGGCGCCTCTGATACTGCTGGCGCCTCTGATACTGCTGGTGCCTCTGATACCTCTGGAATCTCGAGAATCTCGGGCACTTCTGGCGTTTTGAGCACTTCTGAAGCTTCGAGCACTTCGGACGCTTCTAACACTTCTGGCACCTCTGGCACCTCTGGTGGTGCCTCGGGCAAATCTTCGGTTTCAGGTGCGGTTTCTTCGAACGCTACCTCCTTCTTCTTGTTGTCCTTCTTGTTGTCCTTTTTGTTGTCCTTCTTATTGTCCTTCTTGTTTTCCTTCTTGCTGTCCTTCTTGTTTTTCTTTCCTTTGGATTTCCCAACCTCGGGGAAATCTTCTATAGGAGCCTCCGGTTTGGGCGCCTCTTCTGCTGGAGCTGGATCTGGAGCTGGAAGTAATTCGTCCGCAACTTTGCCTTTGCCTTTCTTCTGATTCCTGGCCTCCTTCTTTGCATTCTTCTTTTTCTTAGAAGTTGGTGCCCATTCTTCAAATTCGGGATCGGGTTCGTCTTGTCCAGGGGGATCTGGTGCTGCTGGGGGAACTTGGATATCTTCTTCCGTGGCAGGCTCTTCTAATATGGGTTCCGGCTGTGGAGTTTCGCTTCTCTCTTCCTCCGCCAATTGCGGCTCCCCATCATCGCCCATCGCTCGTTCGGATTCTCTGAAGCTTATCGTCCACTTTTCTGGTATCGGCGGCGGTGCCTCACTATCAGAATCGTCTTCTATACGACCCGAAATGTTAGATATCAAAGGTAAAGGCATTGTCACTTGTACCTACCTAGTTGGTAAGGTAATCGTGGAGGTCGATCACTCCCAGTCTTACAAGCTTCCAGTAACTTCAAGTCACTCTCTGTACCTGTGAAGGTGACTGGTTCTTCGTATTTGGTAGTTTGTAAATTAAACTCTGTGCTTTGGACCTCGAATTTGGTGGTCTCTATGCCGGACGAGTCGTAAGTAACCTGTGTCCGATATGGACAGAAAGAAATGTCCATAGTAAAAAAATATGTAATTGTACAGATGCAGGAACTTCTTACAGATCGACAATACTGACGATGATTGACTTGAATTGGGTATCGATCTTATTGTCTTGCTGCCATGACATCTATGTTTCGGCAATATGCGGTTCGGTTGGGCACGAGAAATTTTTGGTAGAGCTTTCAAACCCAATACAAGGGATGAACGGACGATTGGAGAATTGGAGAATTGCAACAGGATTCGAAGAGGTAGAGGAGATGACAAGTGACAGTATGATGTCGTGACCAGACAATTGACACGCTTGCACAAACGACAGCAGTGGTAGACGACAAAAATTCAAAGAATTATCTCATTGGCAAAAGACTGAGAATTGAAAATAACTTCCAATGGAGACATTATGGGTCGAGGATCTGCCCCTCTTCTCCACTGTAGTACTCCCCACGTCCACGGGGGACATCCCACGACAGAATTACTCGATGTACGAGTGATCAATATCGTGCTCGCTATCAATTGGAGCTTGAGCAGAGACTGGCGCCACGTCGCAGGTGAGTGGCTCTATTCTGATCTTCTCGCACTGTTCGCAAGACGACGTTCCCTCTCCGTCGGTCGCTGGCTCGGGAGGTTGATGCTAATGGGCGTGGTGGATGGATGGTGAATGCAGCCCAAGACCTGCAAGCCAACTCACAAGGGGCCCAAAGGTCTGCGAGAAAACAACAAAAAGTCTCGCTGGCTACATGAATATTCGCTGCACTGACAGGATTCATGCAGCAGGCTAGAGTGCCGTTGGTTGGCAAAAGAAAACATTTCTCCCTACTGGTCTTGGGATCAAGTGGATTTTGGGTGGGAGTAGTGGGAGTTGTGGGAGGTTTCTCCTGTGGAAGAAAAGCAGATTCCCTGACTACCCGTTCCCGTCGGACTGCATCTTAGGTGCATGAAGAGCCTTGCAACGTGGTTCGCCTTGGGATGCATCGCTCTCCGATGCATTACCGCCGTGTAATTGGGTTGGTTGCCATTGAGAGATGGGAGACGAGCGATGATTGATGAATTAATGAATTGATGATGATGGTGATGATGATGAAATAATCCCAAATCCCAAATCCTCGAGGTGGATGGGTGAGGGTGAGCCACGAAGGTGGAGAAAGAAGAGTTGATGTGAGACAGATGAGAGGATGGATGGAGGGATGGAGGGTTGGAGGGATGGATCTTTGAATTGAATGTGTTGGCAGAAAAGTAGAAGTGAGGCGGAAAAGTGATGTGGCTCAAGTGGCTTGCGTTTCACTGGGGTTCACATTTAGCGAACCCGTGACGCTGTCCTACTTGACCCGCCTTAATGGTAAGGTACCTGTACCTATAAAAACGACGCTGGCAAGAAAGTCGGTCTGATATTTAGATGTATCAGAGCCCAAGGGGACAACAGAACTTGACTCTTCATTTCCCCCTTATCCCCCTTAATAGTACAGTACATGATCGCCTAAGCATCCTGCCATTTTCATCTCATCTACCGACTTCGGCGTTTCAGATCAATTCCATATATAGCAAAGCATACCTAAGGTAATCCAACCGGATACCCGCCTTCAGGAGGTACTTGAGATGACGAGAGAATACCTAGGTAAGCGGTGAAGTCTGACATGAAATCCAGGACCTCCTAATATCCGTCGCAAAAAAGGTACTATGTACAATAGACATTAGACCTTCTCTAACGCTTGTTACGAGAAGAGACTGAGGTCCTACCAAGTAAGTCATATGACTTGGCAATATGCAAAGTTTGGACTCCGATTCTCGCACATTCACGAATCCATCCCTTTCTGATGCATTCACACATGTTGACACATTCATGATACAACAATTGATAGTATTTCTGAGTCACAATCTGCGTCTGTTCCGATCACATCATATGATCACGCAGGTTTGACACATTCATTACCTTATACAGCAAATACCTAGGTAGAACAACCAGGAGTAAGGTTGAGTCTCTTCAACCATAAACCTACCTCCGCAATTGAAAGTCAGTCACAATTGAAGCTGATGGTGATCAAATGTGACGTAAGTGATTGCGTTGTAGTCGAAAATTGGCCCCCGCTTGAAAACGGGTTGCAATTGAAGACTAGTCACAACTGAATGCTTGGTTGATTGCAAGTACAAAAATGAAACAGTGTGTAGTTAAAGCTGCGTGGTTGCCAAGAGCCATCGATATGCCAAAAATCATTGGTTTGCTAAAAGCTGTTGGGTTTTCAGTCGTCGTTTGCTAGCTGTTAGTTTGAAAGCTTGATATATGACTTTGAAAACACTTGAACAGGCTACAACTTAGGGCACATCAAGACCCAGAGTAGATTCATTTGGGATCTTATGACTTTCCTTATTTCCTTCATTATAATTATAGACAGTATGAGTAAGTAAGCAGCCATAAAAAAACCTACCTTAGGTACCTTATATGCCAAGCCTCCCCTTTACATCAGGCATTTGATACATAGATCCCATAATCCAATAACACCATTCACCAGAGTAAACCGGGAATTCGGTTGCAAACGCAAGTCAAATCATCAAAGAGGGTGGATTTTGTAACCAGCCTTGTAGGGAGTAGACCGTCGCCTAGCTGACTCCACGCTAGTCTAGAATACGGATGCGAGCTTAAGCGACTAGCCTGCTACTTTTTTCAGTTTACCTCTACCTGCCAAAATTATTTGAAAGTATTCGAACCACGCTTTTCTTCGATTTGTTGATCCTGCCCACAATTAACTTCCACAAATGTACGCAAGTACTCGTTGCGTACGAAACCAGCCTGAAAGTCAGCAACTCAAATCCAACAGGCAGAGGGTACATGGTTCATGTGCCTCGCTGGTCAGAAAGCCCCATATCTTGGCCGCAACGCCGGATTAACGCACTGTTGGCAGCCGCAAAGAAAATTCACAAATGTCATTCACCATGTGTGTTTGAGGAAGGCCCAGCAGACCTACGAGGAAATTTGTCGATTGTCTACTGGAATATAAGTCGAAGAATTCGATCAAGGATACCCTGATTATGGCCAACACCCAAAAATCGGTAAATTACTTTGAGCAAGCCTTCTATCATGAGAGTGATGTCTTTAGGTAGACCACAATTGACTTCCAAGTAAGATCTTACATGCGCGTGTATGGCATTCATGGTGGTATTCCTAATGAGGCCAAGTTCCCTGTCACTGAATCAATCCTGAGAGATACATCGAGAGCAGGAGTGCATGTATTCATCACTGCCACCGATGTTGTTCGTGGTATGGACTTCAACGTAGACCTTTTGGTCCAAGCAGAGCTTCCTCGTGTTGGTTTGTTTCACGCTGAAAAATCTGCAGCCAATATGTTCTATTCTAGAGCCGCGCCTGAAGACTGGTCAGCGAGAATGGAGGCACAAATCGCGGGTTTAGTTCTGGATGAGCAGGTATACAGCTGCGTGTGATACTGAACTATAAGCTATTAGTTCTTTAATATCTATGGTTCTTAAAGTACTAAAACTAGAGAAGATTATAGTTATAAGAGGACGAGCTCGAGGAGAATGAGCTCACCCAACAGAATATTATCGGTTTCAGTACTCCACGCTTTGAATTCACCCATGACAATCCGGTCCACATATTTGCATCTCAAATTATTTCTGAGGATATAGCAGTTGTGGATGACTCTTTTACTTCTCAACAGGCTGGCTCGCAAGAATGTGAGGCTTATTCAGAAGTGCAAGATAATGTGAGGTTCGCAGTTGGCAGAGACGAGCGCATAACTCCCAGAGAGATGTGTTTTTTTCTTCGTGTTTTCTTTCATATTGGATCAGCGCAAGAGCAATCGTTGGAGAATCTTGATGTCTGTGGTGTGCCCAGAGGGGGCTATCACATTACCATTTTCTTTTTCCTTGTATTGGCGCGAGTTAGTTCTTCTGAAAAAAACGACAGTCACTAATTAAAATTTGTCTCTAAATTGCGTGCTTGTGCTTAGGCTTTGTTCTTGAGTGATTGTTCTTGATTGATGTTTCTTTACATAGTATTACTCTCTAATGGTAGTGTTTTCGAGCTTTTGAGATGAAAATAGTAGGAATAGTGCAATGAATGGGGTTGAAGATAACAAGGATGCAAGGAAAGGTAGGCAAGTAACACAGGCAAGCAAGCAAGCAAGCAAGCAACGGAAGACCGAGTAACGTAGGGCGTATCAACGCAAGCAAAATACCAATAAGACAAGACAAGGAAGCAAACAAGCAGACAGGTAGACTAAAAAGCAAGCACGGGCAAAACGAGTATTTAAGTACTGTATTGAGAATAGAGGAAAGCAAGCACGACGCACGAAGGCAAGAGGGTAGAGTGGCCAAAAAAGTGGGAAAGCAGAATAACCAAGCACGTAGTCAGAAAACAGGTAAAATGATCAGAAAATGAGAAAGCAAGTAAGAAAGTGAGCAAGTAGTAAATCAAAAAGTAAGTGTGAAGTAAGAATATAAGTATAAGTCAAGGCGACTAAGCCAGCAGGCAAAAAAGCAGGCCAGCTAGCCAACAGGCAAGTAGGTATGCAAGCAAGCAATATAGATAAATAATATAAGATGAGTAGAATAAGACAATCAAGCTCAAGGCAAGCGAAGTAAGTCAACATGCGAATATACAAAGGAAGATGAGTAGGGATAAGGCAACATTGGTAAGACAAGGTCAATAAGTAAGCAGGTAGACAGAACAAGATAAACAATGCTAAGTAAAGGCAAGTAAAGGTAAGTGAGGGCAGGCAACGGCAAGCAAAGGCAGATCTAGGAGAGTGGAGTGCAAGACTAGTAAAGCAAGTCGAGCAAGTAAAGTAAAGAAAAGCCAGGGGCCAAGCATGAAGCAAGATGAGCAAAGCAAGGCAAGATAGGTAAATTACGGCAAGAAAGCAATGCAAAGCAAGTAAGCAAAGAAAGATGAGCAAGCCTAGGGTGAGATGAGTAAATAAGCAGGTAAGTGAGAAAGCGAAGCTGCTCAATTGAATGCAGCCCTACTTTAATCCGTCACCATCGAAAACAGGAACTAGAGCTAGATAGAATATCGAGATACCGCATTGTAATATACTGAAATACCACACAAATTGGAAAGGGGAATGTGCTTCAATACGATACAGGTTGGTACACTATACGAAAAGCAGTTCTCAACAAAGCTTCCCTTAAATACCTGCGATGCTAATACCTTAGAAATCGGCTAGAATTTTGGATTTGACGAACACAACTTTAGCTTGCCTCGCTGTAGTATTTTTCAAGCTCTTGCGAGGAAATGGGACAAGAAAGAACGATGCGAAGGATTGGAGCTTGAAATCAAGCAAGCAAGCAAGCAAGCGAAGCAAGAAGACTGCTTAATCAAACACAGGCCTACCTTGATAGATGAGAAGAAGAGGTGGGGTCTCATGTAAACTCTAGAAGCTCTAGACGAATATGTAGCAAGATACAGTTGGAACAGTACTTGTGTATCTTACCGTTGTATGAACGGAAGTATTTGGTATTGAAGAAGATGTACAGCAGATCCTGAAACGCCGGCTCGGAATGTGGATAAGGAATCTCTTAACAACGCGATGTGGAATCCCAAAAGCAACCAGAACCCCTCAACAGCATGCAGGTCTCAGACACAACAGTATGTGTATCCGTAGATCAAATATAGAGTGGTGACCATAGCCATAGTCACAGATTACATGGCCATCTCAGCCTGCAGCTTTCGAAGCTCCTCTTCCTCGTCTTCCTCCTCGGCATGCACTGGTGCCTTGCCTTTGACTAAAATGAGATTAGTAGTGGCCTATGGTATGGTAATCTAGACTTACGCTCGCCATTCGCTGCTGTTGGCAGTCTGTGGATCTCGTCAGATACAGGCACGACACCAGTCTTCAGCATCTTATTGTCCAGTTGCTCTTGTTCAAGCTCGGCTAACTCATCCTCCAATTCTGCTTCGTCAATAGGCTCGCCAATAGGTGCACTGGTGATAGCTTGAGCAATCTCTTCACCCAATGCATGCTGTTCCCGAAGTTTCTCCCTATAGTAAAAGCGTTAGTCACTGTCATCTCCTGTGCCAAAAGACTGAAGCCATACATTGTCTCATCAACCTTATCAATATTGAGCTTGCCGTGAATTTGTTGCATAGCCTCTCCCGCACGCTCCATTGCAGCAAGTGTCTCCCTGTTAATGTTTGCGGCCTCGATGGAGTATATCTGTTGCTCTAATGTCGCTACTTGAGCTGTGGTCTGCTCGAGGGTGTGTTCATGTTGCTTCTTTCGTCGCAGAGCCGCCTTCGCCGCTATTACGATATGTCAGTAGTACTCAGGTACTCCTACATCTTGCAAGTTTTCCAGATATGCATCTAGCATATAGCAAACCGACCCAGTTATGGAACCACAAGAGTCATGTAACGCGAGACGTACCATTCTTGTTGGTGCTCACGTTCTTCCTAGCTATGGCATCCTGCTCATCCATCTGATTTTGAAGATGCCTTTCCCGCTTCTGCAACATTTCCAACTGCGACCTCAACCCGAGAATAGCATTCTTAGGAGTGTCCTTCCTCTTCTGTGCACTCTGCCCCCCAAACCAGCCCCAAACGCCAGACATTGTGTAGGTTTTGATGGAAATATGGGATAGGTCTATATTGTAGTATGTAGGATCGTATTCTTAGGAGTTTGCCTTGTGATGGATATTCAAGAAGGCTCTCCAAGTGGCAGATCGCTATCAGACAAGAGGCGGGATGAGTGTTGATGGTGGGGTTCTTTCCGTGATCGTAGAACAAAGACAGTCGCAGATCTCTCTCAACTGCTTATGAGATATATCTCGAGTTCGAAGATATCGTAGTCAGTAATAGATGTAATCTTACTGTTGTCTTGTGACGCGGACTTTCTGAAGTGATTCTGGTTGCCTGTAGATACCTACCTGACCGTATCGTTGTGAATGACTTGTGCCTCAAGGCGATGACGCCCTAGCCCTCCAATCAGAATGCCCGAGCGGCCTCCGGAAAAGTCATGTGACCCAGCTACTCATCGGCAGTGAAGGTTATGGTAATGGAACACCTTCTCATGTCTCAACCTAAGACACCTCAAGTACATAATCAACATTGCTCGTCCTACTCCTCTTGTTCCACAATTCCTTTAATAACAAGATGTTGATGGATGTTTGAGGTGGTTAGGTTATTCCTCTTTCATGACATATCTTCGTCGCTTTGAGTTGGCGATACTGGATAATTTCCACAGCAATATATCAAGCACCTAATTGAAGTTTATCGGCATAGTGGGAACATGTCTGTCAAGTATGAGGAGTCAGAAGAGCCCAAAAGACCCAATGGCGCGGTTCCAACAAAGCTTGTGTTACTCTCTGATCTTGGCTCGATCTCACGAAACACTAAGGTCCGCTTTCTTGGGTGGTGAGTTTCTCTGTATGCTAATATACCGGTCGAGTTCCAATACTAGGAGCAAACTTTATCTTATTTTGTCTACTTCCTTTTAGCTGTCAAGCTCCTGCTAGTTGTCCTCTTTCAATAGTTCTCTCGAAATCGAGAAAAATCGAGAAAAATCGAGTCATGATGGGCATCATGAGCACATGGAAGGCTTATTACTATACACTAACTTGATTTCAGTGTGGTTGCATACGATAAGAAGGCTGGAGTCCTTGACCTTGAGCACAACTTTCCACTCAAGAACTCAACTAGGGCCATTGTTGATGTCGGCCTTCTACTGAGCTCCTTGAATTCCACCGATACACAAATTGGGGAATGGATTAATGTTATGGGATACATCTGTATCAACCAGTCTCATCAGACATCCAACGACCCAAAGAGATGCGTCAAGGTCCAAGCAATTGCGCTGTGGACCACAGAGGCGTTCGATCTTGCCGCGTACGAGAAGAGTCTGGAGGATGGGAGAATGGACAAGCCAGCTAGTTGATTGCGGGAGAAGTTCCAAAGAGGAAGATATTGGGCCTGATGGTCAGTGTCTTCCAATCCGTTGAGATGTCTTGGAACTGAGCTTGCCAAAATACGACACGAAAGCTTTTCTATTCGCCAAGGCTATGTCCAAACACAAGATGAAATGATGGACCACGAGCATTAGTAGAAACTCTGTTGGTGCCGAATTTAAGAAGTCTGTTCGTCACTTAGATTCTTAACCCGACAGCAAAGGAGAATGATTGGAATCATATTGCGCTCCTCAGCCCCTTCACTGGATTAACAAGTTTATTCCAAAACACATCGAGACCAACGATTGCTCAGCATCTTGTCCAATGTTTGCTACAAGTTTACCTGTAAGACCTATCAGCCTCACATGAAACGTGCGAAGATTCCTGCCAGGCCCTCCTCATCTAACCCATATATCAACAACTGGAATACTAGCCTGTGTACCAGATAGACCAACTTTGACAGTTTTGGATATGTACTAGCCACACTCAAAACACCTTAATAGCTGTGGTGAACACATCAATTTCAAACTTGCTATCACTCGGCAAAGTTCCCTTAAGGTCTTCAACATCTTTGTATATGGCTATTCATGCAGAGGCGTATGCATCTCGGCACATGTTTTGAGCAATCGCCTCTCAGAAGTAATGCAGTCTACCTTATGTGCTAGATCATCTGATGTCTCGTGGGTCTTAGAAGGACATCCTGCAGGAACCCAATTGACGATGTGGACTCTTTCAATTCGCTTGTTCAATGGTACCACACAGCAGGACCGAATTGCCTGAATGCGGTGTCCCACGAGCACCCAAAACGCCACAAGAATGTCTCCTCCTGCTTAATTCGTTGCATTTGTGGTATTCGCCATTGAGGATGCTCACTTACGGATTTTTCGCTCTGTGGGCAATCAGATAACAAAGTCAGGTTGCCAAATTCAAGATATCAAGGCTTTGCGTTCAGTTACTAACTATAGTAAAGCCGATTTGGGCACCAGCAACTTGATCAAAGTACCATTGACGATGCAAAGGCAGACAAGAACATCTCAAAATTGGAAGAATGGTTAACTATCTATGAATTAACGTATAGCAAACTTGCGAGATTCACCTCGATCATCTGGGTGACAAGTCAGTTCCTGCTATGCCGATCTCTATCAATTTCTTGCGCCAAATTCTGACATCTGGGGTATTTCTTTCAACTTGAGCTTGCGCAATTATTGCCAGCAGGCCTTGATCTCTTCTCACTTATTCACATTTCCTCTGCCACTAGTACCTTCTGCTTCCCTCATATCTGCGCTCAACAGAGCGCCGCCTGTCTGGTTCTTCTGACCGATCATCCGAGTACTGTCGAGTTTTTGTCCCTCGGGAGACCAAGACTGGCTTGTGAAGTGGTCTTTTCAAATGCTTATCGGAATCTTTCTTTGATCGAGCTGCAGCTTTTTTCTCCCATATCTCTCTGGATTTCGAACAGATATCATCGATCTGTTCCTGATATTGGTCAACATAGAGTTATAGTGGACAGCTTATTCTGAAGTCTACTTACATCTGTCAAACACTCTCCAGGAGTGGTGATAAGAAAGCCATCCTCGCCCTGATGATCCACTTAGCATATGCTCAATGTGCGATTGAAGAGATCACATACCTCATAAGTGTATGGTCTCACTGTGGCCTCCGGACCTAAAAAGAATTGTATCTCCTGGGTGATCACTTTCTTGATGATGTCCAGATTAGGAATCCAATATTGATTCTTCTCTCTGGCAGACATGATTCGGATCTCGTATGAAAATTAAATCCTACAGACACATGGGATGAATCGAGAAGAATTGAAGGAAGGAGTGGCATTCTACCTCGAAAAGACTTGGAGAAAGAATCTTCGAAGACATCTTATATACACCATTCATGCCTGATTGTCTCGCAGTGGCAAATATCATTTGCCACTAATAGCTCAACGGTCAATAACACGGACATCGGCAACTAAGCATTAAAATGCTTACAATAAGACTTGTTCGCTCCACGTTGCAACCATTTTCGTGCATGTGTGCGTCTTTGTACCATGCGATAATGGGAGGCTGTCAAGTTCTGAGAGGGGCAGCCTCGACAGGGCGAACAAGCGAGCGTATGCAATTTGGTGGGACCGAACAGTCTTGAGAAACCATTTCAGCGATTATTCCCAAGCCCTAAATAATACAGTTCCACTACAATGGGCTGAGATGAGCTGGGCGATGAACTGAGACGGAAGCGGTGAGAGTGGACGCTGCATTCATACGCTCTTTGGGATCGCTGAGTGTTTGGTGAATCATGATTGGCGCTGTGGCCGGGGAACTTAATTCAGAGACGATCATCCAATGTCCCAATGGGCTCAACGACGGCTACCCCAGATACAAGCTTACAGTGCTTAATCTGCCAGAATTATTTCGATCTTAGCCCGTGGTAATTCATTGGACACTCGTCTCATTGGAGATGGTCGTTCCCTTCAGCCAATGGTGATAAGTATAAGTACTAGGACTAGGCAGATTGGAGTCTACATTTATAGGCGCAAGATTCCCATGAATAGACATCTCCACAAATTTCATGTTGTCACAATCAACATGAAGAGCTGATCCAAGATATTCCCAAAACCTCTAGTCCAAAGGATGTTTACTGCCTGTATACTGACCTGCTCTGTAGGGGAACCCAAAAACAAAGGAAAGGTCCAATATTAGGTCAGAACCCTTGGAAGGTCTATTTCCACAAGATCTATATCGGTCGGAAGCCTCCCTATGCTTGCAACAGGTGAAGAATACGACTCACTTTACTACTCAAGCAAGAAGCTACTTTGTCTTTGCTCTGGCAAAACAGCTCCACAACGCTGCTATGGCCTTTCATTCACGAACTTAAGATGGAGTTCCCCACGTCGGCCTGTTCTTGAGTCATTAAGACAAAATATTTTGCTGAAGTTCTCAATCTAGGCACACCTTCGGAAGGTAAAGAAGCCTAATCATCTTCAATCTGATGCGACAAGCTACTTCTTGGTAGCGCAGATGACTCTCTTGAACCACATACGAGTTTCAAAGATTTTAGAATCAGACCAGCGACAAACGCTAATATGACGCCCATCCAATGCCTGAAAGCTCATTTCTCATCCGAAAACATGTGCCATGGTCACGATGGCATACGACCATAGTTAATAATCCTAGGAAAGTATATTTCGAGCAGCTGGACGAGAATGCGTCATTTTTTTTGTTTTTGTTTTTAACCAGGCTTCTGATACATGCTTATTTTCAGATCGCCATATTCGAGGGAACAGCTGTGGTGCCCAGCTCACGTGTGTGCGGGGGATTTTGTATTTCAAGGTTCATTCCAATTCACCTCAAAGCTGACAAGGCTGAGCCGAACCACCCACGCACTTTCTTCCGCGCGGCTCGGAAATCGAAAGATAAGATGAAATGACCGGATGATTCGGACACAAGCTCTTCCCGAGTGGCTGTCACAGCCTTCTGCTTGCTATGCCGTTGCAGTCGGGCGTAGCTGCAACGAAATTCTCGCCTACTTGTTTGTTTGCGGAAGCACATACGCGGTGACCGGACACCGACCAGAACAGAGGGGGGAAATACGAGCAACGTGATACAGAAAGTATGTATGAGTGGCTTTGTGCGAAGGAGGTACATGGTGGTCTTGGGACAGGAGAATTTTCTTGCAAGGCCAGGGCGTGTGTCGAGTTGCGCAGTCTGGCAGTTGGCCTGCAATCCACTGCAGCTGGGTATGTTGCGACGATTTTTCAATTACCAAAGTTTTGGGGCACGGCAGGTTTTCGAGACCTTGATCACACATTTGCCGCCGAAATTCAGAAATCTAAACTTTAATGAAGCTACGGGGGGGGGGAGTATTGGTTTGCGATCCTAGCATTCAGCGTACAACGAAGTAGCTAGAAGCATCGTAGCTAGATTTCATGTCTCATATCCTCTTTCGAGAATATCACCACGGAAAGCAAAAATATTAGTCCCTCGAAAAGTAGACTTATTCCCTCGAAACTGTGATTTCTTGATAATAATGCGATGTGAAAGCCATTAATCTTTGACTAGGCAAAACAGGTGATTGATTCATTAGCTCTTAACGCAGTGCATTCTGAATGCCAGAGATTTATCTTTCCTGCACATAATTACCACCATAAATTGCTTCTCGAATGCAAGAGGGGAGATAATAATGTGTTACCTCGTTGTCACCCATGCTGTGAAGCGAATAGTGATTTCGCTTGACCTCGATACTTCTCAGCTAACATACATGTTTTTCATTCCCCTAATATACTAACACCGCATAAGGAAATTTTGAGAAGCAAGTAAACCGTCATTCTATCTTATTTACTGTGAGCGTGTGTATGCTTATGCTTCAACGATCACATTGACCTAGCCCGCTTCAAAATTTGCTTTATGTCCTGACCACTAATACTCGTGCTTAGTGAGGGCCAATCATGAAAGTATGCAGGCCCAAAAGCACTAATCGTAGCAGCAGATTCCTCTTTTCATCTTGCTAGAGTACCACAGCTGTAGTTGACTGGTTAATGACAAATCGACAACAAAAGTCAGACATCACTATTTTGTGACCGGGCAGCCGCATCTAACAACATAGACGGACTTCAAAAGTAACCTGGTGTATGCAAATGAATAAAACTAGCAACGGAATCACAGGCAGACAAAGCTGCTACTGCTGCTAGTGCTGTTCATGCCAATCAAACTAACACTTGCACAGGACAAGGCAGAATATCTCGCTATCCCCAAAGTCTTCCACACCAAATAAGCCGCATAAGCGAGGCATGGTAAGACAATACGACATTTCCTCGAAGCAATAAAAACAACAGAGCACATACAGACATGCCCATTGCCCGACACGCGCCCACACACAGCAGACAAAATGGAAGCGAGGCGGAAAAGCAAGCTACAACTTAAGACACTCTTCAGCATGGCAAGACCAATGCCAGGTAAGTATGCGCCCATCAGAACGAATATCCCCATGCACGTAAAGAATAAAGAAGAAAACCCAATTAGCCAAGGAATATTAACACGATTTGTCGAGCATCCACATATTTGCATGTATAACAGGTCATACTCCATGCCAATACAAAGTCCAGTCCTACAGGGCATCCTTCTGTATCAACGCTGGGTTTGCCTGGCCTCGCCTCGCTTCGATACATCGATACATACTCCACGTATCTACTAGCAATGTAAAGCAGCAGCAGACGAGGCTTTACTGTACCTGTCAACCTACCAGAACTTTCCCAATGACAAGGCGGCGAATGGCAGACATACTTGCAATGTTTATGTACACACGGAACTGCACTGTACTATGCTGCGAAGGAAGAAATTGTGGTAGGATTGACAGATTGAGGTTGGGCATTGATCAATTGCGGAGTACAGAGACCTTCCACTTACCCTCGACCTTATACTTCTGGCCCCCTCACTCGGACATAAGAAGAAAGTGTATTCCTGCACTGAGCTGCACATCGTCCTACGACTGCCACGCTGTCCCATTCCATTCACACAAGTAAGTCTCTCATCGTATAGTTCATGTTAACAAGAGCCTCGCTCGGATTCTCGAAAATATCAGCGACACTTGAGGGAGGAAACATTCATCGTATTAATATAGTTCGCTATTCACAGCAAGCAAAAATATGCTGCTACGGATACAATACTATATAAGCTCAGGAACGCAGCTATGTTCAGAAGCCTAGCAATGGCCGTCGCACTCTTCCCCAGAAACCCGTCTTCTGTTTCACCATAGAGTAAATTAGAAAGACATGTCCAAGATATGCCCGTGAATCATCCATGCTAACTAGCACTCACCCGACCTCCATCTGCATCGCAACAAGGGTTGCGGGATATCAAAAACAGGATACCACCAAGGGAAAATGACGGATGTGCAATGCCATGCCGTTATGCCCAGACCAAAACGCCGCCCAAGCAAGTGCTGCCTGCATCAAGCTGTCCATTTGCCCATCCATGCCTTTTGACCCATGCCTTTCTATGCACTCGATAGATAATGCGAGACTCCAGACAGACCAACGCCAAGATGAACCCCTATCTTGTCCGTGCCTTTGAACGCCAAAATTCTTCCAAATAAACACAAACAATAAACTGATTAAGCAGGAAAATAAAACATAAAATAGTACGATGCACCAAGGACAAACCACCCATGCTTTCATGTATCTCCCAAGCCATAACTTCATAAGGCATACCTCGTCAGCCTTCCTCAAATATCAGGCCATTGATACCGTGAATCCGTTGAAGTCAATGCTTCAGCCAATAATCATTACGATCAATCTTTAATTTGAGGAGGAGTAGGCTCGGACTTGACTCGCTTAGATGCAAACGAGTCATCAGTAGCAGACTCAATGGCCCCATCATGTGTTCTCTTTTGTCCTGCAGTCTCAGAGCTTCTATCGTTATGATTCGCCGCAGGTATGGGTGTGCTGGCTCCATCTGCAACTGGTTTTGGTGTCGATACCGATTGTATATTGGCGACCCAAGGAGCAGGGCTTCCATTGCTACGGTTTGGCATCATCGGAGGTCGCGGGACAGGAACATTAGGCCGATTTTGGGTTGGATGGCTGTGGCTGACACCATTGATTTGCTGGCCACTAACTTCCAAGATTGGCTTTGCATTTCTATCTCCAACGCTGGGTGTACCATGTTGCTGAGATGGAGCTGCAGCCATTTGTGTTCCGTTTTGATTGGTGTCAGAAGTGGCACTTTGCTTCTTTGCGGCATTGGCATTATCCCAGGCGATGATCTCCCCCAGATTTGCGGATGGAATTTTCAGAATCATGTTTGTCATACTGGCTGCGATGTGATCAACGAACTTTCCGTCCTCGCCAGTAATCGAGCTTGAGATCTTTCCATTAAGAACCATACTTCCCGCACAATCTACCATTTCCGCGACGTTTCGGCGAGCAGATGCTGAATTCAGAAAAGTATCTTTGAACTTTTTGATGCACGTCATGAGATGGTCATTTGGAAGTGGCCGCTCCGATTGGAGTGATTTTGAATCATGACCAACCGTCTCTGTTTCCCCGTTGGGTAGGGATGGCAGCGGCGGTGACCCTGGTTGTGATGGTTGCGGTGGGAGTGGTCGGTCCGGAACGGAATTCTGCTGAGGCTGAGGTGCTTGAACAGAAGACGGTAGACCGGGATACAAAGCATTGGTTGGATGTGACTGTAAATGGTTATGTGATTCTTTTCTTGGGTGGGTTTGGGCAGCACTACTTAGGATAGATGGTGATGAGTTGTTTCCAGGCATATTATTAACCGTGTCCTGAGGAGGTCCCTGAGAAGTACCTGCAAAATTGTTGTGCCATTCCCGCGGAGGTGCCTGAGGGATAGCACGAGGAAAGTTTTGAGGTCCTTCCCCTGGTGCACCTTGGGTGATATTTCCAGAAGCACTATTAGGCATTCCCTGCGAAAGTCCTTGCTTGACATCTCCAGCCGAATCATGAGAGGTACCTTGAATAGGCTGTTGGGCCTGATTTGTAGGAAATCCTTGAGATGCAGGAGGTGCTTGGTGAGGAGTAGATGCTTGAGGAGGAGCAACTTCTTGAGAAGGCGCAGGATTGCTTCCAGGTTCTCCCTCTTTCGGTTGAGCTTGCTCATTCAATTGAGGCTCATTGGTAGGTGGTGGTTTTGCAGCATAAGGAGAACTGTAAGACCCAGGTTTGTTAGGTGCTAACTCTAGTGGTAAGCTGGGAGGAAGACCCATAGGTGGCCCATTGGCCTGGTGATATGGTCCTGCGTAGTAAGGCGGTGCCCCAGGGGGCGGAGGCATCGAGTACTGTCCGGGCGGATAATGAGGGGGTGGTGGTCCATATTGATAACCTGCAGGCGGAACTTGTCCAGGAGGACCATAGAACTTTTGCGCATACTGAGGATGAGGGTAAATCGGCTGCATCTGGGGTGGTTGTCCCTGGATTGGAGGGCTTCTGCCTCTCTTCTTATTGTCCTTCTCGCCCCATACATAATTTGGTGTCAATCTCCACAAATGGCCCTTTCCTGATTCTTTAGAGGCCTCCTGAAAGGTCACTTTGTCAATCTTCTGAAAGCCCGCATTTTGACCAAGGTTATGTCGGATACTACTCTGCCAACCAAGTGTCGAGTTTGGCAAATAGAAATAGGGGTACTTTTTTCCAATTGCCTTGTAGATTTGTGGTAACGGCAAGCCCCCTGGGTGTGCTGCTAGAGCTTCACGGAGCAGTGTGACATAGCCTTCCACTGGCCTCGTAAGCTCCTCTTTGGTGTAATTTGCAGGATCTATCACTATTGGAGGTGACACATGACGTGGCTCTTTGACTTTTTCCTTCTTTGTTGGTGCTGGATTATCAGCACCAGATCCTTCCTGCTTGACATCTCCTTCCGTAGTTTCTTTAGGCTTTCTCTTGGTGTATTTTCTTTTCGGCTTGTTTGCGTCGCTTGGTTCAGGAAGGGGATGTTTGCGTGGCCGTCCAACTTTGTTCTTTGTGGGAACAACTGGTTCTTCAGGCAAAGCATCAGTAACTGGTGCTTCAATGGCCATAGGGTTGCCTGCTTCAGTTTGAGCCTGAGCTTGCTTCTGAGCTGCCAGCTTCTTCTCCCGATTGGACATAACCCCATCCTTTGGTGGTCTGCCCGGGCCACGCTTTCTTGCCTCTGCTTTGCGAATATCGGCAGATACTTCAGGGCTAGCAGTGTTTCCAATATCACGAACTGAAACAGGAGATTGTTGGATACCAACAAGCGAATGCTCTTCGTTGTCTTCATTCTGCTCTCTATTGAATTCCTGATCGTCGAAGTCGGGTCGAGGTGATTGTTCTTCATCAAAACTCTGGCCTGAGCAGCTCAGTGCCGTAGGATTCACACTTCGATCCGATGTGTCGACAGAGCCAGAAGCACGACGGTGCAATTCGTCAAAGCCAAGACTCATTGATTTACCATCCTCATCGACATACATCTCATTTCTTGCATCTCCTTCCTCCGGCTCGGGATACAACGATACAGTTGTCTCTCCATGTTGGACACCGTGCATATTGAACTGAAAAGTTATATCGGAAATTTGCAACCAAAAACCGCTGGCAAGAGTTATTGTGCTTCCCAGGGGATAGTGTTGTTCTAGGCATTGCGAATCGGAACCATAAAAAACACCATTGCGGCCTTGTACATGGGCTTCAAAGACCTTTGTATCGTGATTGAATCTGATCGCGAGATGTTCCCGAGATATCTTTGTATGAGCTTTAGCGGTATGTCGATATGGATGTAGGGCGATGAGTGGACATGAGTATAAATCAGGCAAAAGAGAGTCTGGATCCACAGGAATCCTGCTGTCGTTTGTAATTATAGCATAATTGGCGCCAGCGGATGATTGAACCTGGGACAGATTCTCAGCAGGCATGATTGACCGAGCCTTTGAAGATGAAGGAGATGAGTATCCATTGGATTTGGACTTTCTGCTAGCTCGTCTATGACGCTTTCGCGAGTCACGGTTTCTGTAACGCATCTCTTCCTGCTCTTCGGGCAGAGAATAATTATAACCACCACTCTTCCCAGCCTTCAGTAGTTCTTCTTCACGCAACTTTTCCCGCCGTTCTTTGATCAAAAGAGATTTCGCTGCAGCAGTATCACGTCCTATCACAACCGCATAGGTTCTCATATAGTAGGTGTGATTGCCGAATATGATGCTTGCGAATCCATTAACAGTGGTTGACTGCTGGCCAACATCCATCATATAGGGCGACGGGTCGAGGGCACCACCGTACATAGCATTCGGAGTCATTGCTCCTTGTCGCATTTGTCCCAAAGCCTTCGAAGCACTTAAGATGGACAAAGCAGACAATGATGGGTCTTCTGCCGCAACTTGTTCCATAAGACCATTCAGATTATCCTCCGCATACATATTGGCAGTGAGACCACTCATGCCCATTATTGGTGCGACAAAATCGGGCTGAGGAAGAGGATTGAGAGGATCAAATTGATTGAGGGCGGCCGATGGATTGGGTTTCTCGACGTATTGCAGGGCATCATTTGTAGGAAATCCAGCTGCAGTGAAAGTATCGGCTTGGAAAGCGTTGGATTGTGGCATGGAGGTAGGAACTGAGAAGCTTGAATAGACCATCTGGGCCTCAGCAGCAACGGCAGATTGGCCTATGTCGTTGTCAGCGATAGTTTGTGTATGTCCAAGTTCTCCTCCTTCTGCGTTCTCCCCTGTGTTGCCTTCGGGGTTCGAATCGACGACGTTGCTGCTGGTGTTGACTCCATCAGCAGATTGTGGTAGTGGTGATCTCGTCGTCGCCATGGTGGAGGTATTCGCAGATGCAGGCTCTGGAGCGGCAGTGACAGGCGCATTGCCCTCGCTGTTGCTCAGAGGAGGGATATTACGATGAGGTGATGTCATCGTTGCCGACCTGGAGACAACTCTTTCACCGAAGTCAGAGTCCCTACTTGTATCACCAAGATAGAGGACGTCGTAGGGGAAGCTTATAGTCGAGTTGCTGATTGTCGTGTCTCTGAACACAGCCAATTGCGACGGGTGAAGTGAGGGCGGCCGTACGAGACGGCTAGGGAACCAGGATTGCATCTGGCAATATTTTAGTTCTCCACTTTAACTCACGTGCGGGATATCTTTGCGGTGAGAAGAATGGATGGATTAGGTAACTGACTTTTGCCGATCTTGATTACCTAAGCAATCTAGATCAAAGGTCTGTAGCCGTACTCCAACATTAATGGACGTAAAAGGTAATGGGATTGATACTTGATGAATAGGTCAAATGTTGGCTGCAATGCCGTCTTTTCAATACCTTGCGGGAAACGTAGAGCAGTACTGAGTGACTGCACCGAGTAGAAGGCTCTTTTATTCTCTCTCTCATATATATGTGGTCGAACTTGGCCAAAAATACACTGAGATTGTGATGAGTGAGTTTTTCAAGATTGTATAGTAAGTATATATTCCAGTATCGAGTCGGTATTGGTGAGATTCAGTAAGAGCTGAGGAAATGAAAATAAACAGATCGGGAGTCACATGGAGGGCAACAACCTACCTTAGTACTTGAGTACAGAGCTGTAGGAAGCTTAGGTAGCTAATACTACTACAACTCGTTTCAGCATCAATGAGCGCATTCCAGAGCCAAGCTGGTAGCTTTGTGAATGCTAAAATAGTTTCTGTACACCAACACGGGTAAGGCACTTTAGATGAATTGCCTTATGAATTTCCATCCTCTCAGCTGTTTCACCATAGCCGAGAATCATTATTTGAGCAAGCCGAGAATTGTTATATTTATTGTGCATGGCTGACCAACGAATTTCTAATTATCTCGAGATGAAATATTTCTCCTGTCCCTTCTACTCACAGTTACTAAAGCCATGAATCAAAAGTAAAATGGTGACTCCATTTTTGGCATAGAGGTGCTTCTGATGTCCTCGGATCGAGATAATTCGAACTACGTCACAAGGAAAGCTAGCTACCATTAAATACCCCAAGCTCCCTAACAACGGAACAAAAGCCGTTCCATCCTTCTCCATCCATCAATAAAACATCAACAGTTCGCAATCCCCTCATTACACAGCTCCACTATGGCCGACTGTATCCCAATCCCTTGGGTGTGTTTCCAGTGTGGAACCAATCAAAATCCATGCCATTGCAAAGTCGTCGGACCCACAATAGGCTTCGGTGTCGCCATCGTTCTTGCTGTAAGCCTAGCCTGCATGTGTTGAGTGGACTCAAGATGATTTTGCTATAAAAGGTGATTTGTTGGCCGGCTTCCCTTTTCTGTGGATGCTGCACTACCGAGCGAGGCAAGAAGTAAGTGCCAATAGTGGATACTTAACGTATGTGATTGATGCTGACGGACAGACAAAAATGCTAGCTACGCCTGTAGACACAAGTGGCAAGGTCAGTAATGCCATTCCGATATGATGTTAGGAGATCGATGTCATGTTTGGGGTAGTCAGGGAGAAAACGTATGAGCATGACACCGAGCTCCATCAGTGGAAAGACACAACATCGCCATGACACGGCAGTGCAAGCAAAATTGAAATCAGGCTCTGGTGATCATAAATAAGAATGATCATTTAGCAAGAGAGTTTGAAAATGGATGTGTAGAGATGAGCCAGCAAATCGAACTTCGCACGATCAACAGTATTTATACTGTATCATTCTCAACAGAACAAGTGTCTCAACGATAACTGACTATCGTGACGCAATCCTCCCTACCGTGGTGCAATCTCTGGTAATTTCTATTTTGAATCTACCCAAATTTCATCAGTGTCCCCTCAGTTATAATTCATACCTGGTTTATCACGGCCCTTGACAGGCAAGACATGAGTGTCATGAACAATTGTCGCTTATTATGGAGCTTAGAAACCGAGCAATTCATCTGTATGTCACGTTTGGTTGATTTCCAGCCTTATGTAGATGCTATCATCATTTTCGATCAGATCTTTTGAAGTGCAGGCTCTTGATCAAAATGAAAACTTGATTTGCCAGTTTCCCACCAATTTCTTACGCACTTTGAAGATCAGGAGGCTCTATAGAACACGACTTGGACTACAATGTATGATTGTTCAAGTTATTGTGCTATCTCTTCATAGTTCCATTGTTTCCGTTTAGCAATATTCTCATCTCCCTGCCCAGGATCGCTTAATTATGATCACATGACAAAGACACCCTCATCTCTTTTTTGAAAGCACGAAGTCCCAAAGCCCATAGGTCAAAGTATGTTTACTGAAATACAGAAGCGAAATTATTGGAGCATTTGAGCCTACAAGATATTAAGTAGATGTTGTAATTTGAATTGCTGAATTTGCACAATCTTTCTGTCCAAGCAAATCAGAGAGCAAAAAGACTTCACAATAGGTATATTTCCATGATTGAAAAAATGTTACCGGACACGCAGTCTTGAATAAGAATAGATGATAGTAAAGTATATATTATATTATACCTTGTAGAATCTGAAAACATAGGTAAGGTATAGCTGCATCGTCTCAAGACCGTAGCTGTTGCCCACGATAAGAGGTGAATCATGTGCGAGATCACATGATAGGAATTGGACTTCCAGTCAAGGTACCAACCTCAAGCTACCTACTTGCTTAGCCCTACCTCTTTGCTCAAAGTCATACGTATCTTACTGAAGGGGAAGTTAATATGATTCTAGATCTTCGTAACGAATCTCCTTACTAATGGGTAGAGAAGTAAAGAATCAATAAACAAAAATATGCGTCCTTGATAATATGTTTCAAAGGCTCTTCCAGCGAAAGCTTGCACAACAACAATTACTATGTACAGGTTTTTTAATTAACAAGTATTATGGTCTGCTTCCATGATGTGGTTCAAGTCTCTGTTTGGTCGAATCATGTTTGCCCATCTTCGCGTCTTACCCAACGACACTGAATAACAATAAGCACCGTAACCTGTCCCCAAGATGAATAAATTGCCTAACAAAACACAGAACTGAGTTACAATTCTTGTCGTTGGGCTGTCGTAGGCTTTCTATTGTTCGACGCGTCTACAATGTTAGGAATTCCTTGCTGTTTCCAATATCCACTTGCCGGGGAAAAAAATATACTTGCTGTCAACTTCAACGCGTCGCATACAACAATCTCGCTCGACCGAGAAGCCAAAAAGTTACTTGATGCTATCTACATCACTGTGAGGAAGGGCTCTATTATCCTGCAGGAAGAGCAACAATCTTATTCGACCCAATCCTTCCATCAAAAGATTCGTAACCCTCGCAACTACTCAGCACACTTCGCAAAATATACACAACCAAGCATGAAAATGGGAGATCACCGAGCTATTCGCAGCAACAAAAGCTACCTAGATCACGCTAAATTGATGCGATCAAGGATTCTTTTCGCAAGTCAGCGCGAGGTGGTCGAAATAAAGAGGCAAATAGAGTCACTCGAAGAAGAAGAAGAAGACAAGAAAGAGCTATTCTCTTCGCTCTTTGAAGCCAAAGACATGCTCGAACCTCCTTTCATACAATCTGATGCGGAAATATATAAGATCCTCGCGGCTCTGGACCGGATTCCCGATATCCAACATGGAGTCATCTCTCACCTGGGGCAAAATGTGGGTGATATCCGAACTGGAAGCTACGCAGAGCATGAACCTATGTTTGACTTTGAATTCGGCGAGACTGAAGTGATTGCTCTGCTGGAGGCATTTCCTAATTCCCCGCCGGAGCCTGGCATCGAGGGTGCACGCAGGAAGAATGCTACTCTATACAATCATGTGGTCAAAACCACTAATAAGCGTATCATACGACCCAGCCCTGGAGAAGCTATCGAAGAATCTCCGACCAAGAAGCGTAAGACATTACACAAAACTGTCATGGAAACACCCTTGGAATCAGCCCTTGAGCCTTCTGGTGATTTGACAGTGAAAGCAGTGGACGCTGGTACCGCTGTTGTGAATGAGCTTCCTCGAAACCAGAGTTCCGTCCTTGGTAACCAAAGCATAGACAAAACACAAGTAGGTGGAGATAACTCGAAGTTCAAACTTTTAGGCTTTTCCTCCAGTTTTCCTGCGCCTGAACAGACAGAAGACATGTCAGCCTTGCGCAACAAGCTGTTTTCTGCAAAGGCAGCTAACCGAGTGAAAATCGTATTTCCTGCGATTACTACCACCAACCCTCTCACTGACACGCAAAACTCGAACAAAGATGAATTTGGCAAGATGGAAAAAATCGCCCCGAAGCCAAGAGGCAAACCCTTAAAATCAACATTTAAGAAAGCTCTAATTCAGAGGACAGAGCCTGAGCAACAACCACCCTTCCCATCAGTCCCTGTCCAACCACCACTCCCGAACGAGCCTATCCCGCGCGTAAACTGGTACTCGGAATCAGGCCACAATCAATACGAAGCAACTACACCTCATTCACTACAGCACCCTTCGGCAAATGGCAAGCCCTTTCCTACCTTAGATACAGGGTCCAACCAGTGGGTCAGCTACCAGCAACCACAAGGCGGCTTCAACAATAGTTTCCCTCCACAGCCCCAGAATGGACATATGCGATTCCAACCACCCCTTCCAGACGGACCACCACCAGCAGAACCACCACCTAGCCATGACTTTGCTGTTCAATACCCTTCCCAGAATAACAACATCCAACATCACCAGAGAAACCAGTCAGGTGAATGGAATCCTTTTTATAATAACAACAGAGGTGGCCGAGGCGGTCCAGGCGGTCGAGGTGGTCGAAGCAGCAGAGGCCATAGAGGAAATCCAGGCGGTCGAGGTGGCACTCAGTCCTTTCAATCTCTAACTACCCCTACAAGCGAGAGATACTTCAATACCAAGCAAGGAAACGACCATTACAACAACAGCGCCTTGTCCACCCACCCAGCCCATCAATCTTCCCACCGTGGCCAGGTCATCTCTCCACGCGGCGGTCCTCAGCAGCAAAAAGGCTCTTGGGCTCGCAACAACATTGGACCCCCCTCGACACCCACCCCGTTCAATCTCAACCCCGCCACGTCTCCACCCGTCCCAAGCCGCGAAGTAGCCACCATCAGCTTCACCACCACCGCTCTACGCAATCAAGCCGTGAGGAATCTCGTAGATGCGATCGAACACAAACCATCATTCGTCGGCGTGTCGATCGTAGAGCCGCATTTGGACACAACGACCTTCAAGGTTGAGGGACCACCACGTGACAATCTGAGGGGAAAGTTGAGGACCATATTTCCGAAGAAGAATATTCGTGTGTCGATGACGTGAGTGGGACCTGTGTGGAGATTGGTGGGTTTTATGGTTGCAGGTTGGAACTGGAAAGAGGGAATTGTTGAATAAAGGTAGGGAAAACAGGAGAGGAGGTGGTGTTTTGACAGAGAATAGCTCCCTTTGACCTTGAAGGGATTCTAGGTCACTATTAGTTGTCATTTATAACTCAATACAATGGCATGTTTATGTCTGTGATGTTTTTATTCTCATACAATGAATGCAGGATATTGTTGAGATACTAATAAATACATCAGCCTTAATCTACTGGAGAAAAGCATATTCCTACCTACCCTCTTGTCCAGGGTTTCTTCGAAGTTCAAGTGGCTACAACAAAACCGAAAGAAAACCAAAGTATGGCGTTGATATTTAGCTTTGAGGGAAATCTCGAGATAGATATAGCAAGTAGGAGTCTTGGCAATCTTATTGAAGATTTATTGAGTGTTCGCTGCGCTCGAAGAATTGTTCGAAGCGCTGCCATATGGACTCACTATGCTTTTCTATGCTCGTCATTATTCGTTGCCAGATAACCTGGGCAAAACCAAATTTCCACCCAAGTGTTCTGCTCATTAGAAAACTCCAGGTCCATGCGTTCTAATGCAGCCAGCCCTTTTATTTATCCTTAAACTCCTGAGAGAAAATCTTCTGCCAAATTTCCATCCACTTCTGCTGTTGAGCTGTAAGGGGCTTCCCAGGACTCTTGAATGACCTCGTCAAGATGTCGCGTAACCTCGCTCTCAAAATCTTGATGGCAAGCATCGTCTTCCAATCAGATACGGCAAATCTTGCTCTATTTCCATCGAGGATGAACACTCCAGCATACATCTGTATTGAGGTCAATAATGGCGGTGAAATATTGTGTGAGTGGGAACCTACATCACACCTTACATCCCCACATAGCAAAGCAATAGAAAACTCTTCGACTGCAGTTGTTTCGTGTGCATTATAAAATCTAAGAGTGATTAGCCTTCATCAACCGAAATCAAAGAGTACTAGATGGATATACTGCTTTGCTTGCATGATATGGTAATAAGAAAGCCATTTTAACTCATGATGTCCTTTGTTGACAGAAGTTGGATGGAGACTGATTGACTGGTTGTTGGCGCAATTTCGAAATCCTTTCCCATCTCTAATCAGTAACTTGGGATAGAAACTCCATGCAATCACTGAAGAAGTAATGGCATCATTATCGCTATTCGCATCAGCTCTGTAAGGAATATCGAAGAATTGCCGGCGTCGAGTGTTGAACCGAGTGCTGTGTTTATCAGTAAGTGTGATGAATATTGACCGCAAGACACATTACCGGTTTAGAGAGGTTCTTTCGGCTTCTGTGAGGGGTAGAAATCCGGAGTCGACCAGAGATACAACGAGCTGACCTTTCAAGTCTTCGATGTTCGAAAGTGTCTGCTGACTGAGAAAGCTCTTCCTACAAAATTGATATTCGGAACCTCCTGTGACACAAACTCGTTTCCATGCCAAGTAAGCATTATACACAGTGAGAAGGTCAGAATCGCCTGGCAAGTGTTAGCTATGTATTGATTTGCTTTGAGGAAATGAGGATCAAATGTCATAGACGGCAGGAGTTACAGATCTGTATTACTTACCACGACGAAATGCGAGTCGAACTGTGTCTGCCTGTGCACGAGCTCCAAATGGTGCTGAAAATGGCGACTTGGAAGAAAGAATGGCAGCTATAGTAATGACGGCATCTAAGCATTTAAAAATACTGCCTAGAAGGATGAGTTTTCCTAAAAACACATCTAGCGGAAGTCTGGCCAGCTGAATGCCGAGTGGGGTGAGATCCTCGCCAGATGTCAGAGCTCTGACATCTATCAGTGCATCTATGGCGCGGCGAATATTCTTTGGTGATGGTGGATCCAGAGCTTGGCCTAGAGTTTCTTCAATCCCTCCTAGTTTACATATTTTGACTCGAATTGCAAGATCCTGTAGGGATAGGCGAAGCAGCTCGGGAGTCTGTTGATCGGCCATCTGAGATGTGTTAATCGTGATGGGATTGCAACAAGAACTCTCAACTTACTAGTTCATCGTGTCGATATTTGGTAAACAAATGGAAGCAAAGTCCGTCTTGCACTCTGCCAGCTCTGCCTCTGCGTTGCTTCGCATTTGCTTTGCTGATAAATGTTTCCAAAAGACGTGATAATTGTCGCCTTTCGTCAAATCTAACCGTTGTGAGCTTAAAGTTACGCTCCAAAATCGAGTGACTTACCTCATCTCACGGTGTTTACCAGTGTCGATGACACATGTGACATCAGGTATTGTGATACCTGTCTCTGCAATATTGGTTGCGAGTACAATTTTTCTTGTGCCTGGTGGAGGAACAAGGAAAGCTGCCTCCTGATCTTCGCTTGCAATAGTTGAATGTAACGGATACACAAACCAATTGGCAGAGAACACGGGATGTCCCACTAGCATGTCGTTGAGTTGCCTGATCTCGCCAATTCCAGGGAGGAAAACCAGGATTGCTTTAGAGAACATTTCAAGATTAGAATCAGTAGCGATCCTGGCGAGCAATTGGGTAACCAGTTCAAATTCTATACGGTATTCGTCCATCTGAGCAATAGTATTACGAGTTTTGCCACTGTAGCCTCGAAGAGCCTTGGTATTTTCCGCTTTGGCCGAATCAGTGAGTGATGCGTCAGCGACTTCCACATCATCATCAAGATCTGTAAACTTTTCATGCTGACCGTTGTCGAGGGAATATCCAGTCAATTCTACCGCATCCTCGAGGTATTTGACTTGAACTGGAAACGTGCGTCCCGGAACATTTAGCACTGGAGCGCCATCTAAATACTTCGAGAACCTTTGTGCATCAACTGTGGCTGACATAAGGACAACCTTCAGGTCAGGTCTTCGAAGCATGAGTTTCTTCAAGACAATCAAGAGGAAATCACTGTCAATGGTTCTCTCGTGGACTTCATCTAAGACGATGTGAGTAATGTCTTTGAGATCATTTGATCCCTCAAGCATGCGCATCACGATTCCAGTGGTCGCATAGACGAGCCTCGTCTCTTTTGACGTATTCGACTCGAGCCGAATCGCATATCCAACAAGAGATCGTGATGTACCTAGATCGTTTTTGCGTTCTCCGAGCTCCTCACTGACACGCCTGGCAAGGGAGATCGCTGAGATACGGCGAGGCTCAGTGCAGTATATTTTGCAAGGTTTGCCATTTGAGAGTTGATGTTCCAAGATGAAGGAGGGTACTTGAGTGCTCTTTCCACTACAGAATATTTAGCAAGTGACAGATATAACATTAAATAGCTTGAATTTTACCATCCAGTTTCACCACAGATGATGACTACTTGCTGACGATCAATTGTCTCGAGAACCTTCTCACGAAACCCCCACATTGGAAGTTGCATACGAGATTGCTAGGTAATAAGTTAGCATGAAATTCTCGGGCAAGACCGTATGAACAAACCAGCATGTATTGATAGCTTTGAGTAGAGCACTTATCATACCATATTTGTTGATAAGCTTCAGAGGTCAAAGTACCCCGATTTGATTTATCACCTCCAGATTCATCTCCTGGCTCGAGAGGGCGAACCACGTTACGATTCCGAAATGCGCCTTGAATCAACACACCATCCTCTTCTTCCTGATCACGCTTTTCGCGGACCATATCTCTGAATTTTCTAATGATAGCACGATCTGCTTCATCGCTCTTCTGCTTTTTTGTATCTGCTAGCTCGGTCCAAAGATCTCTCCATGCAGGCGGCAGTCGAAGGAAAACCTTGTCTTCTTTCGCTGAAGAACCAAATAGTAGAAACAGTGCGATGGTTGCGATAAAGGCCTCAGACTGCTTTGAGTCAGGTGAGGAGACAGCGATCATAGTAAATGTTTGCGATTTGGGCAAAGCTGCATATTGTATTTCAGGAGGAGGTTCGGACACAAGATCTTGGGCTTTCGACCATGAAATCTGAAGCCTATGTCGATTTGAAAAGCTAGAGTCGGATATCAAACTAAAGAATAATCTCACAGATGAGTCCCTTAAAGCCAGTTAGTGAAGATAGTTGAATGTGATATGATGTGGGGACTTACCTCGCTCTGCAGGCCTCTTCTAAAACTCTAGTGGGACTTACTCCAGTCCATTTTCCAAAATCTCGAATGGTCACCTTGACACCGTCTTTACCGTTCACAACAGTACTGCTTTTGCCAGTAATCGGATCAACCTCATTAACAGGCAGGCTTGCGAATAAGTCGGCAAGACCATCATCACCGCTATCGTCTCCTTCCAACAATTCTGCTCCAATTCTCGCAGCTTCTTTGCTGACTTCATCGTCAGAGTCCGAGGGTGTGAAAGATTGAGATTCAGCATCGTCTTGACTGAGTTCTAGAGTATTACGACGAGCAGCAGCTTCTCTCTCTAGCGATATCCTCTTCGTTTCCCACTGGCCCTCAGCAATATATCTATCAAATAATACATCTTCTTCGATTTTCTTGATTTTTCTGAGCAGTTTTGCTGCTTCCGGATTTGCCTTGGGCGTTCCATTGGGAGCTCTGACATTTCCCTGATGCACAGTAGACCGGACACCTCCTCGATGATGACTCGTTTGCTGAATGTCGAATAGTTTAGCTTTTGACTCCAGATATACAGGTATAAGATCATCTGGGTCTATATCACTGTCGTACTCGATAGCTTTTGCTTTCTTGATGGGAACACGTTTTATGTCCGGTTGTGCTATCATTACAGTACTGCCCATGTGTCTAGTATCAGACTCCAATCGTGGCGTATTTGCTCCAGAAGCCAATGGACTTTCAACGGGAGTTTCTACAAACATTAGTTTATTGGTCTTAGAAAGGTTTCTATTGATACTTCCTCACCTGCTTGTGACTTTGTCAATCCAACCTTCCTCTGCCAATTCTCATAATCTGGAAGCTCGGTTCTTGAGCATTCCCGAGAAAGCCAATCCAAAGACTCCTCCATGCCCCAGATTGCATCCTTGTTTCCTACAACGATCTTGTCCGAAATGTCCAGAACGTGTCGCAATGCCAAGAGCACTTTTTCATCTAAGAAGCCGGCTCCAACCAATGCCTGGTATAATGTCCATAGACGTATTGTCAAATCTTCCTCGGAAACCTGCTTCTGACTGGCTGAAGTCTCCGTAGTCTGCCCTCCAAATCGACCCTCGGCCTTGACCAAATCCAAAATCTCCTCCATAAGCTCGGGAGGGAGCCATTTTCTAGTACTCAAAGCTTCAGCTTGACTCCTCAACACCCGCCGATCAGTTTCTAGTCGAGTTTTTTGTCGTAGAGCGTCTCGTTTGGACTTCGCAGCATGTTTCTCAACCAGAATCTGCAATTCCTGATCTTCTAGTTGTTTCTCAAACTCTTCGGGGCTAAGAGAGGCTTGGGTGGGCGCAGACGATTCCTTTTTGAGCTCCGAGGTCTGTTCGTCTTGCTGGACCTCAATAGCTTCTTGTAGCTCTTTTGCAGCTGCTGACGATGCTTCAGCCTCTAAAGCTTCAGCTTTGGGTTTTGAAGCAATGGATGTGGTGGCAAATCCTCTGGCAGGATTGACGGCTGGCTTCTTTTTCTTCTTTCCCCCAGCCATGGTGAGCAATTTTCGTGTTGAGAAGGGTTTGGTTCTCAGTTTCCCAAACAAGTTATTTAGGTATCTCGTTGCTAACTTGTCATGGCGGGGTGAGGCGGCGAGAGGTGGGACCTTTCGCTAAAACCGGGGTTGCTTCAGGTTAGCAAGGCTGAAAAGATGTACCTATCAATTGTGTGAATTAATTTATTGGCAAAAACCCGTACACCCAGGCGACAGATATCAAAATCGGCTTTCAGCAACCACCAGACTGTTTGGAGGACCTTGACAGATCGTGTCATGATACCGAAAGGAAATCTACAAAATGTCTGAGGTGGAGGTAAATGGTACGGCAGTGTTTGACCTCGATATCAGCACCACAAAAGCAGAGTTAGCATCCTCCTCGACCTCTATTCGCATCGGGAGCCTGAAAGCTTTGGAAGAACGGCTTTCTCGTAAAGGTATGGCTATCAGATTCAGTACACAAGTTGAAATTCATGGTCTTTTGCTAATTTAATGACAGAGATTAGTCCGCGACTATTTCCGCCTCTGCTTCAAGTACTTTTCAACACATACCCATATTATACAGACCGAAACTCGCGCCACGCTACTCAAAAATGTCTGAGGATAGCCTTCAGCTGTGGAGCACCCTTTCAAGCCCTTTTGGGATTCGTGAAATCAATCGATGAGGAAACATCCAAGCAGGGATTAGCAGCTGCTAATGCCTTCGTCCTCGTGGATTGGTGCAGCATTTTGATCCAGGAGATGGCAGGCACAGAGCTTTGGGAGAAGTGGGGCATTCAAATGATTGAGTACAGCTCTAGAGTTCTGGAACTATGCTTGGGCGGGTCGTCGAGGATAAATGTGAAGCATACGGCTCTTGTGGTCACACGCCGGGCCCTTCGAAAAGCCTTTACGACTGGTGATAAACCCAAGGAGATAATTGAATCAGCCGTCAAAAAGCTTACTGCCAAGGGCTCGCTATCAAATGCCAGAAACGCTGTGATGCTGGGAGTTATAGCTGGAGTTAGTTCAAGGAAGCCACAAGCGAAGGAATTCTTGGAACAGCTAAAGTCCGAATACTATGCATTTTATGTTCGAGAAATCATTGGGTCCAGGACTCAAGTGCCAGAGCATATTGCCAATGCTTTGGGCGATTTCTTCTCGGATTTTACGACTGCTGAGGATGTCGAGAAAGAACTTGTTCCGGCGCTGGAGAAAGCCTTGCTTCGGGCTCCTGAAATTGTTCTAAACGATTTGGTTACCCCCCTTTTCCGTTCTATTTCGGAGTCTATAGATCTTTCCAATGTCCTTCGGAATAAACTTCTTAAGCCTCTCTTGTCCAATCTCAAGTCTTCCAATGTTACCATTCGCCACGGCGCCCTTTCCGCGTTCAAGGCTATCGTTTCCAGATGCCGTGATGCTGTTGTGGTGTCACAAATTGCTGAAGAGATTCTCACACCGCTGAAGACAGGAAAGCTCTCCTCTGCGGACCAAAGGGCATATTACGCACAGATGCTTGCAGCTCTTCCTGTATCCGAAGAAGCCACAACCAAAATTGCACCGGCGATGGCTACTACTGCAAGCAAAGAGGCAAATGAGGCAGCTTTATTTGCAGAAACAAGCGCCCTACTCCATTATCTCACTAACGGTCCTGCGAATGTTAAGGGCCTTGACAAGCAAGTAATTGATGCCTTTGTCAAGGGAATATCTGATAAAAAGGTACCTACAAGGAAACTATGGAGCATTCGGTTGGGAGAGCTGTTCTGGGCAGTTAACGACAAAGATATGATCAATTCCAAACTGGGGAAGCTCGTTGATGCAGTTTTGCCTGCCCTATTGGACATTTGGCAAGAAGCCACAAATAATTCTATCCAGGCTGGCCAGTCTGGTCTTGTTGTCGGAGCTTATGTTCTCACGGCTATTTCAGATAACAAGCTTACTGCGTTGGATAGCCCAAAAGTTGATACTGCCTTAAAACGGGCACAAATTCAGCAGCAAGCTTTGGTAGTAGAGCCGAAGCCATCCTTTCTTTTAAATCCTCGTATTTATACAAAGCTCACTAGCGACGATGATTTGAGATGGTTCATCCGAGCTCTATCATCGATGTCTCAGCAACTCAAAACTCTAGATCCTGAGTCCGCAATTTCTTTGGCATGGTCGCAGGCCATTATTTTTTGCATTTGTTCGGCAACTGTGACCCCAGCGCTCCGAAGAGAAGCCTCCAGCGCATTGTCGTTGATGTATGTTCAGAGCGCAGAGAACATTTACAAAACAATCGTTGCGGGATTGTGGCGATGGAGAGACTCAGTCGAATTCGGAGAGAAAGACAGTGCTGCAGCTGCAGCAAAAACCGAAAATAGAGAGTTACACATGGTTGTAAAGTCAATCTGTTTGCCATCTGGTGAAATCGCCGACATTGGTGGTCAAGTGGAAGCTACCACCAAGGAAGAACAAATGATCTCGCTCCTCATTATCTCGAGACCAGAGCTTCTCCCACGGGTGAATTGGATCGATACCTGCCTCCGAGTTGGGGTTGATCCTGGTAAGCTTGCTCATAGCTTCGGGGACATTCTGATGCAAAATATAATTGATTGTACACGCTTTGATGACAAGGTATGCAATTTTATCTCTATTTGTGAGTTTTACTTATCTTTCTAGTCTACAATACAAACATCGAAGAACGTCAGGAAAGCCGCCTTTAATGCAGCAGCGGAACTTGCTTTTGTAGCACCAGAAGCCATGACTTCCCGCATCGTCAAGCTTATTCAGGATGATCTAAATCCAGATCAACTGGCCAACATCGGACCTACAGAGGCGGCAATATTTCGAACTGAAGAGGGGACAGCTTTCGTGGATGTCCTTGCCTCTAAGGCTCAAACATATGTTGCTAATAAAAACATCAAGGACTACGACACATTGAAGTGGGAAGAAGAGCTCAGAGCACAACTTGCCCAGAAGAAAGGACAACAGAAGAAGCTTACCACAGAAGAGCATGCCAAAGTCAAAGCTCAACTAAAGAAGGAATCTGAAATTCGACTACAAATCAAGTATCTTGAAGCAAGACTGCTACGAGGCATTGGAATCATTGGTAGCTTGGCGACAGGTCCTCCAACGGAAGCAGGCGTATGGATGGGTGCAGCCGTCAGATCATTAGTTGCCATTATATCCGCTGGCGCTGGGCTTTTGACAGGTAATGCCGCTCCTGAAACATATATCCTGTGTGCAGAAAGATTGCCGAGTCGAATTGGAGCATTGAGACCATTCATCGGAATTGCCACCCTTAGAGCTCTTGATGTACCTCACCTCGCGGACAGCCTTGTGCAGGAGCCATTGGGGGCTTTAGTGACCAGAGTCTTGTATCGCCTTCGATTTTCTGGTGAACAGCGGCCCTTCGACACTGTATCGTTAACTTATATTTTACCCCTTGTCTTCCTCGTACTCCAAAAGGGAGGCTTCGGTGATAGCGATGATGCAGATGCTCAATTGGTTCTTGCTCTGGAGTTTCTCACATTCCACACCGACGCTTGCTCAGATGTCCTTGTACCGCGCGAACAAGTTCTCTCAGTTTTGATATCATCCATGCAAATGTATAACCAGCATTATAAGATGATCAAGGATTGCTTGGCAGATCTCTGCAGATGTATTGCTCCCAACATTAGCGATGTTGAAATCTCGATTCTCGCCAATGGGTCCATAGTTCCCCAGGTTTCTGTTCGGACTTCCGCTTTACAATCTATTAGCGCAGAAATTGACCTGAGTGAGCTCGAGTTTTCGGAGGAGATGTGGATAGCTGCTCACGATGATGTCGAGGAAAACAGGGATTTAGGTCGCGAGATCTGGGAAGAGAGTGGATTTCAGATCACTCCTGAATCGCCATTCAGGATGTTGTCCTATCTCGAGAGACCTGACAAGCAACTTCGGCGAGCAGCAGCCAGAGCTCTTGCTGAAGCAGTCAGTTTACAGCCATCAAGCTTTAATGGCATTCTGGAACGTCTACAGTCATCCTATCAAGAATTAGCGAAGCCTCGTGTACCCCAGCTTGATGAATATGGCATGCCCAGGAAAATGGATCTCTCGGACCCCTGGGAAGCGAGAAACGGAATCGCGCTTGCATTCAAAGAGTTGTCGACCGTGTTTGTGGAGTCGATGTTAGACGACTTCCTTCGCTTTTTGATTGAGAGAGGACCCCTTGGAGATAAAAATCCTAATGTTAGAGAGGAAATGGTGCAAGCCGCTACCACCATCATTGGTCTCCACGGCCAAGACAAAGTGGAAGAGCTGATGAAGACTTTTGAACAGACCCTAGAGGCTCCAGATAAAGGCTCTGAGTTCGCTGATCGAGTCAATGAAGCAGTCATCATCATGTACGGTGCATTGGCACGCCACTTGAAGAAGGGAGACTCTCGTGTTCCAAAGGTGGTGGATCGATTATTGGAAACACTCAGTACACCATCCGAGGCTGTACAGTATGCAGTAGCAGAATGCCTACCTCCACTGGTACGTGCTTCCAGTGATAGTACTCCAGATTACGTGCAGCGCGTTCTGGATCGTCTTTTCAACTCCAAAAAATATGCTGCTCGTCGTGGAGCAGCTTACGGATTAGCTGGAATTGTCCACGGCAAAGGTATTTCTGCTCTGAGGGAATATCGAATTATGCCAAATTTGAAAAGTGCCATTGAGAACAAGAAGGATGTAAATCACCGAGAGGGTGCCCTACTGGCCTATGAACTCCTATCGACAATCCTTGGTCGCATATTTGAACCTTACGCGATCTTAATCGTGCCTCAGCTGCTGTCGAGCTTTGGAGACGCCAGCGCAGACGTTCGTGAGGGCTGTCTAGCAGCAGCAAAGTCATGCTTCGCCAGCCTGAGCTCGTATGGTGTGAAGCAAATTCTACCGACTCTACTTGATGGTCTCGATGACCAGCAGTGGAGGAGTAAGAAAGGAGCCTGTGATCTTCTTGGTGCGATGGCTTATCTAGATCCACAACAGCTTGCTCAGAGTTTACCAGAGATCATTCCACCGTTGACTGGAGTCCTCAACGACAGTCATAAGGAGGTGCGTCTTGCTGCCAACCGGAGTTTGAAACGCTTCGGTGAAGTTATTAGCAACCCAGAAATCAAGGGTCTTGTTGATGTCCTCCTCAAAGCTCTCAGTGATCCAACTAAATACACAGATGATGCCCTCGACTCACTTATCAAAGTCTCATTTGTTCACTACCTTGATTCGCCATCACTTGCTCTTATTGTCCGCATCCTTGAACGAGGTTTGGGCGATCGATCCGCAACGAAGCGAAAATCTTCCCAAGTGATCGGCAGTCTGGCACATTTAACAGAACGAAAGGATCTTATCTCACACTTGCCAATCTTGGTTGCCGGTTTGAAGGTGGCAGTCGTGGATCCCGTCCCCACAACTCGTGCTACTGCATCCAAAGCCCTTGGTTCACTTATTGAGAAACTTGGCGAGGATGCCCTGCCAGATCTTATACCAGGACTTATGCAGACACTCAAATCCGACACTGGTGCAGGAGACCGACTTGGTTCTGCACAGGCTCTTAGTGAGGTCCTTGCCGGTCTTGGTACTGGTAGGCTTGAAGAAACTCTGCCAACCATTCTTCAAAATGTTGCATCTTCCAAGGCTTCTGTCCGTGAAGGTTTCATGTCTCTCTTTATTTTCTTGCCAGTTTGTTTTGGTAACAGCTTCGCCAACTATCTAAGTAGAATCATTCCTCCAATTCTTTCAGGTCTCGCTGATGATGTCGAATCGATTCGCGACACTTCTCTCCGGGCCGGTCGTCTGCTTGTCAAAAACTTCGCGACGAAGTCTATCGACTTGTTACTGCCTGAGCTTGAAAGGGGTCTTGCAGATGATAACTACAGAATTCGTCTCAGCTCGGTTGAGCTGGTTGGTGATCTATTGTTCAATCTTACAGGTATCACTGCGAGTACTGAACAGGACGAGGTTGAGGAAGGTGCACAAGAAGCCGGAGCATCTCTCTTGGAGGTTCTTGGCGAGGAGAAGCGAAATCGTGTTCTTTCGTCACTGTACATTTGTCGTTGTGATACTTCAGGCCTGGTCCGCACTGCTGCGGTTAACGTTTGGAAAGCTTTGGTTGCATTCAGTATGTATCCATTTTTTTCAATCCTCGTCTGGTAACAAGTTACATTTTTACGGGTGCTCTCTCCTTAAGTGAGGGTTGAGGTACTCTGGGCTCCTTCCTTCTACTAAAATGCAGCACAACTTTCCCCTCAATCTTCGTTCGTACCCCAAGAAATCTTAATCTTCAACATCAACGTGCGAATAATCTCTTGAACTGGACAACACCTTCACTCCCATCTGGTTTGCGGCCACGGTCGACCATTCTGCATCTCAAGAGCTGCTGGTGGTTTGATTTGAACAGCATACGTGCAATCTTGGTAAGTTGAACACTCCTCATCGTGATAATTGTGGCTCACGATTGCCATCAATTGCTAATTTTTGAGGCTCTCAGTCAGCTCAATATGGAGTCTGCTACGTCGTGTAATGTGGTCTCAACCATTCTCCAATTTATCTTGTTGATGACCTGGACTTGTTTGAACGACACTCCGAATCATAGACAAAACCCGCTATTCCTTGCTTACATGGCAACCCAGACCGACGTCGAAGACATTGCATCACTGGCCAGCATTTCCTTCGCCAAGGGTCTCTTTGAAGTTCTCCGAGCCACCACTCCACCTTCCATTGACTATTTTAAGACGCTTTCAATTCCAACACCGGATTGCTGGGCTGTCTATGTTCTAGTATTGGAGAAGACCGGCTGCCGTCCTCGACTATACGTTGGAAGTGGCACAAATTCCAGCACTGGACTCCAACATAGATTCTATGCATACGATAACCTCCATTCCTTGCCTAGATTTGTCGAAGATTCTCTCAATGAGGGCTTCCAGATAGTTAATAAGGCGCCTTTGTGCTGGATCGATATCCCAGCCGCCTCAATGGTTCCCTGCCATCGGTTGCTGATGATTGCTCTCGAGGCCACGTTCACTTACCTGCTATGGGCGATGAAAGCAGTCTCCAAAGACTTTGGAATGGGCCACCTCGCTCTCTGGGACCGAGTCAATCTTCCGTGGGACGGACTCTGCTCTCATTGCTGCTTAACTGAATCAATTCGTGGCGACTTTGGTATCACGCCTGAGGAACTGGAGGCTTTATCTGTCGAGAAGAAATGGGTGCAAGCTCAAAAAAAAGCAGAGTACAATCTAGAATACGAGTATGCCAGTAGAGAAGCCGATCCCGAGAAATACCAGAAGCGCAACCAAACTTGCAAAGCAAATATCAGAGCCAGAAGCCCAGACAGACTCAACAAGGACAACAAACACTGGAAGCGGGACATCAAGGCATCAAAGAAGTACTTCTGCAAAGCCTGTAAAACGGCTTTCGCTTCACCAAAAGAACTCGAGGATCATTTCCTCAAACCAGGCCACCTCAATAGAGCACGTAAAGAGGCAAAGGCAAAGACGCAACCCTTCTACTGCAAACCATGCATCTATGGAACTAAAAATAGCTGCCATTTTAATGCCCATCTCAACAGACCCAGTCACCACAAATTGGTTGCCGCTTCTCTGAAGGAGGAAGAGGAGCTGGATGAGGATCAGGAGAGCTCTCCGGAGCTTGACTGATCATATTCCACCTGTGAGACTTCTTTTTGGACCGAATCGACAGCGTCGATCGAAGGAACATCGCTATGTCAAAAGCACTTTTAAATGCCAATGTATTGTGTTCGCTCATGTGCGCGAAATTATCACTACTCTGTCATATTGGCACCCTGGACCTGGAATCATTTTCATTCTGTTCTAATTACGCATTTCATGTTCATACTAATCACAAAATAGGCCCAAAAACTCTCAAGGAATTGATTCCTACCCTAACACAACTCATCATTCGACGACTAGGAAGTTCGAATATGGAGCAAAAGATCATTGCTGGCAACGCGCTTGGAGAATTGATCCGCAAAGCTGGAGATGGAGTTTTGTCAACTCTCCTCCCTACGCTCGAGGAAGGTCTACAGACATCGACAGATACCGATGCCAAACAAGGTATCTGCATTGCCCTCCGCGAACTCATATCTTCTGCTTCTCCTGAGGCTCTTGAAGATCACGAAAAGACATTGATTTCAGTCGTTCGAACTGCGCTCATAGACTCTGACGAAGACGTCCGAGATGCCGCAGCTGAGGCCTTTGATTCCCTACAACATATTCTTGGCAAGAAGGCGGTTGACCAGGTTCTTCCATACCTGCTCAGCCTCCTGCGTACGGAAGATGAGGCGGACAATGCGTTATCTGCCTTATTGACCTTGCTTACCGAAACCACAAGATCGAACATCATCCTTCCAAACCTGATTCCAACTCTTACTACCTCTCCAATTTCATCGTTCAATGCAAAGGCCTTGGCTTCGCTGTCCACTGTTGCTGGATCTGCAATGACACGACGCTTGCCCACCATACTCAACTCTCTTATGGATAATATAATTGCTTGCAAGGATGAAGATCTCAAGGATGATCTAACCTCTGCATTTGATACCGTTATTCTCTCTATTGATGAATTTGACGGTTTAAATACTACTATGAGCGTACTTCTAGCGCTTGTCAAGCATGATGATCATAGACGACGAGCAGCCACAGGTCATCATCTGACAAAATTCTTTGCATCTTCCACAGTTGATTATTCTCGGTATAACCAAGATATTATCAGAGCACTTTTGATTTCATTCGATGATGGAGATATAGAGGTTGTCAAGGCTGCCTGGGCAGCACTGAACGAATTCACAAAGCATCTTAAAAAGGAAGAGATGGAAGCTCTGGTTTACTCCACGCGACAAATTTTACAGCACGTGGGAGTGGCAGGATCCAACCTTCCAGGATTTGGACTACCCAAGGGCATCAGTGCTATCCTGCCCATTTTCTTACAAGGACTGATGAATGGTACCGCAGAGCAAAGGACACAATCTGCCCTTGCTATCTCTGATATTGTTGATCGGACTAGCGGCGACTCACTAAAGCCTTTCGTTACCCAAATTACTGGACCTCTTATCAGAGTAGTCTCTGAGAGGTCTGTCGATGTCAAGGCTGCAATTCTCCTTACCTTGAACAACCTCCTGGAAAAAATACCCACTTTCCTCAAGCCATTCTTACCACAGCTTCAAAGAACATTCGCCAAGTCCTTGGCGGATACATCAAGCGAGGTGCTCAGAAGTCGTGCTGCGAAAGCCCTTGGCACCCTGATTACGTTGACTCCGAGAATCGATCCACTGATCGCAGAGTTGGTAACAGGCTCAAAGACTTCCGATATTGGCGTGCGAAATGCAATGCTTAAGGCACTATACGAAGTCATCAGCAAAGCAGGAGCAAACATGAGTGAGGCATCGAGAAGCGCCGTTCTCAGTCTCATTGATGCTGATCCTGAAGATAATGACATGTCGATGGCAATCACCAACGCAAAATTACTCGGTGCATTGATCAAGAATGTGCCTGCCGAGAATGCCACCAGCTTGATCAAGAACAGGGTTGTAACAACTCACTTCAGCCAGTCCTCTGTTTTGGCTCTTAATGCAGTCTTATTAGAAGCGCCAACTGCAATAACCGAAGGTGTCTTTGCGGATGATGTGCCGGGAGTTGTTTGTCAGGGTATGGCGAGCAAGAATGTGAGAACTTTGACCTTTCCCTACTGATTGCCAAACTAACATTATACAGAATTTTGTATCCGACAACAGTGTTCTGGCAGCTGGAAAGTATCTCCTCTCTGACTCTAAGAGCTATGATTTCGAAGTTCTTAAACCGATCTTTGAATCTCTAGCTAAAGTCATCCAACCAGGCAATCCTGTTGATACTCGCCGCCTTGCTCTGGTAGTGATTCGCACTACTTGCAGACATCATCTAGAGCTTGTTAGGCCTCACCTTCCATTACTTGCTGCTCCTGTGTTTGCAAGTGTGCGAGACCCAGTCATTCCGGTGAAGCTTGCCGCAGAAGCAGCATTTATGGCCCTATTCAATGTGGTTGACGAGGAGAGCAAAGTGTTTGACAAGTTTATCATCTCACAGGACCTACCTGCAACACAGAAGCGAAGCATGCAGGATTACTTCAAACGAGTTGCCTTGAGACTTGCGAATACCGCGCGAGAGAGGAGAGATGCAGAAGGCGGACAGGGCGGTTTGGGTCTTTCCAATGATGAGGTTGATGATGAAAAGGAGATTTGGAGCATTGGAAAGGTGGATCTTGGTGAAGGAGCGTTTGATGAGTGATATGACTTACGATCATGGAGAGAAAAGGCATAGCAGGTAGCATAAGCGTTTGATAGCATTTTCAAGGGCCAATTGATGAATTGGCTCCAAAAGTAATGATATTTTATGTGCATCATGTTACAAATTTCTCCTTTGGCTGCTCAGAATCGTTCACAAGTTTAGACTTATAAATTGCTCCCAATGGAAGACCAACCACATACCTAAACTCGAGGGATTGAGAGAATACCTTCATAAGCTACATATTATGATATTGAAAACAACTTCAGATATCAGTCATATTTTCCATCTACCGATTTGTATTTCTGGTGAAGAAGCGCCTATCTGAGGTGAAAATTGGAAGGGGAGTTAATGTTAAGTCACATGATAGTTTCTGCCTCTACTTTCAGGCCACACAGCCGCACACAAAATTTGTTCCCAAAAATGAGCTAAGCGAAGGCTGCTAGCGCCAATCAACTCCACTCCACTCGAGGAGCAGACAAATATCTTTGAACATCGACAACCCACGACAACCATCGCCGACGACATCAAATTCCGTCAAGATGTAAGCACCTCAATCTCTGCAGAGCTCTATTTTCCCTTGGATCGATTCTGCGGCTGTCAAAATGTGACAGCCCTCGCCCACAGATGCGTCATGGATTCTCCGTTCCTCTAATCAACAGAAACTGACCTTGTTTTCTCTCGATAGGGTCAACCTCACTACACAAAAGCGCCTGGCGGCCTCCGTCGTCGGCTGCGGAAAGCGCAAGATTTGGCTTGATCCTAATGAGACCAGCGAGATCTCCAATGCCAACTCCCGCCAAACCATCCGAAAGCTCGTTGCTGATGGACTCATCATCCAAAAGCCAGTCACCATGCACTCCCGATCCCGCGCTCGCGAACTCACAGCTGCCCGCCGAATTGGTAGACACCGTGGTTTTGGAAAGAGGAAGGGTACAGCGGATGCTCGTATGCCCAGGTATGGTTTTGGACTCGAATATTGGAAGTGGGATAGGTTCTGATACAGATTTTACAGCCAAGTTGTCTGGATGCGCCGTCTCCGTGTTCTCCGCCGTCTTCTCGTCAAGTACCGTGCCAGTGGCAAGATCGACAAGCACCTTTACCACGAGCTCTACCACCTGAGCAAGGGTAACACCTTCAAGCACAAGAGAGCATTGGTCGAGCACGTAAGTTAATCTATGGATTCGAGGCAAGGAAACAAAGGTCTGACAGAGTGATAGATCCACCGAGCCAAGGCTGAGAAGGCCCGTGAGCGTGTTCTTAAGGAGGAGATGGACGCCAAGAGACTGAAGACCAAGGCTGCCCGTGAGCGTAAGCAGGAGAGAGCTGCGGAGAAGGCAAAGGCACAGTTTGGTGATGAGGAAGAGGCTGAGGCCAACTAGACTGGAGAAGCATGATGAAGGTAGCATAACGGCGTGTATTGGGCAAGGTCTGAAAATACAGGCAGGGTTGCTTTTTACTAGTCATTTCTGCATTATTGCACGGTCGAATGGAATCATGATCTTCACATTGGTGTTTCGGTTGGATGTGAGGCACTGGGGACAGGAGACGATCCTTGTGACAGAGGTGCACCACATTGTACGAACTCAGCAAAATGATTTTATATCCATACAAGCCGTAGCCTCCACTACCTTATGCTTTAATTGCCAGCCATGCCATATAACATTGCATGTACCAAAGTTGCATAAATGGTCTATTGAATACACAGGAGATACTCCACAGATAGACAGATGCAGTTGTGGCACAACATAAACAGCGCCAGCAAGCAGACGGATAGAGTACATTGTTACATGGATAGACACCGCCCTCCTGAGCGTGAACACATCGGAGATCACTCCGTCATAGTAACACAAAGCCAACCGTAACCCCCACACTCTGAACCCCTCAATTCTGGCCTAGACAGTCAGTAGCTTAATAGAGAAACAGCACACAATCAAGGGCGATTGAAAGATCTGGGGAGAAGCGCATCGAGAAACGATAATCAGAAGATATTGAAAATCAACTTCAAACGGATCAGATATATTCACATTGTCTCCTTTGAGTGGTGATGTGAGCCCAAGACATCTCAACAACGCCCGCCATTCACTTGCGCAAAAGGCCAGAGCTGAGCAGTCGTATAGCAATCATCCCTTCCGTTTTAGTTGTGAGGAGAAAAGGAAGAAAAGGAGGGTTGGAGATAAACTTGACAACTCTGGATAAATACTCGAAGTCGCGACTAACTGCAAGCCACGGGCGACTTTCCCGTTTCAAGTCTAGCTTCAATGTGGCGTTCGGCGGGGAAATAATTCCAAGTCCGACTGTTGCATGAGTCTTTGATTGTTGACCAGGACATCGATTCCAGGTACCAACGTTCGAGGTGAGTTCAATTGGGCTTCCACCTTATAGACTGTGAATATACTAACCTTCTTAGATCAAAATGTCTCTTTTCAAAGGGGCAGCGAGGTCTTTGACCAGAGCTTCGGCTTGTAGAGTGGCACCACCTGCGCTTTCTTTCTCGAGGCGAGCTTCCTCTATGACTGCAGAGTCGCAGCAAAAGGTATGTATTTGGTAATTGATAGCTTTTTTTGCATTTGCTAACCACTTCTCGAAACAGCTTCTCTCTGCCGATCTCGAGCATGGCGACCCAACCATTTACAAAATCCTCCAAAATGTTGGTTGTCTGTGGAAAGCATGGTCGAGGACAAAGACTTATACCAGTATAGGAAAAACGACGACAAAAGCACTTCATTAACCTCATTCCCTCGGAGAACTTCACTTCCCAAGCTGTACTGGATGCCCTAGGAAGTGTTATGCAAAGTTGGTCTTGAAAGTCTGGAAGTGGGGTGGTTGGAGACTTACGGTGAACAGACAAATACTCCGAGGGTTACCCAGGTGCACGATATTATGGTGGAAACGAATTTATCGACGAAGCGGAACGATTATGTCAATCTCGTGCGCTGCAGACTTTTGGATTGAAGGAGGCCGAATGGGGTGTGAATGTGCAGCGTATGTTAGTACATTTGGAGTTATTGATTGAGACTGACTTCACTAGCACTTTCTGGCTCCCCTGCGAATCTAATGGCCTACTCTGCTCTGCTTAACACACACGATAGGATAATGGGTTTGGATTTACCTCACGGTGGACATCTTTCCCATGGTTACCAGACACCAACAAAGAAGATCTCGGCAATCTCTAAGTACTTCGAAACTCTACCATACCGATTAGATGAGAGCACTGGCTTGATTGATTATGTCAAGCTGGAGGAAATGGCTATGCTTTACAGGCCAAAGCTTATTATTGCAGGTACATCCGCGTACAGTAGACTTTTGGACTATGAGAAGTTCCGTGAGATTGCCGACAAGGTTGGAGCATATCTTCTCGCCGACATGGCACATATCTCTGGTCTTGTAGCAGCAAAGGTCATTCCAACTCCATTCAAATATGCAGATGTTGTTACAACAACTACCCATAAATCGCTTCGTGGACCTCGGGGCGCTATGATCTTCTACAGGAAAGGAGTTAGGCGAGTCAACCTAAAGACGAAGGTTGAGGAGATGTATAATCTCGAAGATGCAATCAATGCGTCAGTATTTCCTGGACACCAAGGTGGACCTCACAACCATACCATCACTGCTCTAGCGGTTGCACTCAAGCAAGCCCAGAGCCCTGAATTTGTGGCATACCAAGAGGCTGTTCTAGCTAATGCTCAGGCATTCGCAAAAAGGCTGGGTGATCCAAAGGACAAGGGAGGACTAGGCTACACCATCGTCTCTGGTGGCACCGACAACCATCTCGTGCTCATTGATCTGAAGCCCCAAGGTGTCGACGGGGCCCGTGTAGAACGAGTTCTCGAGCTCGTAGGCGTAGCATCGAATAAGAATACTGTTCCAGGTGACAAGTCTGCTCTCAAGCCCGGTGGACTTCGCATGGGCACGCCAGCAATGACAACACGAGGCTTCCAACCAGAAGACTTTGTGCGTGTAGCTGATGTGGTAAACCGTGCTGTCACCATCGCGCAGCGCATCGACAAGACTGCCAGAGAAGCAGCAGTGGCGAAGGGGAGGAAGAATCCAGGAAGCGTAAAAGCTTTCCTCGAATTCCTTGGAGAGGGTGAGAATGAGACAGAGATCGTGCAGTTGAGGAGTGAAGTTGAGGAGTGGGTGGGCACGTTTTCACTACCGTGGGAGAAGCGTTCATAGTAGAAGCGAGGTGTGGACTGTGGGTGGTTTGATGCGTGGATTCATGGGTAATGATGGCGTTTTGGGAAGCAAATCAAGCAATATGCATCTATCATGGTTGTATTATAGGTAGCTAAAATATGATTCAACATCCCCTAAGATTGGCTTTACTTGGTCTTCCAGTTTACTCACATTCATCATTTTGGTTAATTCAGGGAAGTTCTTGTGTGCAAGCGTGCAGAGCACCTTTTTGTGTACTCTCAGGACTTCTTATTGTTATGTTCAATGCCTCAAATTTTAAATTCAGATAATACTTTGCTTGGCACTCGCTTCTATAATACAGTAATCTATGTCGCACCTCTATTCACTCGCTGTTTCAACACTGTACAACATATAAATACCTTGAGCTACCTAGGCAGTTTTGCTTTCTTCTTCACCATAATTCAAGGGGATGGTGAATACTTCTGGATGGTTGAGTCTGGCCTCGGTGTTTTTTTTCCCTCAACCTATGTCTATCTCCAAATTCTCTCTTTCAATATTTGTCCGAGTTATTTCTGCCCTTATTTAATACACTTGTGCTTGATACATAAGGAACATGATTATGTGCTAGAATTTTTGGCATGAGCGACAGTGGTGGAGAAATCATTCTTGTCAATCAGTAGGGTGCTGTCATCTCGTATCTCGCTTCTGTCAACTGTTTCCCTTCTCTTGGGTGGTAATCGAGAGCGCAGAGCAATAAAGTTGAGTTGAAGCCAGAGAGATTTGACTTCTTCTGCAGCAGATGTATAGCTTCACTTCCGTCAGCTTCAAAGACTCGCATGGTCTTGTGCACCCATCCTGTTTCTGTCTATGGGGTGGGAATAGATATTGTACTGTTTGTACGGTATTTATACCTCAGGTAGGAAGAAGAATTGAAATTGTCTGAGAGATCTGACATAGTGAAGAGGTCACTGGTGGAAATCTCGGCTTCTTGCTCTGGAATTTTTGAGTGAGTGACAGATTATTTGACTCCACTTCAAAGTCGAATTGTCTGGGTAGTGAGTGGGGTTGCATGAGTTAGTCGTCACCTTTCTGTGCTTCAAACCCCCATACTACAAAAGCTGAGATGTGCTGGAGAAGGAGATAGGTGAGCAGTCTGGCCTTAAGACCTGTTCATTCGTACTGACGCTCGCAGTTAGTCATACTACGAAGTTTCAAGCAGCTTCATACATCTTGACCTACAAGTGTTACTATGGTTTGCATTTCAGACAAGCAGCTTTGGTCTATGTCCCGCATTTGTTGTCAATTTGCCAGCTGCCACTTATTATCAATCTTTTTATTATGTCGTTGATAGAGACGAGATCATAAAATCATAATATCTTTGTTACTTTACAGCAGGGTACCAACCTTTGGAATCACAGCTTCTCAAACAGTACATTGCAGAATGAAAAACTTCACATTGCGAAGATCAAGTTACGAGCTGTTGATACACTCCCATCCCATACTGGCTATGTTCCTGTGCTTTTTTCACTTTTTTCGAGAATCTAAATGGTGTCGACTCGATTTAAACTCCTCTCTTCTTGCTTCAAGTTTCGACCATCCACTTTTGAAAGTGAATGTTCATATTCCGAACTTGAAACTCCAGAACTCTCACTCACGGCTCAAACTCACCTTTGAGAAAAGCGATTGAGGGTTATAAATATAGCCTCAGCTTGTTTCTTGGATCGGTATTGTGGGAAACTTGCACAGAGAACGAAAAAATGGTTCGCAGTGATTGTTTGGACATTGAGCAGTGCATTGATATTGCCGCACACCAAGCTGGCGGAGGGGGAGAGGAAAATAGATATTTGTTCAAAAACTGGTGGTCGGGATAGTGTCAAGTGTTGAAGTGTTAAAATGCCGCTGTTGTTGTCAGGTTCAAGCTCGCTGTCATCTGCAGCATAAGGCAGTCTCCTTCGCTTGCCTCCGTATCACGAGGTGATCTTCTACTACATTTCAGATATTCTGATTAAATACTTGAGTCAGAGTTGTATAGCAATCTTTCAACATGTTTTCGTTGCATGCATGACTCTTTCCCACCAAATTCCACAGCCATGTTAGCTGGTACATTTCTTTACTTTCCAGCATAGTTTAGCAGGCAAGATTATTTTCTGCTTTTATAGCATAGCATTGGCTCCAAAATATAATTACACATAAGCTCACCTGAGAGAATTCACCCTTGAGATTCATTAGTCCTTGGTCTTATTGCTTTGCGCTTGATTTACGAACACTCCTTTTGGCAAGCTGGTGATCTTGCTTGCCTCACTCAAAGATTAGCTAACCTGAGAATATATACATATATTTGTTACTCCAAAATTCTAACACAACTATGGAGTGGATTTATCTCCCACGCACCGTTTCCCTGAAAGTCTTGAAAGTATTTAATGTCAGCCCATAAATCATATACGCTTCCTATTTTCTTTGAAGGAATAGTTGGGTAATGTTTTGTGGATCGATTTGGAACATTTTATTACAGCAATGTTTAGAATATGATTGCTGTCAATTCTATTCTCTCTGTCACATAATTGTATTCTTCCATTAGAGGGCAAAAGATTGGTGAAGTATTGCTGAGGCTTTGTTTCGAAAGATTCGGAGATTGTAACAATTTGCTTGGTAGGAAGCACAGAAGCTAGAATGGCTTACTTCAGTGCTTGCAAGCACCACAAAGTATCTTCAACCTGCTTATTATGCTCATCTTTGTTCTCATCGCTGTCTTCATTATAATTCAGTATAGCTCGGATAGTGCCATTTATTTATATCCGTTTCCACAACACCGAGCCAACTATCATGTATCTCGCTGTTCTGTGGAGGTTTTCAGATTCCTGCTATCAAATCAAATTTGAGTCACATAAATGAACAAGAAGCACTCATTTTCAAGTAAGCAACTTCATTTCTGAAAGTCGCTCACTCGCAGGTATAACATCAAGGTATCAGAGCGTCTGCAGCAAGCTCAAAGACTAGAATCCGGGAAGGAGTCTTAAAATCAGGAGAGCCTCGTGGCTTCGTCGATTCGCATTTTGGATAGAAACTTCTTAAGTACTGTTAAATATGTTGTGATATTGATGTATTTATGCTTCAATTCGATAGGGAATGTGATGTATTTTACAACTTGCATCGCGCCTCAGCGGAGGCTTGACAAATGAGATGCTGCTGTCATATTCTAGTATCGGCTTCTGTTGCTTTTAATTGCTTGGGACTGGAAATATTAGAAAGAAGTTAGGGTTATGCGGAGTATCGTGAAGCTTTTCTGCTTGCTGCCCACCATCCTATGGTCTATCAACCTATACCTCATCTTCTAGCATAGCAAATGAACTTTGAAAGCCATGCGTGGGATTTCCACGCCTTTTTCTTGTCTCTGACTTTCTGTTTATAGCTTAATCACACGATAACAGAACCTCTATACAGTATTTATGTTTTCTCACACCAGATCCAAGGACCCGAAAAAAAAGAGCAAAGTCCATTACTTGCCGAACCAGCTTCCTCCAATTCGATGCTATTACGATTACTCAGATGTCGGTTCACTCAATCATATAATAGGGGCAATGACAGGTGATGTGACCAGTGAGAAATCAATCTAATAAACCGGACTGCAAACACTTGTGTCCATGCTGAGATGGCGCGATTTTCTTTGATAAAAAGTAAACAATTACCAGCAAATATGCTTGAATTGGTAAAATCTAGTACATTAAGTTGGCCTTTTAGACCGCTATTTTTCGTTATGAAATAACCCAAGACTGTCTGGTTTGAAAGCGAGAAACGTATTACATGACTGTTGTCAAGCTCGACTTCGCTGCCCTTACTGTTATCGCTGGGACCTCTCTCTTGTGACGAAATCCAAGTTCATATCAGGAACAAAATTCAAATGGGAATGCAATTCGTGGAAACGAGTCCTAACCCTCGAATTACTCCCAATATTGAGGCTTAACTGCACTCATTTCGGTACTCATCAGCTAATCCACGTCTTGATCAAGGTGCATTTAAGTTGAACCTAACAGCTAAGAACGATGGTTTTATATAATTTTTAAAACTAGCTTATGGCGATGACATAGCGACAAGCACAAGGCACGTTGGCTTAGTAGACCTGAGACTGAACACTGATATTGCGTTTTCAAACTCTTTCTCATCCTCTAAACTCCTTGAGTTTTGGTTTACATACAGCTATATAAGACCAGCTCAACACTCTCTCCATTTACTCTTGTGTACAGAATGACTTCCTTTTTGGATTCGTTCACGGTTGGGTGGAGGTTTGTATGATCGAGACTTAGCTCAAACTCACTCTAGATAACAAACTGCTCCTCATTATCGACAAAATTCCGTGGTCAAGTCACTCGCTAAAGGATAAAACACGTCTTTTTTGCTCAAGCACCGTGATAGGTTGGTACAGCTGTTGTCAAATAATGCGGGCTCCACTGTCATTTCAAGCACTTGCGTTGGGCTAAGCGAGGAATGACAGCGATGAGAGAAGGCAAGGTCTATATAGGAGGAACAATTCAGACTTGATTATTTTGTGAGAAGCTAAAGGATAACAACTGATCTTGCCAGAAAGATTGAAGATTACGGCAAGCCATTTGAACATGTTCAAGCACATGTCCTTGATTTCCATATTTTCATCGTTAGCTTTAGTGTCATTAGACTGTGAAACGCAATGTATGTAATCTTACCATCTTGATTCCTTTATCTGTGCTTAGCGATCACACTGACTCACTCCTCAAATTGAATTCTTGTCCTCTGCTCGAACACCGGGAGCAGGAACACAGCATGCTTCAGTATCTGAAGGCATCACTGCCGTTCAGTTCAGCCACTCCCTACCATCACATTCATGTATAAAATCTCTTGAAATCTTGTTTTGAGATATGTCAAGAACACAAGCAACTTACAAGGCCGAAGCGATGTGTGGGTGAGTTGATGAATGCAGGCAGACTCTTTGCATGTTTTATCGCTTGGTGTTTTGCTTAAGCCCAACGTTTTTCTTTCTGGAGCTTGAGTCTTCTTTCGAAGATTCGAATTTTCGTTTTGAGTGGCTCCCTGAATATGCAGTTGCTGTCACTCTTTGTCTATGGTTACTGTCAAGTTGATTTTCACCGTCTATTAAGCTTGACTGGAAAGATCTCAGAAGCCAGACTAACGAAACATAGGAAATTATAGAGTACAACCAACTAGTATATTTTGACATAATATTGCAAGGTGGAATCCGATTATACGCAATTATTCTCACTGCGCCATTTGGGCATTGGCAGTGGCGTAGGTAGCACAAAGGTCCAATAAATAGTAATGTTATTATTAGATGTTCATCTCGAAAGTCCAAGATGCTACAAAGAATTCTATACAGATCCCATCTCAGCATCCATAGCCAACCTCCACCTCGGACCAAACTTGCGCATCGCCCAAACCACCACCACAGCACTCACCACGCAAATAACCCCCAACCCCGTAAACAGCCAGCCATTCCCAATGGCATTAATCAGCGGCTCACCCACCACACCACCGACGCACGAGAAGATATTCCTCACAAAATTATTCACCGCCACGCCACTCGAGCTCCTCTTCGGCATGAACTCGGTTAACATCGTCGTCGCCACGCCAAAGATAATCATGCTTCCCACACCGAAGAAGAAATTCGCTATCATGGGCACAATCCACAATGTGCCCTTTTCGGCAGACCAGCCATACCAGATCAGCGCAGCGGGGTACATGAACGCTGCGATCCACGCATTCTCGCGCATGCGGTCCTCGGGTCTGAAGACCAGGCGACCGTGGGAATCGTAGCGGCCTGCTGCGCGAGCTTCGCGGTGCATGATGTAGTCTGTCCATTTCCCGCCGACTAGACTTGCTACCACGTAGCCTAGCGAGTTGGGGATGTAGAGCAAGCCGAGGATGATGACGGGGAACTCGTAAGGGGGCGAGGAGAAGGTTTGCTGGATGGAGATGTTGAGGACGTAGAGGGAGCCAAAGGTTATGGATGCGAGGAAGACAGTTGAGACGACGGCTGGGAAGCGGAGGTAGAGGAGCACGGAGAGGGGGTCGATGATGCATTGTCTGAAAATGCTCATTGCACGTTTGGTTTTGAGATGGACTGATTGTCGGGTTGAGATCCGAGTTAATTCTGGTCGGATCTTTTCGCCTGTTTCGAGAGGCGTGGGGATAGCTGGTGGTGTTTTCCGAGCAAGTGTTTCGGGTAGACAGAAGAGAAGTGTGATGGTAAGCACTCCTCCATAGATAGCTTGAAACCACTGCGTACTTCTCCATTTCCACGCCTCACTAAGTACACCTCCAATGATAGGTGCCAGTAGTGGCCCTAAGAGTGGCCCTAGATAGAAGATTCCCATGGCTTTACCTCGCTCGCGAACTTCCCAAATGTCGGCCATGGTACCAGCTCCTACAGCCTGCACAGAAGCTGCACAGCCACCAGAAAGAATACGCATGACGATCAGCATGCCAATAGAAGTAGATACTGCCGAGCAAATATTGAAGACGGTGAAGAGAGCGAACGAGGTAAGATATATCGAGCGACGGCCAAGTGATTCCGAGAAGGAAGACCACCAGAGTGGGAAAATGGACATGCTAAGCATGTACAAAGCTACGGATAGATTGGTAGTAGTATGGCTTGTGTGAAGATCTATTGCTAGTTCTGGCAGTGCAGCTACAATGTATAAGCCTGACATTCACTTGATGTTTTGAAAGTTACTTACGAAGTAGAATCGCGCTACCCATAGGTGCAGCAGCCGCTGCAACAGCTACGAGAAACGTAATGAACCATTTTATCTTCCTGGGATAGTAATATGGTTTTTCAATTTCAGATACAAGAGTTAGGCTTGCAAATAACCCTCTCCGCTCTCCTCTCGGAACAACTATTTGAGGCCGTGACCTGGTGGACGACGTAGCCGAGATCGTCCGCTGGGCTTGAGCTGGTGAAGCATCAGCCTCGACGCCATCGACTGATGAATCTGAATGCCCATGTGAATGTATCGATTCTTCTTCTGTATGACTCTGTAATCCATCATTCATGCCTACGCCTTCTCGGTCATATTCTCCATCCTTGGCTGTTGAGACACCAGGGTGCTCAATTGGACCATCGAGATCTTCTGGAACATGCTGAATGGCTTCCAGATCTTCTTTTTCCGTATCATGAACCATTGCTGAAATCCGATAATCAGAACAAAGAGCTTTTAAATTGACATAACCACCTCGAATGTACTAGGGTAAGAGTGGGATGGTTTTTCACGCCCATAGAAAATCAGGGTTAAATTCAATTCAGATAAGTAGACATCTCACAAGACTACTGAATAGCGAGAAGTACTAGACAATTATCTTGTGTACCTATCAGAAAAGAACGAATCGCAAAGAGGACTGAAAAGATAGGAATCAAGCTTCCATGACAAGTCCTCACACTTCCACTAGCTCCCAAGTCGTATGTTGGACTTCCTCATCCGTGAAGAAACTGAATGTTCCTGGGGGAAACTTTGCCTCATTCCAGCATGTTATTAGCTAGGTCTACCTATTATGTCCTTGACCGCTTGTTCACTTCATCCGTCAAATGATAATGGGAAAGAATTTCAGACGGGAATAAAACCTTTGGGGCCGTGAATTCGGCAACTCGGTTAATCGGCATCGTCAAGCCAAGGCGAAGTCACATGACTTTCGGCGATCAAAACGGGACCCCCTGTCCGGGACTAACCGCGGCTGCATGAAAAAAGATGGTGCTTCCATGACTTCTATTCTTCCATCGTGTTGTGTGTATGTGTGTGTGTCTCGCGCATATTATTTACCCCACCATTTCTGGCAAAATAAGCTTTTTTCACGACGCAACAACGAGAATTGTATCGCAAAGTAACAGAACCTCAAGCTTATCTCCATTACTTGCTAGGCAAGTTTAACACAGTCATGGAGGAAGCACGAGAAGAGACCCTCGAAGATCTTCAAGTTCGCCATAAAAAAGAAGCAAAGGACCTTCAAGGACGAATAATCCAGAAGAAGAAAGGTGCCACGAAGAAGACTCGGAAGGGCGTGAACTCGGAATGTGAAGAGCTTGAACGACAACTAAAGGAAAGGCATGCGCAAGAACTGGCTTCGTTAAATTCTGGGGATGCCCAAGAATCTGTCGAATATTCCGAGGACGACGAAAACACCGAAAATGAGCAGGAAAAACGTACAAATGGTGTCGCAGACAAGTTGGCAGAAGTCACGATATCAGAGCCTGCTACGTTAGAAGATGGTCAGCCAAAGAAACGAAATAGAGCGAAGGAAAGACTTGCCAGACGGGCTGCTGAGACAGCCGCTGCGGTTGAGGAGGCCAAAAAAGAAGCTGCAAATCAACCAAACCCCAAGGAACTTGAGCACAAGCATATGCAGGCACAATTTCAGTCTCGTGGGTTGATTGAGAAAAGGATAGCCCCAGATGGCCATTGTCTTTTTAATGCCGTGGCAGACCAACTGTCGGTAGTTGGCATTCCATTAGGAGCAGAGAGCCAGTCTGAGCTGAAGGGAGGCATGAAGTACAAGATCATACGGAAAGCAGCAGCGCAATATATGGAAACACACCCAGATGATTTTGCGCCATTTCTAGAGGAGCCTCTTGATTCATATATAGAGAAGATCAAAGACTCTGCAGAATGGGGTGGACATTTAGAGTTGAAAGCATTAGCAGAGGTATACCAGATTGAGATTTGCGTCATACAAGATGGAGAGTCCCAGACGATCAAACCCGATGAGGTATCTGGTAAGGAACCAAGGATATGGCTGGGATATTACAGACATGGTTTTGGACTTGGCGAGCACTACAACTCTCTCCGAAAATCACCTTGAGAGAAGACGCTCATCTTATATTCAATATTATACAAGGCTACGACTTATGGTGAGCCCATACACTTACCCAGTCTGTCACCTTTCCGGCTGCATCATAACCAATCTCATGCGTCCTCGTTGGTTGGAAATGCTCAATACGCACTAATCCCTCCGTGCTCGGTTCTCCCAGCTCAGCATCCAAAAGCTCTCCGTCCTCAGCATAGGGAAGCTCCTGTCCTGGTCGTGGTAAATGGGCAAGATAAACCTTTGGCGGTAATGCCCAAGGAGGACCGCCTGTCGAAGCAGGCTTGTACGTTGGAAACTCTACACATATAATCCTACCGTTGGGAGCAAGTAGCTGATTGAAGCGTTTCGACCAAGCCGGTCTCATGACTGGTGGGAGAGCGGAGAGAAACTATAGACCGTCAGCTATTTCTTTATTCCTCAAAGACTTAAGAAAGACTTACAGTATAGTCATAGATCAAATCAAACTTCCCGTCTCCCTCAACATCCTTCAAAAACTCATCCGTGAAGAAGTCCCCTGAAACCCAAGCGACACCCCCCTTCTCGCTCATCCCCTTACTCCGATACACCTCGTTCCCACCCATCTCCCTCTCCACTTTCCTCGCCGCTTCCAACGCCGTGCTCGAAATTTCCAGCCCATAAGCATCATACCCATGCGCAGCAAGCAACAAGACATCATAACCCTTTCCACATCCTGGCACGAGAGCTTTCAGTCTCTTGCCTGCGCTTGACTTGGTAGGAAGGAGATCCGTTCGCTCAGCGAGTAAATCGATCAAAGCAGGGTTTGGAAAGCCCTTGTCCCAGGGCACGAAGGAGTCTTTGTAGAGTTCGTCCCATTTTTGACCGTGCTCGGTGCTGCCGCGAGCTTGGGAAAAGTGCTCTTTCAGGCGTGCTCGGGCATCGGTTGGTTGGTCTGTTGCCATGGTACGTGAGTGAAGTTTATTCCACAGGGAGAACGTCTTGAAAAATTCTTCGTAGTACTCAAGCGAAGGGTCGGAGTGCTGGTCATAAATGGATGGAGGGGTGATTTCTAAAGTGGAAGGAGGGGTAGATTTGAGGATATTGAATTATAAGGAAAACTCCAACTTTCAGATAAGTTGAGAATAGGATTCTTAATAGGGTTTCGAAAAGTCAAGATTTTTATTGGGAAGAAAACAAACAAATGAGTTTCAATATGCTCGATTATCCTCGGACAGTAAAAATTCAATCCAGCCAGGCGAATACCTTACAGTACTGCAGACCCCTGTAAGACTGGCATCCACAATGGCATTCGATCAGACCTCGGCATTTCCAAGTTCAAAGCTACCCCGGATTTACTTTGTAAAGAATCTCACTCAACCTCACTTGATCTCATATATCTATCTCTTCACTCTTCACTCTTCACTCTTCCTCCCCATTCTCTTTCCCCTTTACTTCCTCTCGACTCTAATCTCTATTTAACCTTCCATTAAAAGATGGATTCAGCAAGTCTCTTCGATGTCAAGGTTCCTCCTCCCACCAATTATCTAGCAAGCAAGCAAGAGCCATGCTAACAAACCCCCAGGACAAAGTCGTCCTCGTAACCGGTGGTGCAAAGGGAATCGGCCGTATGATCTCAGAAGGCTTCGTCGCCAATGGAGCAAAAGTTTACATTTCCTCTCGAGACGTCAAGGCCTGCGAGAAAGCTTGCAAAGAGCTCAATGCCCTCGGTACGGCACCATTTGCCTTCAACGCCTCCTCGCACTTCCTACTTCTGCACCCAATCCTCCTGGTCAAAATAATAGCTTAACTAACGCAAACCCCCACAGGCAAAGGAACAGCCCACGCCATCCCCGCCGACTTCTACAAGCTCGAAGACTGCAAACGCATGGCCGACGAGCTCAAAAGCCGCGAAACCAAACTCGACGTCCTCGTCAACAACAGCGGTTCCAACTGGGGGGCGCCCTTTGACGAATTCCCGGACTCAGCATGGACACGCGTGCTCACGCTGAACCTCACCCGCGTCTTCACCATCACGCAGCTCCTGACGCCGCTCCTCGAAGCAGCCGCGACGCCCGCCTCGCCCGCGCGAATCATCAACATCGGGTCCGTGGACGGGCTGCGCGTGCCCTCGCTCGAGACGTTCAGCTACTCGGCGTCCAAGGCCGGCCTGCACCAGCTGAGCCGCGTGCTGGCGAACCATCTGGGCAAGCGCAATATCACGAGCAATGCGCTGGCGTGCGGCCCGTTTGAGAGCAAGATGATGAAGGAGACGCTAGAGAATTTCGGCGAGTCGATTAAGGCTGGCATTCCGCTGGGCAGGATCGGGAGTCCCCAGGATGTGGCGGGCGCGTGTCTGTTCTTGAGTAGTAGGGCGGGTGCGTTTGTGAATGGCGCGACGATTGCGTTGGATGGGGGGAGTTTGGTTGGGAGTAAATTGTAGGAGTGCTGTTGGGGTGAAAGGGAGCGAGAGAAGGAGGGAAGTTGGCTGAAGGAGATGATATATCGGATAGGTAAGTGGGGAAAGACTTGCTGCTTTATATATGAGACATGTTGTATGATTGTATGAAATTAGCCATACTAACTATCTGAAAATAATGGAATCAATTGCAATTTCATCCAAAGGATATTTTTACTTTCTTCATTCTCAATCGACTCCATTTCTTCCCATCTTATATATACACAAGCTCAACAACATCCAATACAAAGACAGATATATGCCATCTAACTCCTCTTCATCTTAGCCAACAGATTCAACGCGCTCCCGGCAAGAATAAATCCGCACTGGTCCTCACTCAGGGTATGCTTCGTCAAAATCGTAATCTCCTGTCCACTCGTCTTCTTCACCTTCAAAGTGACCTGTCCCTTGCCTCCACTCTTCAACACTTCATACAGTCCCTCCGTCGACACCTCATCGCATGCATCGATCTTAGCGTAGTCCTCGCCATTGGCGAAGGTCAAAGGCACAACACCTTGCTTCTTCAAGTTCGTCTCGTGGATACGTGCAAATGACTTGGAGAGAATGACCCTGCCGCCGAGATAACGAGGTTGTAATGCAGCGTGCTCGCGTGCGGAACCTTCACCGTAGTTGTCTTCTGCTACGACAAGCCATTCCAGGCCTTGGTCTTTCCACTTCTGAGCGAGCTCAGGGATACCGGATGTGCTGCCATCAAAATCGTATGCTACGTTGACTTCACCTGTTGTTGCGTTCACTGCACCAATGAGAGTGTTGGCTGAGATGTTTGGAAGATGACCCTTGTACTTCAACCATGGTCCGGCTGCGGAAATGGTGTCTGTGGTGCACTTTCCTGTGACTTTGTAGAGAACCTTCAATCCTTTCAACTCGCCTGCTGGGAATGGAGAAAATGGTTCCAGGAGAGCTAGACGATCAGATGTAGGTGAGACAACAACAGGTGTTGATGGCGAAGGAGCTCCAGAAGTAGGGAGGAAATCAGGGTTACCAACTTCAAATCCAGCCTCAGGTAGCTCAGAGCCTGTAGGTGGGGAGAAACGGAATGGTTCACCAGATGGTGTCATGATCGAATCGGTAAGAGGGTTGAACGTTGTGCTGCCTGCATATGACATAGCTGTCACGATTTCGGGGGAAGCGAGGAAATTCAGAGTCTCAGGATTGCCATCATTACGACCGCGGAAGTTTCGGTTATACGAGGTGAAAATAGCGTTGCTATCACCCTTCTTGACGTTGTCTGTGCGTGACCATTGTCCAATACATGGGCCACAAGCGTTGGCAAGCACAACTCCGCCAGCGTCTTCAAAGGTTGCGAGTGTAGAGTCTCGTTCTAGGGTTGCTCTGATCTGCTCGCTACCTGGCGTAATGAAGAAGTCAACTACAGGCTTGAGTCCTGCTGCTGTAGCTTGTTTGACCAGATCCTCGGCACGAGTCATATCTTGGTAGGAGCTGTTAGTGCAACTACCAATTAATCCAGCTGACAGAGTCTCTGGCCACTGGTTCGTCTTAACCGCTGCTGCAAAGACAGACAAAGGGGTAGAAAGATCTGGGGTAGAAGGTCCATTGACGTGCGGTTCGAGGGTAGATAAATCGATTGTGATAAGCTCGTCGTATTGTGCACCTTCGTCAGCTCGGAGGAGATTTTGTAGAGAGGGTGCAGCAGCAATCATAGAAGCTTGCGCAGCTATCGACTGCCTGTGTGTTGACTCGAGGTACGGAATGTGCCTTGAAGAAAAGGGGAAGAGAGATGTGGTAGCTCCAACTTCAGCGCCCATGTTACATATTGTTGCCATGCCGGTGCAGCTCAAGGACTCGACTCCTGGTCCGTGGTACTCAATGATATATCCAGTTCCTCCTCTAACGGTAAGCTTTCCAGCAAGGGCCAGAATGACATCTTTGGGTGTGGCCCATCCATTCAATTGGCCTTCAAGTCTTACACCTAAAACTTTTGGTGCCTTCAGTTCCCAAGGAGCATCCACAAGAGCATCAACAGCATCTGCTCCACCAACACCAATAGCGATAGCTCCCAACCCACCGGCATTTGGTGTATGACTGTCAGTTCCAAGCATCATCAGTCCGGGTGCCGCATAGTTTTCCAACACAGTCTGGTGAATAATACCAGCGCCTGGTGGCCAGAATTCAATGCCGTATTTCTTTGCCGCAGATTCCAAGAAGTCAAAGACCTCCTTGTTTCCCTTGATTGACTCTGGCAGATCAACATCAGCGCCCCTCTTCCCGACAATCATATGGTCACAATGGATGCTTGCTGGAACAGCTGTCGAAGGAAGGTTGCAGGTCATGAATTGCAGCAGTGCCATCTGAGCTGAAGCATCCTGCATAGCAACTCTATCTGGCTTGAGTTTGAGGTTTGCATTGCCTCTGATATTGAGTCCATTGTCGGTATTGGACAGCAGTGACTCTTCTGGGTTGTCCAAATGCGAGTATAGAATTTTCTCGGCCAATGTAAGTTGTCTCGATGATCCAAGGACTCTTCGGACTTCTGCCAAGCGCTTCAAGAGCTTAGGATAAGGTGGAGTTCGCGATTCAATATCTGGGGTATAAGTAACAGAAGAGTTGACAGTTGCTAGAGTGCGGGCACATCGCGGTCTGAGGGGCAGGATGTTTGAACTCTGATTGATGTCAATTGAGTGATAAAGAGAGCAGTATAGTATGTTTTACCTTAATAGCAGACCTGCCACTATTCAAAAGTCCAGCCCTCATGATTGTTGTGTATTGGTGGAAGTTAATATAAACAACTTTGTTCTTGGGGCAACAAAAAAGTTCTCTCTCTCTCGCATTCACAAAACCCACATCGCGAGATCGGAACTGCTCTGGCTCTGGAGAATTTGGCAGCTCAATTGGAATCGTGCCGATTGGGTCGCTAAAGAGTGGATTCTGGGGTCTCCTTCTTTGCCAGTTCTCCACGGCTATTGGCTGCGGAACCGAACTCTTCTACATCACTTTATTACTACATGTATGTACTCTCTCAGTACTCTATTTTATACTACTCTATTTTATACTACTCTATTTTATACTTAGTGTTTTGCAATGTTGAGCAAGGACCAAAATTGCATATCCAGATAAATGTCTTCAATTCTTATATATACTCTGTCTAGATTTAAGTGATATCCAGTTATTAAAGAATGTAAACCTTGCCCTTGTTTGGTATTTCTTTGTTGGTAGAACACCAGCAGCAATACCTCTGTATAAGTAGCTGGACTTCTAAATTATAATCGTGAATTCTCGGTTGATCTTTAACAACATTGATTTCAGCGTACTCTCTGGGGTAGGTATAGAGTATGGTCTTCCTGGTGAATCTATAACAAGTTTTATTTGAGAGCGAATGGCTACAATCAATAGGCTACCACCTATATTCCCATTATAATTCAGCTGAGTTCTTGAATTTTATTCTTAAAGTATAGATTCCGGTCATGTATCAAGGGACTTCACCAGATCAAGGTTTTCTCTACATTACAAAGACAACTGTATGTAGAATTTTGAACTATCCGCAACGAATTTAACTACCTTGAAGTACATGCTCGTCTATTTACTTAGAAGTATAAGCGCGTGATTTATAGTACACTAATTTTATCTATTCTTATTCCGTTCTTAGCTGTCAAGTTCAGTCCTGTAGGAAAGATCCTTTACAATCCAAATCTAATGGAGAAACTAAGATAAGGTCTCCATAGTACTTAACTAATCTACCGTGACAATACTCCAATTTAAAGCTAAAGTGAATTCATAGAGCTTGCTCAGGTGACTTAAGTTGGAGGCAGCAATTTGAGATGTTTCGTTAGCCGGTCAATCGCCTTCGCCTTCGCCTTCCCCTCCGCGATTTGTTTTCCTATAAATAAGGAGTTCCAATAACAGAACGCCATTGCATATCAACAACTCTTTATTAATTTTCTTCCATACGACTCTATCCACATCAACCTTGGATATTGATTCGATATTGATGGTTCAACCATTATCTGATACCTTGGGACCCAGTTTCAAAGGTACGTAAATCATTCCATGCAGTATACCGACGCTCCTTCCTGTCCTGTTATTCGACGCAGCAGGTGCCTTCCAATGCAGTTGCGCAGAACAAGCCCCTTCTGATCTCGAACTGAACACACAACACTGCAGCATCCGCAATCTTCTCTCTTTTCAGAAAATTCATCTTCAATCTTTTCAACTTCCTCCTGCAGGTGGCAGCATTACAGAAACACCGAATTCTCGCTTAATTTAGTGTTAGCCAGCACAAGTTGTTTTTCTTTGCTTTCTCACATGTTTTTGCCTTTCCTTTACTGATTCTCTCCACAATGCTGACATTGTCCAATACAGGATCGAGAGGAATACGACTGCGTTATTGTGCAAACAGACAATTGGCAAAACGGCCATGGACGAGGAAAATTCCCCACCTGAAGGTGTAGGAGGGGGATATAGCGCCCCAGACCAACCGGTTTACACTGAGGAGCAACGGGCTATGATTATGGCAGCAATGATCGTATGTACTGCTTTAATTAAAGACTTGCATTGCTAATTTATTCCACAGGAAGAGTTGGGTATCGCGCGAAAGGATACGCTCCCACTCGAAGATGGAGAGAGGAAAGGAAGACTTCGTGATCCACACCTAATTAGTCAGGCACCGGCTCCTAGAAAGGCTCGACGGTACTCTGCTGGGACTGAAGACAAGATCAATGGTTGGAAGAGTAAGACAACAACTGTAACTCTATTCATGTCTATGCTAATGAAGGTTAGGTTTTACTCCTGGAGATCTCACCGAAGAGGATATGCAGCTTTCATCTATTGCGGACGGACAACTCGCTCGGTTGCGGAGAGGTGGCGGCACTGGTACAACTAGCGACAGAGGACGTGGGGTCACATCGATCAGAGGTGGTCACAGCCAGAATACGGACAGAGGTAGAGGTCAAGCCAACCGAGGTGGACGAGGTTCTGGAAACGTGGAACAGCAAATGGGCAGATCAAGGTAAGATTACTTCGACGACATTGACTATTTTGAACTACGACTAACATGATTTAGCTCTGTCAACGTTTCTGTCCCAACTCCTCAAACTTATTTCAACGATGAACGGAAGCATACCCCGCACATGGCCCATTTGGCTGTGAAATATCCCTCAGCCATCGATTCAGCGATCGCCAGACTTCGTTCTGGGCCGCTTGCAAAGCCTTCAGCTCCCCAACAATCCTCGCCAACTCCAGGTCGGAAGGATAGTTCTTCGGTCAGACCGAACCCAACTGTGGTGTTGCCTGCTAAGACTAAATCACACTGGGGAAGCAATCCTCTTGATCCAAATGTATTCCTCAATGCTATGGGTTTTGGTAGCAACACATCTAGGGAAACTCCAACGACTTCTATTGCATCTACTGGAAATATCAGCTCAAATGATCCCTCGTTGATCACCAAGCAGTCCACACCACCTGGTGCTGTTGCGAGCCCAATCAGAGTTACCAGTTCTTTTGAACAGTCTCTCGGCGACCAAGAATCTCCTCAAACTATTGCAGCTGCAACAACTGGTTCTGTTGGTCCTTTGCCAAATACTATTTCGGCTCCATCCCCTGGTGTTGGTTCTTCAAACCAGACCAACTCCAGGTCCACTGCGCAAGGAATTAGCACAAAGCCTGTTTTGCCAAGTCTTGCTAGGTCTGTACCCTTGGAAAATGCTGCCACTGCCTTAAAGAAGCCAGTAGGCATTATGGGCTCTAGATGGGCTCCTCAGCCTGCTGTTCCATTTGTATCATCTCAGAAAGACACATCCACTCCACAAGCGGTAACTTCTCTACCTCTTGAAAGAAAAACCGCCAACCAGATCTACCGTGACCATGTTGTGAAGATTCAAAAGGGAGAGTCTCAGTCTAAGCCAGGACAAGCCCGTCTTCTTAGATATACAGCCTCCGATGCAAAAATTACACTCGAGCTCCTGCAGAATGAAAACTTGATCCTTAGGGAAATTATTGATAAAAAAGTCGTTGTCACTCATATAGCAGGTGCAACATCGATCACCTTTCAGGCTGCGGTTCGAGGAAAGGAAAACTGTCCTATATGGACAATCACCTTCCAAGTCCCTTTTCAGGCTAAGAAGTTCCACGACCTGATCGAAGATCATAAGAATGGGCAACCAACGTTCGGAGCTTCTGTTCATCAGCAACGCCCCTCAATTACCGCTTCCAATGGCAAGGAAAAGCCCGGTACTGCTCGAAGCTCTTCAACTGCACCAGAGGGAAGTGGAACATTGAGTACAATCAGCGCAGATCCTCAAGCCGTTCTCATTCAACTCGAGACTGAAGCCGAGGATTCTACTTCGCAAACCACTGCTCCTCAGAACAACCTTGTTAACCATGCCTTCAATTTTGGAGGTCTAATGGAACAGGAGCCGATCGACCTTCAACAATTCTCTCTTCCTTCCGTGATTTCCTTACAGGATAACGGTGGATTCGATACTTGCATTGGCACTCAACCTCTTAACGATCCCACTGGATTTACAAGCGTGGCCCCTCTGATCTCTTTTGCGGGTGAAGACGACGATGAATCACCAATGGATGAAAGAGCAAGTGCAGCACATGATCTTAATCTACTATTCGACAACGAGATGAGTATGAGCACCCTGAATTATCTTGACAAGTCACCCCATGGTTCGCTATTGGTACAGTTGTCTAGAGTGGTGGTGAGGAAGGGCGGGATCGCTGCCACTGGCCTTACTGGACAGGAACTTCTTTCTTGCCCTCTGTATATGGATGCTGCGATCAATCTTGTTGGCAATTTCCTATCCGGGTCTGAAACATTCTCCAGATTGCCAGATCACGAGTCCAAGAGGCTCATGAAGCAACAGACAATCAAAGTACTGGAGTTGGCTGTGGCCGCACGTGAGGGGTCAATTATGACACCAAGCACTTCCCACATTGAAGTTGCGCCTACATTTCAGCTAGCAATTATGCCTGCGATCAATCTTCCCAAACCAACTATTACCGATAAGCCAAGAGAAAACAAGCTTGCTGGTCCGTTGGCGTGGAGTAGCTTACTTGATCGGATTAAATTAGGGAAATCGGTCAACACGGAGTCCACATCATCAATCCAGGGCCCGAAGCAAGTTTCAACAATCAAGCATGTAGTGCAGGACGGTGTTACTGTTTCGCCTCCCCCCGGCAATATGCATCTTCAGCACTCTAGCATAGATGAGTTGACCGACACATTCTCAGGGTTTGGCTTTACGGATGTTGTGCAAAGACCAGCACCTCTAGCAGTGCAGAAGAGCTCTGGAGCTAGTGCAGCGAAGCCTTCCAGGATGCAGCCGGGAATGTCTTACATGCTGGAACTGGAGCCTTCCAAACTGACTTCGCCAGAGATACCTCCAAGTTCTTGTCAATCTCCGGAAATTGCGAGACAGTCGTCACCATCAGTGGCAGTGTCCTCCTCACCTACATCTGCAATAGTTGACAAGCGGATGGCAATGCCAGATGGTATGCCCGTCGTAGCTCTAATGTCTCGACGTGCTTCCGTGGATGACATATCTTTTGGCGATCTTACAGCCTGTTTTCAACAGTCTCCTATATCTGGCCCAGTACTTTCACGCAATGTGCCAACTCAGGACCGACCGGAAGCCACAGCTAAGCGTTCGCCAGTAGCTCAGGAGTTATCGCAGATACATCTGCCAGAACCTTATACCAACCTCTTTAAAGCAAGTCATGGTAACCTGAAAGGATTGCCAGGCCTGAATCAGTCTGTTTGGTGCCCGACATCTGCGGCTGATCAACTTGACCCAAGCTTCCCAACTCGAACTGACATCCGTCATCGAAATAATGGGTATGCTCCAGAAGGTTCGGCGCCGCAGCCAAAGCCAAATATCGCAATTCCGGGTCCTTTCATTCAAGGTCAACGCGAACGAAACACACCTAGTGGCAGAACCGCCTTGTCCCCTGTTCGTCGTGAAAACGTCCAAACCGAGGTGCAAAAACAAACTAGCCAACCATACCGTTATTAGGCAATATTTCTTGCTGTGATAAACTGCCAGGCAAGTTTTGTGCGTATGCTCGGTGAAACTGACATTGTGGGTGGGATGGAACGGAGTGGTGGGCTTTGCAAAAAATGATACCTAAATATGCTGAGGGATGGATTGTGGAGCATCTGAAGCCAGCCACTGAGGATAAGAAAAAACTTGCACATAGGTTGCGAAATCTCTTGGGATTTTGCTCTTGATTAGGATCTACTTTGTTTGTACAAAGTTCCATTCTACATAGCCAAATATGATGTGTAAAAAACCCCTTTCAGGCACGTTGCAAATTCTTGAGACGACGTACGTGATATGGAGGGAGAAAACATTAAATGTAATGCGAAAGAACGAATGGATAAATGTAGGATACACTATGAATTGATCAGTACCTTTAAAACAAGTCCCATAAGCTTCTGCAAGCGGGTATTGGTAGATTTTCAACACAAAAGGCATCTCAAACCGCGACGTGATCTTGTGACTTCGTAGGTAGATATCGCAGCTATCAAGCCATCAGGACTTCCTGTGTCTCAAGTAGAATTGTTGACTTGACATTTATATCAACACATATCAACACAGGCTTGGTGTTATGTGCATAGGCCATGTGAAAGGAGGACTGGAGATCTTCAGGCAAGACTGTGTCCAAGATGTCCAAGTCAAAAGGTTGTTGATATCGATCGTGGTGAATGTAATTTGGATCGATGTTCATTCTGAATCATCCAAGACAAAATCATGAGAGGACGTTGAGAGATCTCGGTTCCTAAAAAAGGGGTAAAATGCCAGGGGATCACCGCTAAAAGAGCACCCGCTCCAGAAAGCCACAGTGATTGGATTGCCACCAGGAGACCCTGGAAAACTGGAGCGCGATAGAGTTCCCGCTAGAGCCACCCTCTTGACCGTACCATTGTGGCAGCATCGAAAGATATTCACGAAACGAAATATATTCGATTCACCAGGTCAATTGATATCTAGCTGCCATCTATCCGCGATGCCTGCGACGACATCTACGGTCACAAGTTCGAAGGAGGCGATGAAGGGAGGGAAGTTGAGAGTCAATGGCGGTGGAAAGGGGAATGCGAAGGCGAAGAGGACGAAAGATGATGTTGAGCTGGAGGTTGTGCTGGAGCGCGAGAAGTTGGAAGTAAAGGAGCACGATTTCTTCTGGACATACACAGAAGAGCCGCATCGAACTCGCAGAATGGCAATCATCAAAGCCCATCCAGAGGTATGTGCATGGTCCTCCCATCCCCATCCCCTCCCCCTCCCCCTCCACCAACAAACGTGCACACCAAGCTCACCTCTCCCCCTCTCAGGTAACCAAGCTCTGCGGTCCTGAGCCCCTCACCAAATACGTCGTCTTGGGCGTTGTGGCCATCCAGGTTTTCTGTGCATATATGCTACAGAACACACCATTCTTGAGCTGGAAGTTCTTCCTCACCGCATATGTGGTGGGCGCAACGGCGAACCAGAACTTGTTCCTTGCGATCCATGAAATTAGTCATAATCTGGCATTCAGGACGCCGTGGATGAACAGAGCGATTGCGATATTTGCAAATCTGCCCATTGGAGTGCCTTATAGTGCTTCTTTCAGGGTACGTTATTGTCAAGATGGAGATGTAGAGGGTTGGGAGAACATTATATTGACTTGATTATAGCCATACCACCTTACGCACCACAAATCCCTCGGCGTCGATGGTCTTGACACTGATCTCCCCACCGCATTTGAAGCTTTCTTCCTAGACTCCCTACTAGGAAAGGCCTTCTTCTGCACCTTCCAGATCCTCTTCTACGCCATCCGCCCCATTTTCGTCTTCAAAGTGCCCTTCACATCCATCCACTTCATAAACATTTTCGTGCAGCTGGCATTCGACTACGTCCTCGTGAAATCCAGCTCAGGCCACGCCCTCGCCTACCTGATCTTCTCATCCTTCCTGGCTGGCTCTCTGCACCCATGTGCAGGGCACTTCATCGCCGAGCACTATGTCTTCGACAAGCAGAGCGCCGAGGCCAAGGACCCATTGACCAACACGCTCATCCCAGAGACGTTCAGCTACTATGGTGCATTGAACTTCTTCACTTATAACGTGGGATTGCACAACGAGCACCACGATTTCCCTGCTGTGCCGTGGACGAGACTCCCAGCACTGCATGAGATCGCGAAGGAGTTCTATGCAGATCTGCCGAAGTGCGAGAGTTGGGTTGGCACGATTTGGCAGTTTGTGTGGGACAAGGAGGTTGGGCTGAGCTGTAGAGTTAAGCGAAAGGAAGGAGGGAGGATGGTCGGGAAGGGGAGTAAGAAGACGAGTACGAGCGCTTGGACTCAGGCTGAGGTTGAGGCTTGAGTTAATGTGAGAGTTGCTGATGGAATGGAACGGGTTGTGATGTGTATATGATGGATGGACTAAGGTACCTATGATGGTCTGGTCGGTATAAATAGAAAAGCAAGGCATGGGGCGGCGTTCAGGTTTCAGCTTGAGGGCGAAAGATAGATCGGTAGGAAAAGATTTTGAGCAAGCGAGATAGTAAGCCGCCGAGTAATCCATATAGACCTTATAGAGGGACATTAATCTTCCCTACTCAATCATTTCGAAAACCACCACACAGATGCCATGCTTGCATGTAGACTGAAGTGAGTTGAATCTCGTTGCTGGCTAAGAAATATATATTGCGTACCTGAGTAGAGAGATGATATATCACTAGCTAGAAAGTGTAAAGGTCTCTCTCTCTCTCCGTTACTATCCGTTCGGAGAGAAATCCAAGATATAAGATTAGGTACTTTCCTTACCTTACATGTATCCGTAAACTACTTACCTCAACCAGTCATGTACATACATCAGAGTATCATAGGGAGGAATAGGTATATCAGAGATCAGAACAAAAAACACTCTACACGTTACACGTTACACGCCACAACAGTAGGGTACGGTAAGGTACAGTAAGTTCTGACTAGGAAATATTCACCTGGTCTATTATCTAACTACTAACGTAGCAAGTGGTTAGATCTTTGATGTCGTGCTGCATCGTTCAATCCAAAGTAGATAGATAACTGTCTCTTCTAAATCCCCACACAATCAAGCGTCACTACCTAGGGAGGTCAGCTGAGGCAAGAGCGTGAAGGGACCACAACCTGAATAAAGTCCTTTGGTTGCAAACCTTATGGATGGACAAACAACAAAGGATACGGTGGAAAGTTTGCAAGGTCACATGAACACCTACCTGAGATAGGTACTTAATGGAATTCAATGCAAGGAAGCTATTCAAAAGGAACGCTCAAGAGACAAAATCGGGAAGGCTGAAAACGGTGTTGTCCCACTGAGACACACAGGCACGAGCAAGGTCTTCACCAGATATTTTCGCGAAAGGGACACAAGTTCCTGTTTATCGCATCTCTCTCATTTCAGTATAAGGTATGCTATGCCATTGTGCAGCCAACGCATCCATTCCATCCACACAGAGCAAAAGACCCGAATACGGATAGAAACAGTAAAAGCAAATGGCCTCACCACCGCGTCTATCTCCTTGCCCCTGGCACACCACACCACATCACAGTCCACCCTATAGATTCCAACGCAAACCAAGCAGGCCGATAATGACCAGAAGAACAAAGTGGCAAGAAACCGGAAGCATTCAATAAGCCGCGTGCGCGGTACTGTTTGTTTGTGCTTGTAATAGAGTACAGAAATAGAAGGTAAGGAAATCTTTCGTCTCGTATGACTCTGGTTGTGGTGGTCGGTAAGGCTTTTCCCTACGTGCCCAAACAATTCGTTAAAGGAAACCCGCAAAACGCTATGCTCAGTCCATTTCTCGTCAATTAGCAATTAAGCCTCCAGGAACGCTGCCCATTTTATAGGGTCTTTCCATCGTTTTCTCGATTGCCAGTGTATATCTTTCAACTCCCAATGTTCATGAGCCTGAGTGGCCTTCCCAAGTTTTTCTGACCCACATGGATATGCAGATTAGAAAAAGAGGTATGCAAGCATGAAACTGAACAGGCATAATGCTGCAACAATTTGCAAGGGAACACCGGGGGCATCTTGGACCTTGTGTGCAATAGCATTGACAGTCTCGTTGCTAGTCTCGCCCTGGGCAACCTTTCGCATCCGGAGTCCACCTTCTGATGCATACGATGAGATGGTGGCCTGTGCTTCGTCATACTTGACCTTCAATTCCTCGTATGTCATGGGTAGAGCTTCGGTGATCTTTGCAGAAAGGGTTGTCGACGCCGCAGGGTTGGACGCAGAAGCCTTAGCATCGCCAAGTGATCGCGCATCTTTGGGCTCATCAGCGACCTTAGCAGCTGGAGCTGATGATGGAGCGGTACGACGAGTATCTGGGGTATATGTTGGCTCATCCGGAGATGGAGATCGTGGTGCTGTGTAGGCAGGTGGGGCAGATTCCGAGGCATCGTGCTAGGTACATGATTAGCTCCCACACGATAAATCCGAAAGATGTGCCAAACTTACAGATCCATTGATACCATTTGTACCATTCTTCAAAGGTGTAACCGCGGCTCGAGAGGGCGTAGCTTGTGGTGCAAGATACACAACTCGGATCTTCTTTTCCTGAACGGACGACTTTTCGGCATCATCAACATGCTGCCACTTCTTCTGATCAGTGTCTCGTTCTGGCAAAATGCAGCAAAACAAGACTGGGAGTACTTACAACGGCACTAATACTGGCAAACTCTTTGTCCGCTGTGACGGCGACAGATTGAACGAGAAACTTATCTCTACATTTGGCATCAACTGGTGGCTCAGTCTTCATTGCCTGCAGCAGGACTATCGGTGAATTAGCGCCTGTGTATAACTCAATATATCCTTGAACGTACCGGTGACTTCGACTTCCTTTCCTGGCTCAATACGCCCTGAATTGGGTCGGACGCAGTATCTAAGTATTGTTAACAGGACAGATCGCGCATGTGAAAGGCAAAGGAGCCGTACTGTTTGGGTGCTGTAGTCTTGACCTATATAGATAAACTGATCAGTACCGCCTAGAGTATATCAATAAGAGAGTAGAGATCGCATACCTTGAAGGCAACTGGGGTACTGTTGGGATTCCTGATCTTGAGCGTCTGCGACACCTCATTTGCGAATGGTCCTATGGAACTGTCAGATACCCATTTATAGACAATGCATAGTTCACCCACGGTGGAAGCCCAGCTCTACGGGATCGATTTCAACAGACATATTGGCAGATGGTGGATGTTGTCTTGCGGCGAGTATTCCGAGTGTTTATGACGATCGAACGGTAAGATCAAGAAATGTCGGTATATGTGGTCAAAGTGTCAAGTTTGCTGGCAGACTAGAAGACAGCAGAAGGTTCGTGGAACACAAGTTGACGCAGCTGAGAGGACAAGAAGAGGTTGTTGGATTGTGATTCGAGATGTTTGTTGTGATTGTTTTATTCTTGTGGTGAAGCTGGTGCTGGTCTGGCGCACTTGGATCTGGATCCAGGCTGGAACAGCCGAAGCGAAAGCTCCAACTCTGAGGTCATTCGGCTGCATGGATAATGGATTCCCACTGTAGAATTCCACTGGACACTGCACTGCTCCGCCAAGACCTACAGTACTGTACGACTTCAGCTTAGGACGAGGCCGAACCACAAGGCCGCAACATTTAGAAGAGAATCGTCCATTCCACTACTAATTCTTCCATTTCTTCCTAATCTTCTAACTTAAATACCTTTCCTCAATCCTCGAGCTTTCAAATCACTCTTCCTTCATACAACAACTCTTCCAAATCCGAAATAACATAACATCACTCACTCTTACAACATGGCAGGCGACTTAGAGGTGCTCGTGGACATGGGATTCGACAAGGAGAGGGCCGCCAGGGCTGTAAAGAAGTCAGGTGGATGTATGTGACTCTAGCTCAGTTGCGATGGTGTATCATATGCTGATATATTCTACAGTACAAGGAGCTTTAGAGTGGTTGGAGCAGAATCAGGATAAATCCTGGGATGAGATCAATGCTGCAGATGTCTCTGCAGAGACCGACCCCACCATCGAACCAGAACCATTGAAGGATGGAGAGGTAGCTAAGTCTATGGTCTGCAATGACTGTGGCAAGAAGTTCCGCAGTATTGCACAGTGTGAATTCCATGCCGAGAAGACGTATGTTCCTCAGACATCCCCCACCATGGAGGGGTAATCCGAGCTGACCATCATGCGTTTTAGGGAACATCAGAACTTCGCAGAGTCTGCCGAAGAGATCGCTCCGCTCACTGAAGAAGAGAAGAAGGCTCGCTTGGAGGAACTCAGACAGAAGATGGCAGAAAAGCGAGCAAAGCAAGCTCTAATAGACAAGGAAGAGTCCAAGAAGAATGAGGTATATCTTTACCCGACTTGCTACATTCCGTTTATATCTTTTACCATTACCACTTTTTCCGAGGATATACACAGCATTTCAGAAGCTAACAAATCTCTAGAAAATCCGAATGAAGGCCACGAAGGAGGTTCAAGATGCGAAGGAGGAGCTCCAGAAGCAAGAGCAGATCAAGGCGGCAGCGAAGAAACGACAGGAAAAGCTAGACGATCTCGCCGCAAAGCGCCGTATCCAGGAAAAGATCGCAGCAGACAAGGAGACCCGTCGCCTCAAGGCCGAAGCCCAGAAGGCTGAGCGCGAAGGTCGTGCTCCTCCGCCAGACCCATCCCTTGCTGCAGCTGCCTCTGCACAAGCCTCATCATCAGCTCCGGTCAAGAAGGCTGTGACCGAAGCCCGGTTGAGGTTACAAACTGCAGGAGGAGTCGTGGTTAAGACCTTCCCGGCGGAGACAACCCTATTCGAAGTCGCTCAGGCACTTGAAGGCGAGAACGGAGGTGTGGCAGTGGAGTCGTTCACGATGACGTTCCCTCGCAAGGTATTCACTGGTGAACTCGACTTTTCCAAGACCCTGAAGGAGGCAGGACTGGCACCAAGTGCCGTCCTGATTGTCAAGTAGGAGATCCTAGACATGTGCATCTAGATCGGGGTAGTATGGATGAAACCAGGCTTCGTTCACCTCACATATTTGGAACATAAGTCACACAATTCTGCATGCAGACTGAGTTACTATAGCTCATTTCACGACATCACGATGAGAATGCATGGCACGGGCAGCATTTGGGGGGCGTTCTGGGTGAATTCTAGGCCTTAGCATGTGTTTTTAGGTGGCATCGACGGGAAGACTACAGATCTCGTTTATGCAAGGAGTCTCCATCATATTGGACAGACTTGCTTGATAATGCAAATACCTACTTCAATTCTCTCATCTCATTATGCTCGACAAACTATTGATGCCTGGATATTGTGAAGTTGGGGAAGGCTTTCAATATTTATCAACAATCTAGAGCTTCGTCGTTCACTGATTGTAATCCAACAATAAGTCCTTTGTCTTCAACGATATCTCACCCTATGTATCTGGTCCTGACATTCTGGATGTTTTTCTCGACTTGTAAAATATTAGATTCAAGTTCACTGAGTCTCGCTTTTATATGCTTTTCATGATATGATACCTCACACGCACCACGTATCATAGGAGGAGCTACAGAAGCAGGGTGAAACATGACACCAAGAATTACGATTCTCAATTCCGCTATCGTCAAAGGATAGCTATATCAACAACTTCCCATGTCCTTGGAAGGTCTCTCCACAGCACCCAAACATGTGTGATTCTTCTCGCTTGGCAATGGGACAGTATTCTCCCATCCAGCATATAGGTGCAAATAGTCTAATAACGATACGCCACCTGCTCCATTCCTCGTCTTCTCCCCCCCACGACTCCAAAGCGCCAACACAGCAACCAATAAAACCAAAATGAACTCCAAGAAAGTCAGCGTTATGTTCATCCATTCATTCTCTGCCTCTTTATATCACCTCCTCCGACATCACCGGTCATAGGTCCATTGGCAGGTAAATCCACAAGAGGAACCCTAGACCCATTATCAACGGGCCTCTTCATTGCTGTAAGTGGCTTAAAGGCGCCTCTGTTCGGAGAAGAACCTCCAGCTCCAGGTTGACCGATTCTTCTGAGTGAATCCATCTGAGGATTCAGAATACTTGCTGGTCCACGAGTCACTGGTGCAGCACCTGCGGCGGCTTGGGAAGAGGGGACCTCTTTGAGGTTTCGAGACAAGGGCTTCGAGGTCTTGTGATCTACGCCTGGAGTTTTGCGGATAGAGGGCGATTCTGCGTGAAGATTGAAGGCGGGTGTATCCTTGGGTATTGGTGGGAGATCATTTATTTGCTGATCTCCCCCAGCAAGCTTGGCTGCTGCTCGAGCAGAGAAAAAGCCTGCGCCTTGTGGTGGCATAGCTGTGTACTCTTCGTCTGATGATGCAGGCATTCGTGCTGGAGAAGCAGGTGCAGATGGTGGTCCGTTGCGACTCGGTTGGTTCAGAACTCGTCCGGCGACAGTTGGAGGGTTGAGTTGTGGTTGGGCTGACATTGATCTGGAGTCTGGTGGGGGACGCATAGCTTGTGCAGCTCCACTTGTTGATCTTGTAAAACCACTATTTGGTGTTTGAGGTTGTGGTGGATTGTTATTTGGAGCTGCAGACTGTGCTGGAATTGATGGCCTGGTGGGACCTGGAGCTGGTTGAGGGCGATTGATAGGTGCTCTCGAAGCGTTTGAGTTACCTGTGTTTGGAGCATTGCCAGTTCGGACACCATTGAAATGCCGTGATGGTGCAACCGGTGGTTCTGTCAATACTACTTCATCTGGGTGTGCTTCTGGGTCTGCAACGCTAAAGTCTGCTTCATCGAATTCTGGACGGCATCAGCAAGTTTATCATAGAGAACGGAAGGAAAGACCTTACCTCCAAACTCGTCATCGAATGTATCCTCGCTCGCTAAGAACAAAGTCAGTAAACCCTTCATATCACTTGAGGCTAGACTAACGTAGACTTGGTGGACCACCTCCATTCTGTGGTTTCTCTTCTATAGGCTTTGGTGCGTGCTCTTGTTGTGTAGCTTCCCTTTTGATTGGCGTATAGGTCGAGTGCCGGTGTAGATTCAAAACATCCCATTTAACAGGCTGGATTTTGAGCTTTGTAACTTGCTTCAGGTATTCCTTGTCGTATATGCAATTGCCCAAAACATTGCCAAAATTCCTCAAAGCTCTCTTCAATCCATCAGTAGTGCCCTCCTTCTTCGCCTTCTCAAAAGCCGCAGCTTTTCCCTTGCTGTTCTCCATATGACCATACCCAATATCCTCATGAAATGTGCCGTCTCGCAGAGTTACTCGTACAGTGACCGACAAACCTAAGCTCACTCTTCCAGTTGTAGTATTTTCGTCCACAAAGTCCACCTGCACATCCATGATCTGACTAGACCAGCCATTGAAGCCAAAGACTTCGTTCGCGAGTTGGATACATTTCTCCGCCGCGAGATAGTGTACCTTCTGCCCTGATGGTCCAGATCTTGAGGAAATATACTCCGGTCCTAACTGCTTCTCCAACCGGCTCTGCAAAATCGCAATTTCTTGTGCAGTATATTCCGATATACGATGCTTGACCTCTTCAAACGGGTTTGCTATTGTCTTTCCGCCACCCGTGTTCAGGTGCTGCTCTCCAGGGCTAAACATTGATCGTCAGATGGATGCCAGAACTACAAACAGAGACTGAGCTTACGCAGGCATTTCAGATTTATCTCTGCGCAAATTGAGCAAGCTACCGAGATGACATTGGTAGAAACTCGAACATCAGCGCGTGGTAGTTGCCTCGACGCGTGCGGGACACCAGACACGAAAGAGGAACCACTAAGAGGCTCGATCACATGATGTATACCGATGTAACCTTACCTACCTATATTATGGAGTGGGGCAAGACGGGAGGCTGCCTTGTGCCTATCTATCATCATGGTCGAAAATCATAAGAGCTATAAGTATTCTAGGTTCTCTATAATGATGATATTCCTATGGTCAGACACCCTAATGGCTGTAATAGGCAATGAGTTAGATTAAGTGGCATGATGTATTCTTTTGACAATTTCTACAACCCTTCCATTTAAAATAATTATATATAATATTGCTATTTCCACTAGAGTAGATTTGGCTGCAGGAACTAAGAGTGAGAGAAGCCATGATATTTCAAGCATAGGTCTGCGCTCGTTAATAATTGTGTCCGAAATTACTATAAGAAAATTATCAGCTGCAATAATATCAAGGAACCATCTGGTTTTCCTTGGTGTCTTCGTCTCTTTTCATATCTTTAATTTCTGTCTTGGCCGAATAGACCCGCTAGCTAATGACCGCTCAATGAGTACGCCGAAACATTATTTGCCGCCGTGCATGATACCTTCCAATGCAAAAGATACCATTTCAGACCCAAAACTCCCAAGCATGCCCCTGTACGAAGAGCCCGAAATCAATAATGGGAATCATAAGTCGTAAAGCGCGATCGTGGCAATGAAGCCACAAAACAAGACGCCGATGTGTGAACTTCGCCTTCTAATAGCAGATGGGATCCCCATATGACACTTCTCCACCGTTGACGTATGTAATTCGAAAGACGAGCTGGTCGTGGGTATCATCGTGTGTGCAAAACGTCTCGAAATCTCTACCAGATGCCAACTGCAGTAGCTGCACCATATGTTCCATTCAGTAGTTGGTTGCGGATAGATCCAGGATCATTTCCCATACCAGAGCTCATCCCCGCATTAACACCACCCATCCAACCCAAATTCGGTCCCAGAGCATTTACTGCAACTTGCATCCTGCCTCCGCTTTGTTGATTATGCTTTGAAATTGTCTCGTCCCATCGGCCGGAGTGCAACGAAAATCCACCCCCTCTCTTGGAACCTTCCGTGATAACCAATGCCCATGCTCTGGATATTTCGTCGTAGGCGTTGTCTTTGTGATGTTTTTGAGACTGGCTGTCCCACTCTGGAAGATCGTGAATAACTTGGGTTGCCTGGTCAAGGTAGTTGAGGGATACGGTCGTCGAGGTCTCGTTCGGTGGTAGATAATGGGGTGTGAAATCGGTCAAAGCGTCGATCAAATCCGTCAGCTGTTGCTTGACACGATTGTATGCGTAGTCGGATCCACGGTTGCCTCCGAATGGGAAGGCATCTCGTAGCTTCTCTTGATATTGTGACAGAACCTCAACAGCTCGAGCAACTGAAGGTCTGGGAGCGGATGAGACGACCTCAGCACCGATCGCTGGATGTAGTTCACATATCTTCTGCAGAACCGATCTCAAGGAGTCTGCATCCAGAGTTTCGAGAAGTCGATTCAGATTCAGAGGACGGCCAGTAACTTCAGGTCCTCTCACCTTCTTCGACGGTCGTGCGAGCGTGCGAGGAGGAAGGGCGGGAGAGTTGGAGGGCGAAATCGACATTTGGTCATCGTCATCTTCACGGCTTCGTTTCTTCGAGTTGTGGTTCATTCTGGAGGTGTGTGGAGATACTGTGTGTAGCAGGAAAGTCAGTATTCCATCGATACTTGTAAAGCAACAGCAAGTTGGAGGTTGAAGAGGAGTGCTCACGAGGATGAGGATAGAATGACGATGGATGCGTTGGTGTCGATAACAACACATTCATCTTTGTGTGTAGCTCTTAGACAAGGTTTTGTTCCACGTCTGCCAGGCAAGTTTGATTGTTGAAGATGTAAAAAGGAGTCGAAAGATCGAAATGGTTGACTCGAGGTGGATCGTGAAGGTGCTGAACAAAGCGCTGCACCAGCACTCAAATTGTCGTCCGTAGCCGAGACGACCCCAAGGAAAAAGGTGGAGCCAGGTGAACGTCACAACAAACGAATCTGACCAAAAATGAGTTTGCGGAATAAGAAACACAACAACAACCACAACAACAAAGTCTGAATCACTTTATTTTGTGTTTATGCATTGGCCTTCTCCTCTGGATATATGATGACCCTTCGGATCCATTCTATTCTCAACTTTCATCAAGCGGTGAGCATTTGTTTTGACCGATTTGCCACACGTGATTTATTGATCGATAAGCCCCTCTGCATTGGAAACGGTGGAGACCAATCCCTCACTGTCACTTCAGTGGCTTTTTTCACTGTAGTGGCGGAATGGGGCGGTATTGGTCAAACCTGGAGAAGTGTATCCAATGGCAACCTGTCTTAGCCAAAACCGATGAAGCTGAAAATCAATGCACATCATCCTGTTTGGTCGTTGGGTATTTTGCCCTTGTATGTATTTGAGGAGGCGGGTGCTAAATGGGTCAGATCCCAAAGCGCCGGAGAATGTGACACATTGAGATCAAGGAAAAATTATCGGATATTTGAAAGACTGGCAAATCTGGAATATAATCCAGCGTTCATTATTTTTATCAATTAGATACTCAAATCTTGTTGTTTACTTTTGAGCATTACCGTGGATTTGAAAGCAAGGTGTTAAGTTGTCCCAAAGTCCAACTCGTAACCTTCTGAGGCATCAATACAAAAGCTAAGGTAAGGTAAGGTATTGTATTTTCCATCTTATTGGATATGCAAGCTCCTTCCACATTAGGCTATTTCCTCGAATACTGGAGGTGCTTCGTGTGCAGGTCTCGTGGCCGATTCAGGTCCAGCAATCTGGTTATTGAGGCTTGTACAGATCTTGAATATTGGAAGAGGTTGGTGGGAGTTGTCCATTGAAATCGTTTCGAGGTGTCGATGTCAATCTTCATTGGACCTCTACATTTGCTATTGGTAACAGTCTTACTTTTCCCTATCTCTCTCCTGATTTCTGCTCATCTTGTTGGTCCAGCCGAGCCGTTAAAGCTGTCTTCGATCTGATCACGCTCTTGGCACAGGAAGATGACCGACTGGCTACTCAAGTGAGGTGAAGGCCTGGATTGCCATCTAGTGCATGCCATCAAGGAAACGGCATCATCCGAGACATGAATACCAGACATTTTGCACCCTCACTCAAGCGAGGGCACATGTCACGAGCCGCAATGCTCTATGTCGATGTAATGTGAGTAGGATTGTATCGTTTGATCAAGTCTATCAAACATAGAAAAGCGGCATCACTCATAATTTCCACCCCTTCATTTTTCTTGATTAATATATGATCGGCACATATATATCGAGCTTCTTGCTGTCTCTTCTTGAACTCTCAATCCTTCAGCGCAACCTTTGCTTGTTCGGGGTTTTCCCTCGGTCTTTCTACTAGGGATATTGGCTCTTTAGTGGTAAGTTCCTACCATGCTCTCAGATACCACTCGTTACGCAAGGACCAAGTGGGCATACCAGTGTGATGTGGTCCAACGATCGAAACACCAATGCCATTGACCATCGAAATTACAGCCCAGCAGTTGAGATGATTTATATGCCATATCTCCTTAGAAGTATGTTATGAACCTCTTCCGAGTGATGGGAGGATTTTAGTATTGCGTCCGAGTGCGGTTTGAGAATTTAAAGCGCTGTGCTAGTAGCATACCGAAGCTTGGAGAGCACTAAAGGAGTAACTTATACCGAATAAACCACCGGTATGAACGTTATGGCATCAAGTGTCTATCTGGGCCTCTTAGCCTAATTATCCAGTGCCATTCTTCACTCAAGTATTGCAAATTGTGTTCTTACGTTCCATGTTTAAAAAAAACACCACCACAAAAGTTGCAAGCACCAATAGCAAACGTTATGTCCAGTCCTACATACTTGCTCTGATAAGCTTATGGCATTCTTAGCTTCAACCTTTCTGCAATAGCATGAGGCTTGGATATCTACACACATATGTGTGTCCCTTCCTGTCACTCTCAGTCTCTCTGAGACATGCGAGTCCCGTTCTTGACCGATGGCCCATGACTAAGAATCATAATATTTTTATGAATAAACGACAGTTGGAGATAGGAAACCAGCAGCATGAAAACTTACGCACGCATCGTCAATTCGTACTGAAAGAGATTGAGTGAGTTCAAGAGAAAGAACAAGAAGTTTGCACCCTTGAATTTCAAGGGCAGGCGAATAAAAAAGAAATGCTACTACCTATCAATACCGACATTGTAATCTATCTTCAAAATTAGGAATCCACTGCTATTGTGCAAAGTCATTTCCTAATGAGCACCATCTGACCAATATCACATAATTCAAGATAAATCTATTTTTAGAAATGGCCGAGTGGTTATGGCGCCAGTTCAACTGATTCTCATCGACGTGCAACAAAAAATACAAACAGCTTCCAAGACCACGGTGCAGCCAGTCGGAGCTGGAGGCGAGATGCAGGGTGCCATGCAGGCCGTTATGCTGTAGCACCAATAGACGAGTCCCCTTGTCCCAAGGCTGATTAAGCGAGATTTCAGATATATTCGAAGGTATTAAGAGAAGCTTGAAAATGTTCAGCACAATATAAAGTGTCGAAAATGAATGTAGATCTTTGATATGGACATGGATTGTGAGGCTTCCAAAGATGAGGGGTAGCAATACGTTGGTGTGGCTAAAGCTCGCATAGTTATGCTTAAGTGTTAGTCGGCCAGCGATTGTTTTCGGGGACGAAATGATGCAATGTAGCTTAATAGCCATCCGTCCTCAGATATCTAAGCCAAATCCACATGGCCAAACAGCTAGCCGTCACTGGATGCTCCACTCCTTCCAATGTCTTTCCCCGCCCTATGCTCTCCCCGTGGGTATTTTACTTTTACACATCGCTCATTTACTAACAACACTTCAGTCCAATCTCACAAATCACCAGCTCTCAGACATACACGCACATATTTCTTTCTATATGTCGCGATATTTCCAGCATCACACATTATGACGTTGTCATCCCGGATTATTAGCTCTTCAATCTACCAAAATGCACCAAAACAATAGCCACTCCCACAACTAACCACCAAACAAAATGGAGTACCGTCCCCCACTGCCACGATACCCAGCTTTCGCCAGCACAATTCATGCTCACATCCCACACGCCCGCATTCCCTTTGTCAGCGACGCCTCCACCGCCTACCCCACCCCACTCGCACCGCAAAATGGCACAAAACAGCCCTACACAGCCTACACATCCGGCGCAACTGGACGAAATGCAAGTCCAAAACCAAGGTCCTCCTCCATCACATTCACATCAACACCACCCCGATCCACCCACGCACCGCTTTTCCTTTCACCTCCCATCGCCACGGCTCATCTTCCGGGACCTCTTCATCCTGCGACTCGATCCGTTGGCGATGGAGGACGTGCAGGTGTTCATGGTGTTTGTGTTGGTCTATCTCTGTGATGCGCTCGAGGACATGGCGCAGAGGGTGGTTGCGGGTGTGAAGAAGAGCTGGGATGAACTAGGCTTAAGTATGCGCGGTTTGAGCAGGTTTGTGGGATTTTTGGGGGGGAGGGAGCAAAGGCGGTTTGCGGCGTTATTGTATTTGTGGAAAGCGAGACCTATGGGGGCGGATATGGGGTGTGTGGTTGGTGAGGAGGAGGTAGCGAATGATTTGTTAGATGGTGAAGATTTAGAGTCGAGGAGGGGGTTGGAGGTGGAGAGTGAGGTTGAGTTTGAGACTGAGAGCGGGCCTGTGATAGTGCCTGCAGAACTTTGAGGAGCTTGCGTTGTGCTGCTTTTGGGAGACACTTTGGCGTTGGGATCTTTTGGCGTATGGATGATGCCAATCTGGAGGGACATATTTGGAGTGAAGATACCAGGTCTGAGGCGACGGATATATAAGCGTTCGAGTTTTTGTAGCCGCTGGAGATTGGCTTTAAAAAGGTACGCACAATTTATTGTCGACATCCGGCAACAATATAAAAGTAGGCTGTACTTGAAAGAAACGAGTGGTAAATCGCAGAGTATCACTATATCTGCTCTTTTGTCCAAAGAATTACATTTCCTCAACAACTACTCAATACTGCCTCCTTCAAAATGATATCTGAGATGTCTCAAACCACGGCAAATGTGTTGTTGTAAGTTCAAATCTAGAACCATAGATCATATGGATTTATCTTCAATACCCTATTAATTGCCGACAGATTCACTATTGAGCAGCTTCAAGTATTCGAATATATATTTTGTTTCGAGGGGAAGCGTGTACTCGGAGTTTTCCCAGATTCACGCACGCCCTTTCAGCTCAGCAAGTTTGTGGTTTTCTCTGGCATACTCTATGAATTGGTCAGAACTCATTCAAGCTCTTTCTCGAGATAAAAAGAGGAACTAGCTCGAAGACCTATAACTTTCAGCACAATTAAGAAGCAGTCTATCGAAGACTACATCTGGGTATTTGAACCTTATAAGGTAGGATTTGCGGACCTGTGTACGGACGAATCCATGCCAAGATACTTGACTCATGTAAATTAACATCTGTACTACGTAGGTTAGTAGTAAACATACCTGTCCAAATAAAAGTAGGTCTGATAAAATTTATCATAAGAAAGCCTGAAAGCTAGTAACCTCTTGACGGGACCCACCTCGCTAAACCAGTCTCACAGGAAACTCACCTCATTGGCCGCCCTTAACGACACAACTCCCACCTCCACTTCTGAGTTAATCACTCATAAGCACCTCCATACACCAATCCCCTCACTCACCCCTCTTAAATAGCATAGCATGTCCCTCTTTCTCCGCCGTACACTCATCTCACTGCCCCGAATCAACAACCAGGCTTTCCTCAACAAAACACATCTTCTAAACGTCAAACGCACAATGGCGACCGCTCCCTCAGACAAGTTCGAATGGCTGGTCATCGTGCCGGACCAGCCTAACAAGCTACCCAAGAGGATGGAAGTCAGACCGTAAGTGAGCACTAAAGGGAGATGGAAGATCTATTGGCGACTGCAGACTGACTCAGATCTCAGGGCTCATTTCGAGGGATTGAAAAGCAGCAAGGATAGCGGGATGCTGAAGATGGGAGGTGAGAAACCACCTCACTTTATCCCCCATGAGCCATAAGCCATGAGCCATGAAATCAATGTACTAAAACTTTAATCTCAGGCGCGCTCCTCGACTCCGTCCCCAAAGAAGGAGAAGGCCTCGGCATCAACGGCAGTGCATTGGTACTCCTCGCCTCCTCGAAGGAAGAGTGCATCGAGTATCTCAAGAAGGACATCTACGCTAAGAGCGAGGTGTGGGATTTCGAGAAGGTCTGTATTTTTTGTCCCTTTTTTTGTCCCTTCCTTTCACGTTTGTGGAATATCATCGTGGTGGTGGTTGTGATGCTCAAAGCTGGCAATGCTGACACACGGATCAGATCCAAATCTACCCATTCAAGTGCGCCATTCGAGAACCACTAGAAAAGTAGACCACGCAGGGTCTCAGGCACTGTCTCCATCTTTTCGTCTCAAACTCAACCTCGTCTAGCAGTTTCTCGATAGCACAAGGTCCACACACCCCAGCTAGCCTTCAAATACCTCGAAATAAAAAAGGAGTGTCTCAACACTGATTTGGGGCATGGCATCGCTTATCATCTAATCCTCACGCACCACATCGCATTTCTCAAGGGCGTTGGTGTGGGTAGCCTAAATTACTCGGGCTGAAACTAAGTGCTTTAGCAGTTGCAAAACACACATCTTACTGTACATATCAAAACTTAAGTTCATTGTCGAGTCATATGTCAATTTTTAGTGTTGTCATCCTCTTTCATCCATCATACAGGGGAAGCACCACTTCTGCATAACTTGAAATAACAGCGAGGAATTCAAGGTCATTTGACGCTCTACTCTATAGAGACGAACACCAAGCCTATCACACGAGCGGTTCTAAGAATTGTCTCCAGTAGCCAATAGATATTAAGTAAGAATATGGTCAGAATGCATTGATTGATTGGACACATTAAGACTCGCAATCGATTTCATGGCCTTCGATGTAGATTCCTACCAGAAGAGCCAACGTGTAGCCATAGACCTTCCATGAATGAAGTTCATCAATGGCCATTCAGTACCGAGATCTTCCATCCCGTGAAACGAACGAAAGAATGCTCCCATAAAGCATCCCCGCCAGTAATCATAATTCCTACCTCATAAAACAAGAAAGTGGGTACCCTCATTTGCTTCTCGGCAAGGCCAAAAGCCTGAGAATGTCCTGTGCATAATACACCGCAAAGCAGAAACACTCATGTCCAGCAATCACCATACGAGATGTACATGCCACTCACATCATCCCCAACGACCTTCTGGGGAAGATTCCATTCCATATTTCCTCTCCATGATGGATATTCATACTCGACCACGAAAGAGAGATGGCCATTCTTTCCGTCGTCTGTCAAGGGAGGGCACGCTCTGCTGTTGAGAGTTGCACGTCTGCCAGGTCCGAGTTTGAAATACCCGAAATATCTGGCAACTATGACAGATGGTGATGCATTGAGAGTATTGTTGTCTTTGGCAAGTTAGCTTTAGGTCGAATGAAAGGAATGGAAGATAGGAGTAGATCATACAGGTAACGATTCTGTGCTTCCAGTTGGCTTGTAGGGCGATGACATTCATAGATGGAGGATTTCTGATGGTTGAGTTGTCAGGTCCTGTAGACTTCTCATGTTATCAACTCTGATTTTCAAGACAAAATTCCAATAAAAATGTATTAGGGCTCTCGAGAAGCACTGCTCCTCCAGCAAAGTCAATCAAGGAAGACAATGAATACGCACATTTGTCCAGCGAATAAGGTTATTCTTGTCCGCAACATGTAGCTGACATCCCCAAACATCTGGACTATATGGGACTTCGAAGTCAACGTACTGCAGAACTCGCGCTCCTATAATCCTGTCATCAGATGAAGATCAGGCCTTACTCGCTTCTACCTACCTGTTGCAGTATTCTCTTGGATCTTCAAAGCACTGTTATCGATCGCAAAGGCTTGATTGGGCTCTGTGCTACTAATGACTTGCATTGAGGAAGGATACACAGTTGAACAGGCGCCCTTGTATGCTATTGGAGACGCAGCTGTGGGATCCGTGGGAGTTGGTGCCGAGGAACCAAACGTGGCAATGGTACTGATGATCAGGGTAGTGAAGAAGACAAACATGGTTGAGTGATATGGAATTGTGATGATGTGTCTCGAACGTATTGATTGGAATAGCAGCAATGGCAAAGGCAAATGGATGCTTGATTGATGTGAGATTGATGAGTGGATAGAGAATGATAGAAGAATAAGGTACTAAATAGACACAAATTGGACAGGACTCGAGAAGGAAAGAACATACTAAACCTGGAGCTTCCCTTCCAAATAACGTCTTCCTTCATAAGGTAAGGAAAGAGCTCCATCACCAAGACCAGCATCATACTCACCCTTAGTGAACCTTTCTAGGGATCTCTGAACTTCCACATTTGATGAGGACAAGGACCTTTGTGCTGCTTACTGCAGTCCATATCTAGAGCTTCCTTTTGTGTGTTCTCCATTCGTAGTCGATATCATTTCTGTGAACGGAGTAAAGGTGCCACAAATATTTTCAACCAATTTAGGCACAGTCATCAGTACAACATGAGATTCTGGCTTTTGGACCCACCAAAATCAACGCACAAGATGCATGTGCTTCAGCATATCACTTCGAGCATTATCCCTAATAAGTTCGCACGCCCTTCGTCTCCATGATGTGCGCCATGGAGAAATCCAGGATCTTTATGAGCCCATATCCTTCAATTCCTGGTGAGGCTCCATTTCCAATTTCACTCGCCGTATTGGTGTTGAAAGGATGGATTGATTGTGAGAATAACACACTGGGGGGTTGAAGCACATCACACAAGCATAGGAACCAAAAATTCGTGTAATATCCTCATAAGCTTGCTTCCAGTCTACCGAAAGAAGCTACCCTACCAGCCAAATGTTGCACCGTGAAAACCGTGGCCATGCATTTGAGAATAACAGGAAAGACGAAAAAAAGCGCTTAATCGAAGAGACCGAAGCCCATATCCTCGTCTGACTCCTCCTTGGCTGTAAAAATTGTTAGCGATAATTTTTATGTGCTTGAAATCAAAATTCGTACCCTCTTCTGGCTCGTCCTCCTTGGTCTCCTCAGCAGCAGCCACTGCGGCAGCACCGCCTGATGGGGCAGAAGCAGCAGCTCCACCACCGGATCCAACGTTCAACAGAAGGTCCTTGACGTCCTTACCCTCGAGAGCCTGTAAATCCCAAGTTGTCAGCGCCTGTCCTGATCATCTTCTCCTCCTCATGCCTAGAATGTCTCTCGTACCTTGGCGAAAAGAGATGCCCAAATTGGCTCAACATCTTCGATCTTGGCAGCCTTGATGAGAGTTGAGATTTTGTCGGCCTGCGGGTATTGTCAGTCAATGGTCCTGGTATACGCAGATTGCGGGCGCAATTGTTGCGAATGTGGGAATCGTACAGTGATATCGACACCGTCATCGGCGAGGATCAAAGCCGCATAGGAAGTTGCGAGTTCAGCGTTCGACATTTTGAAGATCTGCAGATGAGAGAATGCAATTAGCAAGATGCGCTCTGTCAGATATAATCCAGAATATCTGCTACTGACCGACACGGGGATTGTTGTCGTTGTGTTAATTTTGTCTTGAGAGGAACTTCGAGGTTGAGCAGTAATATTCAAGAAATTCAGTGGTGGGTGCAGCAGGGTGCGATTTGTGGTGGGGACCATAGTATGGACTGTGATTGGATGGTAGACGAGCCAATCATCTTCTTACCTCAGAGTGAGCACGGACCGAAAAGAGATAAGCTCCCAATCGCGGCTGCCCCACCAAGATTTCCCCGCTGCATTCCCCATTGCTGGGCGAGGTTGAAGTGATGCAGTCCAGTGTGAGTGAGCATGCGTTTTCTATCTAGTGGCACATTCCATTCTTTCGTAATCAAATCAATCCGAACTGTAGCTTCTGCGATCCTGCAACCTGCAACCTGCAACCATTCACATTCTGCATACTCCGATACTCCATACAAGTATCCCGTTCTTCGGTCAGACTGCTCTCCTTTACCTCATCCAACACACATCATATTGCATCTTCAAGCCTGTCTACCAAGGATAACAGCATCGTGAGAAACGCTCAATAGGTAGCCAGTAACCAGAACACAGCGTACAGCACATTCAACCAGCCAACCAAACACGATGGCTGATACTCCTACGCTCCATCTTCACGATCCCCGAGAGAAGCCGATAGCAGACAGTCTGATGCGTATAAGAGATGAATTGACTCTGCTCAAGCAAGACCGGTCTTCCTACATCAAGTCCTCGGATGTTATGAAGCTTTATGACAGGACGGTTGACCAAGTCAAGCTGTTGAACGAGATTCGAACCGAGAAACCGGAGGAGGAGAATCAAGGTCGGTCTCAGCCACTTCCCCAGCTTTCAACCGCTGATTGAAATACGACAGTTGATCGTGTCTTGGATGGGTGCTTTCAACTACTGTCCTTATTCTTCATGACGATAGGCCGAAACAATGAAGCTCCTGCTGCATACTCGTTGACCTCAACAATAAAACGCTTGCTAGACCATCTTATGGAAGTTGACCTGTATTCGGAGAAGGACCTTAATCACCTGTCGCACACCCTGGAGAGACTACGGGATATAGTGAAAAACGCCGACGATACTTATTCCGAAAAGCTAGTGACTTTATTGTCCAAAAGAATTGAATTATGTCAAGTGTCACTCACAGATCTCCAAACCCGACTCGGCAGGTTAGGTGGAGAGCTCCCAGTGATTCACGAGAAACTTATCTCGATCCTGAGATGTATTTCCCTGGCCAACACACGATCAAAGGTATGTTGCATCGAGCGATTGCTATTTATGGTTATATGCTGATCTCATTGGCAGTTCTCAACCTCAGAGGTACAAAAGCTTCGTGTGCAGCTCCAGGAGGTAGACGCCATGAGAGTGGATGGCAAATTCGTCTCAGCCAATGGAGAAGTGCCTGCTGGTAATGAAGAAGTTTGTGAGTTGTTGAGAATTTGTCTGCTATGGTCGGATATTGTTCTTGAAAGGTTTGTCGGTCCAACACGCACTATGATTTGATATCAGCAATAACACGTTGACAGGAAAGGAGAAATGCCAGAACACTTCGCTCGCGTTCACGAAACTTTGGTCGATATCAGGAATAAACTTGAGAAGCTATCACTTACTCAAGCATGGTCACTACGAGAGACAGACCTGTATGACTTCCAACGGCAGCTAGACAAAATAGACGAGAGCCGGGTAAATGGCAACTTCCTTGATGCTGATGGTAAACCCACGGAAATCTATGTACAAAGAGTTAGTGGCCTAGTTGATTTCATTTGCTCATAAACTAATTTCCATAGACACTTCTCTATTTGATCCGCAGGAGCTACGCATATATTTATTACCTCATGGTATCCTCGGAACCGGTCTCGGAGGCTCTATTACCTGTCTACAACCAGCTCCAAACTTTGAAGCGTTGTCTGCTTGAAGTCAAGAACTCTGGTGGAGTTAGTTCGCCGCGAGAACTGTACCCATACAGCATGAAGGTAAGGTTTTTGAACACACTCCACGTCTCTATACTAACATCTGTCACAGTTGAATTCCATTGATAACATGCGTGTTGATGGCAAATTCATGGTTGGAAAAGATATTCCAGAAGGTCAAGGTAGTGTCAACGAACTATTGGCCGAATGCTTTGAGCTCAATTATGAGCTTCGAGTGGCAGCTGAAAACGAAACTGAACCTGAGGATTAGAGCTATTCATTGGTTCGTCGGTAGCAAGGCTTGCCATCTCGAAGCGAAGGAGTTGTGGTACTAAATTCCTTGGGATGGAGGCTGGCTCATGGAAATTGTATTTGTGTCGATACATATGTACATTAACTGGTTGAGAGGATGGAGATTTGGTACAGGGACAGCAGAACCAGACCTGTTCAACCAATAGTAATATAAAATTGCGCAGTAGATACGAGTTGTAAGGCTGGGGAGGAATAGCTGTTTGACATATGTCAACTTCTCACTCTTCAATCTTATCACGCATACCGACCGCGCATATCACTTTTCTTGCCACAAGCTACTGTGCTGTCTGCCTTCTTTCTCGAGGTCAACTTACACTATTGGACAGAACAAAATAGAACTGAACAACTTGAAGCCTGGAATTTCGACTACTGTCTTGTAACTTTCTAACACTTTTAGACAGATCCAACTTTGTATGTGAGAAATAGGTACTTCGTTCTTCCTGAGAATGTAGGGAAGGGATGGTTGTTTTCGGTTCCTGTGTGTGGAACCTTGAGAGTCGTGATCATCGCAGAACATGGTGGGTCACTTAACGCGAAGAATCGCGCTTTCCCAGTTCCCCGACCTCCGTCAAGCGCGTCCGCCAATTTTGCCCATACTTTATCACTTCGACCACCCATAAGACCAAACAAACCCATCTAACCACCTCTTCAAACACGACACCACAACATCACCTCACGTAACCTCCACTTTTTATACGGTATCATCATCTAGACTCGACTTGCACATTGGAGGATACGTTCTTCAATCAAAGATGTTCAGCACACTACCCAATCTCTACACGCACAACAACCACCCTCAATCGCACTACATTCCCTCGCCGCTCTCGTCCTCTCCACTCCGCAACTCGCCCAGTCCATTGGCAGATCGACATGGAAACGTGCCATCGTCACCAAGTCCGATGATGGATCGTGACGGCGATTTCGATAACGATATGGATGCAGACTCGATGATGAGCAGTCCATTGAAACCTTACGCTTTGAATCTTTTCATCTCTTCTTCCAGTTCACGCAAGACTGAGGATCCATCCAAATCCCAATCCCAATCTTGGATTCAGAGCACGAACACGACACCAACAAACGTAATGGTCACTCCACCCTCGCAGAACAGACACGACTCGGTGTACAGCAAACGTACCACGAAGACAAACCCACTGCTGCACTCCTCGCCTCGAGCAACAAGTAATGAGGGCCGTGAGACGAGGAGGAAATTGTTCCTCAAGCGCGTGCGAGATGTTGCAGATGAGAAGCGGTGGAAGAGCAGAGGTATTGGCAAGGAGATTGAGAGCGAGGAGGAGGTGCTGAGGTGTATTTGGATGCAGGAGGAGAGGAAGAGGGAGGAGATGAAGCGGAGAGAGGCATTAGGATTGGGGACAGCGGGAGATGTGGAGGATTTAGAGGGACAAAGAGGAGAGATGTCCAGTATTGATCAAATGATGGCTGATCAAGTTGCGAGGGATGAGGAGAGGGAGGTGGAAGAGTACTCGTCAATGGCACCAGGATCCGGCTATGGTGGGAATCACGATATGATGTACGCGGAGGCGCATGGTGTCGAAAGACTACTATTCGATTCGGCGAGTTCACATCGTGTACCCACTACCTCGAGAGCCGAGACAGAGACACTGTACGGAAGCGACGATGATGAGTACGACGAGATATTCATGGATGTCATTGGGGAGGAACAGAGGATGTCAATATCGATGTCTCAGCAGCAAATGCAATTACAACAGCAGCTAACACCAGTGTATATGGACGACGAGGAGATGATGGATATGAGCTAGTTTGGAGAGTCGTGTTTGGGAGGAAGAGCTACCTCCTATGTGGATTATTGTGTATTTCAAGCGATGGTGTTATGGATGGGAATTGTCAATAGGGATAAGGTAGGGTATCATCTGACATGGAGTTTTGGGAAGTGGGGACTGGTCACTGATCGCCCATGACTTTGTATTAGTTTTTGTTTAATCACATATGGGAAGGATGGGAGAGTTTGTTGTTGATCCAGGCATAGTTTCTATTTTACTATTGCGTGGGACAACCCTCTTCGGGTGCTCCGAAAGCTTCTTGTGCTGCGGCCATGTCTCCAACAAGGTCGGCTGGTGGAGAGCCTGCTGCTTGCATCTATACATAGTTAGTATGGAGCTATAGAAATACAAACAAGTATCAAGACTCACCTTCTGCATCCGCTCAACAATGTACTCTCGATCCGCAGCATTCTCATCCTTGTACCCCTTGGTCTCGAAGCGCTTCACGATTTCCCTGACATGGATCTGCTGCTCCTTATATCGCTTCATATCAGCTTCCTCTACCTTTCCAGCATTCTTCTCCATCCAAGAAGGGAATTTGTCGTCTAGTTCCTTCATAGGCTCGTACAGGATTTCCTTGTTGGTCAGCTGCTCCATCATGCCCAGCAGCATCTTAGAGAACTCTTCCTCACCCCCTTCACCATCCATGGCCCCCGATGACATGGCTTTCATCATCTCGGCTAGCAGATCATCTGTGTTGTCTGATGCCGCAGCTGCAGTGGCTTGATCTCCGGAGGCGCGCATGCGCTCCATTGTTTTGGCGATTGTTTCTTGGAAGGACTCCTCTGTCGCACTGCTGGACGCTGCTGTTGCCTTTAGTGATTTTGCTTTCTTCCCTGTGCCTATACTCTTTTCTTTGCTGGGTGCTGATGCACCTGGGGTTTCCAGCGCTCCTCCAAGAGCTGCTGCTCCGCCAAGCTCTTTCAACATGTTCTCAAATTGGGCTTGCATATCTGGAGAGGTGTCTAACTCGCCCATCAATTCGGCCATGCCTGCTTGAAGCTGCTTCGCGAATTCATCGTCTGAGAGCCCTTCTCCTAATGCGTCGAAGTCGGGGATGAGAGGTGCTGTAGTCGAGCTGGGTAGACTAGCGGCGGTACTGGGCTTCTTGGGTTCTGGTATCGTGGGCGTAAACTCATCAAGCATATCTGTAAAACTTTTAGCCTTACTCTTCTATCATAGCATGTTTCCTGACCATCTAAATCGTCTAAATCATCTTCATCTGGGTCTGGGACATCTTCTGTAGCTGTAGGGGTTGTGTTTGCAGGAGCTGATGGTACTTCCACAACAGGTGCGGGGTCCTTAGCTATTGTTGTAGGTTCTGATTCTCTCTCTATTGCTTTAGTTGTTGATGCTGCAAGACCTTCTAGGTCGCCTGGCTTCCCCTCCATAGCTATGGAGTCTTTGTTGTTGTCTTGTTATATTAATATCCAGATTTCCTTGTGATGTATGGTGGGGCAGCTTCTGATGACAATTGTCAATGCTTCGAGTCGCATATGTCGTACATACAGATAGATGGTGCTCAGATGTGCTCTAAAGAATAATAGAAACTGAAAGATTGAATCGCAAACAAATCACTAATGATCTGTGAATTCTTGGTGAATGTTTGGTGGAAGAGGGTAGACAAAAGTGAAGTAAATAAATCTAACCAGAACTGTCTTCGTTCAAGGCCGAGGCTTCTACTTTCGTCCACACCCCCTGGTCGGTCGTCCCTTCCCACCATCCCCCACCAATCACAAGTTTCGAGGCGCTATTCACAGTTCAAGATCAAAATCTCATGGCTGGAGCCTCTTACAACATTGCCCATCACTTCTGCAACCTCTTCAACCTTTAAGGTAAGAAACGAACCAAGCCTTCTGTTCTTCTTTGTGGAAGAAACTCTGTTATAACATTCGCCTTTCTCCCAACCTTCTGCTGCTGCAGACAAAACCCCACCCCTCTACACTATCCTCATCTCAGCCTCACTTCCAATTTGCGGTACTGATTCTCCCCACGTCTTGTAGGCAGCATCAACCATGGCACTCTGCCAGAACCGTCTCCAAGAAGAGCGCAAGCAATGGAGAAAGGATCACCCCTTCGGTTTCTTCGCAAAGCCCCAACGAAACGCCGCTGGAGTTCTTGATCTGAAGGTCTGGGATTGTGGCATACCAGGCAAGGAGAAGACACTGTGGGAGGGCGGCATTTTCAAGCTCCATGTGATCTTTCCGGATGGTGAGTTGCTGCCAGAAATTGCCTCAAGATCCAGCTGACAATCATTGTAGAGTACCCAACGAAGCCACCCAAATGTTCGAGTCTCACTACCGCATGAGGTGTATTCACACTGACTAACGTGTACAGGCAAATTCGTCCCCCCGCTTTTTCATCCCAATGTTTACCCCTCTGGAACGGTCTGTCTGTCGATTCTGAACGAAGAGGAAGGCTGGAAGCCAGCTATTACGATCAAACAAATTCTCCTCGGAGTCCAAGATCTTCTAGATGATCCAAATCCCGATTCACCAGCCCAAGCAGATGCATACAATTTGTTCAAGAAGGATCGAGCTGCGTATGAGAGCAAGATCAAGAGGATTGTGAGAGACAACCCAGCGCCTTAGTTGGCTTTCGAGGAGATGAAATATTGGGTGGTGATTTCAGCACAGGCGTTCGGACTCGGGGTCTGTCATTGGTTTTGTCGTCCGGATTTACAGACAGGCATTTGCAAGGGTTTATGAATGGGGGTAGAGTCAAAGAATGGACAGTATCTCGCAGGAAATGAAGTGAGATGCAATCGAAGGCTTTCAGCGTGGGATAAGTCTATTACAGTCCAACCAGTGTTGCATGTGTGATGTGAAGTTCTATGTACCTGAACACGCGAGCACCCAAGTCGGCTCACCTGAGGACGCCTCCCCCACAGATAACTGCATTGAGGTATATTGGGGCGCAGAAGGAGACGGAATTCCATTTTTTGAAGTTTCCCTTGGTAATACTACCCACGATGACTCAAGTGTGTATCCAATCGGTATATGTGCACATAGCAATGACATACGTTTTATAACAAATCTGGAGGGTTCGGTTGGAACAATTCCATGCCATCGCATATCTACCGAAGTGGGACCCCCTGCATCAAGGTCGACCATTGGAGCGAGATCGGGGGGCCCGGTCCCGCCATGTATTTTTCCAATTCGGAGTCATTCTGGCAAAGCAGTCTTAAACCTCTGTACAACTACTCCAAGTACAAAACAAAGAACTTTCGCACTCAATTGCTCCAGAACCTGGTATCATATCCAGACTCCTTCCTCTCTATTCTCTCGTAGAGTTTATTTTAAGCTTCCAGACATCAAGTCGCCCTTCATTTGCCCCTCTATTTACCCCTCCATACCGCAAATATGTGTGGTATTGTAGGATGTCACCATGTTCCTGATGCAAAGGCATTCAAGCCTACTGCGCTCAAGATGGTCAAGCAGTGCCGTCATCGTGGTCCAGATTGGTCTGGAAGTTACACTGCCAACAACACTAGTAAGTGTTGTGGTTTCTATCTCTAGACGGTGACTGACCACACGACAGTTCTGGCGCACGAACGTCTGAGCATTGTTGGTGTTGACAGCGGAGCTCAACCCATTACCAACCAAGACGATAGCATTGCTTTGGCTGTCAATGGCGAAATTTATAACCACCGAGTCATTCGAAAGACGCTGGAGACACCGTATCATTTCAAGACCCACTCTGATTGTGAAGTCATAATCCCCTTGGTAAGAGAAGTCGCACAACGGTTTGGAGACACAAACTGATAAGCTTGCAGTATATGCAGTACGACATCGACGCGCCAAAATACCTTGATGGCATGTTCTCTTTCGTCCTGTACGACAAAAAGCAGGACCGCACAATTGCTGCCCGCGATCCAATTGGCATTACAAGTTTTTACCAGGGATGGTCAAGCAAGATGCCAGGAGCAACATTTTTTGCTTCCGAGTTAAAATGTTTATCCGCACAATGCGACAAAATCATTTCATTTCCACCAGGACATGTATATGACTCCAAAACCGACAAGACCACGAGGTATTATGAACCATCGTGGTGGGATCCGGCAAAGGTTCCAACCACACCCGTTGACTACAAGCTTCTGAGAGAGACTTTCGAGAAGTCGGTCAGGAAGCGGTTGATGGCTGAGGTTCCATTCGGTGTTCTTCTCTCTGGTGGTCTAGATTCAAGCTTAGTGGCTTCAATTGCGCAACGAGAAACTTTGCGCCTGAAAGCTGCTGCTTTGGCTCAAATGCAAAATGGAAACCCTAACGGACGAGCCAGCCCTGAAAACGAGGACGAGGATAAGGGAGAAGGCCTTGTTGGTATTGATGCTGAGGGTGACCTTTCAACTCTGACCTATTTACCGAGACTCAACTCATTTTCCATTGGTCTCCCAGGTGCTCCGGACACTAAGGCCGCAAAAGAGGTCGCCAAGTTTCTCGGAACTAAGCATCATGACATGCAATTCACTATTGAGGAGGGTTTGAACGCTCTCACAGATGTTATCTATCACTTGGAGTCATTCGATGTGACCACCATTCGTGCTTCAACACCTATGTTCTTGCTCTCGAGAAAGATCAAGGCAATGGGAGTGAAGATGGTATTGAGTGGTGAGGGAAGTGACGAGATCTTTGGAGGCTACCTCTACTTCCATGCTGCGCCAGACAAGGCAGCGTTGCATGAGGAAACCATTCGAAGGGTCAAGAACTTGCACCTGTGGGATTGTCTGCGAGCCAACAAGTCAACCTCGGCTTGGGGTCTTGAAGCCCGTGTTCCTTTCTTGGACAAGGAGGTGAGATATGCTAGAGATGCGCTGACGAATATTGCTAATCATTGCTAGTTTTTGGAAGTTTCGATGAACATCGATCCCCAGGAGAAGATGATCACCAAAGAGAGAATCGAGAAATACATCATCCGCAAAGCATTCGATCCCTCAGTGCTTGGGGAGGGCGCTCAACCATACTTACCTGATCACATTCTCTGGAGACAAAAGGAGCAATTCAGTGATGGTGTCGGTTACGGATGGATCGATGCTCTCAAGGATACCGCTGAGCTCCACGTTACTGATGAGATGATGAAGAACCCAAAGCCCGAATGGGGTACCGATATTCCAGACAGCAAGGAAGCGTAAGTTTTCATGAAATATGTTCAACTATTCGGGATACTGACAGGTTTATAGTTACTGGTATAGGACAATGTTTGACGAGCATTTCCCAGCTTATTGCGCAGACACTGTCATGAGGTGGACACCAACATGGTCAAAACAGACTGACCCAAGTGGAAGGTGAGATATTCTCCGCGTTCTATGCGAATAAACTGCTAACATGGATACAGAGCCATTGCCATCCACAACCAGAAGTATGAATCAGCACCATAGAAGAGCCATTAGAGATCCAGTGATATTGAAAGAATGTGGAGAATTTATTTGGTCAAAAGTTCTAATATTATCGAAAGAGGAATTGGAACTGACCACGGCGGCCCCTTTTTCCGAGTTTTTGTTCGCATTGAAGGATAAGCATCATTTGACTGTATATAGAGTCGCATTGTCATTGTCATAGATTGCTGTGAATTTAAAAAGATACAGAAACCCTACAATTTGAAACCTCATCTTATGCGAATGCATAATTATTATGACACACTGCTTGGTGAATTGGTGGACGCTTCGTCCAGAATCTGCTCAGTTCGGTTGTCTTTCCTGACCACCTCTTGACCAATCAAATCAGCACTCGGTGGGAGTCCGTGTGGCCCCGTGAAATTCCGTTGAACATCTGGTGGAAAGTAAACATCTCAACTTCAGTTCGACTTTCTTTCTTCAGTCACAAACCACCATTCCTCTCTCATCAATCAATTACCTTCACAATATACTTCACAATGTCTGTCCCTGCTTTCACCGATATCGCCAAGGCGTCAAATGATGTAAGAGACCTGGCGCATCCAGCATTGGAGGATTGATGCGAACAGCTTCATCTCAGCCCATTGAACAGGATTAACTAACATCTTTTAACAGCTCCTGAGCAAGGATTTCTACCACCTCACATCTACTGCCATCGAGGTCAAGAGCAACACCCCAAACAATGTTGCATTCAAGGTCACCGGAAAGAGCACACACGAGGGAGCTACAAGTGGTCTGGTACGCAATAACACAAAATCCACGCAGAGGAGAAACAAGACACAGTGAGAGCTCGATTCAGAAACTAACAAACATCGTGTACAGTTGGAAGCCAAGTACACTGACAAGCCATCCGGTATTTCTCCACTAGATTCATTATCAGTTCTTCATTTCCTAAAGCTTCTGACGCTGCTGGCGCTCCTGTATGGGATTTGATGGCGGCATATTGCTCAGGTCAAGCATCGCTAACCGCATTCTATCGTCGTGCAGGCACTACCATCACTCAGACATGGAACACCGTCAACGCTCTCGATACCAAGATTGAGTTGAACGACACCATTGCTAAGGGTCTCAAGGCCGAGCTCATGGGTGCTTTCCTCCCAGCCACCAAGGCCAAGGGCGCAAAGGTCAACCTTCACTTCAAGCAAGCCAACTTCCACGGTCGTGCTTTCTTCGATCTCCTCAAGGGCCCAACTGCTATGGTTGATGCTGTTATCGGACAAGATGGTTTCTTGGCTGGTGGATCTGCTGGTTATGATGTTCAGAAGGCTGCTATCACTAACTATGCCGCTGCTGTTGGATACTCTACCCCAGGATACACTGCTTCCATCACCGCAACCAACAACTTGAGCGTCTTCTCTGCTGCCTACTACCACAAGGTCAACTCTCAAGTTGAGGCTGGTGCTAAGGCTGTCTGGGATTCCAAGAGCGGAAACCAGGTTGGACTCGAGGTTGCAAGCAAATACCGCATTGATCCTCTGTCATTCGCAAAGGTAGGAGTTCCCTTGATATTCTCCGGTGGCCCGTACTAACGCATGAAAAACAGGCCAAGATCAACGACCGTGGTGTTGCCGCCGTTGCATACAACGTTCTCCTCCGCCCTGGTGTCACCTTCGGCATTGGCGCATCATTCGATACCCAGAAGCTCGACCAAGCTACCCACAAGATCGGTACCTCATTCACCTTCGATACATAGAGTATTTAAGAAGATATGGCGGGGAGACACAGAGTAAGATAGAGATGAGACTTGATTCCCCGGCCGTGGATTGCTTTGCAGCTGGAGGTCCAGACTTGTTTGTAGTATAAAAATGGCAGGAAAATATGAGACTCACTTCAAAATCTCCATTCTATGTGAAGGTGAATTTCATTATGTTGTTCAACTTGCTCTAAGTCTTACTGTCGTCTCGTTTTCTTCGAGAAAACTCTCTCGATAACCAATCCTGGCAAAACTATTCCAAAGGCAAGAATACCACCTACAAAGAAGAAGTTTGCTAGCGCACTCCTTGGCAAATCTCCTGCGGACACATGGTTCACATCTAAACCTCTCCTCCGCTGCCATCTCTGCTGCTGGTTCTCCTGCGTCCTGAAATGTCCCTCGCGATCGAAATGTGGCACGTCATTCACCTCATCCTTTCCGAATGGACTCTGGCCTGGCCCCATTCCCCCAACTCCACCCCCATTACTGGTATCGGGAGGTGCTTCCGCACCAGGTGCCCCATTCTCCTGCGCCGCCTTCCGTTTCGCAGAGTGCTCTCCCCATCCACCACTCCTGTAAAACGAAGGCGGGGGACCTCGAAACTGGGTCCGTCGTGTGCTCAGCCCTGAGGGTGATCGTCCGCCTGCTGGACCTGTGGAGTGGTACGAGCCTTGTGGGCGGTTGTGGTTGTGATGATGGTGGTGGTGGTGGTGAAATTGCGAGGTGAGGTGCTCCCGGTCGTATTTGCTGCGCTTTTCGGCATTGCCCAGTGTAGCGTAGGCGTTGGAGATTCGCACAAAGCGTGCAGAAGCTTCAGGGTCGTCTGGATTGCGGTCTGGGTGGTGAGTTTTTGAGAGGGTGTAGAATGATCTGATGTTGATGTTAGCTCGCGTGCCAGTCCAATATGTCAGATTTGTATTGTATTGGACGAAATCACGAATAATGCGAATATGTAGAGCAAGTACTTACTTCTTTACTTCGCTTGGCGAAGCATTGGGAGGAACCTGTAAAGTTTCGTAGAAATTCTGCTCTGAACTATCGTCTCTGCGAACAGCGCTGGAATGAAAGAGTCGAAATCGTGGTCGCAGCCACGACTGCCGGGCAGCAGCAGAAGGAAAGGGCAACGAGCGGAGTGGCATTCCTCATCCCGAATATTTGGTCTGTGAAGATCAATGGAAAGGTTGAGAGGGTGCGTGAGGTGAGAGATGTCAGTGGTTTCTGACAGAGGCGTTTGGCGTTCCTGATTTAGTGTTTCGGCGTCATTGACTTGCTTGATATTCACTAATCTCGAAGACGTTAGAGCGTAAAGATTAGATCTACCTCTGTAAGAAAGCGGCACGCTTTCCGCAGACCCCGCCATCCGGTAACAAAAATCAACGCTGCATGCATGTGCTGTAGTCGAGTTTTATGACCTGATTCCATTTTCCATTTAGAAGTCCAGTTTGTAACTAGAAGATACTGAGATTTTGTCTTTCTTGAAATTGGGCACGACCATATAACGTCAAGATGGCTGCTCAGGTGGCAGATGGTTTGGCTAACCTAAAAGGTGGGAGACTTAGCCCCAGGATATTGAAACTGTGGTAGAAGCCGTACTGATGCATCGCAGTCAAAGATCCACTGGCTGTCATGGCATCCGCCGCGGCAGCAAAAGCCAATGGAGATGGTTCACCACATGACGCCGAGGACTCGGACGACGAGGATAACGAAGAGGCTGTTGTGGAAGGAGGGGCACCAGCGGATGGAGGAGCAAAAAAGAAGCGCAAGAAGAAAAAGAAGAAGTCTAAGAAGGCCGGCGGTGCTACAAAGCAGTCTGATCCTCCTCGAGTACTGCTCTCCAACTTATTCCCCAATGGCGAATATCCACATGGAGAGGAAGTGGATTACAAGGACGAGAACCTATACCGGACAACGGACGAGGAGAAGAGACATCTTGATCGCATGAACAACGAGTATCTTCAGGAGTACAGATATGGAGCCGAGGTCCACAGACAGGTTAGGCAATGGGCTCAGAAGAACATCAAGCCTGGGCAGAGCTTGACGGAAATCGCAGAGGGTATCGAGGATAGCGTGAGGGCTTTGACTGGACACCCGGGATTGGAGGAAGGCGACAACATCAAGGGCGGTATTGCATTCCCAACTGGTGTAAATCTGGATCATATTGCGGCACATTACAGCCCAAATGCTGGAAACAAGACACTCCTCGCAAAAGAGAACGTCATGAAGGTCGATTTTGGAGTACACATCAACGGCAGGATTGTGGATAGTGCATTCACTATGTCATTCGATCCCATGTACGACAACTTACTTACCGCTGTCCGGGAGGCTACCAACACTGGTATCAGAGAGGCCGGTATCGATGCTCGTTTGGGCGAAATTGGAGCTTCTATCCAGGAGACCATGGAAAGCTACGAAGTTGAGATCAATGGGGAGACCTTCCCAGTGAAGTGTATCAGAAACTTAAACGGACATGACATTCGGCAATACCAGATCCATGGTGGAAAGAGTGTGCCGATTGTGAAGAGCAATGATCAGACGAAGATGGAGGAGGGTGAAGTGTTCGCCATTGAGACCTTTGGTAGCACTGGGAATGGTTATGTTCGAGATGATGTGAGTTCAAGAGGTCAAAGCAGCTGGTTGTTACTAATTCTGGTAGTATGAATGTTCTCATTATGCGAAACGTACAGATGCTCCCAAAGTAGCTCTGAGGGTTGCATCTGCAAGCAAGCTCTTGAATGTTATCAATAAGAACTTTGGCACTTTGCCTTTTTGCAGAAGATATCTGGATCGCCTTGGCCAGGACAAGTACTTATTGGGAGTAAGTCATCTATGAGTTGCCTTCATGTTTGAATGTGCTAACAATTACTAGTTGAACAACTTGGTTTCGAGTGGTATTGTAGAGGCATATCCTCCTTTAGTTGACAAGAAGGGTTCATACACAGCGCAGTTCGAGCATGTGAGTAGTCTATTATGCCATAATTGTTCTGAAGATCTTGCTAACATTACCAAGACTATTCTGCTTCGACCAAATTGCAAAGAAGTCATCAGTCGTGGAGATGATTATTAGGTTCGGTTCAAAATGCATGGAATGGAGTTATCACATTGATGAATGGCGGCAAAATGCAGGCCTGGTCGTTGCACCAAATGACGGCTTAGAAAAGGTATTCCCTAAATGAAAATGGATGATATGACCACCAGATCTCCTTGGCTTCGTTTCCGCTACTCAAACTTTAAGAAATGAGCATTTGATTTGATGATCCTTCAACCGTTCTCGACCCTAGGGGAATTTAACCGGCGAACGGGCAAGCATTGGTTGAAAGCATTGTTTGGTTGATGATTTTCTCTCCGCAAATCTTCCGACGGCCAAGGAGTGTTTCAACCATATTGCGGGAGATCACTTACAGGGGCGATACAACTTAATTCCAATCTCGAACAAGGAATTATTTCCACTTTGCGGGGTTTTGTGATTTGACTGTTTGCTGATGAATCTCGGCAAGTTTGAAGGATTCTTGAGGAAAGCATGGTTTAACTATGGTTGAGTTTATGGCTTCACTTTGACAACTCACGGCACAAAGGTCAAAACCGTCAGATTTCTTTTCAACCGTTTGAGAGAAACAAGCACATAAGGCTGCATCTATGAGAGGGGTAGTCTCATGTCTCCACATCTCACCTAGCTAGGTTTGAGGAAGAGTGATGTTACAGTATGTGATATGAGTTTCCGGAGGCGGCGGGCGAGCATCGTTCATCTCATCTTGAGTTTGTCTTACGATATGGCACAGCTCCCTGTATCGTTCATAAGAACTTCTCTTCCCCCACATGTACAGTCTTCTTTTCCTCTTCACGTTCTTTCGAACATCTCACGTTCCTTTCACACATCGAGCACTTGTGCTCCTAACAGTCCTTACTTTGCAATTCATCCAAAATGCTTTTCACCAACGCTTTGCTATTCATCGCCAGCTGTGCTGGCATCCTCGCTGACCCAATCTTGACTTCTTTCCCCAACTCCCTCACTCTGTCGAGCGGTTTCGATCCCATCAAAGCCGCCTATTGGACTGGGCTTCCCCATCATCGTCGAACTCCATTCTCTGTCTCGCCAGATGGAAAGTCAGCGTACATCGCGTATCTAGATTCTACATATGCCAAGGTGGTGGTGCAACAGGTTGACACTACCTCTTTCACGGCTGTTGGTACGGCTTATACTACCCAAGGGTATGAAGCCGCTGGTTTGGTGGCGCAAAATGATGGGTTTGCCTTATTGGCGAATGTCAAGGCTACGGGGACGACGGATTTGCCTCCTACGGCTCAATATATCACTGTGATTGTCAGAGTTAAGGCTGGCGTGGAGGCATGGAGAACGCCTCTGAATGGACCAGGTGTTCATGCTTCTGATATGGTATGAACACTCGTTGTATCTTTTGAGAATATGATGCTAACGGCCTACTCAGTTGACTGCTACTACCGATGCCAATGGAGACCTAGTGTACTCTGAAGCCTCCGGTTTATACGCTGCCTACTTCGTAGTCACAGGTAAGTGATACACAATTCTCATCAACCATATCAACTAACATCAACCAGCCTACACAACCGACTACTCTGGCCATTTTGGAGACTCAATCCAATACGTCTCCGAGTCCACCGGCGCCCTCAAGACCATCACCGGCGCCAGCAGTGTCTTCGGATGTTCGCACAACACAGGCATCGGTCTCGAAGCCGCAGACGCTGCTCCCTTCGCCTCTGTTTGCGCCGAAGACCAAGGTGACATCTGGCTCAACACCAACACGCAGTACATGTCCGGCGTCAAGATCGCCAACGAGAATACCACCAACGGCGTCTCGGGCGAGCCTATGGGCGGCATGTCGGGCAGCTACTCAAACCTCGCTCTGTTCCCTGGCACCACCAAATACGTCTTTGCGTGGCAATCGAGGGGAGCGCTACAGCTCACTAAGAACGAGTGGATGGGCGATGGCTACACTCAGTGTTCGCCAAGATGGCTGAACCATAACGTCGCTATCGCGACTATGGCCTCGAAAGACAAGCTCACCGGCGCGGAAGCCACCTCAGTCGTTGGTGCCGCTGAGGGAGACAAGCAGGTCAACTGGATCACCTACTCCGCCACCGACGACCACCAAAACGTGCATGTCGCAGCCCTGAACTCCAACCTCTCTATAGTCTCATGGGAGACGCTGTCTAACCCTAGCTGCCAACCGGTACCTTTGTCATGCACAGGCACCTACGCCGGAACCTCGTTCCAGTTCGTCGACAGCGCGGGCGCGAAAGTCGGTGCCGTGACGACCAGCAAGAGTGTTTTCGTCAGCGGTGATTTGGCAATTGTGGGTACTAACAAAGTCTGTTGGCCGTACGTGGACATGACGTGGGATTTGAGCAAGGCAAAAGACTCTGCCACGCCGATTACGAAGATGAGTTTTGCGTGTGCAAGTTCAGGTGGTGAGGTCGCGGCGGTGGTCTCGAGTTCCAGTGCTGCGGCTGTTAAAGCTTCCAGCTCGGCTGCTGTGAAGGTCGTTCAAAGCTCGAGTGCTGCCCCTGTGGTTGTCGCGAGCTCGACTCCCCTTCCTGTTGCTGTTGTTGCTTCTTCAAGTGCAGGATCCGTCCCAGCCATCGAGACGACTTTCGCGGCTTCAGTCACGATCGCTACAACGCTCTCTGCTGTCGAAGAAGAAGCTACCACCATCCCAACATCTGTCTCATCATTCTCAGTTGAGCCATACATCTCTGTCCTTCCTGTCGTTTCAGCCCCATTCTCAGCTGAGCCCGAGACTAGCGGCTCTATTGCCACTCCGACATCAGACTCAGCAGCGGTAGAGACCCAGGTCGTGGTATCTGTCGTGACAGTCATGCCTATTGCAGCCACCACAATCCCAGAATTCACACCAGTGTCTAGCAGTCTCCTACCCGTCGAGACATCGCCCGAACTAGCACCAGAGGAAACAGCAACAGCGACAGCAACAGCGACAGCAACAGCGACAGCAACAGCGACAGCAACAGCGACAGCAACAGCAGCAGCGGTGTTCAGCAATCCCATTCCGTCTTCCATTCCTTTCCCTACTCTCACGGGAACCTACACGGGCTCATGGGGCCCACGAGGAACGGGATTCTTCAAGCATCATCATCGCAAGGGCGGCAAGGGCAAGAATGGCACTGGGGCTGCGAGTGGGACTGGGGTGTATAGAGGACGCAAGTCGTGGACGAGAAAGGCGGCCAGTCCTACTGGCAGCGTCGGTGTGAATGTGAAGGCTGTTGATGGCGAGGGGGAGAGCTGTGATCAGTAGGTGAGTGAGTAGGTGACTGGCATGTGATGGGAGAAGAGGGGGATGGGGACCTAAGCGAGTGGCCGAGTTTTGCAGGATAGGGATCGGTTTGTGTGTTCTTGTATATACTTATAACTTCTTGGATATATCGTCATGCACAAAGAATGCAGCAATTGACATAACGCTCATGATACTCGCTGTGCAGATGTGATATTTTGTATCGATGGAATGCAGGTCCGTTCCGTCGTAGATGCCATGCCGTTGTTGTCTCTTGTTACGTGAATCTGAAAATTGTCCTCCTTCCATACGGCGAGCAGTAGGGCTAGGAATGTATTGGTGTGTATAGGCAGGCAGCTTTGCTTGTTTGGTTGAGATACTTCCTTTCGATTCTGCGTGTATGATGGATGTAGGGAGGTAGAGTGATGTTTTGTTGTGCGTGGTTTACGAGGAGTCATGAGGGTGGGATGTGAGTAGGTAATATTAAAGAAAAATTGAAAGTAGTTGAGGATGAGATCATGTGAAAATAGTTGAAAGGATGTGTGACGGGCAGGGATTTGGGCAGAAACGACAGAAGCAAGAAGCGACAGGAAAATGGCAACAGAGAGACCAAAGAACGAAGCGAAGGCGAACACGGTACGAGTAATAGTCCAAATTAAGCGAGCAGGGTCGACATCTATTCAAGTGCATCCAATTTAGAACAAGGGTGGTGTGTTTAGAATCAAATATATTCTAACATTATCCTGGTATCATCAACTCATATGCTACATGCATTACCCAACCCATCAAAAGCACATCACATCATACAGAAACCCCCATCTATCTATCCGTCTAAAACAGATTACCAATAGTGAGTCTATAAACCTTCTCGAGCTTCGTCTCAGGCATGCCCTTCTTCTCAGCCTCAGCAGCCAACCACTCCTGCTCCTCACGATCGATGCGATCCTTGCCACTGTACAGATCCGCATCCTCAGGCTTGATAAAGCTCGTCTTCATGATGAACTTGTATCCCAAGAACATGATGATGTACAGCGGGATACCCAGGTACGTAGTGATGAAGGTGGATGAGTCGAACTTCGGGTGCGAGCCCTTAGCCGCACCGTGCTTGTACGTGAAGAGCGCGAAGCCCTTGAAGAAGGCGATCAGGATGCTGAAGATCAGTGCACCGACGGAACCCCACATGCCGAGGGGAGCGACGTATGCGAGTGCGGAGTCGGGGATGTTCTGGGCACGGCGAGCGCGCACGAAGAAGATGTGCGAGATCAAGATGGAGATCCAGGTGAGGAGACCGAACATCGTGACCAGGTTGATGAAGTAACCGAACACGATGTTCGATGAAGTGCTAACGCTCAGGAAGGCAAGGAGGCAGAATGCAACAGACAGACCGAGAGCGTAGATGGGTACACCACGTTTATCGGTACGGGTGAAGAACTTGGGAGCCTTGCCCTCGTGAGCGAGACCGTAAAGGGTTCGGGAAGCGATGTAGAGATCTGAATTTGCTGCCGAGAAGACGAAAATCAAAACAGCTCCGTTGAGAACGGGGGCCAAGTTCTTGATTCCGGAAAGTTTAATCGCAGTGACGAAGGGTGATGCAGAGGCACTAGTTTTCTCCTTGTTGGCTGCAATGAGATCCTTAGAGTTCCATGGAACAAGCATTCCCAAGAGGAAGACTAATACAACATAGAAAAGCAAAATTCGGTAAAAGGTGAGCTTGATGGCACGGGGAATGACACGACGAGGATTGGCAGCTTCTCCGACTGTAACACCTACAAGCTCGGTTCCGAGGTAAGCGAAGACGGCTGTGGTGAAGGTCGACCAAACTGCGAGGAATCTTCCTGCTGCACCAGCTGCGATAAATAATTAATAAACTGCTTAGGAGATGCTAGAAACCATGGCGCAACTTACTCAAAATATATGGCTTGAAAGCTCCTGGATCTTTCCAGAATTCGAAGCCTCTTACATGGTGATCTGGGCCACCTCCGCAAACAATAATCAAACTGAGCAAGATCAAGGCGAGAATGACCAGAACCTTGATCGAAGATAGCCAGAATTCGAATTCTCCGAAGAATCTTACTCCGAAGTAGTTGATCAGAACAATCACCACAAGGAAGACAGCAATGAATACACCTGGGTTAACCTTGTCACGCGACACCCAGTATTGGAGGACAATAGAGGCTGCAGTCAAGTTGTTTGGTGTAACAATAATGTACTATAAATTGGGTCAGCTCTTCGCTTCGTAAACTTCGAGCTAGGGTGCTGAATCGATTCAGGTGCAGGAGATAAATCTTGCCCCCAATCTATTCGGCTGAAGGGAGACAAAGTGTTACGAACCTTGAACCAATAGTTCCATCCGAGAGAGAAACCTAAGGCAGGATCCACGAATCTAGTCGCATAACCAGTGAAACCAGAAGGCAGTGGAAGCCAGGCTGCCATCTGCATCTGTTAGCATAGCCTCCTAAATACTAGGATTAGTGCAACATTGCATACCTCGCCCAGAGCAGCCATAACCAAGAAACACAAGAATCCAACCAGGGTGTATCCAATGAGCAATGGAGCTGGTCCAGCCTGAGCTAGGGCTTTTCCACTGTATCATATTAGCTCACCCATACCCAACCGGTCAATATCCAGATTTACTCACGTTCCAATAATCAAACCAGTTCCGATAGCTCCACCGATAGCAATCATAGTGATTTGTCTTGCTGAGAGTCCACGATGGAGGTGATGGTGGGAATCCTCCTCTTGAAACTCTCCTGCGGGTAAAACACCAACTTCTGGCGAGTAGCCCTTTCGCTCCGGAGAGCCATCCGAAGAGTGCTCATGCTTGTAGTCGGCCATTGTTCAGAATCCAACGGTCAGTAGCGGTTGATCAAGACTGACAAGAAGATGTAAGCAACTTAGAAGACAAGAGAGCCGTTGCCAGAAGGGATCTGGGGAAGTTATAGAAAAGCAACATTCCCTACATCCAGCCCCAGCCCCACTGCACGTCGATATTGCGGGAGTATGCAGTTGACCTAGCGAGCCCAGTCAGTCCAATCTGTTCAATCTGTCCAGTCGTTCCAGTGGTGCTACCTTGTCACCTTCCCTATCAGATAGGTGGCACGCACCAGGCTGGCTCTTTGTGTGCTCTTTGCTGGTTCCCTCGTGCCTCGACTGCTTTCAACTCCTTGTAAGCCGGGCAATTCGCTGGGCGCCCAGAGATGTCTTATCAGTAGCGCATCCATAGCTCGGTGTGCGCGAAAATGTTGCGATTTCAGTGCAAATTGGTCACGACACGCCACAATACCAAGGCGCTAGAAGGTCCAGAGAGTGTGAGAAACCCTGACAAACTCTCCAGAGTACCTTGCAAATTTTGCAATGGGAAGTAAGCCCGAGGCTTTCCGGCCAGGTGCATCGAGGGTCTGAACGATTGGCGTTTTGTTCTGTCGTAGGAATTGGTGGTTGGATAGATCGAAGCAAGGTTAAAGGATGGCGTTGAGCTTGAGGTCGACTGGTCAGTAATATGTATGATTCTTGTGCTGTCCATGCTTAAGGTCTCAGCCCAGATGTGAAATGCGACGGGAAAACACCACAGCCGCGCAGCTAATTTCAGCCATCACAGCTTGTTCTCACATCAGATCCTCACAACCTCACAGCCTTGGCTTGATTCCCGATGCCATGTCAAATAATAGTAATATTACTCCATACCACACCTTTCGAACTTTCGAACTTTCGCCTGTCGCTTGTTGAATTATTGGGAATTGAAAGGTCGTCAGCGTCGGCCTTTGCTCGTAGATGTCTAGCCCAAAGAAGACCTTGTCTCCTGATAACCGACAGTAGTGTCCTTGTACAGGACAAATAACTAAACTCTCTCTCCACGTCAAATCTGCCTCGGCCAATTGCAGCCTCAAACACACGAGTAAACACTCCACAATGCACCTAAATAAGCTTGGTTTCCTGGGCATGGTGATATCTCTGCTAGCACCATGGTGATCTTACCATTATCTGTCAGTAACGGCTTCTTGATTCTTGAAATGCATCTTGAGAACTCTTCCAAATATTAGTCGTTCCTTCGAGTCCCCACTTCAAAGCCGTGAGCAGGTGCGGGGAATGAGACAACTCTGCCCAGTGGGGTGTTAGTGGCTCATATAATAATAGGCCTAGGAGTTTTTAGTCTCGAGACTCGTACTGAATGATCTGCTTTTGCACGCAATAATTGATCTCGGTCCGAACAACAGGATCATCGTTATCTTTGAAGCGAGTCGTTCGAGACATATTTGCCTCCCAATATATTGCTTTGAGAAAGGTTTCAAATCTTGGCGGAAACTGCATCATTCTTTTTCCTCCAAACCTTGCGTGAAGTCATCAAAGAGACTTTCGCGCTGGGGCATTTCCTAACCAAGCTGTCTTGCTTCAATTGCTGTATCTTGCTCCCATCATTCACACTGAATTATAACTTTCTAGTGGAGGTTGCTTCTCAATTCTGCCATGTTTCCCCTTGCTATGACTGAATTTGAAAGAATAATTGTTTTGGGTATTGATTGAGGCTCTGAACGACCAAAAAGAAAGCGCTAAGAAACTGCCAAAGAGACTTGCAAATGAGCTCAAGTGATGTCCTTTGCAACATCAAAAAGCTGCCCCATAAAGATATATGAGGCTTAACATAGGCCTTTGGCAAAGAAGGCGGTCGGAAACAGGCCGGGCTATTCATCGTTGCAAGGGGCAGGCACTTAAACGCAATTTCTCACGGGTACTAGAGGCTGGACACTGCAAGGCAATCGATGCAATCTACCATTAAGTTGCACCTGTTGCACTGGAGAAGAGGAGCAGGAGCGTACTTTTCCTCTCATGACTTTCAAGAAATCCGTACTTTCACAACAGACTCGAAGCAAAGCATGGCGACTTAAATGAACTCTGCCAACACAAGAAGCTTATCTCTTTAAAGAACAAGAATATTCACAGTGTAGTAAAGCACTCCATCGCTCATGAACTGCTGTGTTTCTTTCCTGTGAAAGCAACCAAGCACCAGTTTACTCGAATCTTGACTAACAGAGCCAAATAATTTGAGAAACTCAGTGATAGAAACTTTGAGCACCACACATAGCATATGTCTGCTCAGCTCGAAAGAAGAGAAGAGTGCAAATTATTGCAAGTTCAGCAACTGCGTCTTTGATACAGATTTCCTAAAGCTAGACGGGATAGTTAGGCTATATGGGCACTTGAACGCAAGAACGTAATGGTTCAACTTTGCAGATGCTCTTCTATAATCGCAGGTAACTCCAAACAATACATCGCGTTAGAAAGACAGAAGAATTCTAAAGTTGAAGTGCTGCTGGTGTATTTTGCTCCATCGCAAAGAAAGAGTCATCAAACAGTCAAACAGTCACAGCCGCAACATTATATGTCAACTATGACAATAACGAACAGCAGACAATATGACAGAACAAGACAGAATTGAACGAACAATTCTGGAATCTGCGAAAATAGAATGAAAGTTCTTGCAAATAGTTGTATGATAGTGGCTGAGAGAATGGTTAAGTAGGTACTTGTCAAGACTGACTCTTCAAGTAATACTGGCCCTACGTAGGTAAGTACGGAGTACCGTCGATTATCAAGCAAGTCAGAGTCACAATTTTCGCGGTTGAACCCCCCCTCTTTTGTTTAGATGGGATTTCAATAATGGATCATTTTGTTAAATAACTTCTTTATTAGATATCTCTTGTTAAATGATTCTTTCGTTAAGTTGTATTCATGCATAATTTTCTCATGGTTGTAGTCTACCTCGTACCTACAACATCCCATCATTGATTATGAACCCCCGAATGAATGCCCTATACAACCCGCTGGGCTATGGCCTTATGGTTTATAAATTGCTCCATTATTATTATTATTATTTCCGATGACATTCTCAGTTTACAATGAACGCTTAACTTTTCTGTCTCGGTCGAGCACTCCCTAGCTCTGGCAGTTGATGTGCAATACTCTCCAACTCTACTGGCGAAGGCTCAGTATTATCCATTTCTGCTAGCAATGACGTGGTGTTGTCGCTTGATGCATGATCGTTTGGTTCCTGCTTAGAGCCAGCATCAAGATTCTGTGCCAAGTCCGTACGTGAACGTCGTCGACGTCGCCGCATGAGGAACACCGCCCCAAGCGTAATTAAGAGCAATAGCACGACACCAATTGCAATGCCTGCTATGGCGCCTGTACTGACTGGTTTTTTGCTGGATTCGCCGGTCGGCGGAATGGAAGTTGGTATTGTAGACGATGAAGCAGACGATGAAGAGATGCTAGATGAAGTGGTAGCATTTATTGTTGGAAGTAAAACCCCGGCCTGCTCGACAAAGTATTTTGACGAGCCAAGTGACTCGTGGAACGAATTGGTTCCTTGAGGGCAACGCGCTGGCCCATTCGCACTATACCATAACAACTGACACTTGCTACACCAGGACCAGCCATCCTGGGCGCCGGTGAAGGTGCTATTCCCAAGCACATAATTTCCACTTTGACCATGGTCATGAACTCCGCTCTGGGGGCAAGCACCAAGAGAGGAAGAACCTGCGTATGCAATGCCGTAGCATTTATTGCACCACTTCCAGTTGTCCTGGCCTTTGGCATTCATGTCGTTGGCCACAAGTGTATATTCGCCACCTCCCGCGTTGATATGTGATCCTCCACCTGCACAGCTAGAGTACCCATCATAAGCCAGCATCTGGCATTTGTTGCACCAGCGCCATCGATTTTGGCCATCTGAAGCACCATTCCCATCAACAGTCAAGGTATAGTTTCCACTAGCCGAATGATCATGGTTCCCTCCCGCAACGCATTTCCCCAACTTTCCCCCGCCGATCCAAGCCAATCCTTGACACTTACTGCAATATCTCCAATCATGCTGTCCTGCTGTGTTATCCTGGTTAAGTGTGATGCTGTAGTTGTAGCTTCCAACTACATCATGTTTGCTGCCATCCGGACATGGTCCGATACCGTTGCCAATCCACGACATGGTCTGGCATTTCTTACACCATCCCCAATTACCTTGTCCAACATTGTCGTGGCGCAAAGAGTAGTCCCCGCTTTGTGAATGGTCGTGGACACCACCGGATGGGCAAAGTGCAGTGCCAAAGTAGACAAGACCGCTACACTTGCTACACCAGCGCCAATTGGGTTGTTTTATTGACATCCTGTTACAATTATATGCGGCAGTTCGCTGAAGTCGTGGATTCGCGGTGGACGTAAGCCTAGATAGGTAGTATCCACTCAAGGTAAGAAGCTTTCCTAAAGTCGATGTGACTTTGTAAGTGCAGACTATGAATTCCCATATGCAGGTAAACTTCGAGACTGATATTATGTATTTTGCGTGGAACAGCGACTCCGTTGATTATTTTGCATGGCGTGTTCTCGATATATTTGACGAAGTGAGCGCCGTACTGAATCCTATTCTCGTCGCAGGAATAGAAAGGCTCAGTAATAACCGCATCCTGCAGCTACGCCGCTCAAGGATGCCACGGCGGCAAGGTTGCTTATTGGTTGTATGCACAAAACTATCACCTGAAACATAAAGCAAAAAATGCTTGATTTGATGGTGCTGTATCGCAATTGAAATTATGTTGGACTGGAATGTTTCATTGACTTGGTTGTCTGCAACAAGAATCCGACCTCACTACTTAATCGTACCACGCAAGTCTTCGAGCTCTGTGCGGGCATCCAACTGCAAACATCAAACATCATTCTACACTCCGGACTTCCCATAGTTCCCAATCTTATCTTAGATTTTCATACAAGCAAAGCGGCTGGATGGAATTGAGGCTGAGAGCTCATGCGCGACACATTGATAAACCAATATATGAGATAGCTCGATCCGGATAGCTTTTCGCTGGGGTTGTATTCAGTATTGGATATAAACGATCACCAGCTAGATCTAGGAATTTCAAAGTAGTAGAAGAATTACCATTAATATCCCTTGAATATACCAGAGTACTTTTGACTTAATACTATGAGTAGACGAGCACGAGACTGTAAGATCTTACAAGCTGCCTGTCTATGGCTCGCTTAGGGAGACGATCCTCTTCAATCGATTGCAACCTCAACCAAGCGTAAACCTACCTACTTCACAAAATAATGCAAGTGTTGCCCTGAAAAATCAACTATGCCTACTGACTCCTCGACTTTCGTGTATGGCCCACTGACCGAGAGTGATGGTATCAGGCTTCTCAACCTCCATCCAGCAACATCTCGAAATGCCCCACTCTGCTGCAGCCTCATTCACACCACACTTTGGGACTGTACATACGACTTTGTCAATACTTACACAGCTTTATCATACGTTTGGGGTGACGCGACCAAAGTGGAAAGCATCTTGCTCAATGGATTGTCTGTCAACATCACTGTGAACTTGTATTCTGCACTTCGAGACATAAGGGACAGTACCCGTGACTTGCGAGTTTGGGCCGATGCACTGTGCATCAATCAGAGAGATGATGAAGAGAAAGGGAAACAAGTCGGAATGATGGGCGAGATCTACAGTACTGCGAATCATACTGTTATCTACATCGGTGTTGATGATCGAGAACATGAGGATCCTGATGGCAGCCTAGATCCAGCCTTTGAACGTGAAGATCTCCAGGCCGTTTTGAAGAGTACTTGGCTTCGCCGTGTTTGGGTCTTCCAGGAATTGTTGTTGTCGAAGGATCCATGGGTACAGCATGGGAGACGTCGATGGCCATGGAGCCAAATGAGGCATGCAGAAAATACACTTCAAACACAGAACCAAGTTGACAGACTGACTCATGATTACAATGATGGATTAAGTGGCTTGCGAGAGAATTCCTTCTTGTCTTTGAGCCTACGGGGAATGGCTAATTTGACTATCTCTCCTGTACAACAAAAACTTCTCGAGAACGGTACAACCTCTGATGCCTCGATATCCGGCTCAGTGAACACCGACCGAACAGAAATGGAATTTTGGCGCGATATAAATCAAGGAAGAGAGCTCCTTGCTGCAATGTGCAAGTCTCGAGAAAGACACCAACAGGGAAACAGGCTTTCCATGCTTGAGAACCTAATCACAAGGAGAGCTCTTGGTGCTACAGACTCCAGAGATCTTATCTGGGCCCATCTGGGGATATCATCCGATGGTCACAAAGAAGTCTTGAAAGCAGATTACGTCCGCAAATCAACGACTTCCCTGATGAATGATTTCGCATGCTATCAGATTCTGAAAGATCAGTCACTTGCTCTTTTGTCTCATGTGTCTAAGGCCAGTCATCCAGGTGTTCTTGAAGAACTTGCCTCGTGGGCACCTGATTGGAGGTTGCCAAAGGTCGAATCACCTTGTGCATTCGTGTCAGATGCGACCCAAAAGCAGCGGCCCCGCACTCGATGGGATACGAAGCCCAAAGATCGAGGAGAGACCTCCCCCTACACGACAATCAGTAGTTTACATGCTCTTATTTATATCGGGGCGAAAAATAATCAAGTAGTGAAGTGTAGCTGCATTTTATCCTCTGACAGGATACCAGCAAGCAAAGTTGAAAGTTTTCGCCAGCGATTCTCAACATATGTTTCACATTTGGTGATACTCAGCGTAACCTCAAAGTCCTCAAAACAGCAATTGGATAGCAACGTTTCAAAGTCCGACCTTGAGAGTCCGGGCTCACCAAGAGAAAACTTGAATGACATCGATGCATATCCCATGCCGGAAGGGTTTTACGAACTCTGCAAGGAAATTTTTGATGCATGGCGAGATGTTGTTCAAGACGATGATATTCTAGGCTTGAAGGCTCGTCCATCCCCTTACATGGTATGGAATAGACTCATGATAGTATACGGTGTGTTTTCCGAGAATGTAGACCGGCACAATCTGACCCAGGTCTACGGCTGGTCGGTTGATGATGTTGATCTTGTTGAATTGTGGCTGGTTGTATTCTTTGCACCTGGCTTTGCCAGCTTGTTTATTGAGGGAAAGACTCTTGCCCGGCTAAACGACAACCGACTCATCATTGCGCCAAGCGATGCCCAAGTTGGGGATATACTCAGCTTGGGAGCTCTTCTAAAGGAGGACGGATTCGTCAGATTTGATGAACTCTTGCTGTTACGTGAAGCTCCAGAATCCTCGAGAAAACCCTTCAATGAGAAAATACGTCAAACTATTCTTGATGCAGTCGACCCTGGAATGATGCATTTTGTGGATAGTGACTCCATGGATAATAAAACGATCGTTGAGTGCCGGTTGGTTGGATGTGTGCCTCAGTCTGCAATCAGTCACCACCGGTACAGATATAGCGGTAATGACCAGACAGAGAAGGATTTTTCACGACAAGACGAGCCGCAGACGTCAATAATCGCCATATTTTGAGAGAATAGCGAGTTGAGGGCATCACGAGCCATCTTTTTGATGAGCGTGTGCCTTCGCTTAGCACGTTTGGACACTTGGATAATATTTATCGACGCAATTTAGCTGCTGGTTCCCGGATATCTGGCCACGAGCTCCACAAGTCAATTAGTCTTCAAGATAAAAGAACCAGGAGTTTAAGAAGGCTGGGACTAGCTAGATCCCATAGGTGACTACCCTTTGATTAACTCGAGATCCACAACCAATCAGATTTAGAACATTTGACTACATTTAATAGGATATCTCAAAGCATCAAATCTCAACTGGTAGTCTTATTAGCAATGCTAAGTCGTTGAGTGAAATTGGGAAACCTCTTAACTTACAGCATCCTTAATTTCGGTCTATACTTCAAGAGAGATTTCTTCTTGACAGAACAAATCCCTCGGGCGTGTTATCAATAAATCATAACCTAAATAAGGTAATCAGCAATGGCAAAGTTACCTCCAGGTCATTGTAATAGTAGAGAGTGAGGTAAGTACTTCGTCAAGCCATGTGTGAGCTAAGCGAAAGGGACCATCACCACCTCACTCCTCCCCCCTCATGTAGCTGTTCTGCTTCTTATTTCTATTGTTTTATCCTCTACTCCTCTATATTATGTGACATATCTACATCAAAATCAACATCGCTATTCCCACAACCAACATTCTTGACGAAGAGACGGCACCCAAATCCAAACAATTATCCATCGCAGGTAATAACCACTACCACACATTTACGAAACGTCAGTAACCAAGCCATCACACTTTATCCAAAAACACCACGAGATATCACGGACACACTCCAATTCCTCCAAGGCAACATGCCAGTCCTCGGTTCTCTCACCCAAGAAGAGCGGCAATAGAGTCAAGACACCCACGGGTTGTAGTCTCAGCCCAAGTCAAGATGCTGCTCGCTCTCGAAACCCCCGGAATATGCCAGCGAGTTCCAAGAACTACGTCAATATCTTTCGTTTATCTAGTTCAGTAGAGATCGATAATATTGATGCCTCTGAGACCACAAGCTCAAATCGAGGAGTTAGTTCCGATCCGAGATTTTCAACATAGACAAGGCTGCTGAGAATAAGGTACGTTTGCTGATAATATTAGCTCGTTTCAAGTCCATGGTATTGTTGCTGAAAAGGGGAGAAGGGCTAAAGGATGAGTGCGGAGGACTATTGCATTGATAGACAATACTGGTTGTCGTTATAACTTTGTACAGAAGTCTCGTAATGATGGGTTAGGAATGCACTAAGACAAATTAATCATTCTTAGACTTCTCAAGCACGAGGTAGAGTTTAACATGAAGAACATCAGTGATTAACAGAGTATAGCTGTTGTAGTGTGGATTCAAACGTATCGTCCACCAGCTGCGACGACATGCTCGTAGCAACAGTCCAAGGTCCTACGTGTTAATTTCCTGTTCATTCTTGTGTATTGGATATGACCTTGCAACAAAACACAGTTCAAGTATTGAAGCTCCCATACATTCATGGCATCGCTTAGCTAAAAGACCAGCTCTGTTTTCAAAAATTGCATTATATAGGTACATGTGATAATACTATCTACTTATGCAGACCCATTCATAACACCAATCCCAGGTGCAACAACCATATCCGCATACGTTGCCGCATCGGCGGATATATTCGCGATATTCAACCTATTGCTCGTCATCGCATTATTCACACTATCAATCACCTCTCGATCCTCCATCAATTCACCCGTCAACCCCACTTCATGGCGCCAATACGCCATGTTTCTCGTCCTCAGCTCCTCGTCTCTATTGACGGTGTTCCTCAGTATACCCACCGCACTCATCTTACTCCTCGCCGAATCCAAGATCCTTAGCGACTGCTCTACACTCTCAGCCGGCGAGGGAGGCGTGACGAATGCACGGTTCGTAGCCGAGAGGTACAGTCCTAAGCCAATGAGGGCATCGATCCCCGCGAGGAGCGTCCCGCGATACACGCGCATCTTGGAGTAGAAGAAGTCGATCTCTTCGAGCTTGGTGGCTCGCGCGTTGGCCTGGTGTGCATACGTGCACACGAGGTATACCTCTAGCAGAGCCACGACGCCCGCGAGGATGGTAGCCGAGACCCGCCACTTTGCCCCCTCCTTGCCGGTGAAGAGCCCGCTGGTAACGAGGGCTAGCACCACTAGGTTGAGGAGATGTGGCCCGATGAGCCCTGGGAGCGCATAGTACAGGAAGGAATTCGGGTCCTCGGCGTTGCAGAACTGGCAGTTCGTTATGACGTCCGGACCGTACTGGAAGAAGAGCAGCCGCGACTCGAGCGAGTTGATCTTCGTGCGCAGCGTTTCGTCGTAGGGTGTTAGGCCATACGGACGCAGCGCTGACAGTCGGGTGAAGAGGACGTCGGTCGGAATTTGGAGGCGCGATTGGGTGATTTTGAAGATGTCTTCTGGCGAGAAGAGGGGCAGCGAGCGGATGAAGAAGGTCGTTGCTACGAGGAAGAGGATCAGGAGGGCGCGCGAGACTTGAGGTGGGAGAGCCTGGATTTGGATGCCATGTGTGCTTGGTGCTGCGCGGATGGAATGGTAGTATGCTATTGCTTTTGGGAGCAAGATTGGCCCTACGAAGAGGGCTATCGACTTTATTCTAGACAGTATTAGTTTTGTTCGCTTTGGGTAAGAAATCTAACTTACGTTCCCCAAGATACAGCCATTTTTGATGTTGAAGTGTCCGGAAGGCTGTGAACTTTCAAAGACACGGTTTATGTTGTCAGCCCTGTGGTGGGTATCGATACAGACTAGACTGAATCGAGCGTAGTGGGATCTGGGTTTAGCTTCAAAATCAAAATATCCTTCACGAAAACTTCAGTTCCCAACATCAACAATTATTCGATGTTCAACTCCAGCGTCACTATTTGGCACAAGGAAAGAGTTGAGTGTATGGTTTGTATTCTCATGATGCTACAATTTGTACACCAATTACCAGTCACGCACAGGTGAAAGCCTCCTCCCTTCATAAGATTTACACCATCCCTCCCACCAGTGGCACTTTCGAAGCTTTGGCGATCCTCTCTTCCATGGTCCTCATAGTCAAAAAGTATGCCCAGATCAAGCCCCAAGTACTCTGCCAAGAGTCATCTCTGTCGTGTTGCAAGATCTCAGCTTCTCGAAGCAATGAGGATCTCTGCGTCTTTTTTTTACGAGAGACAAATTTTTCTTGTCCTAGCTAGTCACTTCGTAGAAGTGAATCTTTTTTGAATTGATTTATGTGCGACCTACGTATAATGTGCCTATAATTCCTTGACCGGTGTCTTCTCCGACTTCTCACTTGGAACCTTCATCGGTTGTGCCTTGCTCTTCTGTGCCATGTTCGAATAAATCGCAACAATGGCAACAATGGCATCGCTGACCAGAAGAATAATTGCCCCACATGCTAATCCCCACGCTTGTATGCTGATGCTACCCAAAGGTGCTCGTGGGAAAGACAAGAGCCATTCGGCATAATATGGGACCCAGCCCTTTGGAATCCAGAACATAGCTTGTTTCGAGTACCAAAATTGTAGGAACATTCGCAGGCCGTTCATGCCTATCCAACGCAGAGCATTGACTGCGCTTTCGAAGGTAGATTTGAAGCTGTCGTTGGAAGTTTCTGTGGCGATCGTGTTAGCCTTGAGCACAGAAGTTGATTGAAAAAGCGCAAGAAGGTACATACTGCTTTTCTCCAGCTGCTCCAAGACTTTGTCATGTTGTCTCCGTAGCTTTGCCCATTTTGCAAACTGGTCTTGACTACTCGTCGCATTCAGTTCAGTTCGCAACCTCAAGAACTCTGCTTTGAGAGCCTTCTGCTCGGGCGTAGTCGCTGGTGATGATACTCGAGAGTACAAATTCCAGAGCTAATTTGTAGGTAAGTAATATGCGGAATGAAGTGCGCGAGCATTTACGCACAATGGTATTTATGGTGGCAGCACCAAACGTGTTCACCAGGTGAATCAAGAGCTGGAGAGCAAAGACGACCACAAGAAGAGACGGCATTGCGGGATGTTTGGTGGCAGATGTATATGTAGCAAGAACTGTACCAAAGGATTCGAGAAGAGTCAGAGACGTTCTTGTTACGATCAACGTATCCTCACAAATCTGATGCAATTGCCAGCAAGCCAAAAGCCTCGCTAGTGCAAGGCTACGACTTTCTGCCGATGTGCGCTTCGAAGTAAAGAACTCCACCCTCATTCACCAACACTTGTACATTGTTCTAGAATCTCATGATGTCAAGAGCTCTCGATGCCGAGACGATTGCAGCAATGCAGAAAAATTCTGCATCTGCTTACAGTGATATTGCGAAAGTCTTGAGCACAAGGAGGGGAGAGCTGCTTGAGATTGAGATTCTTGGGAAAAGTCATCCCTTTCCAGCAGGAGTTGGAGTTCTTGTCGATGGACACAATATTGCTATTTCGAAAGTTAGTCTTGTTCAAGCGTTTTTGCGTGCTCGTCAATTGTTATTCGAACATTTGAAAGCTTCTTCGTCGGAGAGTGGAGAGCAACTTCAGGCTGCAACTGCTATCGTTCTTCTCTTGGATCCAGAACATCTTACTGCTGCCAATACAAGAAAAAGACTCATTCAAGAACGTCTCTTGCGCTCACGAGGGGAAGTTGAAGCTAGTTTAAAGGATGAGCTGTTCCTTGTAGATAGCTACCTCACGTCACGTCTTCACCGGCACACCAAGTCACCAACTCTTTGGAGTCACCGTCGTTGGATATTGAACGTCTCACAGAAATATGAGCTAGAGCGTGATATCACAAAGGAGCTCAAGTTGGTGGTTCTAGTAGCTGCTGAGAGACATCCTCGGAATTATTATGCATTTTCTCATATGAGATGGCTTTGCGAAGCTTTCTCAGGAAAAAGGACAAACATGGACTCATCCACTCATTCCTCCTCGAGCCAGCACGCGGATCTCGTTTGCATCGTCAAAGATTGGTGTCTTAGACACCCGTCGGATACCTCTGGCTTTTCATTTCTCCTATACTGTCTTACAAGAACGCCTACAGGTTCGAGAAGTGCAATTGAGATATCCAACGAACGATCGTTAGTTCTCAGAGATGTGTTCAAGCCTGCTCTGTCGTTCAAGTGGACCCATGAATCTGTCTGGGCATTTCTACGGACATTGGTTGCTGCTGCAGGAACCTGTGAAGGCGACGTGGTGGAATTCCATACGATAGTAAAGACGATTCTTGGTGCGGCACCAGAACACAAAACAATCCAGGCTGCTGATGAATGGTGTTCGAGATACCAGACAAATTGAAAGGACATGGAATCCAGACCAAGCACGAAAACAAAAGATGACAGCAGCAAGATGGCCTATTTTTTGATTCGAAACTTCTGGATCAAAACGTTTCGAGATATATTTGATATAGAAGTCTCTTGGCAAAACCTAAGATGTCGAATAACCTCATACTTTCCACGGCATTATGTGGTTTGAAACATTCATATCATTTATTCAGAATCTCCGCCAGGGCCCCGGAATATATTCGAAATCATTCCCCTGTCAATATCAATTTGGCTGAATTCACAGGGACAAGGATGTTTAGATTGACAATGTTAATTTTTGACAGAAGCGAGAGACATGGATTAAAAATATCGATGCGATGTGGAGTGAGAACGGCGTCATCGGCAACGTTGTCATGCAATGTGGCACGGTCCGAGATGTGAACTTGAACTTGAGCTGGAGTGAATGAATGCTTGGTATATTTTGGACATCTTAAAGCTTGAAACTGATTCTGCTTTGAATGATCTGGAAACTGCTTGACAGTTGATACATGATGTTGAGACGAAAGCCGCAGCTAGAGATTTGGTTCAATGATACGAAGATACCTGTCCCCAGCAGCATCATTGTTGGCACCAAGTCGAAGACTCCTTGAACCCTCTGAAATCCAAGAACACCAAAGCATTCGCCAACGGAAGCTGGAGAGGCAAAAGTGTAGATATTTTCAATGGTGTGTGGCAATGAACGTTGGCCGAAAGTTCTATTTCAAGATAGAAGACATAATACGAACATAGCGTATCTTCATTCCTCGCATACTCGTGGCCGTTGCAACTCGGCGAGGATGCCAATAAAGATGGCTTGAAGGCAAGAACTCGTATGCGATTCGTGAACGTGCATACTGTACATGATATGATGTATCTCAAAGATGCAGCAAATTCTCGACGTCTGATGTTGTGCTGGACCAAGGAAAAAGAATTGAATGAAAGACGAGAGCTTCCAGATCTTAGTCATCTTACCAATGGGTGGTCCTGAACATGTAGGATTTCACACCAGTTTGCGCCTCCGCCATCGAACTTGGCTGAATTTGGGTTAGACGCGCCACTTGGACCAGCAAATAGCAAAGAGATTGCGCATGCTTCGAAGGGTCTTGTTGCCGAATGTCAAATCAGAAGTCGACAGCAGGTTGTGGTCCAGCTTGGATGGTATTCTTGGTTGCTTGAGGGTCTTGAACATCCTGAAAAGACTCGAGTCTTGAGGATAGTCCGCGTTTGTGTCTGCGTCTCCTCACCCCCCCTGTGGAGTGCGCATCACCACAATTCGATTTCCCCCTCGATGATTTCCATGGCTACTCGCTCTTTGAAGATGGGAAGCTTGTGCCACTGATATGAAGCTTTTCTACGATTGGATGAAACCCTGGTTCTTCCTTGAAGAATCCGGCTTTTCCAGCTTTTTCGCACCTGTGCATGCAAGAATGCAAGACCATATGTCCAGATGGGGTAACAAGTCATCTTTACCCGGAAGATAGCGCTGGTTTCACTATCAAGCCTGGTTTATACAAATGCATGAAGCTTGCATCGTCGCTCCCGAACAGACCAGTGGACGACGGCGGACGACGGACTGCAAGTGTGGCAGAGATTTGGTGGTGTATCTGAAAATCTTAGACACCTTTTGAATGGTTCACATGTTGGGATAGAACTGTATGGTACATATAACAACAAGTATGCGGTATGTCGATACACAGATTGGCTTACAAATCGAGACATAGACTTTTGACATCTGCTGTAGATGAGACGCCTATCTTTCACAAACGTTTCACGACATTCCCATCGTGCAGACCAGCAGGTGATGTGGTGTGATGATCAAGACTCGCAAAGCAGGATGGACAACGAGAGGAGCGTAGGAGTCAAGCTCATCTCAAGGGACCTGGAAATAAAATGGGTACGAACTGGGTCCGCCGAGATTTGATGGGGAACCATTTTAATACGGACGGAGCCTATATGGTCTAGTCTCAGGCACTAGAAAGTAGGAAAAGTTCCATTGATCCAATTGAGATCCCAGTTCTGCCAGTTTTGGGCTTCTTTTCAGGACAGGTTCCGCTGGGTCCCAGTCACAGTCCCAGTCCCAATCCCTGAGTTCCACACCCAAATCACAGATCCCCCCAATCCAATCCAATCCAATCCCCAATCCACCTTAACCACACTCCCCCTTCCGCACTAATCCCACCCTCGTCTCCTTTCCATCCATCCATTGACCACTCTGCCTTCTCCCGTAAAGTGCTTCGAACTTCTTTTATAGACTGTTCCCTCTTCAACCATCAAGCCACTTCTTTTTTGAAACTCTTCGTTCTCAAAAGTTGGTCGACCACTTCATCGTGTGTTCATTCCTCTAATTCATCACTGTCGTTAAGGTTCCTCTTTGTTCTCGTTCTCTCTTCCTCAACAACAACAAAAGGAAGTAATTTATCTCCAAACGACCCGATCAGATCAGACAAGAAAAAAAAGGTGCGTTGCTTTCATTGCTTGCTTGATTTGCGTTCGGCTTCTCTTCTGCTACATCTGTTACTTGGAAGTGTTTTATCCTCACCACCTGCCCCCTTCCCGGCTGCCTCCACTCCTCTACTTCAGCATCACAAAACTCCACAACAAGTAAAGCACGATTCGAACATTATTGCCAATTGCACTTCACAAGAATACCAGTCTGCGAAGGAACCCCGAATCCGTCAGTCCACAAAATCGTTGTCCCAGAAAGGATCGGAATTCGCGAGCAGATCGTCACTCACTTTTTTTTGTCAACAACCATCAAAACAAATCTTTCGCGCCACCTTCCTTACCTCCCACTCTTCTTCTACATCCAACTTTCAGACTTCTTTCAAACTTTATCAACGCAGACTCACTAGACATTCGAAGCATCCAATTGAGCTGTGCTGACATTGGAGAAGTAATTGAATCAACATAATACCAATCACCATGCTCGTCAATGCCCTTCTTCCCGCCTTCCTGGCCTACAGCGTCGCTGCTGGTAAGTCAATCTTATCCTATCCTACCGAGCTAGCAGACAGCTAGGACGAAGATCCCAGTGATATCTTCAATGATGTACATCGGAGATAGAACGAAGCACAGCTTCAATGGTGAAAAATAGACAGAAGCTGACATTTTACTCTTACAGCCCAGACTGCCTCTATCTGCTCCCAAGCCACGGCTACCATCAACTCCCAAGCTGATGCCACTGCATTGTCAAGCTGCTCCACCATCTCTGGTAGCGTTCTGGTTTCCTCCTCTGCCTCCGGTATTATTAGCATTGATGGACCTCAACGAATCACGGGTAGCTTGATCTGCCAGAACGCTGGCCAACTCACAAGCTTGGGAAGCACAACAATTGGTACCATCGATGATTCATTCACCCTTACCAACTTGACTCTCCTGTCTACCCTATCAATGTCCGCATTGAGCACCGTCAAAACCATCTCTTGGACTGCTCTCCCAGCTTTGTCACAATTGACCTTCCCAACCACCGTTTCGAAGGCGACCAGCATTACTATCTCCAACACATTCTTGAGCACCTTGGATGGTATCAACGTCGACTCTTTGACACTTTTGCAGATCGATAACAACAACAGACTGAACACCTTCAGCACCCAGATCACCAGCGTCGCCTCCATCTGTAACATCAATGCCAACGGAAACAACTTAGTGGTTACCTTCCCTAACTTGATCTGGGCTGCCAACATGACCTTCCGAAATGTCTCCAGTGTCAGCATTCCATCCTTGGCCACCATCAATGGATCTCTTGGATTCTACGGAAACTACTTGTCTTCCATTGCTGCTCCTAACTTGACCTCTGTTGGTTCCTATGCCGATGGCCAGGGCTCATTGGCTGTCGTTGCAAACGGAAAGCTTGCCAATCTGACCATGCCTCAACTCAGATCTGTTGGAGGTGCTTTCCAGATTGCCAACAACACTGCTCTCACTGCCATTAGCTTCCCAGCTTTGTACCAAGTTGGAGGTGCCATTGATTTCTCAGGAAACTTTTCTACGTATGTACTGTGTCAAAAATTGGTGATGTTAAACTAACAGAGTATGTAGCCCAAGCCTGCCAGCTCTCAAGATCGTTAAGGGTGGATTTAACGTTCAATCGACTGCCCAGATTGATTGCAGCAGTTTCTCTGCCCAGGCCGCAAGCAAGAGCATCCAGGGTGTCTTCATTTGCAAGACCACTGCCGATGCTAGCACCCTCGGATCCACCACCACTGGTACAAGCTCCAGCCCTTCTTCGACTGCCACCAAGGGTGCCGCAGCATCATATGGTGTCAGCCAAGTCGCAGCTGGTCTCTCCGTTATGGGAGGACTCCTGCAGATGTTGTTGTAAACCATTGGGACGTTGGCGTTTTCTTGAGTTTCTTTTACCATAGACCTAATCTGCGACGTTCTCATTGTCTTTTTATTGCAAGTCCTCATGCGCACACAACGAAGCCCCTTTTACAGCAACCATCATTGAGCGTTTTGTTCACCTTTATTAGGATTGTGACAGTTTTTTGGGGGGGAGCGTGATGTGGCAAAGGGAAGTGATCAGTTGCATGCACGTTACGACCTTGCTGGGAGTATCATAATGATGCGCGTGGTTACTATGATGGATGAGGTAGGGGTGGAGTTGGAATGTCCTATCATGGTGTTGGTAGATTAGGACCCGAAATTCCATACAATTGTACATTGATCTGCGTCTTGGATTTTGTGACACATTTCGTCCAATTCTCCACGTAGATGCCAAAACTTGAATTCAAAGGTTGACACTAATCGATACATAGGGTTTTGAACCGCTGGGGCTGAACAGGGTCAGTATCATGGTCTAGATTCTTCTTGACTAACACCCTTGAGACGTGACGTGTTGCGATATCCAATGGATTTTATCATGGTGTACAGGCATAAACCTCCTTCTGTATGGAGTGTCTCAAGGTATGCTAGGTTTCTAAAATTTATGTCAATATAGATACGCGCATAGTGCACTATGCACTTGATACTGTTGACTTTTTTTTTTAAGGTACTTGGTTCGGTCCGGCCAGACCTACATACCTCGGCGTCACGTTGCGTTGTGTTGCCGTCGGTGTCGTGTCGTGTCGTGTCGCTGTTCAGGTACTTGAAACATGTTTTGGAGGTCATGGACATGCTCGTGGCTACCTCCGTCAAATGAGTTTGCTTTTTTCTTCTTGTTTGGCTGATTTTGGTGCATGTGTGGATGGATGGTGTTTCAACGCCTTTTTTTTTTCTTGCTCTTTCCTTTCTCTAAGTTTTTCTGAGCTTGTATTGGTACTGGCTGGTACCTGACTGAGGTGAGTATTGTACCTGGCTGGATCTCTTTTTCCCATGCTGTCTTTTGGATAAGGTAAGCTGAGGAGATGGACTTTCCCGTTGTACATCTGCATGTGGATCTTCATCTATCTGGATAGAATGGAGGCTATTTACCTTACCTTACCTTACCTTACCTACATAGCTCCCCAACTTGGTCTATGTAGGTAGGTAGGTAGGTACCTTACAGTCACAAATCATGGACTCGTGAGCCCGGGAGGAGTTCGCCGAGATTTGGGCAACTTGGGCTTGTTGTGGGTGTTTGGTGTTTGGTGTTTGGTGGTTTGCGGTTGCTTTTTTTCGACAGTTGAGATCTTTTTGATTATTCCATTTTTCCTTCTCCCTCTCTTCTGAGATTGGCGATTATTTTCTTTTCTTTTTGCTGCGGACAAGGAAGAGGTGTGTGTCGTTAGCAAAGTAAGGTACTTATGTCTTGGAGGGGTGGCGGAGAGGCGTGATATGGCGTTTTTGGTGGCTTTTTTATTATTTACTTGACTTATTTGCGTGGATTATAGTTGCGTAACTAGGTACCTTATTTTGGTGACGCCCTGAGATGAGAGAGAAGGGAGAGTGAGTGGATGAAGGAGGCGAGATGTTGTGGAAGGTGAGGGTGGAAGGTTGTGGCTTCGTTGGCTTGTTGACTTGGCTTGCCAACTTGACTTGGGTTGGATGCGCGATGGCTGGATGGCTGCTGGGCGGCGTCGTTGCGGGTGTTACCTTACCAGTCAGTTAGTAGCTGTGTAACAGCTCGGAATCTCGGTTGATGACTTATAGTGGAATGATACTGGTGGGATGATGGTAAGGTCGTATGTACAATGAATATGGAGTGAGGAAGACAGGTTTGTTTGGTTTATTTACGAGTTAGGTTGGGAGTTTCATATCCCAAGGGAAGATTGCCTCGTAGATTAACGGGAGGGGATGAGATAACTCATGAGAATCGGGAATACACGTAAGTTGAACCATTCAATTGCATCTCGTTCGCTCGATGTTGTCTAGTCGACGATGTATCTACCTATTTACAATGTTCTCATCTTGTTGCCTGTCACCTTCCCGTTCTACACCTATACTTCTATCTCTGATACTAGCTGATCCATCTAGCCATCTAGTCTACTCTCTTCTATGGAAGGAATTGCCATCATAAGTACGCGTTTTCTCTAAATCGTTGATCGGCTACTCTACAGCTTAGCCTTAGGCGTGTCTTGCTTCGACATGATCTCTGCAACAATACGACGCTGGACTTTTCCCGTTGCAGTCTTTGGCATGTTGTCCGTGAAGTAAACCTTTGTAACTGTTAGCATGGTCATTTTCAACAGCATATAGAACGACATACCTTCTTTGGCACCTTAAACTTGGCCAATTTATCCGCCACCCAATCCTTCAATTCCTGCTCGCTAATCTTCTCGCCCGATTTAGGCACAATAGCCACTGCGACCTCCTGTCCATACATCTCATCCGGAATCGCAAAACTGACAGCCTCGCCTACCTTCGGATGTCTCGCTAACACATTGTCGAGCTCAATTGGACTGATTTTCTCGCCTCCCTTATTGATCAGCTCCTTGATTCTACCAGTGATAAACACGTAGCCGTCTTTGTCTTGCTTGCCTTGATCACCTGTACGGAAGAAACCGCCTTTGGTGAATGAAGACTTGTTCGCTTCGGGGTTGTTGAGATAGCCTGTCGTGACGTTCTCACCGCGAATACAGATCTCGGCCTCGGAACCTAGAGGGACCTCGTTTCCTTCACCGTCAAGAATCTTGACTTCGACACCTTGGCCAATGCCGACGGAACCTGGTTGGCGCTTTCTTGGAGGGAGAGGGTTCGAGGTCATTTGGTGAGCGGCTTCGGTCATGGCATAGGCTTCTAAGACTGGAGCATTGTATGCCTTTTCAAGCTGGTGAAAGACAGTAGGGGATAGAGGCGAGGAGCAAGATCTAATGAAGCGAATATTGGGCATAGTGTGAGGTGGTGGGTTCTTGAGGAGGATTTGGTGGATGGTGGGTACGGCTGTGTACCAGTTTGCACCGTGAGTAAGGAAATCATTCCAGAATTCTCCTGCTGAGAATTTGGCGGGAACAACGACCGAGCCACCACTGTAGAGAGGTGCGAGGAAACCAGCTAGGAGGCCGTGAACGTGGAAGAGAGGCATCACAAGCATTGTGCGGTCCGCTGGAGTAAGTGCATAAGTCGCTTGGATATTCTTCATGGTTCGAGTGAGGTTTTTGTGTGTCAATGGCACTGCTTTGGGCCTGCCAGTTGTCCCCGACTATGCAGTATGTCAGTACGAGTTTCTAATATGTGATTGAGAGGATTGCTCGACTATCACAGTCATGTGGATGAACATACTGTATGAAGTACCAATGCAATATCATCTGGCTGAGCAGTCTCAACTTTCTGGTTTCCCTTTCCCTTAAGCTTCCCCTCTTCCTTCACATCCAGAACCACCTCACTTCCATTCCAATAGCACTCTGCAATGGCAGCTTCATATTTCCTTGCAGCTCGTACAGCTGCCCCATCTTTGGCATAGGATCCCTTTGGTACAAGAGCTACCGCCGATTTCATATCATCGATATAGAACTCGAACTCCTCCTGCTTGTAAGCAGAGTTCAGTGGAGCTGCAATACCCCTCTGCCATGCTGCCGCCAGAAATGCGACAATGAACTCGTATGTGTTGGGCAATGCTATCGAGACAGCTGCTTGTGGAGTGACGCCAAGCTTCGCGAGCTTCTTTTGGAACGAGAGAACCTCTGCGGAAAGCTGCTTATAGGATACAATCAGAGCTTCGGGCTTGAAGGGAATGATAATTGCCGTTGCATCATTACTGGCTGAAAAGGAATTGGATAGGGTGGTTGCCATTGTATCTGGTATCGCAAAGGTAATGTCTCAATGTATAAGTACAGGTACTTTTAAGAAAGTGCTTCGTTTTACAATATAAAAAGTCTTCGGACTGCCCAGCAGTAGATAAGTTTTTAAAGACAATTAATGAGCAATTATGAGCCGTTGCTTCAGTTTCTTTCTTAGTGACTTCTTGAGCAAAAAAAGCGGTATCGTCACCAGACAAACAACAATTGCTCCCACTAAGCTCTCTCCTTATCGCCGAATTTAGGAGGACGCCGCGGCCCCATAACTTTTATGATCTTCATGCAGTTAGATCAGCCTCATACATGAGGCTGAGATCTTGGAATAGCTTCAATTTTGAACAAACATCAACTTGACATTGCCCTACAATACTTTCTACTATGTCGAATCCTCCTGCGCCCCGAGGCTTATCTCTGTATGCAAATCTGTTGGACTCAGATTCATCGACTCCCGGGACAATTTCCAAGGGACCTGTTGTTTTCAAGCCAGCGGATTCTGCGCAGGAGTCGGCGAAGAAACCTCAAATAGATGCTGGTATGTAGCTCGTGAAGTGTTCAGCAGAACAGATGCTGATATTCTTTCAACAGCATCCTTACGATTCCAGCCCACCAAACGACCGCAGTACGCGCAAAAGCCAAAACCAAAGTCCACATTCCCTAAAGCCCCAATAGCAGCTCCATCTGCCCAGCGTAATGCTCCCGACAATGCGACTGTAACGCAACCTACTGCGAGGCCTGCAAAGACCACGTTAGCGGATTGGACGGGTGGGGACGATGACGATGTGAATGGCTACTACGAGGGCGAGAAGCGACAGAGAGGCGGACGGAAAAAGAAGAAGAACAAGAGAGAGGAACATGTCGTGGTTCAAGACTGGGATGATATTTATGATCCAACGCGACCGAACAGCTATGAAGAATACAAACATAGCGACGAGAAAATTAGGGAAATCAGGGAGTGGAAAGACAGGCTCTATGCGCATAGAATGGCTAGGAAGTCTATGAGTGATAAGGACAGCGATGAGGATGATTACAGGCCGCAAATGAATAGTAAGGGATTTGCAGATGCGTACGTTTTCCAATATGCTAATATATCCAGAACAATTCGCACCCCCTCCTGGATTATCATTCGCTCCACCACCAATGGACTCCCCATCAACAAAAGCAGCAGACTCGCCAAAGAAAGTCGCCGAATCAGAATCATATAGTCCAAGAGTACATAATAAAACATCACCGCCGCCGCCCCCACCTCCAGAGAACATATCACCACCCATCCTACCCCCCGAGCCCGTAGCCGCAGGCCAAATATCACGCGCCCCAGTCCGCTACAACCTCCCCGCACCACCGCCAGAAATCCCTAGCTCAGAGGCCGAGCTCGAGAAAGCGCTCGCCGAAGAAAACGAGCGCGACGAGCAAGACGAAGAGCCCGAAGCCACCGAAGACGAACCCCGCTCGCTGCGACCAGGTCAAAAGGGCTTCGCACAGCGGCTCATGTCCAAGTACGGCTGGAGCAAAGGGAAAGGACTCGGTGCCGACGGCTCAGGAATCATCAATCCGTTACGCGTGCAAGTTGAGAAGCGGAAGAAAAAATCCGACGCTGAGGGAGGTGGGTTTAGGGGTCCTTCTGGAGGGATTGGCAAGATTATTGGGGGCAAGAAGAATGTGCCTGAGAAGACGGAGGAGGAGGCGAAGTTTGGGCCGATGTCCGAGGTTATTGTGTTGAGGGGGATGGTAGACGGGATGGACTTGGATGAGGAGGTTGAGGGTGCGGGGGATGGAGGGTTGATGCAGGAGATTGGCGATGAATGTGGAGAGAAGGTATGTCGGGTTTATACTTCTTGCGAAATCAAGCACTAACTGGCAAACAGTATGGCCGCGTTGAGAGAGTCTTCATAGACCGCCACGGCTCCGAAGCCAAAGTCTTTGTGAAATTTACCAGTCAATTATCAGCACTAAGAGTACGTCAACGCCAATTCCCAGTCCAATAACAAACCTAAACATAGCTAAAATTTCTCTAGGCAGTCAACGCGCTCGAAGGTCGGAATTTCAGTGGCAACACGATATCTGCTCTGTTTTACGAGACGGAGAGATTCGAGGAGGGCATTTACGAATGAGGTAGAGTACCAATGAATCGTGCCTAAACCATGTTAATTTCGTGCTTCCTTGCTGCTTCGATCTTTCTTCTGTGACCAACATATAGTGCTCAGCCCTGCATCAGCTCCCCGAGCCGCTATCCTATAGCTACCTTTTCCTTGGGGCTTTTGCAGTTTTCGATTTCGTGTAGCTGCGAAGTGGTAGGCAGCATCAAGCGTAGCTAGCGAAAAATGCCACAATACGACAAAGCTAGACTCGATTACCAAGCTAAGGCTACACGTTTAAACAAAACAGAGTACTCATGTATGGGAACATGTTTGTGCAATTCGAAAATCATTTCATCATCACTTTTTGCGTTCGCTCGCTAAGTACGTCAGCCTGCTCGCTTAATTCCACCAAGCAAAGAACATATAAAGACAAATATTTACACGAATCTCAAGCTCTCAAGAGAGTTTAAGATATATTGGAATCTAATGGCATTCGGTAGTTTCCATGATCCTGAAATCTTGTCTTTCGAACCTAATTTGAAGCGTTGCAATCCAATTATTTCTATCTTTCTCAATACCAATTCCTCATTGTTCTTCAACTCTATCTATCATGGTCGCCTATGCATATTTCACCCGCCATAAAATTCCACCTTATAACCAACACCTTAATCATCCGAGTATTCTTCCATAATCGAACTAAGCGCATCATCACTAATACCAGAAGTAGTGAATCTCTCCATGTCATCAAACCCATCATTCAAGAGTCGTTGCGAATACTCTAACCTCGGAACTTTGTATTCAGCCCTCGCATAATCATGCGTAGCCTCAATCGCCCTCACTACCCCCTCAGGGCCCATACACTGCAAAACTGGACACTCTCCCGTCATCCAGCACAGCTGCAGCATCCTCCTCCCACCATCGGCATACCACAGATTCGCCCACGGTAGCGCATATTCGACACCCGTTCTCACGATCGCCTCGGGCGCTTTCTCCCTGATGATCGTGAATGTCTCCGCCAGGCCCTGGACCGCTGACTCAATGTTGCCGAAGATCTTGAAGATGTCGACGCGTTCAGGGTTCGTAGGGTGTGGACTCGCGAAGGTCTGGCACACGATGCGGTACATGGTCGGGGTGCCGTTGGCAAGGAATGGCCACTCAGAATCGTCGGGTGTGTGGACGGGAGGAACGGTTAAGAGGGCGTTGATGTAGTCGTCGTGAAAGGGAGGCGTTGGTGGAATTGGGGAAAGCCGCTGGTAGAAGAATACACTGATGGCGTACTCGGTCGGCGATGAGTAGAACGCTAACGCTTGGAGGAGTGGACTTTTGCTGTTACTATCCGGGTGAGGTTGAGTCTCTCGACTGGATGTCGGCTCTGTGTGGTCTAATGTTGGAGAATGGAATTGCTCGTATAGTGTAGATGGTATATCCTCACTGTAAAGCTGCTCGTCGTCCTCATCTGGAGTCAGGGGTAGCTGAATATCGAATAATGTTTGAGATGCAGAGTCCATATTGTAATCGTCGAAGCCGATGTTGGACATCATTAGCAGCTGCGGATCAATCACTTGCGCCTCCGGACTTGGTGATGGATAGTGTTGTTGCTGCTCATTGAAACGAAAACATTCATCATCCAGAGTGTCGTACACAGAAGGGTTTTCTCTATGAGCCTCGACGACGAGGTTACTTATGTCTAGAAGATCGTAGACATGTTCGGTGCGTAATGCAGATGTGTACATCTCGTTGGTCGAGGTAGACATTTTGGTAAAGGCGCAAGGAGGTAGCAATCAATGCCAGAAATACGGTGTATGTATATCGAGAGAAGCAAAAAAGCTGAGAGTTGTTTATTACCGAGTGAAATGCAGTCGGCAGTCTGGAGCGAGGATTTGATCTTCAACTAGAGATAGGCATAGTCATTACATAAATTCAGAGGTGGGAAGTGCGCTACTCTTTATAAAGTAGGCAGGCACATCTGTGTTCTTACCTCCCCCAACCTGTTAGATGTACGAATTGCTTCCACCCATCTTGCATGTCTCCTATGAAGCTTACTTCGCTGTAATGATAGGATTCTGTTGGGTGTGTAGGTCAGACTCAACACTTGCACCAAATGCCGAACTAGTGTTCAAGCTTTTAAATGGTCACTCTCCAGATCAAAACAGCCTCCGATGACAGAATAGACAAATATTGGTAGTGTACATAGGCTTTGATAGTGATTAGAAGGAAATGTCATTCAATTGTTTTGCTGCTTTCTGTCCCTCAGAAATGAGATCACAATAACACAAAAGTCTCATCGTTGCTTCTTTTCTCACTAAGCGAGAAAACAGCTGCGGATAAAGATGAAATGAGAAGTCCTACGAGTTTATGACTCTTCAAAATACCGAGAAACCTAGATACCAAGTTCCAATCTTAGAAGGTCATATGAAGAGCCTGGGATGGGACTTTATCTAGGTCTGGTCCACCCAGCCCCGGTTTTCGAGATCTAGCTAGGCTCAATATCTCTGTCCCAGGTCTTGACAAGATTTTACAGAATCGCGCACCCAAGAAGCCGAAGCATAAACAGGCAGAAGAGATGGTAATTTCCGGACAGTTACTATGTCATTCAGACAAGGCTAGTGGCATATAACACCGGATTTGAAAGGGACACAAATGAAACTGTTATTACTACTTGAGGTCCAGCGAGGCCCCATGGTATAAAATATATATATTTGCATGAAGTACTGGCTTTACCACGCTATCAAGCCCAGTCCCATCAACCATAAGATGATGTAAACGCCAGCCGCAATGTTTTAGATATAGTACACGAACCCAAGCTAACATATCGTACTCATCCCCTCTCACCACCTCTCGTATCTGGCCTTGGCGTCGCCGAGCTGCTAACACTCCCACTCCTGCTCCCAGTTGTCGAGCCCTCCTCTGCACTCCTCTCAAGAAAACCAGTCCAGAGATCAGCCAGCGACTCTTTAGTGGTGGAGGAATCGGTGAAGAACTCGGCTGACAACGAAGGCGTGCTGGGTGTGCGGTGAAATGGTGACATGGGCAATCGTAGACTGCTGGTTGAGGCGCCAGGTCTGGCGAGACCTGCTTGCTCCTTCTGTTCATCCGTCCAGTTCAGGAGTGATGCGATCAGTTGTAAAATTTGGAACTTCTTCGGATCTGACCTATCCAGGGCCAGGAAATGCAAAAAGTGATTTGTAACAATTTGCCTAACTAAATTAGCATGTGTTCTTGTTTTAGCGAAAAGCTAGAGGAGCTTACCTATCAACATTATCCTCTGGTTTGGCCTTTTTGAGGAATCTCAACGCCTTTGTAAGATGATCATTGAGAACAATCGCTTCGTGTCGTAGTTTCCCTATCAGAAGATTCTTCTCCTTAACTTCTTTCTCAAACGGTACCAGACGGTCCAATTCTGCTTGCAGAGAACCCTCAGATGCTTCAGCACGGAGTGCTCGTTCATCTGATGCATGTACCAGTTTTTTGAGGCCTTGAAGTTGCTCTTCGTAGGATTCTACAATCTCACGTAGTTCTCGTTTTCGAGCTTCTTGAACTTCTTGTAGAGCTCTTTGTAGGCCTTCTACAGCTTGGGATTGGCTGTCTTTATCAGATACAGCCACTTCATAGGCTTCTTTCTGAGAAGAAAACTGGTCTTCCAGATCTCTGATCCTCTCAGTAAGATTCTCCCGCATGGAGCGTTCTTCCATGGCAAGAACTTCCCAATCACCCATTGCTTCTCTAGCAGCTTCCGCTTCCTCCTTCAACTGCCGTGTTTGCTGCATCAGATCCTCCCGTTCCTGTAGCCAGTTATTCTGGGACAAGTTGTGTCGATTTCTTAGACCGGAAAGCTCCTTTGCCGATTCGTTTGACTCCTGCTCCATGCGTTTGATGCTGCTCTCTAATTCCGCTATTCGTTGGTTGAGAGTTCCATTCTGAGCTTCGAGCTCATCAATTTGCTCCTTAGCTTCTGCCAATTCCTCTCTGTCTGCCTTCAGACGTTCAGTCAATCCATTTCTGATGGTATTGACTCTGCCCAGTAGATTTTGATATTGTGATTGGGCGTGGTCTTTCGCGGATTCACTATCCTCCAGTTGGCGCCGAACAGTCTCGACTTCTTCGGAACTATTGGTCTGGAGTGTCTCTATTTCCTCGGCGTGCTCGCTTTTTATCTCTAATATTACATCCTTATGCTGTGCCTCCACTATCGACATCTCTTCACTGTGCTTCACTTGGATATCCTGTAACGACTTTCGCAATTGTTCCACTTCTGTTCTCAAGGCATCTCGCTCTTGTGATAATGCTTCGAATCGTATACTAGTGTCTGTAGTTTCTGATGCGTTGCTATCCATGGTATCATCTGATGTCTCGGTCGCCGCAGCCGTATTGCGATTCGTAATAACATCATCAGCGCCATGCCTGATCATTCCGTTGTTGTGGCCATTCGTACGAATTGGAATCCCTTCTGGAAAGCGTTCATCCTTCGGTGTATCCTGTATACATAGTCAGACCTTGGAGCTCCTCGAGTGGTATTGGCAATTGAACAGGTGTCATTCGTACCACTGCTGAATGTTCCGAATCTTCAGCTTCTCCGTCCCCATCTATGTTCTCAACAACGGCATCTTTCTCGGTATCTTGAGACTTGCTGAGCTCCCCATTGCTTTTAGATTTCGCGCTCTTTTTCTTCTTGTTGTTCTTCTTCTTAGGTGCTGAGCATTGAATTAGTACTTGGTTGCCATATACGAGTCTCCAAGGCTTTGCCCCAGCAGCATCTATGACAAAACTTACCTGACAGAGAAGCCTGAGAAATATCTGGAGGAGCTACAGCTGACATGATCGGCAATTCTTGAATTGAATAATTTCCTTAGCTGGAGCAGCACACTTGGTCTTTCTGATCCTCAACTTTCTGATGATTGTCGCGTCTGGGCTTCCGGGGCTAGGCTATTTTCAGAAGTTCCGGGCCGCGTGTTGACCCTGTAATCGATCATTCTTCGACCCCACATCGATGATGCAGTTTACAGCCTCACTCTGCACTTCAGCTGTACCGTTATATGGTAACTAAGTATTTCAGGTAAGGTAAAGTAACTGTCAGTGAAGTTCAGACAACTTCGCTATTGCGATTGTTGACAGATCCAAGGCCAGGAACCCACAAAATGTATAGCATGTCTATCGGCTTAAATCTTCAATTCCCTCAAGAGTTTGCTTTCATCAAAGTGCGGGAACCAATAATATGAAGCTATAAACCATTGACTTTGTATCTTTAGCTTAGACTAGGAATGCACTAAGACTTTACTATGAGCTTTCTAGAAGCCTAGATCCCACTAAAAACCACATTCTGAGGTCATGGCATTTTCGATGTTACTTTCAAGGCAGTGCAGTGAAGAGCATGGGAAATTTTCATATCCTTTCATTGTTCAATGCTCTGTTAATCGCGAAAGACTTTCTCCTGTGATAAACAAAATCTTGGTAGAAATTACTATTGTCAGATTCCGATATGACTTCCAATCCAGCACTTAGATCATCCAAAATCGATCCTAGCAACTACATCAAATGGGATACACCCGGTGTGATCAAGATTCCTCCAGGAGAGGCAGAGGATATCCAAGCCGTGGCAGAGCAAATCAACACCATACAGAGAAAGCAGTTTAAAGAACATAGACACATGTTCTCTGGTGAGATCAGCTTCTCTCCATACTTTCGTGTACTAACATCCTGAAGGAACTCATGCTCGTACTCAAGGGGTTGTCAAAGGGAAGCTTGTCGTGGGTGAACTACCTGCATATCTTGCACAGACGGAGTTGTTTGCCAAACCAGGAGAGTTCCCTATTGCTATTCGGTATTCCACGGAAGCCAGCGACCCAGGAATAGATGACCGAATCCCACAACCCCGTGGATTTGGCATGAAGATTTTCAATGTCCAAGGCGAGAAGTTTGAAGCTGGCAAGGACTTGCCCACCCATGACATCGAGTTCAATAGCACTCCTGCACTTGAACTCGCAGATGCTAAAACAACGAGAGAGATATTTGACCTTCGTATCAAGTATGGAGATCGACCAGAACTCCTTCAACACAAGCTTTCGGAACGAAAGGATGCTGAGTTACAGAAGGCTCGAGACCAAGTTCACAATACGCACCTCTCCTCCCTTAGACATTATTCTCAGACCCCATACCGCTTTGGAGACTATATCATCAAGTATTCTCTTGTTCCTTCCACAGATACCCAGAGGAAGCAGCACGAGCAAACAGTCAATCGAGAACAGCATCCCAATGATATTCTCAGCGAGTGGCTTAGGGAGTTCTACTTGAAAAACAATGCCGAATATCTTTTCCAAGTCCAATTCTTGGAAAACCTAGATGATCAACCTGTAGAGTACGCTGGCACTCCATGGGATGAGGAGAAGTATCCGTTTCAGACCGTTGCCAAAATTCTTATCCCGAAGCAAGACTCCTTTATTCCAGCCCGTCTTACCTTCTGGCAAGACCATATCAGACTGGACCCATTCTGGGGCCTCAAAAGCTTTGAGCCGATCGGATCTAGCAATAGGCTTCGTAAAGTAGTCTATCCTGCCAGCGCAGGACTTCGACACGAAACTATTGGAAGGAAGGAAATCAACATCACTAACATTGATCAGATTCCGGATGGTGGATATGTCGAAGCTTGAGAGAGGACGGTGAAGCAGAGGCCAAGACACATTTGTGAAAAGATCATAGAATGCATGCATTTAGGCTATACACAAATATGAATGATAATCAGGGTTTTATGAGATGTCCAGCAGATTACAATTACGACCGTAGATCTTAAGGACACAGTATAGCGTTGTACGATGTGACTGAAGTCAACCTGCAATTAAGCATGGGCATCGTGAGATGGAAGTGTGTGCACTAAGCGAACCCACAGCGCTCATCTTGAGCAGAAGCTCGAGCAAAAAGCAGGATTATAAAAGGCATCATCTGTCTTGGCTATTCAGAAATATGATGAGGCTATCTTCTAACACGAACCGAAGTCCATGTCCATTGCGATCGATAGAAAGCAACGAGAGCCAAGTCAGGGGTATAATAGAACGCCGTAAGACTGAGGAGAAAATTCTGGAGGGACGAAAGAGTTTTGTAGCAAATGTTTGGAAGAATAGGCTAGTCCTAAACAGGTTAGCCTTCAGACATGTGACTTGGTGTCAATCCCAGGTTCCATCCCCATCTTGTCGCGATACCCTGAAACATCCTTGAGTTGAACATCCAAAACTGTATATCTCTTTGTTGTGCTCAACCTTCGATTTGTCTTTCAATCAAGAGAAAGCCTTATGCTGCCTATAAGTGTTACCGTCAATCTTTGTGACGCGGCTGTTCCTGATTGAAAATCATATCTTTGAACGAGCTCGCCACTATAAGCTCAAGATCAATTACCCCGTCAACTGAATAAAAATCTATCAAAAAAAACTACAAGTTTAGACATCTGAAGTCAGGTTCGAGTTTCTTCTTGACGCTTTTCAAAAGAAAAGATCACAATCGATTCGCAAAATGAAGGTTAACTCGTCACCAACCTCAACGCACTCCAAGAAGCGCAAGACTGCCACGTATGATGAAAACCATTACGACGAGGGTGATAAGTATGCAGAGGCAGTAGCTCAGAATACGCTCGCTGGTGCTGATGAGTCCAAAGCTAAGAAGCCTCGTAAAAACAAAGACGAGGAGAAGCGACTGAGACGTTTTCGGCCTAAGCCACCGCAAGCCTATCTTGACAGACTGGATCGTGTTAGGAGTCAACGCATGTTCTTGATTGATCGGGAGAGAAAGCCAAATTCAGATGATACCGATAAGGAGGAGGTGTTTGATCTAGCTGGTAGTACAGGCAATATCTACCGGATCACAGTCGGCAAGGTTCCTAAGTGCACATGTCCGGATAACGAGAAGGGCAATCAATGCAAGCACATTATCTATGTTTGTCTCCCTCTTCTCTGGTTCTCTATGCTGCAAAATTTTGACAAGAATAGATATTGGTCAATGTCCTTAAAGCTAGAGCTGATCTTGCCTACCAACTCGCCTTCCTCTCCTCCGAACTTGATGAGATCTTTGCCTCCGCGCCGGTGTCGCCGCAGTCTTCCAAATCTTCTGACGCTGCTGCCGCTTCTTTGACTACTGATACAGGTGGAAAGAGAAAGCTAATCGAAGGTGATTGTCCAGTATGTGTGATGGAGTTCGAGGAAGGAGAGAGGCCAGATTCTATCCTCTGGTGTAGGGCAGCTTGCGGACAGAATATTCACAAGCAATGCTTTGAGCAGTGGGCTAGTAGCAAACCTGGTATGTTCTCTCACGGGTTATACTTGATTCCTCACCCAGTTTCTATGAAAACCCAGTTGGAGTATTTACAACACAACTAACATGACACAGGAACGCCTAAATGTGTCTACTGTCGTACACCTTGGAAAGGAGATGAAGAAACAGTTAAGCGAATCAACAAGAAGGGCAAACTGAACGCAGAGGGCTATGTAAATGTTGCAAGCGGGCTTGGCATTAGTGGACGGCGTGATACGTCCTCTTACCATCAACCATGGGTTAGGAGCAACAGTAGTGGCAGCAGATACCGAGGTCGGTATCATGATTATGAGGACGACTACTACTGATTACACTTAGCCAATTTTCACATGGTCAGGTGCGAGCATTAGTGTTGCGATTTGCTTTCAAGAGGGGGTGGTGGTGATGACATTACTTTATGAAGTTTCGATTTGCTTTCGCTGGATTTCACGATATCACAGTTGGGTGGCTACATTTGAGCATGTTTTCCCGTAACGAGGAATATGAAAGTAGCGATTGAGATTCGTGAATTACAGCATCAAATTCAGCACGGCACCTGCAAACGCAACTGCCGTATACTCGTCAACAAGCCAGTATACTGCAAATGCACACACCGACTCCCAAGTCTCACTTCCCCTAACATTTCTCCCAAAGCCATTGACGAACATAAGCACAAAAATACCCTGTGAATCTCGTCGGCTCCTTGACAAAGGTTGTCGTCCTGTACTCTTACTAAGGATCATTCCATGTCTCTATGGTGTTAAGCGTGGTAACTGATGCATTCTCGTCAATGCAGAAGCAGCGCAGGCAGATCTAGTCGTCAACTTAAGCGACCCATGCATTCTCTGAATTGGAATTTGGGAAAGTCCTTTAAAGGTGTCAAATGATTGCCACTTGTCAATTTTCTTGTATATTCCCTATTGACGATTCGCCAATATCGTTCGAGGCTCGCTTTGAGGCTCGCTTCTAACGCAGACAGACCATACGAAGTGCTTTCTGATGCAGGTCAAATGGCCATATCGTCTGGTTTTTGGCACCAGGACAGAGGCATAGATATCGTGGATGGAATGATGGGAAGCAGGACGCCCACTTGAAGCAGATATTCTATTCAGATCACCCATGCCAACATATAGTTTTAAGCCTTTCCCATAGCAAACCGAAAGAAAGCACATATTATGAGCTGTATTCCGGCTTCTCTGAGCGGCGTAGACTTCAGACATTGAGATTATATAGGGTACCAAACAGAACACATGGATAGAGAAAAGAATCAAACAGCGCACTTTGGATTACCTCACAAGAAAGCAAAGGCGTATAAGTGTATTCGTGACATGGAAGATATGTCATTATTTTCTAAGGGGGAATCTCGAACAAGTTCGGAATGAAGATGGTTAATAGGAATTCAGGTACACGACACGACCTGCAGGTAGGTGTGTCAGGCACAAAGATGAGGTCCACCAACGGATCTCCGAGTTGAAGATCCAATGTGGGGATTTGGACAAGGGCTTGACCGCGAACAGTCCATCAATACTGAGGCAGAAATACCTTAAGTATAATATCATTTCGTACAATAATAGGATAGTGTCTATCGCCGATTAATTTGTAAATGTATATTTTCCATATCAGTCCTTCAATAAATTGAATATTCTAAAGTTGAAGTTCTTTCGGGTTATTGGAATGTGCTGGTGAGGTTGTAACATCAAGAAACACCCGACCCCATGTTCTTCCTCAGCACGCCAGGATCACTACGCCTACCTACGCCATCGACACCGCCCTGAGCCAAACCTGGTCAAGTGGCAACCTCTTACCTCTGAGGGCTTAGTCCACTACAGTATCACCACGACTTCTACCTGTCGTACTTGTCTCACTCACTCACACATCACATTACTTCTGTATACTGGTATCGAAGAACACGTCAATTTCAGAATAGCGATACTAAAGGATATACTTTAGACGCTGGTCGTCAGCTTGATTCGAGAAAGATCAACGTCTGGATACCTACCTACATTCTCAACAATGTCAGATAGTCAATCAGCACCGCTGCTTGGCAGCAGCTCAGAACGTCCTGCCTCGAAGCATTCACAGCATTCAGAGCACTCCAATACATCTCACGAAAGCACGCCTCTGCTGTTGAGAACCGTTTCAGAGCCACGGTATGATGGAGAAGAACGACCGAATGGTAGATTGCCATCACCCGCCGCAAGATCTTTGCGCTCCTTACAAAACGGAAATGGGGGATATGCACCAAGATCTACGAAAGAAAGCAGACGATGGCCAACTGTGGTAGCTGTTGGTGTGCTTGGATTCTTGATCATTGGGATAATACTTGGAGCCTTCTTTGCGCCCGCGGCTGTGGAAGAATATGCAAAGCAGGCACTTGTGATTGAGCCTACGAATCTTTCGATTGCCAACTTTACGAGCACTGGAGTAATTGCGAGAGTCCAGGCAAACTTCAGGATGGATGCATCAAGGGTGAAGAACGAACACATCCGGAATGTTGGACGATTTGGAACTTGGCTGGCGCAAGAGGTTGAGAGCGAGCAGTCAACGGTCAAGGTGTATCTGCCGGAGTATGGTAACTTACTCATCGGCACAGCGGTGGTCCCGAAGGTCACAGTGAGCATCCGAAATGGCCATACTACTGCTATCGATTTCCTCACGGACTTGGTGCCTGGAGATATTGAGGGCATTCGATTGGTCGCCAATGACTGGCTGGAAGGGCGTCTGGATAAGATCAGACTGCTAGGTAAAGCTGACGTCAACCTGAAGTCTGGTCTGATATCCCTCGGATCTCAGTCTATCTCAGAGTCGTTGGAGTTTGAAGGTCAATCTCTCTACCGTTCCTTTGCATCCCTTATGTTCGGCGAGAAGTCTCTGGTGTAGAATCTATCGTGGCTGTAATCATAGTTGATTGTGCTTTGCGTACTAAAATCCACTTGCGCCTCACTACTCGACTTAGTGTCTTTATATTGAAACACATTATAAATTAGGTATGAAGCTTGCTAATACCAATGTAGGCAATGAACTTCCTGAAATGCCACAATACAACATCACAAAGCTTAATTTCGAAGAAGTACCAATTGATACTTCAGGTCGCCGCGGTATGGCTGCCGAAGTATCACTTTCTTTGGTCAATAGCTACCCAGTGACATTTGATATTCCACCTCTTGCGTTCGATATCCTCGTCCCTGGATGTGATGAGAACGACGAGAATATTCGCCTAGCAGATGCCATCACTAGTGTTATTCATGTTCAGCCACACTCCGACATCTCAGTTGAAGTTGGAGGTATTGTTCGAGAATTGCCGAAGCCTCTTCTTCAAACCTGCACTAAGTCTAAATCAACACCACTTGACCTCCTTTTAGGCAATTACATCCACGGCAACGATACGACGATCTTTGTTCGCGGCTCTAGTTCACCTGACCGGAACACCCCCGAGTGGATTTCTTCAATAATTTCTAGTATCACCGTTCCCGTTCCATTCCCGGGCAAGACATTTGATAATCTCATTAAAAACTTCTCTTTGACCGACACAAATTTCAAGATGCCGAATCCATTTGCACCACCAGGTTCGAAACAGTCGAATCCTGAAATCTCGGGCACAGTCATTGTTACCGCTGCAATGCCTCAGGAGATGAATTTTGGCATGAATGTCACCGGAGTTAAGGCAACCGCCGATGTGTTTTATAAAGGCAAAACGCTTGGTTATTTTAATCTCAAGGAATGGCAGGCAGCCGAATCTGAACGCCTTGAAGGCCAACCCGGCGAGGGCGCTGCAATTCGCATCAAAGCCCAAATCAAGAATGCCCCTCTGACTATTACTCACAATGATGTGTTTAGCGACGTTATTTCCGAACTCTTCTTCGGGGATGATGATGTTGAGTTGGAGATCAAGGCGCTTGTGGATGTGTTAGTATCTACGGTCTTAGGCAACCTTACCATCAAGGGAATGCCAGCAGAGGGAACAGTCCCTGTGAAACGTTAGCAACCGTTTTATTGATTTTCTCGGATCGACCGCTCCAAAGCTGACGAGATTTGCAGCGGTCTCTTTAGGCAGTGGTGGCTTGAGCAGTCTGAATCTTCAGATTGGAGATCTCAAAGTCATCAATACTAGCAAAACATCCTTAAACCTCCAAGCTCGTGTAAACTTCACAAATCCAACGGAGTACTCAGCAGACGTTCCCTATATCAACATACATATACTCTGTAATGGGTCGGTCATCGGCAGTGGGACTGCACAAAACATCAGCGTACTTCCTGGTAACAATAGCGATATCCTCGTGTCGGCAACATGGGATCCTTCTGCTATGGGAGGCAAGAACGCATCAAAGATCGCAAGAGAATTTCTATCGCAATATATTTCCGGCTACAACACCACAATGTCATTTCAGACCCATGAAGGCTCGATACCACACCAACCAGGGCTCGGCAAAGCATTGAGCAGATTCATCGTCGAGATTCCTACACCAAGACTTTTCGTCCCTGAACCGGGCCATGATGGTGGTGAAGGAGACGGCCACAAACCACATTTCATTGATGATGCAACTTTTCATTTATTCTCTTCAACTGCAACATTCACGCTCATTTCACCCCTACAATACAGCACCATATACATAGACAGCATCAACGCAACGGCTCTTTACAATCATTCCGAGCCAGTTGGCCGGATTCTCTACGATCTTCCTTTCAAAGTTCCACCTGGACGCAGTCAGTCACCGAGGTTGCCTGTGGACTGGTCTCTTGATTCTGTTGGGTACGAAAAGCTCCGGGAAGCATTGGGCGGTGGATTAAAACTAGATGCTAAAGGCACGGTTGGCATTCGGCTGGATCAATGGACGGAAACGGTGTGGTATGAGGGATCGGGCATTGGCGCGACTGTCAAATTTTGAAGGAATGATTAGGTGGGTGGACATTGTTATTATACATGTGTGAACTGCATCGGTACATATTGGATATTCTCGTCAAGGCGTTTATGGACAAGGAATAGGTAACAGGCACGGCACAGGAACAGGCGCTTTAGAATTTTAGGTTTCATGCCTTCGAAAGCGCTCAATTAGTAGAACAAGAATTTTTTTGAACTATCCTTCTTCTCCAGGTGTAGTTTGATTCGCTTATTTCTCAAAGTGCCTGCCAGAAAGTGAAAACTAAAGTGACGACCCCAACTCCGTAAAATCGCAGACCATTTTTGCCACGTGAGTGAGTCCGACTATAATGTAGGTATCTAAGTATCTATCCAGGGGGCAGGGTGCTGGCGTCAACAATGTCATCGGCGTCCTTGAACATTTCTGTGTCGTTGGGGCCGTGCAGTGGGGAACGTGGAAGAGCCATCAGACCGGTTCGTGCGGACTCGAGAATTCCGAAGGGAGCGATGAGCTTCATGAAGGAATCAATTCGGTTGGGTTTGGCGGAGCTGGATATTTTGTTAGTTGTGTTTTCATGTGATCATGCGAGCCAAGACTGAGAAGGACTTACAGTTCAACAATGCAGTTGTTTGTGCTGATATCCAAGACTTTTCCCTTGAATTGATGCGTGAAATATGTAATGGACTGCAAATGCTCATGCTTGTGACGCATTGCCTGGGAAATAGCCAGCTTAGATGGGTGAAAGTCATCCTCACTTCGGCTTCCGGGCCATTGCTCTCCCTCGCCCTCACCGTCACTAGCTGTGATTTCTCTGTGGTGAGCCTGCAGCTCTGCGTACCACTCTGGACCCAAGATATTGATCTTTGCCAGCAATAGTTCACGCTGCACCAATGGTGAAGAAGTATAATCCAGCACTGCCCACACGGGAACCAAATCCTCCAGCTGTCGGCGAGCTTGCTCTACCACTCCATCCTGGCCGGACAGCACGATAGTCATGCGCGAGAGGTCCTCAACCTCGGTATTGCAGACAACCAGCGAGTCGATGTTGAAGCCCCTCGCAGCGAGGATACCAGAGACACGGGACAGCACACCAGGCTCGTTCTGCACGAGGCAGTTGAGGATGTGTCGCTTGGGGGGTGTGATGGAAGGTGAAGGCGTCTCGTAGAGGATATTCGACACGGCTGCCGAGGCGGACCAGGACGGCGGCGCGTCAGAGGTTGGAAGGGGATAGATGCGTTTGTGCAGTGCTTTGTAGGCGAGCGCTGAGGTCGAGGAGGCCGTCGATTCTGTGCGGGTTTGCTGCTTTTGGAGGGGAGAGATGATGGCTCGTGGGATGTGTTGAGGTCGTAATGTGCGTGCTGAAAGCGCCTGGAGGGCTTTGCGGGACGCCATTGTGTTGGTTGAGCTCAATTGAGATGTGGGATCTGAGATGGATCTGACAATTGACCTCAAACGTTGACAATGGTCTTGAAGGGAGTCATCCAGACAAGGAAGATAAAGTGAAGCCGAAATCGCTAAAAGTTGAAAGCTGGGGAAAATTCGCGGATAAATTCACCCCCTGGTCAAGCTAGGTCGAGATTTAGAAAGCCTCATTTTCGGCCGGATGATCCACTGCTTTGCTGCATTCATCTGCAGCTACCACGAACTTTTTATTCCTTTGCGCCTAAAGCACAATAAATACCCCGACTTCTTTCATTTTTCTCGTAATTCTAGCTAGGCACATATCGATACTGCGACCATGGACGATACAGAGCGACGAGCCTCGAAGCGCTCGCGGTTTGATCAGAAGGAACCCGAACCAAAGCGAGCCTCGAGATTTGACAGACGTTCGCGATCACCACCAGCAGTCAAGCACGAGAGACGACGCAGCAGAAGTCCGCTTCCAAGAGCCTCTGGTAGCCCTCGACCTGAAGTTGTCAAGAGAGATCCGGCTGAAGCTGCTGCTGCCGCAGGTGTGTTTTGCGATCGCATTCCTCAAAGTTGGGAATTGTTAGGCTGACATGTGTCTATAGCTGCTGCTGCTGCCAAAATCAATGCCTCGATCCAAGCAAAGAAGGGCATTCAACATGTCGACGTCCCTCCCATCAAGTCTACACTGAGCCCAGGCACTCCCGCATCACCCAGAGCTTCCTCTGGTAATAGTGTTGCCTTGGTTAATGGTGAGATGTACATTGCAGATGGCGACTATATCCGAGATATCGAAGTCAACGACTTGCGCAACCGTTATACACTGACTAAAGGCTCTACTCAAAAGACGGTAAATACTCCTTGTGTTATACTCCACTGATATATCAGGCTTTTCTCGTCGTGTCAAAATGCAACTAGGGAGAGGCTAGCAGTTTTGCCCTGCCTACATATATTTCTTTTAATACTCCTTACCTTCTTGTGTGGAATTTTCAAGCTTACTGGAAGCGCGATAGCACACTTACCACAAACTCCTCATTGGCACCTGCTGACTCCCGCTGTGTGACATCTAGATCAAAGAAGAAACTGGTGCTGGTACGCATACCTACCTTACAATTTTACGTTTAACTTTTAGAGAGCTTCATGTTGACTTTTCAAGATGTCACTACGCGTGGAAATTACTATCCCGACAAGAGCATGGCAACTGCCGCTGTGAGTGTCTTCCCTGTAAGTGTTCGGAACCCTACTGACAGCGCCTTAGAATCCACCACTTTACCTCCACGTTACAAGCACCACCAAGAGAGGCCTCGAGCAAGCCGTCCAGAAGATCGAAGAACTCATGAAACAAGAACTCCCTAACTTAGTTGATGAACGCCGATTCCGTCGCCGTGAGCCTGAGCAGGTTGAGAGAGATGAGTTTGGTAGAGTGAGTATGGTAGATTCCAAAGCAAGATTATGCTAATGCAAGAGATAGCGCAAATGGCCAGAAGAGAAGATCCCCATTGATTTTGAATCTGTCCCGGGCTTCAATCTTCGTGCTCAGGTAGTTGGACATGGTGGTGCTTATGTGAAGCACATTCAGCAAGAAACTCGATGCCGTGTCCAAATCAAGGGCCGTGGTTCTGGATTTATGGAGCATGGCTCAGGTGCAGAAAGTGATGAGCCAATGTATCTTCATGTTGCGTAGGTATTATGAGCTGATCCGACTTTATGGTGCTAACATTCATAGGGGTCCCGATCCAGTCGAAGTTCAAAAAGCCAAGGATCTTTGTTTAGATCTTTTGGAGAACGTACGCAGTCAGTATGAAGAGTTCAAGGCTCGTGCGCCTCCTCAGCGAGGCTATGGATCTCAACCTTCTGGCTATGGCGATCAGCAACCGCAACGAGGTGGATATGGCGATCGCAATGAACGATCTCATTCTAATTCCTATGGAGGTTCTGGTGGAGGTGGTGGTGGCTATGGAAGTTACAACAATTCAGCAACTCCAAGTCACGACATGGCGAGTCCAGCAACTCCTGCGGCCCCAGGCGCAAGTGCTCCTGCTGCAAATGCCGACTATGCTGCTCAATACGCTGCGTACTATGGAGCAGGCGCTGATCCTTATGCCGCTTATGGTGGTTATGAAGCCTACGTTGCGTACTACCAACAATACATGGCTGCTGTTGCTGCTCAACAGGCTGCCCCTGGTGCTCCAGGTGCAAGTTCTGCACCTCCCCCACCTCCCAGCGAAGCACCTCCTCCACCACCTTCAGGTGGTCCTCCAGGTTACAATGCTGTTTGTACCCTTTCTTCTTACTGATCAATAGAAAACTGATGATGACAGGTTCCGCCTCCTCCCGGAATGTAACGTGTGAGATCACACTTCGATAGGTTTTTGATTGATTATGGAATTACAGGGGTTTAGTTGCCAAATGCAGGATACCTCTCTCATATTGTACACTATGCATGGATTGTCACGTCTTGGTGGTGCACTTGCTTCCGCTTAGCTAGGCACAAAATTTAGTCAATCAAATCGATTATATTCATAACCTCTGTCCAGTCATCCGGGGCATTTTGATGCTGCTCTTCTTCAGTGTCCTTGAAAGTGAGTCGTTGGCCATACGAGATGCAAAGCTCCTCTCCCTCTTTGATGTCTCTCAGTGCGGTGTAGGTGATGAGCTTGTTCTCCAGATCTCGTTCCCAGCCAACATTTTGGCGAATGTTTGAGTGATTGAACATGCTTCCTAACCCGAGTACTACTGCTTGTGTCATAGTGTACGTTTTGGTGTCGTTTGTCTGAGCATTGGTTGGAGTTGATGGCTTGTATGGCCAGTTACTGTGATCTTCAGTGATGGATTCTGCTATCGACTATCTAATACTTACTAGGTGTAATTGTATAAATCAGTCTTTCTAACATGTTCTTCGTTTTCCGTCGGATCCAGCACCAACACAGGAGAGATATCAAGCACCGTCCTGCCTGGTATATCTCTACTTGCAAACACACCTCTTCCTATAACATGTAGGTAGTCAGTAAATTTATCCCACAAAGTGAGCACGTGCCTGTCGAGTGGACTGGGCAAAGAAATGGAGGGGTGACTTGAGCCTCGCACCTTTCGGTGTCTCCATCACCAAGATGAGCCCTTCTGCACGCTGCAACGGGATGCCATTCTGTCTGCCCTTGCCGACACTGCTACTGATACTCCCCTGTATCGACATCGCAATTTAGGTACTATTTTCTGTTCAATACACGGCGGCTGAGGTGAGAAAGTGAGAAAAAAATAATATATGGAGGGGACTTTTGGAAAGGCGGTGGGGAGCGAGGAGGGTGGAACGCGGGTTGAGGGGCAGAATGTGTTACCAGAGGTCGGGAGTTGGAGCTTTAGACTTGACCACAACACTTACAGTGCAACGAGAGTTCATGCGAGTTTGACAATTCATTTTCGATGCGAATTAGGGATCCGTGAAGATGTCTCATCAGCGGGGAGCTTCGACTGTTGATCAGGTCAAGGAGCCTCATTCTGTATCATTGAAAGTGCTTAGGTGAACATGATATCCACGCCCCAAGCCATTACGTTCTCTAACAAATGATACAGACTCTCTCGTCCTTCCCTCTCCATCCAACATCCTCTTCCTTTGCCTGCTCCAGCTGCATCGCCCGGAGAATCGCCTGCGACGTACCCCGCCCCTTCAGCATCCCTCGCATACCCATCCTCCAAGCCAGACGCATTCATCCTCTCTCCGCTCCTCACTCTTCCACCCGCCTTCGGGTCCGCATATGTAGGCGAAACATTCAGCTGCACACTATGCGCGAACAATGAGATCCTGCCTGGTGCCACGGTGCCAAAAGTCATCACCAACGTGCGGATCGAGGCAGAGATGAAAATCCCCAGCTCCAACATACCCATCTCCCTCGTACTAGGCCCAGATACATCCTCGCAAACAGACGAGGAGAGTTCTGGTGGTGACGGCGAGGCAGAAAATGAGAAGGCAGTCGAGATCACCAGTGGGGTTGACCTGGCACCTGCGAAGAGCCTCCAGAAAGTGGTTAATTTCGACCTGAAGGAGGAGGGAAGCCATGTCTTGGCCGTGACGGTCACGTATTCGGAAACGACGGCTACGAGTGGCAGGATCCGGACATTTAGGAAACTATACCAGTTCGTGTGTAAAGGCTGCATGGTGGTGCGCACCAAGACCGGTCCCTTGCCATCTAGTGAGAAGGGAGCGAGGAAGTGGGCGCTTGAGGCTCAGTTGGAGAATTGTGGGGATGAAATCATCACGCTTGATATGGTGGTTTTGGAGACGCGGGCGGGGTTTAAGAGCCAAGGCGTTAATTGGGAGATTGTACTTGATGGGGCGGCGCCGGAGAGGCCTGTCTTGACGCCGGGAGATGTCTATCAGGTTGCCTTTCTGGTGGAGGAGCTGCTGGGTGAGGATGGAGAGGGACAGGCCGCTGTTGATGGAAAGTTAGTGTTTGGTATTTTGAGTCTGGGATGGAGGGGTACGATGGGCAATAGAGGCTTCTTGAGCACGGGGGCTTTGGGGGCGAGGATAAAGTGATAAGATCTGTTATAATGACCGAGCCGAGCAATGAGGGCTGTTTCTGGAAACCTACCACTTGTCACTAAGGGATCGCTCAAAGCCAAAGTCCGTTGATTAGGCGTGATATTCCTCGACCTTTAAGTCCGAGAACCCAGCGAACAACTCATCAAGACCGATTTCAACACTCTATCCATGCCTATCAAGTCATGAATGAACAGCCACAAATTTGGACAAAAGACTCGGGGTTTTGGTCACTTCTGCTGCAACAAACCTAACAGCAGCAGCTACCAACGGGACAGTTTCAAATTTGCGCCTGAATCATGACGAAGATGGCGAAGATGAACAGCATCAGCAGTACGATCGAAGGATATAGCCAACATATTCAATTCAAAATGGAGGTATTTGTGTCTCTAGAGGTAGCTTTATTTGTTGGAGAGAGGATTCCCGAATTCACAAGAATAAGAACCACGGCCAAACCCAGCAACACGATCAAGCTTACTGCCTACCCTACTCTGCAGTTTCAGTACACACTCTCAACAGCAGCAATACCACATCCTTGGATACCATAAACCACCTGCTTTTTAGTCTCCTGAATAACGCCAATCCCAGACTCGTTCAGTCCATGCCTGGGTATTTTGGCCGTCAATATCAACTACTCCTTGCTTGAGTCCTTGCCTACTTCTCCGATCTCCGGCTTAAAAGGCAGTTCGAGCTTTAGTTACCTTGCATACTTAATCAGCATGCATCCCCTTAAGAATTTCTCGATGGGCTTGATCATGAGTAGCTTTTCTCTCTACTATTGTAGTGCATTTTGTCATTGCTCTTCTGTTACTGTACTGAGTATACTGAAACCTCATGCTCACTTTCTGAGTTGCTATTCTTTTCATTCAATGCTATGTTTCTCGCATCGAGTGTCCAGCAGCGTTGCGCACTCTTTTACCTTTTCAATCTCCAAACTGTTGATTGCACTCGCTGCCCATCTCAATTTTCAAGACTTTCCCCCACATGCCTTCCTACCCAAATTCCATTTACAATCCTCGAAAGCGGATTTTCAAGCAAGAGTATTATCTGTCTTGTTTATCTTCTCCTCGGCCAAAGAAGATGAGGATTGCGATCTGCTGAAACAGGATTGTTTGGTGGTGGATGCAGTTGAGAGATATGCTTAAACTCTCCGTGGAAAGTATACTCTTTGATCAGCCAGATTGTGTCTCTCACATGCAACAGTAACTATTTAGTGAGTGTAGTGCCTCAATTTCTGGCAAGAATTTCCAAGCAGGAGCTCTCCCTATCTCGATTACTTACGTTGTTTTTGCACAGAAGGTGTTTTTTTTTCGCTGCAACAAAGCTAAGAAGATGGATTGGTTATTGCGTTGAGACTAAGCTAAGATCCGATTATTCTCAGCAGCTGTAGCAAGATACCAAGATGCGAAGATCTGCCAATCCCATCGCAGTCCCCGAATCTCTATTGTTTAAAGACGCCTATGCTATGTCCATATCCATTTATTCGGTAATCGTTACAAAACAGTCATTTCCAATGTTGTACAGGTCAAGTGATTTAGCTCTTCTTTGAAAGGGCTTCCTCGACTTCATCTTCGTCCTTGATCTCGTTCTGGATATTCGACTCATCTTCAATCTTTAGATCACCTTCGATCCCACCCTCACACTTCATTATTCGAAGCTTTGCTTCGTGCTCAGCCTTCAGGAGATTCTTGTACTTGTCCTCTAAGAAAGCGAAACGCTTCTTATTATCCCGCTCGTCCTGGTTGTACTCGGCCAAACGGCTATGAACAAGCTCATTCATCTCCTCTGTCAGATTCTGCGGTTCGTCCTTGAACATCTGAGCAGTCAAACGCATATACTCCATATGTACAGAGTACAAGTCCAATGACTCGGCCACGGCGGCGATCTCCTTCAGTAACCAGTTGCGCTTGTAGTTCGTGAACACAGCATCGTTCCCAGGCTTGACGAGACGAGCTTTGAAGTCCTTCAGCAAGTCGTAGGTATAGATGTTCGTCTCCTCAGGAGCCATTTTATCTTTTACTGAGGTCTTGACAATTTGAAAAGTTGGTGGAGCTGGAGGAACTGATTCGGCAAGAGAGGCGCTCTGCTTTGGAGTCCATGAAGAGAGATATGCCTTGGCAGTTTTGATGGATTGATAGTCGTTGTCGTTCTCTTCCAGAGCCTTGGCCAGCATTTTACCGTAATTGACTTTGGAGGCAGCAACCTTGGTAGCTTCTTCAGCAGCAAGTTCATCTTTAATCAACGCATCGTCCCAAACTGCGAGACTTTTGCCACTCATAGCACCGCGCTTATAGGTGATGACTTTGTCTGATACTAGTCTCTTCGGAACCTCTGAAGCAGCAATTCCTTCTCTGACCAGGAGATTTTGTTGGTGCTGCTTCATCGCCTCTGGATCGTTGATATCAAAATCAACAACGAACTTTGAGTTCATGCTCCCCTCTGACTTTTGGGCTTCCTCTTTTTCTTCTTCTTTCTTCTGGCGAATATTGGTGTTAATCTCATCAAGCTTGCAGAACATATCTGCGACTCTACTCTCCACTCGTTCCTTGGCTTCGATTTGTTCAATTGCCGATATGACTTGACTCTTTGAAATTGACATTTGGAGCATCTCGTGGGAGCGTGCGATCTCGACTTGAGTATGGTTCATGCCAAAGGGATCGAACTCGACTTCATTATCAGCCGCTGACTTTGCCTTCTCAGCGGCAGCAATATCATGAATAGATCTTTCATTGCTCTTGCCACCAGCATCCTTTCGAGTCGAAGATTCGGCCTTGATGAATCTAGGAGCGGACTCAGAGCCAGCAAGCTCAACTCCACAGGAAGTCTCATCTTCTTCCTCGTTAGGATGACCATCTGCAACGAGAGCAGAAGAGTTGACGTCTTTGGGCTTTGTTGATTCAGTCTTACCATCGAGGACATCCTCGAGCCGTGAATCGGATGCAAGCTTCATTCCCGCAACGGCCTCCTGCCTCGCTGGAGATGACATGGCATTGATTCTGATATTTTTTGTGGTCTCGACCGATAACTGGGCCTGCGCCGTGGTCATTTCCTTCATAGGCTGGTACTTCTTAGCTTCCGCAGCCTGTAGAGCCGCATATTCGGCTTCATCCAACAAACGAGGACCCCAAGAAGCATCTGTCAGCGGTGCCTTGGTAAGTACAAAAGGATTAAGGCCAAGCTTTTGCCGAATGTAGTCCAAGTCACCTCCTGTCATCGGCTCTCTTCTGCTGAGCTTTCGATCTTCGTTGTCAACAGCAGGGTGAGAAGAAGTTTCACAACCGTCAACGGATTTTTTGACAGCACCAAAAGCAGCAGAAGTTTCGAAATTGTCGCCGAGCTCAATGGGCTGGCTGACAGCCGTGGTTTGAGCAGGGTCTTCGGTCTTCTGAGTGTGCTTAATTGGCACGATGACGGCGTTGCGAAGAGTAGGAGTGGGAGCCATGGTCTTATTTATAAGTCAGCTACAGTACAGCGCGAAAGGGCGTGACGCTGTTGAGTGGAAGTTTGAAGCGAATTAAGAAATCAGAAGTCAATTCTTTGCAGACATGCGACTAGCTTTCGACTTCGATCTTGTACATTGACTTTGGGGAATGAGAAAAGCAGAAGTGGAAAGGTAAACATACGTGGTTCGATGGAGCTTGCTTAGACTTGATCTGCGCGCTGTTGATATGATCGTCGGTGACTTCGAAGTCAAAGGATGGCAAGGTCATGTAACCGTTGGCGGATACTGGATTCTCGATTCCCTCTGCGACGGTCTCGAGAAAGGAGCGCAGCGAAACAGGACGAGACTCTGCTTGTAGGATTTCTTCCGATAAAGCTCCCTCTTCGTGCTCTTCGAATAGTTGTTCAAAGGCGTGGTTGGGAATAATCGGGTTATAAAAGCTGCGTCTCTTTGCTTTGTGTTTCTTGAGTGGCTCCGAGGCGCGATCGAATATTTTCTTGAGCAGGTCCATGTTGGCGAGTCGAGGCTCGAGGCTATTTGACAGAGACAGGGCGTTCAATATCGTGGCGTTGTAGTTACTGGAGTTGCGAGGGCGCAGAAGATAGTCTGCGGAGTGATGGGTTGGGTCGTTTGGGGAACTTGGAGGGCGAGGGGAGAGGGAGGGGCAGGGCGTGGGAGTTAGGCGAGAGTTGCTAAATATTATTTGAGGGCGCTAGGAGGGTGAATTTGGGGATTAGGAATTGAGAGATTGTCACGGGTTGGGATGTAGGATAGGATTGAGTTAATGTGATGTTCATAGTGGAATTGGATTGGATTGGGTATCGATTCTGAGAGTTTTTATTAACTTGGGTTGAAATGGACAGTTGAGGTTGTCACCGACCAAAAAATGCTATGGTTTTACGCCGAACAACTTTCTACTGGCAATAAATCATTCAGTTCGTTTTCGTCGAAACAGTACCTGAGATCCTACTAGATTTCTCACCAGACGAACTACCTCTACATGATGTATGCTGCGCTTTCAATCCGCGCATACCCTTAATGGTTTCTATAAACAAGAACACTCTGCCATCAGCGCATCACATTACATCACATCTTTTAAGGTATTCTTCGCTGTCATTTTTTCAAGACACACAATAGTTCCATTAACTTCACATTACATTCAGTACACTGCGGAATATGTTTTCTTCAAATCAGTAGTCCTACAAGGACTTGATGTAAGAGAGACACTTATCATGTGCTTTATTTTCAATACTCGGCGATGCTTTCGAAGCATCGAAGTGTTGTGTTGTCATTGTTATTATCAATGTGGTTGTCAATCTGCCAAGTCCGAGGTTCGCTTATTATTTGCCACCCCCTTCGCGTAGTTTTGACGTCGAGTTGGCGTCGAGGAAACTTGGGATCGAAGGTGTTTTCTTTGTCAATTGATAATATTGACAAAGGTTTTTGGGGGGGGGGGGTTGACAGCAATATTTTGAGGTTGAAATATTCCAATCAACATGGTCATTTGAAACTCGACTTTCTTCCTGAAGCGGAGCAGAAATACAGCTTCGTAATTCATGAAGGGAGTGCGTTTGTCGAGTCTGAACTTGACATGTCGACCATAAACAGAGCTGCAGACATGGATGCATTTTACAAGTAGTGGAAACTCGGTAGTTGGGAAGAGGAATCCTTGATTGAAAATGGCCTTTATAGGAGCCTTCCCTGAGTTAGAATTGGAAATGAATCGCGTTTATGTAAGCTCAAGTCTTGTTGTTCACGTACTATTGGAGCCGATTGTGGAATTCAATTGATGGCGTTACAGTTGGAAATCATTATTCTTCATTTCACAGGCAAAGCGGCTACAAGGAGGTTACCCTGACATTTAATTTTGTGCTAAGTTTCGCTTCATGTCCTCCGCCCGTTTCTTGTCTTTAGTCAACTCTGAACACTGTATGATTGTAATCCCACAATTGATTGGAAACTCCAACAACATGCTCCGATCAATTCACATGCTCGGTAACCAGAGCAAGACGTCGCCCGACTCCCTGTATTTAGAAGATGAAATCTGCCATAGAGAGCATAAACTCCAACACCACAAATGTCACCTCTTTCAGAACATGATCACAATACAGCCAAGAACCGCTCCTTCATGCCATTTACCTAACCCAAACAACAAACGCCACAATCTTGCTCCTCCTACCCTCACTGCAGACTCCATACAAAATTATTCTCAATTCCCACTCAGCGCGTCACATAATCCTCTGATGCCCGCATTCATATTTTTATGAAATCTCATACTCTCGCGCACGATGCTGAACTTCATCCTCATGTTGTTATCGATCATTCTCTCCAAATTGGCCACGCAGTCCTCCGCGCCCTCCATCTGCGCTGAGATGACCAGACGCTTAAGGCGAGCGATGTGGGCATCATTGGCGTTCAAGAAGACGCGGATTATATTGTCGGCTACGTCGCCCCAGTATGCCTGCTCTGAGAGTGACATTGGAAAGTAGAGGATGGGGAGAGCAGCTCTGACTTTGTTGATGTTGATGCTGGTGCCGACAACTGGCACGTGGTATGATGTGGGGTTCGTGGTGTTGATTAGGCGAGACTGTTCTGAATGTAAGGCCATATTTGAGCGTTGTGGCTCCGGTGATGAGAGAGCGGCTGTAGAACACGTTTGGAACTCTACAGCAAGGGAATTTATTGGCTTCATAGACCGTGGCTTGAGTTTCTGAAGGTCTAAGTCTTCAGATTGTGGCGTATCAAAGTTGACAGCCCTAGGCTGGACCTTGAGCCATTTTGCTTCGAACTTAAAGAGTTTGGTATTGAAAATCATCTCTTCGTAGGGCAGAGGCTTCGTGGGCGTTACGGGTGTGGTGGGTGTATCAGGAGATTGAAGTTCATTCTCGGAAGCTGAGATACTAGGAGGTAACAAGAGAGCGTGTTGCTTTGGAGTGACATACGTGTGGTCCACTGAACTCCTCTTGGTAGAAAACTCTTGAATCGTAGTTGTCATCATCTGAACTCTAGACACTTTTGGGAGACGAGACGCTTGAATGAGAGTACCGGTCACTGGGATAGAGGAGGCTGTGCTACCTTCAGTTGACAAGAGAACATTTTCCTTTGGAAATTCATACTTCCTGACCGATAGATTTCCCGGGGTGGGAGACTCTATTACAGTGATTTCAAATGAAGACGATTGACTGATGCGAGAAGCTTGCTTGGGCGTTTCAAACACCGAGACCAAAGAAGCTATTGGCAAGCTAACCTGCAGCTTCCTACGACCGGTGGACGAAGTAGGTGGGTGTGGCGAGCTGTGAATCTTCTGCATGGCCTTCGCAGCGTCGAAACGCAGACGAGCGCGATTTACCCGTTCAGCTTTCTCGGCGGTGGGAGATAGTTCCTTTGATCGCGTTAGTTGAAGCCAAGGTACCTGAGTAATGAGAAGGAATCGCAACTGAAGGGGCATGGCTGCGACTTAGCGAGGAAGAGAATGTAACTGAGTGGGGGAGGAAGTGCAACTTAAGAGGGAGGGAAAGCGGTTGAGCGAGGGAGAAAGTGTGCTGTTTCGAGCGAAGTGATAACTCACCGGATCTCGCTGTCTCCACGACCTAGACCTGCGACGCGTGATTGCGGTAGAAGGGCAGGCATAGAAGAGACCCATTTGTCCATGCTTTTCTTCGTTCATCTTGTTGTATAGTTAGTTAACAAATAGATCAACGTTGAGATATGGTTGTACTTACGGTGAAGTGATGCCTTGCTGAAGTAGTGTTACGTCGAAGTGAAGCTTACCTCGCTTTGTTGAGGTGTTGAAGAGATGAATAGACAATATGACGGGGAATTGGAAATTCGGTGAATTGAAGAGACGCGAGGGCGTCTTATATAGAAGGGGAAAAAATGAAGACGCGTTAAGGAAGTACGCTAAGCAGAGATGGGTACCCGAATGCCTTATATATCTTTGCAAGTCTAGGCGGATTCACTTTTGTCTGGATTCTTATTGCATAAGACTTAGCTAAGTATGCAGGTTACCAGACTAGGAAGTCGACTCACAACATTCTAAGTTCAGCTTCGTTGACACGATAGGATGAGTTATGTCTTGCTAGATGATAAATCTTTTTAAGTCATAGATGTGTTTGTGTATTCTAATGACGTATCCATTTGCAAGCTCGACGCCAAAGCTTAATTTAGTCAAAGGACAACGGTGAGTATTGAAAGTCCCTCATTATATCTGTAACACAGTAGCATCACTTCTACATAACTATACACACTAGAGATATACAGAGGGACAAGATACGTCCACACCCCGCTTGCTGAACACTAGATATTTATACAACGTTCAAAGTGAACTGTAGAGCAAACATAAAATAACTAATGTTATTACTTCAAAACGCGAAGGGACAGAAAACCAGCAAGGAGACATCGCTTAAACACAAACAACAAAGAGCTTGGTAAATCCAATTCACTCTATTGATCTAAAAGCTCGCTCGCTCGCTCATCTTCTTAACTAAGTAGACCACCCGACCCCTCTTCTCCTATCTTACAACCCCACAAGCAATCTGACTCCATGCATGTATACCTCCCACCATTCCCTATCCCTAGCCATGTCTATGCATCCTTTGCATTTTAGCTCCCGAAGATATTTTTTTCCTCACAAGGAGAGTTGGCAGTTCCTGTCAGGCATATCCGTCGAAATGCTAAAGAATATATACCTCTAAGCAGCTTCCTCAAGCCTGCTTCTAATGTTTGTACAATGTCTCTCTTATTTTTTGGGTCCATTCTGGTATTCCCACCTGTACTGTGCCTGTGCCATGTCTGCCGTGAAATCGTTATTCGTTCCTCAGGACTCTTTCATTCTTGTTTTTCGCTCCCCATATATTCTCTCACTTTCCTCTCAATAGGTCTCTTGTTGCAGCCACTGTGGCTCCACCAATCATGCTTGGGACAGCCTTCCTGCCTACTCTCTTCCCTGGCAAGTCCATTCTTGGGACACCCTGGATGACTCTCGGTTCACGCATCAAGCCAACATCTAGTTGAGCTGGGATGCGTGACACAATGCTTCTGTAGTCTCCTGGGAACTTTGCAGTTGGCGTTGGTACTGCTGCACTCACCCAGAGGTGATCTGAAGTATCTTCCAAGAACGACGGTCGTGTAGGTTTGTTTGAGAAGAATGATCCACGACCACGGGATTTCTTGGCCATGATGATACTATCAAACAGTTGGATGCTAGGATCTTCGGCTTTCGTTGTTTCGCGCTCGTGAATGAATTCATTGAAAGCTATAAATTGTTAGAACATACTAAGAATAGTTTGGGGAAACTTACCTTGCGTTTGTTTGAGCATAGTGACATAATCATGCTGTTCTTGTGGCAAGCTCTTGATGAATCCATTCATATCAAACCCATAAATCAAACCCGCAGATTTTTGCTCCTTGGTCGGGCGACCAAGGAATTTCCTATAGGTAAAGAACAAACTTGCAAAGCAACGCACGAATGCAGCCCGGACTCTGTCAGCATGAAAAGCTGCCGGGCAAACTAAAGACACATGGCCTAAGCAACGACCGTGTGAGATGGTGCTGCAGCTTGTGCACTTATAAAATCCATCGCCCTCTGCCTTGTCATCACATATTGAGCAAACAGATCCAAGATCATTGCGGTCCAAATGGAAGCAATGTCCCTCAACCCATACTGTAGTATCAGTGTTGCGAACTGGCTGCATGAGCATGTTGGGCATGATTGTAGATGCGGCAAGGGTTGAGGCAGCATATGTTGATGGAGCATAGCCATAGGTAGACTTGGCATCCATTGATAAGGCTGATGTAGAAAAGCTTGTGGTGTGTCCACTATTGAATGGTATACTGGGTCGTCGTAGTGTGGCATGCCTGTCAACACCAAAAGAAGCGCTTCGCCGGGAGTGATTGTCAAAATGACCTGAGCGTTTCTCTCGTAATGTAGCTGATAGGGCAAAGCCAGAGTCGTTACGCGAGATAGGAGTCGTAGGCAGCGGGGGAAATGTTCCTGATATTGGTGATACAGAACTTGGAGGACTTGTTCCATTTGACTTGCCCGTAGATGGTCTATCGACACGACCATGATCATTCTTGGTTTGCAGGAACGCATTGAATACCAGTGGCTTTCGTGCTTTGATTGGGTCTGGCTCCCCGAAAGTTGTAGAATTCTGACTGACATACTTTGGTAAACTGCTTCCTTGTGCATTCTGTCCAAATATTGCCTCATTTTCAGACGAGAATGCATCATACGGAAATGACTCAATAGCATATGGAGGTGGCCCGACTGGCACACCACATCTATTGTGATGAGGAGCGGCCAATTGAAGGAGAGATACCAGTTTGCGACGTTGTTGTCTTGGCAAAAACACTGGCTGAACACAAGACTCGATGATATCTTGATCTAAGTCGACTAGCACAAAGTCATCCTCGGGGAGCTCAATATTTTCGTATCTTCGCTCGATTCCCACGATGTATGGACATGGGGCGTCCAAAGCGTTGAGCAATCTTGCAGGAAGCACTGGAATAAAGATGCTTGCCCACTTCATGGGATAAAGCAAACTTGCCAGAGCTCTACTTGCTAGGTGAAGCATAGCGGTATGCGAAGACAGGAGAATAATCCTACACTCTGATAAAGCGAACTCTACCAAAGCCACGATGTTTTGGATGCTGAGACATCGGAAAAAAGCATAGAGATCGGTGCTTCGCGAGCCTGGTAGCTCATTGGCAGCTTCTTTCCTGGCGAACAGGCGTAGCTCCCTGACCGCAAGTTCTACCTGAGTTTTCGAAGAGATCGGACTTAGTGCTTCTGTGCACAGGTTGACGACGTATCGCTCCAGAGGCTGCCACCGTCCGACTTTTGGCGAGCTTGGTGGTACCCTCAGCACTCCGCCATCAGCCATAGGAACAACCACTGCTTTCAACCACTCCTTCCAGAAGCTTGTAAGACTAGCGTCTCGGCCGAGAATCCCATAAGCTCTCGGTGTCCAGAGTCCAGTCTCGCCATCAGTCAGACCATCAATCTTGGCTGCAGCACCATGTCGAACAGGTCTAAGCATGTCTGTCATCAAGCCGATTTTCTCCTCCACAGCACTGATTTGCTCCTCTAAAGTGTCCCGAGCGGCAGATCCAGAGACAGCTCCTGGTAGCTTAGCAAGCAAACTCGAAAGATTGGCTCTCTCAGAGGCGAGTCTCTCTCCTAGACTGGCTGCAAGTTCTCGCTCCTCGTTTGTCATGTGACTTTGTCTCCATTGTTCACATCGTCTCTCAACATTGGCAGCAGCATCCTGATTCAGGGGCATCCAAACGATGACAGTAATGCCATAAATTTTAGAATTATCGTCTGAGGTCATTGCAAACCCATGCCAGGTTGATCGAGGTCGCTCATCGGCAGAAACTATGTTGATGTCGTTTGGAAAAGCAAACATCGGCACATAGTCTGGGAAACGACCCCTTCGCTTCACTTCGTCCACTGCCGATTTTGGTGGGTATCTGTCCAGCAATACAGGTTCAAAGCGACGCTTCAGAGGATGCATGTCGGGATCCGCATTGAGAGGTTCAGGGGGTGGAATGACAGAGTTGTAGTTGCTCATTCGTTTCGAAGTCCTTACAGATGCTATGTGACCAACTCATTAGCTCAAAAGGGCCTTTCCAAAAACTAGAAATTTGGTGATGCCACAATACGCCGCCGCCAAAGACAAATGAAAACAGAAACTCACAAGAACGATTGGCCATAGAAGACTGCCTCTTCGCACTGCTCATATCTCGAAAGCTGATCCTCCGCCGGATACTGCCCCCAACGGTTTTAAGTGGACTCCTCCTTCCACCTGCAGCCCCGTTACTCTCAGTCTCCTGCTTCTTCAAACTCTCTGTCCTCGGATGTGTCATGGGCGGTGGCTTCTGTACATGAGCTCCAGCACTAAAGCTCAGATCGTCCAGAAAATTCTCCCTCTCGTTCGCAAACTTGAGCAACGCTTCGTCGAAGTTGAAGCCGCTCAAACCCTGTTTCCCGTCCCCATTCATGCCCGCCTTGATCGTCATGCTACTCCTGTTACTCCTCGTCTTGTCTTGCTCGTCCAGGGCCGCAATCGAGCCCCGTTGGTCGTTTGGGGACTTGCTCAACTTATTCCAGGAGTTGTTGCGCGAGTGACGCGCTGTAGCTCGATTTGTGCCATTGCTCTGAGGTGAAGAGTAGCCTTCTCCTTCACTGCCTTCTTCTATGGTCGCATCGACAACTGGGGAGGGGGGTCCACCGATGAAGGCCTTCTCCTTCGGGTTTGTAGGACCAAAGACGGGGTCGCTGTAAGATAGGGAATCGATTCCAGCAATCCAGAAATAGTCGGCCAAGGGGGCAGAAGTGCTGTCCATTGCATTTGTATTCTGCGAAGCTCTGAGTCAAAGTGCCTTGCAGGAATGTTGCGTAGTTCTCAGTTCAACATCGAAGGTGACTGGGAGACGAGTCTGCCGCGTATGAAAATGCAGATCGCTGGAGAATGAAATGCGAGCTAACTCTAAACCTGTAGACTTTATTCGAATAGGGAAATCGACGCGCAGATGATATGGTAGTGGGCTCGTGGGAAGTGGTTATTCGTAATGTGTGGGGGATGTTCTTGAATTTCTTGTGAATATGGCAGAGAGTAATGTAATGCCGCAATAGAATGAATGTAGAAACGCTGCAGTGGAAGGAATATTAAAATGCAGCCGGCCAAATAAAAATCTTTCGAGGATGAATGTGCAAGTTAGAACATTAGCATTGTCCTAAGGTAAAGGGATTCGCACACTTGTTGATCTTGGTGGATAAGGAGAACGAGAAGGTCTCTGTCTCTTTGGTGACGGTGCCAATGTCAGTAATGTCAGTAGTGTCGTGTCGGTGGTGGTAGTGGTGTCAGTTGGTGTGGTTCCCGTACTGAGGTTACTACTGGTGCTGTAGAAAGTTGACAGGCAGGACCGAAGATCTTCCTTCTCCAGGCAGGTGGTGGGAACAGGGGTAGTTCGAGGATCACTTTCAGGGGGTTCTGGGTCTGGTTCTGGTTCTGGTTCTGGTTCTCGTTCTGGGTAGCGGGATATATACCTTAAGATCTCACATTTATATTTAACAACACCTCATTTCAATTTCAATTCTTTGGGGGAATATTTTTAATTCTTAAATTTTTAAATTTTATCAATAACTATAATGATAGTTATACATCTATTTTCTCTTCCGCTCTGAAAAGTTGTCATGCGTGCAGGATGTTGTGCAGAATTAGCTACTGTATGAAAAAAAAAAGCATCGAGCCCCGCATTGCAACTTCGGATAGGTAGGCTCTGGGGATACTTGTACATAGCAGTGAGTACAGGCTGTACAGCAAGTCCTTTCATCCCCTTTCTACCCAAAAGGTATTTCCCACAATGTCCTAACAAAAGTAGGAATTCACCCCTGAGCCGTTATTCCACTACTCAGGGGGATTTCCCTCTCCATCGTCACTAGCGACGTGTTGGCGTACATCTGACCGGGGACACCACCGTCAAGTGGTACGGAAACCCGCTGAACACGCTCAGGTACACGCCGTACGCTCGTTTCACCCACTCGACGGCGCCACACCAAAAAGTAGGTGCCCTTAGCGCGTATCAGTCTGTTCTTTAGATCACCGAATGCGGAGAAGATGGTGTGACCTCTAGAAGGATGGTAGGAACAAAAAGAGGAGCATCATGGAAGCTGGCTCGAACCGAGAACTCAGGGGCAAGACGCGAGATATCCTTCACGTATATTGAGTCACGATTGGTGGAAGCCAATGATGAAAGGGCGCAACAAAACCATCCTCATTCGGGATAATACATTGTTTGCTGCTGATTTATCCTTCATCTATGGTGTTGACATTAGACATGCTCTAACAGCGTGCCGAAATTTGCAAAAACAAAACGAGGCTATTTGCATGAGAGGAAATGAAGCTCATGGGAAAAGGCTCATGGGAAACATGCAGATGGGTCCTGTTACCAACGCGTGTCGGAGATGTCGAGCATATTATTCCATTTACCCAGTGATATTATATCTCTTTTGCTTTTCCAAAAGCCACATCGTTATCCAGAGACAGTTTCCAAAGGTCTAGAACATTTACCTTTTGTAGACATGTCTTGTCTCGCTACAGTAAGAATTTTCGGATTTCAAAAGCAATGTAAACCTGAAGATTATTGTTTTTGGAAAACCGCATGCATCGCTTGGCAGGTATGCACTAGGATCAAGGTCTCGAAACAACCTTAGGTTACAGTAACTCAGCGTCCATCGATCTTGCACAGATCTCGTGTGACGCTACGGCGGTACCGAGATGCAAGATCTGTCGTCAAAACATTGGAATATCTCGTGATAATTGGACAGGCGTGAAATTCAAAAAGAACCTATGTCTCGTTCCTGACGACTCGGGACTTCCTCGAGGCAATATCCTTGCTACTCCATCATTAGTAATGCCGGAAATGGTAATACCACTTTTTGCACAGACTGACTCGCACGGATTGACTTTCTAAGCTGAAAGTACTGTCGGTCTGATGATACATGCAGTCTGCATCTACATGGTTGCCAGGAGCTCCAGGCAGTACACACTGCCAGAACAGTCGTAGAAGTCGAACAGTTGACACAAAGACCCATGATAGCCAGATATCAAAACGCTCATCATACAATATTTTACCAACTCCAGGCTCCAGGCGATATGCCAACCAATGCAGAATATCCCATTACGCCTCGAGGTATCGCTGTTTTCAAAAGGGACCACAAGTATTGCACCAACCCAATGCTCACAAGTACAAACTCTGCGATGCAACAATATCTCTTCTGATCTTCAAGAGCGATTCCTCAAATTTGGCGGAGATCTCGTCGGAGCCCATAACCTTACCAGCCTGTGCCATTTGTCTCAGCAGTTCTTCGAGACGACGGAAGAGTCGAATAAGAGAACCCTCATAAACATCGGTCATTTTGCTACACATGTGTTAGAAAGCGCCTTGCAGGATGTGCCAGAGGATACATACCATATTTCAGCGAACGACTTTCCATTGGCCCATGCCAATACAACATCCATAAGTTCCCACTTAAAGCTTGCGACGTAGTCCTTCTCGTTCAATTTCAACTTACTCTCCTGACTGACCTTAGCGATAATTCTTGCCTGACTTTGGATCTGAGCAAAATGCTTGGCTAATTCATCTTTCAAAGGCTGTGCTCCCTGACTCTTTTCTTCAAAAATGAAGCATGAAAGTACAGCCGCGCAAACCTCAGGCGTCAGCTCATTGAAGAATCGATTGAACAACAACTCGGCGAGAAGAAGTTCGTGGCCATCACCTGTAGAGGAAATTTCACAGGCAACACGGGCTTTCAACTCGACGACTTCTTGGTCATTGATGAAGCCGAGACGCCTCAGGACACGCTTTCGAGATTTAAGTTCGTCAAGCTGCACAATGCTGAGTGCCTCCATGATAGACTTTTTCTTGTCCTTGATCTGACGAACCAGTTCCATCTTGGCAGAATACTTAGTGTAAAGTTCTGGGAGTCGGGGCGAATTATGCATTGGATTTGAGAACAGACGAGACTCCAGGACTTCGATTTTCCGGAGAAGCTTCTTAAAGGAATCGTCGGTGATGCCCATATTTTCTATAGGATCAAGGACAGCGATGCCATCGGGAAATCGACGCTTGACTTCATCGATCGACTTGCGTACAACATTGCGCTGGTCTGCAAAATTGAGATCCTTTGGGAGAAATATCCGAACATGGCCAATAGCTGCAACACACGACAATAGAACTGGAACTACTTCCATCTTCCCCTTCTCTCCAGCTGGAGGAGGTAAGATTCCAGAAGGCATGTTGTCCTGAATCTTTGTACCAATCGAAGTACCATCAGCGACCGATAATAGGACATCAAGGACGTATGCTTCTTGAGGAGGGTAAACGGCTACATCAGCATTGTTTGCAGGTCGCCGTGGCGAAAATTTGACGACTGCACCCCATCCGAAATCCAGATCATTGTGCTTGATGTGTACCATTCTACCCGGCTGCATGAATTGCAAGCAATAGTTGGGGTGGTTAATGACATCGCGCATATCTTTGGCATATCCAGTGAGCTGTTGCCGTAAATCGTAGTATTCTTTGATTATGGCCTCATCGAGTATTTGCATTTCATCTTTGTCTACCTGCAGCTGATGTAACTCGATTTCCAGTCCGGAAACACTAGCAGTGTTTTGAAATTGGTAAAAGCAATTCTCCAGCATATATTCTGGCGAGATGCCTTCCACTCTCATAAGATTGAGAATCATATTGTAACCCAGGTAGAAAGCAGAGTTGAGCATGTCTTGCTCACCACGAACAATCGTCTTCGCAGCTTGTGGCTCCATCTTGTCGTTGATCATCATGATGACAATACCTCTAACATCAAGACCTCTTCTTCCCGCACGACCAGACATTTGCACGAACTCCGAAGGTGTCAGATGTCGCATTTTCTCACCATCAAACTTTTCCACACTAGTAAATACGACAGTCTTAGCAGGCATATTCAGACCAATGGAAAAAGTCTCCGTAGCAAAAAGGACCTTAATCAAATTTTCCTGGAAAAGAATCTCAATTGTCTCCTTCAAAATTGGCAAGAGACCCGAGTGATGAACACCAATACCACGTCTCAAAAGGGGCAGAATGTGTTGGATCTGAGGCAATGTCTTGTCCTCATCGGACAATGACTCGATGGCACTCTCGAAGACTTTAGTAACCATGGCCTTCTCCGAATCGTCGTTGAATGACATTGAGGACATCTTCAATGCATATGCCTCACATTCTCGCTTGCTAAAGCTGAAGACAATCACAGGATTGTAATGCTTAACCATGATCATGCGTACGATCTTGTAAATGTCGCTAACGTCGTCCTTGGCAGATCCCTTGTTGGTCTTCTTGTCTTTGCCCTTTCCCTTCCGAGCAGCTCTGATATCTGCGGGGTCGGCTCCTTTCTTGTCCTCAATGGTAGCCATAGCCTTCTGGAAATTATCTTCTTTAAAATTACCCTTCTCGTCCACAATCAAGTGAATACCATCTGCTCCGGCGGGAAAGAAGTAATGTTGTAAAGGCGTGGGCCTGAAATCCGTATAAACGATGTGACATGGCTGATGGTGAATTTTCGCGATCCATTCGGCGAATTGCATTGCATTGGGAATGGTAGCAGACAAGAACACATATCTGACCTTGTCTGGCAGAAGGATAATGGTCTCTTCCCAGACGACACCTCGAGCCTTGTCTCTCATGTAATGAATTTCGTCGAAAATAACCCACTGCACCTCGCGCATGATTTCAGAACCGCGGTACAACATAGACCGCAGAATTTCTGTTGTCATAACCAAACAAGTAGCCGTAGGGTTGATTGTAACATCTCCTGTCATAAGACCCACGTCTCCAAACTCAGCCAGAAACTCTCGGTATTTCTGGTTACTCAGAGCCTTAATTGGACTGGTGTAAATGACTCTCTGGTTGTTCTTCAAACTCTGTGCAATGGCGTATTCTGCGACAACTGTCTTTCCAGCACTGGTATGCGCCGAAACTAACACACTTTCCATTCGCTCTATAGACGCAATTGAAACCTTTTGAAATGGATCTAACTCGAAGGGATAGACCCGGGCAGGCTTCTCAGGTGGCACATGCTGCGAAATTGGTATATAGTCGTATCCTGGGGGCAAAGAGACTTGATGCTGAATGTTGTGCTGCAGAATCAGGGTACCTTCGTCTTTTGCTTGCAAGCCTGCGGAAGCTGCAAGTTCTCTTGATTGAGCGGTCTCGAAGGCATCGGTAGCAATAGGTGCCTCTTCTTCCTCTCGCCGGCGTCTCTTGGTATCTTTCTTCTCCAAAAGCTCATTACTCTCCTCTTCTTGTTGTTCCTCTTCCTCCGCTAGATCTGCGCTTCCCATATCTACATCGCCATCTTCGTCCTCAACGGCGGTCTTCACTGCCCCATCAGCTTTCCTCTTCTTGCCCGCCCTATCTTTCTTCTCCTTCCGGACTTTTTTTACTCGATCGGGCACTGCGCCGGACGGCGCATCGAAAACGTCGAATAGGTCGTCCATTGTAACTACAGTCTGCTTGGGAATAGACAAGCTGTAGTTTTTTGTCGCAAAGCTCTTAACTTTGCAAAAAGGCTGATCGATCAAACCTCAATCCCTGGTTCAATAATTTGGATTCCGAGTTGCGCTTAACTTTTTTGACCTTGAACTTTGGATAAGCGGCCGCTAGCGCTGAACTGAGCTGCAATGGCCATCGGAAATCGAACGACATTCATTGACGACTCCTAAAATACAGACATTTCAATCGATCAATTCAAGGTAACCACACCATACTGACTACTTAGAGCATAGGGACTGATATACTTGATCTAGATGCTTTCCCGATCAGCCATGCGCGCAAGCCCAACCCTCCAGCTCGTCGCCCGCCGTGGCTTCAGCTCCACCCGTGCTCAAATGGGCTCTCCATACCATTACCCAGAGGGACCTCGAAGCAACATTCCGTTCAATCCATTGACGAAGTACTTTGCTTTCAGATACTGGGCATTCATGGCCACTGGATTCTGTGCGTAGCAGTCAGCCAATTGGTGAATAAAATAGCTAACACCAGGCAGCTCTCCCTTTCCTCGTTGCCGTCTGGCAAACCAAGAAGAACCAGTAAATATTCCGGGGCATTGGGTGGCATGGGATACGTTGTCAGATTGTAGAATTAGAGGGCATTGATGAGCGGAATGGATGGCATACAAACCTCAAACACGTTCAAGATTCCTTTGATGGTTGTGTTGTGGCGTGATTTGCAATTCCTGAGATACCCACCCTACAGCAACAATTGGAAAGGATATTTTGAGATTGACGATTCCTCTTTGAGGTACTTGAAAGCCTAGAGAGATTGTTTCGTGATCCTGACGCTTTGAGGGCACCACCTTTTCTTCTATCGAACTCAGTACAACTCATATATCAGACCGGTATTACACTACTGAAGCTGTCTCCCTTGTCCACCTTTGGATAGTCTTCTGGAAGTCTTTAAGTGTACAAAACATTTTGAAATATTTCAATATGTTGACCTTCCCTCGGAATATTGCTATTGGGATATCCCAGATGCAGATGAACCTCGATTTCCTTCCCTTTCCTTCCTTTAACCTTAACGCCATCTCGCCCCAGCACCAAGAGCTCTAGTTCTTCACCCTAGTATCAAAAGATAGCCGATCCGTAACCCTAAGATCGATAATCGAGCCATCAAATGCCGCCTTGATTGCGAGCAGTTCATTGGTAGCTTCTCGATTGAGCTTTTGGCTTGCCTCTGTGCGTTCTATGCCTGCATCGATCTTAACGCTAGCCACCAAGCACCATTTATTTGCAGAATCAAACAGTTCGAGAGAACTTAGTGGAGGGAGAGGATTTCCTAGATTTGAGATTTCTCCTTCGGGATGAAGCACGATCATTCGGTAAAACTCGATAAGAACATTTCCATGAACAAATCTGTAGCCATCCTTGATGATTTCTCGTGCAAACCTGTGTCTTTTAGCAATTAAGCTTTGAATGAAAGCCTCAGATGCCTCACCTGTGGTTCATCGACTTCAGAATTGTGTGTAAACCTCGCTCTAGGGGAATCTCAACACATGCTCTTCCATTGGTCAATGATCCAGCACTCGTTGAATCAGGAACATCAGTCCAGCGAAGCGTCCCTGACAGCTTATCAAACTCTATCGGTCTGTAAAATCATCAGCATTGCACCAAGCCGTACCACAGCTTGCACCCACACGATCTCGCTCTCGTCCTTCCCCTCCGCCTCACCAAAATGGCTCTTCTTGACATCGTAGCTAAGGGTGACCACATAAGCCTGTCGAGCCAGTGCGTCGTTCAATGCTCGCCATTGCTTCACCTTCTCTGGATGTTGCTTGGCGACGAGGTTGAGGTCGAGGCTCTTGATGGCATTGCGATTCCGTGGACCTTCCCAAAATTGATCGCGACGCACAACGGTGACTGGACTCATGCCGCAGTATCCTTGGAACATTCGCATGACTTGTTGGAAATTCTCCTCAAGGATGAGGTCGCACAGAAATAGCTCGTGCATTTTGAAATAGTATATGTGTGGTGGAAACTAACGAAAATATCTGATATCTTCGACTTGAAAAGGGCTGCGATTTAGGTCAGCTTTGTCATATGAACTTCGAAATCCATTTACTTGGTCAAGTGAATTTGGTATCTGGAACCGCGGATGCTTCTCGCACAACACTCGTTGGAAAGACAAAGTTGAACTTACATTTCTTGTTTCTTATCTTATTCAAGTCGACATGACATATTCATAGGTCTACTTAATCATATATTCTTGCAAGGTGTACTGCTCTTCGCAATTATCTTTTTATCGCGACTCGGATGTGGACACATTCAAGGCTCAATCCTGAATTTCTAGCTCACATTGACCAATATGAAACATGCTGCAATCGAAAGATCCGGTTACCTTTCTGTGAAAGAATATCAAGTCTCTGAGCCGAGTCCTGAGTAGGGACGACCTGGGCATCAAGTGAGATCCAGCCATGTGGACCTTGTGTCATGTGATTAGACTAAATCTCGGCTCCCATTACCGACCAGTTGATGTGCGCCGAAATCGAGTTACCTCACTTCGTATATTTTCATCTCTTCCAGAAGATTTTTGTCCCGTCCTAACGCAGTCTCAATAGCAAATTGATTATCCAATCTATAAATCCTCCACGAACCTCAAAACCACCCTAATCTCGCGATTGCTCCACGATTCCATACCATTCCAATTAGAGCATGCCATTCACTTATCGGCCATTGTTTGGTTCGTCGCTCCATCATAAATCCAGTCTCTCCCTTCAAATTCGGAAGTTTATATCCAGCTCTACAGTTGCATCAAAGTTATGAGCATTTCATGCGAGGAATTCTCAACCGAAACTAAGGGCAGGAATGACTTTCGTTGTCAAGTGTTTCTGTACTTGTCAGTCTGAAATCGATTCCATATGCCATTTCCTGGTTTACTAGATGTTTCCTCCTCGAAGAATCCGTCCCATTTCACAAGAAATGATATCGGGTTATGCTTCTTCTTAGCAAATTCTCATGACATGAGAGGTTCTCGTTTCATCGTCTTTGGAGCACTGTTTGCTGTATGCTCATTCTCTTTATTTTCAACATTGTATAAAGTACCTAAGGTGCCTAGTGCTTTCGCTTGTGCACCAGTCTCCTACTACACACCTTAGGTCAATTTTCTTGACGCAAATAATTCTTAGACCTTTCGATTAGGTCAGATCATTTTGCGGATAGCCACAGTTTCTTGCTTTGTGTAGTCAATAGTACACACTAAGCACTTCTTTTTAGTAGTTTATCGACTTTGCAAGCCATGATCTTGGAAAGATCAAGATACTTTCCAAACTCAAAACCCAGCTGTGACCGATTAGGACATGGTTTCAACTCAATACCCGAGCTTTCTTCGGTCAAGGATCGCTCATCACAGAAAGCAGTTATCATTTCAGGCCTACGTTGCCTGACTGAAGTATGCTAGGCAGGTACATTACCTACCTAAGATGGCGAGTGAGGATCACATGATTTACTGCATTTAAGTGATTGTTTTCGAAATCAAGCACTTTTATAATATAACATTGCTCTAAGAGTATCAGTAATCAGCTCGAGTAGACCCTAAGCTTTTTCTAAGATCGGCAGCTTATTTCGGAGGCTCCAAAATATGGCCTAAGTACCTTAGCTCATCAACTGCCGGATCACGGCAAAGGTCGACCAAGACCTTACTACCTACGTCCAACTCAACATCCTCGGCAGAAATCATCACCACATGCAACGTCTAGATGTCAAGTTTGTTGCAATTCTGATACGCAATTGCGTTACTCATTCAAATACCCTCAGTCAGCATCACAAGCTTCGCCAAAGACTACCTCGCTAGTTGGGTGAAAGGGTCGTTCAGGTTTCGACAATATCCGAGGCATCTGCGAATAGCCTCATTTTAGCACCAATACCAAGACTTCTCCCAAGTTTCCCCACACTCGCCAAAGCCCTGATCTGTCGGTACTTACACACATGTCACACATATCAAAGAATAAGCTTACTTTTGCGTGCCTGAGCCGCAGGATTAGTACTCTGTGAGCAAATAGCCGTGCGTTAGGTTGCGAGAAGATGTGAGTTGGCTGCTACGAATTATCTCAAATTGTTGTTTATTGTGTGGATCTTTGCGTGGTGTATTGTTTCTGATAACCGGTGGTGAAAGCAGAGGCGGATATCTCATTCCGTACTTCGTCGGGCTAATCTTGGATGGGTATTTCCACTCCTCTTCGATATGGTAAGTTGGGATTTCATCCACTGAGAATCAAATGAGGATCTCAATTTCGGTTGCATCACCTCCAGTGTTGCAGGACGACTGGTTACATCGGCTTCGAAGAGCCCGTCTGTAGATTGGAGCTTCAGGTGAGGAGATATCGACCTCGGTGTTTTGATCTTTTGGGATCAATATCTCAAGTATATAATCTGGTGGAGGTCGTTAGAGTCCATTCTTCAACCTACACTCTCATCCTCCTTCAGTCTTCCTTTGCCTACTACTTTTAAATCCCGCTCAATCTGACTACTCAACAATCTGTCATCATGGTTGCCATCAAGAACCTCATCTTCCTCATCACCGCTGTCTCTGCCCTCACCATCGGTAAGCGAGATACTAGCACTATCCTCTCGGACATCTCAACCATCGACTCCAATGTCAACGCACTTACCAAAGCTGTCAATGGCTACAGCGGCGGCGTCTTCGGAGCCATGTAAGTCTTACCTCCCACATCCCACGTCCCACATCCTGCATCCCACCAACACAAATTCCCATTACATCCCAAACCCAGCACTAACCCACCCAACCACAGTCCCGTCACAAACGCTGAAAGTGCACTTGAAAAGTCCATCAAGTAAGGCACGTCTGATGCACAAGCAACATCTCAACTTTCGTCCGCCGACTCACAGTCCATCATCGCCGCCATCCAAAACCTCACCCCAGACATTGAGGCCTCACTCGCAGCCGTCAAGAACAAGAAAGCCCAATTCACGTTCGCTGGGCTGAAGGGTACGGTGCAGAAGGATCTGGATTTGTTGAAGTCTGAGACGGATGAGTTTGCGAATGCGTTGATTGCTATTGCGTCGACGAATTCGAAGGAGCAAGCAAATGCTGCAGCCGCGAAGATTGATGCGGATTTTGCGGATGCAATTGCTTTCTACGCCAACTAGAGGATTGCATGTAGATAGCTTGAGAACATAGACGAAATTGGAGGAAGAGAAGTAACTTTATAGAAGTTAAGGAGAAGGTGTTAGGAAGACAGAAGGATAAGTTACATATCAAAATGGATTTGAGGAGCGCTTGACGACATGGCCGTGAACGAGATTGGAGGGGAGAATGTGCACTGGAAATTCTTGTAACTTCAAGATAGTCTATGATACTGAATATTATTCTACGCATGCAACTTTCCAAATGACTGATTTCTTCACCAGCGAATGAGCTATTCCACTGACTGCTTCACTGTCTGTCTACTTCGTATCATTGCATTCAACAAATAGACAGCATAGGAGTGTCATCTAACAATAGTCCAAGGCGACAAAACCATCTAACCAATACAAGTTCTACACACATCCACCAAGAAAGAAGGGAAGCTCACAAGCTGCAACCTAAGTGTTGCTCTGCATATTGCTTTACCCTTTATCTACAGTCCTATTGAACTCCCCAAACACATACCTATCAGAAGCGTGCTATCTGACAATTGCAGTATCTTGATATAAGACAACATCTAGCCCTTCCAACCAATACAAGTTGTACACACATCCGACCAGCAAGAAAAAGAAGCTCGCCGACAACACCAGCCAACGTGGCCAAGACAAGGCAACCTTTCGTCGAGGTACCCTTCACCAGCGAGCAGAGGATATAATATCCCAAACAAACCGACTGCATAACACTTGCATGAAGATGGGACGTTCGCTCTGGGGAAGCGTGGGAGAGAAAAATACAGCTCAGCCCAATGAATAGCCATTCCCTCCCACCAACTCTTCTCTCGATTCCTTCCATTCCTTCGATTCCTTCCATGGACCCCCACGGAAGGAAGACAAAATGGAGGGAATAAATTTTTCACCACACCACCACTCTTGAGTGCATGCTGAAACGCTCGAGCGATGGAAGTGAGGCACACACACACACACACACACAGCATATGCACTTCCCCATACCTTGGGTATTGCTGTACAGCAGCCAGGACGGCATCGGAGGAGCCCGCGACACCAGTCAAGAGGGCCTGTTGGCTAGAATTGGCCGATGCGATAAGAGAATGAGAAAAAAATCTCAAGGAGATATTTCTTTTTTGCTTTTTTACCACACCCACTTGGGAGCGCTGTGCATATGGTATAGGGCCCCTATCACCAATTAGAAGCGATAGAGAGAATGAGGTGAGACGCAGGATAGGGATTTGAGAGAAAAGATATCGATATGTTTTGCAAAATGCAGGAATTTTCGGACATTCTGGTTCAGGTCCAGGACAGGACAGGGCATAAGCAGGGTAATAACAGGGCATGGCACTTCAGATAGAGAGAGAAATCAGTCCATGTCAGTTCATTCTTGTCAGCCCCAATCCGGTGTCGCAGCTTGTTCGTAGTGTTGGGCCTGTTTTGGGCATGTTGGCGTGCTTTTTTACTCCCACTTTTCTTTCACAAGCCACTGAAAGTCTGAAAGTCTGAAAGTCTGAAAGTCCGAAAGAGTGCCCCCGTCCCGAGTTCCCAAGCATCCACACCCGCACCCGAGAAAGAGAGCGCGAGGGAGAGCTTCGACCTCCCATTTAAATCCACCCGACTTCCCACATAACTACAGTATCGAATTACCACAATCATCACAATCAACACCATCTTTTACCTCGAGATATCTACATATCAAGCACCTCGCACATCTCATTCTCAATCAGCCATCTCACTAAACATCATACCATCCATCACAATGTTCGCGACTAAAGTCCTCCGTGCTTCCGCTGCAGCAGAGCGAACTCCTCTCATCAAGTTCTTGGGCAAGCGCACAACTCCCAGTATGTTTCCCCTCTTCCTCTCCCAAACCCCAAAAACATATACTAACAAATCCCCTGCAGCTTCAATCGACCACACACCACAACCTCACCCCGCGTCTCCCTCGCACGAGCTCCCCGCCGACTTCACCAGCCACAAGTCGTCCTCCGTGTCCTTCTCCTCATACCGCCAGAAGGCCCAGCAACACGGTCCACTCGGCCGCACTGCTTCTCCAGATGGTACCCTCGGCTCACTGCCTGGTTCTTCCCTAGGCCCAGTTGCACCTGCCAAGGGCGAGTTCTTTGATCGTAGCGAGCTGCCAGCGAGGTTCAGGAGGGCACCCATCGATTTGGCAGAGATTGATGCTATTGAGACGGGAGGTGCCACCTTGGTTTGCTAAATGTGGGATGTGTGATGGGGAAGATGTGCGAGCAAGTGAGCGAGAGAGAGAAAAAAATATCTTGATTGGATTGTATAATATCGGGCGGGCTGGTGGCAGCGTGCGAGAGAGAGAGGCAGGGGAGTAAGGGAGCGCAGGGAAAAGAAAAAAGCAACGATACCCCACGGAGGAGAATTTGATTCGACAACACCCTGTTATAACGACTTCTAGTGAGCGAGCAATGGGGATTTCAACAATACAAGCAGAGGAAATGGCCACGAGAGAGAGCGTGGGATGGTGGATGCAGTGATCACGCAGGACGATATGAATGAATGGTTCACGTTTCTGTGGATGAATCTAGCCAAGGATAGATGAAGAACGCGGATGGGCATAGGATTGGGTGGATGGGTGCAATTGCATGGATGGGAAAATCTTGCTTTAGGGTGTTATCTTTGCATTACTTGGGTTTTCTCATCTCATATTCGTACCGAATGGACATCCTCTCTGGTGGAATATAACCTAGAAGATAGATATAGAGGCTGCTTCTCGGCTTTCTTTCTTCAAATGGACATATATAAATTACAACATTGCTTGCATCGTTTGGCTTTTTTCTGTACCTACTAACTTCTTATATACCAGCTAATAGCGTCTTTCGCGGGATTTGGGAAGAGGATCATCACAAGCTTCAACCCCACATTGGAATGAGAGTCATGAACGTACATTAGCCCGTCAACGAGCATGATCATGCATGAATGCAGCTGGAACTGGAACTGCCTCCCCATGCTTTCCCCACGAACTCCCACGGATTCCCACGAACTCCAAACATCAATCCTCGAACATCAGTCATCCAATCAAGACTCCTCGCTTCGTCCTCGAATCCGCAACGTCGCTTCTACTTTCTTAGCCAGCACGACAACCTCATAGTCATTCATACTCCCGTCTCATCTTCGTATCTATCTTCATGTCAGCATCTCAACTCATTCATTTACCTAGGTAGCCAACCGTAACCACTCGCCTACTTGAAGCTCGACCGCTTTCGAATTCATGGTATTAAGAAAGGGGGCTTGATTAGCTTTGCCATATAGCAATCAGCCGTTGAGTATGGCTTCGCAACACACTATCTCGCGCCCAAACACCTTGATCGAAATCGAAGAATTCGACCAAGCTCACAATCTCATCGCCACGTATATCCAGAGTCCCACAAACCCTGGACTTGGGGATGATAAGAAGGGGAGTAGGATCGATGTCGTGGTGAGTTCTTCCTCGCCCTTTGTTCCTTTTGGAATGAACCTCAAATGGGTGGGATGGATTTTGTGTATCTAGAGGGATCAGGGAAAACGTATATTAATGAGAGAACAGATACCAGAGAATACGTACAGCTATGCGAGGGGCGTGCTGAATGCGTTCTTGCCGGCTGGGTATCCGAATAGTGTGACGAGTGATTACCTCGAGTGAGTATTTTCCAACCATAAATTTCGGAAACGAACCGCCACTAACGAACTATAGATACCAAATCTACGTATGAAGCTCACTTTCTATCATCCTCTGCCCTTACCACCATAAACCTGACTCACCACTCTAACACACCATCCAGGACTCTCTTCAAGCCTTCTCCTCCTCGATCGCGGGACTTCTCTCCTCGCGCGCCGTCCTCGAAGGCCTAGGCGTGGGCAATGCCTCTGCATCGCCCACCTCCGCGCTCTTGCTCTCCGTGCTCCAAGACTCCATGGGCCGCATCGCCACGATTGCGTTCGCACACCGTCTGGGCTCGGCGCTCGAGCCGGAGTGTAAGATGTATAGGCTGTTGGCGGACGTGTTCAATGATGCTGCGATGGTGCTGGATTGTTTGAGTCCTGCGTTTCCCAAGGGCGTGAGGGTTGGTGTGTTGGCTGGGAGTAGTGTTTTAAGGTCACTGTGAGTCGTTTCTTTGGTTTGAGAACGCCGAATGGCTGTGAAATAGCTTACAGGACGAAGGAGCTGTTGGAAATCTTCTTTACCTGTTTATTAATCCTCTACTGACAACAGATGATCGCAGGTGTGGCGTAGCAGCCGGAAGCAGCAAAGCAAGCCTAAGTGCACATTTTGCCAAAGAAGGAAACCTAGGTGAACTAAACGCCGTACGTCTTCCCTCGTCCTCTCATTCTCATTCTCATCCCACAATTGCACAGAACTAATACTCTCTCCTCCAACCACAGAAAGACTCCTCCCAAGAAACCATCATCTCCCTACTCGGGATGCTCTTCGGCACCCTAGTAGTCTCACATCTAACCACAAAACTCAGCACGTGGATCGCCTTACTATTCCTCCTAGCCGTGCACCTGGGTACAAACTACAAAGCCGTAACAGCAGTGTGCATGCGTAGTCTCAATCGGCAGCGAGCATGCCTAGTGCTAGGCGAGGTGGTGACGTCAGTGAGGGCCGAAGCTGCTGAAGGCTTAGCAGAAGGAGAAGAGTGGACGCAGATAATGGATCGGATGAAATGGCCAACTCCCGAATGGGTTCGAAGCAGAGAGAGGGTCTTCGAGCGTGACGGGATCGTCAGAACGACTGCTGGAAGCAAGCACGAGGTGATATCCTGGTGCGAGATGGGCGTTTCCCTCCGAACTCTCATCGCCGCCATGTCTCCCGACGCCACACACTTACCATCCCTCCTCGACGTCTTCAAGGACGAGAAATTCATCCTCTGGTTCGATCGGAGGCGAGACACGTACTTGATCGTCCTGAAAGAGGGAGCGGGCAGTAGGGACGTGGTGAAGGCCTGGTTTTGCGTCGTTGTTGCTGTGAGGGTGCATGCGAAATCTAGGAAGCAGAGGGGAAGCGATGAGATAGAGGAACATGATGAGCTGGTGGAGAGGCTGGATAAGGCGAGGGGCGTTGTGGGTGATTTGTGGGAGCCGGTGCAGAGGGGCTTGGAGGGCGTGGGGTGGGATTTGGATGTTGCGGCGTTGGAGACGAGGAGTGGGTGTAGAGTGCGGATTAGGTAGATAGATGGGTGGTTGATGGGAGGAGTTTATGGGGGATAAGTGAGTTAGTGAGGGAGAAAACAATGGAATCAAAAATGAAAACATTGGAAGTTAGGATGTTCTGGTGGGGGAATATCGAACTCGCTTGATTCAGGGGGCGGGCTTGTTGGTTCCCGATGGGACATTAAGCACGTTCCCGATGTCCTCCTTCATGGTAATAGATATGCCAAATAGTTCAGACACTCGGGAATTGGGATTCTCCTCTTCTTTCCCAAATCATGCACATATGAATGTTTCGACGTCACTCTAATTATAAACGTTCCCTCAATCTCACACGTCTCACACGCCTCACACGCCAAACGCAGGCTTCAAATGCATGAAACCAATGAATTTGCCAGCCAGCCAGAATTGGGCCTTTTCAAGTTGTTACATAAGGTACTGATACGGTAATCCTACAAGCCGGCAGGCCTTCCAGCGGTGATATACAGATTCCTCGCAACAGTCATGCGCACAAAAGCGGCGAGTTTGCTTCCCAGTCAGAACGCCTCCTCCAAATTACACTCGTGATGTCTATCTCGTACATATCTATCGTTTTCGCCTTGCTCATGCTTGCTCTGAGACTGGATGAGACTTTCGATGACAATACCTCGCTAAGCCTCCTGAGTGTGAATCTTCGTCTCAGCAGCAGCAAACTGATCTTCTAACCCGTCCTAGAACCATGAGAGCCAGTGATCACAGCGATAGCCCAAGCCCTGCAATGATGCACTCAAGCCAAGCCAAGAGTCCTCATGGCCCGCATCTTGCACCCTTCGATCGTGTTCAGCTTCGGCCTGACATCCAGGTAGAAGTTCAACTTCCCATCGCTCTTCCCGGTGTCCTTGCCAGCGTAGAAATCAATCACGTACTCGATTCTCGTGCCGCATCTATCGACGACCCAGTCGTGTCGGTCGAAGGGTGCTGTGTAGCCCAGCCAGGTGTTCATCCTCGCTTTTGGAGAGAGCGTGGTGGAGAGGCCGAGGAAAGAATGTAGGCGTGGTCCGCCACATCTGAGTTTTATTAGTACTTGCTCGTGAATTGCATAATTGCTAGAGAGAACCTACTTTTCCTCACTGCCCCATGGCCGCTCCCACTCCTTGATCTCCTTCCATGCGCGCTCGTTCACGGCATTGTGGATCGGTACGATGGTCTTCATGTCTGCTGCATCTGAACTGTGTCCCTTCCGCTTCATGGCTTCAAAGAACATCTTCTCCGAGGGATATACCCAGTTTCCATCCTTGCTCATGCCAGTATCTTTCTCGCTGTTTGCAGGCTTAGCGCTTGCATCTTCGTTTACTGGCGATGCTCGAGGGATGGTTGATATCTCGCGATCGAGTCCTAGTGTTGTCGCTGCGGTTGTTTGTGCGGCAGTAGTCGCGGGTGTAGAAGCAGAGGAGAAGATGCGCGTGAAGAACCATGGTTTTGAGGCTGCAGGCGTAGAGGTTTGGGGAACAGAGGATGGTTGTGTTTGGTCGATCAGGCTGGAGTCGCAACTATTCCCTTTGCTTGCTTTACTTGCTTGTTCTGTCAAGCCTGGGAAGACTTCTGGTCTCTTTCCTCCATTTGATTTCAGCCATGCAGCGCGTGTCGCTGGATCGACTGGGCAAACTTCTGCGGGTGTCTCTGTGTCTTTCGCCATTGTGTGAGGTTGTGGGTTGTGAGGATTGACTGCAGAAGTGAGGTTATTGATGATGAAGATATATTTAATCCCTGCACCCGAAAGCTCGACCCCTGGAACATCGGAGCAGGCGCCACGGAAAGGGCCGATTGGTTGACCACAGAGGGTTGACCGCTCAATTTGTACATCCAGATCCAGACTTCAAAAAGGAACGTCTTTTAATCTTAAACTCGAACTTGGGAGTATAAGGTAGCGAATTCAAAAGTATATCCCAAAACTCATTCTTCACCCTCTTCCAATTATATAGCAATGGCAGACGCAAAGATTTACCAAGCGAGCACGACTGCGCCAGTCAATATTGCAGTAGTGAAGTAAGTAAATAAGTTACCCCTCCTCAACCCCACCACGACAAGACAAAAACAACAAAACTTACACAACAACGACAGATACTGGGGCAAAAGAGACGCAAAGCTCAATCTTCCAACCAACTCCTCCGTTTCAGTCACCCTCTCCCAAGCCGATCTCAAAACACACACCACAGCAGCATGCTCCTCATCTTTCCCCTCCTCGGATTCTCTCCTCCTGAACGGCTCTTCCCAAGATGTTACCGGTGCACGAACACAAGCTTGTTTCCGTGAGCTGCGAGCTCTTCGATCCGAACTCGAGTCTGCGGACTCCTCTCTCCCAAAGCTGTCCAGCTTGCCATTGAAGATTGTATCCGAGAACAACTTCCCCACAGCGGCTGGTCTTGCTTCCTCAGCTGCTGGCTTTGCAGCTCTCGTCCGAGCTATTGCGAACCTCTATGAGCTTCCTAGCTCTCCAACTGAGCTTTCTAGAATCGCAAGACAAGGAAGTGGTAGCGCATGTCGCTCTCTCTTTGGAGGATATGTGGCATGGCAGATGGGCACCAAGGCCGATGGTTCAGACAGTTTGGCAGTTGAGATTGCACCAGCATCTCACTGGCCTACTATGCGTGCCTTGATCCTCGTTGTTTCTGCAGAGAAGAAGGGTGTCAGCTCTACATCTGGCATGCAAATAACAGTTGCCACTTCGGAGCTCTTCCAAAGACGTGCTGAGATCGTCGTGCCAAAGCACATGGAACTTATGGAGAAGGCTATCTTGGCTAAGGACTTTGAGACATTTGCCGAGGTGACGATGAAGGAAAGCAACAGCTTCCACGCTACATGCCTGGACACTTATCCTCCCATTTTCTACCTCAATGATGTCAGCAGAGCAGCTATCAGAGTTGTAGAGGACATCAACAAGAAGGCTGGAAAGACAATCGCTGCATACACCTTTGACGCTGGACCAAACGCCGTTATCTACTTTGAGGAGCAGAACTTGGATGCCGTTGCTGGTGCGCTGAAGGGCACTTTGGGCGCTTTGGATGGATGGCAGGGACGTGAAATTGCCATTCAGGAAGTTGAGGGAACTGTAGATGCGAGGGCACTGAGTGTATTGAAGGAGGGTGTTAGCAGGGTCATTCTGACCGGAGTTGGCGAGGGACCAATCAAGGTCGAAGAGTCCTTGATTGATGCCAAGGGAGAGCCAATCAAGAACTAAGCGAGCATGAGATGTGAGTAGAGGGGATTTTTAAAAGTGTTATGGCTTGTCGTTGTTGCTTGGGTGCGAATTGAGATATCCATGACTTAGCTTGGCATTTTCTCGCTTAGATCTGTTAGAATAGGGGCAAAGATAGGATCTGCTCTTGCCTTTGTTGCACATCAAATTTACTTCTTGAGCATATTTCCACCATTTCATACATTCACATCTGACAGAGAATTCTTGCTTGTGTTTGGGGTTTCATTTTTGTTACTGTAATCTTACACTACGGCCACCACTGCTATGGCGCCAATAGCAAGTGCTGTTGAATATCTAACAATCTCTATCATACATTCAACTCCTAACTCAACTTCCTCATGATCCTTCCCAACCAAGAACAATGTGTCCTCTCAGCTGTACTGTGACAAGACTCCTTCCTCTGCTGTATTTAATCCAACATCTAACCCAACACGTTTGTCCATTGCTCTTCATTAGTCCGCAACAATCTCATGAAAAATTTCGTTCTCTGCCCACTCAATCGTTGAAAGCTGCTTCAATACCCTGGAAACCAGCTGCAATAGCCGCATGCACACTCTCCATCCTCCGTCGCCACATTTGATTCTTGATCCCCTCGAGGGCTAAAGCATGTGATTCTTTTTGCCATCTGGCCTGCGATGCTTCCAACTCCTGTTTTAGAGTCCCCGTCTGATTTTCTAGTCCAGTAGCATAGCTTTCTAGAGCAACTTCACGATTCTCGAGTTCTGTAACTCGCGTTTGTAGACTCTCTATCATGGCAGCTTTCCCACCTGGATGGGCTCGTTCATCATCGACCTCGGCCTTGATTTTCTTGTAACTCTTCTCCAGGGTTTCGAGTGTGGTACTGAGTTCTTCGTTACGTGTGCCCAGCCCAATGTTTCTGTATTGCAGCAGAGTCATGCCATTCTTCAATCTAGTACTCTCTGATTTGAGTGTTTGTATTTCTGATTTCAGCGTTTGCGTCTCAGCAATGCTGCGCGTGTCATACGCTGAAACCGCCTGCTTCGAGCGCAAGCCACCGATTTCCCTCTCAAGCTCAGCAATTTTTGATGCATCGCCTTTAGTCTTCGCGGTCAAAGATTCTATCTCAGCCTCTAGCTTAGTGGCCGCTGCTGTCGTGGCCTCGTAGTCGAGCTTCACGATAGCATTGTTAGCGACTTCATCCTCGTACTTTTGCTTGAACTTGTCGGCTCTGTCCATGTGGCTTTGGATGAACTTCTTGCCGTTCTCCTTGAGCTCTTTGATAGTAGCGTCCCGGGCTTCGATCTGTGCTTCCAACGCTTTCTTCTCAACAGCTGTTTGGGTATCTTTGATTTTGGCTTTTTCTTTGTATACTCCGAAGTCTTGGCGCAGTGTGTCGTACTTGGTCTCTGCTTGAGTTTTTTCGTTGAGAAGCTGCCGCTGAAGGTCAGAAACTTTTGCTGCGTGTTCTAAATTCAATAATTCGACTTCTTTGTTCTTATCGCTCTTGAATTGCTGTTGAAGCATTGAAATCTCTGCTGAATGTTCTACTCCCAGTTGTTTGGTCTGATATTCGCGTTGAAGTTCGTAGTGATCCAAGTTTCGAACTAAGTATTTAAGTTCGCTAACGATTGTTGTCAAGTCGTTCCTCGATATCTTCATTCTATGTTCTTCTTCGGTTCGGGCTAAAACATAGAGCCAATCGTACTTTTCCCAAAGATCGCCAAGGGTTGCCCGAATTTTAGGGAGCGTAGTGTCCCGGCGCGAATTTCCCTGAGCTCCTGTGGGTGGACTCGCGATCACAACGTCGGAATCGGAATCGGAAGACTCGTCGGAAGTGTTTATGGTGTGGTTAGATGAATCAAGTCCACTCTGAGTCTTAGTAGCCCTCGGGGCTTTCGCGAGATGGGGAGAGGGTTCGGCCAAGGTAGATTCTCCATTGATTTCATGGGGAACATGCTTAGTTGTCGATATCTCGGGAGATGTTGTAGTGTCCTTTACCTTCGAAATGTTATCACCAATACGGAGGAAAGGTTCCTGTATTCTTACCTCTGGTATTATCTTGATCCTTTGATCTGATGATTCGTCGTGCAATGGACAATCGGGGGATCTGGGAGTATCCTGCAAAATTAGCTGGGCTTTAGCATATGATTAGTAAAGTATCATACCTTCGCATGAGTTTTGTGAGATTGATGTTCTTGGTTAAGAGACACAGCTTCCGCAATCTTACGTGCTGCCTGCTCGCTTCGCACTTTCTTTCCAACATTGAAAAATGCATCAGCAGAAACCCTTTCCTCAGTCACAACGCGACCTCTCATCTTGGCAAATTTCGCCTCTACAGAAGGCATTTGCTCCAAGATTTCCAGGAGGCACAATATCTCTTTCTCAGTGAAACTAATATCATCAGAAGTATCTGATGTCTCCTTGGCTGCATATATGGCGAGTAGCTTGTTGAGACCTGTAACTTGGTGGTGCAGAGGACTAGATTCCGGATCTATGAGCGGGATGTCGCCATAGTGAAAAAGCATTGAGAATGCCCAGAGAACATTCATAATGTTCTCATTTTGAATCTGGCCTGTCCTGCCTGTTCGTGCTAGAATTTGAAACAGATTTCTGACAGCATCTCCATTTCTTAGAGCGTGCAATCTCTCAATCTTCATCGCAGGCCATGCGTCAGGACCAAAGAATAAACCGCGGGCAAGCAATTGCATTTCTTCTTTGTTGAATCCATACAGTGAGACTTTCGATTCTGGGGGTGGTGGACCAGCACCTGCATGAGATGCTTCTGCTGCTGGTATGCTACTTGGAGTTAGTAGCAATTCATCATCTAGAAGAGAAACTCTGATGGCTAGGTATTGCTGCCATATCATTCCAAGATAGGTGACCTCCTCGGAGTCAAGTGTGCACTCTTCATGTTTGCTATCTGATACTATCAACTTGTTGCATGCTGTGACCTGCGGGTGTAGTGGATCCTCAATTGGATCTACAACGGCAGTTTTCGCACAGCTGAACATGAATCTGAGTCCAAACAAGATGTCAAATGTTGTTTGAGGATCGCACACAAAACCATCGCCCTTTGTCTTGGCCTCCTTGATCAGGGGTGCTAGCTCCTCTGCAGTTCGCGAAGGTGGTATGAGAATATCTCCTGCTTCGATATCAAGCTTCGGTCCCTTCAAGTATCGAATCCGAGAAGTGATTGAATCAGAAGACTCTGACTTGGTAGCTCCTCGAGCCTTTTTTCCTCGTATCTTTCTTTGAGGACTTGGTTCAGGTTTTCGAGCAGTCTTCTCTGGTTTGGGCCGAACAACGTTCTCGCAAAATCTGAGGACCTGCAATACCTCTGACCGTGTCAAAGTCACGCCTTTCCCAGAAGAAATAGCCCGGGAGATCTTTTGGCCTGCGGTGAGGAGTGGCTGAGCTTGAGATTGAGAGACAGCTGGTACGTCTTCTGGTCGCGCGCGACGAAGTGCGCTCATCGCCTTGAGGAGAGTACAATGGTCCTGATACACCAAAGCTGCTGGTTTACCTTCTGCTTTGCATTGCTCTAGCTTCTGCAGAACTTCGATCATATGGAAATAGTATGCTTTTGCTCTTTCCTCAATGTCCGAACAATTCAGGTGGTAACATGGTTCGATGTTTCCTCCAATATACTCAGCCATACTTGAGTAGTTAACATTAGGATCAAACTCGCCATCAAGAGGATGCGGCTCATCATGCTTGAGAGGCTTCAACCAATCCTCCAGAAAACAATGCATCGAATTCTTCCCCAGCCAATCAGCCAGGTCCTCATAGCCCTCGCACCAAGTCTTCGTCTCCTCCAGCGTCAAACACCGCATCCCATCCTTACCGTCGTCGCCACTCAGCCCGTCGAACTTCTCAAACACAGCAGACAGCTTCTCCACGAACTTAGGCTTGGCCGGCTCTAAGAGGCCCGAAAGCGTGCCTTGCTTCACCAAACTCGAGAACTCCTCCGCCGTGAAGATGGCGCCGACACCTTCGCTGCGCGCCTGGAAGAGTTTGTTTATCCCGTGCCCTTGCATCTTGCAGACGAAGCAGTTGAGGCATGGCTCGTCGCTGTTGGCGTAGCAGAGGTTGGGCCATCGCGCACCGATGGTTTTGCCCTTTGAGCCTGTGTGGCTCATGTTCGTTTGGCTTTGGTTCTGGAAGTTGGATCGGTGATGCTCGTAAAGTGTTGTCAAGCCGAATTGAGTTGAATTGAATTGAATTTCGTGCAAGAACAAAAAGATGGTGCTGCGCACTTCGCACGTGAAGATTTGGCGGCGATGTGTTGCTTTAAACCTGCCAGAAGCGAACTAGGAGGAACAAAAGCGTTTAGATGAAGACGAAAACCGAAGTTGTTCGGATTGTTGTTTGCGGTTTTGATTTGCGATTTGGATGTTGTGTTGTGTTGCGGCGAGGTGATGGTTTGTTGACAGCCTCATGTTTTCAGCGAAATTAAGCGAACACGAATTCACCTTTCCACGCCATCCTGAGTCGAACAGCTGGGTGTGCCTCATGTCTGTTGCGTAAATTAAGTATGAGTATTGTCCGCATGTTGTGCTTTAATAGCTTATGTTGTGATGTTCTCTCATCTTAGTGAGACGGAAAACCGAATTGTTATGAGCGGTGCGGATTTTGTGCTCAGCCAGTTTGTTCTTGTTACTTGGTGGATACTTATTGGTTGGAAGCTCAATACTCAACTTACTTTAGTCATTGTCCGTTGCGCTGCTTTTTGAGTTGCTCTCATGGTGATTATGCTTGGACATACGTTTACAGACAGATTTTACGAGGATGTACCACACACACAACACATACTCTACCATCCCTCCTATTTACCGAGTTCTAGCAACATGGAAGTCTAACGCCACTTGCCTACCGTTTCTTATCATCTCATGTTTAAGACTTATTAGTCCAAGCTCTTGATATATGTATAACTTTGTTGCCTGAGAATTGCAGAAAGTGAAGTCGTTCATGCGTTTTAGTGCGTAGCTCAGTCAAGCACGCTTGTGCTGATTTGAGGCTATTAGTTTTAACAATCTTACTTTTCTCTGACAGGATCAATCAGGCTCAAACAAGGATAGTGTTCAATTTTATTAAACTCTGTACTTTTTCTCTTCTCCAGTAGTTTACGACATAGGCACACATATCTCTTCTCCTCCTCTACGTCTCGCTTGACAATTCCTACCACTTATCTAGAATGGCAAACAAACACGAAGATAGATGCATCACGGCTATTCTGTGAGTTCAATAGACGTCAGTTGTAGATTAGGATAGTTTACTTTTATTGCATGCTCTAATGTGCATATATTTGTCCATTTATTTAGCTGTGGTATCCCCTAAAGGATGGTTTCATGCACCAAACACCATAAAGACAACCCGCGGTCAGCCGACCAACCCGAACCTTTACTTTTACATAAACCCCAACCTATGAGTCGCTTACCAAATGCTAACTAGACTACCGAAATGCTTGAGATCACGAGAAATATCCTTCACAAGTACACCCACACTAAGCCATCGATTTCTTTGCCTTCCGTCGCTCAGCCTGATCTTCCTTCCACGCATCCTCGAACGACGTAGGTTTCCTCTTCGTATCCTCTGGCTTCAACTTCAGTAATCTGACGACCTTGAAAGCTCCGGTACCGACACTCATCGTCTGGCCCATGATAATACATTCACTAACACCCTCAATCAGATCAGATTTCATGCCAGCAGCAGCATCGAAGAGATGGTCAGGCGTCTTCTCGAACGAGGCAAGCTGCAAGACTGAGTCTCGCATCTTGGACAGACCAAATCGGGTGATACCGAGCACTTCGCCCTTGTAGGTCATCACATCGGCAAGGAGTTGCATGTGTCGAGGATCGATACCCATGTCTCCCATGACGGCGCCGATTTCCTTTGCGATCGTTGTACGTGCTGCTTCAATTCCGAGGACGTCGCGACATTCCATCACGCTGTTGGAGGTGCATCGTGTGCCGATGACTCCTTCGGTTGTCATACAGGCACGGAGCCCATAACCTTCTACCAGGACTGTATTTTCGCTCTGCTCGGAGGTTTGAATGATGGCTCTCGTTGCGTCGGGGTAGCCTGAGATAGGAATAGTAGGAAGCGCACGCTTCAGGTGGTTAACTCGTAGCAAAAGATCTGGCCCTTCTTCGTTGCTGCCCTTCTTGATTGGAGCGCCACGAACACCTAGATTGCCTCCACTTTCACTTGTGACCTCAACGAAGATGAAATTGTCCTGTACTAGTACATTGCCATCCTTAATCTTGAGCTTTTTGTTGAATACTATCGCTTCTGCGATATTACCAACAGTGATACCGAGGTGCATATCATTCAATGCATCCATATCGATTGCGAGACATATCTGTGCCTTATGAGACGACCACATATCTTCCATGTAGGCCATGACATCGGAAATATATGTTTTCTCGATGCGACCCTTGACCACACGCGCGGCTTCGATTTGCTTATTGTTTTGAAGTGGGCAAGATATGACTGGAGTACTAATAACCTTGGAAGCGTTGATGATTTCCTTGATACGTGGAACACCCTGAGTAATACTCATACCGGCAACACCAGCAAAATGGAAAGTCTTCAATGTCATCTGAGTACCTGGTTCCCCAATGGACTGCGCACCAACAGCACCAACGGCATGGCCAGGCTCGACGTGAGCTTTAGCATACTTTTCAATACACAGCCTGACGAAAGTTTTCAGTGTGTTAGGCGAGACCTTCGCAACACGTTCGACTTGACGAACCCGATCCGGATCTTCCATAGATGCATCGAAGTGATAACCTGCCTCATTCGGATCGTCCTCAAGCTCGTTGAGCCCTGCCCTTCGTCGGGCACCAGCTAGTTTGGTTGCTAGACCACCTACGAACTTGGTGATGGTAGCCAAGAAGCCTCTTGCACTTTCCTTCTCATCAATCGCATAGTCACTCTGATCATCATAGGCTAGATCTTCTCCGAGAAGACCCTTACGGTAATTCTTCTCTTTTTCCGGTTGTAACAGCTTTTCGCAAAGGTTTCTGATCTCAAATGGTGTTAGGCAGGGGTCGTCGTTATCCCAAGTCAGATTCTCTGCATGTGTCCATGTACGCTCGAAGTGGACAGGAACAGCCGTGCCTTCCATATCCACAGGATCAAGCTTGTCGGCTCCAAACTGGAATTGAACGATGATTCCAGACGAGTTTCGAACGGTGTCATCATACTGCGTTGAAAGATCCTCCAGCGATTTCATCAATCTTCTAGACATGTAGCCAGTTTCGGCAGTCTTGACTGCTGTATCGACCAAACCTTCACGACCAGAAATTGCGTGGAAAAGAAATTCAGTAGGTGTTAGTCCAGAAAAGAAACTGTTCCTGACGAAACCTTTAGAAGGTGGTTGCCTCGCGTTTTTGGGGAAATGGGGTAGAGTTCGATCTTGAAATCCATCCTGCACACGAGCACCTCCAATAATCTGCTGCCCGACGACTGCCACCATTTGAGCCACGTTAATATTGGAGCCCTTAGATCCGGACTTTGCCATAACAAGGGGCGCGTTCCACTTGCTGAGAGAGTCGATACAGTATTCTCCAGCCTGCTGTCTGACTTTACTGAGAATACCAGAGATGGCATTTTCCAGAGTTTCTTCCATGTTACAACCAGTGGCTTTTTCCAACTTGCCAGCCTTGAACTTTTGAATGAGTTGCTCACTCTCGGCATACGCCTTGGTGACAAGCTCGTGTTTTTTCTCCTTTAATTTCATGGATGGGTAAACATCGCTGATACCAATAGAAAAGCCCTCATTGGTGAGGTAACGAGCTGAAATTTTGGCTAGTCTGTTCATAGCAATGACAGCTTGATCAGGACCAAAATCTCGAAGGATGATATAAAAGATCGAGTCCTTCTTTCCGGATCCTACAGTGGTTTTGTCCATTCTTCCACACATGACCTGGGAATTCCTAACCACCAGCCAACCATCATTGATGTCTAGATCCGGGCATTGTCCAGGTACTGGCTTGTAGTCTCGACATTTTGCATCAAGATTGACCTTTACAGGTGAATCCTTGTTGGGGCGCATAAGGATGCTGAAAACTTGCTTTCCTGTCCATAGGCATTGTGGTTTGATGATGGCAGGCGGTGGTAGATCTAGATGTATATTTGCATCTACCATATACATGCACAAACTCGTGAAAGTCTTGCGATCGAAGAAATTCTCTTTGCTGCTCAAAAGATATGCAGCTGTGATGAAATCCTGTGTGGCTGAAATAATGGGTTCTCCGTTCTTAGGAGTTGACAGATTGTTCTTCACTCCCATAAGGTTGATCGCCTCGGTCCTGGCTTCTTCGGTCTGTGGAACATGCAAATTCATCTCATCACCATCAAAATCGGCGTTGTAAGGATTACACACACACTCGTTCAAGCGGAACGTCCTCCATGGTCTAACTTTGACGTAATGACTCATGATACTAAGTTTGTGCAAGGAAGGCTGCCGATTGAAAAGAACAATATCTCCATCTTCCAGATGTCTTTCAACAACATCGCCAATCTTGAGATGTTTGGCTTCATTTTGTCGACGTGCAAATTTAAGCGAGATTTTGTGATCCGAGTCTTTCTTCTCGATCTGTTGTGCTCCAGGATGTATAGTGGGTCCATTGAGTACACATTGGCGCAATTTCTTGATGTTATGTCTGTTTACCCGCTCTGGATATGTCATGTTCTTTGCAACCAGAATTGGGATGGCGACCTGGTCAATCCCCAAATTAGGATCAGGAGAAATAACTGTACGTGCAGAGAAATCCACACGCTTTCCGGACAAGTTTCCACGGAATCGACCCTGTTTTCCCTTCAAGCGCTGGCAGAATCCTCGAATTGCTTTTCCAAATCCGGGCTGTTGGAGACCAGGAACGTCACTGTTTACATACATTGCAATTTGCACCTGTAGATAATCCCATTGTTCCATGATAGTCTGCACTGGCTGCCCTTTTACTAATGCAGCCCGAATGAGAGAACTGATATGAACAATGTCGGCTAATTTCGTGGTCAAGTCATCTTCACTGCTGCCACCATCTTGAGCCACTGATGGTCGGATACAAACAGGTGGGGCGGGCACAAATTGCCAAATGAACATTTCAGGTCTTCCTTCCGCTGGGTTCATGCCAAGGAGTTCACAATCGCTGGGTGTGATCATTTTGAAGAGGTTCAAGACTCTGAGAGGATTCAAATCGTCCATGGCCTTTTTCAAATGTTTGTCAACTTCGACATTGCTTTTCCTGGCTTCCTCAAAAGATTTGTTGAACACTGTCATGCTAGGCGGCATGACTTTCTTGGCCGAATTGGACTTGTTGTAAGCTAGGAACTTGTCGTGAGTGAGCTTCATTACTCCATACTTTCGGATCTGGCCATTGAGAGACTCGCAATATGGGCATATCTTCGCTTTGCGACATTGCTCGTTGATCTTTTTGCATATTTGTGTTCGCTTCAGGTTATCGATTCCAGGCTGCCGTAAATCCTTGAGGAATTTCCGTCGTTCTGTGTCTGTGAGGAGGACTCTGGCGCAACCCTATTAAGTGTCAGCCTCCAAGCAATGCAGAGGCTTGGGCGCATTGCATACTTTGCAGATATTTTGCAAGATATTGATAGTTAGCTTTAGATATCCAATGTGAAAGGCGGGCAATGCCAGTCTGATGTGTCCGAAATGGCCATTGCAGTTTTGCAAACCTTCACCACAGGTTTCGCAGTGACCAGTCTTGCTAGATATTCCCTATCCCACCAACATCAGCCAACATTTTCCACCTGAATGCCACAGATACGCACCAGTCTTGGATCCAATGCTCCGTGAGCAATTGGTGTGCGGGCTCGTCCCACATCGTAGAGAATTCGGTCTGCAACCTCGATGACAGCTTGGTTTGCGATGTCTTGATTCGATCTGTGACCCGTTAGAAGGAATCCAAGAGATCCCATACCCAAACATACTGAATCCCAAACTTCATTTCCCGGAACCTCTGCGAAACCATCAGCTTCTCACTCTTTCCCGGGAATTGCCTGGGGCGCAAACCTTAGGTATCTTGTCCACCACCTGAGCCTTTGCAGACTCGCTGCCACCTCCCCCGTATTGCATCATCTTGACGATATGCTATGAGATGCTCGACATGAAAGATAGGAAGGGTACTGTATATTCGAGTGGTTGTCGCAGATGCGTCGCGTGGTGCTACGGGAGCATAATTGAGCTTTTTGGTGGGGCAAGGCAAGGCAAGACAAGCTTGAGGATATAAATTTCCCTTCGACTCATCGACCCTTGCAGCCGCTGAATAAGGTGGGGGACGAGCGAGACGCTAAGATAAGCGATTAGCCTCCTGTTGTGTCTCGGCTAAGGTAGTACTCATCTATTTAGTCCTTTTGTCATCGTATAATATAACACTGAGCTCGCTTCACTTCACGTTCTACGTATCAGTTCTCTTTGATATAGATATAAAGTTTCTTCTGAATACTATGTCTTGATAGTTTGAGTTGTTTTGCTCCTAACTATGTCCGCACACAAAGTCAACTTCTTTTTCAACCTCACACGCACTGCCACTTGATTTACTTCGTCTCTTCATAAACTCTGTATCTTAAGAGAGCTTGTTAATGTTTCCCTATAGCTCGACTGTGGGGTAGTATTTGTAAAGATCTCGACCTTGTAGCAATGCCATATTCCTGTTTTGGATCGGTCCCTTTACGAGTGTAAATTGAACTATGACGTCTTGAGTTGGCGGGGTTTAGTTTATTATTCGATTTCACGAGTGGAAAAGCTCTCAACTTCTTCAAATCACTTGAACTCCCTATATTTCAATATTACAAAAAAGTAACATTATGGTTTCCACATCAGAGCTGCGAGCTGAAACTCTCTTTTCCACCAAAGGCCAAGTCTGTCTCGTTACAGGTGGCGGAACTGGAATTGGGTTAATGTAAGATCTTACGTTTGCTTCACTCGAATCTCCCATTAATTGAGTTCAATATCTCATATAACATAGGGCCGCACAAGCACTCTCAGCCAACGGCGCCCGAGTCTACATCACAGGCCGACGGATGTCCGCTCTCCAAAACGCAGCCTCAACACACACCCCCAAGGAAGGCGAAGGGGAGATCATCCCGTGAGTCTCTACACCCGTCTTGTGACTCAGCAAATCCCAGTCTGAAACAAAACAAAAAAGAATAGGACCATGCGACGTGACGTCGAAAGACTCCCTCGAGAACCTCGTAGCCGAGATCTCGGCAAAGGAGAAACACCTCAATCTCCTCGTGTGCGCCGCAGGCATCGGAGGGCGCAAAGCCGAGCCAGAGAGCTCGTCTGCTTCTGAGTTGAAAGATGAACTGTTCAGCCGGGAGACTTTCGAAGAATGGTCGGACACGTATAACACCAATGTGGCATCCGTTTATGTTCGTCTCCCTCCCTCTATTCAACATTTCAAGCTCAGCTCACCTGAGACGACAATCTAGTTCACCACCATCGCCTTCCTCCCCCTCCTCCAAGCCAGCGCAAAGACTCACGGGCACCTCTCCGCCTCGGTAATAGTAATCTCGTCCATGTCGGGCATAATGCGACACGCCCAAGGGCACTTCAGCTACAACACCTCCAAGGGGGCGACGGTGCACCTGTCCAAGCTGATGTCCTACGAGTTCAAGCAAGCCGGGATCCGAGTGAACAGCATCGCGCCGGGATATTTCCCATCGGAGCAGTCGACGAAAGAGGAGAGCGACGCGCAGCAGAAGAGCCACTTGCCGGATGAGAAGGTTCAGCAGAAGGGCCATGTCCCGATGGGGAGGGCGGGCAGCGATCAGGAGATGGCGATGGGGGTGTTGTTTTTGGCGGGGAATCGGTATGTGAATGGCGAGATTGTGGCGGTTGATGGGGGCGTGTTGTTGGATATTCCGGGGAGGTGAGGGAGATAGATTTTGTATCTTATACTTCGCAGGTAGAGATTGTAAGAACTTACTTCGTAAGCGAGAGAGTGGGTCATTAAATTGTTACTACAGATTTTACACGACTGTGTCTACCTTATCTAAGCAAGCTGTATCCAAGCCCTTAAATCCAAAACTCCTCATTAGGTCGTACTCATTATATAATAAACACATTCGCCATCTCTTTAGACGTCTCTTTATCCCCTCTAAACCTCCCCACCCATCTCCCTCGCCAACTCCCCATCCAAATGCTCCGCCTCGCCCCTCAACCTCTCGGCCTCCCTCCCCTCTCTCTCCGCCTCCTCCTCCAACCTCGTCGCCTCATCGCGCATCTTATGTCTCTCCTTCTCACCAATCTCCATCCTCGTAGCCTCAGTCCTCAAAATCGTAGCTCGTTCCTCTTTCTCGTGAGCCTCCTTGTCCAGCTGGCTCGCTTGAGCATACATCTGCTCTGCGCTGGTCGCTGGAACCTCGCCATGTTCTTCTTCGTCGTGGTCGTTCTGACGAGCGTCACTAGGTCCGCCTGGCCATGTGGGCGCGAAACCACCTGGCATACCGCCGAATCCAAATGGCACATTACGCGACATCGAGCCAGCGAACGGCCAGCCGCCGTGACGAGCTGCCATTCCTGGGGGAATGACGTTTCCTCGACCGAAGTGCGGGATCGGGGTTGGTGGCATATTCGGGAATGCTCCTGGTATAGGTTGCATGGGTTGCATGGGAGACATAGGTTGCAGAGGTTGCATAGGTTGCATAGGTTGCATAGGAGGCATGGGAGGCATAGGTTGCATGGGAGGCACCGGTCCACTCGAGTGTACTGCCATACCAGGTCCCCATCTCGGAGCACTCCCCATGAAATTGGGCATGAAACTCGGCACACTTGGTGATTCCGGGCCTCGAACTCCCCTATTTCCACCTCTGCCTCTCCGTGCTCTCTCACCACCACACGTGCGTTCTTCTTTCCTTAATTTTCGCGCTTCTCGCCGTTCTGCTCGTCGTTCTTTCTTGGCTGCTCGCTTAGCCACTCGTCGCGCTCGCTTCGCTTCTCTCCACTGCTTCTTCTGCGCTTTCTTCCCCTCTTTGAATCTCTTCATCAATTCCTTCACGTCTCTCCTCAGCGCGGCCAAGTCCTGGTTTGTTGGAGCGGGGCCGTCTCGCTGGGCAGTTTTGAGATCCTGCTTCATCCTCTGCACCGCCTCGCGGGTAAGTGGCTGTTCGGGGTGGTTGAGCCATTCCAACAAGGACTGTTTGGCGACCGGTAACTGCTGATCTCTCAGATCTTCGTAGTCGGGGAGTGAGCCGACTGAGTTCTCGGAGTCAGATGAGCTACTGGATGAGCTGGATGATGAGCTGTCGGATGACCTTGAGCGAGCGCGCTCTTTGCCCTTTCCTCGCCAGCCACGGTCGTGCGATCTGCCGCGATGATGGCCAAGTCGACCTCGTCTCGCTTCGGGTGTATTGGGGTCTCGGGATGGTCCTGGACCAAAAGTCCTCCCTCCAAACGACACTCCATTTGCATCTGCAACAAGGCCTCGGGCTCCACCAAGACGAAATCCATTTTGGCTGTTATTTTTATTAGCACGAATCCACACAGAAGAGATATCTTGCCAGAAGCACTTACTCTGCAACCAACATATTCCCAATCCTAAATCCACCATTATCAGCTTGCATAGAGCCCATTCTGAACCCACGGCCATCAGCTCCAAAGCTTCCAAAAGGTCCCCAAGTCCTTCTCGCTTCCGGAGGTGCAGGAGGTTGAGACCCTTCAGCCGCATTCTCATTTTCAGCAGGAATCCACGCTCCCGGTAGAGGAGCTCGGGATCCCTCAGTGGCATTCTCGTTTTCGGATGGAATCCAGGCTCCGGGCACATGTTTCTCACTCTCCTCAGCATCAACCAGGATTACATGGACGCCCCTCGGCCCAAAGAAACTCTCATTCCACTCCGCAATGGTGTACCTAATCTCCAAAATCCTGATAGTAGGCCCCGCTCCCGCTGGCTGCGGGTGTCGCAAATGACTAAGTTGTGCATCCACCTCAGACAGGTCACTTCTCGATCGATTATCCGAGCCCAGATTGAGTCCATGGAATTGGTCATTAAGCATTTCCGCCTGGAGTTTCCTATCCGCCACATCGTTGTTCACGATTGCACTATGGTGCGGGAACAGAAAGTTCACAAAAGTGGCCCAGTCCTGCTGTGATACATCTTTGGCCGACAAAGCCTGGGGATATGGCAAGTCCCTGGGCTCGGTATTCCACGTGACGGTGATCCTGTGAGGCTCCGGGAAGGCCGGAGGTGATATATTGCTCCGTGCAGGGCGAGATGCGAAGTATGCTGCTGCAGAGGATGTTCCTCCTACTGGGACATCTTCGAGCTCTTCCTCGCCAACGACTTGGTTTTGATGGAACGAACTTGCTGGCGAGTAGGGTGGGGTAAAGATGGGTTCATCGATGGAGGAGGAGGTGGTGGAGAGCGCGGGGCGAGTTCCTGCGACGGAGGCATTGTCTACTGTTGAAGCAGAGGGTGTGAGACGAGCGTGTTGTCCACTGGAGACGGAATAGATATCCGTCTCGCTATATGGTGGAGGAGGGAGGGGAGGTTCCATGATGTTTGTTCACTCGAAGCACTGTGTATGTATTACACGATAAGTGTTTGGACTCTCGAATGACTAAGAGCAAGTAGGTACAAGTTCACGACACACATAGAAAACAGCGATAACCACGAGCTTATGAATGATAAATCATGAGAAGACGGTTGAAGTGGCGGTAGGAGTAGTGGTATCACCTTATATCACCCAACACTTCTCTCTCCCTCTCTCTCATCCATATGCAGCAGTCCAAGTCAAGCTTTCACCAATAATGACCTGAGCTTCGGACCTCAGGACTGCCCGGATGGCCCCTCACGATGAAAGCTCGGCCCCAACTCCACCCTATCTCAAGCCATCGATAGCGCCTCCAACCTTAACTCGGGGTGCTGACTGAGCCTACCAGGTACGGGAGTGCCAATCAGTGCCCTGAAATAATGCAGCCTCCGGTGTTCGTGACGCGGTCGAGCACAGCCTCATAGGCAGCAACAATAGACATCCACTAAGTACAGTAGTATCGTACCTATGTATTGATGTTATTGCATATCCACACAGAAATATCAGATGAAATTGTGATGTTGTGATTTCTATATACCTCACAGGTTAAACATAAGATTCCGAAAACGAGCAGTATTTGTGCCTCATTTGTGGTGTAAGATAAACATAGTCCCAAAATGTCATATAATGATTCATGTAAGTTTCCAATCGCTATCACAAACATAATGTAACTATATTTCTTTTAAAGCTTCGCTTAAAAACAATCATAACCTCCCATAATTCAAATCCTTTAGTGATTACACACTATATCCCTCCCTCAAAAGATCAGGAAAGCTCAGCTCTCCTCTCACCCGTCAGCTCATGAGTTTGTGGCCGCTCATACACATTGGATTGATAGACATCCGTCTTCATCGGCACAGGCGGGTTGTAAGTGTTGTTATACTCCGGAGCTGGAGTATACACATTTCCGTTCCCATTTCCGTTGCCGTTGCCGTTTACATTGCCATTGTATACCTGCGAAGTTGGTGGAGGTAGAGGTGGAGCAGTGAACGCAGCACCCTGCGCCATCAATTCCCTCCTCAACTTCCTCTCCCGCAGATAGAGAAACACTGCTCCAAGTAAAGCTAGTAGCAGCGGAACACCAACACCGGCACCAATCGCAGCCTGCGCGCCAGTATTGGTCGCCGTAGCCTTAAGATCTGACGCCGCTGAGGTTGCTCCCGCCGTGACGGTCGCGTAGATGGTTGTCGTTTCCGTTGCTGAGCTGCTTGAGCCTGTGACTGCTGCAGTTTGGACGAATGCCTGCGTCAGGTTCGAACGTGCATCGCTGATGAGGCCAAATGGGACGGAGAATTTGGTGGTCTTGGAGTCAGAACAGACGGTGACGTTCTGGCCGCAAACCCAGTTCGCGTTGCTGTTGTCGCATTGTCTGAGATCTGAAATGGCGCCGGAAGCAAAGCTATTGCAAAAGTTCGGACAATTCGAATTCGCCCAGGTTTTGTCTGTACACGAAAGTCTTACGACGTGGTTGTTTTGTACACTTGTTGACGTTAGTGTTTGATACCCTGAACATATATACTTTATATACTTTAAATCCGAAGTCGAGTGCCCAGCACAACAAGATGGTTTGTGAAGACTTGTTTGAATTGAACATGGAGCTGCATACGACAACACGAATAACCAAGGAACAAATGTACTTACTCAAGACATAGACCATTGGAAAGACATGCATGAGTCGATTCGCAGCACGCACCATCACCTGCTGCTGGTCTGCAAGGAGTGCCTAACTTGTGTACCGAACCATTGGGAAAATAGCATGTCGCATTTGATGCTACACTGGCCGAGAATGCAGGTAGAATCAGAAAGGAAATGGCGAGAGCTCTAAGCACGCAGCTCGAAGAATAAATGCATGTAGACATGGTGAAGTAATTTTTTATGGTATACAGATATTCCGTAAAGCAGATCTAGTTTAACAGGATGCAAAAACAGAAGAATACATCAGGAAGATGGAGAGCTGGAACTGGAACTGGACCTGGACCTGAGACTATGAAGAAATCCTTCAACAGCATCCCATCTTACCACGCCCCTCGAATGCAGTCCGATGCAGGCCTCGCAGCAATTCTTCCCAGGATTTCATGTATTTTCATCGTTGCGCCGCAAACATTAACCAATGAAGGGCAATATCCACATCTGACACCCGCCAAAATCCTTCTTTTCCCCTCGCTCGCAGGGTTTCAGCTTTTCGTCCCGAGGAGGGAGAAAGCACAGACGATCCGTGTCAAGAGCCGCTGACAGGTCGCTTCGCAGTCCTCGCCAATAGTGCGAACGATCCAATCATCATAAGGTAGGGCAAAGGAATCCCAATGGAAGGGTCAGAAAGTATTTAAGCTCAGCTTTCTGTCCCAAGACAAGAGAAAACTAGAGCAAAATGATACACAGAAATGGAAGACTGGGACAAGACAGTAAAAATTCAAAGACTAGGTCGAAGCAGCAAGGATTCGATTTGAAGGGTGTGTGCTTCCCCTACCCATGCAATCCAGTCCCCTGAGCGTGAATAATAAGCGACCATTTGGTCGAGATCAACCTTGACGCAAAACGCAGGACAGCCTCCAATTTTGAAAACAGCAGCGACAGCAAAGACCTGACAACGGGCACAGGTAGTACTGTACTTATTGTACCATAATTCCCCATCTTGCAATTACCACCACTTTCCTATCCAAACACTCAGATCAAGTGATCTGTACTAGAAGCAGTCTGCTACAACAAGTGCGTGTGACCTACATAGCTTCACGGAGATATGTCAAGCAAATCCGACCCAGCTTCGGAGAGATGTTTTTGCTTGTCTTTTCAAAGTGAGGTGCTGCTCTCTTAGAATTTGATGGCCTATTGATGTTTCCACGACAGGCCTTATTCAGGAGTGTAACTGCATTTGCAGCTCTGGCTTATGAAAGTTGATATCTTCTGGATTGTAATGATCTGCAACAATTCTGTATAGGTACGATGGTGCATGCGCTCCTCTGATTTCATATTAGTATATTCTCGATTTTGTCAATTAGAAACTCACAAATTGGTTATGTATAGATCGACAAGATCAGGCGGAACATAATCATAGACAGGATTGTCAACTTCAAGATTGTCTACCAGCGCTCCATCATCGTACCCAATGACAGCTCCTGGATCACCATACTCGATCAATGACTCAAATTCAAATGGATACTCTGGACTCAGTTTATAGACACCACTAACGACAATTACTGGTGTCCTGTGAACTTTTGCCGCTTTCGCAATGATGCGTGCTCCAGCAGATGCAATCAAACCTCCATTAGCAATGACAGCATGTGTCGCAAGAATGACCTTGTTAACTCTTGACATAATTGCGAATATTGTGGCATCGGTCATGAGAATGACAGTGATACCAGCAGCGGAAAGCGGCTTTAGGAAGCTAGCTGTACTCATGTCTTCACCCTCAAGAGCTTGGCTGGTATTTCCTGTAACAGCAGCATGCGTGCCCTCATGGTCATTCGGATATGACTCCGCGATGATCACGGTGAACTTGCGTTTCTCGGCTGCTTTTAGGAGGAATTTCTGAACACTTAGAGAAGATGAGTGCGTGAGAATGACCTCGTTCGAATGGATATGCTCCTGTGCATATGCGGCGATTTGATCGTCCACCTGGTCAAGTTCATCGATAATCTCTTCGATGCCACTAATGATTTCTGGTTTCAAGTTCTTAGCTGTTATGGCTATCCTCTGTGCCAGTGAAGTTGCGTTGAGAGTGGTCTTGCCAGGCGAGGTGCTTCCTGGAGGTGTAGCTGAAGGAGAAGGTGTAGCAGAGAGCAGGTTAAACATAGACTGTGCAACGGGAACTCCGTTGAGGACAGCGTACGATGTGTGGGAAGTCAGCAGAGGTGGCCGAGACGTCTGAGATCTTCCACTGAATACGTCGTCATTGAATGAGTCGGATAAATTCGAACCATCGGTCGAAGCGAATCTAAGTCCTGAGGATGGTGGTGCTTGTCCTTCTGGTTTGGACCCAAAGTCGCTATTCTCGCGCCTAGGAGAACTCGATTGTCCATTTGAGGTAGTGTCACTCATATCGTCGGCTCTGTCCTCCTTGGCTTCATCTCTGATCATGCCCAAAACTCTTCGAACGATATTGCCTACAACCATCTCCCTTGGCTGTGCTTCGATGAGTCTGCGTCCAATATCTTGTATGCGCTGCAAAAGTTTTCCAATATCAGTCCAGTGAAATTTGGCAACTACTCTGAGTAGAAGATGTGCGGTTGCAACGGCGCATGGTCTCGAATTCTTGATCTGGCGTCTCTTTAAAAGACTGGAGTTTATTAGCCATGAAACTATCAGTGTCGGTCGACAAAGTACTCACGAGATTAGATTCTCAATGGAAGATTCCAATGATGCAGATTTTAGGGACTTTAGATAATTGCTCAGATTTGGCGCATAGCCAGGCTGCACTGAGGGCATTTCTAATTGTGATAACTTGGTCGCAGATGCGACTCAAGTGATAGAGTTAAATGGTATGGTGGGGCACTGGATGGAATTGTTCTTGAATTGCGCCTGGACCAGAGGAGTATCGACCAGTTATGGGATTGGTTGTTGGATCTTGGAAGTTGAATGTGGGTTCGTAGAATAGCGTTCTAGAGGTAGAATCTATAATTGGGGTGTTGTGGTGTTTGTTATTCCCAGTCGGAGAACAATGATCCAAGTGGTTGTGACTCTTCAAAAAATCGCAGTGACAGTGACGATGAGGTGGGCTGCGTGGGCTGCTGTGGGCTGCTGTGGCTAGAGCTCGGCCGCCCTCACTCCTCAGCCTTCTCAAGGGTTACAGGGGTCGGACTATTCCTCAACCACCACGACATCTCCAGACATCTATCTGGTTGTAGCCCCAGTCCAAGAGTCTCAAAGCATCGCCTGAGAAAAGCATCACAGCGTTCGCCTTTCCTTCTCTTGCTGTGAGATTGTTACTTGTTACTTACTGCTTCTATGTATATCTGCCACCGAAAATAATTGTAGAACTCCCTAGGTACACTTGCTCGGACCAATATCCCGAGGCATTGGAGCTGCTGACCAAAAAGCAAGAAGAAAGACAGCATCAAATCAAAGTCTGCAAACGCGACAATCCTCAACTAGAGCTGCGATCGCCTATGTCCCAGGATCTTCTAAGACTTTCCTAGTCATCATCTCGTGCTGTTTCGCTTTCTCTGTGAGCCATTCTTAAGCTACTCAACACTATCCAGGAAGGACACCAGATCTTCTTCATGGCTTGGGCAGAAGAATGAACTCCTTGAATATCCTCTCGGCGCGAGTCTCGCCGCCGCAGACTCCAGCTCCCACTCGAAGCAATTCTTTGGCCAACATATTGGCATCAGCGAGCTTGACAGATTCTAGAAGGAATTCGCGAGAAGATGCATTCGATGAGAAATCGGATCAAGCGGGCGAGCTGCCAGAGGCAGGCGATAATGGGGTGGGCATAGTTCATGAAGAAACACCCCTTTTAAGCAAGGAATCTATTGATGATGGACTGCGTGGAGACGCAAGCTGGCTGGCTATTCCGAGGCGCATCTCTATGGTTATATTTGACTCGATACGGTGGTTTTTCCAAACACTGGCAGCTCCTGGCGTATACTTAATGGCATATTTTTATGATGAGAGAGGAAGGTTCTCGCCATTTTGGTCAAGGAGGACATCTAATGCGCACAACATTACTTTGTCTGGAGCAGACTCTCTGGAACAGACCAATGGCAAAAGCGCATCCACGCGCCGTACATCGACAAAGAGCAGCACAAGGCGGAGTCAATCTTCGTCTTCGTCTGCCATGTCGTCTGAATCAGAGTCTGACAGATTCATGAGTGAAAACGACCACGCAACATCCAGTTCCCGACATACTCGTTCAAAGTCTGCGCAAAGCCCCGATGAAATTGCGCCCCAAAGACGTTCGATTAGGATTAAACTACACAACGAAGACAGTCTGAGGCAGCGGAAGCACAGAAAAGCGCAATCTACGAGTACCCAGAGCAATGGTTCAGGCGCCATTGCTGAGCTATCTCCAGCTATGCTCAAGTCGCCAACTTCTCCAGCTTCGTCATCTCTATCAATGACCAAGTACCCACGAGCCCCAGCACCTCCGCGACCTCTTATTCCTCGCAGGCAACCATCATATAGCATTCCAGATGCTCCCAGTGGAAAGCTCACACAAAAGACCCTCATTCTGGATCTTGACGAGACACTGATACATAGCATGGCCAAAGGAGGTCGGATGAGCACTGGGCATATGGTTGAGGTCAAGTTGAACACGGCTAATGGGCCTGGGGCGCCACAGCAGCACCCAATTCTCTACTACGTGCACAAAAGACCCCACTGCGATGACTTTCTTCGGAGGGTAAGTGCTTGTGCTCAAACCTCAACAAAGCCCCACTAAACAGTTGCAGGTTTGCAAGTGGTACAACCTAGTCATTTTCACAGCCTCGGTGCAAGAGTACGCCGATCCAGTGATAGACTGGCTCGAGCAAGAACGCAAGTTCTTCTCCGGCCGCTACTACCGGCAGCATTGCACATTCAGACAAGGCGCCTTCATCAAAGACCTCAGCTTCGTCCAACCAGATCTTAGTAAAGTCATGATATTGGACAACAGTCCGTTGAGTTACATGTTTCATCAAGGTAAGCCGCATCACGTTTACTATTGTTTCAGTGTTTCAAAATTACATGTGGTCTGACACATCATGTACAGATAATGCGATACCCATAGAAGGCTGGATTAGTGATCCTACAGATAACGATCTTCTTCACTTGGTGCCCCTGCTGGAGGGACTGCAGTACGTGACGGACGTGCGTGCATTCCTTGCGCTCAGGGGAGGTGAGGATGGGAAGAATTAAATCTACATTTTTATGATTAAGCGAGTTTTATTGTCCCATGCTCTCTACACTATGCTATGCCATGCCTTAGTGAAATCCTGCTTTATGTGTCAGTGTAACAGATGTTCTGTCCTCGCTCAATACCGCAACACCCTACGGCAAAACCTTACATTTCCGAAAGCCTAATTGGAATTTGTATAATAGCAATAGGGGTATTCGCATTCTAAGCTCAAGTTGCTGTCGGGTAGGTCGGACATGACATACGGTTTTTAATCCCGTGTCCACCGTAGGCCCCAAATCACCATATCCTTCTTAAACAGCATGTAACCCTGTTACTAAACGCCCGCTTTACAAATGTATCATAGTAGCATCAAGTCAAGTTCAAAAGAGCTTCAATGTACCGCTTCGTATCAACACCAATTCCCTGCGCCAACTTAGCTGGCCCAGAGCCCCACCCCGCCTCCTGAGCGATCGCAGACGCACCACTCGCAAATCGCGACGTGGAAGCTACATGATCACTTGCTCTGCGTATCAGGAAAATCTCCTTATCCCTTGGGATGGCCTCGCCAGGACTCCACATTGCCTCGAGATACGGATGAGCTGGGCCAGACATCAAGCTCGGGTTGAAAGTACTCGTGCCATGAGATTTGGTAGGTGTGTTGGAGGATGGGGTTTCTGCGTGTAGGCGTCCAAGAGCGTCGCTTCGCTGCGACTCCATGCTGTCTTCGGCAATGAGACCTGGTACTTTAACTTTGCCCGAGAAAAGTGTTGGTGAAGGAGGATTTGGGTCTGGCACTCGTGTCCAGACTACCCACCAGCCTCTGCTGGTCTTGCAAGTCCTTTCTAACTCTGATCGATCGGTACTACTTGCATTGTATGTGTTGATAATTTGCATGTGGGTATTGAGTGCCTCAATGCGTGACCATGGTGAGCTATCCATACCCGTAGGTGGGAGAAAAGGATCTGGAATATTGGGTATCGTTGAACTGATTGTGAGGAGTCTTGGATCCCAGACAAGATCATAAATTGGTGTGCTTTTGTCATCTTCAGATGCTAACTCAGGCTTGGAAGCTCTGAAGGTGGTTGATGTAAGAAGCGGTTTCAAAAGAGGTCGGATTTGCTGATGTAGTGATCGGTAGAAACTAGCAAGAGCGAGAGAGTCTGTCCGTAGCTCAAAGAGAAATACAAGAATGAATGGTTTTCTAACATAAACAAGCACTCTGAGCTTTTTGGTCTTATTCCGGTCTTGACTATCAAACGATGCATTAGACGTCCCCGTATGTTCTGAACTTGCATGCATCGAACGAGTATCCTTTTCGCTCATGCTCAGGTCAATACTAACATCGGCCTCCAGCCGAGCATCTTCTTCCCGTTCTAATTCGACTGTCAAAGTCCGCAAAACAAGTCTTGGGTTGTGGTGTTCTGGATCTTGATTAATCATATCTTCCGGATATATGGCATCGTCTTCACTTTCGAAACCACCTTGAAGGCCAATCAAGTAGTGCCCAGCTGAATCATTGACAGAACCAGCGGCATGATTAGACGTGCTATCTGTACCATCAGCTGCACCATCCAAATGTTGCTTATTATGAGGATTCCCTGTCTCTGGCTTGCTCAGATCGGGTCTTGATTCCTCGGTTTGAATCTTGGACGATCCACCTCCCAGTGACCAATGTGTACCATAACCAAGCTTGAGATATTGCATAAATTTTGCACCGCTAGCTGATTCACTTTCCGTACTAGTGGTACTTCCAGGTCCTCGCTTAAACGAAGGTCGCCTCAAATGAGATTTGGGGTTGACAGTTAACTGTCTGTCGACAATGGGTGCTGGAGGAAGAATGGTCATCGTTTCTTCGCTAGGGCTAGGCGACATCAGACCTTCAGACCCGGTCGGAGAAGCAATCGAACTTTGTGCCAACTTTGAGTGCTTCTTGGCGCCAGATGTCAGATCTTTCTTTGATTTGATAGCATAAGTTGGCTTTCGCTTCTTGGACTGGCGTGTCGAACTTGGGTTGTCAACAACTCCATATGCGTTATCTCCCCATTGGTACAAGTCCTCCATCCAATGGGTCACGTCGCGTAGAGATTTTCTTGATAATGCACCAGTACCAAGAAACACAGCACCATCTTCGGTCGCAGGCTCATCTCCGGATCCTAGCCATGGATGACTTGGCTTTGCAGAACGTGAATCCTTCGTACTTTCACTGGGATCGGTTTCGCCAGTGCCAAATTTGGAGACAATCACGTCTACTAGTCCTTCGATCCGACCAACGAAGCCTTCAAGTACTTCGCGCTCGCCACTTCCGCGCTCTTCCTCACCAACACCTATCCCAAGCTCGCCACAAGCGGCTACCTTGATACCGCCATATAGGCTGTTTGCTGGATTTCCATGCATGAGCACATTCCATGATATTACGAATCTGTCCCAATACCGGCCAAGTATACTCATAAACTTTGATCGCCTGGTTCGCACAAAAAGAGCGCTCATTGAAGAGGCATGGTGTAATAGAAATGTAGAGTGTGCTCGAAGAAGATCCCCAAGGAGCAGTATTGCAGGCTTTACTTCGCGTGAGGAATAATCGGTAGTTTCTTTCTCTTCTGCAGGCTTGCCCTTCGTTGCTGGTATTTTTGTTGTGCCCGGAAGGACAGTAAGATTTATAGACTATAGCCGATTAGCGCAGACCATCTTGGAGCTGTTGTGAACCGACAGCTAATATCCACCATCCAGCTTCGAGTTCATGAAGAACTATGCGAGACTTCTCTGTCTCAACGGTATCAACAGCTCTGCCATCTGAGAAACTCCTCCCAAACTCCACCATGCCTTGGGCAAGACCTATTTGCCTCAGTTGCTCATTCCTCTCCTCCCGCAGTCTGTCATCCTCTGCTTTCTTGTCCAACTCATTTCGACTCTTGCTTCGGTCCCGCGAAAGTATGCCAGAGTTGGAGTAATAGACAATTTGATTCTCGACAGTTTCGTCCGTTGTCCCAAGAGACGGGTTGTAGATCGCCAAAAAGCCTAATTGCGCTGGGACTACCCTTCTGGCTGTGCTGCTGGCAGACATAGCATTTCTTGCCAGAAGTCAAAGCGATGAAGCAGAGTAGAGGCAGCTGCCAGTACTGAGCTTCCCAAGAGTAAAGGCGACTCTGCAAAGTATGAAGACGATGTTGCAGAACTGAGCTCGTGCCGCAATCTGGTTGATGATGTCAATATATAAAGTACCACCGCCGTATAAACTGGCACCGGTAAGTGTCTGGGCTCAATTGTCAAACCGGCAACCGGACAGGAGGACTGGCCCAGCTTCTTTGTTCATTTCGAAGAATAACGTGAAAAATCTGGACTAAATTCGACTCTAATCTGATATCAATGAAATTGCAGAAGGTAGGATTAGCTTATTAGTCTCACTTAGGTCTGGGTCTGGGTCTGGTTCTACGAGAAGCTACCTCATCAGCCTCAACTACCTTACCTCAGGTATGAACCCCTTAGAATTTAAAGTTGAGTAGACTTGGATTTCAATGCGAAAGCCGTATGCCAATAGACGTATTTTTGAACATGGAGACATACCTATTGCAATAACTTTTGTTTTCCTTTATTTTATTCTATGGAGGACTCAAGCTAACACCTTACAGCGGGAATTACACGGATCACGTGCTATTTTCATTCTGGGGCACCTACCTTACCTAGGTACAGTGTAGGTACAGTGCAGGTGTACATAACCTACCTCACCTGCATTGGTTACATGCCACATCAATATCTCAAATCTAGGTAGCCGATTCTGAGGGTTGGAGATGAGGGTGAGATTCATCAAGTGTAGGACGGGACCTCTTGTGCAACATGTACCCTCCCTAAGACTACGAAGGTTACCAAGTCTTCCCAGCAAGTCTTCCAGAACTCAGAAATGGTGGGAACAGTGCCAACAATTACGATTGGCTCAACAACAAAAGAATCTAGAGAAGGAGAAGACCATATCGAAACAATCGAAGCCTTTACGTATCTTATTCTGTGGATCAGATGAGTTCAGTTGTGCCTCTTTAAGAGCGCTGGTAGATTTGCAGTTACGCAATCCAAAATTGATTAGCTCTATTGATGTTATGATCCGTCCCGGCAAACCATCAGGGAGGTTCATGAAAACAGTTCGAGAAGGTAATGTAATAGCCGTCATGTTGTGAAGACTGCTAATAGTTGTCTATTCAGTACCACTCAAAGCTGTAGCCGAAAGATATGGTCTTCAGATTCACGAACGTGATACATTTACTGGCTGGGAGGTAAGCTTGCGAATGATGGAATCATATGAGAATGATTGTGCTGATATGGATTATCAATAGCTACCCTTAGCACAGGGAAAACCTATAAATCTCATTGTAGCGGTCTCGTTTGGACTATTTGTGCCACCTCGGATATTAAGAGCAGCAGCATACGGTGGAATAAATGTACACCCTTCTTTGCTCCCCAAGTAAGCACTCTACAGGTGACGGTAATTACGTGATTGGGCACATCTAAATTATGAATTAGTCTACGTGGCCCAGCGCCAATCCATCATACAATACTCGCAGGTGTGAAATCGACAGGCGTAACAGTTCAAACGCTGCACGAAAAAACCTTCGATCACGGCATGATCTTGTCACAGACCAAACATGTAGCAGTGACAGATAGAATGAAGTATGCAGATTTGCACAAGATTCTTGCACCATTGGGCGGGAGAATACTAGCAGACAGTCTCGAAAGAGATTTGCACACGCCTCCGCTAAAAGATATCTCAGCAAATGAAGCTTCAACGCACAAACTTCTGCACGCGCCGAAAGTCACACCTCTGGACAGAAAGATTGACTTTGAAAAGCGACATCGGATAATGCGCCAGTATCAAGCCTTAGGTCGGCTCTGGGCTGATATTTGCATTGATGACTCAACGTCTAAACGTTGCGTCTTCGAGGATTTCGAAGAAGTGGACTTCAATTTCACTGAGGAGATAGATCCAGACAAGACCCCAAGAATTTCCGCATCGCCTAATTTCGACCTCGATGATGCCTCTGAACTACCAGCAGCCCGTTTTCGAGTAATTGTTGGTTCCACTTCGGCGGGAAAGAAGGTGCCTATGTTCTATGTTGAAAGTGGTGACGATATCATCATTGCTGCTAGGGGAAGACGAAAAGGATATGCTCATTCAAGGAGAGGGACACTTCGAGTTTCTAAAATCACAGTCGCTGGACAGCCTACTAAATCAGCGGCGGCAGCACTCAGAAGCTTGCAAAAAGCCGGAAAATGGATCATAGCGAGACCAGAGACCGATGAGGATTTACTGGCGAATCTTCCAAAAGTATCTCTATTCAAGAGTGAAGTGAAAGGCTTCACTGCTCTCGCACGAGATGCGAAGAAGTCAAAAGCCTCTCAGCAGCCTACTGGAACCGGTGAACAAGCAGAAGGGGGAACAACAACCTCATCAGAATCAACAGATGTACAGTCGATCCCAAAAAGTCCTTGAAAGTTTTCTCTGTAATATAGAAGCATGGCCTTGTGCAAAGCAGACACGAAGGTATTGTAGGATCACATTGTATAATTATATGTAGACATCTATTCTCAGAGTTTCCGGTATGAGAAGTTGTGATCGTATAATAAGTAATCACCATTCATGGCTTTCCTCAACTCCAGAAGAGTTTGTATTTCATCTCTTCCCAAATTTCAGTTTAGTTCAATCTAGCGCTCTACGATGCGAAGAGATATGCATTTCAGAAGGAACACACTCTACAATCTTCCCAGCTTTCCGAGATGTTTAATGCCCCCCCAAGGATGTTGTATGTATATATATCTCAGTAAGCAAGGTGGGAGAGGAAACACACTCGAATTATAGTAGTTAGTTTTCCTAGCACGATGTCGCCGAGAGGACGAAGCGACGGGTACAACAAATGCACGAGATACATTATATTTAGACATCTATGATCATAGGGAGATCATGAATGCCACGAAGCAATGCCGAGGGGTGGGACTTGTTTGTGCAAAATCGAGATATAATATAGGTGAACTCACAAACTGCTTTCAATGTAGCTAAGCCACTGTCTTGGGCATATTTAATGGAAGGCTTCAAAATGAGATGAGGCATACCTGCAGCCCAGTAAATTGAGCTTCCTTGTTCTGGCGTGTTTTCAAACCTGGCCACTACCAGGAACAGTGCACTCATATTGAGAATTAGCCGGTTGGACCTCAACATGATCTTACAACGACTAAGCCATTGAAGGTGCCAACCCCCTGCGTTAGACTCCTTTATATGATTACATTTCTTGAGATATGAAGGACATGAGCCAAACGGGCTTCTGTGAACAATATCAAGCTCGGTGTCGCATTCCGAAAGAAATTATGGGTCCTCTTCATGAGCATATGCTACTGATGTTAGGTGATCAAGGTGTGGGCAAACGGCACATAACTCTACGTGTGAGTTTCAAAGTCGCAAAGCTCCTCCCGATGACTGACTTCACAAAAGTTTGGCTATAGTCAATGGGGCTTCGGCGAATATGACCCAACAGACGACTTTGACTATCAAAGGAGGCTCAGAGTCGAGCAACTGATTCCAAGAATCCGAATAGACCACTGTCCATACACAACCACACCCCGGAATGTAGAGCTATGTCTGAAATCGCCCTTCTATGACGGGGCATTTGTCGTCTATTCCGTCACTTCCAGAACATCTTTTGAGAACGTAAGGGGCTATGTCGAAGAAGTGGCCGCTGCAAAGAAAAAGACAAATACCGATCGTTTCGTCCTGCTCATAGTGGGCAATAAATCAGACTGTATTGCAGAAGAGCGACAAGTCTCCACGGCCGAAGGAAAGGCTCTTGCCGTGTCCTTGGGCATCGGGTTTGCAGAAGTTTCGGCGAAGACAAATGAGAATATCGATGAAGCATTTCGGCAATTTGTCTTGGACGTTTGGGAGCAGTACCCAGAGAGGAAGGAGGATTCTTCGAAAGAGAATATCCATTCAGATATTATAGGAATGATGGAAAGATATAATGCTCGGATGCAAGCTAAGATGCCGGCTCCTTCAAAAGGTGGTCTGCATTGGCTCCAACAGCTGTGGAAGAAATCAAAGATGGCACGATGAAAATCGACCTATTATATCAGATTTGAAATGTGGTTCTCTCATTACTTTTAACAATGCTTTGGTATCTCCTTGCTTGAAACAACCCATCATTTTACAGCTTGTACGACCCGGATCCACCAACAGTCGCGGCATCTCGCACCTTCTTGCCTTCCACGTCCCTAATATCACCCTTCTTCCCAATAACTTTAACACCACCCTTCTTAAGCTCACCAAGCGTCTCCGCATTCCGCAAGGTCTTCTTGCTCTGAGGTCTTTGGTTGAGCTCCACACCACCCCTCTTCTTGATTCTCTCCTTCTCTCTTCGTCTCCGTCTAAGTTTCTCTTCTCTCGTCATCTCCTGTCTCGCAACAGGCGCGCCACTCTTTGGCACCACCTCACCCTTTTCAATTGTCTCCTTATCCTTGCCAGCCTTGTAGATCTCTTGTGGTGCCAGCATACTGTCAGCGCCGCTGATACCACTTGCCGTTGTGGGCTGGGCGTCTTCCATTGCTATAGTAGCGACATCAGATACGACTGTCAAGCTGGGTGCTGCAGGTTTAGGCTTGTAACTCCAACTGCTGAGAGCATCCAACTTGGCGCTGACATCCTTCCACATGACTTCGATTTCTTTTTCTTCCTTGCGAGACTTCTCGTCGGCCTTGCTGACGTATGTATCTGGATTGTGATTCTTGACATGCTCTTCTTCGTACATCTCAGCCAGACTTTGTTGTGGCTTAGAGTCATCCAGTTCGAATGCCCCTCTCCTGGTATTTGCTGGTGTGCTTAAGTCATCGGGACGACGACGTATCACTTCGTCAAATTCTTGTGCTAGGATTCGTCTCTTGATGAGCTCTTCAATACTTTCACTAACCTCAGCGGTGACCTCCAAGACAGGCTTGCCAGTGCGCTCAAAATCTAGGTCTTCGTCGAGCAACGAGTTCATAGGGCGGTCAGTAGCTCGTGCTTCTCCGGCAAGTGTCCATTCTCGCTTTGCCACGGATGCAGCCTCTAGACGCCGGATCTCCTCAGCTAATTTGCCTTGCCGGCGTTCGTGTGCAGATTTTCTGGATTTGGGATTTGCTGCATCAACATCTGATAGAGCATCTTCTGAATGATCACCATCAGACTCATCATCGAACAAATCTCTTCGAACGTCTGCGATAGCACGCTCCATCACAGCTTCGTCATCTTCGGGTTCGGCAAATTTGACCTTTCGTGCTTGACGTGCGAGATAATCTGCTTGCCTCTCGCCTTTGCCTGCTTTCCTTGGAGGTGGTTCGAAGAAATCCTTGTAGAGAATATCGTTTGTATTGTCTCCCACGGGATCAACATCCTCATCCATTAAATCGTCGCTCTCCTCAGCTTCATCGTCGCTATCTCCTTCGGGTGCGTTAAGATCCATGTTACCAAATGTCGGACCATCCTCTTCGTCCTCGGATTCTGATTCCTCAGCTTCGTCCTCTTTTGCATCTTTTCCGGTAGTCTTTTGTGGAGTAGATGATGCCTTTTTAGAAAACGCCATTGGATCCACGTCCCAATCGATATCCTCTTCATCGCTAGCTTCTCCCGTGAAAGTATCAGCAGCTGCATCTTGTCGTTCCAGAAATTCCGTTTGCTTGTTGAACTCGTCGATTGAGAAAAATCCATCGTTTAGGCCATTTGGATCGGCGGTATAAATGCCAGCATCTTCCTTATCTTCCTCGAAATCTTCATCATCTTCATCTTCCTCATCGTCCACATCGTCCACTTCAATGAATCCTTCTCCATATTCTGGCGAGTCTTCGTTACTAAGACCTTCCTCGTCCTCACTTTCTTCCAAACCGTCCATATCTGATTCTCCATCGTCCTCCTCATCCATACTCTCATCATCTGACCCAACTTCAAATCCATCGTCGCCAAATTTCAAAAGCTGCACTCCATCCTCGTCGCTCTCTTCCTCTTCACTTTCTGCACTTGAGTCGGCCTCCTCCATGGTTTTAGTCACATCGCCAATAAGAGCGGAAAGGACTCTGCTCGTCTGTTCCCATATTTGTCCAACTTCAAATCCCGTAGTATGCACTTTTCGGATCTTCAGTACCTCTCCTTCGGCAGCCTCGATTTCACCCCTCTTCCTTTTCCTCCTCTGCTCTTTCAATTGTTCGGCTTGCTCATCTCCCAGCTTTCCAGCAAAGATATCCAGATTCGCTTTAGCTATTTCTGCACCTGAGTCTTTCAAGGCCTTTCGGGATTCGAGGGCGCCCCATCTTGCAACCGGTGCAGTACCCAGTAGTCCATTAAGGTCTGCCATTGAGTTTGTTGCCGTTAGGTCTTGTGTGGAGGGCACAGCGTTTGCGTTTGTTGCTGAAGGATAGTTGGTCAATGTGTGCGAGGTTGAGGTCATTGAAGAATCCGTGCTGATGGTAGTGGCCATTGCAGACTTCACATTCAATATCAACCTCGTTTCGCAAAGTTCTTTGAAATTTTTTGTCCGATAAGACCCTCAATCCGAGTCTTATCGGCAGGCACATGATTTATGGTACCAAGACGCCGTCATCACATGACCGGGGAAACTTTGACCCTTTCCCGGGCTACTTTAGGTCTTCGATAGCATTCGCCAGAAAGTACTCGTATATACCTACTCGTATACAACAACAATTAGGCATGTTTAGCCTACCGAGGATGACTTATTGCATGCCACCTTGGCAATGTACTTGATTCATACCATATCAGTATGGTCTCGACTATTCTCCATACAAAGTAACTTCAGCTAGCCTGAAGAGAGTTTTTATTGCTTCACGTGGTACCAGCAATGGCGCTGCCCATAAGGTAGGTATTCTTAATCAATGCCTACCATTGACTCGACTCATGTATCTTTTGTATCTCATGTACTGTATCATTTTCTTTATCATCTTGGACTGGGTATACTCTATCAGCTCATTTCGAGCCCTCTTGATAGGTTCGAGTATCCCAACATACCCACCTAGTCAATAGAGTCTGGCATAAACCCTATCAACTTACAATAATTCTCAGCCACATTGACCACAACCCACAGCGATACCTCTTCCCTGTGCATTGGGAATCCCTACCTACCTTAGATACCTTATACTTTCTTCAGTCGGAACCACCTCACAGTGTCACATCACGATATGCACAATCAGGGCAAATGTGGTTAATATTTGTAATGCCATTCCACCTACATGGCGGCAAATGGCAGGGTTACCTCCCAATTCCGAACTCGCAGGCACAATAGCACGACATATTCTCACATTCTCACCATCGAAGAATCTTCAAACCGATGCCAAGGATGCCGAAGATAGTGTGTATCTTTCTCAACTTGCTTTTTCTGGTCTCAACGCAAGGATAACTCCAGTACCTGTGCCCCTGGTCAAAGGCGTCCGTACTTGTGCCTCGTTACTCGGTACCATTCCTCTTCTTCACCGTCCCCTTATCATACCTGCAACCTTCTCGAGAGCGCCTCGCGGGTGGCCGGTGAGACATGCGTCACTTTGGTTGACGCCATCAGTTGCACTGTCTCATTGCTCGTGTGACAGTCTACTTTATTGAGCGAATTTGAGTTTTGAGGGAGATTGATAGAGCAGGCTATGCCAAATATTCTGGTATACTGGATTGGCACCATTCGCCAATTGACAGGATCAGGCGAAAGTAAACTGAAAAGCTTCCACATGTGTCATTGTCAATTATTCGTCAGGGACGTTTGGAGTACTCTGGGATGATATTTACCGGCATATCAAGCTAGGCAGTTGTCAATGGATGAATCTCATGTTCGGGTTACACTACCGAAAGAAAGCCACAGATAGGGACTGACAAAATCGTCCCACAAAGGAGAAGGTCCATGATTAACTTGGGTAAGGCATTGTAAGGTTCTGTTAAGCTGCAATGTTCCAGATATCCCCGTGTTATGGGAGTATCAAAGGAAACACCTTATGCAAGGATGCAAGGATGCATGGATGCGAGTATGAGAGGTTAGAGAAAAGTAAGATCTTATCTTTATTGCATTGATCGAGGCGCCTTTGTGGTAGCTAATTGGTTATGAAACACACTCTTTAGCTTTTGGTGGGAGGTAGAAAGGTCTTTGTGAATTGTCTCATAGTTCAGCTTTGTGTCTTCAGGTATCAACCTCCACATGCATAGATAATGAAGCCATAGAAGCCTTCTGTCAAAGCACAAACGTAGGCAATACAGCGTCCTCTGAATACCATCTTGCAATAATCAATGATCAATTAAACATGGTAATAAAAAGATAACATCAGCGAGATCAGGATAAATACCGTAACTTAACTCGCTAATTTATAATAGTTGAATGGTTGTCTATATCAGACAATTAGCTCTACTAATGTGCTCGGTTTAGTCTTTGCTGCAGTTGGAAAACCTAAGTAGTCATCTACTTTGTAAATCTCCCATGCATGCAGATGCAAAATATTTTCCTTCCTAGCACTGCTTGATCCTCTCCTCACTTTTTCATCTGCTACCGGAAACCAGTCCGTCGTCGACGTAATATTTATCATAGAATCAAAGGTTCTCATCCCGCACCCTGACTTAAAACCTGGTAGATGCAGATGTAATTGCAGAAACAGAGGGGTTCAGCATATGATCCACCACAACCGCAGATGCATACCGGCCTTCTTGCTTCTTCCAGTCCTCTAACCTCACCACCTCAGCCACTATAGATTGCATCCCACATTCGCCCACCCACCACGGACGGAAGCACCCAGAACCCAGACTGTTCAGCGGCCCCAGTAGGCGGGCCAGTTCAAGGCTGATTGTCTTGCGGCCCCTCCAGAATCACGATCACGGAGCCAATCATCCAGCTTGGAAAGAAGGCTCTTTGCGCAGAAATAAATGCTGCATACGCATGTGCTTTCTTGTTCCTGTCTTATAGTGCGCATCTTCCATCTTCCGTGGACGGAGGACGATTATATATTAAATATACAATTCCATTCACCACCCACCACGTACCTCGCACATCAAGGCCTTTCCAGACTTTCCTGCTTCTTCTGCCAACAATACAGCGATACAGTACTGTCCTATGTCCCAATATTACGGACTTGGCGCCTAATTGATCCAAAATTGTTCCAGGGTTCCCAGATTCCCATCCAAGCTTCCACGATCATCTCAACCCTGCCCTGCGTCAGTGTCCTGCCTCCCAGTTCTGGACCTTGAAACATTGCCAAGCAGGGATTTTGAACTCTATCAGGTTATCTGCAGCCATTGACCCAGAACATAAAGTTCGGCCCATTGCCTCTGCCAGTACCAGTCTGGGGAAGCGTCGCTGCAATTTGAATCATCCGTTTGCGGTGACGATTGCCAAAGTCAATTGCACCAATTTCAATTCTATAAAGTCTTCTGGGACGCATTCTGGTCATTTCTTCTTTCTACTATTCAGGAATTGTACTCTATCGCGAGATTTCGACATTCTTGGCGGTTGTGAGGAGTGATCGTTTGGAATTCAGATAAGATCATTCAAGAGGATTTGTCGGTGGTTCCTGGTTTTTGGCTTCTGCTCAGCCGAGACACCTCCAAAATAACGCTTTCAATCGACGCGAATTGCACAAAGAGTGATCGGGATACAAAAAAAAGGAAGCAAGACACGCCTGCTGGCGAGGTCGTACAAGCACAGCAGGTATGAAGTACGGAGAAGCCTTTTCTGCACAATCTGTGCCACAGTGGGCGCCATGTAAGTATCCGAACTTTTCAAAGATTGCTCAAGTTCTGGTGTGGTGTGGTGGGATGATGCATTGTGTGGAGAAACAACACAACTGACTTGTCATCCAGACAACGTCGATTACAATGAACTCAAGAACCTGATCAAAGTCAATACAACCAAAGTGCACCATTCCCAGGCAATTGCTATTCCCGGCCAGGAAGATACGAAGTTGCAGATATTCGAGGCTGCGTTCTACAATGAGCTTTCAAATCAACATGACCGAGTCGATCTCTTCGTGAAGAGTAAAGCAGACGAGGTTGGTCGACGTCTACGTTCGTATTCCTAAGCTCTCAACCAAAATGCTTGCATACTGATCTGCGGCAGAATTCCTTCAAAAGAGTGTTCTACGATTGCTAGCACGATGTTCGCAGAGTAATGCAGAAGGCAAGACGATGTCTGTCAAACGACAAGAGAAATTTGCGAAATATGACAACCAGGTGGAGAGATGCGGGGACGATATTAGGTCACTCCAGAGATTCGTTGCAGCTCAGCGTATGGCATTCCATAAGATATTGAAGAAATACAAGGTACGAGGCCGATTCGACGAGGTCTACCAATACAAAGCTGACAGAAGACATAGAAATGGACCGGTTCAAGATCCATGGGAGAGCGTTTCCATGACGAGATAATGGGAGATCCCAAGAGTTTCGTCCGCCGCGACTTTGCTTCGCTATTATCGCAGTACCATGACCTCTTGGCCACTTTGCGTGCTTCCACTCCTGCCATCAGTAATCGATCTTCTCCTGTACATTCACGCCGACACTCACGACGGCCAAGCGTGCAGGTTCCGTCAACACCACAGGCATACTGGAACGAATATGACGACGGTAGTGAAGGGGGAGGGGACGAAGCATACACGATTCTGGTGGATCCAAATGCTGAAGGTTTTCCGGGAGAAAAATACTTTCATTATTTGATTACCAAGGCTAAGAAACCAGTCGACAGTCTAAAGGCATGGCTTTCTCCGCCATCAACACCGCGTGAAAGACGACCGCTACTTACCAACGAGCATGGGAGTTATTTCGATAGCCAGCGTAGTCTCATAGATACAGATCTAGAGGACGAAGCTTACGCATCATCATCGAACGAATTTCCGGCAGGCTATGCAACGCACTATGCGACATTTCCAAGTATTAGCGACCAGAGGATTTCTCGATCTCGCGAGAAGCTGCTATTCCAAACCATGCTTCTTAGCTACACAGCTGCCTTGGTGATGCTCTTGATCGCTGGAATTCTGGTTGCCACAGGTCGACGGAAACTTCGTGTAGAAGTCGATGCTGGCGTGCTCGTGGGTGTGTTGGCTAGCTTGTTTTTTGCTCTAATTGCTTTGGCAACTATGATGTATCGTCAAGAGCGGTTGAGTTGGCTCCATCGCTTCTGCTCTTGGTTCACTTTCCTTGGCGTTTGTCTTTCAGATGGCCTGCTAATTTTTATCGTCATGGGTAAGGCCAAGTTTTGAGCACCAATTTTGAGTTGTAAATCATGGGGGGGTTGTTACCGAGAGGGACCTTGGTGTACAAGTACAAACGAGTGGTTTATCCAGAGATATTCTGGTTTGAACCTACACTGGGAATGCGCCCAATATTTCTTTTGTTTAGCGTTTTTCCTTCAGCATAGCGCTGTGACTATGGGTACCAGGCGTTCTTGGATTGGGCGATAGGTGATGGATGATAGACGTCATGGAGCTTGGGTGGATTATTCGTTGATACTTTAATGTCTGAGAAGAAGACAGGAGGCACGCAACCCTACCCGATGGAATACGATAGATTACGACGGGCCCAGGAGGCGGTGTAAAAGACTTTTGTACATCATTAGTTTGATCGCCTACAGGGCGAGGCTCATTGAAGTCTGTATATAGATAGATTAGCGAATAACAAGAATTATTGCATTCAAAGCTGCATGTCCAGATGTCTCTGAAAATGCGCGTTAGGTACTCCAACAGGAGGTATTGCGCTATGTCACGGTAGATCCTGCTCTACGACAGTGTAAGTACCTAGTTAGATGGGAAGAATGAAAATATCCCAATAATAGCTTAGGCCATTCATTCCAATTAAGGTATCTATCTACTGCTGCACCTCACATCGAACGCATCTAGTCCCTAGTCAATTGATTAGTTTTAGGCTAGACTCCGATCACCTTGAATCCTTAACTTTCTTTTTTCTTACCTCGTGGAATCTCTTGCTCATTGTTAGAGTTTAACCCCGGTTTAGTTCCAGCGTTGAGATGATCCTCTGTGCATGCGTATGCAATGCAGTGCCATTCGGGGCAAGACTCCGGAGATGGCTTTGATTGAGGTGGGGTATATACTCTTTTATTTACATTTGTTTTATATTTAAGATATCTACTTAGATGCCGTTACCTTGGAACATGATGCAATGCGGTGGGATGGGGGGAGGATGTGTTTAAAGTAGTTGATCTGGTGGTTTCGAGTATTGTGATATCTTCTGTTGTTTACTCGGATAACCAATGGTGCGTATTGTTTGAGAGGAGGGGGCCTCGCTTATTGTACTCAACTGGGTTGGTGTCGTGTATATAGTTCTAGGGAGGGCGGGGGAGAACACTGAGATATGCATGTGTGATGTGTGTTCAATTATAGATATAGCATGTGAAATGGATATTGTAACTGAGCTGAGCACAAGATAGTTTTAATTATGACAGGAAGTGTGGCAATCTATTATTTAGCAGTCATACTCTATTCTAATACATCTTCTAAGTAAGTTTACATGCATAATCTGGCTTTGTGAAACATACTATCTGTACCTATCCACATCAGACCATAAATCACACCCTACAACCCTTTTACGAACCAACAATTGTCCCCCCATTAGGATGCAAGCTCTGCCCAGACATGAACCCACTATCGGGACTCGCCAAAAACACAAAACATGTCGCCACCTCGCTCGGCTGTCCGGGTCTCCCCATCGGGCTCGTGAACTCCTTCTGCGCCTTCTCGCTCATCGTCGCCGGGATGAGCGGCGTCCAGATCGGACCCGGACACACGGCGTTGACGCGGATGCCGTGCTCGATCTGCTGATTCGAGAGCGCCCGCGTGAAGGCGACGATGGCGCCCTTGGTGGACGTGTAGTCGAGCAGGTCGGGGCGTCCGACGTAGGGATTGACCGAGGCGCAGGTGATGATGCTGTCGCCGCGCGACATGTGCGGGAGCGTGTATTTGGAGAGGTAGAAGAAGGGGTGGATGTTGGTCGCGAAGGTGTTGAGCCATTGTTCTCTGGTTGGGGGAGTTAATATTGTCTCTCACCGGGAGGAAACTGGTGTAGATTGAGAGTAAATGGGAAAGGAAGACTCACTCGCTCAACTCTTCAATCGTCTCCTTCATCATCTGCGTCCCATGGTTCAAAACCAGTATATTGATTCCTCCCATAGCCTCCTTTGCCTTCTCAACCACATTCTTACAAGCCTGTTGATTCCTCAAATCCGCCGCCAAAAGATGGATCTTGCCCCCCTTCTCCGTAACCAGCCTCTCCGTCTCACGGGCGTCCTTCTCCTCCTCGGGGACGTGGACGATCGTGCTCTCCGCTCCCTCCATAGCGTACAAGATGGCGACGGCGCGGCCAATGCCCGAGTCGCCGCCTGTGATGAGCGCTTTCTTGCCCTTCAGCTTGCCGGCTGCGAGGTAGGGCGTGTAGCCTCCTGTGGAGGAGGGGAGTTGGTCGTTCACGGGGGCTTGGCCGGGCATGGCGTGTTGGTGGCCCGGAGTGGCATCTTGGGTTGAGATGGGGATTTCGTGGCCTGGTGGGGGGCAGTGTTAGAGACGGATGGTGTGTATTGGAGGTAGATGCGGGGGTTAGATTGTGACAGAGGGACAAGGGCGGGATTGCATACCTTTTTCGAATTGAGAAGACATTTTGCTGGGCTGTTTGCTGAGATACGCCAAAGAAGTTGTGAAAGAGATGGAGTAGAGGCTATGAAGTTTGTACAAATCTCAAATAGAATGAAGAAAGATATTGAAAACAAGCTTTTCAAGCCAGAGGAAAGAGAATCCTCAACCAGTTGACGCACCACTTCATGCTTGCTTACTCACTTACTTCCTTGAGGTACAAAAGATGCTAATCTCAGAATCCCATGTCACAAAGCGTCAAGCCAACGTAAACCAAAATCTAGGCATGTCACTTAGGAGCTTCAGCTCCGAGAGCTCCAGTAGCTTTCTGAGAACGTGGTTCGATTGGTTCTTTGTTTCTAAAAAGGAGGGGTACATCGACGGCTGTGATGAAAAGTATGACATGGTTTTTTTCCTCTTGTGTTTTGTGCTGGAGTGATGATGTCGTTGAGATGCACGTCACTCTTCTCGCCTGTGATTGTTCTTTGAGCTTGAAAGCGGGAGTGAAGGAGGCGAGGGTAAATTCCGTACTGACGTTGTTGTGGCGAGTGGAACTAGCGGGGTATTTACGGTGTTGTTTACTAAGCGAGGTTGATCGTTTGTTGCCCCTGAGAATTCTCGGTTGTGTTTTTTGGCTTTGTGGAGAGATCTCGAGTGTCTCGTCAAAGAGTTGAATGCATTTCTATTCAACTACGTGTGCTCAATGGTAATAGCAAAGCATCTTAGTGGTGAGCTACTTTCGAAGTCTCAGGAGACAACGAATCAGCACAGCAAGTAAGCTCATAGCACAAAGTTCCGCAGCGGACCCTACAGCCCCCATCCTTATCCTTCCCATTCCCATTCCCATTCCCATTCCCATTCCCATTCCCATTCCCATTCCCATTCCCATTCCCATTCCCATTCCCATTCCCACTTCCAGTCACTTCGCTTCTATCCTTCCCAACAACCACGCTGCCATCGACTAACTCGGGCTGCAGCGTGCTGGAGTGAATACCATAAGCATGGAGACACTCATTGATACTCTTCGCTTGAACCATGAAATCCTTCAACGAGTCGGAAGTAGTGAGAACGTGAGCGGAAGCGAGGGATTTTGCCTGTGACAGACGCCAGGCGTGGAGTTCATGGATGGAGAGAACACCTGGAATACGTTCCAGGTCGTGCTTGATGTCTTCGAGAGTTACGCCGAGGGGGACTGATTCTAGGAGGATGCGAGCCGAGTTTTTGACTGTGATTGTCAGTATTGACATCCTGCATCAGACAGTAAATACAGGAAATAACAACGTACCCAGTGGAATTGAAGACAGGAATATCATAATCGCTATACCCATGCTCACAGCAGGATCCGCATAAAACCTCGCTTCATACCGAGCTTTCCAAATAACAGCCGCGGCGATGATGACTCCCACATTATTGGCCGCATCGCCACAAACATGAATGAAGACCCCCATCATGTTAAGGTCGTGATTTGAGCCAGCGACTTTGAGGTCGATTTTGTGGCGATGGTTCTTGTGTGGATAGTCATCCTGCGAGATGGTTAGCTGGGTATGTTAGAAGATGAGCGAGCGGAAGGAATACCTTCTGAATGGAGCTGAGTTCCGTGTTATCGCCGTCTTCGGAGTGCGGAGTAGGTGTTTCTTGGGCTGGAGGGCCATGGTCGTGCTCTATTCTCGTTAACTCCTGAGCTATCTCTAACCAGGGCCTCGTGAGGAGACTATAACATACCATGCAGGAAAATAGCACTGATAACGTTAAGCGTGAGCCCAACGATGCCCATGATCATAACCAAAAACGGATTCTCGATACCTACACCACCCACACAATTAGTAAAGAGTTCTCGACCACTCATGCCCCCCCACCCAAAAATTGAAAAATGAGAAAGCTCCACTAACGCTGCAACGAAACGAACCGCTCAATGCTCTGCAAGAAGATGCTCAATCCCAACGCCAACAGAAAGACACCATTGAAGAACGCTCCAAGCAACTGGGCTCGCTGCCAGCCGAAGGAGAGTGCCTTGGGCGTATCTGCTCTTTGGGAGATCTGGAGTGTTGTTAAAAACTAGCTTTTGCTTGGTTATGGGGAAGGCGAAGACAAACCCGTAAAGCGACGAGGGCGACGATGAAGCCGACGAGGTCATTCATCTGGATGTATTAGCTTTGCCTCGAAATCCATGTTGAGCAACGACTCAAAGGTAGAGTTGAGACATACATAGTGAAAAGCATCAGCGACCAGAGCAAGCGAATGCGTGTAAAAGCCAACTACAAATCGGACCATATCAGCATTTTGCACTTATGATCCTGCAACCTCTAACCACCACCAGAAAACTACTCCTCGCGCATCCACATATCCCTATCTTCCCCAAAGATCTATAAATCAGTCATCGCAAACGCACCTGAGATTTCCGCGACGAAAAATGAGAACGAAATGGCAATGATGGCCATTAACCGTGTCGAACGATCCATATGCGGCATTGTCGCGAGTTAATTTAACCAGCAATTGAAAAAAAAAATCTTATCAGAGAAATCAAATTCAGTATTGTAATATTCGCAATTGCAAATTAAATCGAAAAATAAGTACGCTCCTTAGAATTTCCTTGAAAGTCGTCACAATTCGTGATGGCGTGACTATGTTAAAAAAAAAGTTGGTACCTGACACTCCAAAACAGCAATCAATTAAAAACCACGAGGTGACTTCGAGACACCTAATAAATAAAATACACAAAACACACAAACAAACAATGAATCACCGTGCATTGTTCCGCTTATAAATTCTCCATCATCAATGTGTACTGAACAGCAAAGCTTGTTTGCTTTTGCCTACCGTGTGTGCGTGTGTACACGAAGTACCTACCTCTGCTGGAAGCCTAGAGGTGAAGTTCTGGTGCCTTCTGACATGTGGTGGTGGTTTTGGGTGGTAGTAGTGGCGAACGTACGAATAAATGTTTGAGGTGTGAGACGACGACGGGTGGTGGCGATTGGACGTTGCGTGTTGTGTGAGACGGGAACAGTGACAGGTGAGAGAGATGGTGGTACTTGGAGGGACATGAGATTTTGGTTGAAATGGTCAGACTTTTACCTATAATTTTGGTACCTGAATGTTCCTTGGGATGAAAGTCAACCTTGATTGTACAAGACTTATGGGCCTTGGGAACGTTCATACAATTAACGTTTCCTCGCATTGGATAATGGCAACAGAGAACACGCACCGGATATGGTGGAATATTACTCAATTCATCTATACATACTTCGACAATGTCTATGTTACCCTAAACTCCATGCTTACGCTATGCGATGCAATTCTTGTTCCATGAACCACCCATACGCCAAATTCATCATCTCATAAACCATGTTCTAAAATCAAACATGATATCCTTCACAACAGCATCAGCGATGCTCCGACGACACAAATGGCCATGACCATCACACTCCTTCCCACAATTTCGTTGATGCCAGTGGATCCACTGGCAGCTGCCGTACCACAACATGGTCGACTATATGTGACATTGTTCCATTTTGCAGCAACCTCAAACACAGATCCGTTGCCCACGTTGTAGTAGTCCACGTTCAAGAACTTGGGTGGATAACTCCACGTAGCATTGCACTGCTCTGCGTTGAGTCCTAGTGACCCGAAACCAGTAACATTATTTGTCTGGTTGAGCAAAGGAGTGTTTGGTACTAAGATCGAATTGCCTAGAAGCTGAATGTTGTAATTGAGATTGTGATTCACCATGTACAAGCGGTTGCTGGCTTGTGCAGTGGTCAAGTCTGGTGGACGTTGAACAGTGCAAGGGAATGATCGATCGGTAGGGTCGAAAGGTGTTTCCCACATCTGTGAAAACTGGTCCAAAATCCACGGCACCGAGCCTTGGTTTGCTTCGTAGTCCATAAAGATAACCACCCGTTTGCCTGTCAGAATCATGCTGGCGAGGGTTGGCCAGTCATTGATACCCATAGGTATCTTGGGAGGGAGATATGCGTAATTCACCAGCCCTGATTGTTGAATGAAAGGCACGTACTTCTCCACAGCATCATAACCTCCATTTCCAAGTAGGATAGTTACTACATCATATGGATGCTTGTCAACCCATTGCCGAACAGTTGTAAGGTAATTGACAATTGGTCCCGCATCAAGAATGTCGCAAGATGAATGACAGAAATGTGGGGTGCTATTCCTGAAATGCATTTGTCCTTGGAGAAGTCGAATACCATCATTGAGTTGAGTTGTTACTGGATAGGCTTGATTTGAGGCTGCATTACCCGCAACTACGAACGGCGAGTTGTGTGCAGCAATCTCAGTGATGTTTCCATATTTTCGAGAGCAGAACTCTGCATAGTTATTGCATGGTGTGGTGTTGGTGGGTTGCACAGTCACCGAGGACGATGTTGCAGTCGCATTCGATGAACTATTTGCAGAACTTGTGGGCCTCCCAGACAAAATAAGCTGTGAGCTTGTGCTTGTTGTGCTTGATGTTCCTGATGAATTCCCTGCAACCAAGGTGTTATATCCAAAGATTGTTGTCGATCCAATGGTCGATGTTTGTACTGTCGAGCCCGTGGTGATTAGAGAGATAATTGGAAGAGTACTGATGGCGGATGATGATACTGTGCGGGTCGAAGCGTAGGAGATGTATGAGCCTGTGGGAGTTGCTTGCTCTGTTGTTCCTCCTCCTGAAATCAAAGTTACATCTCCATTCGAGCTTGAAGAACCAGAGGATTGTGCATTCGCCGCAATGGCGAAGAGTAGCAAAGGTGAATAACGCATTGCTAATGCCTCACGAGCCTCTTTAGAGAACTCTCAACCGCCAGCAGATCTTAAGAGTGTAGAGATCACAACTGCACTATATTCAGCAGCGTTGTGTCCGAGAATTGAGAACTATATTGATAGCAAAGATGCAAGATGCTATGCTACCTTAAGGTCGACGTCAGCCAGGTCGAATCCGGCGTAGAAATTAAGTTTCTTGGGAATCTTGGGACGTTCTTCGCGGGTGAACGACGGCAGTTGAGAAGGTTTGAATATTCTTAGAAATGACGTCGCGTCTGTGCATACTATGCCATACTATATATATTATATAGGTCTAGCGTATAAACCTGCACTTAATCCTGATATAGTTCTTGTTGAGCTTGCGGATCTGTCCGAACTAACGAACTAAGTAAGATCTTTGCAAAGACTTCTGGAACGATGAAGATTTGATTAAGATTGATGCCTACAAAGCTACTAAAAGGGAGTTGCTGGACTAGAAGCGAGCTAGACAATTCTTCACGGCTTCTTCGGATGCAGAGCCAGGCTAAGGTAGGAGTATCGGACGAATTTCAGCTTTGAAGCATTGTAGAATTTTCAAGGTGTACACAAATGCAATCTGAAGCTCCCCCCCCCCCCCAAGCGTAGCGCTTTCAAGGTGGCTGTGCTTAGCTCCAATTGACCTTAGACACGCAGGGCATGGCAGAAATCGAATGTTGACATCCAAGCACTCGCTTTTTGGTGGAAGTATATCATGGGTGTTTAAAAGATCGACACTAGGATAATACGGCTCTTCAAGGGTCTGACAGGAAAGTCAATTCACAGCCTCAAATTCGTTTCAGAAGAAACATTTGTTATTTACAAATTTGTGCCAACGCATCAGCATACTAACAAGCTTACTGATTGTGGTCAGCTTGGTAACTTGATTATTTGTTGGAGAGACAGGTTTCATATATTCCTCCTGACTCTTGGGATCAGGACCAAGGATACCAGGTACCCTATTATTTTCAATCGTACCTTTTAAGGATAAAGTTATTACTTACTGTATGTGAGTAATCGTAAGCGATACACGATATCCGTCTTATACACAAGCCGCCAAAACCCTTGACTTCTTTATTGTTTCTGAATTCAATGATTTCCTAAACTTTGTCCCTGGTCCAGAACACTTGACTCATGTCGATCAAACGCATCGGTGGCTGATCTTTAGCAGCAAACAAAACCGCCCGACCAGAAACACAGCCGCCGGTTGGCTGCACCGGGCAGAGACACGCAATATACGAAGTAATAAGTGGGCCTCAGCTGGACGGATCCTAGTAAATACACGACAAGGGCCAAACGCTGATGATGTAGCTGCGAGCTGGTTGATGGATGGATGGTGTTGGGTGAAAATACTAAAATCTACTTTCTAGATAGATATTCGCTTGATATACACAACCACCATCCAACCACATTCCATATACACCATCTCGACGTCGTCAATTGTCCTCCCTCTGCCATTGACTACACTGTCAAGCTGCAGAACATGGCTCTTCCAACATTTCGATCGCTCGCATCTAGGAGGAAGAATGGGCAGGAGGAAAGGGCAGCATTACCAGCAGATGCAGCAGGAAATGGCAATAATGGAGGAGTCTTGCCAACAGAGCAGAAGTCAGACCGGACGTTAACACCAACCTACATACCAGGCGTGAATCTCAAGCGGGCAACGAGGACTCGCAAAATATGGATCATAATCTCCTGCCTTTTGTTCATCATCTCAGTCGTCTTTCTAATTCTCGTACGTCTAAACGCCTATTCATACTTTCACATGTCCAGTCCACCTATCCATATACCCCACATCCAAAAGAAAGAAAGGAACACTACTAACGTACTCTCCAACCAACCAGACAATAATCGGCAACCGAAACAACAAGCCCGTAGTCCGCAACACCTACTTCTACATACTGGACCTAACCAACATCCTGCCCGCCTCAGCGGACGACATCGTATTCGTCAACTCGCTGGCGCGGTCCCTCGGGCTGCACGATTTCTACCAAGTCGGCCTGTGGGGGTTCTGCGAAGGGTACAACAACGAAGGGATCACGTACTGCTCGCCGCCGCAGGCGCTGTACTGGTTCAACCCGGTCGAGATCCTGGTGAACGAGCTCTTGTCGGGCGCCACGATCGCGCTGCCCGCGCAGATCAACACGATCCTGACGCTCATCCGCATCGCGAGCCACGTCATGTTCGGCTTCTTCCTGACGGGCGTGTGTATGAACTTCGTTTCCATCTTTGTGTGCTTCGTCGGCATCTACTCGCGCTGGTGGTCGTTCCCGCTGACGGTCTGGACGTTCATTGCGGCGCTGCTGACGGTTGCGGCAGCCATTATAGGGTCAGTCATGGCGTTAGTGTTCCAGACAGTCGCGACGTCACAAGATGCGTTAAATATTAGGGCCAGTTATGGTGTCCAGATGTTTGCGTTCATGTGGACGGGTGCCGGAGCGAGTTTATTCGGGTTTTTGATTCACTTGTGCATGAGCTGTTGCTGTGCCAGTAGGCGAGATGTCAAGACTGGGCGTAGGAGGGGCGCGAAGAGTGCGTATGGTGATGCGGCATTGGATGAGAAGAAGAGGCCCGTTGGAGGCAAAAAGTTTGGAATGCCCAAGTTTGGCAGGAAGAAGACTGCTGGTGAGGTGGTGTAAAGCGAGATGTAGTGGAATTGATGGTATATGAATGGGCATTGTGTAAGAATTTGCATACAAGCACAGGCGTTTTTAGAGGTTGGATGTCAAGCGATCATTGTATGAAGCGAATTTGAAGCATGGTTGGATTATGTAGACATTTCAGTGTAATGTAAATATCTTGTCAACATTTTTGAAGACCATGATTATCAGACTCCAAACTACTTCACGACTGCTTTCGTCTCAAGAACACTGCTGGCTCTGACCGAACTTCCAAAAAGTAGCAAACTATTTCATCTCTCAAACAAAGTTTGTACCCTTCGTAAAACAATCAAAATATCTTATGCCGTCTTCCACTTCAGCGTAACTCTCCACGCCCAAGATCCCAAAACATCCAGTAATGATTCTAACGATTGTCTCCCTTCCATATTATGGATACAACTTCATACTCCTAGTAAGCCAGCCATAACACAAACAACCCAAGCCCAACTACCCTCTTCGCAAAATTGCTCTGTTCTGCGTACCCACCACTAGTCTGCGTAGGCGCAGCTTGAGAAGATATAGCACTCGACGTACTTAACCTAGTCTTGGTTGAGTTAGTACTTCCACTAACACTAACGCTTGTAGAGTGCGAAGTAGCAATCGCGAACGACTCCTTCACTCTGGTGGTGGTGGTATGTGTAATGGTGTGGCTTGTGATTGTTCCTGGGCTCGAGGTTACAGAGCTTGATGTAGTAGGGTTTGGTATGGTGAAAGTTTCAACTGAGATATAGTATGAAGACCATATCAGTAGCCCGGAGAAAGTTGCTGTGGTTGTGGTTACGGGCGTGGTCATCGTTGAACTTGAAGATGTTACTGATTTCAAACCAGCACATGCTCCGTTGATGCAAGAGTTGAAGGCACAGTGTGCATCCGTTGCGCACGAGGATTGAAAGTTACCCTACAAATCACCAGTAAGCCTCAAAACGTCTCAGATCTCTCAAAATGAATGGAAACTTTGTCAATTTTCTTTCCATAATCTCAACATTGGTGCTCCACCTTGAGTAGACAAACTCGCCAACAATGCATGATGTCTTTGTTGAAAACATGGACCAGAAAAATACTCACACATCTTGGAGTCAACATAACGTTGGTAGCATAACACTCCGCCCCTCCAAAGCAAACATCCACGCCTGGGACGCAAATCTCGCCTAATTGCACAATAGGTCTAGTTGGCGGGAGGACGCCACGGCAAGCTCCCTCATCGCAAGAATTAAAAGCGCATTGATTATTGTTGGTACAAGCGGCTAGATAATTGCCACACTATCAAGATGACTTCTTTAGCAGTCATTCTTCATATTCCGAATAATTCGAAGGGAGGTGTATGGATGAGGGATGAACGAAGAAGCTAGCGAAGCAACTTCGCTTGCTAGCAATATTAAGGACTGGTATAGATCCAGAAGGTGCACTGGTTTGAACGGGCAAAAAGGGGGAGAGCCCTACCGCGGAACCCAAGTGGCTAGTTACCGCAAAGCACTTTGCACCATTAGCGCATTGTGAGGTCGAGGTGCAAGGCGAGCCCAATGGAAATGTCCCTGCATTCCCACTCGTTGAAGGAGAAGGCTCGTTTATCATGATATCCGCTAGCACACCACTACTCATCGTGGCCAATGCGATGCTCACTCGAAGGTAGATGTATAGACGCATTGTGTTTTGCTTCTAGTGGCGATTGGGGACTGTTAGCGAGACTTGGGTGAATGGGAAGTGTGAAGGAAGCGAAAGCGAGTAATATCAGGACGAGGCAGAAAATGTGTGAAAAGAGAGTGTGTGTTGATGCAGTTGAGAAAGCCGTGAGATAGGATAAGAGAGAAATCATCTACCTAGTAACGAATGCACTTGCTTGCGAAGACAGCATGTTATGTCCAACCTAGCACAGCAAGCATATGAGGAAACCACAACATAGAGGAATTAAAGTAGGTGCTACGCACTACGCACCATATCAATACTATGCAATTAGCATAACCCTCAACACAAGGCTAGATAAACTAAGCCTGGCCGCTCTTGCTAGAGCTATATATTCACAGCTCCATTGGAACGTAAGAACACAACCAATTCATACAAAGAAGGCGCAGGCAGCGATGACTGGTGAAGGCGAAGGGAAGTGAGTGCTCGAGAATCGAACCACATGGATGGGGCAATGCGCCACCGAGGATCAGGTACCCGAATCGTCCGTCGTACGACGTGATGGAATAGCAAGCTTTGATGGTTGACACATGTGTTTCTGGTAATTTCGCTTAATTTTCGAAAATCTGCAGCTTAACCTCGTGGTGCTTGATCACAAAGGTGACCAAATACTCCTTGGTTATGTTGAACAGATTGTTGGTTGATCTAGAACACCCTCTAAGACCACAGGCGATCAATAATCAACAAAGAAGCGGGGTACTAAATCGTGACGACTCGTGGATCGAGCAAGAACTGAACTTAATTAACTACCTAATAAAAACATAAAACCTATTACACCCAAGCTTCCCACGCCATGCCACGGATTTCATGTCAGCGTCGTATCATACAGATAATATACACTAGTCCCACATCTCATGCGGTGTCTTTCATTCCATCTCATGCCACTCCAAGCATTTTCAAACGCCACTTCATCACATCATCTATTGCGTTACTGCTCGCACGGCTTGTAATAGCAGGCCGAACATTAATCCTCGAGCAACCTCCTCTACCTGCAAGCAGTCGAAGATTCGACCCATTGCTTCACCCGTCGCAGCTTGACCCATCACCCCAGTCAACGCAGCAGGAACGCCTCGCTCGACGAGGAGCCGTCTGGCTTTGATCCGGAGCCTTTCCTTCTCTTCTGGTGTCAGAGCTGGTGGCCAAGCCCTCAACTCTTCCTCTGTGGGCAATGAGTTTTCACGCAGCTTTTTAATATGTCCTGCAATGCCCGCATCGGAAGTGTTGGCAACGATGACTGAGTCCTGGATCAAGTTTTGGATGGAGGTAAGAGAGGGGTTGCCAGGCCGTAAGAGAAATGTCTTGGCTGCTGTGAGCAAGGTGCGACGAATATTCCAGGCAGATGAAAGTGTGTACAGCTCGTTAATCACTGCAAACAGCAGCTCGACAGCTACTCTAGTCTCTGGCTCAGTAAGAGGCATATACTCTCCTCGAGGCTTGCGAGCTAGAGCGGGCGCCTGTACAGAAGATCGCCTTCCAGATAGGGACGGCCGACCTTGTGGAGATTGTGAGGGTGCAGTACTGGTAGAAGTCCTGGTGGCTGTCATATTGCTGTCTGTTCTGAAGTGTCCAGATTTACTCTCTACTGGAGACCCATAATCATCAGGCATGTTGCTCGGCGGAGGAGGAAGTCTCAGATCCATGGTTGACTGGGTTGGAGATGAGAGGGGAGTTCCTCTACGCGAAGGCGCCCTGCTTGGATCACGACTTATAGTTGTGCTTCGTCTACCGCTCAAAGATGATCTTGCAGACGAAGCACGGGGCTCTCTGTCACCTTCGGCTTCCGCGATCGAGTTCCAACTCGGTCTTCGCTCCATTTGAGGGACCATTGAAGGTTGCGTCTGAACAATCAATGAAGACCTTAAGCTATCTTCACTCACACGACCAGCGCGTGTTTGCATGATAGAATTCATCGAGCTCATACTATCCACCCTTGGCAACGTTGAAGTTGAAGAACGACCAGCAGTATGTGTTCCAACATTCCCGTTGCCATTTGTAGCAGATTTTCTCTGCCCAAGATTTCCGATGTTTGAAAAGACACCAGTAATCCCACCTCCAAGTGCTTTGCCACCTTCTGCGACCCCCTTTGGAGCATTTGTAAGTACGTCTAACATGCCTTTACCCATGTTTTCAAATGCCGAAGGTGTTGGCCATCCTAGACCTGAAAATCCACCTTTCGAATTTGTTGGTTGACCTTGATCTTTTTCGAGGAATCTCTTCATGCCTTCACTCTCGGCAAGCTCCTTATACCAACAAGCGTCTCTTAAATAGCGTTCAAGCTCCCCTCTCAAAGAAGCCTTTGTATGCTCTTTCCAATTCGGCAATACTTGATGTTGCTCAGTGAACGCTTTTACGCCTGAAATCTGCGCGATTCGTCGTAATACCTCGTGCAAGGTCTCAAAGTCAGGGTATTTCCTAACAATCATCCACCCTGGATGGTCGGATGATGAAGGCTCAATCTGCACTAGATAGTCGGCGTTTGGTTTATTTCTCAACTTGCCCTTGTCTGCGATGGTAGAGTCATCATGTATGATGATGTTGGCATTGTGTAGTGTAAGAGAAACCGTCTTCCTCCGTTGGACAGGCGCACCCTCTTGTAATGCTGTTGGCATTGATTGAGGCACTAACTGATCAAAGCTTGTAAATGCACTATGTGTGGAAGTTGGAGATATGGATGATGGCGGAGATAGCGGCGCTTCTGACGGCTTCTGATGACCACCATTCGAAAATGCTCCAACCGAGGAGACAGATGATCTGATATTATGTGCCGGATCTTTGACTGGTGATTGTTCACGATAATTACTTGATGGTGGCCCGACTCCTGATTTGTCCAACAAGCCACCGCTGGAGGCAATTGAATGTTTCTGTATCGATGAATCCTCGCTACTCTTGAATGCAGCTCCGTCTAGATTCATTGTCTTAGTGTTATTTTCCATGGCAACGAGCAGCTCTTTCGGTGTATCATCCAGGGGCTTTTGTGAAATCGGAGCTCGCTTGGCATCTTCATCTGCAATCAGCTGAGACAGCCTCTTGGCTTCTTCCATCGCTTCTTCCATGGCTTCTTCGGCTTTACTGAGTCTCTTCTGATGTCGCTTAGTCTCCTGGTGATGTTTCTCGATTTGCGATTTGGGGGCCTTTGCAACTCCAATATTGCCCACGTTCCCATCCAGCTCACCGAGACTGCTAAGGATATCATTTCCAGGTACCATACCGGCATCTAGTGCTTGGTTGAAATCAGGCTCTCCTTCTTCAAGGAGATAAACTATCCATCCATTGATCCATTCTGGCTTGGAGCAAGTAACCAAAGTAGATTCTAGGATTAGTCCTGCGAAGACTTCCCTCAAAAATAGTCTAGCAGGGTCGCAAGCGTAAGCCGACTTTTCAAGAAATGTTTGTAGGATATCTTCGGCCACCATTTTAAATTTCTTGGCTTGCTGTTTGCCATTGAGAACATTAGCGAGGTTCGAATCGGGATTCTCGAGCAAATATGTATTAACGGCTTCGGCTGGTGTTTCGTTGGAGCCTTGCGATACAGACAATGCATTTGATAACTCATTGAGAAAGACGATAACAATTGAGGAGGAATTGGTCAAGAAATCGAGGAATGTATCAGCCGGTCTCTTTCTTGATAGATGTTGTGAAATGGATAGTATGAATCGCGTAAGTGTCTGACGGGCCGCTCCCGGGAATGTCTGGTCGTTGGGAAGGATTGGCGTGTACCACCAGTGAACATAATCTCTCATGACCGCATCTACGAAGCTATTGAGGGCTGATGCTGTCTCTGGTTTGAAGCCCTCAAAAGTCTCCCCAAGCACCTCTTCTTCCTCGCTTTCCTCCTCGATTCTGGTGGCTTTGCTCCTTAAATCGAGGATTCTATGCACAATATCCACACCTTTCTCCCGCCGTATATCACCTCCACTTGATCCAGACTGATCGCGACCTTCCCACGTTGCGTGCAATACAATGCCCCCGAAAGCGCCGATTAACACAAGGCCGAGTCGGCCAAGTATTATATACGTGCATGCTGACAATCCCACCGCGACTGCTCCTAGAGTCTCAGGTGAGGCTTGCGACAAGAAGCGCAACGCCTGAGTTGTCAAATCTTCTAGACCTGAATTCGCAGATGGGGATTCGGATGAGGGCATAGTTTCGGCATTATTTGAGATGTTAAGGTCATCTGTATGCGCTGCTTCGCCGGGATTTTCGTTCATTGCAATCATGTAGAATGTTGGCGCATGCTTACAATAAAGAAGGTATTCTCGTTGGACGCCTTTGTGCTTCAAATTAATCGCGTAGTAAGCTTTGTATTATCATAGGTATCATGAGCTCTAGTCAGAAAGAAAGAGTCGGGGATTCAATTGTGCAAGTTGTCTTCACACATCCAAAATGTGTTGTGAAACTGGTTCGTCTGTGTCTGTCTTGCGTGTCCCTGCAGGTTCCCCTTATTCAGCTGCTTATGGTGAGAAATATGATCCCTGTAAACCACCCACCTTCTTGAAGATCATGACGAGCTTCAGCACAGAGCACACACCCCCACGATGGTTTTATAGTTTATCCCGCTACCAGCCCTGTGAAGAAATCCCGAGACACGATTGAACATCTTAATATCTATATATTAACTCAAGGCTAAACACAATCCTACATGTGCAGGTAGGTGTTAGGCTTTAAGCACACTCTCTACCAGTTTGGTTTGCAATTGTTGTAGTAGCAGATAATTAAAAGTTCCAAAAGGAAATGAAAATCCGAAATTAATCGTTGATATGATCGTGTTCATTGGTTATAGTTTCACCGACTTCTACCTTCATCACATGTGAGAGAATCCAAGGATCTCTATCGGGCATCATTCATAATCTCATCATCTATGCTATGCACCAAGAGTTGCTTTTATCTCGAATGCCCTCAAACGCCACAATCATGCCACCATTGTCTCAACACTACTTTCGTTGGAAAAAGTAGACGTATGCAAATTTCTTCATCTCCTCAACATCCAAAGCCTTCACAACCTTCTCATCATTGTAAAGAACCCACGATAGTGATTCGGCATCTTCTGTAACGCGGCGGACGAAAGCGACATAGTGACTATTATGTGTTAGAAATATGCCGAGATATAGTTTGATGTATCAAGCTTACCCGCTAAGTGTACTAGGGCCTTTGTGACAGATGATAGAATGCAGTTGGAAAGTTGCTGGCAGGTCGGAGCTTCCGGCTAGTTCCTTAGTAGTATTGTCAGATGCTGGAGCATCATCTTCCATTTCACCTTGTGCTTCTGGGTGGCTAAACAACCATTCAACTGCCCTCTCTAAATTGCCACTAGTCTCCTTGAGAGCCTGACGAGCTTGTGCAGAAGTAAATCCCATAGCACCAAGAGTTTCTATGCTCTCTGGATCAATTGAATTAGTTGCTGGCTTATCTTCTTCTAATGGCATATCGATGTCAGCATCCTCCATATGGCCGAACAACCACTCCATGGCAGCATTAGCATCTGAGTTTCCGGTTGCATGTAAGGCTTTGACACAACGATTCCTAGGGAATCCCATGGCTTCGAGTTGTTGGACGGCCTCTTCGTTAGGTACAAACGAAGGTTTGCTTTCGCTGGTATCTTCTGGAAGAAGCTCTTCAGACGGCTGCGGACCTGGTGACATATATGCGTCAAGTTGGAATGGTTCATCTCCAACAACGACAGGGACGTTAACCTTAGTTGGGACCCAATTGACGATAACAAATCGACGGGCATTAACAGCGAGCACATCAGGAAAGGTCTTAAAGAGGGAGCGCTTGGTGAAGCCGTCTTTGCTGCCACATGCTGGGCATGTGAGCTCCACATGCTCAGCAGATGTAAAAGTATCTAAGCATTCCTTCAGAGTAATTGCTTCATACTCGTCGGGCTTGGCCTCCTCCTCAGGGGCATTTTCTTGCTTTACAATCTTCCGAATAGGAACTGGTATGGAGATGTTGTCTTGTTCATCTGTACGATATCTGACCCTGGAGCATTTCAAGCATTGGAGACGTTGTTCCATGACAAATCTAAATGCGCGAGTTGGGTCTTGTAGTGGAGCCTGGTGAGTAGAACGTGTAATGAGCTTGAATACATGGAGCAGGAACTCGAATGCATCTTGCTGACGCATGGTAGAGAACTCTGCGTGACCCTTCCCAATAAGGACCTTTAGCATCGAAGGTGCGAGTCCGCGCTGAGAAGCCACTTCAGTAGAGTTCTCTGTATTATGAGCGCTTGGGTCAGAGTAGGCGTAACGACCAGATAAAAGTCCATCGGCAATCTTACGCATCTGGGTCTCGAAATCCTGTGCTGAGTTATCCGAGAGAATTGTGTCAGCGTTAGGAAGATAATATCTGTCTTTGAATTGAGGAAGCGCAAACAAGCACTGCAATGTACTGGCCAAGTAACAGCTGTTACCCAAGTTCTTCAACCCTGTGAAGCCTGGTCCAAACAGCTTTTGAAGCTCTTGTCCATCCTCGTCTGTCATTGAGAATTCCCAGCGTAAGTTCTCGTCGACTTGCATTTCTGTGAGACTCTTTTCAGTCTTTTGGCGCTCAGCAAGGATGATTCCCCAATGAGCCAGGTGGCTTGCAAGATCATCATCGACGCGCTCTTCATCACATTGATAGCAATAGACATCGGCGGTCCCATCAGGAGTAATGGATCCGAGCTTGACTGCTACGGAATGCCCAGAGCTGTCCTTGTGTCCCTTGGCATGGGAGTTGCCACGAAGTCCACCAAACTGAGCCCGACCACATCCTAAATTACCACACTCCAGGCACAACCAGAGATTCTCTTGAAGGTCGCAAAGAGAGCATTGGCCAAGGTCCTGAGATTGAATTGGTCGTTTTGGTTGTTGTTGGAGCGTAAGAATGTGCTCGCAAGATGTATAAACCTGCTCCCATGCTTTGACCTCTTCCTGTCTAGCAAACGTATTGGCCTTCATGATACCTTCAACCACAGCTGATAGCTTTCCAGAGCTTGTATCGATGTTATCTACGCTGCATTCGAAGCACTTGACGAATGTCTGGTAGTCATAACGATCTGCCTCGGTCTCTGCCGCGATGGCGATCTTTGTCATCTTCTGAGGAGGCTCATCCCGCACAATAACCTTTCGTGTTCGGCGGATGTTGAGTGCCAAAGGATGGCCTTGGGCGATGTAGTGAAGCGCATCATGCTGCCTGGTACCGGTACAGCCTCCATTAAAGCAGTAAAGACAGACATCGAGACCACTAGGATCATCCTGAATAGATCAGCAAACTTAAAATTGAAGGATGCAATTTGCTGGACTTACTATGGAGTCGAAGCATTGCGTACAGTCTTCTCGATAGACAGCTTGTGTTGGGCCTGGCGGGCGAAGCTCTGTTGACTTAGTATTAGCATTAAGTAGGAGACTATTAAGAAATATAACAGTCTGAAATGGTCGCAGATAGAGATTCTTCAGCTCAAGAACCAATCTTACCTGCCGCGTCAACGTGCTTGCAGGACATTTTTGGAGTTTCTGTTTATTGAGTCTGCTCGTTGATACAGTAGGGTATGTAAGGTAGGTAAGGTAGTAGTCAAAGAACGGGTTTGAGGCAGACGCGAATAATGGAGGGGTGCATTTCAAGCTCACAATTAGCCGAGATTCATCCGAAAGCTACCCCACGCAGCCTCACCAGGCAGGGGATAATGGAACATGAGGTGTATAAAGGTATGGATATGTGCAGCTTATTCAGCGCATGGAAAGCTTTCTCTCAAAGAGCTTGCATATCATGATCTGTTCAAGGTATATGAAGTTGGGAAATAGTATGATATATGTATAGATGAATTTGGACTAAAATAAGATACGACTAAACTCAAGCAACTCCTCGGTGCAGCATACGGGACCGAATATCAATATCGGCTCCGTCAAGAAAAAGCGCGGATTTGGGACCAACTCGGCCTTTTCCCGCATCTCCGATCAGACACCGAGGAGCAAGCATCATCTACCGACGATCATTTTGTACTTCAAATCATCATCGTCCCGTTTGATTCATCTCCATTCTTCTTTCAACAATCCGGAATTGACCTCAATTTGACCCTCGCATCCATCGAACTTTTCATCAACAAACACTCTCAACTTCACTATATTCAACTATTCAGCTTCAGCAAAATGTTTCGACGAGCTGTCCTAACCTCCCTCCCCGCTGCGAGAAGAGCGTTATCGGCATCTGCAATCGCCACTCGGCCTATTGCTTCTCAGATCACATCTCCTATCGCAGTTTCTGGTCGTCGACAGTATCATGAAAAAGTGCTTGATCATTACTCCCGACCGCGCAATGTTGGAAGCATGTCAAAGACGGATACAGATGTTGGAACCGGTCTCGTGGGGGCACCAGCTTGTGGCGATGTGATGAAGCTTCAGATTCGAGTTGATCCATCGAACAACACCATTTCCGACGTTAAATTTAAGACTTTTGGATGCGGATCTGCAATTGCCTCATCATCATACCTGACAGAACTTGTCAGAGGTATGACTTTGGAAGAAGCCGGACGTGTGAGGAATACGGAAATTGCGAAGGAGCTTTGTCTCCCACCAGTGAAGCGTACGCCATTCGAATTGTGTCTCTCTTCATATTCTGAAAGCTAACATTTGACAGTTCACTGCTCTATGCTTGCTGAGGATGCTATCAAATCTGCTATTTCCAATTATTACACCAAGAACCCACAAGCCCGCACCACCAATCTCGGTGGAACTGGAGCAAGCATGCCTAAGATCGATGTCGAGACTGTTATGGAGCCAGCCGCTGGCCATACTGCGACTGCTTAAGTATGGTTTTTGGGTGTACATAAAAGGCGTTCACGGTATTGAATTTGGGAATGCATGCGAACTACGGCTGGGCATCATGGCTTGATGATGATGCAAATTGAAATTGCGATTGAAACTACTTCAAGCAATCAAGGATTAGGACATGGAAGTCAAGGAGGATCGATTGGATCAAATCTTCTGATGTGTCTTGAGGGGAAAGACCTTCGTTCAGATGTACAATGCAAGCTCAGTCAAATTGGCAAAGAGCACAATACAATACCCCTTCAAATATTATTGTATCTTGATTTCACAATAGTACTTGCAGATAATAACGACTGAAGCTTCACGGGGTGATATTAATATTTTTCGATAGAGATTTCACAAACGTGAAGCAATCCACGCTAGTGATTCTTATCTAATCGCTCTCGAACATTTTTTTTATTGTAGAGGCGGCGGGGAGCACATTCAAACATTTTACATCACTAAGACCAATCGCCACGAAAATGCCTAAACGCACCATTGAAGAGACAGATATGGCCAGCGCAGATGTCTCTACAGAGCAGAACGGCTCTAAGTCGAAAAAAAGTCGCAAGGACAAGAAGCCAGTCGTAACTGAGGATAGCACTGTCGAAGTCGTGATAGAGCTCGACACCGATGCTGAGAAGGCTGCGAAGAAGGAAAAGAAGCGCCTAAAGAAATTAAAGAAAGCGCAAAAGACAGATGCAGCAGAGACCGTTGTGCCAGAAGTTGAGGAGGTTCCAGTGGTCGCAGAAATTGATGTTACAACAGATGATGTTGTCGAGGATCCGAAAGCTGCGAAGAAGGCCGAAAAAGCTAGGCTAAAGGCATTGAAGAAAGCTGCGAAGGAGTCGAAGAAAGAAAAACCATCAGAAGACGAGGCATCAACGGCTGTCACTACGAAAAGTTCGAGTCCAGCTCCCGCGACAAATGGTTCCTCAGCCCATACCTACACTGAAGACCCAGAGTTGGCAGCTCTTCCACAGTCCGAGGTGGACAAGTTCCTAGCAGATAACTTCATCGCTGTGATAGATCCTCTGTCCAAAAATAACTTCAGGCCTATGACCAAATTTTCGCATTTGCCTATAACCGATCCTGCTCATCTGGCCCCATTCAAGACCTTCAAGGCACCGACACCTATTCAAGCTGCAGCATGGCCGTTCCTCTTCGATGGACGGGACGTCATTGGAGTTGCAGAGACTGGATCTGGAAAGACAATGGCGTTCGCGGTTCCTTGTGTACGGGGAATATTGTCACTCCCAGCGAACCAGAGGAACAAGGGCCCAAGAGCAGTGATCGTATCCCCTACACGTGAATTGGCCATGCAAAGTTACGATCAGATCATGGTACTAGCCAAGGTATCTGGTCTCAGAGCAGTATGCGTGTACGGAGGTGTTGCCAAGCATGAGCAAAGAGAGGCGTTGAAGACTGCAGATATTGTGATCGCAACTCCAGGACGATTGAATGATTTAATCCAAGAGGGATGTGCCAACCTTAGCAAGGCTAAATATGTGGTTCTTGACGAAGCAGATCGTATGTTGGATAAAGGATTCGAAGAAGAGATCCGAAAGATCATTAACACTACACCTGCTACCCCTGCCCGCCAGACACTCATGTTCACAGCTACATGGCCAGAATCTGTTCGCGCACTTGCTGCCACCTTTATGACAAGCCCGGTCAGGATCAACATTGGAGACAATCCTACTGGCGACCTTCGCGCCAACACTCGTATCGTACAAAAGGTCGAGGTTGTGGATCCTAGAGGCAAGGAGTTCAGACTTTTGCAATTGCTTAAGCAATACCAGAGTGGAGCGCAGAAAGATGACAAGATCTTGGTCTTTGCCTTGTACAAGAAGGAGGCTACCAGAGTTGAGATGTTCATCAGATCCAAAGGCTTCAGAGTCGTGGCTATTCATGGTGATTTGAGCCAAGAGCAGAGAACGAGGAGTTTGGAGGCTTTCAAGAGTGGCAACACTCCTATTTTGGTTGCTACAGATGTGGCTGCTAGAGGTCTTGACATTCCTGCAGTGAAGCTGGTCATCAACTGCACATTCCCGTAAGCTTTTACATCCAACTTATTTTTGAGGCTATACTAATTTCCCAAGTCTCACTGTGGAGGATTATGTCCACCGTATTGGACGTACAGGAAGAGCAGGCAAGGAAGGTCTTGCCATCACCCTTTTCACTGAGCACGACAAGGCTCAATCCGGAGCGTACGTTTACTCTCCTACTCATTCACTTAACATATCACTAACAACTTCCATAGCCTCATCAATGTTCTCAAAGCCGCCAACCAACCAGTCCCAGACGAGCTCCTGAAATTTGGCACTACAGTCAAGAGGAAGGAGCATGAAGCATATGGTGCCTTCGCTAAGGATGTTGACATGACCAAGACAGCCAAGAAGATTAAGTTCGACTAGAGAATAGATTTCTTGTTTGCTTTACGATGTGTGGATTGGTATACGGCGCTTTTTCCTGTCTCTTTCTTGCTCTACTGTACTACTTCTTTTCGGCGTTGGCCCCCTCGGAAATCTCGGTAGCATTCTAAAAGGTGTTTGCGTTCGCTAAAAGCACTATTGGGATTTGTCATTCGTCAGGCTTGTTCTCAGAATCTAGATAGTTACTTCCGCTACAGAGTCTAAAGTAGACAATAGAGGGAGAGATAAGTGTAGATGGACGAGAATGAAAAAGAGGGAATCACTTACAGCATCCCCATGAATACCACTCCCACTCCTCCACATTTGATCAAGTCCTTCAACCCACCCGTGAAACCTGTCTCCAACTGCCCCATAACAGCAAACCCACCAACCGCAATCGCCACACTCATCGGCGTGGGCAATACCTCCGTAACCTCCAGTCCGACCCCAAACCTTCCCAAATACTTCCCAATGAACCCCGCACACCACACAATCCTAAACGCCATATTCAGCGCATTCGCCCACACCAAGCCTCTAGCCCCCATATCCAAAATTCTCAGAAACAATACCGCGGCGCCCCCGAACCCGAACGTGAAGAACACCATCCACATAGTTTGAACGTTAAGCTCAGCTTCAGTCGACACGGAGGACACGAAGGCTTCGGCGAGCCCATTGAGCGCGAGTAAGGGAATGTAGTAGCAGTACGCCGCAAGCACGGAGCCGGCGCCTGAGGAGTGCCACTTTGAGCCTGCGATGAGGTTCAATAATAGGGGAGCGATGGTGGGACCGAGGGCAATGATGGGGAGGGAGAGGAGGAGGTAGGATTTGAGTATTTTGATGAGTGTGGTTTTAGCGAGGAGGACGGTGGCTTTTGGCGTGGTTGCTGGCGAGGTTGAGGATGAGGAGCTAGAGCTGGAGTGCTTTGGAGCTGAGGGAGAAGAGAGCAGTTTGCCGAAATAGTTTCGCGACATCTCTTCTATGGGCTGTAGGAGCAGGCGAGCGATGAGTCCGCCGTAGTTGGCGGCGAGGGCATATGTTCCTTGCACGGAGAGGCTGGTGAGTGAGGAGATGAGGAGGGTGTCGCCTTGTGTTAGGAGGTATTTTATGGTCGATTGGGAGAGGAAGGTCAAGCTCAGAGCGAGGAGGGGCCGGGAGAAGTACGAGGAAACGAATGCTTTTTGGTCGCTGTGTTGATATCAGTGTTTATTTAGTGTTGGAAACCATGGTCGAAGGACAACTGGTTATGAAGGGAGGTTGAAGGGTGCTAAATAAATTGGATCACGTACGGAGAGTATATTTTCTTGATGATCAATGAGAACCCACTTGCTGTTGCAATATCTGAGACGTGGATGTAATAGATGATGAGTAGCTCAATAGCATACATAGCCTGTCCAAGAGCAAAAGGTAGAGCTCCAACATCCATTTCCAGCTTGGAGAAGACGACAGCCGAGCCGCAAGTGACAAGACATCTAAATATCGTTGCTATAGACTCAGCTGAAGCTCTAATACTGAATCTTGACTTTTGCTGGACAACAACGTAGCTCGGCTCGGCTAATAATTCGAGAAAAGAAGCTGCTGCATAAACTCCCAAAGTCTCTCTGAAATATGGAGGTGAAGCTGCAGCATTTGATGTTCCAAGATACAACCATCCTATACCAAAGGCGAGAATTGGTCCAAAGAATATAGAAACATAGGCTAGATTCACAATGGCTTGAGTTCTTCCAGCTGCCGTCCGGCCATCGACGTAGCCAGCAGGGACTTTCTCGTCACTCTTTTTCCGAGACTCGTCATCTTCTGTATCTGCTTGCCGTTGGATGGCAACACGGAGGCTTTCTCGTGCGAATAGAAGGACTGTGATTGAATATACTTCAAGTTGGGTTGAGATTCCCAGGAGTTCTGGAGAGAGGTAGCGTAGGAGGATTTGGTTGACGATGAATGTCAAGGCTCGGGAGCCGAATTGCTGTGCAATGAGAAGGACGGCACCTAACGCTGAGGATGAGGACAACAGGGTCTTCTTTGGTGTATTTTGTGGGGGCGTTTTCGAAGCCATTTTTTGATATCAATTGTCTCAAGTGACGAAGGAGAGCGAAATAGAGAGTGCATGAAAGATGTGGCCTGGAAGGAATTTGATATCACGTGAGATCACAATGTGCCAGTGTAGATTTTTGTTGCATATCGACATCAAGAACTGCATTACCTCTTCAGGATGAGCCTCTCGCTTCCGGAAACGCCACGATTCTAGTGTAACTTCGATGTGCATCAAATCCGCGGTTCTGGTTCAGCTCCGCTTCAATCACCTCATTGGTTCTTTCAAGAGACACAGCTAACATTTGGTGGAGGCACTGCAATGATCAAGGCAGACACTCAGTCCAAACATAAAAAGATGGTCTCTTACACCTTCCAATACTTAGCATTTTGTTTCCTATTCTGTTAATCATTGAGTTCTGATCAAATATGCAGTTCCTCTCTAACATCAAATACAAATTCGACCAATGGAGACAGCGAGACGAGGTGCCAAATCCACAACTCCAGTTTCAGCATCTCCAACCTCTCAAGACAGTCAATCTACCTCAGACCTATCCAGGTCAACAAATAAACCTAGCACTAAACGGCTGGACTACTATTGATTGCAACCTCAAGGAAGACCTAGTGTATAGCAGCTTTCAAGAATTACTACAAGCAAGTCAGCAGTTCTTTGAGCTCCCTGAGTCGTACAAGGAAGGCTTCAAGACCAAGCTTGGGACTGAGGAAGGCTGGACACGTGTTGAAGGCGAAAAGGAGTTTATCACGCTTAGAACACTAGATGGCACGCCTGAGATTCTCAAAGTTGCGGCGGCGAAACACTGGGCAGCAGCTGGGGCACTTTTAAATGCTCAACTAGGAGCGATAGCTGTCAGCCTTGGCCTACCAGCTGAATCCCTGACCGTTTTTTCGGAGCCATGTGCGACACTAGGGACAGAAGCATCAGCTACTATGCTTAGGCTATTTAGATACGAAGGATACAGCGGCCAAGAATCGAGGATAGTTGCTGAAGGTATGTCGACTTTTTCGGGGGAGTTTTTCTGATAATCATATTATGAATTAATACTACTTAAAACCTATTGCTTCAGAAGGCTGACTGTACTTAGAGCATAAGGACCTTGGTCTTTTGAGTTTGGTGACGGGTGACACTCCAGGTCTAGAAGTATGGGACCGGTCTGTCAACAAATGGTATTTCTTAGAAAAGACTTACACAACGCCCGCATCAAGTGTCCTTGTCGGCCGGCAACTCGAGCTTCTATCAAATCGTCGGTACCAAGCTGGTGGCCACCGTGTCCGATCATATCCGGATCCTGTCGTTAAGCGTGTCACAACATCTGTGGTTGTACCACCTAAGTATCGCTACTCGATTGTGTTTGTGTTGAGAGCACATGCACCAGCAATCGTCAATACTGACTCGTTGACCACGAATATCACAGGCAAATTTGAGAGGTCTATACGAGATATGACAGGTGGACAATTGTATAAAGAGATACAGTCTGCTCATTTCAATATCAATACACATCTGAAGGAGAGAGAGGAGCAAAAGAAGAAACTTGCTGAGAAGAAGAACGAGGTAGACACATTGCCGATTAGTGATCGAAGTTTTAGAACAGATTGAAGGAGTTCGTTTTTACTTGTACTCTTTCTGGAATGTTTTAGTTATTGATGTGCTCAAATCCATATAGCGAAGCAATCTTCTCTGCACATTCAAAAAGAGGAGGTAAATACAATTCTATAACTCGCTCTCGCTTTCGGTTACGCTACAGAACTGTTGATTCGTCCATGCATGTGAAAGAAGCTGGTTTGTCCAACCCATACCAAGTGCCATTCCCCGCTTTAGCGTGCCTCGGCCTTTAAGCAAGGTACAGATACCCGAGATCGATCCTAAAGTACAGCATCAACATCCAATCGAAAAACAGCATAGCTAGGTAGTTAATAAGGATTACAATTAGTTCCGACTTATTACACACATCCAACTGTAAATCAGTCTTCGCCTCATTAGAATCACTTGTCACACATAGAATCGGCCTCCAATTGAGCCGTCATACAGAGACGGTTAAGGTTCTCCCTTTCATATAGATACCGAGCTTCCGCACGTTGTATACATAGCTTCAATCTTCCCCACTAGAGCTTGTCTCCTGTGATCCTGTCCAGCTTCTAAAATCCGTCAAGAAGCCTTCCCTACCTACAAACTTTATCCAAACCAAAAACCAAAGTAAGTGATATAAATCATATTGAGAGGACTGTCTCACTACGACGACTACGATTCAGATTGCAAAGATCTCAACAACCGTGCACTATTACCAACTCCTGCCCAACCCACCATCGTGTATAGCTTACACGTTGGTTGGACTGTACTGTCCTCATACAAGACTCCTCATCCTAAAGAAAGAAACCAATTTGCTAACTAGAATTCCTGCAGATAAAACACAACGATGTCGTCTTCTAAAACTATTCCCTTCGAGGCCACGGCCGTGGAGTCCATCCCAAGCATAGTAAATCTCTGCCAAACCACCTTCCGATCGCAAAAGACGAAGCCAATCGCATACCGATTGGTACAACTCCGCAAGCTCTATTGGGGAATCCATGATTACTCTGAGCAACTTGTGGCAGCATCCAAGCAGGATCTTGGCAAGCCGATGTTCGAGGCATACCTATCAGAAATTGACTGGGTCAAGAATGATATTATCTTCGTGTGCAACAGCCTGGCGAAATGGATGAAGGATGAAGTTCCCGCAGATATTCCTCTCACAAACTCTCTTCTTAATCCAAGAATCAAGAAGGAACCGATGGGAACCGTGTTGGTCATTGGCGCATACAACTTTCCTGTCCAGTTGTCCCTAGGGCCCATGGTCGGCGCAATAGCAGCAGGCTGCACAGTTGTGTTGAAACCTTCAGAAGTCTCCCCAGCTACGGCTATGGTTCTGAAGGACATGATCGAAAAGTGCTTAGACCCAAGCGCATTCACAGTCGTCAATGGTGGGATCCCAGAGACAACCGCTCTCTTGAACGAGAAGTGGGACAAGATTTTCTATACTGGAAACCCCGTGGTTGGAACGATCATTGCTAAGAAAGCAGCCGAGACTCTGACACCGGTGTGTCTTGAGCTTGGTGGAAAGAATCCTGCCATTGTGACCAAGCATGCCGATGCACGTCTCGCGGCTCGCCGCCTTGTATGGGGAAAGCTTCACAATGCCGGCCAAGTGTGCATCAGTCAAAACTATATTATGGTCGAGAAGGAGATCCTTCCAGCTTTCATTGAGCAAATCAAGATCTGTCTCGCGGAGTTCTACCCCAATGGCCAGAAATCGAGCCCAGATTACGCAAGAATTGTCAACAAACGCCATTTCCTGAGAATCAAGAAGATGGTAGATGAGAGCAAAGGAAAGATACTGATCGGTGGAGAAATGGATGAATCTGAAAACTACATTGAGATGACCTTCGTCCTAGTAAACGATCTGAACGATTCCATGATCGTTGATGAGTCTTTTGGTCCTTTAATTCCAATCTTGGCCGTGAACAGCGTGGAGGAGGCAATCAGTAACGCAAACAAGGTCGACTCTACTCCTCTTGGTCTGTATGTATTTGGTAACAAAGCCGAGACAAGCAAGAGTAAGTTTTCTTCAACTCTATGCCTAATTATTTACTAATAATTTCAAGTGCTGGATGAAATCAACTCTGGAGGAGCAACAGTAAATGATGCATTTTTCCACGGCTCAATCCCAACTCTCGCATTCGGCGGCGTCGGAAATTCAGGACAAGGTGCCTATCGAGGTAAAGCATCATTCGACACATTCACACACTCGCGTTCGGTCGTGACTACACCTGGCTGGATGGAAGGCCTCCTCGCCATCCGCTACCCACCATACGACGGCAAGCTCGCCAAGTATCGCAAGATGAACGACAAGAAGCCCAATTTTGACCGTGAGGGCAATGAAATCAGGAGTCTAGGGTATTGGGCTGGACTTGTGTTTGGAATGGGTGGTGAGACTGTTAGGGGGAGTTTGATGAGGTGGGCCTTGATTGCTTTGATTGCGGTAGGTGCTAAACGATATCAGATGAGTAACGGTCTGCCTTCTTGGTTGAGATGAGCGTTTGCTTTCTTCGATTGAAAATTGGTCATGGAATTTCAGCATTTGGTTTACGTTTACAGGCGACAGAATAATGAATCGGGGACAGCGCTTTGGGCGAGGGACATCAATTGACCAACAGTGTCATTGTTTTGGGGGGTTAAGCGGATGTACATCACACAATACCTATCTGGGTTTCGATTTCTATTTAAGGTCCTTGCTTGTAATTTCCAGCGCATGTAGCAGAGCGTCAATATACTCTGCCTGAAGTTTTCCATCTCGTTTTCAATATTCATACTTCTTATCTTGCTCTCAGGCGTTTACCTCTACCTCTACCTCTACCTTACCCCACGTTTTATCACCTAGGTCACTCACAACACTACTTCTCTCCTGCTACTTCACGGGCATCCGCGTTCATCAACGCCTACCGAGCCAATCACTTCTTTCCTTCCCTTTTACTCATCTCAAACAACCAACTCGCCATTCTCTCCCCAGCCGAATAAAGGCTCGAGATGGGTTTTCTTAAACGTTGTCAAAATTGTATTCTTTCTACCATAGAACATCGATTTAAACTGCCACAATAACTTCCGATACCCAACATTCATTTTAGGATACCTAACACCACCGGGTTCATGTTTTTCGTGGTGGTGGCGTTACACAGCCTTATACTCGGAGGCATTATCTTAACCTCGTTATAAACATCGATTATTCTAAAATGCTCAACGTCGGTTCGTCATTTGCAAGAACCACGAAACCATCTCATCCATAAAGGATGGCGTCTGTCCAACTTTCCTCATAGGACATAGTCGCAATAATGGATCCGGTTACCATCTCTACTATCGTTGTAAGTTTGACCCAACTTTAAGGCTGTACAAGAACCAAGGCCTGATTGAATTTGGGCAGGTGAAAGTCACGGGGATTTGCTTGTCAACAGCAAAGGCGCTGTATGAGATCCGAATCAAGTATAATGATGCTTCAATAACCATCGTCACGCTATGTTCCGAGACGACGGTCATTAGCGCTTCCCTGTCTTGCCTACAAACTCTTGTCTGCCAGAAACCAGATCTTGTTCAACTGCTAGATGCTAAACCGGAGCTACTGCACGCAATCGACGCTGCATTGATAGGATGTATGGTGTTGCTTAGCTGTCTAGAAGAAGAGACACGTAAGATCACAGCAACTAGCTCAACAACCGGCGTTATATCCTGGAGAGGGAGGGCAAGAATTATTTGGAATCACGAGAAGTTACAGGAGCTTTTGAATGGACTTCGAGGACAGCAACTGGCAATCAATTTGCTAATTCAGCTCCTTCAGGTGTAACTCATCCGTATTCATCGAACGAGAAATTTACTGATCGAGACAGTGACTCTCTCGAAGCAATCAGACAACTATTGAGCCAGAATCGACCAGTCATGACTGAGTCAATCAGGACAACTAAGCTACTGAAACAGTCACATCCAGATCTTAGGGTTCCGCAGTCAATATGCAGCAGCGACGATGCTCTCAGCATAGATGCAGAGACTCTGTCCATAGCAGGAGACTCGGCTCTCGAATTTGAATTCGATGACGAAATCGCGAATAGCAAAGTGTATAGGCGAGTCCCCAAATCAGCCAAAGCAAGAATATCAATGGATGTAGAGAATGACAGAGGTGTGATTATGGGAGACTTGATCGATTTCTCTGAGCCGCAGACTACTCTAACAGGGGAAGAAAACCCCGTCACCCAGGATTTGGAGGCTTTAATCATTCCCCGATATGATGAGTCTATGACGAATCTCCCAGTCGTATCTTATCCAACTGACAACCGTCAAAAAAGTCCAGCTATGGTCAGCCAAAAACAGTTGAGGCGTGCAGGTGCACAAACCTCAGATTCACTCGCAATACCTTCGAGAAGACCTAATCTAACCGAACTACCTGTTCTTGAGCATATAAGCAGTAGCTCTATTGACAGTAAGCGCGGTAGTCCCATACAGAACATTAGATCGAGCAAAGAAGATGGCAGACACACTAAATTTGGAGATTATCATATTGGTACCAACGTGGGAGTGGGCGATAGGTCCAAGGTCAAACTATGCTGGAAGGTAGAGGGCGGTCCTCAAGTTGCGATCAAGTTCATCCATAAGAAATCTACCCGTAATGCACTCCCTTCTCCTGTCAGTTTTGGCAATCTACACAAGATCTACCGCGAGGTAGCCATTCTTGGAGGAGTCTCACATCCAAATATTATACAGCTGCACGAGATGGTCACCGCAGAAGACCGTGTGGGTATTGTTCTTGGATACGCTTCCGGTGGAGAACTATATGAATATATTTCGAAAATCGGGCATCTGAAAGACCCCGCAGCAGCAAGGCTTTTCGCGCAGCTCGTCTCTGGACTTGGCTATCTCCATAAAAAAGGAATTGCCCATCGAAATCTAAGCCTTCGAAACTTGCTTTTAGATCGGGATCGTAACATCATCATTGCTGGCTTCGGGTCTGCGAACATGTTCAACTCGGAAGACAAATTAAGCCCTGCAGTCAAAGCTGAGATGTTGAGTGAAGGGTATACTAAACAGGCTGTCTCTAGGCGTCACGCTGGAGATTTGATGCGTGCAAAGTGCGGAGAACCTATTTACATGGCTCCTGAAGTAATGGCTCTAAGCGACGGTTCGCTATATACTAGTCGACAGGCAGATGTATGGAGTTGTGGGGTAATTTTAGTAGGTTTCAGCTCTATGGTCTCCTGGGCTCCATAAATTAACTGTATTTAGTATGCTATGGTTGCTGGATATGAACCATTTAAGGACGACCCAGCAAATCCTGAGAGCGCTAACATCGATCTGCTATATCGCTACATCAACACGACGAAGCTTTGCTTCCCGAGTTATGTTACCACAGATGTACGCGAGTTGCTACGGCGTATCCTTGTCCCGGATCCCCTGAAAAGAGCTGACCTCCTTGAGATCGCACGGCATAGCTGGATCTCGAGGTACGCTTCTCTTGTCTGGTTTATCACTAGGGATGGCCCAGTGGCCGCCCAGTGGTAACGCGAACAAAAGACAGCACGAAGCTAAACATTGCGAAGTAAGCTTCCCATTCCCTGGAGATTCGCTTAGCAGAATACTCCCCTGTCCTTTGTGACTAGCGAGGTTAATATTCTGACAAAGTGTTTAGGTTTGCTACAAGCCGCAATCTAGACGAATTTCCAGGGAGGGAGCCAGGCTTTCACTGCACGTAATCGGTGCAACGTGGTGCTGTGCAGTGTGTACTGTGTGACGAGCACCAGGAGGGGAGCGGGTGTGTGCATTGTGCTCAAGTTACGTATGCGTATGCGTAGATTTATTTGTCGTTTAGATGCAGATACAGTACACTCAAGAACGTATTGAGGTAGTAATAGGAGGAAGACTAGAATGTTGTAGCATGGATGGATGGACAGATATAGGACTATATGTTTGTAATCTTATTGAGGTTGGAGGTAAGGTGAGGATATGATAGAATGGCATCAGGTAAGTGACGGCAGAAGTTTAGAGATGTAAAAAAAAAAAAAATTGCTGGGAGAGAGCTGAAGCTTGGGACCTGGTTTGAGAAAATATAGGATAGGGTTGGTGTAATTCACAAGCGCATTGCCAGAAATCTGAAATCTGAAATCTTATAATCTTGTTCGTGCATTCATTTCTAAAACCCAGCCATCTATCTATCTATCCGTCTAATCATCTAATCTCGCTCCCAAAGCGCCCAGCAATGCTACACCATTCTCACTATACTATACAAGTTCCCCACCACCCAAGGACATCCATCTACTGCGCAATCAAAACACCACGATACCTCATGTGACCATCCTCCAGCTTCTTCATCGACTCGGTAATACCCTCAACAGTCATAGGGAACGTCTCAATGATGGGCTTGATCTGATGGTGCGCCGCAAACTTCAACATATCATTCTGCACCGCCCTGGCTGCGACAAGCGAGCCCTGGATTTTCAGCTCGCCAGCAATAATAGGCATGTATGGGATCTTGAGATCGTCCATGCTGACCGTGAGAGGGTAGATGGTTCCTCCGGGCGCCATGATGGGCAGGAACTGCGTCCAGTCTGGCTGGAACGAAGTGGTGATGAGGAGGTGGTCGATCTGGCCCGACACAACGAGCTCCTTGGCGCCCTTGGTAGCGACGAACTCGGTAGCGCCCAGGGAAATTGCCTCTGCTTTCTTAGAGTCGGTAGATGAGAACACGGTCACGGCGCAGCCCTTCTTGGCTGCGAATTGGATGGCCAAGTGGCCGAGGCCACCGACACCGACGATGCCGACGCGGTCGGAGGATGTGCAGCCGAAGGAGGAGAGGGCGTTCCAGACGGTGGCGCCGCCGCACATCAGAGGCGCGGCGTTGTCCCGGGAGAGGGAGTTGGGGATCTTGAAGATGTAGTCTGCTTTCCAGACAGCGTGGGAACCGAAGGATCCTTGGTCGGTGTTGGCGGAGCCGTACATGGCGCGCTCAGGGCAGAGGGTCTCGTGTCCGGTCAGGCACTGCTTGCAGTGTCCGCAGGAAGAGTGTTGGTAACCCCATCCGACAGAGTCACCTTTCTTGAAGTTATTGACTGAGGTTCCGACTTCCTGGGTGGTTATTAGAATTGTGTTCAAGTGTTGGGGTGTGCTCCAAGAGATATTGGATTATGCTCCACTCTTGGATAGCAACATCGAAAATATGAAAATCGTAATGAGCTTACCTCGATGGTTCCAGCACCCTCGTGACCTAGAACAATATCGGCATGGCGGTAATGCTCCTGCAAAGATATTAGTACATGTATCATCGAGTCATGTTCAGAGCCAAAGCAGTAAAGACGGGCATTCTGAGCATGATATTACAGCTCAGCAACCACATCTCCAATACTTCAGCTCCTAGAAATGTACATACATCTGTTCCGCAAAGACCAGAGTGAGTGACCTTGATCAAAACCTCATCAGGCTTGATTTCCCTGGTGGTGGTGGCCTTGACAATCTTTCCCTCCTTAGATCCTTTGTAGACAGTGAACTCAACCATGATTGCTGTGAAGTGTAGTTGTGGTTTTGTGTTTGAGATGTATAGATGTTTGTGAAGTTGCGAGTGTGGAATATGAGACTGGTGAATGTGATGGAGTAAAGAAATGTTCGAAGAAGCACTTGCTCTGTTATATATTCAGATTTCCACTTCCCTTGTCATTGATCTCCTCTGAAGTGGATTGTTCCACGTTCCTTCAAGATTTTTAAGCAGTCTCCATAGTTCACTTGTGCTGTCAATGTCGCAGCCAGTATCCATACCAACTCTCTAGGTTTACCATTTGACATACTCGCCCTATTGGCCACAACCAGTTTATTCTCCTGCATTTTCGTGGGGCCGGCAGCAGGAAGTCGGCAGTCCTTCAGTATGGATGATTCTGGACTACACTTCAGAAGCACTTGCCGCTGAAACTGGATCTCGTTTCGCTCGCCTCAACAGAGATTTTGAGCTTGTCAGAACCCTAAACAGTGGAAGTACCAGGGCAGGATAGCGGGAGTGACGTCTTGCTTGGAAGGGTGGAGAGGGGCGACCGTTGAAGTGGAAATTTTCATTGTTATCACCGATGTGTTCAACCAATAAGAGACATCGGCGATACTTCCAACACAAGATGAACCTCGGCCCCTTATTGGAGATATAATGCGAACCCATGGCGTAACGAGGGAAGCGACCGAAGCGAGTTCAGAATTCGACGCATACATATTGAATTTGGGGTTATCACCGAAAAAACATTTGTAACTTCGAGGCGGATGAAACGATCGAGGCATCCAGAGCGAATCCATTCGTCTCCTTGTCCATGTTGCTGGAAGTTGCTGCAGATATTTCCATTGATTGAGCATGACTCGTGTGCATGTCTTATGCATTTGGCGAATCTTTAAGTTCCGCTCAACATCAACATGAGCTTCTTGCCCATTTCTCCTCCAAGAAATGCGCTGCTATCTCCTACCTCTTCGGCGTCGACCAGTACCGCAGCTTCGTAAGCTTTCATTACCATATCCTCATCTACTCTCAAACCTTGCTCTACCAGTAGGTTGATAACACCTCTGATCCTGGAGATTTCTCGTCTTGTTTCCTGTGGGATCTCGTCATTCTGACTCGAATATACTGTCGTGCTGACACTTTCCTCCATCCTCGTAATCGAAGTGTCACCTCCTACAACCTCTACATGTTTGCTGATCCAGATATAACCATTGACTCCCAATATCACATCAACCTTCCCACCTCCACTTACCGTCTCAATTGTCCAGACCTGCCGTCTTGCCCTGACCACGCCTCCTCCTCCACCAGTACCACTGAGGCTCATGAATACTCCATTTCGTAGCTTCCCGTACTTCAAACTTCTTGTATGAAGGTTGGCCATTCCACTAGCATTCAAGCTCTGTACTTCGGCGACTAATAAATCACCCTCGCTGAAGAATGTTCTAATCTGCAACTCATCGGTCTCAGTCCTCTTGCGCAGAATTCCTCCTGGAAGGTTGATAGAGGACAGTGGTAGGTTTGCCAGATTTGGAGCTCCAACATCCACACGCCATCTCTTGGACTGCACTTCAACAATGCGACCGACAACCAAGTCTCCTATTTCGGGTGTATATCGTGCGCGTAGAGGACGAACTGAAAGCAGTTTGTTGGTTTTCTGAATGGTGCCTGCGACTGTTGCTACAATCTCCGAACTACCAGGTGCAATGAACGTTCCATGACCTCTATAAAATAATAAGCCGACTGCCTTTGCGGAAAGAATAGTCTGCCTACCTCATCCATTGGGGATCATCAGTTACCGTCTCTCCTGGCGTAACTATATCCTTCTTGGAGCTGTGTCGCATGCGTTTTGAAGGCCTCATATCAGAATCTCCTTCCAAATCAACACCTCCATTCTCATCTTCGTCTTCATCTTCGGACGATGCAGCACGGTTGTATGGCACAGCCGGCGCTGGTGCAAGAATTGTGATGGCCATAGTTGTTGATAATGAGCTTGTAAAGCTCAAAATCAAACGAGGCTGACAATCATTTTTCATGTCGGGCCTTTTCTGCCGACTAAAGATGTCACTTGTCACCGCCCAGAGGTCAAACGCCGGCGGCGGGAGGCGTTTGCAGGGGCTTCTGAGGCGTCGAGCCAAGGCGATGAGCGAATCATTCCCTGTGTTCCTTCGCTAAATCTCGTAAGTAAAGAGCCCATGAGGTCATTTATGCAGGATCAGATCAGTAAATCATTTCTACAGTGGGAAACTCTAGATTTCTACATGGATCCATTCCCTTGGCTGGAAATACTTGAATGATGTCCATGTTATGAGATAATAGTAGACGATATTCAATTGCTCAAGTCTCATATTCGTATACCCTTTCTACATCTACATCTACAATCAACATTGAATGCTGCAAACCCAGATAATGCCGCACGAGACGGATAATACAACGACAGTGGCAACTGAGAATGAGGGAACAGTCGGTTTCAATGGCTCGGAAGCATCGCATAGCTTGAATACGTTCGAACCATTACCGGAACTACATACACCTCACAAAAGGCGGAGGACGATTCTTTGGCTGGGCATTGCTCTCGCTGTTCTCGATCTTTGTTGCTTGCCCATAACATACTATTATGCCCTCAAGTTTGCCACTCATCTCAGTCTTCAAGATGGCACGTTTCCTCTGACCCCATGGCAAATCAATCGACTAACAAACTTCAAGTCTTTGCAGTAATAACGGCTGTTTATGGCATGCTAAGCTTTGCCCATTATGGTCTTCGATCACTTAAGCTCTTCCGCTCAAAGGTTTCACCAAAATGGAGACCAGTCGGATGGACGAAATGGGGAATGGTGAGTCTTGGGATAACTTGGCATGTCTTGATCTGTGGCTGATAGAATGTAGATGGAGTTCCTCCAAATCAATATCCTGGTCGTCATCACTCTGGTGGAAGTTGAGCTTGTTGCAGCTACTGCTCCTCACAACCCAATCATCCGGCTGTGTGCTATGCCCTCGCCCACGATTTGCTTCTACATGGGGTTCCTCTTTTGCATTTCCGCTACTCTCACACAACTGCGAAAGCCTTTGCCGTTCAACATGTCTTCTTCGGACAAAGGAACTCCATGGAAGCCGGCGCTCCTGGCCTTCGTTGAAGATGCTGGAGCGATTGAAGGACAAGGAGGAGTCGAGTATCGAGGACAGGTTATGAGGAGATACGCCGTGAGCGCAAGATTTCGAAGGATGATTCTTGTTCTGACATGGGGATGGGGCATAATGCTTTTATGCGTAGCAACGCTAACCACAATTCTCGTCATGCTATTGAATGAGGATGTTGCATTTGGAGTTGGATGGGGCCTGCCTTGGGTGTGGTGCAGCATACTCGCCTTCATATCCATTGCGTATATCAAAGGCCAGCTAAGAACCGAAAAGGCAGAGTGGGCGGAGAAGGAGAGTGCTGGCGCAGCAACATTGACGGTTTGATTTTGAGTGTATATTATGTATAGTACAAGATACCAATTAGCGAGCATAATGCCATTAGACAATTCGAGTTGAGTGGAGGTTTTGCTGAGTTGAGTAGAGGATCTGCCAACTGTACAAGTTCTGGTTTAGTTGAGGAGTCTCCAAAGTCCTACAGTTCCCAGTGACAGTGCGATGCCTGTTATTCCAGCTTGTCGAGTCTTCATACCGAATGGGCTCTTGCTCTTCAGGATCTTTGCTTGCTGTGCCTTTAGCTGCGAGTGGCCAGAAAAATAGCTGTAGGCACCAAGACCCATGAATGCTGCAGCTCCTATGTCGAGATATTAGCATATAGCTTGCGTCCTGTTAGAAATTGAGAACAACCTGTAACTCTACAAGGAAGACAGTCTTCTGGTCGATCCTGCTTAAGAACCTCATGCAGAGGCTCTGGCCTATCCAATTTGGACACCACGGAGTTCGGTAGTACCATTGTGAAAGAGAATTGCTGGTTGCGCTAGGTGTGGGGAGTAAAGTTGTTGATTTTGAGTAAAACCTCCTGAGCTTTCGTCAAGCTCGAGCTCCAATAGCCTAGTCTTGGCGCATGCGGCCGCTCTAGACTGCCCCACGTCCGTCCTCAAGCTCACGACTAGAACCCCTCTACTCTACATTCTTCACAATACATAGCTCAAATAATACGGCACCAACTTGTCAATCAAGATGAGTGGGCCAATAGAGGCGCTTTACATCTATGATGAGCACAAGTATACATTCAGAATCAGAAACTACAACACACACTAATAGCCTGCCAGTCGCCCAATTCTCACCCACATTTATACCTCGAGACCACTTACAGCTGCCCAGCTTCTTCCACTGTATCTCGCACATCCACAACCGCGTCCAAGTCTAATATACTTGCCGAATACTTCACCTGCCACGCTCGTCTTCAGTCTCGAGCATGGAAATCTGCTGTTCCTCCTTACCTCATCTTCGGAGCTTGAGCCACTGCTAGTCCTTGAGTTCCTACACAGAGTCGTTGATGTTTTAGAGGAGTTTGTTGGTTCACCATTGCTTTCTAGCAAGATAGAGAGCAATTATGAAGTGGTCGCCCAACTTTTGAACGAGATGTGCGATGCGGGCGCAGTGAGCACGACGGAACCAAATGCCTTGAGAGACTTAGTGGAAGTAGAAGGGTGGGTAGGGAAATTATTGGGTGGCATCAGTATCCCTGGGTATGTCTTACTTGTGGTATCTGAGAGAAGCATGAAGCTCATAACCAGCTAGGAAACCAGGATTCAATGCACCTTCGAGTTCCAACATGACAGCTATCTCCTCCGCAGGATCATTAGCAGCAAGCGCACCAGCTCTACCATGGAGGAGGGCAAACGTGCGGCATACCTCGAATGAACTATATGTTGATCTTGTCGAGACATTGACGGTCACTCTTGCGCCATCTGGCCGTCCTCTGGCAGCTTTTGCAAACGGGACTATTGCTTTCACATCCAAGATATCTGGTGTACCCGACCTCTTGCTCAATTTATCAACACCATCAGGGAGCCAAAACATAAATGGCGTTATGGAACTACCAGTGTTTCACCCGTGTGTTCGGCTAGGAAGGTGGCGGGAAAAGCCTGGAGAGTTGAGCTTCATTCCACCAGATGGGAGATTTGTGCTTGCCGGCTATGAGGTGAACTTACTACCTTTCCAGAATGGAAAGCTTGGCAACAACAGTGCCTCGAATCTGAAGTTACCAGTTAGTGTTGAAGTAAAGACATGTCTGGGTCCAACTGGCTCTGATTTCGAAGTAAGACTTTTTATAACGAAAGTATCTGGACATGGTAACTCTTCTTTGAGCGGGTCGGGGTCTAGAAGTGGGAATAGCCGTCCTGGTCCTCGAGGTGTCGGTGGTTTCGGCGGCAGTAATGCTGGCAACTCATCTAGTCCGATTCTTGAAGAGCTTGTCGTCACTATACCCTTACCGTCGGAAGTACGAAATCTCTCTGAAGTGCGAGCAAGTAGAGGGGAAACGACCTACAGTCCTGGAGGAGGTCAGATTGAATGGCATATACCTGCTAAAGAAGCTGTCACGGGAGGAGCGACTCTGAGGTGTACGGTGGCGGGACCTTTTAATGAAGAAGATGACTTTGAGGCCAATGGGTTTTCTTTGGATGGTCGTTACGACTATGAAGAAACACCATATCAAAACGAGACAGCAGCCAAGCCCGATAAATCAAACGAGACCATCGAACAGAAGGATGCCAAAAAGATGGCCCAGAACAAGATCTTAATGCCGAGTTCCGCATTGGTCAGCTTTTCTGTAAAGGGATGGTTAGCTTCGGGAATCAAGGTAGAATCTCTTATCATTGACACAAGGAAAAGTCGTGGCCTAGGGGAGGGTGTTAAGCCCTACAAAGGGGTGAAGTACTTAACAGTGAGCAGGAGTGGAATTGAGGCTAGATGTTAAGCAGCTGCATTTCAATAGATGGGGCGTCAAGGATTGGGACATAGCATATTTGGCGCAATGGGACATACTTTTGATGTCGGAGCGAAGGATTGATGTGAGCTGGGTTGTCTAAAGCTCATGTGATGCGGAGATACTGGTCAAAGACATTTAAAAACAATCAAACGAGACTAGGCTTGCAAAAGAATCTTTTGTATTTGTCGAGGAGCATTTGGAGCCATATGTTCTGAAAGTCGTCGATAGGATCTTTTGGAATTCCAATCAAGCTGAGCTCTAGTGCCAATAAATCTCGAAAGCAAAATCCAAATCACATAAAAATCCAAACCGTACACTATTACTTACCACCAAATGCACAGTCCATCGTCTCAACAACATAACCTCCCTCCACATAATTCGCTTATTTTCTCGATCCTCACTAATTTATTCTTTTTCAGAATTCGCAAACATAAGGTACCATACATGCATGCTGACGTATCTCACCTGCCTCAAACACAACATCATCACCAGTTAATCCTCTTACTCTCATTTTGGGCACCATGCCAGGCGCCAATGTGTGGACATGTCCTCCACTACCAAGTCGATTCTGGCAATGCCGAGGATTACTCCCAGTCATCGCTCTTCTTTAGGGTTGAAGAGGCTTTGGTTGACGAGGACTTGGAAGATGAGGACTTGACTGAGGAAGCTTTCGACGAAGAGGCTTTTGGAAGGCAAGGGACAGCAGGCAGTCGTTCGATGGTGGTGTCTCTCCACTGGCCTGGCACAGAATTTTCCTCCTCAGCTTTCGATACCTCAGGCTGTGGTGCAGCTGGGAGCTGTGCCGCCTCGTATCCCGGTAGTTCTCTGCTTCTCAACGATGAGTTTTGGTCCTCGCTCACTGTTGGAAGGCGAGTTCTCGCGAAGTGTCGATCATCTGTCCTCAACCGAGGACAATGAGCTCCTGAATCTGAATCTGGTGATCTTCGACCTGGAATTCTGAAAACGCGCCGTTCCTCGACAACAACGTAAGAGGTTTCTTTCCGAGAATATTGGGAGTCTGATGCCCTCCAAGTACTTGAAAGGGATGGTTGATCTTTAGGTGATACATAGCTGATGTTCCGAGAGATATGGGTCGGGGTGCCATACATATCGTCACTTCGCTTGAACTCCATCAATGCATCATGGAAACTCTTCAATTTTGGGAAGTCTTTTAGTTCAGGCCGGGTTCTGTGATTTACTAGAAGGAAGTAATTGTTAGTATCTTGAGAACCAAGCTGTCGAATGCAGTTGTAAATCAGCTTCAACAAGGTAAGCTAACTTCCAACTCCTCGAGTATACCCAAAAACTAGAGCAAATAGTCTCCATTTATATGCTTCTCGTCAAAGAGTAAGAGGCGGTACAGGATCTCAGTAGCTAGAAGTAACTCACTTAGGAAACCCAAGCGATTGAACATAACCGAATCTGTTGTCGTGCATGTTTCGCATCTGCATGAGCGCTGTTGGCCATTCTCACTACCCGTTTGTTCAGAGTAGGAAGAATCTCTTGAACTCTGACTGCCATGACCACCATTGAGGCTTCCTGCCCGAGCAGCATAGAGCTTGGAGAAGTTTTTCTTTTGACTATGATCACCAGAGCTACTGGAGCTGCGAATTTTCCCCATCTTGAGAGTGTAGAGGGTTGAAATCTCTCTCAATTAAGTTGGTTTTTGATATGTGGCTGGGTTGTCTTGGCTCTGGATATTTATGCTGTTTCTGCGAGCTTGTTGGTGCTCATGTGTCATAGGTCACGGTATTGATTTTATGGGACATATGGAACATGAGAACAGGCTAGATGACGAATTAGAGCATGGGATGGCAAGTTTGAATATCTTGTTGAGTCGTAAGTCTCCTGATTGAGGTGGGTGGTTGACTCTGTCATTCACTCATCACACTTCGTTTTCGTTTTGCTGGTCATGAACCCATATCGTCAAACTTAAACTCAAGTTAAAATTTTGGCCTTGAGTTCGTGGAACAGCTTTTAAACATATTAACAGTGATTATAGCTTGAGATTGAATCAAAATAACACTGTGCAAGGAAAGAAACCCCGTGGACATAGAACCCATCATTTTCCTACAGTTACCAAGATATCTTAATCCAAATGACCAACAGCAAACTGTCGCGTTCAGTTAAATATTGAATTCTCATCTTCCACCACATGGAACCAACCAGCATATAAGCACATCTCACTTGGTCAGGTCAAGGTGGTTCAATAGTCAACACACTAGCCTCAAATCGACAACACGTCTTCGCCAACCGAACTCGATAATCGCGTCAGCTCATCTACGACTTCAACAATTCGTACTTTCAGAATTCCCGTCCGGTGGGGTTTCTACGGAATAGCTTATACCTTGTATGGGCTATTCCCGAGTTTTGCCATTTTGTTCAACCTCTGTCTGACCTTTTGTCATCTACCATACTGCGATATAATAAAGTCAGTCACCTAAGGCTGTTCAGTTTTTTTCGAAATGACTTTTACTTTTACGTATTCGATTTTCGAGTCCTCTTTGATTATATGCTGTACAAAAGATAATATGACAATAAAAGAAACAACAATGAGGCTATATAAAAAAATCTACCACTATATATTTACCAACCAAAGGAGTAAAGATTATTAGAACAGAGATATTATTAGATTAATATAACCAGCAAACATCTAAAGCACTAAAATATGCCATGATAACAAATACCCGCGGGTTCATGCTTGAATTAGTTCGACTTCAGATCTCTCAAATGAGTAACATCGCCATCCTTCGCTTAATGACCCTTTCTGACTCTGCAGAAATATACTCAATACCAATCGATATCTCGACTAAAACGTAGATTGACCTTATTACTAGAGAAAAATAATAACGCTGCTAACGAAAGCTTTATTGTAGACACTGCCGCACGCTTTCAAACAGCTGCCTAGTCTTCCTTGCATCACCTGTAAGATTACAAATCGCAGTCGTGAAAACAAGCTTCCACTCACATCGACACTTAGATCAAATCTTACCTTACCTTGCTTTAAGTCCCGCGCCTTCCCACCACGCTAGTGGTAAAGCTAAAATAAGATTACCCTACATCAAATTGAGATGACCGACTTTTGAGTTCCGATTTCTAGTCACACATCCATTTAGTAGATCGCCATCTGGTTACCCTTGCTTGACTGCCATTCATGACACACATTCAAGGATCCATCGAGTATGAGGATCAAGCAGCAAACTAAGTACAAAACAGATGAGATTTCATACCTCAGGACAGAGCTAACAGCTGCATAAGTAGTAATCATAAGTCCAGTCTAGATCGAAGCACCTGGGAGTTACGGCCGACTGGGTACTTACTTCGTCCAGGGCTCAGAGCACCATATCGTCCCCACACGGCCGAAGACGTGGGCTACGTTCCTTGCGCCTATCTGATAGACTCCATAGTGAGAAAATTGGGAACGAAAACTTGATCTTCTTGGAGGTGCTGAAGTAGGGGAAAGTCAGCGTGGCTCAATCCAAACAGAACTGCTCCGTATGGGAGACTACGAAGTCACTGGAAACAAGCGAGAGTAGAGACTTCTCCAGGATTGAAGAAAAGTAAAATATAACAGCAAGCAATGAGAGTGACCAGATAATCAATACATCTCATGCAGCAAAATATCTGAAAACACGCGCAAATAATGCTAAAGTCTAATATTTCTACAAAAACATACCAATCAGATATGTTCTCTCTTGATTCCTGCATCCAAGCAATGTCGTTTCCAACCCCCAGGACACTTGTCTTTACCCTTTAAACACCATATTCTGCTTATTCTAACATAAGCAGACACTAGAACTTCTAGTGCTTGATGCCTGCACTACCACATCCCTCATCAATCCAGTGACAGAATATCCTCTATCCCAGTCCAGTTGCCTTTTGCCCGTTCCTCCCAGTATCCTTCCTTCCCAGCCTTCAACTTCCATACCTCCTCACCCTCATCACCACCTTCTACTCGCACAAACCAGCGCGGGCGATGCATCTCGCCAGCATCCTCTTTTTCTTTCCTTCTCACTCGTTGCTTCTCCTCGAGTATTGCCTTCCATTTTTCTGCATCATCCAAATCACCTTGCTCGTGGGCCCGCTGATCAGGCCTTAGACGCGAGTCCGTGGGAGGTAATTTGCCCTTCTCAATTTCTGTAATCTCGTTTAAGCTTGCTGCAAATGTAGTGAGGCCATAAGTTTGCGCCGCATTGGTAACTAGCGAGCCTACACGCCATATCTCAGCACCCGGAGTCTTTCCACCATCCTTGATTTTCAGATGCGTGGTCCAGGTACCGATCAAACCAATGCCAGTCGATGCGCCATCTGGACCATAAGTCTCGACCTCAACATCTTCGCTTCGTCCACTAAACATACCCTTAGTCTTAAATTCAATAGATGCTTTGGCGCTAGTGGTTTCATTGACGACAGACATCCCTCCCACAGGCTCAACATACTTCTCGCCCATGACAATATTTCGCAAAAAAGCAGTGGTGACATTCCAACTGTAGAACTCATCCCCGCCTCCGACGAGATGCAATACCACTCTTACACGGCCTTCGGTTGTTAGCTCGGCGCTTTTACCCCAGAACTTTTGGCTAGGTGCCGGAGACTGGCTTAGAGACCAGCTTGAGGAATCGGCTTGGATAGCCATTCTGACTGGACGATGACAGACTTTCTCGACGAGCAATCTCATGCCACCAGGGTGCTCATTTTCTGTTCTCACTAGCTCAAATGTCTCTCCCAACATGGGGTTGAAAGGTTTCCTAATTGATCGCTCCTTGGCTCTGTTGATACTGAACTGCGACACAGCAAAGGCTGTAACATACAGCAGGCGTTGAGTGGGGGACTTTTGAGAAGCGGCTTTATCCAGAAGATCTGAGTATTCCATCTGTTCTGCAACACGCTGGAGTAATGAAGTTGGCTCATTTGCACTGACTGGCATGCTGATTGTGCTCAGATCTTTACCGACATTCTTGCGTACAAACCCGATCAAACTTGGTGGTAGTACTGTCGCTGCTGGGACTGCTTTCCGACGGCTCACGTCCAAATTTATAGGCAATGGATCTAAAGATTTTGGCTTGGTAGGAAAGAGGGATGTAGAACCGTTCAGATGTGCTGTTGGTTCTTGGTCCTCTGCAGATGAGAGAGAAGAAGCGTCGGTAATGAACTCATCTTCTGCTTCTGAAGGGAGAGACTGTCCGTCGTTTCGATGATCGATCATCAGCAGTTGAGATCGGTCAAGGATGCCTGGCTCAGCATCGAAGAATTCTCCTGTAGATGTAGAGTCAATACTGTTCCTGGAAGTAGCAGTTTTCGGAGCTGCCATTCTCCGTCGCTTGCTTTTGGTCAGCAGCGTAGAGAAATCCGCTAGCACCTTGTCCAAATCGTTCAATAGTGATGTACAATGATCATGGATATTGGTTTCCTCCTGCATTGATTTTCTGTGTCCCCTCCTCGACGATGACGATGATAATTGGCCGGTAGCTGAAATCGTTGTAACCGTTGTGGGAGCAGGTACAGCAAGTTGTGAATTGATGGCTCTTTGCATCATCTGAGGAGTGTTCGGAGTACTTGATTTTCGCTTCCAGAATGGTCTTTTCTGAGCCTCTTGAGGAGGACCAAAGTAGTCGCTACCTTCTTCAGGATTCGGGCTGCCACTTGAAGGGCCAGGTGTGAGTCCGAGACCGGCTAGTGTCAATCGTTTTGACGCTCCGGGAGCAGTATCTTTGGACAACCTTCGGACTGCATCACGAGTGCCAACAATTCGGCTTACCAGGGCCTCAACTTGTTCCCACTCCTGTTCTTCTTCTTGACTAGATGGTAAAGCTGGCGAAAGCATGGTCCGTACACGAAGAAGCTCGGGTGATGGAGTCGCGGTTGAATCAGTCTCAATAGCTCCTCTAGCGGAATTGCTGGCTTTCTCGAGAGCTTTCGTCCAATCGTCGAAATCCTTTGCGTTTCCAGCTTTAAGATGCCATACTTCGGCTCCTGAATCGATACTAATCTCTCTCCTTCGTTCATCGGCAGCAATAGCAGCTAGACTCAGCGGGATGGCGCCTCGCAGTGCGGAAGAATTTCGACTGTAATAGTATGAAAGGGTGCAAGACTGAAAATCCAAGGAGAAAAACCTCCTAGCATAGCCCTGACCCCTCTTCCGTCGTCTTTTGGATAGAACACCAACATGATATGTTGGGACCGCATTATCACTGTCGTTTCGCCCGAGAATCGAATTTCCTCTGCTCCCATTAATGCCTAGTGCTAAGTGACTTTGTAAGCTGTCTACAGAGTCCGATGCTTGTGCGTTTATCTTTGGGCTCGGGTGTCTCCCAATGCCTCCAATCCCAGTTGTGCCCATTGAGGGGGGAAGTTGTTGTAGATGGTGGGTCGCATGTGGAGGGGCGTTTGAGGGGTATGTCAAGAGCACAAAGGTAGCTGTTTTGGATAATTGCTTAGAGAAGGTGTTGTCGAAGATGAGTCCATACATCCCGCCCTGGCCGGTAGTTATAGCATATGTTCCCATTGAGACCTTGTCTGCCTCGCACTTTCCATGCCATTGTATTGAGATGAACCCCTTTGCCCGTAGTTGCTCCTGCGCTGTAGATTGTTCGTTCCGTGCTGTAGAATTCTTCCTTTCCCTCCCTCCCACAGAGTCAAGCTGGAGGAGAGTAGGTGTTGCATCGTCCACGATGGGCGCTCCAGCATTGTTGGCTCCAGGATGCTTGAATATGCCAAAGTTGCTGACACGTTGTTAGAATATATGTCTCTGCTACGAAGTCAATCCACATACATTGACTTCTTGTGCGGCTGGACACTCCATGATATAGTGTGTCCTTCCTCAACCTTGACCCAGCGGACAATATAAGACTGCTTGCATTAGCTCTTGGTCTTGTCATACGAAGAGAACCTTGCATACTTTGCTGTGAATTTCGAGTTGCTCTAAGCCTGCCATTGCGCAGCAGAGTGAGGCCTGCCGGCGCACAAGATCTTAATTGCTGCAAAGCTCGAGTCAGTGAATTGGTGATGTTTCTCGCTTTGAAGATCGTCCTGGATTGGGCCGTCCGGCAGTATGAACCCAATTGGGGGATGTTCACAAGGGCCTTGAGGTACAACAGCTATTCGAATTGTTTGCGTGAGCTCAGGTTATCATCATATTCGTTAAATTATTCAGTCCACGGTTGCTGTAAGACCTTGGCCTAGAGACAGAATTTAGCTATAAACAATGGCTGGCAGTGCAATATGTACGCGGAAGCTGACAGGTATTCGGGGACCGGTGCGGGTGCCCAGATTACGTAGGGTGTAGGCGTACTTTCAGAACAGGGTCGTGAATATAGAGATCTAGAATCATGAATGAGGGACTTCAAAAGCAGGGAAATGAAAGGTAAAAGTTTATCCAGTTCCTTGTGAAGCAGTGCTAATGTTTTTGTGAAAAGGACAACGTGGGTTCAGTCTGCGCCTATTGTTTATATTTTTTGGAACTAGGAAAGGAGTCGCTTCTTATACTCACAGGCTGACACGGAACCTTTTAAGGCTGAGATCAGCCCTACGGTACAGCCAATATTTACAGTATTATTATCGAAAGAATATTTGCTTCGAGCGGTCCTACCATGCAAAACTACCTACCGTAGTGGCTTCGCTGACGATGATGATCCGCACCAAGACCGAAACACCGAGTGCTTCGTACCTTCGTATGTCGTAAAATGTATGGTCCTGTCGTATTGCAGTTGACACCTGCCAGGGATCTTTCAATTCAGCAAACAGAGCTGCAACTATGAATATCAAAAAGGGCTTCAATCTCAATGCCGAGCGTGTGATCAGATTACTATGGAGGCGCCCTCCTCAACGCCATTTTCCTCCCTATCTAGGGATGGGTAGATGCGCCTTTGCAACTGTAGACCCCAATGAATGCACCCGTTGCTCGATGTTTCTACCGCGAAATACTTTTGATACATAATATGGAGGAAGATTGCTAGCATCATCTTCAACTCCTTCCCCCAGGCCCCCTATATAACATTCAAGATCATCTCCTGCCTAGCTCGCTCCCGATACGCAGCTTAAACCCGTTGCATAGGGCTCGCATGTCTGGGAAAGCATTCTTCATTAGCTCAAATGCCATTGGGACGACCCGCACCGGCCAAGAGTTGACACGTGCTTGTTTTCCAGCTTTGAAGCAAATAAAGAAGTATCCTGGATGTTTTGGATCCAGGCAGAAAGCGTAGACAGAACGCTTCGGGTTGGCTTCTGTGTATGTAGTCAACCATGTTTCTAGAAGTATATGTTAGTTTCTGTAGAACAAATAGACTGCGTGTACACGGAGCTTACCTGTGTCTGCCTTGCTTCCCGATTGAAACTTCTCATGTTGTGTCATTTCGACCACTTTCTTTGCCATTGCTTTGACATGATCGACGATCAATTCGTCAAGATCGCTGTAGGTGTACTTGCCACCAATACGGAGAGATTTTCCAACAGAGAATTCGTTGTCCTTCTGAAGCTCTAGAACATCAATGTGTTGGTAGACACCGTCGGCCACTTTCCAAGTAACGGCGAGATGGTCGTTACCTTTCGACGAAGGTCGAATGACAGCATCACCAGGGGCTTGTGAACCGAGATACTCTTCTGCTTGAGTAGCATTAAAGGGCTTGAAGAGTGGGTGTTTGACTACTCTCTGTGTGCGTCCCGTTGTTTTGTCTTTCTCTTGCAGATCCTCCTTGTCTTTAGCCTCAAGAGCAGAGTCCCAGGTGCCGTATTCGTGATCGACCCGGCGGCGATAAGGATGCTTCAATGAGTCTGCCCGAAGTGAAAGTTTTGCTGAGAAGTTTGGACGGTCAAGTTGAAGGATCTTGGCTTGAGCAGTCTGGCCTTGTGCAAACAAGCGATTAAGTGGTATATCCGGAATGTCAGAACCTTCATTCTGTTCAACCCGGCCTTCCATCCCAGAATCAAGCTTTACAATGACGAAGTCATCTTTGACGACTCTAATGTTTACAGGAACGATCATCCCTTCGCAAAGCGACTCTGCTGTTTCTCCGCTCAGCATTGTAAACACCTCATCTGATGAGAGAATGTAGAAATTTCTTCTCAGCTCTTCGTATGGAGCCTGGAGCTCAGCACGGATGGTTTCCAGAGTCGCACGTTTTCGTTGGTTGTAATTTGTCTCCAGTTGTTCGGCATACTCTTCCAGAATCAAGTCGTTGACCTTTTCTGTTTCATCATCCTTGATGAGTTTGCGAACAATGGCACCAGGCCCTCCCTCATCAACCTCCGCCTTGACATCTTCTTCGTCCAACTCTAGAGCATCGGCTGCCATCTTGCGACCCAACTCATAATCTTCGGGATGAACTCGAGTGTTGTCAAGATAATCGGAGGTAGGACTTGCGGCGTCATATTCAATTAGTAGAAAGCTGGCACAATTGTTCCAAACTCTTGGTCCCACCACAGGCATCTTGTTGCTATCAGGATCACCAACAAGCTCTTCTCTGGTATTTACTACGCCCCCGTTTTGGTTGATTGTCTTCAAAACCGCAGTTGCCTTTCTTGGTCCTAAACCGCAAACATATGGGAGCAGGGTAGCGGTGTAGGAGCTGGCAATAGCTTCATTAATATCCACACCACATAAGTTGACCATGTCCACCATGGCTGTCTCGAGTTGCTTGCGGAGTTTTTCGGCTGGCAGAAGTTGCTGACAAGGATGGAATTGCAGAGAAATAATGTCTTTTCCTAGGGCTGCATACTCTTTCATGGGGCTCTGTAAATACTTGGCCAAGCCCACGCAATATCTCGAGAGAGACCCGAGCCCAGGATGTTCTAGAATAGCACGTGGACTATCTTTATAGAGTCTGGCAACCTCGTCATTGACCACAACCACCTCAAGAGGTTTGCTTTGGTCATCTTCGTTATCCAGGTCATCAGAATCTGCACCACGTAATCCTCGTTCAGCAACTAGATCTTTGATTGTGACGATCAATCTATGTGTGTCGACAGAAAATCCACTGATCCCAAGAACGTCGGGTTTTCGTCGTTGGACCAGTTCAACAAATGCATCGCGTGCTCGAGAGTCACGAGTAAGATTGTCGAACTTGCCGTGCTCCAAAACACGTCCGTCTTCTTCAACCCATGCCCAAGCAACAGGGTCTCGACCCGGATCTCCATTGCCATTTGAAAGAGCCAGTACTCGAGGCACTGTTCCAAGGACCATGCCCTCTGGTTGATATGGCGCCTGATCAAGTTTCCGAGAATATTCCTCTCGGCAAATCTTGAGAATGGAATCTTGACATTCCGTTCTCATGCTCTCCTTGACACCCTTTGTAATCAAGCGTTCTAGCTTTGGAAATACTAAATCAAGAACCTTTTGCCGTTCATCATTCCAAGCATCAGCGAGTTCGCTGTAGTTGTCAGACACAAAATCCGCATGAAGCTGCCTCCTGAACTCTCCTGGATTCTGCAACATAACTTTCACCTCAATCAGTCCCTCATCCTCAGCCTGCAGCATCTTCAGAAACATTTCTGGTTTGTTGGCGATATCCTCAAATCTCTGGTTCTTGAGGTATTTGAGTTCGTAATAAGGATGCTGCTCATCTATTTTCTTGAGGCCTTTTTCTGTCCGGTGACAATTGACAACGCCCATAATATAGTAACTCATCCGAAAGTGCTTTCGCATATATGGGTTAACGAAAAGTTCCTCAGCGAACATTTGACGTGCGGCCGCCAAAACCTGCTCACCAGTGCTGAACTCGCTGTCCGTGGTAAGAGAATCTGCGTAATCAATTGGAGCAGAAGAGAAATCTTCAGTATACTGTTTTCGACCATCCCGGAGTGCGTTGCGCGCGAGTTGACTGGGAGTAATTCCATAAGCTCGAACCAGGTTGTATGCTTTGCCTTTCCTGATGCGATCAAAGATAGATGATTTTCCTCCTGGGCGCTTCTTCTCGCTGACCTCACCATTAGCAGCAGCTAGATCTTTGATTTCGGCCGAGTATTGGAAGTTGATGTAATCTTGTATATCTTGAAGTTCTTCCATGGTCACTGCCGCTGGGAGCATGGTCTCAACTGTAGTGTCCTCCACACTCGATGCCAATTTGAGGTTATCATACGTTCTCTCAAGAACATTTCGTTTTTCCAGAAGAGCTCTGAATTTGAGATCAAGTTCAAGCACACGCCAAAGATCGTCCTGGTTAAGCAGCTTTTCGGCGCTTACAGTAGTTTCTTCGTGGTCTTGATCGCCGCGAGACTTGGTCTTCTTTGCATGGATCAGGTAATCCTTGCGGTGCTGGAAAACGTATGGGACTTCGACCTCATCGACAACAAAAAATTCCAAGACTTTACTAATTGCTCGTGTGAATGGCACTCGCAGATCGTTGTGTAGTCCTTTCTTAGGCCAAATGAGCTCCGTAATCCAAGTAGCTTCCTCCTTGAATTGAGTCTCGGATACCTGGAGGTTTTTATATGCCATACGTTCCAATTGAAATCTTTCAGGTTCGTCTGCCTTTCGGATGGCATTATCAGCTTCTGTCAATAGCTTTTCTGCTAGTTGTGAAGGTTCGAAGACATCCTTGAGTTCGAGGTTATGCTCCCCAGATTCCCTTGTGGCAGCTTCTTCTTCGAGTGCCAGCGCCCAATCGTAATCCTCTCCATTGCCAAAAATGGCTTCCATATCATCCAGCGCATCTTTGTCTAGACCGGTGGCTTCCGCACCTCCCGTGTAGCCTCTCTCTCTCGGCCGAGCTACCTCCAGCTCCTCTTGATGTCTTTGCCTTTCATCCTCATCTTCGAGTTCATCTTCTTCAATGAAATCTGCAAACTCGTCGCGTTGATGATCTGGTCTGGAAAACCCTCTGGAGGTGTCGTGTTGGATATCATCTTCTTCGTCAGAGAATATCTCCTCTAAACCACGCTCACGATGCTGGTCAACGTCTTCTCGGTGTCCACGCTTAAGACGCTTGAGTTTTGGCTGCTCACCATCAGCATCTACAGTGTTGGACCTCAAATCTTGCAATACGTACCTGAGCTGCAGTCTTGCGTTCCCACTCAGGAATTGCTTCCCCAATGAGATCCAAATCTTCTTCATCCAAGACAGCCTCCTCCTCCTCACGCTCTGCACGCCTCCTTTTCTTGTCCTTCCGGCGACGACGTTCTCGTTCCTCTACCTCATCCTCGTCGTCGTCAATGATAAACCCCTCCCGTACCTATATACTACTCATCAGCTCTGCTGCGCGAACCAAACAAGAGTCTAAATCTGACAGGGTACATACTGCGCGAGCTGCCTCTTCATCATCGTCATCATCTTCTTCTTCGCTGGAATCGTCAAGTTCGCCATTGGCGGTTGCCTTGCCATTTCTTGGCTCTCCAGTGTCCTCGTCAAAGGACTCATCGTTCTCTTCGTCATCGACATCTGCCTCCCCGTGAATCAAATCTCGCATGCTCATTTTGTCGGTTTGTAAGAATTTGCAAGGGAAAGAAAGTTGGATGTAGCAGTAGAGAATCAATGGTAGGCTTCTTAAGTAGTTCCTGAGAAGCTACTAGGGCCAGAATTGATTAGGTGAAAGTGAATTGGCAGCACTTCGTTGCCTGCAACTGCGAGGGAGGCTCTGCGTTCGATAAATCGCGTCTGAGCATCCCGTCACCAAGATATTTACGATCACGTGCAGAACTGGCCTTGGGGCAAGGCTAGGTATTGATGCCTAATGGTCAAGGCACCAGAGTTTCGCTTTTGGTTCCCTTTCCCCTGACCTGTGCATGGAGGGGCTACCTGCTTGGCTCGAAGTACCAGTACAAGTACCTGTCACGCACGCCTGTACAGTTCTCGCTTTCTATCCATCCCGCCACTACTCGTTTGTACGAGTACGCTAGCTCGATCGAGGCCAGCACGGAAACATGAAGCCAGGTACTTGAGGTAAGGTATATAAAAATGAAAAATGGGAAATATTTTCAATGGATACCTAGGTACGACTGTAGTCAAAGTGGTACACAACACAAAGCCGCCCCCATAGAAACGTATCTACATGAAGTACTTCAACATCCTGTTCACGGTCACTGACAGAAACGGGAATATCAAGTGTAAGATATTGGTGAGAATCAATATTCGAGAAGTGTGAAGTTGATTGACCAGCAGTCTAATTGGGTAAGTCTACTCCAATAACATATCGTCAAGCATGTCAATTTGCTTCTATAAGGAACTTGAATGTTTTAAGCAATTTGAACCCTGCGTTACTTACTGAAGCCAAGCTGGAACAGGTCCCGTTTCCCTCCTATCGCTGCCCAATATCCTGATGAAAGCTAAAATGATGAGACACCTGTTTGTTTGGTGACTGAAATTGATATGTCCATGTCACTCACTTCACTGGATTGGATACCTACCTATCATACGATATAGTAGAGTATTGCTTTCAGGATTAGTGGCTCGCTCTCAACTGAACTGCCTCTCGCCTCTCTTCTCTCCAAATCCTTACTAGTCTCGTTCTCATCTAAAGTAGATATTGTATGCGAACGAGAAAAGGCCAAAAGGTCCAAGTCCAAGTCCAAGCAAGTCCCTTTTCCCCACGTTCCTGGCTGGTGTAGCGCCGAGCGCCAATCGACTGAGTAGTAGCCGCTTCACCTTGCGGGCAGACCACCACCACCACAGACCACACTGCACAGGATTAAGACTCTTGACAACCGCCAGAATCTGCAACCTCTTCTGCAGCCTGAGAATTTATTACCATCTCAAGTCCGAACTACGAGAAACATCTACCGTTGTATCTCATTAGGATCTTTTCTTTCAAAAACAACCATTGCCGCACTGCCTTAACAAACCATCACCAAAGCACGGTACACACGATTCAGGGACCCCTCAATTCTCCCACCTCCCGTACATTAGACGCCCAGTTGAACAAACTGTCCGAGGCGAACTCGATCCAACAACACCAAAAACAGAAAGATCGGAAGGCATTTCAGTCCCATAATCCGAGATCATCGCCATCATGTCTTCGGGTATAGGTTCAGGGCGCACTTTAAAGCGAAAGAATGTCAAAGGTCTCGCACTTGCAGCTCCTGCGCCGCGAGCAGTAGCACCATCCGACAATGATATTCAGCTTCCAGGAGGCGGTAACGATAACGCGAGGCAGACCGCACAGCTTGAAATTGGAATAGAATATAAGTTGGATCTGAAAAGAGAGGATTTGGAGGTGCTGAAGGATCTCGGTCATGGAAATGGAGGGACCGTGAGCAAAGTGCGACATATGGCAACAGGAACAGTCATGGCAAGAAAGGCATGCAAACCAAGATCTGAACCCTGGCAGATGCTGACTATTGTCCTTTCAGGTCATACATGTTGAAGCTAAGAAGGAAATGCGTCGTCGAATTGTTAGAGAGCTTCAGATTATGCACGATACTAACTCGGAGTTTATCGTCAACTTTTATGGCGCCTTTTTGAGCGACACGAACGATGTTATCATGTGTATGGAATATATGGATGTTGGGTAGGTCAAAGTCTCGGTCTTCTTTATTGCTCTACTAAATGTTGCATTAGTTCTCTGGATAGGATCTCACGCGTGTTCGGACCCGTACGAGTCGACGTGCTAGGCAAAATTGCAGAGGCTACACTTGGTGGGCTCACATATCTTTATACCAAGCATCATATCATGCATCGAGATATTAAGCCCTCTAATATCCTGGTGAATTCTAAGGGTCAAATTAAATTGTGTGATTTTGGAGTTTCGGGAGAATTGGTCAACTCTGTCGCAGATACGTTCGTCGGCACATCTACATATATGGCGCCAGAAAGAATACAGGGTCAAAAGTACACGGTTAAGTCTGATGTGTGGAGTTTCGGATTGTCCATTATGGAGTTAGCTATTGGCAAATTCCCATTCGACGCAAGCGAGCATCTCTCCGATGGTGACGGAGCACCTTCCGGAATTCTCGACCTTCTACAACAAATTGTTTACGAACCAGCACCCAGACTGCCCAAGAGTGAGGCTTTCCCTCAAATCCTTGAAGACATGATCCAGAAATGTATGTCCAAGGCACCAGAAGAGAGGCCAACACCTCAAGAACTCTTCGTAAGTAAAATCACGGCAAGACTTTCAGACTTAGCTCATAAAATTATAGGAACGTGAGCCTTTTGTACAAGCTGCAAAGCGCACACCAGTAGATCTGAGGGATTGGGCTGTGAGTCTGATGGAGAAAGACAATCGCAAATCACATCTTGCTCCACAACTATCTCCGTCAACTCAATTGCTCCTACGTTCTGGCGATTCTCCAACCAGCGCACCCTACTCTTCCAACTCGCCAGACTACTCTTCTCTACCCACACCTACATCAGGCGACATCCCAATTGGGGGTGGCGATGTGCGCTCAGCTGTCACGTCACCACAGTATAGCGATCTCAATATCCAGCACAGCCGATCACCGACAAAGAACGGGACAAGCAGTTTAGGACGAGCATCGGGTGCCCCATTCCATCCAGGTCTAGGCTCAAGGAACGCAACCACAAATTCCGTTCCAAAACTGACCACGCTGAATGCACCAGACCACAATTCATCCAACGGACCGTCAAGTGCCAACGCTGCGACCTTCACAACCACAACTCTTGCCATGCGGCCCGCGCCGCCTGCAGGGCCACTACCACCCCCACCCGTCCCACGAAAAGAAGCTTCAGATCTCGATCTCAAGAAGGAAAGCAGACGACAAGGCGCAACGTTCGGTAACGGCATGTACAACTCAGGCGGCTATTCCAACAATGGCAATAGTTCCAATCAGTACTATGATTGAGCGCGAACTTGAGTCCTGATGGTTTTTTGCATATTCAAATCCACATTTCGGTATAGCAAGCATTCTCCCGGCGTCAGTATCGTATCACCCCCAAATGTTCAGAGTCTATGGCCATGAGCAGTTCGCGATCTTATATTCTTGTTTGGATGGCATGTCAAATTTTGTAGCAGCAGCGGTGGTCCTGAGTCCTCATTTGTAGAGGAGAGAAGATATGGAGATTTGGAGATTTGAGAAGGGGAGTTTGAGAGCATACAAGCAATTGAATTTTCTTAGGTAGGAAATGAAATGGAAGCAAGTTAGGCGTTGCTCCTGGTGGGCGAATATCTTAGACAATCATCTACTTAACTAAAGACTCGGGTGGTTTTACAAGTGTAACCTTTGGTGACCTGTCTCTCATGACTTTGACCTCACGATCCAGGCATGATACGGGTCAATTCTTCATGTGGGTGTTTTCTATATCCGCCACAACGCCTAAGTTTCAAGGTAAACCGGCTTTTTCAACCAGTCCAAGTACGTAATGCAATATCTTTTAACCTTTCTCCACGCCCATTCTCACTCTACTCTGCCTTCCCACTGCTCAGCACGCCCTCGGCACGTCCCCTGGTATCACTCGTCTCATCACCCCTCTCAATCCTGCCCACGAACCCATTCTCGAGGATCTCAATCAGCTCATCCAATCTGGCCACACACAGATCCGTGTGTTCATGTTCAGCAAGATGTGCGTTGACCTCGTTCACTAGTAATACTGTTGCTGCACCTGCTCGGTACCCAGCTGTCATGTCGTCTATTGAGTCACTTTATCTTTTCGTCAGCTCTGTCAAAAATCTGCTTCTCGTCTCTAATACAACTTCCAGAAGTCATGAAAACCAAGCGAAGAAGGGGAATCATTAAAACATACCCAACCATAATCAAGCCCCTCCCATCACCCACCTGCGCACCTTCCTCTCCCTCCATCACAAAGCCCCACTGCTTCGCAATATGCAGAATCCCGGCCGGGCTCGGCTTCGGCGGCTTGAAGTCCCTCGTGACGATCGGCTCGAACGTTTGGCCCGGCAGGAACTTCTCCAGCAGGTGATTGACCGGCGCGTCGAAGTTCCGCGTGCAGATGCCCTTGGGAAGCGAGCGAGACTCGAGGTACTCCATGAGAGGCAGCAGGCCGGGCTGTGGTGCCTGCGACGCCATGGCCGAGGACTCGATGGCGCGGATCTTGGCGAATGCGATTTCTTGCTCCACGGCCGGGAGCGCGTGGATGTGGTCGAGGATGTCGATGGATTTGTCGATTCCGATTGCGGCTGTGGTGGGTTAGTGAGGGGTGTTGGAGAAGTGATGGGCGAGGATTCGAGATGGGAGGATGAGATGATTCTTGAGATGTGTGTTTGAAGCGTCTAGTTCTTGAATCTTGTCTCGTAAAGATCTGCGTGCAAGAAAGACGAAGTGATGGTCCTGCCCAGAAAAGCTTACCTCGAAATTGAGCGAACATCCAGGTTTGGGGGAGACTAAGGTGCCATGTTAGCTGGAATGTGTGTTGTTGGCAGTAAGTAGAAGTTAAGATATTTGGATGAAATTGTAACAATACGGGAATATGGGAGATGGCGATCTTGAGGTTGGACCTGGCAAAGAGAACAGCATTTTTGTTATTTTGTAGCAACCCTTTGGGTGTACTTTTTGCTCCATGGAACTCAAATGCACGAGCACGATGCGGGAGATAACCCTTTAAGCAAACGTAGCGAGAGACTTCTCAACTGAATTTGGACTGAGCAAAAACTCGGTCACACTTTCGAGTATGATAGGCACCTTTTTAAGCTCACAAACTGAACACTAACTGTCGTAACATGCTGACTTCAGCTAAATCTCAAAGCCTCTCTTAAGTCTTTCACCCTTCGAGAATATATCACACTTGTACATCTCACTTCTGACATCTCCATGCTCTCTCTTGAACTTGAACACAAACAAAATACCAACACCACCCGACAAAATTCAACCAAATAAAGAAAGCAGCCACCAAGACGAAATAAGAACCTACCAAAGCGTCCCATCCACATCGAAAACCACGCCCTTCAATACCTGACCCTCACCCTCACTACCCTGCTTAAGCGGCTTAAACCGTCTCGGCTCTTTCAATTTCTGGCTCGTCATCGTGAACTCTCTCCTCGCACTGCTCCTCACTAGCACACTAATATGTGATGTTCTTGTAGCTTTGACAAAGATAGAGCGGTAGAGCATAGGTAGTCTCGGAAGGTGGGAGCCTGGTATCGATGTTGTTGTACGTGTGAAGGCTGGCAGCTTCTGAAGAAAGTTAAGAGAATGGGGGGGTTGGCTTACGTAATGAGGTTAGAAACCAAATGTTACCTATCTACGCTATTTTGCCATGACTCGAATTTGAGAATGATATGTAGGATTAATACAAGTGAGGTCAGTACATTGTTATTTACTCAGTCCAAAAATATGCCCCATGAGATGTTCAAATTCAATCCCAAAGGGAGTTGACTAGCTACTTGAAATCTAGCAAATTCCCTTACATAGATATCGACTTTGATTTAGTCCATGTTTTGAATTGTGTGGTCTACTTAACACTACAAAGCTCATAGATGAAACAAGTCATCAATCATGGCAGATTCTTGCCTCCAAAAAACCGCTCGATGCGCCGTACAATAATCCCATCCAGTCTCACATGCGCCCCAGTCCATCCGTCGTCATATTCCCTTTTTACCCATACAGCAAAAGAATTATAATACAGAAAGCCTACTTCTTCTTCGACCTGCTGCCCTTGCCCTTTGGAGCGGATGGTGCTGGACTTGAGTTTGTCGACATCACACTAGAAGCTCGGGAAGATGGGGCAGCAGAGTTTGCTTTACTACCAGCAGCGGATTTGACATTGTCTAAGGCTTTGTTCTGCTATTAGTTAGCATATGTGATTTTCAAGCTTATTCGTAGAAGCTCACCTTGACACCATTTTTAGACTTCTTCTTGGCTGGAGCCATTCCAAGAACACTATCCTCGTCATTCTCATCATCTTCGGGCTCTCTCTTGCCTTTGCCGTTAGTACCGTTGGCACCCTTTGGAGCGGTGGCATCTTCGAACTCGCGGGCAACTGTCGTAAGAAGAGTAGTGCATCGTCTACTAATCTCGATAGGAGTGCGGCTGAGGAAAAACCAGTCGAATCGGAACAGAGGACTATCCCGAATCTCGTCTCTGATGCGCTCAAAGATGCCATCACTATCCACTCCATATTTGTCTAGTAGGACGAGCAAGAATCGGTCTTCTTCCTCCGTGTAAACCTTCTTGTTGGTGGTGGATACTGAATAGTTGATCTTTAATTGCTGTAGTGGTACACGATATTGTTGCATTTTCTTGCGCAACATCTTGCGTTGGTGCTCTACTTTGCGAGTCTTCTCCTCTCCAGCTTCAATCAAGCTGATGTACTTGCTATAGTCAGCGATCTCTGAGTATCGTTGCCAAAAGACTTTAGCATAAGCCTTGATTTCTTCTGGGGTCTTGCTATCGACTTCATCTGCAATTAAATCATAGTCCTTCCGACCATATTTTGCGGAACCATTGATGAACTGTTGGAAATCTCTTCGATTCCAATCTGCAAAACCTTGTTGAGAAAGTGACTGCTTCGATTCCAGCTCCTCCTCGTTCAAAGGTGTGGCATTGTCAATTTCGGCTTGTTCAAGAGCACGATCGTCCTCACGTTCTTCTAAGTCTTCATCTGTGCCTTCCGCAAGAGGGACTTTGTATCCAATCTCTTTGCGGTGATATGCTGTCTCCCGATCCTGGAGATCACGGAGGGCTGGTGGAAAGAACTGGTAATCGTGGACAGTGACCTGCTTAGGAGCACGCGGTGCCTTGGGTTTAGTATCTGCAGTTCGACCACCAGTGGATAGTGCTTGCTTATAATACTTGTCCATGGAATATGACTGCTCCTTTCGCTCTCGCTTGGCAGGATTGATCCAATTCATTCCGATTTCTTTCTTCCGGTTAGTAAAGTCTTGACCGTTCCACTCATAGGCCGATTCCGAGGTGAACTTTTGCAAATCATCGATACCAAGTTTCTCATAACGGGCGTTGAGCTCTGCAGTACGCTTTTCACCATGCCTTAAAATCTCGTCAATGTCATCATCGTTAAGCTCGCCGCCCTTCTCAGCAAGTGCTCCGAGTGGGCCTTTCGAGTTGAATACTTTCTCAGCACCATGCTGGATCATATTGAGCAACTCGTCCTTGTTAGCTGCTGCCTTTGCTGCAATCTGTGCGCGACCTTGCTGAATGACAAGTTGATCAAGACGGAGCTTTTGCGCTGCACGTTCCAAGACCTTCTCCTCAATGGCATTCTCCGTCACAAATCTGTACACAACAACCTGTTTTGTCTGTCCAATTCGATGAGCACGATCCATAGCCTGCAAATCGGCCTGAGGATTCCAATCACTATCGTACAGGACAACGATATCGGCACTAGTCAAGTTGATACCAAGACCGCCTGCACGAGTTGTGAGAAGGAAGACAAATTTCTCAGAATCTGGCTTGTTGTAATCATCAATAGCAGCGATACGGTCTTCATGGGCCGTTCCACCATCAATGCGGCAGTACTTAAAATCTCGAAACACGCAATAGTCTTCGAGGATGTCAAGCAGACGGCTCATCTGTGAGAAAATAAGAACACGACTGCCAGCCTTCTTTAAGCGAACAAGAAGTCTGTCTAGCATCACCATCTTGCCTGCGTTGAAAACAAGATGCTCATCGGTCGTATATGGCGGTCCTGGCTCAGCACCCTCAAACAAATAGGGATGATTGCAGCACTTTCGAAGTTGCATGACAATGTTGAGGAGACGGGTCTTTGACTCCCGCTTTCCGCCAGCTCCATTGACTGCATCGATGTCCTTTTCCAAAATCTTCTTGTACCACTTCACCTGCATATCTGACATGCCAATGTACAGATTGACTTCCTTCTTTGGAAGCAAGCTCTTCTCGACGTCACTCTTGACTCGTCGAAGCAAAAAGGGTCTTAGAACTCGATGGAGTTGCTGAACCACGGTGTCTTGGTCCTCACCTTGGCCCGAGAACCATTGGTCAAATGCCTCAGCATCGCCAAAAACATCAGGGAGAAGGAAATTCAACAGAGCCCAGAGTTCGTGAAGATTATTCTGAAGTGGCGTACCAGTAATCAGCAGTCGATTTCGCGAATTGAATAAACGAATAACTTGAGCGAGTGACGACTCTTCATTCTTGATGCGATGGGCCTTGCACTTTGTTAGCTAATATATTCAGCGTGAGGAAATTTGACCCTTCGCATACCTCATCTATAATGATATATTCCCAAGCAAACTTTTTGAGGTGAGACTTTTCCCTCAAAATCATCTCGTAACTCGTAATGCAAACATCAAACTTTTCGTCGATCAAGCGCTCATTGATAAGTGTCGCTCGCTCATCCTTTGCACCTTGTAAGACCAGCACATTAACTTCAGGGGTCCATTTTGCAAATTCTCGTTTCCAGTTGTCGAGTGTGGACTTGGGTACTACCACTAGATGCGGACCAGTGATGCCCATGATGTGTCTCAAGTAGCCAAGAAAGGAGATCGTCTGGAGGGTTTTCCCAAGACCCATCTCGTCTGCAAGAATACCCGAGATACCATTCTCATGGAGAGAAATCAGCCAGTTCAGTCCTTGAACTTGGTAATCACGCATCACTCCGCCCTTTACGAATCCTGGGGACTCTCGAAAGACTGTTTCGGCAGAGCCTCCAACCTTTTCATCTTTCAATAGCTCTGCATCTTCCTCTGCCTCAGTCCGCCGGGCTTTGCCATTGGCCGCGCCACCTTTTCGATCATGGACTTTCTTAGCCTTCTCTGCCGCTGCATTTTGGCGATCGATTTCGACCATAATCTCCTTGATGCGCGGATTTGGATTAGTCTCGATAAAATGTCGGAAAAGATCTGTCAAGCCGAGTAAATATCTAAATCGTCTAATTGAGTCGTCTTCCTTTAGACAAACTATATTAGCAGTGAAATCCACCCAATGCTTGTAAAATGTACCTTATTTTCTCCCAAAACGTCGTGCTTTTTGCCAAAAACACTCCGCCGAAGTTGAGTCGCCTCGGATCTGCGTTTTCGTCCATCGAAATTGACTGGCTCGCCCATAACACTGCTGGCTGTCGTGTTGGGATTCGTATCAGAATCTTCTGTGAAATCCGGGGTGTCGTCCATTTCCTAGAGAGAGTTAGTAAAACGGTTGGGTATTTGTGAATTCCTCAATTTCGATTTCTTCAAGGGAGCTTTTCTGTGTAGAACAAAAACTATGCAAAGAAAAATAGACACGCGAAAGAACGGTTTGCATTGCAGGCAGAGGGCTTGAATGTAGAGACGCGTTGAAAGCTCCCTCAAGATGCTGATCAAAAAAGAATCGCATCATACCATTGGATCAACGGGAAGCTGTTGGAGAGGCTCTGAGGCTTCTGCCATTGACGTGTCTGTATCTGCGCCGCTGGCGCGAGAAGAGCGTGGTTTCATTATATTCGTAAATCACCCTGTAGGGCGTGTATCTTCGGTCCGTACTGTCGGAGCTGCTTCTTGTTGGCCTATCTTCGTTGAGAATATGCTCCAAGATTCGCCAGTCGCGTTTCCAAACTATTCGAGATAGTTGGGAGAAGTGAGAAATATGTGTTGAAGACGTAGGTAAGTTGCTGTTTTTTGAGCAGTCGCGCTCAACTTTGGCAGCCCTGGAGGTGGAATAGAAATGGGGCGGCTACACTAGACCATATTGGGAAACTTCGGCTTCCTGGGGTTCTGTTGGAGTGGGACAACTCTTCATCTCCATCCTGCAGTCGAAAGACAAACAAATCTGCTCAACGTCTGCATCAAAGCAACGGTTGCTTAGTTTCAATTCTATTGTAGATTCTTATTTCATTCTCGCAGTCAAAGATACAGAATCTGCCAACCTCGTCGCCTCGAGCCAAGTTCAATCAAGAACGCCTCAATCTGCAGCCTCCCGATTGTCCTGCTGACGAGCACCTACCTGTCTTTGACCACGAACAATCTCTTTACCATGGACTCTATGAGAAGCTTGAATACCTCTCTGCCAGGTTCTACAACTAGTAGGCCGCAGGCAGATCCTCCAGAGCAGCTTCTCTCGGCCTTCAAAGCCGCCGCTTTGTCTGTAACGAATTTATACAAGAGCGCTGCTGCAAATCAAGGGCGGGCGCGGGTGGAAGGTTATCAGGACGCCTTGGATGAACTTCTAGCATTTCTCGACAAGCAGGACATTGGTTTGAGCGATGGAGAAGGTTGGCGAGTTAGGAGATGGGCAACGGAAAGGCTCGATGGCAGGGAGGTCTCTCAGAGCGTGGACAGTGACGACGATGTGTCAGAGAAGACCGAGAGAGGATCATCGCCAGTTTTACAGAGATCGCAGAGTGCTACTCGCACACCACCGGTGTCAATACCAGTTCGTACAGCATCGCCAATACAATCAGAACCTCAACCAATACCTGTGATCGTCACACCGAGCAGCGAAGATACACCAGTCAGCATGGTACCTCCTCAAAGCAATTTTTCGTTTCGCTCTTCCCATTCTTATCCGCAGGATGCAGATATCATCCTTACCGATCTCGAGAACTCAGAGAACGCTCGAACACAGTCCCACGATGGATCTGGCGTCTCAGCGAATACAGCCGGCATCACAATTTCCCGGCAGTCACGAGCCAGGCACAATAACAATTCGACACGACTTGGCACGAGACCATCGAACTCTATTGGTAGAGGCGCAGGGCAGAAACGGAAGATCAATTTTGGGGAATTTTTCGATATTGGAAACCTAGGGCATAAAGATGGTGGTGGTGGGGGTGGAAAGCGGGGCAAATATGCGTAGGGCAAAGCCGAACACACATTATTTTCGATACCTAGTGGATATTTACCACGTTGTCGTGACGCTCGCCTTATCGCCGCATTTGGGGGTCAACTTGGGGGAGCATAAGCATTTGATGTTAACCAGCGATGATATTCATGATGCATTGTTGGCGCTAGGGAAGGGGACTTTGTTCAGGACGTGGCACGAAAGGACATGACGACTTAATACAATTGGAGGATATATCCTAACCAAGCATATAAGTTTGAGTATAGTAGAAACTGTAATTAGACGGCAATACAGAGCTAGAAAATACAATAGGCAAGAGCTGTTCAGCATGTGATTGGCTCCATGAGGGGATCCTTGTCATTTTCACCATTTTTCATATTTTTCACACACTTAGTGCAATTTACCTAATAGTATCGGTACTCAAGAGTTGTTTTGTAGATCATCTCTCTGGTGGCCAGGTGCATTCTATTGAGTCAGTATACCATAGAATTTTTAGTTTCTACTACATGGATTTTTGTTTTCGTATTAGATTTGTAGTGGTAGCTCCATGTCAGAATCCACGAAGAAGACTAAAATCATCTCAAGATATATGGCAACACTGGGGTCATGAGATCATGTCAAATTGAATCTTCTGTGGAGACTAAATTCCATTCAAGTGCTCTTATGCAAATCATAGTGTGGTGATCAGCACTCATTGATATCCTCATCTTTGAGCAAATGTTTATGTTTCCTTAGGATGATGGGCCACACCAAGAATACGGAAACTGTCGTCGCCATACCGATGATCCATTTCCTACCAAGATAAACTTGTGATCCTTGAGCTCCTCAGAGAAGGACGCATATCGTTTCCCTCACTTCAAAGCCAAACCCCCCCTATTATTCGGCTAAATCACATGTGTTTAGTCAGCAACACAACGACAAACGAAGCAAAGCAAAACTCTATCAAGTAAGTTCAACCCGAAATCTCGAGACAGTCACAAACCAGGTAAGGGGAACAACTATTGCTAAAATCTGGTGATCTTTCTAGTCGCTGTATAGATTGACTTTTCGTGAGAAAATTTGGCTTCTAGCAATATCCTGAGCATTCTACCCACCATGTCTCTCGCCAAATTCGATGGATTGGAGCTGCCCGCTGCCGCTGACTTTCATGTTCATCTTCGAGGTTAGTTCTATTCGCTTTGGGTTTCATTTTTTCAAGAAACGGGATTAAAAGCTGCAAATGATGCTGCTGAACTCTACGGGGCACTGATCTCATGAAGAAAATGCCATACTAACTCCCAATCAGATGGGGCAATGATGGAAGCCGTCACTCCAACCGTCCGTCAAGGAGGCGCAAACGTCGCCTATGTGATGCCTAACCTTGTCCCTCCTCTCACCTCGGCCTCTGATGCCTTAGCCTACAAAGACCGTCTTCAAAAGCAAGACCCAAAAGTAGACTACCTCATGACTCTCTACCTCCACGAGAAGATTACCCCAGCAATCGTCAAAGGCGCTAAAGCTCAAGGCATTAGCGGCATCAAGAGCTACCCAGCAGGTGTTACGACCAATTCGAGCTCAGGTGTTATCTCGTATGAACCGTTCTACCCTGTGTTCACGGCTATGGAGCAGTGCGGCATGGTGCTGAATTTGCATGGGGAGTGTCCCTCTGATCATGCGAAGAATATCACGATTCTTAATGCTGAGTCGAGTTTCTTGCCTACATTGAAGGATCTCCATGCGAGGTTTCCAAAGGTATGCTAGACCACCAAAGCTGTGGAAAATTTCTCAGCTTCAAGAACAAAACTGATAGAATTTATCGTTCAGCTGAAAATCGTTCTCGAGCACTGCACAACCAAAGAAGCTGTCGAGGCAGTCAAGTCTTGCGGTCCTAACGTCGTCGGAACAATCACAGCACATCACCTCTACCTCACAGTTGATGACTGGGCTGATGATCCATTTTGCTTCTGGTAAGTGACCAATCTCTCAGTGTCTTCGCGAGCCATAAAATCCGAAAGATAGTTTAACACCTCCCAGCAAGCCAGTAGCCAAATGGCCCATCGACCGAGAAGCACTCATCGCCGCTGCCGTTTCAGGCTCCCCTAAGTTCTTCCTAGGCAGCGACTCTGCACCTCACGACATCTCTGCCAAGAAAGGCGGAAGAGGCAAGACCAGCGCAGGTGTCTTCACGCAGCCAAACCTCGTTGGTCTAGTCATGGGCGCCTTTGAGCTTGCTATTGAGCGTAAGGTCATCACTGCAGATGATGTTACGGAAGATATCCTCAAGGGGTTCTTGGGGGGGTATGGTCGGGACTTCTATGGTGTTAGGGAAGGGGAGGAGAGAATCGTGCTGAGGAAGGATGGGGCTGTCATTCAAGAGTCGGTAAAGGGTGATGGGGTCGAGGTTGTGCCTTTTAGGAGGGGTCAGACTACTTGGAGCGTCGAGTGGAAGTAGTGGCCTGATATCGAGTCAGATCAGTTTGAAGGATGCCATTACATTGCACATGTTTCAAACATAAGCTACAAACCATTTCCAAGTCGCATCCAGTATCACCAATTCAAAGGATTTTAGGGACAACGTATCTATTTATGGCCATATCTATCTGTACGTCTGCACGTAATGAATCGCAGCAGCCAAAGCCGAAGCAGATCTCTCTATCTAGAAGCCAAAGAGAACAAGCCCCAAGGTCTAACGCCAGTCCATCAAGTGCAACCTCGATGCCATGCTATCATAGTGCGTGTCAATGTGAAAAACAGGTCTGGATGCGAATGCGAATATGACTGTGAATGCCCAGGTGTCATAGAGAGACAAGCATCCGCAATATCAAAAAAAAAGAAAAAAAAGATCGGTAGTCGACCATATCCATGCGCGAATATCCATCGGGGAAGGTTTTCCTGTCAATGCAGCATAAACGCCAGGCAATGCAACATGTCCGAGAGAGGAGGCTTTTCCTAAAGAAACCGCAATGATCGATCTATGCCATGCACCGTTCTTGTCCTTGCCCGAGCGCCAGGTGCAAATGCAAATGCAAACAGCCATCTATTTTCGACGCCATGCAACCATGAATGCAACGTAAGGTCGTAAGTTGTCGTAAGGCAGTGAACCCCTTATCAAGTCTAAGGTGGAAAAAAACAAACTGTGCGCCGAATGAAAGAAAAACATGATATGACTGTCAGGGATGAAATGTATGCTCTGTATCGTGTAGATGAAGTAGTAAAACCATGACTGCTGACGGAGTTACGTATCAGATTCCTGTCAGGAAATGTGGAGAAACAAGACTGTGAGGTTGAGTGGATGAGAAGATGCTCATGCAAGATGACCGAATTCAGATCAGCTAATGGTCACGGTCTTATATTGCCACCAATGTGATGAAACGAGGGGATTGAATCAGCGGCCGATGTTGTTACGACCCTTGTAGGTGATTACATCCTCTTCGTCATCATCTTCGTCCTCCTCGTTCCTATGCTCGTTCTTGAGAGGATCAAGAGAGTTGAAACGGGTGTCACGGGAAGTATGACCTTGTGGAGGAGCGATTGGACCGTAGGTGCGACCAAGGGCAGCGCCATCTGCCATATAGCATTAGTAGATATACTTTAAATTTATAAAAAAGAGAAAGAAAAATAGGGAACTTACTCTGGGTAGTCTGAGATGTAGCTCTAGCTCTAGTGTTGCTGCCACTATCACCACCAGACTTGACACCTCCACGCCAGTTATCGCTCATGCCACGGGAACCAGAGCTCTCCGGAGAAGTGGGAACGGATGCAAGAGCAGGGAGACCTGGAGCACCATCGCAAATGTCACGATTGGCACGACGGAACCAGTTGGGGAAACCATGGTTGAGACCCAGGCTGACCTGAGTGAGCTTGTCGGTGGGCATGATATGCTTGTACTTGCATCCCATTTGGGTGAAAGCACAAACACCCTCGTGAATCCACTTGTCACAGTAGATCTTCTCACGGCGAGGAGGAGATCTAGGGTTGGCGCTACCGATAATGGTATCAATCTGCATCTATTTGCTATCAGTTAGTGTTCTTTTGAGAAGTAGGCAGTGATCTCTTACTTGCATAACATCACCCATGGCGGAAGGACGTCTGGGGCGGTTTGGTGGTAATTGGCTGGTAACCTGTTCTTGTTAAAAGTGGCGAGAATCTTGTGAAGGATTTTGTACTTACATGTCGAGGAACATACTGCTCAGGGCCAAGTCGGGAGTTTGGGCTTGGGACACGGGTTGGTGGAAGAATGATTAAACCTTGGGGACCTTGGAAGTGAGGGGTATTATAGCCAGCAAATCTATCGATATCGTCGGCCCTAATAAGACGAGTGTAGGATCCATCCTCGTTGCGAATACCATAGGAATGGGCAACTGACAGCTGATTCTCGCTTGGCCAGACTGAACCAGGAACAACGGAGCTCAATGGAGTTGTCTGAGAGATAGAAGGCATTGTGCTTATAGGCATGGCAGAGTTGGAGCGATAGCGATTAATACCAGACATGCCGCTGATCAATGGTACAGATGGATCATATAGATCATATGGAGTGGGATTATAACCAGTGGAAGAATTGTCAGGGCTGAAACCACTTCCTTGACCGTTGTAACCGCCAGTATTGGTGCGCCATGGATCATTTGAATTGAAAACACCATTTTGGTTGCCAGTAGGATAACCCTGACCCATGTTTTGGTTGTTTCCAGTATAGCCATTGGTGTTACTGCGGTCACGTCCGTAGTAAGACATGTTGTCGTTTGCAGGTGATGCTGAACGAGATCTAGAAAAGTCCTTATCATCCAAAGTCAGCGGACATGTCATTTCGGTATCCAACTCATCAGCTGTGGGTTTGATGGCATCGGGAGAGCCTTGAGGCTGTATGGACGAAGCGAGAGGTGCCTCCGTGACTGACATTTCGAAGTGTCGACACGTTGATTTGAGAAGAGAATTAGATTGTGCTGAAAAGGATGGGAAAGAAGTGGGAAATTTACTAACAAGAAGAGCACGAAGCGTAATATCTATACAGTCTAGGAAGACCGTTAGACTCTCTGTACTGTTTGTGACAACAAGTTAGCCAAACGTGACTTGATTAAGAAAGAAGGAAGAGTCAAAACTTACATCCAAAGCTGAAGTCTCGAATGTTCTTTCGATGAATTGGACTCAGAAATTTGAGTCTTTTCGTTTGCTTGTGCTGCAACAAGCCGCGTTTGTTACGGCGAGCTGCCACGTGATGCATTAGTTTGATTTCAATTGAAACCAACAAAGGGAAAACAGAGCCAAGCAGAAATAAATGCTGATATACCTGGATACCTGGAAGTTTATGGTAGTGTTTGTTGTATGTGTTGTCGCGGGCTGGGTGCTGTGGGTGTTGCAATTAGCGAATGCATACACAAGCTCGCGAAGATGCTTGTGACAAGTAGCGCTGATCTGGTTAAACTTTGATGCTGTAGAATCGAAGTAACAATCCAATAGATAACGGGATCAAAATGAAGTCATATCCGATGGCTGTGCAAAGCAAAGGAATGCATTCGCAAGTAAGAAGGAAAAGCGTGTAAGTAGAGCTAAGCGACGTCGGCTAAACTCACAGTCTCGAGTATGTCTTCGTGATAGAAAAACTTTCGCAGATACAGTAGGAGATTGACTGCGTTTGATTGACAGTCTGATATGATGTAGGCCAGCTGCTTGCGCCTTAATTCTGAAGTTGTCGAAGTCGATTTCGCAGATGAGAGAAAGATGTGGCTACGTTGTGTTTTGCGGAATTGGTAGAAGGAGGGAATAGAGTCTGCGAAGAGGTTCAAAGCGGAGCGAATTCGCTTGTATGGTAGTATCAATAAATGATAAAACAAAGTTGTGATCAATCTGTTGTTGTTGGTTGCGTTGGTAAAAAGTCGATGTGTTGGTAGAGAAATATTGAAGGCAAAACCTGCCTCGGAAATCACCAGTATAGGGCCTAGTGGAGCCTAGCTCGAACTAAAGTACCTATCATGAGGGAAGTTGGCGGATCTGACTGATTGGTCCTTCAAGTCAAAAATCGTGTCGGGCTTGATATCAGAGCATTAGATGCGGTTATAACTTCCTGTCAATGACCGAAAGATTCTACTTAATAAACTCTGCTTCCCAGAGAGGATCCTGGATGGTCATGGCTGTTTCTATAACTCTTCAATCATGTGTATGATATATCTAAGGCATGCTATTACTCAAGTGTATTTATGACATGCAAATAATCCGTTCTGAGCAGGATTACATCGTCACATTCAATTTGGCTATTTTCGCCTTTTTCAATAGCTGGACAGTTTTCCAGGCTCGATCCTTGATCTTGAGAAAGTACCGCGCAGGTTTTTGGCTCACATGTACGATATTAGGAGAAACTATAAGGTCAAAGCCTCTGATGAGACCTTCTAGTGAATCGCAACACCCATAAATGACCACATGAATCTAATTCAGAGCAGAGCCTCATTATTACCCTTTCAATGTAATGACCGGATCATGGTACCGATTTTGCAGCAGTAATCTCACCAAGACATAGTCTTACAGCATTTTAAAGTATGATTTCTCTTGAGAGATTTAAGTATATGTCCTAGAGAGTGTGCGAGTAAATGCAAAATAACTAGAATATCAGATAGCAAATCAAACAAGCACTATACAAGATTTTCGGGAATTTGACGTAACTAAGCGCTGAAGTAAACCAGTAGCAATATCCTTAAGGATCTTAGCAGGAGATATGTCTGATGACATGCTTCTAAAGCTGATTTCCCTTGCTTGAAAATAACACCGTGACAAGCTTTTCAGGCAACACAGCAAAACTAAAGCTTAATTTGCATGATATCGATACTTGCGAGATGTCACATAATTTTGAAGAGGTTTATTCAATCTTCTCGTGGCGGTATTCCTGTTGTCAAGCATTTGCACCACCATTTGTATTTTGTGTTGAGACTCGGCAATGTCAGAGTAATAGCAATTACAACATCCTTGCCACGAAAGAAAGGGAAGACGAGCGTCACAAAAAATCTGCACAAGCTAACAAAAACATCATGAAAAGATGGAGAGGATAATATGGGACAAGTTTGATTGAGTTATTGGTGCTCCGGAGATGTTTTGCTCTGGCTTTGATACAAGAACATACATCCTCGAAGGCGGGTCAGCTATTGAACTTTCCTCCCAGCGTTGGAACAACATGTATGAAGGGTCAAGAACTTCGAAAAATAGTCGAGGAGCACGTTTTGTAACTGATCATTGCACATTCCCTTTTTAAATCATTACGAATTCGACTTCGAGACGCTTTCCGATCAACTAAATGAAACAGAAGGAAGGTCGGTCTTTCTGGCCAAACAGAGAGCGAAACTGCCCAAATGAAAACAGCAATCATTTATGGTATTATTAGCCATAATAATCCAGACACCAAGGTACCTTGGCTCTTCTCCTTGTAGCCATTCTCCAGCATGCGCTGATGAACTTTCGGAACAACTTGTCCTGACAAGCAATTACCCAGCATCACTAGATGCTAATGGTTGACCTGGAACATTCTGCCAATCTTTTCATATAACCGGCAGGACAGTTGTTGGAAGCAAAGCCGGACAGCTGTTTCTATTCACTCTTGTCACGCTTGTGAACCTAGCCAGAGGCGCGAGCTTGAGAGTGTTCGTCTTGTTCAGAATTAGTGAGATAATTCCACATCCTGTTGACAATCGGCCCAGATAATGCAAAATTGATCGCCCAAGCCACATAAGGCAAGTGTCATGGTTGGCCACCAAATGACTTGTGGATAAAGCCAAGGTACACGATCCCTTCACCATAATTATTTTCAGCATTGACTCTGTCTTACACCGAGGAATATTCCACCGTAACTTCATCAAGTCCATAAAAACTCGGCTATACGATATTCTTTGTATAGAAACTTTGGGACAAGAAGCCCACCTACCATTTTTACCCTTTAGAACACTAGGTATATTTACCTTTAAAATACACGAGCAGACTATTAAATGCAGGTCATTACATATGTGAATGTTAAGCAAACCTGAAAGTCGGTAGGCGGCTGTATATATACCACTTCTAGACATGTTGAATGATAGTGAAGGTTGTTGTTGCTTTAGGTCATGATATGATAGTTAAGTAATGCTAGCTGCCTGTGTCGTCATCAGTGAAGCGTTATTCGAACTCGAAGACCAGAGCATGTCTCTAGCTCGTTTCTCTCTCAACTCTTTGTCAATAGTTAACAGGACATTTAATGCTGTTGTAGTGGTGCAAAGTGGAAAGTGGATTGTTGATGAGGTTGAAGTGTGGAGCTTCCGAAACACCTCGAAATGTCACCTGATATTAACCTGAAACAACATACTTCTCTCTTCAATTATTTCAAAGCTGCTGCATTCTATTACATCCATGGCCATCTTATTGTTTCATAGAGCATGAATGTACCATTGTCTACGTTGGAAGCTCTTTTTTTTTCATTCCCATCCTCGCAGAGTTTCCCTCACCCTCGGTTGATCACGAGCTAGCCATTACAGTGTATCTGGAAGTTATATCATCTGCTTCACATAGTATCTATCACATTATAAGATAACGAAGCTCCCCTAAGACAAGGTCTCAGTTCATGTCTCTCGCTTTCACAGACTCGCTCACATCTCTATCGGTAGTTGAAAATGTTCCCCATAATTCTCTCTGATGAGTGAGTGCATTTGAGAAGGAAAAAAATGCAGGTTCGGCGGGTCCAGTGGAGCATCTGTCTTGGCCGTCTCTTGGCCACTTACGAAATGCACTTCTCTTGACTGGCGACACCCAAAGTCTGGGTCGCGTGGAAAGTATCGGCCCGTAAGTGTCAATCATAGCATTGAGTAGTGTGAATAAACATGCTCATACCAGGAGTCTGGTGGTGCTTGGCACATGGTGACCTTCTGGTATTAGAGCTAGAACATAGACCCTTTTCTCTTCCTACTCGTCTTTCTTTCTAGCCGAGTCGAGTGACGGATTACTACCAAAGATTACAGTACCGAGCAATCTAGCAAGCATGACTTCATTCGTTGCTAGACATATTGCAGACCCGGCAACGAGTAACAGTACCATTCAATCGCACTGGGGTTATGTTGAGCGTATCTTGCCATGTACCAATGATGCTGGAAGCTGCGAGTATTTGGATGCGGTGTACTGGATGCACGATGTATCAATGCTCTATACTTTTATTCTTTGGGCTGCAATTGGCTTTGTTCTAATAGCAATCGCCTCATTCAGGGTAAGCTTCTTTTCTTCTCACGCAAGTCGAGCAGGTTCGCTTAGTGTTTGTCTTGCTTCAGCTTTGCAAGACTCGGTAATGGCACTTTTGCTACAACAAGATTGCTAATGCAATGTAGTTCCTCAAATCCAGTCAAAGGTCAACAGGAAATGGTCTTGTAGCAACCAAGACATCGCCCAGTGTTTCGCAACGTGCGTTTGGTAGCGTCCAAGCCCTTGCCAGGCGATGGTTACTGCCAGAGAGGTTCAGAAGAGTGTTTGGCAATGTCACAACACTACAAGTTGTTGTACTAGCTATTCTTCTGGGATATCTATTGATATTCTCGTAAGTGTCTCGAAGTTCAATATTCACACCTCGAGACTCAGCTAACCACAAATAGTCTCGTTGGCATTGTCTACAAGACATGGATAACACCCGTCAAGAAGAGCACCGAGTTCAACACCAGGACGGGTCTGGGAGGATTCAGTGACAGAATTGGCGCATTGGCATATGCACTCACTCCACTCGTCGTTGCCCTCGCTGCTCGAGAATCCATACTCAGTCTCATCACCGGCATTCCGTACCAATCATTCAACTTCCTCCACAGATGGCTCGGACGAATCATCTACGTCCAATCTTTCCTCCATACTCTCGGTTGGACATTGATTGAAGGAAAGTTCTACAGACCACAGCCAAAGGTCTATAAAGCATTCATCAAAGAGCCTTACATCCTATGGGGAATTGCCGCCATGACACTCCTCACCTTCCTGTTCATCTTTAGCTTGCGAAGTGTGATCAAGTTGACTGGCCATGAGTTCTTCCGGAAAACACATTACGTTGTAGCAATGATTTACATCGGAGCTTGCTGGGCACATTGGAAGCAGCTTGCTTGCTGGATGATTGCTTCACTGGGAGTTTGGGGAATAGACAGGGGCATTCGCTTCCTGCGAACAGGACTCATCCATATTGGATACCTGGATGGTTCCAAAGGTAAATCCTCACCCAGTTCAACTCCTGTAGTCATACTGACCCTTCCTAGGATTCGGCTTCCACCCCGCACAATCTGCAGTGAAATACTTCCCCGACGAAGACGGCGGCGTGATCCGCCTCGATTTCACACACAACCACGACGCCTGGGCCGTGGGCCAACACTACTTCCTCACCTTCCCGGCTCTCACAATCTGGCAATCCCACCCATTCACCGTGTCCTCGGTTCCCTCCCCTCACCCCGCCCTACCACACCACACATACATCATCCGGTGCCGGAAAGGCGAGACCGGACGTCTCAAGTCTCTCGTCACCGAAGACAAACAAGCTACCACGCCAGTCGTGCTCAGCGGCCCCTACGGAACCGCGCTCCTGCCTGCAGTATCGCCAGAAACGACGAACATCCTCGCCATCGCAGGCGGAACAGGCATCTCACTCACGCTGCCGCTCGTGTTGGCTGCTTCGGCATCGCCTGTGTTCGTGGGCGCGGCGATGGATTTCATCTGGATCGTGCGACGGCGCAGTAACATGGAGTGGGTCGCCTCTGAACTAGCAGAGCTGAAACGACGAGCGCAGCTGCACGCGCTGGATTTGCGCGTTCATATCTTCGTTACGCAGGAGGATGCGAACGCCAAGGTGGACGAGATACCGGTTGTTGATGTGGATGAGAAGGAGAATGCTATTACCGCTATGAGAGATGCGGCTTCGTCGGCTGGGTCTGGCTCGGCGTCGTCGGTGAACAGTGGCGAGAAGGGCGGGAGGTTGTCGAGTAATTATAAAGTCACGTACTTGAGTGCGAAGAGGCCGTCGCTGCGGGAGCTGGTACTAGATTTCATTGAGGCGCGAGCGTGTAATGAGTATAGGACGAGGGTTGTGGCGAGTGGGCCGGCGAGTATGGGGTCTGATTTGAGGAGCGTGGTCGCGGAGATGAATGATGGAGGGAGGGTATGGAGGGGGGAAAGGAGGTTTGATGTTAGTCTTGATTGGGATGATCGGATGGGATAGTTAGAATAGATACCTTTTGAGTAGAATCAACTTTTTTTTGCAATTATATCACTGCCTGTTTAAATATTCTCAAGGATCACCTGTGAAATATGTTACCTATGTTCAAAAGCATTTCACCATGAGCATACACTAAAACGTTGGTAAACAGTATTCACTCTGCGTTGTAGCCTTCTGTGTGTAACTTGCTTGAGCTCTGCTAAGCGAGGGTTAGACGTCTACATATCAACACCAGCATATACATACGTCCACGAAATTAAGGACTCCACATACCCAAATGAGAATACTAACTAGAGTATATATTTATACCTGCCTGTCATCGCTGCTACGAATAAACAACTGGAGAGTCTCTGGATTTGGTAAGCTATATGCCAACATCCATCCAACGCTCTCTCCCTCAAGATGCCCCAAAACACCCACCAATCATCCAACATCTAAACACCAAGATCCTCCCAAATATCGTCCCAAAAAATACACCCCGACTGCCGCTCCCAACGTTGCCACGGTGTCAACTCCGTATCCGCATCCCTCAACCACTCGAACCTGACCATCTTGCCCTCGTCCTCGTCCTCTTGGGACAGGTTTAACAGGAAGTCGTTATCCACCATGCCCATACTGGTGATACTAGCATCATACTTCGCGTTAATACGATCAGAAGCACAGTCGAAGTACTCCGTCAACCCTTCGAGAGTTAGGAGGATGTGCTTTACTCGGCAGCGCTTGCAGTTCCCTGTGGGATATTCTTGGGTAGTTTCAAGCTGTAGTGTGTTAGACCTTGATTTAGTAAGGACAGCGGATAGATGTGGTGATGGGCCATGTTTGCAAAATCCATAGCACTTGCTTCTATACTTGCATGCTGTAAGCTTGCATAGAGACTTAGCGAGACGTACCTGTCGTTCATGCTTGCGCAGCATTTCCTCCTCCCACTCAAACACCTCAAATGCCTCATCAACTTTCACCTTACCACAACCTCGACACCACCACGTCCCTCTCCACAAGCCCACCTCATTCCAAAGGGCGTCCAAAAGCGACGGGTTCCACTGCACACCGCCGACACCAACCAGATGATCGGCGTGCCATTGTCCATAGATCATGCTTTGCTCGTCTTCCGTGACTTGACACCGGAGATCAGACGCCAGTGGTCTGTACCTCCTATTCACCATGCCCTTGCCATCGTATGAGGGAGTTAGAAGATCCACTACATCGTGGAAGACTCGGTGCCAGTAGCTATTCACGAGGCTTAGGCAGATCTGGGAGACGGGATCTCGGTGTAGGTGCGCCATTATATTGGCGTGAATCTCGGCTGGGAGGGCGGCGTACTTGTCCTGCCATGTTGTGGTCTTGGTGCGGTCTGTGGTGATAAGTTGAACCTCCTTGTTCCTGCATGGCGCAACACATTAGTCTTTTGCAATCGGGATGATTATATGGAGGAGAAGCCCTCCAATGGTAAGTGGCTTCAAAAGGCAAGGAAAAACATAAGAGATTGTAAATTGCAAGTGACTCACGCAGTGGTGGTGCCTAGCCGCCCCCCCTCGGCTAGTCCCTCCACGCTACCCCGGTCAACCAAATCGGGCTCGGTGACCTGCTGCATCTTGGTGTGTGATGTGGCATGCACATTCATTTTCACCGTCCTGTCTAATATTTGATAGATCCTAGGTTCGGTGTGCACTTTCGTGATAGTTGGATCTTGGTTGTGAATTGGTTGTGGTGGTGTTCGCTGTAAGTGAAGGTTGTAGGCGCCGGGTATGTAATTGGAGTTGGTTTTGGTATTGATCGAGATGGGGCAGGAATAGCAAAGACTTATATATAGAGAGGGAAAAGAGATTGGAGATTCAATTTAGGCGGAGGGTTTCTGTGAATTGAATTTTTGGGGGTGTGGTTGTGATTCATCACTAACGTCACTACAATCACTTTTCGGGAGCTACTGAGAAACCATTGCAACTGCCATACTGGTTCACCCCACTTGAATGATAGACCCTGAGATCAAAACATTCCATGACTATTCAGAAAGTGGAACAAGTTGCACTCCAAAACGGGAAACTGAATTGGCTCTAAGTCTGTATCGACAGTGCTTGAGATAGATATGTCGAGAACATTGTGAATTGAGGAACATCACTTGGCTTACATTTAAATGACAACAACACCCAAAAAGAAAGCAAAAGAAACTTACTAGATAACAGACAGTGATGACGGGACACTAGAAGAAAAAAACCTCTCCTAATTTCGCAAAGGGGCTTACTCGCTAAAGCAGGCATGCAGTTACGCGAATATATATACCTTGCTGTCTGTGGTGCGCACTTCTTTTGACTGCCTGAAAACAGAATGAGGTTTGCTCTAGCAATGCTCTCAATACCTAAGCAAAGTAGTTTGTATAATCATACTACCTCTAGAAACTAGCAGAGTGACGTAAACAAACTGACACTCGCTAGATAGCCTTACAAAGCAAACAAGTTAGTTTAGAATCCCAAGCTGAACACCGACCAATTAATGGAGAGACATACTAGTATCACCATCACAACGAACCCCTCTCCCTCTCCTTCTCCTTCTCCTTCTTGACACCAACAACCATCTCCAACACCTCCAGCACCTGCCTCTTTTCCACCAACGGCACGGGATTCGTCTTTAACCACGGATCCTTCAGACAGTTCTCAGCCAGCGTATCCAACTTCTTCCTTCCCACCCCAACATCCGCCAAACTCTTCGGCAACCCTAATTCTGCAATAACAGCAGCCACCGCATCACCCGCATCTGCACTCTCTTTCCTCAATCCCCTCCTCGTCAGCACAGCTGCGACCGTCTCCTCGCCCCATAAAATGTCGAGAACTTTCTGCTGCGGGGCGCGCACGCGAGCGTCGCCGTGCTTGTAGTTGTATTTCAGGATCGCAGGGAGCATGATGCAGCTCGTCTCGCCGTGTCCCACGCCCAAGGGGCCAAGCTGGTGGCCGATCCCATGGCTTCCGCCCATGGGAATCCCAGTGCTGAGACCCTCCATTGATTCGACCACGCCCATCATCTCCTTCAGCCTCGGTTCCTCGTCGTCCCAATTCTTCCGCGTCAGCAACAGATTCGGCACTAGCAGTCTCAGCCCCTCAGAGAAGCCTTTGTCGGATTCCGGACCAGCCTTGTTGCTTAGCGAGCACAAGCCCTCGACGCAGTGGTCCACGGCTCGAATGCCAGTTGAGAGCCAGATGCGCTCAGGAGTCGATACGCTCAGTGCGGGGTCGAGGATAATGAGGTCGGTGCCCATGGAAGAGTGAAGAAAACCTGCTTTGTGGTTGTTCCGTGTGTCGGTTGCGCCGGCGAGGGAGGAGTACTCGCCTCCAGAGAGGGAGGTAGGTATATTGATTACTGGGAGAGTGCAAGGTTTGACGTCTTTGGGGGCCTTATCTTTGGTGAGTTTGGAGAGGTCATCGAGTGTCGCGACGTTGTTTGCTAGTGCCTTGCTTGTGTAAGTGTGATGGTCTCTAAAATGAGGAGCAAGTATCCCGATGCATCGCGTGGCCATATCCGATATTTGCTGCCTTGAACTGCTGAACATTCCACGAGACAGCAATTGGCAAAAGACAACTCACAAAAGTAACAATCTTCGCCCCATCCGTCAAGCTCCCAGCACCAAGCGTAACAATAATCTCAGCTCCCTTCTCCCTCACGTCCTTCACAATCTCAACAAGATCATCCCACGGAGTATGGGGTCTAATGCCCTTCCTCACACCCACAACCTTATCACCCAAAGCCTTCTCTAACCTCCGGAAATCTTCCGTCTTAGATATGGAACTCGACACGATTATATACACCTTTGAGACTTTGAAGGTCGAGCTCACATGATGGGCACAAGCTTCTGGAAACGGCAAGCCAGTAGAAAGGTATGGTTTTTGTTTTTGTGGGAAGGCAGGTCTGTATGTTTCCCCCTTGGCGGCCATTATGTTTACAATTAATTATTCATTTATTGCTTTGTGGTTTTCTTTATGTTATGTTATTTTTGTGAGGGGTTGGAGCTGTTGACGCACTCATATGCAACTACTTGTATTTGGTTAGCCTGAGCTGGAAGCACCGTAGCGAGCCCCTTACCAAAAATTTACAGGTAATGTCTATGCTAACTACTAATCGATCTCCATTAGTAGAATCTAAAGGGATTCTAGGATTAAAAAATGACTCGTGGCCTGGTCAACAGATATCGAGCATCTGAGATAACACTGGACCTACAGTTATGCGTCTTGTACATTGCACCGTTAGCTTTCCTTAAGCATTCACTTCATTTATGAAACTGCCATCAAATACATGTAATTTGAAGAAACCAACGATCATCCATTATCCCACCGTTTGCCCTTGGCTAGCTAACCAGCCATGTTGTGTTACAATTTCCCAAGCGCCACCGTAAAATCAGTAAAGTGCTGAATATTCCCATTTCCGGCTAAACCGATTAACTCCTCCAATGCATCACGAGTCATTCCATGCCGAGAAATTAATGACCGAGTCAAAGAGAAAAAGATTCCAGAGCCGTAGTCTGGTAGTGCTTCCATAGTCATTCCATGCCCCACATTTGAATGTTGATCTCCCACTGTTGACGTGCTAAGCGCGGGTCCAAATCCTGACGTTCGCCACCTTGAATCCAGCACACGTGATATCGAAATCAAGTAGAGTTGGTCATTGTGATGCTGAATTGAGCATCATCTTGGTGGATGGATGTGGTCCTGGTCGGGTGACGGCCGCAACGTCTGGGCTTACTCGGCTTTCCTCGGAAACAGGTTGGCGAGGCTCCGGACCAAGCTGGAAGACCAAAGTTCTGCTTCATCGCACAATACTCGAGGGTTGGTGGCATCCAAGTCTTGATATGAGCGTGAAGTTCACAACGATAGACACCACATTGACGACACTCCTGCCTGCCAACAATCTCCCAAGCCGATTCGAGCGAGTTTGGACCGATGCGTCGAGTATTGAGAGGGATCTTGGTTCCGTGAATAGCGCGATAGACGACGTAGAGATTGGGGTGCACGAGACCAAGACAAACGGAGTCAATCTTATCAAGATGTTTAAAGACCATAAACTGAAGTTCGACGGGCAGATTCTCAAGGGCAGCATCGTGATTGCGGCTGGGAATGAGCGACAGACGGCGGACCATCTCATCAGTGACGACAAATTCCCATTCGTCCTCTTCGGGTGTACTCATTTCTGTGTCGGATTGGGCATGGTCGTTCTCAGCATGGCTTCCGGGAGTCGAAGAAGAGGCAGTTGAAAACGACACCGATTGTTGCAATGGTAATTGTCCCGTGACACCTGGCGTGAATCGAGATCCTCCTGGGAGATGTTGTAGGGCGTGATAACGGTTGCGTGTACAAGTCTGCGAGAAAGCTGTGAGGCTGGCTGGATCGAGATGCTTAATTACTTCTCGAAGCATATATTCGTCAAGCCTACAAAGTGTGAGAAGGGGATCTGTCTGTCAAACGCATGCACGATGGCTACGTACCTATCGAGGAAGCCCATCGCAGCTTTGGTCAAGTGCGGGGTTCTTTTATGTCGAGGCTGAGTGAGGCGGGGAAGGTCTCAGATGTTCCGCAACAGATTGCAGGCACTGTTTGGATTTGTTCGTATCAATACTTCCTCCAGGAGGTTCAGTATTAATAGTACCTCTACCACCCAAAGAAAAAAAGTTGGTTTGGAGATGCTGATAGTTTGAAGGGTCTCCCTAGTGGCCGCTATTAGTTAAGCCTAGTTAACTCAAATATCAGGCGGTGAATGATCTCCGAAGTGACCCCACTAACTAACTAACTAACTGCTACTAAGTTACAAATTCATTCTCGCGATTCACTTAGATTCACCTTCGAATACCGTGACGCGACAGATACCGACAGACAAAATAGTCCCGTGGCTGTCAGCCCTGACACCACCTTGTCGGATTTTACTTGATACGACTGCCAATGCAGATTGATTGTCTTCGTCCCACTCGATCGCAACCTATTTAACATGCATAAAAACCCGCCTTAGCCACTCTGTATTCGTTGAGTCTTCGTCCTACGTGAGGGCTAGATATCAGACGACAAAAATTCGTTATGACTATCGCTCAAGCGCAAACAAATAGGACATTTAAGGCTGAAGATAGGGCGTTGGAAATAGTAAAGAAAATACAGTCAACTGCCAACACCCTGCCACCATCGAATAGAAGCTTGGCCTTGCAAATATCTACTCAAAAATAGCTCTTGTGGAATGGCCCATATGGATAGAAATACGATACGGCGAAACTCTCACTGATATTGCATGCTTGGTGCATAAACAGTCATGATTTTGGTACGACAACCTACTCTTCCATCTTTCAAACAATATCTCCAGCCAGGAATTGGATCGCAGAATTACCCCGCAACAGAACTTGACAGAGTCCAAATATTATATCGAGATCCAGATTACACTTATCACCACGTCCAGGCCTTGGCTCTCTCCTCCCTCGTACTTGAAGCTCCACATGCCATCCGTCTTCTCGTTCCAATACGCTCCAGTTGCACTGTGCATACCTCTCCTGCCAACATGAGGCTTCCCATCCGTTCCTGTGGCCTCTGTCTTCGAATCGCTCGTGGTCACTGTAGCGTCGGTCTTCTCTGGCTGGGCCATTGAGCTCTCTTGGGTTGCCTTGGCACGGTTGAGAGTAGCGGTAGGTACTAGGTGCTGGATAATGGTGCTATTGACTGCATATTTGAATGATGGTGCTCCTCCTGAGGGGGATGATTCTGAGATAAGAGAACGGAGGATAGAGTTCTGCGAGTGGCGATGATTAGTGGTTGTGGTTTCTTTTGAGAAAGTAAACAAACAATGATGGTTGTGTTCCATGATTCAGTCTTGGAATGCTCGTAAAATTCTGCGGATCCAAGGGCACTTTGGCAAGCCTATATCCTCTCATTTAATGCATATTTCTTCTGGATAACTTCGGGTATTCATAGAGCTCACGTCGTTTGCAATTTGCTTCAATCTTGTGTAGGAAATGGGCTATGCAGTATTAGCAACAACACCGTCCCCAAATCGATTTCCAACATACCGGAGTCGATGATGGAGAGGCCATGGCTTGAAGAGTTGTAGATAATTTGTATTCAAAGGTTCAATAACTAAATGGGTCAGTTTTGAGGAGAAGGTTCGTACTAACAGCTGAAATTCACGCTGCTGCAACCAGAGGCCGAACGGCGATCTGGTGATCACGTGCTCTCGATCAGGAGAGACAGGGGTGAGCAATGTGAAGCTTTGATCACTTTTGATGCATTGTCAAGGAATCGTGCAGCCCAAGCTGAGTTTGGCTAGATACTTTTTTAAACTCCCGTTTCCAGGTCATCGATCAAATCAAAAGTCTGACCTTTCACACGTTCTCTGCCCCACCTCAAGTACCATTCTCCATCATCAGACTGGAGCTTAAGAAATCTTGATACTGAAAACAAAGCTTTACATCCCCTCCTCACACAATCTCTACTTTATCAGACGAACTGCTACTATTGACACGCCAATTCCAAAGCTTCAATTGCCTCGAAGTACCTTCGTACCAGCTAGATCTTCAAGCAAGGACATTCAGCCAATCAACATACCTAAGGCTCTACCTGCAGACCCTTTGCAGCACATCACATCTCACCAATCCTAACAATGTCGAGCCAACCGCTCCTCCAGACCGCACCCGGTATGCTCGTACCCATTCCTACAATTGGCAATCACAATGGCTAACTGACCAATTCCCAGGCAAGAGAATCGCTCTGCCCACGCGAGTCGAACCAAAGGTCTTCTTCGCCAACGAGCGAACATTCCTGTCATGGCTGAACTTCACAGTGATCCTGGGAGCTCTGGCAGTGGGCATGTTGAACTTTGGCGATAAGACTGCCTTCTGGTCCGCCATTGCCTTCACTATCGTCGCCATGTCCACGATGGTCTACGCGCTGTACACATACCACTGGAGAGCAAAGTCGATAAGACAGCGAGGCCAGGGAGGATTCGATGATAAGGTCGGCCCTACGGTGTTGGGCATTGCTCTTCTTATCGCCGTGGCTGTCAACTTCATCCTCCGCGTGGTTAACTATGAGAGCATTGGCAAGAATTAGAGGGTTGAGATTGCACGGGGAACGAAGTTGAAGGAGTGTACAGTATTTGCACACATGGCGAGCAGAAGGAAAGATGGCGGATTCATGGACACGAGATGATGCTTGGAATGAGAATGTTGGCGATTGGTCATTGGGTGGAGGGTAGGAAATAACCTCAATGGAGTTATCAGGCCAATTGGCCTATTGTACACCAGCTATGTAGCATTGCAAAGCGAGCCAAGATCACAATCTGGAATTGGGATGGTGTATGTGTAGAAACATATCTTATTGTAGTAATACAGGAGGGTATCTCAAAGCCACCAGAGCGCCGATGCTATGATTCATAAATTACAATCCTTCACTGTACAAGCCGCTTCTCTTCGGCGGAATACTTGCCATGCCACCACTTTCAACACCATCTCATGTTTTCTTCTCCAACCCATTGGTCTGCTCACTAAATCAAACATCAGCATACGGACAATTAACCCATAAAGGAATAACAAACCCGTAGGCATTCCTCAAGCTCTCAATTCGCACGCGAGAAAGATAGACCGTCATCATAGGCACAGCTCTAATCTTAGGCTTCTCTTCAATGGCCCTCTCGAACGGAGTCTTCATAACCTCAAAAGACTCCTCTTCGTCCTCCTCTTCCACTGCTCCTTCCACATCCATGCTCTCCCCATCCACCTCTCCTACTCCATCCCATTCCACTTGTCCAGCTCCAGATTTAAGATTTCCTCTCGCTTTAGACTTAGGGTTCGGGTTAGGGTTCGAATTATTGCCACCATCCTTCTTAGCACTACTAACCACCTCCTTCACCTCCCCCACAGCATTATACTGGAACCACTTTCCAACCTTCGCGCTGACTTCTCTCTTCACAATCTCGACGACACTGATCATCTTCCCCGCCACTTTCGCTTTCGCGCACAGTACGACGATGTTCTCCTTTTCTCCTTTAGACTGGTCGACTGGGTGGGTATTCAGAATCTCCAACGCACGAGTAGCTTTCTTCTGGATCGAGGCCGAGGAGATGATGTTTATAGCTGTGAGGGTATGTGTTTTAGACAGGGCTTCGTGTAGCGGATTTGATGTGATTTGGATAGACGTCGACTCAACGGGTTCTGCATGTTCAATTGACTTGGTAGTAGCTGATTGCTCCTGTTCCTGTCCCTCTTCTGCACGCCCTAGAACTCGATTGCCCTCCAATTTCTTCAGCAATTCCTCACCTCTCCGCCGTTGCTCTTCGGCCTCAGAGACAGTCTTGACTTTTTTCGCGGGCGGTCCCATGCTCCCCTTCACAGCTTCCTTTCGCTTTGGCTCTTGATTGTGCTCCAGGTCTTTTGCGTCATGTTCGTGTTTCCGCTTCCCTGGTTTCTTCTTGTCGCGGCTCTCTTTCCGCTTACTGGAGCTTTGATCGGGTTTTGAAGTCGGCCGTGGCATATTTTTGTACCTGGGTAAGCTCTGCCACTGCTTTAGAGACGTGGTGGGTTGGTGGTTGTGGTTGTAGATGATTTACTTCTCGTGAGATTTTCTGAAGGTAAAAGTGAAGAAGGTTCAGCCTTGCGTGGCTTGGCAGAGGGGAATGGTGGGGGTGGGGTGAAGTGAAGATGCTTGGAGTGGGATGGGATGGGATGGTAGAGGAATTGACAGTGCATGGTTGATTGGATTTCTCAGTCGGATGTGATATACATGTAAATTGAGAGGATTGTTTCGCATGTGGTTACTCGAAAGTGGGACTGGGTGATAATTTTGGACGAAGTCGTGAAATCGAATCGGAAACCAACTCGTTACACCAGTACCTTACCTATTCCTGTGCTATAATAAGAGTGTTTGAATCTCTGTTATGCATAGCATTTCCTTAGATTAGCGGCTTTCCCTCAATTACTTCGAAAACCATTTTCTTGGTCAGCATGCATCCAACTGCATCATGTATTCGGTTACCGTTGCATCTCGCTTATTTTCAAAAAGCCATTTCTTCTAAAAATAACCCGGTATGAAGTTGTCCTTCTCCCTTGATTCATAGAGCCTCTAATTTTGGTGTAGATTATGAGCTGCTTTTTATATTTGCAGACAAGCTGGAATTTGTGGAGTGGGTGTTGTGTGCAAAACTGTTCCTTGGTGATGAAGTGCTGATAGGGTATTTATTTAGCGACTGCTGGAGAGAATGCTTGTTTCGCCATGCAGCTCCTGTTGGTAATTCTGTAAGCTCCACTAAGATCATTTCAGCAAGTATCAGTTGAGTGTTGGGAGTAATAGTGGTGTTTTCGCTGAACTTACTTCATGCGGTAGAATGGGAACACACTAGAACTGGCTTGTGGATCAATTAAGATCACGGCTTGTTCAGTTTCCATGTCAGTTTCTTACATCGAAGCCTTGTAGAAACACCCATCAACTCATTCCTCATTTCCGTTACTAATTCTGAAAAACTCGAAGGACACTTTTACTCCTATGTGACGGAAGGTCGTGTGTGTTAACCTCGTTGAAGCAGAAACTATTCTATCCAGCAAACTTTGGACAAGAAAGCCCATGCTCGTATTATCTCTAAGGTTAGATAGAAGACTATTTTTGCTTTCAATCGAACTGCAAGTTGTGATGAAGGTCATACTACGATTGTATTTAGCCACTGCTAGAAATAAGCTTCCGTGTGCTAGCGATGATGATTAATTGCTACCCAAGAATAAAACCAACCAATGTTCTAGGTGACTGATGAGAACGAATCCTCTTAATGAGCCACGTCTCAACGTGTAGTAACCAGTATATGATAACTAACAACTTGCAAGGGCAGCCGAAGAGTCGGTGACTTTGGAGTCGTAGAGTTAAGTTTTCCAAAACTCGGTGTGTGATGGGATTTGCTGCAGCTTCCAATGCGAACACTCCTGTGTACATTTTGCTATTATTTGACGTGGGCCTCGAACAAACAGGCATGACGAGCATCGTGGCTTCTAAATCGAGCTTGCCTACCCACGGTGTTCAACCACAGATGACCAAGCGACACCCGAAATATCATCACGGCTTGCACTTCTGCAGTTAAGAACAGGTCGAAAACAAGATCATTCATCAACACCAGACTCACCGCATCGCCACAACTACTTCTATGCTACTACTGATTATAGTAGATACTGGAGCTATGGGTCTTCTCTGATACGGTTTCCCTCTTTTGCTCGTGAAAACGTCGAGATCATTGATCATTGGTTGTTGTCACAACTTCAGGAGGAGGTGAGATTTCGAAGCAAGATTTAAAGTAAGAAAATCCGACACTGCAGACCACCTTCCGGACTATGTGTATTTCCCTATGCAAATTAAGTCTTAATGCAGTGTTACACAAGCGATGTTTGCTTTTAAATGCCACTAATGACTACATGAATTCGAAGATGGCCAGTACCATGGTCAAATATCTGCTGCAGGTCTTGAGATGTACCTTGCACCTGCTAATGACCTGCTGACCAACTCGAGGGAACTGCGGGGCCTGCCGGAGATATAGAACCAAAAAGAGGGACGTCATGGCTGATACAGGTTCAGGTGAGCAACTCTAGACCCAGGCCGCAGAAAGACAGTAACAACTAATTGTTTCTAGTAGCGACAATCTTTACACACCATAATGTCTGGAAACCCCGAAATCACAAAAGCGCTCATTTTAGGCTTATTGAAGCTGGACACGAAGGACCGAGCGAAAGCTTGTAGTCCTTAAGCTCTTCACTTCCATACATTCAACAAGATCACTCATTGGAAACAACAACAAATGTCGAACATGCTGGATTGCATTCCAAACCGTGGAAATAATATCAGGCCATATATAAGGCGCCGAGAGGACTTTACGAAGCCTAGAGTATTGTGCAAGAATCAGCGTGGTATCTCTATTCTCCCCGACCACTGGAAACGACTCCAGATCAAAATGTACAGGATTTAATAGCCCTTACGAACATTCGAGATTGATATGGATAAACGTCGACTCGGTGCTAAGAAGAAATTTGGTGATCAAAGCGGGCATATTGTGTCATCCAGAGTAAACTAGTCTTATCGAGACAAAGATCATCGCTCGACACCACATATCTCTATGTCGAAGTGCACAGATACGATATCAAGTTCGCGCAAAGCCCAAAAGATGTAGCACCACTTGATATCCATCTATCCTGAGCCTTCGGTCTTCCTGTTGGGATTTGTATAATCAGAATGGTCGCAAAGCTTAATACAGAACTTGGAAGTGTTATGGAAGGAGAACAGACGAAGAGGCTATGTGCTCGCATACAATATATGCAGATGCGCAAGCGAAGAATTGAAACTTTGTTGCCAAGAAATCATTAGGGCTGTGGCTGACTTGTGATTTTAGCCGTGGTAAAGATCTGCCTTAACTAAAGGCAACCTCTTATTAAGACTCCATTCTCCAAGCTTCAGAGTCACAGGAAACAATGCGAAAGGTTCATGTACAGAACTTGAAGAACATGAATTGGTCAGCTATGGTATCACAAACATAGAATGATACCACTTTTAAATTGGCGAAAAGACAAACATAGGAACGATACGCACAGACAAGCACAACATATTCGATATTGGAGTCCATGATTCCCTCCAGTCACACCCAACTACTCGAGCTCTTATATCGACGTGGTCAAAGAAAGAAGCATCGAGCTTCAGTGAGGTAATAAAAAAAAATAAACCACCTACCATTTGAATTAGGCGAAAATCGGATTACCCCACCACACCTTGTCTTCTAAGATAGTGAAAGGATGTCGCCATAAACAGCGAGAGCAGAATTAACAGGCAGATGATCATGGAAAGGCTGCCACAAATACCACAGCTGCCAGCTGCCCCTCACTGTCAATGTATGTGGGGTCATATCGGTATCGTGGACAGTGTGATAGCCAGTTTCACTTACAGCCTCGGAATATACCAAAACAAAAAGCAAATCGCATGACAAAGGATTTGCTTTTGGAAAAAGTTCACATGAAAATTTGAAGTCCATATTCTAAGCCGGACAGTGACTTTGTATCAAGAGCACGACCATTGTTTTGTTACGCGCTCTTAAGGAATCACACACATTCATCACATGTTGCACAACAACCAGCGACTCGTACACCAAATATCAGCAACCAAGGGAACAGGCTGATGCAGCCTTCTCCGCGAAGGCACATTGAGCTCCGAACAGGGATGTGTACCAAGACGACGACCGTTTGAATGGAGCCTCGTCCTTTGTCCAGGATCAGAATCATCAGCAGCCAACAAAGAAAGATTCGGATCGCGAAGGCGTTTGCCATTCGCGAGGTTCCATGAAGAAGACGACCACTCAATCCAATGACATTTATCCGACCCGATCCTGCAGATGACTGCTGACAGGATTTGTATGCGAAGAGTGCATGCTCTGAGAGGGAAATGTCGACATGGAGTAAGCACTTCGGATAAGCGATCATTCCATGAGAGAATGGGAGCCTATCTTCAGCAAGACGCTCCATCAGGCCATATATCGTATTTGTATCAGGAAGATATATAGCCAAATGAGCAGGTTGTACCACTTGGCTTTCTAGAACTGTTACATGGTGAAGGATTCTGTCTGACAAATACGTGTCTTGACATGATATCAGGCGTTCAACTCTGTACGTTGGAGATGGTGTTGTGAGGTTCATGTCATGCTCGTAATTTACCTTTAGTCCTAGTACGAGGATGATTCTCAGGAGGTCAATACGGTACCTAAGAAAGTTGGAAACGAAATGATGAGAGGGCAGATCCCAGGCTGTCTCGGGTGCGGAAGACGGAAGACGGCCTCTCACACTAAACAAGTGTCCCAGATTCGACCCAAAGATCCAAGCTTCCAAGCATCCAAGCATTTTCACTGATGGTTGGATCGCAACGACACGACGCCAATAAGAAAGTTGAGCTAATTTATCCCAAAAGCATGAAAAAGATACCGGATGCGACCAATCACGATATGAGTTGAGTACGATGTATTTCGACACAAAGGGTTTAGACTCTACCTGGACTTTGACGTGGGATTTGATGGTGATTATGGATTATGGATGATGATGGATTATGGATTATGAGGCGTGCAGGCTGCAGCCCCATGTCGATGTGCATGTCAGTGTGCATACTTACCCTGTCCATCTTTGTACTTGAGTGAGTATGTTCACTTCCAGGGAGCCAGGTTCACTTTTCATTCCTTGAAGTAACACGGGCCTCATCGACTGAGTACAGAGTACCACCACCACCACTGGCACCACCACCACTGGCACCACCCTCAAGACATGCACACCAAGAGTCTGCATTTCACCCACTCTCCACTCACACTCACTTCCTCACACCCAAGCCAACCAACAACATTGACAAGAGTGTGCCGCACAGTCACGCCAGATTTCCATGGTTCTCTTTTCTGCTTGCTTTTCTGCTGTTCCAACGGCAGGACCACTCAATCAATCAACACACCTTAGTTAATACCACTCCCTTCCTTCCCGATTCCACTTTCCAAACCCTGCAAGCGTTACTTTTAGCTTCACGCCCAGTTATGTCCAGTACTCGTACCCTGCAGGTCACTAGTCCTCATCCAGCAATATGATCCTTGTCAAGGACCCTCTCTTCGCTGTGCCAAGCAAGCCCGATACTCTCCGGGCTGAGGTAACCAGGTTCCCATCCAGAGTTCCAATCAGCTTCTAATCTTGGTCCACCCATCATCCCCCCCCAGTCGTCCCCCCCTCGCTCGGTCTCTCCCATCTTCCTGCACCGTCGACTCGAAAATCCCCCCCCCCCCGATTTCCCAATATTTCGCCCATCACTCATCACCCATCACCCATCACCCATCAATCACCCATCACCAACACCCAAACAACCACCTTTGTCACCACCACCGTCAACGACTCTCTTCGTCTTTCAACCTTTTCGTCTCTTCACCAGTACCGTACAGTACCAGGACCACTACCTTACCCCTTAGGAATCCGATTTCCATTTTTTAATTAACACTTGGATCGCATTCTCTCGCGCCTTCTTTCCATCTCCTTCATGACTCACTCTTTGTAACAACAAACCCTCTCCGTCGCGCTTTCTGTCCTTGATTCCCGGTCCTCCCGTCTCCCCATTCCTACTCAAGTTCCAGTTCCATACGGTCGGCCACCACCACCAACACCACCACCACCACCACCATTATTCTCACTCACACTTCACACGACAACGATCACGACCACAACAAACTTGCGCGCCACCACGGCAACATCTCATATTTACGATCTTTCAACCTGTACAATATTCTTCTCAACGCTTGTAATTGATTCTTCTTCTTGTACACCTTTTTCGACACGATTTCACCACGGGGCCATTGTTTCGCGGCATTTAAAGGGGGCCGTTGTTGTCGACGTCAGGACCCGCTAAAATTGCGACGCTTTGCGCTCGCTCCTAGATTCTGGATTCAGGCTCGTCGCAACCACTTTCTGGAAGCCTAATGATAGGGTTCGCCACAGTCGCCAAAGTTTGATCACGATATAGCGTCTGGTCGCATCCTATTTTATCTCTCACTCTTCGACCCTTTTTCTGCATGCGAATGTTTCGCTCATTTTCTTGGTACTCGGAATCCAAGGGATGCGAGAAAGTGGTCGATGGACAGAGGCAACACATCATGGCGCATGCCTCTCGGCCGGTGGTTGAGATAGTGGCAGGTGTCGCCGCCAAACGGAAACGAGAAGATTCCATCGAGCTAGCCCAGCCAACGCTAGAGACTCATGATGTAAAGAGAGTAAAGGCTGCCGTCTGGGATGAATCACCAACACCTGAGATCAAATCCAAGACTGAAGTCACCATGAAGAGTGAGAGGCGTGCTTCTCCTACTGACCCGAGTCGAGTAAGCGCGGCTATCGAATCTCACTTCAGTCTAGATATCTTGTTGAAGCACAGAGAGCTTCGTTTGATCGATCAAGAGCTCGCCAAATGTCAGGCTGCACTTGAACAACTTCGCCGTTGTCATCTTATTCCTTACCCAGTTTCACAGGGATCTACGGAATCGATGCTTAATGTTTTCAGCGGCGCTGGGCCTGCTCTCAGTCAAGGAGCAAATGTTCCAAAATGGGCACCTTCATATGGTGTCACTGATGGACCGTATGCAAGACACTATGCCAAGTGGCTGATTCCAGATCCCAGCTTTGATGGTGAACAGGTTGAATGGCACAGGAGTGTGGAAGGCTCACGTGCTAGCAAAACCATACCCGAAGGCCGTGCTACTAGACACAGCGTTGCTGAAGGAGTGACTTCAAGCAAATCCAGGTCTCAGCGAGGCATTGCAAGTCAGAAACTACAGGCTTTGCCCAGTGGCTACTCCCGTACAAAGGAGAAGCCTGGCCCTTGCGTGCTAAAGCGTGGAGATGGTCAAACTGTTAAGCTTGTATGTCTCGATTGTTCAAGGGAGGATTTCTCAAGTACGCAAGGTTTTATCAATCACTGCCGTATTCGCCATCATCGGGATTTCAAGAGTCACGAAGAGGCTGCGGTTGCTTGTGGACAACCTATCGAGGTTGATGAGGTTGGTGGTGTAGTTGGAGAAGAAAAGCCAGCACCCGTCGCTAGCGGTCTTGTTCACCCTATGGTCAGGAACGCTCCAATGACCAAGGAAGCTATGTCTGCTGTCATGTCTCGCATCAATGCTTCGTTGGAAATGCATAAGAATGGTGATCCTCGAGTACCACAAATCCCTACGAGTGCAAGTTCAACGCCAATGCCTGTCAAACCTAGTGCACCAAAGTTTGTCCAGTCTTCCAGCACACCTTTCTTATCTGAGCTATTGGGTAATCGTGGCTTCAACAGGGACTTGAATGAAATAGTTGGTGATGCGAAAAGTAAGGTTGAGGTGGATAGTGACTCCGAGTCTGAGGAATCTGAAGGTTTTCCTACTCCCACTCAGGAGACAATTCCAGGTCTTGATGGGTCAAATTCACCGATTTCGAAACCACCAATGCGAATTCCTGCTCGTGCTGGTGTATCCCCAGCTCCATTCGGTCGTCCTGCCAGCAGCAAAGGCTTATCGCCACGACCAACGCATGCTACTCCAGTCATCAACACGGCTGCTGCCAACCAAAATAGACTCGCCAACTGTATTATCTCAACACCTACTCTGCATGAGGCGATGGAGCTCCATTCGGTACCGGATTGTGATATTTCAATGATCGATCTTAGTCCTCATACCGTGACAAGCAACAAGCCACCTAGCTTGGTGAGCGATGATGGGGAATATGATGACGGTACCGATGCAGATCGTGAGTCTTCTGGAGATGAGGAGGACAGTGATGTCGCAGAAATCGACATTGAGGACGAGGCGATAGAGAAGGCGGTGCCGTTGGGTAGAGGCAATGAGGCAATGCGCATCCGTAAAGAGCACATTCGCAAGGAGCACCACAAGCATGTTACGTTCGTCAGTCCAGTCAAGGAACAGGAGCGGCGGGCATGAGTGGGAGGGGTTAGTTGGACTGTACGGAAATATCATGCACATTCTGATTCTTGTCGTGGAGGATGCCGTGATACTCATCTCTTCTATTTTTGTCGCTAGCGAATGTTGTTTAGAATTGTGTATGAGATAGACAAATATTACAACAATTTTGTGCGAATTTACATCATGGGTGTCTATGCATTTTCTGTGTGTGTGAGATGATTATCGTGAATGATGCTAGATAATGAGTCTACAGTAGAATGATCAGAGGTAATCTGCATTTATTAGTTGACGGAGCGAGGTGAGGTTGGTGATACAAACGCGCTGGCTTGGGCTCGGTTGGGTGCGTGGTTGCACAATAGCTATGTAGGTAGGGTAGCTAAATACACTTGGCGTAGTACATACAAATAAGGTAGGGTAGGAGGTACCTGACGATTCTCAACATTTTCAATAAATGTTTTATTTTTTTGGGGCTGCTTTCCTACCTAGATCTTCGTCTTCTTTTTTCCGGGGTATCTACGTATTTTTCCTAATGTGGGAGGATGAGATGGGTGAGTGAGTAAGTGAGTAAGTAAGTGAGTGAGTAAGTGAGTGAGTGAGTGAGTGTGTGAGTAAGTGAGTGAGTGAGTGTGTGGTGAATAATTGAGATGAATGGGTAGAAAAAGGAACAAACGCTATACTCATTACACTACACTACATTCATGGATGGAACGGTGATCTTTGAATTCGAATTCGAACTCGAATTTGACAACATGGTGATGGTAATGAGAACATACTTGTATACTTGGATATATGAGGGAGATGCGTGGGGGAGAAAATATATATATATATGTAGTTTGGTCGGGCGGGTAGTTCAGGTAATTCTAGGATGTAGATAGATGGTTGATTCAATAGCAAAACGACTAATATCAATCTAAATCTATCTACTCGAGTGAATACTCCGCTTGATATCCATGTTCGATTGTAAGGTTATGTGGTTGTGGAAACACTCACTTACTTACTCACTAGCTTGTTTGACTAATAAATGGGTAAAATACCCATCCGAGGTGAATCTAACAGATAGATGGGAGGAATGGATGGGGTAGGTGGTGAAGGAAAGATGGTTGATCAGTCGGTCTGGTGGAACATCAGGTACCCATTACCATCACTTAAGGCAGCTAGCTGGTCAAGTCGAGTTAAGAAAGACCTCGAGTGGATATTTCGCTCATTCGAATCCTTTTCTGTGAAATGTATTTTCTGCGTTTTAGCTTAATGCTTAGTGCAGGTAGAAGTAGAAGTCGACGCAAGATGGGTGCACTGGACTGGAGGGAGTGGATATGATGTATGACCTTAGATCCAAGGTAGATGATCCATCTTCCGTTTTATTGAGATTTGGGGAGAGAAAACACCTACCTACTTACCCACCTGGCTTGGAATGACTTCAATGATGAAAGCAATGCGAAAGGGAAGTGCTCGTTCCTTGACAATAAGTGACTAGCTTCTGAAGTCAAAAGGGTTATAGTTTATAGGTGCCAAATTGAATTTCGTTACATGACGTGATACCCGTTCATATTCAAAGATCAATGACTCTCGAGGTATAGATATTGTTCATCGTGGCTGGGACTGAGTTGCTCTGCTCTGTAGCTTTGAAGGATCTAGATAGCCTCCTACGTGAGGTTGAGGTTTGCTGTTTGTCCAAGGTCAGAGAGAGGTCGACGCGAGGTGGGATCCTCAAGGTTTTTACAAATGATACCAGACTAAAGAGATTGTAGATGGGAGCACAGGGGTAGGGAGGAGATGTTAATTATTGTGGATGTTGATCTGGGCGAGTTGGTAAGCTCGAATCTAGTTCGAAAAGTTGCAGATTCAGTAGTTGGATATGGTTAGATAGCTGAGTGACTTGGTGGTTTTAGGGCTGAAGTTGGTGTTTATTGATAGTGAGAAAAGATATCAACAGCATAAGTGCTGTGGAACAGTAGATTGAAAAAAAAAAAAAAATCATCATTTGCCTATACCAGGACATAAATATCGTATCATCTCCGCTTAGTAGTCCCAAACTCCCTCAAAATCCAAATATAGTTTCCAAGTCCTCTTCTGGTATTTCCACCCTCCTCTCTTCTTCATCTCCTTTCCTCACCTACCTAGACCACATCCCTGCACCACTTCCACTTCCCCTCTTCGCTTTCCCAAACCCAAAGCCCATCTCCTCATCTTCATCGTAACCCCTGTTCTCCCGTCCTCCCTTCGTCTTCGCGAGCGCCTCTTTCAAATCAGCATTCTCGCTCTCGAGCTGCTCGATGCGGAGCTCAAGGCCGTCCATTTGTTCTTCGGCACCAACGGTGAATTCTTCGATGATTTTGAAAAAGCGCCACAGACGCAGCACTACCACCAAGGAGGCAACTTCTTCGAGCACACCGTGCTAATATGAGAGGTTAATAGGTTTGGAGAGTAGGAGAAAGTGAAGACTTACCAATAGAACGTCAATGACGAAGCCAGCAATGATAATGATCGCATCAAATGTATGGAAGGCTGAATTGAAATAGCTAAAATGGTCTCATTAGCACACATAAAATTGTCGAAGAGAAGGGTAGGAAAAGAAGCGCGTAGGGCTGAGGGAGAGTGAGAAAGTAGATCTTGAGGTGCATATAGGGCTATCATCTAGAATTGCTAGTCACCCTCGTGGTATTTTCTACTAGGAAAATAAAATCATTGACTAAAAGTCAAATCCGATTATATGGAATGCTACTGAGTGTAAATAGAACACAAACTGCAATATGGTTTTTTTTAATAAAAAAAAAAGAAATAGGAAGACAAACCTCCAGCCAAAAGCCCAGACAGAGAGAATCAATTCAAACAAGAACATAAACGTGAATACAAATCCTGCTGTACCCAAACCATTTCTCACATCATCCCAAATAGGGCTCGTATCCTTCTCATCACATTGATAGAGGTTGATGATAATGTCTGCAAAGATACCGAGCAAATCACACGAGACAAGCGCAAGTACAGTATAGTGCTGAGCCCGAGAAGAGAGAAAAGCCCTCACGTTCCCTTGGCAAAAGTGATAGAATGTAATATAGCGAGCTGTTCGGTGTGCGACCGTCTCTGGGATCTCCGAATTGCTGTCGCTGTCGCTGGAGTTCGATGAGGCAATACTGACGGCTTTGGCTTTGGAACCATTTGAGGCACTGTAGGATGGGAGAAGGGGTTGGCTGGAGCTGGCATCAGGAGGCATTTTGGAAATTGCATGTGATGTTTGAAAGGACAAGAATATTTCAAGAACAAGAGAAGAAGCCTAGAACGCGTAGGACAAAAAGATAGAAGAGAGCATCAACTCCACTAGGAGGAAAGAAAACATGGGTGCATTGGAGATTGAACTGCGAGCTACGAGCTGTGATCTGATTACAGTATCTGCGACCGATTTTGTGGCGCCTTGCTCTTATCGCAAGCAATTGAGACCTTGCGACTCTGACATCCATTGTGATGTGATGTGGCTCAGGTTTGGGAGATATCTTTGCTTTTGTATGTCCATTGATTGGGTCGGATGCACCGAGATAGTTGCTGGTGGAAAGATAATATATATAGATGCGAGCAGCGGAAGCATTGAAAGGGGAAAATGAAGGTGTGGTGATGTTTATTTGTTTGGATACAAAGACTAAGTAAGGACTGAGGAGAAAGAAGGGATCTTCTTGGTCCGACAGCCTTGAGGATGGGGAAAGCTTGCAGTCTTGGCATTCGATATGACGAAGATGGTGCTTTGTGCTTGCAAGCGTGGGTAACACGGAACTTTGACAGCCTCGTCTGATGCCAAACATCAACATCCTCACTTTGCATCTGCCTTTGGCTACTAGACCATCAGCTTCACGGTAACACTGGTATGTCATTTCATATCATATCATTTCATTATCATGATTGTTACTGTATGGCGCTTGCTATATTCCTCTTAATCAGCTCTGATGTAATTGTTACCTTTGACAAGCCTGTGCATTTCAGATCATGAATTCACTTTTCCATCCATTGACAAGCTTCACCTTACCTAAACTTGGACTCTGGCTAACTTTCATTGGCCATATTCAAGCGACATCGACAGATAATTGTAATCTCGTCGTCGGCTGGCATTCACCACTCCTCCAACATTATTCTGCCTTCGCGCAAACTTTGTTTCTCACAGTAAAGATGGCGGACGTTATCCCCAAGAAAGAGGAAGACGTGATGGTGCAAGATGAGGAAGAAGAGGAGGAGGATGGAGAGGAGGTATGCGCAATTCAATCATACCATCTGCAGATGCGATCTAACTTTGCGCGCACAGGATGAGATATCAGCAATGAAGAGACGGGTTGCAGAGATGGAGGAGGAGGCGGCCAGGCTTCGTGAGATGCACACTGCTATCGAGCAGCAGAGTGCGGACCTGAGCGACAACAAGGAGGATGTTGATTCGCGCAGTATCTTCGTCGGCAATGTTGACTACTCCGCTTCACCAGAAGAGATTCAAGCACATTTCCAGAGCTGTGGTTCCATCAACCGAGTCACCATCCTGCTCGACAAGTTCACTGGCCAGCCAAAGGGGTTCGTTACACCATACCCATAACTACACACCTTCGCTTTGAAGCCGCTTGCGACTTGGCATAGCCAAAAGGAGAAGCGAGATTCACATGGTGTTTTTTTCAAGAATCATTTATTGATCAACGCTGCCTGGCAAGAGATGGGTGCTAATTTGGACGATGCAGGTATGCGTATGTGGAGTTCTCGGAGCCAAGTGCTGTGCCTGCGGCTATTGCCATGAACGAGACAGAATTCCATGAGCGTCCATTGAAGGTTTGCATTCTCAAGTCCTTTTTGTATATATATAATCTAATTTATAAATAGGTCACACCAAAGCGAACAAATGTTCCAGGTATGAACCGTGGTGGCTACAGAGGCAGAGGAGGCCCGGGTGGTTACAGAGGACGTGGTGGTAGAGGACGTGGTGAAGGCTTTCCCCCAAGAGGTGGCGCTTACGCCCCAAGAGGAGCTCCTGGAGGCTATCGAGGCGGATATAGAGGTGGCTATCGAGGACGAGGCTATTCTCCTTACTAAGTGGTTCCTTGATAGTACACCTAGAGCACAGCATTCCCGTGACTCGGCTGAAGGCTGTGGTTTTGATGAGCAATAGGCGGTTGGAAAGAGTACGATAGCAGGGTGGGATCTGGCCAGGGAGCTCATGGCATTCATGCGGTTGGGACCAAACAAAAAAGGCGGCAAAATCTTGATGGACAGAATAACGTCCATCCCTACGTGCCGGAACGACTTCATGGTTTGGAGGTCTTAAATCCCCACCACATAAATTTATAAAGTTACAATTAGTTTGCTATTATTCTTTAGGTATTTGTCTACAAGGGCACGACTTCTAGATAAAACATACTATAATTTGGCTATACTATTAATCATTCTGTTGAGAGCATCCAAAACTGTTATAACTATTACTCCCTGTTTTATTATGGCTATCAACCTGTTACCGGAATTCGGGGCTATAATATAGAACTTTTATTAACTTTAAATATTACTCCAAAACTTGGAGACACAAAGTACACCGGAACCAACTTGCCGGATTTATCCGGACAAAGTGGGAGATGTACATAATGCCAAGCACTTAATAAGCGAAGCAGGGTTCAAATTATCGTCTGTATAACTTAATTACGGTAATTTAATATCATCACTTGCCAAGCATGCGGCTGTTCAAGGCTGTGGCTGACCTTTGTGTTATCCACTTTCCTTAGATACTATATACTGTAGCGCAACTGTACATCCCAGGCAACGAAGGACGGACAGGTTCTACCACTCATCACGACACTGCACATCTGAGCGACAAGTTATGGCTTGACCGCGTATGAGGGTTAAGTGGCGTAGACAACTAGCCATAGGCTTCTGCAGTGACTGCCTGGCGGTTGGTTGGCCTCACGCACTTGCGACGATGCACAACGATGCTGCCATTTCCAACGAGGCTGCAATCAGCTGAGACGACATGAGCGCCTCAACCCAACATCCTCTCCCAACTTGTTGACGACTTCGCACGTATGCCGACTCAGATACTTTACATTTACTGAGAACTGGTTCCTTGAGCCGTCTCGATGCCAGTGAAATGATACGCCTACTTCTATACAACAATGATGGCGAGTTCAGCCTGACCACGTTCTTTGCTGATAAGATTCCCCGATATGCTATACTATCGCATACATGGGAAGCGGAGGAGGTGACTTTTGATGATATGCGAGATGGCACCGGCACAAAGAAGGCTGGCTATAAGAAGATACGGTTCTGCGGAGAACAGGCTATGCGTGATGGCTTCGAATACTTTTGGGTGGACACATGCTGCATCGACAAATCGAGCAGCGCTGAGCTTACAGAGGCCATCAACTCCATGTTCCGCTGGTACCGCGAAGCAACTAAATGCTACGTCTATCTATCAGATGTTTCGAGAGCTGCCGTTGACAATAGTGATCAGTCTTATGAGCAGCACTGGGAAGCAGCATTTCGACTAAGCAGATGGTTTACTCGAGGCTGGACCCTTCAAGAGCTGATTGCTCCCACATTAGTTGAATTCTTCTCCAAAGAGTGGGAGCAACTGGGCAACAAGGTATCCTTAGAGCAACTAATCTGCGAGATAACAGGCATTTCGGTTAAGGCTCTTCGTGGAAGCCCTTTGTCTGATTTTAGCATTACTGAGAGAATGTCATGGGCTGAACGACGTGAGACTACTTGTAAGGAAGACCAAGCATACTCATTACTTGGCATTTTCGACGTCTACATGCCACTTATCTATGGCGAAGGGAAAGAGCATGCGACCAAACGACTTCGAGAGATAATTGAGCATTCAAAAGGTTGGTATATAATCTCTTTTAACATATTTCTTTCTGTCGATGCTAGCGCTAATTGTCAAGCTAGGACTCGATTCGAACTTACTTGAAACTTTACCGTACACTGCTGAAGCACTATTCAATTCATATGCAAATCAAGATTCGCCCACTTGCCTCCCGAATACTAGAGTTGACCTTCTTAAGGAGATATACAACTGGGTGGATAGCGAAGATGAGCGGTGCATCTTCTGGCTTAATGGTTTAGCCGGTACTGGGAAATCGACAATTGCTCGGACCGTCGCCCGGAGATACTTTGAACAAAAGCGCCTCGGCGCCAGCTTTTTCTTCTCTAGAGGCGGTGGAGACGTTGGCCATGCTGGTAAATTCTTCACAAGTATTGCCGTACAGTTTGCGTATAACGCACCCTCGATTCGACAACACATTTCGGAAGCTGCTAAAGAGCAGATTGATGTTGCAAACCATTCTCTCCATGACCAGTGGCGCCAACTCGTCCTCCGTCCATTGTTGAGGTTAGACAAGCGCTTATCTCCGACTTCCTATCTGCTTATTGTTGATGCCCTGGACGAGTGTGACAACGACGACCATATTCGCACAATTCTGAAGCTTCTAGCTGAAGTTCAATCGTTAACGACGGTACGACTTCGAGTCCTTTTGACGAGCAGACCAGAAGTGCCAATTCGACACGGCATATGCGCTATCCCACAACCTAAACACCAGGACTTTATACTCCACAACATACAACCAACGATCGTTAACCATGATATCTGTCTCTTCCTAGAGCACAATCTAGGGATAATCGGGCGGGAGTGGAGTCTTGGACCTAAATGGCCAGGTGAGGAGGTTCTGAGACAGCTTGTTCTTTATGCTAGTGGTCTCTTTATCTGGGCAGCAACAGTATGTCGATTTATCCGTGAAGGGAGACGATTCGCTCGCAAGAGACTAGATATGATACTCCAGGGTAGCAGCAGCGCTGCTACCGCACCAGAGAAGCACCTCAACGAGATCTATGTTGCTGTTCTCAAACACTCTATCTCTTCAAACTATACAGTCGAAGAAAAGGAAGAGCTAGGTAGAATACTAAAACACACTCTTGGAAGTATAGTAGTCTTGCTTTCACCTCTTTCTACCCTTTCGTTAAGCAGGCTACTGCATCTCCAAAAGGAGGAGATTGATCAGACACTTGAGGATCTTTATGCGATCCTTGATATTCCTAAGGACTCCACCCGCCCACTCCGCCTACACCATCCTTCGTTTCGCGACTTCCTCCTTAATGAAGATCGATGTGGTGATTTTTGGGTAGATGAAAAGCAAGCACATGAGGTATTAGCTTTTAGCTGCATCCAGCTAATGTCCCTGACACTTAAGAAAGATATCTGCAAAATACATGCACCTGGTAGTCAAGCCAGCCAAATTGAGAGCAGTCATGTTCAGAAATACCTTCCATCCGAAATTCAATATGCATGCCTATACTGGGTACAGCATCTACAAAGGAGTGGTGCTCAGCTTTGGGATAATGATCAGGTCCATCAATTCCTTCAATCACACGTCCTTCACTGGCTTGAGGCCCTCAGCTGGATCGGGAAGATTTCAGACGGAATTGTTGCAATACTCTCCTTTGAAGCACTTCTTTCAGTAAGTCTACTTGTAATATACTCCAAAAATTTGACTAATCTATACCAAGGTTACTAAAAGTCCTAATTTATACGCCCTTGTCTATGACATAAAGCGATTTGCCTTATACAACCGGTCCATAGTTGAACAATACCCCCTACAACTATATTGTTCGGCTCTTATCTTTGTACCAGAGAAGAGTATTGTTCGAGAAACATTTAAAAAATGTATTCCATCTTGGATCCAGATAAAGTCAAAGATGCCAGAATATTGGAACGCAGCGCTGCAGACGCTCGAGGGCCACTCTAGCTATGTCAGTTCGGTCGCCTTCTCTCCTAACGGCAAGCAGGTCGTCTCTGGATCTTACGATACGACAGTACGGCTCTGGGACGCTGCTATAGGAGCTGCGCTGCAGACGCTCGAGGGCTACTCTAGCTATGTCACTTCGGTCGCCTTCTCTCCTGACGGCAAGCAGGTCGTCTCTGGATCTGACGATACGACAGTGCGGCTCTGGGACGCTGCTATAGGAGCAGCGCTACAGACGCTCGAGGGCCACTCTAGCTCTGTCAGTTCGGTCGCCTTCTCTCCTAACGGCAAGCAGGTCGTCTCTGGATCTTACGATACGACAGTGCGGCTCTGGGACGCTGCTACAGGAGCTGCGCTGCAGACGCTCGAGGGCCACTCTAGCTATGTCACTTCGGTCGCCTTCTCTCTTGACGGCAAGCAGGTCGTCTCTGGATCTTACGATACGACAGTGCGGCTCTGGGACGCTGCTACAGGAGCAGCGCTGCAGACGCTCGAGGGCCACTCTAGCTTTGTTAGTTCGGTCGCCTTCTCTCCTGACGGCAAGCAGGTCGTCTCTGGATCTAACGATACGACAGTGCGGCTCTGGGACGCTGCTACAGGAGCTGCGCTGCAGACGCTCGAGGGCCACTCTAGCTATGTCACTTCGGTCGCCTTCTCTCTTGACGGCAAGCAGGTCGTCTCTGGATCTTACGATACGACAGTACGGCTCTGGGACGCTGCTACAGGAGCAGCGCTGCAGACGCTCGAGGGCCACTCTAGCTCTGTTAGTTCGGTCGCCTTCTCTTCTAACGGCAAGCAGGTCGTCTCTGGATCTTACGATACGACAGTGCGGCTCTGGGACGCTGCTACAGGAGCTGCGCTGCAGACGCTCGAGGGCCACTCTAGCTCTGTCAGTTCGGTCGCCTTCTCTCCTAACGGCAAGCAGGTCGTCTCTGGATCTTACGATACGACAGTGCGGCTCTAGGACGCTGCTATAGGAGCAGCGCTGCAGACGCTCGAGGGCCACTCTAGCTATGTTACTTCGGTCGCCTTCTCTCCTGACGGCAAGCAGGTCGTCTCTGGATCTAACGATACGACAGTGCGGCTCTGGGACGCTGCTATAGGAGCAGCGCTACAGACGCTCGAGGGCCACTCTAGCTCTGTCAGTTCGGTCGCCTTCTCTCCTGACGGCAAGCAGGTCGTCTCTGGATCTTACGATACGACAGTGCGGCTCTGGGACGCTGCTACAGGAGCAGCGCTGCAGACGCTCGAGGGCCACTCTAGCTATATCACTTCGGTCGCCTTCTCTCTTGACGGCAAGCAGGTCGTCTCTGGATCTTACGATACGACAGTACGGCTCTGGGACGCTGCTACAGGAGCAGCGCTGCAGACGCTCGAGGGCCACTCTAGCTCTGTTAGTTCGGTCGCCTTCTCTTCTAACGGCAAGCAGGTCGTCTCTAGATCTGACGATACGACAGTACGGCTCTGGGACGCTGCTACAGGAGCAGCGCTGCAGACGCTCGAGGGCCACTCTAGCTATGTTACTTCGGTCGCCTTCTCCCCTAACAATAATATACTACCTACTTTACATATATCTAATGATTGGGTAGTAAAAGGTAAAGAGAATATTCTCTGGCTACCTCCCGATTACCGATCTACATGTGAAGCTATTTGGGATCAAACGATTATTTTAGGACACTCATCAGGGAGACTTTCATTTCTTCAGTTTAGACAAGGACCAAAGCTTATGGTATAGAACTAGTATATAGTAAAGCTTGTACTGTATTATTAATATAATATCTCTCTTTCTTTCTAATCTCTATTTCATAGAGGGTTCAAGGGGAGCGCGTAACTTTATAGTAGTTAATAATTGCCACTTGGTTTCTAGAATCTTTTAGATTATACTATATAGAGTACAGTATAACAAAACGATAGATTAATAATAGTTAAGTAATCTTTTCAAGTAGCTATTAGTAGCATTAGGCATTGTCGCTAATCTAGTATTTACTCGCTGTTAGTTAAAGCCATATCCTCCCGCTAGCTAGAGTCCTGAACAGCCACAAGCTTGGCAAATAATTACTCAAGTAAAACTATTCTACTGGTGGTAGTTATTATTACTAACTTATAATCCTTTTAACTACTGTATTAGTAGTACAGTATTAGACTTTATCGCTAATCTAGTATTCAATCGCTATTGGTTAAGAAACATACTTTTTTTTTCCGGCACAAAGGGTTTTCCGTTACGTAGGGATGGACATTAGTATGGTTAGTGGACATGGCAGGCGGATACACCATTAGTCACTAGACGAGGCGTTAGGAAATGAGCGAGAGCATTTCATCACGACTGCAAATCTGTTGTGTCATGACCAATGAATTACATTTCAAGGAGGAGTCAGTGAGAATTTCGCCTCTTGAAATCCATACCTTGTCTCAATGTGATTTGTCATGGCATTGTGGCTAGAGAAGGAGAATACCTATGATTTTAATGAATCAGTTCACTTGTCACACAGAAATTGAGATTTACTATTCCTGCATTCTGACAGGTCAATTGCTATTGAAGTCTTTACACGCAATTATATACGGCCTCGGAATAACGAGGGCATTGGATTTAGAAAATAATTACAACAATCATATTCAGATGATTTGACAAAGGATACTTGCTCCGTCTCTTGGAACAGGCGTAAGAACTGCAAAAAGTCTTACCTCAACTGCTTGGTCATAATTTGTAACAGTGTATCATTAAAACTAGTCATAGATATGTTCCAGTGTAATCATAATGATTTCGATTATAAAAAGGACCAAATGTGCTACAATCAAGTCACCGATGAGCCTATTTTTATACTGCCCTACATCATTGGTGCCTTGAATGGATTCCAGACAATCCAGGCCATTTTAGCGGGGATCACTTTGACTTTGCCGCAGAAACCATTACCACCATCACGAAACTCCAACCATTGATGCAATAAACCAAGATCGTAACTTGCAATACTACGCTCCTTGAGCTCTTGCATCTGTAGGGCAGGCCCAGATTGACAGACACTCTTTGTCAGACCTTGTGGTTGCAGCAGCGCCTCTCGAACCTGCACAGCCCCGTTTCCGCGCCTTGAGTTGACGACCACTCTTGCGTCGGCCCTCTAATCCCAGGAACATCAAACTACTCCGAAATCACATCTAGGAGCCTTCTATCATTGAAGTTATCCTAAAGACATCGCCATTGTTGGCGGATCTTCACGATGGCTGGTAGTAGTAGCAGGATGGATTCAAGTCTTCCGGCGTAAGTGGCCTCGGTGTGGTGCAGCACTATCAACGACCTTCACTAACAGCTCTATAGGCAACCTAATCTGCGATTGACCAGTACGCCATTACCAACTAAGAACACGAAAGCCATGCTAACATCTTGAAGTAATTGCGGCAGATGGTTTATACAAGCGCGATGTCTTCAGTGTGTATATATGTTCAAGTGCGGGACCAAATACTGATAGCCTCATTCAGGATTCCCCGACCCATTTGCAGTGGCGACTGTAGGCGGCGAACAAACCAAGACCACGACTGTTATCAAGCGAACGCTGAACCCATACTGGAATGAGGTTTTCGATTTGTGAGCATGGCATGAGGGAGAAAAGCAAACAATATACTGATTCGGGGCGTTAGGCGTGTGACAGAGGATAGCATCCTGGCGGTACAAATCTTTGACCAAAAGAAATTCAAGAAGAAGGACCAAGGGTTCTTAGGTGTTATAAACATCCGAGTTGGTGATGTAGTGGACTTCGGGACTGTACATGATGGTAAGTTTGTTACCGAGTCGAGCTCTCGAGCTGCTTCCAAACTGGTACAAGAAACTAACTATTGATTCATAGAAATGCTCACTCGAGATCTGAAAAAATCTACTGATAATTTGGTTGTACATGGAAAGCTTATTGTTAACCTATCAACTAATATGACCGGACCTACACGCAACAATGCTCCTCCACCGAACCGCCCCTCAATGAATACCCCGCAAGGCTCTACAATGTCTGGCTTCGCACAGGGCGCACCTACTTCCAACCACTCACCATCACCACCCGGTGTTGTACTGGCGAATGGCTCGATGTCTTCTGGTCCAACACCTGGGCATGCACCCGCTGCTGGCAGCGCTGGCACGGCCCCTACTGGTCAACCTCCGAGTGCAAATGGACCCCCGAGAAACGCAGCAACCTTCAGTTCGTTCGAGGATGCTCAAGGGAGACTGCCGGCTGGATGGGAGCGTCGTGAGGACAACCTGGGTAGGACATATTATGTCGATCACAATACTCGTTCAACAAGCTGGAACAGGCCTTCCGCTGAAGGAACAGCTGCAACACAACGAATAGAACGTGACGCAAATACCGCCGTAGAGCGAGCTAGGCATCAGAACAGGACACTTCCTGAGGACCGAACTGGTGCCAACTCCCCAAATCTTCCACCCCCAGTGGCCGCCCCTCAACAGCCTACAACTGCAGCAGCAGCCAATGCGGTTGCAACTGGAGTGACCACCGCAGGTACGGGCGAGCTTCCACCACTTTGGGAGCAAAGACATACACCTGAAGGACGGCCGTATTTCGTTGATCACAACACAAGGACAACAACCTGGGTGGATCCGAGACGCCAGCAGTACATCAGGATGTATGGTGGGCAGAATGCTGGCGCGAACTCGATACAGCAACAGCCAGTCTCTCAACTTGGTCCACTTCCAAGTGGTTGGGAAATGAGATTGACAAACACAGCAAGAGTATACTTCGTTGATCACAACACCAAAACCACTACTTGGGACGATCCTCGTCTTCCTTCTTCCTTGGATCAGAACGTTCCGCAATACAAGCGTGACTTCAGAAGGAAGCTTATCTACTTCCGCTCGCAACCCGCTCTCCGTATTCTTTCTGGTCAATGTCACGTTAAGGTTCGCCGGTCCCATATCTTTGAGGATTCTTATGCCGAGATCATGAGGCAGTCAGCGACAGATCTTAAGAAACGACTGATGATCAAGTTTGATGGTGAAGACGGTCTGGATTACGGTGGACTTTCTAGAGAATTCTTCTTCCTCCTGTCTCACGAGATGTTCAACCCTTTCTATTGTTTATTCGAATACTCAGCGCACGACAATTACACACTTCAGATCAACCCTCACTCTGGCATTAACCCCGAACATCTCAACTACTTTAAGTTTATTGGCCGTGTTGTTGGTCTTGCCATTTTCCACCGACGTTTCCTCGATGCATTTTTCATTGGAGCACTGTATAAGATGATGCTTAATAAAGCTGTAGCGCTGTCAGATATGGAGGGTGTAGATGCAGATTTCCATCGTTCTCTCCAATGGATGCTTGACAACCCAATTGAGGGTGTTCTTGATCAGACATTTTCTACGGAAGACGAGCGATTTGGGCAGACCAACGTTGAAGACCTGAAGCCTGGTGGACGCGACATTGAGGTTACGGATGAGAACAAGAAGGAATATGTCGATCTGATGGTCAAGTGGAGAATCCAAAAGAGAATCGATGAACAATTCCAAGCTTTCATCACCGGCTTTCACGAACTCATCCCAGCCGAGCTTGTCAACGTATTTGACGAGAGAGAGTTGGAGTTGTTGATTGGTGGCATTGCCGAGATCGATGTTGAGGACTGGAAGAAGCACACCGATTATAGAGGTTACACAGAGTCTGACGAGGTCATTAAATTCTTCTGGCAGACAATCAGGAGTTGGGACGGAGAACAAAAGTCTCGTTTATTGCAATTTGCCACTGGAACTTCACGTATTCCGGTCAACGGATTCAAGGATCTCCAAGGAAGTGACGGACCGAGAAGGTTCACGATTGAGAAGGCGGGCGAGATGAACAATTTGCCCAAGTCTCACACATGGTAAGTCATGGATATTCCCCACCCATAGGTCAATGCTAACCAAGACAGCTTTAACCGACTTGATCTACCTCCATACAAGTCGCTCGAGGCGCTACAAACGAAATTGACGATGGCAGTAGAAGAGACGATGGGTTTTGGACAGGAGTAATGAATGAACTATATTTCTTTGTCCAACATGGTGTTTTTGTTTCTACGTTTCTAAAGAGCAGAAGGGAGGAAGCGATTCTTGGGAAGGTGGGCCAATCCCCGAGTTTGGGATTTGCATAGTCATCTTTATCAATCGACAGTGATTGAAGCCTCACAATATGTACCTAACGAGTTTTATAGCCAAAAGAAAAATTTTGGTCCTCACCACGACCTTCAGTGGATTGAGATATTCACATGAAGGGTTTTCTTTTTCCTAGTGGCGAGGTTATGGAGTAAGATTAGTGGTGTTCAGGGAAATGATATTTGTGTTTTCTATTTGCAAGCTTCCCTTTGGTACACCGAATGACCTTTGCATCGTCGAGATTGAAATTGAAATTCGAGTGGTGAGTTCGCTGCAGTTTGAAGATGTTCCTCTGGTTGATTTTTGATTTTTGAGGCTCATGCCTCTCTATCGGAGAAGATGTCCCTTTTGGATTTTTGGTACAGATGCAGCTGAGCATCCTGGCTCATCTGGCTCACATTGGCTCACTTGTGGAAGGGTTCAAGGGGCTGAATTAAGCATGATGAGCTAAAATGGGTTGGTGGGCATCGTGGCGTCCGGGACCCCTCGTCTTTGTGGAGCTTTGTGGAGAGTTGGAAGCTTCGAATTTGTTTATGGGGTGGAAATTAGTGCATCAAAAAAATAAATAATAAATTTGTTGTGGAAACCCGGTGCTCATCAATGACTGAATGCGTCGAGTGGACGGACGTCTTAGATCTGGTTTGCATTGTTTATTTGGGTTGGGATCTTGGAGGGAGGGGAAGAAGCAATGCTTGCTTGCTTGCTTGCTTGCTTGCTTGCTTGACAGCTTGACAGGTCGTTGGGGATAGAGAGATATGGAGGTAGATGGTAAGGTAGGCAAGTAAAGGGCATGGATACGAGGATACTAAACTAGGTTCTGAGGTGCAGATGAATGAATGCAAAGCTACCTTCGTATACTACCTGTATGGGTATGTGGTACGGCATTCTGCTTTCGTGGTTACGAGGTCAATTGTCCAATCATCGTTCATATGTCTCCGTACCGAGGACACCAACCCACCAAAAGGGGGGGGGGGGGTCGGATGGAAATATTTATGGAAGCATAAACATCACAACATGAACATAACATGAACATAACACAAACAACCACATAACCACATAACCACATAACCACATAACCACATAACCACACCTTAGCATAACTAACTAAAGCACAACCATAATTCACGACACACACAAACACACACACACAAACACACACACACACACCAGCAAGCCCAAGCCCCAAGCATAAAATACAAAACACAAAACACAAAGCACAAAAGCACAAAGCACAACATCACGCTTGTACCAAATGTACCTTTAATCATAAATAATACCACTAATACCACTAATACCAGAATGTCTCACGCATGATCTCCCTTCTCAGGGATCCGAGTGGATCGAGCTGCTTCTAGCGACCTCATGCCATCTTAGACAGGTCTAAAGCCTTTGTGTTAGGGGGGAGATTTGCGCGTGTTTTGTTATTTTTTATTTTCGTTCGTGCGAGATCTCCATTACCTTATATTGGTACTCCCCCCTCTAGTTCCCACTTCCTCCTACTGCTGTTCGTCGTTGATATTATTAGTCTGTTAATTTACCCGTCACTCTTTGATACCATACACACAAGTTACATTCCTCACCTTCAACCAGCTCCAATCTCACAAAGCTTCCATCTTGAACTTCTTCACGACACCTTCATACCCAAAACAAACAAACAGCAATCATGCAGCTCACTCTCGCTCTCGCTGGTCTCTTGACCCTCGCATCCGCACAGTCTTTCTCCATGGCACCTTCGACTTCCTCAGCTTGTGCTGCTCAGCCAGTCTTGGAGTCTTGCCTGGCTAGCACCCAAGCCATCGTGAAGAGCTGTGCCTCGACCGATTACAACTGCTTGTGCTCCAAGTGGACTGATGTCTTGACGTACGTCTTGCACCTTTCTCCATTCAATATTCAATCTCCCTCCCACCCAAAACCAAGTAACTAACAAGTCCTCCCCCCAAAACAGCTGCTTCAACCAATGCCCCTCCGATGTCCGCGGCGCCGCAGTCCTCTCCTCCCAAAAGACCTACTGCAGCAACGCCTCCGCCTACCCATCCCCCACCACGTCCGCCATCTCGGCCGCCGTATCCTCCGCCTACTCGGCCCCAACCACAGGCTCCACCAGCGCCGCCTCCGCCGTGACTGGCAGCAGCGCCACAGCCAAGGCCGCGAGCAGCACTGCCAGCGGAAGCCAGACCAGCTCTGCGGCTGCTGGAAGCTCGACGGCCAAGAGCGGTGCCGCAAGGAGGGAGGTCGTTGCTGGTAGTGGGTTGGTCTTGGGCATGGTTGGATTTTTGGGCGCTGTTTTGTAGGTGGGGAGACTTGATGATGGGAGGTTTGGGGTTATGGCATGTGGGATCGGAGGATTGAGCGAGGGATTTGCTACGAGGTTTGAGGATGGATCTCAGCGTTGAGCGTGGCGAATGTAGTCCATGCGTGTTTGTTTGCTTGGGATGCATGGAGTAATGCTTTGGTGTAATCTTCGTTTTTAATACCGTAAATAGTTTGGCTTCTTGGGCACAATCAAATTGATACCAAGGGAACTTCCAAACATTTTGATTGTCCAGACTATAGGCAGACCAAATCCGTCTTCGTCAAAGCCCTAGTGGGCGTACAACGTCCAAACCAAGCAAGTATTTGAAGGATGCTTTCCTTGATCTTTTTGTTTGATTTTATATAATCTTTCCGATGTGTATGAGATCTAAGCACAGGCCAAATTGTTACAGAAGAGTAAACGGTGCTGGTCATCTGGGTTACCTAGAAGCCACATGACCTATTTCTGCTACCTACATCACGAGAAAGTGTTGATATTATTTCAAAGAATGCCTTGCATGTTAACATTCTTAAAAAAACAGAGTCTGAACTGCATCTTATACATTTGTCCTTTCTACTCTAGTAACAATACTCTGGCATAGTATATCACATGGCACAATACTAAGCTGTGAGACAGCTGCCTCCAGAGATAATGACCTAAGTGTGTGCATCTCGGAACACGAAGCTGAGCTGTGAGACAACACGGTTCTATCAATAGTAAGTCTACGTTGTACTACAGTAAGACATTTCTTGCGAAGTATGCCTCGCCCTTCGTACATGAGGGGTCATCCTGCTTATAGCGAGGCCATACCAGTTTACACTATGCAAAAACTAGCCTCACGATGGGGATTCCATATCGCTCACCAGTCTCACTGATTAAGTTCAAAGGAGCAAAAAGGGACATTGCATTCGCCGGTACTCTCATTGTCGCGCCCATGTTAATCTTCTCCATAAGTCTCCTCGTTCTCGTCCAAAAGAATCTAGTCCAAGAAAACGCTCACTTCCTAGGCAAGAGCGATTCGAGTTTTCCGGTGTTAGCACTTGCAGATAAATCAGTTTATCATGTCACTCTTTCAGCTGGAACAATGTCATTTATATCCTCGTGGTCAAGCACGATCGCGCTGGCACTCGTTGGATATGCGATGCTGCTACTCTCGTACCCAATTGCGAGGTTATTTGAGAATCAATCTCGTTCCGACCGCACTGATACGCTTCCTACCCCTTTCCAACTGGGTCTGCTGCTCACCTTCATCAATAGTGGCCCTACAAGGTCCCTATGGGAATGGTCGAAGTATCGATGGGGTTGGACGAAGCGGAGGCAATATTTGGCCTCGCCGTTGGTAACGCTTGCGGTTTGCACATGCACTGTCGCAGTTATGCTTGGGCGAGTGGCAGCACCTCGAGCCCGTAGCTGTTTATGCTAACACTTACAGTTCTTTCATTTTGATATCAGACACCTGGCTCCACCTCAGCTTGGATACGATTGAGTTTGTAAGGATATCCAATCAAGAGTTGGGTGGCCCCTTGTACAGTAGGGGGATCATTCCTGGCTGCATCAACGAGAGCCACCCATACTTAGACGTCGACTTCTCCAAAAGATACTGTATTATTCCGGGAAATTTTGGAGTGGCCCCGAGACTAGCAAATGCCCAAAAGGCCATACAAGTAATCAATAATGTTTCGACAGAACACACAGTTGCTACTGTGGTCAACCAATACCAATCAACAAACTACACTTACGCGTTTCTCGCTGCCCCCGAGCTCTTGGTTGCCGCTGGGAAGGAAGATTTCCAGGCCATCAGCATCGGAGCCTACACAACCTGTCGGCCAAACAGCAAGTTCTGCAACCTGAGAGCCAACGGACTTGGAAACATTACCTACGACTGCCCTAATGCTGCATCACGGAGTAGAAACGGGAGCGTTACAGATGACTGGAGTTTTGGCGTCGCCCAGCTCGGGGTACGTATTTCAACCCTCTAACCTATGACACCGCCATGTTCCTCAAAGACAACTGGGCCAGTCCCCTGCGATCCGATCCAAATGTTGCCTTTGAACAGAACGGATACATGGGCTTCGTACTGCTCTGTGCGACTTCTATTGTGGATATCGAATACACCTTCAACAATGGCAATTTAAGCCTGTTTGTGCAATCGAACACCAATACATCGGTTGGCCAAATGATCATGTCTCCCTGGATCTGGACTGAAACCCGATTTATTCCCTTGCAACAGCAAGTACAGCTTGCAGTCATGAGATCCTCCATCCAAACAATGGCAGACGACGACGCGCTCGCCATAAGTAAGATCACCATCGGCATGGCCTCCACAGTCATGATCTCGACCCCAACGAAGTACCACCAAAATCGCACTGCAACCCTCGCCACTGTTGTGCCTAAGGCGTCGCTGTATGCCTTGGTCGCTTCAAATCTACTGATGGCGCTGTGCGGGCTTGTGCTTGCAGGCTTCGCATGGTCGTCATTAGATGGAGAGGGGAGAGTCCGCGGGGTCCAGGCGCGATTGGGATTTAATGGCTTGCTAGTTGAGTTGTTTGAATGTGGGAATGGGGTTGGGAGCGACGGGGTTGTGGAGGGGATTGAAGATTTGTTTGAGGAGCGGAATGGGGATGTAGGCGGAGACGGGAAAAAGACGATTGCGGTGCTGGAGCGCGAAGGGATGCTGACGTTTGTGGCGAATATGTAGACGATACATACAGTAGACTTCGAAATCGGCTTTGTATTAGGGATGTTGACTGATTATTAATTTTAGCTAAATATTAAGGCTCATGGCACGATGTGTCGCTAGCTATGGGCATGACTTTAAGCGAGCACAAGGATTGGTACGTACCTATAGAATGTAGGTCCATACTAACAATCATTCATTGTTCTAACTGAAGCTAATTCCGAATTCTACTGTATCCTAAAATTCTATCTATCTATATTACCGTCTTCGACAGTAACGACTTTTAACAGCCTCGTTTCCATACCGTAACTGATTAACAACATACCTTGAAGAGAGTTTCCATATGGCTATTTGGCCTGGTGACTATTGCAATGGTCTTGTCGAGAATAGAAATACACAAGTCCTCTATTCTTTTGGGAACCTCCCGTTGGACTCTGAAGCGCCCCCGAATGGGAGCCTCTATAAAACCAAGCGTGCAAGAGCGTGAAGGCCCCGAAGCGGTCAAATTCATCATCGCTAAAAACGGAAATATGGCTAAATAGAACTTGGAGAATGAGGGCTTGAATGTGCTCAATTACCATGCACACTGAAAAGATACACGAATCGAACACCTTAGAGACGGTTTCTTTAAAATAATCACAATGCGTGGATACTTGCATATCAGCGAGGTTTTAGCTTTGACGAAGACAAATTTAGTCGGCTTTGTCTTCACAACACGACTGTCGAGAAAATATCATTGACGAGCAATAAAAATGGGTAAATTTGAAGTTCTTTCATTCTGTAAACGCAATAAACTCCTTTGCATCCAGAATATGTGCCACTTGATACTTTGTACAGCTAAAGAAACTCCCCAATGCATTGCTCTTCGTGTTCTCCTCCCCCGTTTACTTCCTGTACCACATTCGGGTGCTACCGATTGTCAGTATACTGGTACATTACTCTTCCAGAAAGCCTCGAAAACTCACATTTTTGTATGCCTCATCTTCTTCTGCAACTGGAAAATGCCGTACATAAGGGCCTCCGAGGTAGGAGGACATCCAGGGACATAAATATCGACCGGGACGATCCTATCGCAACCCCTCGTAACACTGTAGCTGTAGTGGTAATAACCGCCTCCGTTCGCACAACTACCCATGGAAATGACCCATCTTGGATCGGGCATCTGATCGTAGACCTGACGCAGCGCAGGCGCCATCTTGTTCGTCAACGTGCCGGCCACAATCATGACGTCCGACTGACGGGGCGAGGCTCTGAAAATTATACCTAGGCGATCCTGATCGTATCGTGGGGTGGAGAGATGCATCATTTCGACGGCGCAGCAGGCCAGTCCGAAGGTCATGGGCCAGAGGGATCCTTGACGGGCCCAGTTGGCGATTTGGTCGAGTGTGGTCCTGAAGCCTATATCAGCCCCTCCATTCCTCTATTTCAAGTCTGAGCTGCACGATTGGGGCCAACACGTACAGAGCATATTGCATAACACCCTCCTTCTTCTCCTGGCTGGGCAAAGGCACCTCTCGCCTCACCTTGCCCGTCACGCTCAACGGTGGCGACCCATTGCTACCGGACAAGCTCTGTGTTGCAGGCACACTCGCAGGCTTCGAGGATGTGGACGAGATAGCTGCAATTGATCGGTATGGGATGAGAGACGAAGCTGGCTTGACTGCGATTGCTATTAGCTTGTGGCAGGGGTGAGAGAGCTTCGGTTTTGCGTACCTCGCAGAGCCAATGCGGCTGCAGACCGCGTAGAGGAGAACATTGTGTCAATTGATGGCAGAGAAGACACAAAGGAAAGGGTGGCGGACGGAGGGGAGTGGTTTTTATCGTGGGGCTCAAGAATTATGAGGTCGTCGATGTCAGTATTCGGTAAGGTTTAAAGGACTTCATTTGATTGGGCGAGTCACATGATGTGGCGATGCTTCCGGGTTCAATCTGGATGTCCCAAACCAAACATACCTAACAATACCTATCTCACTACAGAATATCATGATCACGAAAATATTGGAAGGATCTACTTATCAAGCATACGTAATATTGCGACTTGCAAATCTCAATTCTCGTCGGCAGTTGAGTGCATCAATAACTTTAGTTTGTGTACTATACATGACTTGCGTTGCAGTTAATAAATCAACCACAATTCCTCGTTCTCATAAGCCCTACCAAGACGCTGCTTGAGACCTACAGTATCCTTAAATCTAATACGAAATACCCATCTTAATACAAAATATAAAGAAAACATCTTCTATTCTGATACAATTGCGATGACCAGCGTCGTGAAATCGTTAATACACAAGCCATATGTACCAAAGAAAGGCATATACTGGAGAAATTAAGCTGCGCAATTTTTGAACGCCCCCAGAGTTGAGCCTCCAGCCGTCCTCTCCACTCCCCGTCTATAGCCCCAACGATCCAACACTTCAAGCTCCAGAACTCTTGGAGTTCTCACCCATCAAAGCCTTGATCTGAGCATCCACCTCGGCCTCTGTAGCTTTCTCTGCATCAGTTTGGTGATTGCCAGTTCTACCACGTTGTGGTGATCTCTCATCACTATCATCATCGCTGCTCTCACTACCGTGACGGCTATCACGACTTGTCTGGCGACTCTTCATCATCTGGAATTGTGTTAGCAAGATACTTGGCTTCACACAGATATCACTTACCCAAGATCGAACGCCACCAATCAACCCCAAGCTATAACCAGTGGCAAAATCACTGCCTGGACCAGGGCTATCTGGTCTCGGGATTTCAAGACGACGGCTAAGATGAGACAAAGCGGACGGACTGGTGAGGGAATTGCTCTTCGACGAATCATCCGTGGTGTTCATACGTGCGGGACTGCCAGGTCGGCTAGCCTGCCAAAATTGTTTCAATTCCTTGCCAAGCTCCTGTCCAGTTGTTGTCCAGTTGGAACGAATAGCATCCCTCATCTCCGAAACATGACGCTTCAGATCGAGCTCGTTTTTCTTGAGCCAAGACACATTTAACTCCTGGCGAGAAGTGCCACGCTTGAATTGACGGGCAATATACTTTTCATAATCGCGTACAATCCTAACGTTATTAGTACACTGTTATTTCAAACAGTCCGTCTAGAATAACTTACTTCGTGATGATGCCAGTCGTACTGACACCCTCTGTCCTCTGTGTAACCAAAAATTTGCCAGCTTCCTTGATGGGCTTGTAAATATCATCACCCTCATCGGCGACGTATGGCAGATCATCATGTGCCACATAATCGATCTTGTTGTCCTCCAGAAATTGAGGAGTAACAATCCACGGGCAGTCTTCAATAACCTCATCGACCCATTTGCAGTGTCGAACCGTCTCGGCGCGCTCCTGGCCAGAAAGCACGGTAAGGCCTTTGCGCTTGTGTGTTTCTTTGTCTCCAGTTACACCGACAATTAAATAAACGTCTGGGAATGCCTTCTTGGCTTGCTCGAGCTGGCGCATGTGTCTGTAAAGCCATCAGTTTCGCATTCCCCTTTGTGTGTGGAGTTTACACGTACCCAAGATGAAATAAATCAAACACGCCATCCGCGTAGACCCGAATAGCTCTGCCAGCTGCAGGAGGATTGGTCTTATATCCAACGGGATCCGTCAAACTTCCAATTGGGGGAGGAGCCATTGAAACCTGCTTCTCCTCATTGTCCTTGGACGAGCTCTTCCGTCCTTTGCGTCCAACTCGGCTCGCAATATCTGTGCTGGCCTCTGTCTCGTCCGATGGCTCTCCGGGGTCTTGAGTACTGTCAACGCCGTTTACGGTCTTGTCGTGGTTCGCTGATCGCAATCGCTTGGCTGGAGGATTTCCAGACTCAATTGAGTGACCCTTTCTATGGTGGATATTGCCTGATTCAGGAGCTGTAGATTCGCCCTCCTCACCGGACGCATCTCTCGATGATGGCTGTAATTGATCCATCACAGTTGGTTTGTTGACAGTTGGGATGGTTGATGTTCGTTTCCTCTTGCCCACGCTTGAACCCGCTGAAGAAGGAGAAGACATGGTGTTCAGTTTCGCGGATATGCTTCTTTCACGGGAAAGAAGAAAAGAATTCTTACAGGTAGGAGCGGTTCCGATGGCTCGCGAAACTAGGGGATTTGGGGATGACGGTGTTGAATGATGATCGTGAGTTCAAGAAACGTGTTGTAGCTTTTGGTAGCTTGTTAGAATGGTGGAGCGTGCTAGGATGCCAAATTATTTTTTGCAGGGATAATGATGCTCCGGATTGCTTATCGAAAGGGTTTCAAGGTCGTAAATAGATGTTCCCGAGAGAGGTTATTCGGAGAATGTTTGTAAAGAGAGGCGATGATGGATGGGATACGACAGAGGATGGATGGATGGATGCCCTTCTTCTTGTGTTGCTGTTGGACGTTCGCATCCATTTGGTTTTCAAAGGGTGTCCCACGCAACCCGGTTTATTAAAATGACGTTCCTCAAGTCACTTCAACTTCAACGACGCATGCGAAAGGCGGCAGTGCATGTACAATAACACATACCCAGTAACACATAACCACAATAAATTTCACTTTGCCCTATGAGTGGAGGACCAGATACACATAGCCTGTTTTTGTTACCTGAATTTTCAAGTGTTATCTCCCACAGAACTAAAAGTAATATCAAACTTGATAAATCATTCGATCTAGTGCCGCTTTGTCTACATCTGCAAGCTTGTCTTGGCTCCAGAATAAAAGGGGGGCGAGCCAGGCTATCTACAGATGCATACCACGAAGTCGGTAGGCTTCGAGAAACTTGGAAATTTCCATGATTGTTCTTTGCATTTAATCATTAACAGGATTGCATCATGACCCCATACTATATGGTACGGTAATCACTTGCTTATCGAACTGGTCCAAAGATAAGAGATTTGTCTAGTGCGAGAATCCTACCTTAGGGCAAGAGAAGCTCCAGGTCTGGTCTCATTTGTTATTCATAGGTATACAAAGCGAATTGATCAAGATCTTTTCATTCTAGGTATCATTTCACTTCGCTAAAATGCTAGCCTTCTAGAGCCAACCGAGTCTCTCCAGTCCTTTACTTCCCTGTTGAGAAGCTCTTAATGCACGCAACACGTAAAAGAAATGAACTTTGAGACAGACACAAACAAACCCGCTGTATGACCATAATTCAGATTGTGGGCATACGCCTCTCTCATATACTAGTCATCATCCGATCTTCCTACGCCAGTATGTTGGTTGAATCTTCGTGGTGAAATATCCAGGAGCAACTGGCCAGCAACAGCAATGACAATGTGCTCTTTCTTTGCACACATTTTGCTAGGGTATCTTGTAACCATCACTTGTCGCTCTTCTCTGCCTTGGGCAGCACTCCATCTGCTACTCCCTTTACGTCCGAATCGGTAATCTTCTCTGGGGCGGCGGTTGTCTGGTGAATCTTGGAGACTTGGCTATCGAGATCTCGGTCCTCATCACCGTGATCGAACATTTCAGTGTCGTCGGAGTCAGTCAAGACCTCAGTACCATCGCCAAGTAGAATGATGCGTCCGCGCTGGTTGGCACCAAATGGCTTTGACTTTTGATCCATGTCAACATCGTAACCACTGTCGCTATCATCAAAGTTGTGGTGTACACCAGGTCCTCTGAATTCAGCTAGCCACAGAGTCAGTAAAATATTTGCACTTGTGATGGACCAAACACCCACCATACTCAGGAGGGGCACAGGGTCCGTCCCCAGCTGCGACTCTCTTAGCAATCTCCTCGTACCACTGCTCCTTAGTTTTGCCTCGAAGAAGTCCGATGACGATCATAGTCATATTGTCACAGCCGACTCCGCCGGTCTCGGAATTTGAGGCGATGCAGTTATCCATCATGTTCTCACAGATCTTCGATAGTTCCTGCTTTGCTGCAATTCCTCGTCTAACGAATTCGACAACCGCCTGCGAAGATTGACAATCCCAGATGCCTTGATCCACTTAGCCTAATTCAATAACACAATAGGATTACATACCATCACAAGCGACAACCAAGAACTCGTCATCTGCAGAAATTTCATGTACTGTAACATCTGGGAAAGCTGTAACGATTTGCTGCTCAGGCGCAAGCTCTGCACTTTTCTTGAACTCAAAATCACCAATGGCTCTTGACAATGCAAGGTTACCATTAACACGGCCAAAATCGACGAATCCTCCTGCTGCTGTAATTCTAGCCTTCTCGCCTATGGTGGAACGGTTAGTCGCTTTCTCGATTGCGCATTTTTATTTCACACACCTTCGTTTTGTGGCTTGTGGTCGAATGACAGAGGCTTCGCACGACCCTTAACGCCCAAAACACTTCTAGAGTCTCCAGCATTTCCCTATACATGTTAATATCTCCATCATGTGTCGTACGGAAGGGAAGGGAACGCACCACATAGATTTTGCTGCCCGAGACAATTGCAACCGAAGCAGTACAGCCAGAAACTTCTTCCTCGTACCGTGGATCTGCGTGCTACGAGTCAGTTTCTGTCTCTCTAAGCTCTTGAGAAACGCCTAACCATTGAGTATTGCTCGATCTGTTGCTAAAAAGCCGTCCTTCAAAGCTTGCTCAATATCCCCCTTCTTGAAGGCTTCCTGCTTGGCAACAATCTGGTGGATATTCTCGCCAGCAAAAATGGCAACCTTGTCACCTCCGTGACCATCATACACACCAAAGAACGAGAGTCGCGACTGGATATCTGCTGGGGTGATCGCCTTTCCGTCTTCCGCAGCGGCTTGCAAATCGAGGATTGCTGCATGAGCGTCCTCCATACTAATACGCCATCCTTGCATGGAGGATACGCCATAAAACATGCGCTCATCTCCACCACTCTCGGAGTGCTGTGATTGTTAGTAAATTCTGAAAATCTGAATGTGTGTCACATTTTGGGAGGTTATTAGACAGGCATTTTGAGGCCACCCAGCTGCTTGAAGATCAACCACTTGGTTGCAAACCAACCGGTCAAACTCATAAATTGGTATGGATGGGAATGTGTGTGTTCTTGAGGCACATTGACCTGATATAGGCAGGACGGGCCATGTGGGGATATGAGCAGGGTGAACAATTCTGCATCCACCGACGAACTTGCCCAGCTGGTTAAAGACCAACCGCTTGGTTGCAAATCAACCGACCAGACCTAGAAACTGGCACGGATGGGAATGTGTCTTTTGGTAAGACATATTGTGAGCAGGATAGACAATCCTGTAGTCCACCAGCCAGCCTTCAGCATGGAGTGCGAGCTCTGCGTCCACTAGCTCTCAATATATATGGAATGCAATGGCGTACCTTCTCAACCACCGGTTCGGAGAGGGTCTGACCCATCGTCGCGATAGACTGGTATGCACGTTTCAATCGTTCAGGTAAAGGGTTGCTGTGTGCGGCTTTGGTAGACCTTGAAGACGCGGGGTTGAAATGAGGTGGGGTTGACGGGGTTCGCAGATGTGATTATGGATCTGTGCGGATGTCTTGTTAGAATGGTTGAAAAGGCCTTTCGTGCGCTGTAGAGTAGAGCCTGAAGATGCAGTACGTACCAGATTGTGTCGCGTGTTTAAGGGAATATAAGAAGAAGTTCGTGTATGACGATTGGGATTTGGGATTTCCCTCAGGCTCCTCGCAAAGAACGCTAGTGGATTCGCTTATTAGCGCCTCGACAGTGAATGAATGGGCGCAGGAAGGAAGTTTGAATGCGGCTGGGCCTTGATCTTTTTTTGCTTGGTGAATGAAATGTGCCACTATGGACCACTACGGGGCCACTGACACTTCTACAACCAGTTCTTGCCCCTGGATGTTGTTCCACATTCTCCATTCTCCATCATCCATCATCCATCATCCATCCGGACAATCAGAATCATAACCATGTGTTCTTCAGTATCGCCACTCACCTCACACCACCATACCATATCACTCACTTACCTACCTAGCCTTGGAATATGGAAAGAGTCCAGGTTACCGAGAGTGTTACGGTAATTCATAATCAAAATGGTCAGCATCAGCATCAGCATACCAGCAGGCTTTTTCACTTCCCCACACGAGGTACCTAGGTAGGCATTCTCTGTGGAACAATGTTGCTTTTTAAAGGTGCAGTAATTTGGGTAAAGCCGTTGTCTGCCTGTCTGTACCTCCGTACGGAGGTAGAGGAAGGCCTTTTTGTCTCTACCTAAATCCGATCATTACAATAGTGGGGGCCCTGGAATTTCTGCACACTCGCACTTCTGGCTATGGGGACAACTGGATCAGAGTTTAGTGGTTCCTTATAATCTTAGATTGCTATTTTGACGGACATATAACCTATTCACATTACCATTTATCATGGCATGGTTATTTATTGCAGGATTTTGGTTACCTTATGTCTCCATGGTCGCCGTTATACCCCTCCATTGCACCGGCTGCATTGTGGCCAGTGTTCCAGTGTTCCAGTGTTCCAGTCAGCTTGACTTTTGCGTCATGAAGGCCAGTGCCAACCCTGTAGTCTCAGGGATGCGAAGACGCGAAGATGCGAAGATGCAGATATATCTGGGGAAAGCTGGAAGAACTACGGAGCGAGGTTATTACCAGATATATAGATACCTTACCTTACCTTACCTTATTTTGAACATCTAGGATACCATCTATACTACTTTGAAGATGATGAACTCTAAGGCGATCTTCACTGTTCACTCATAAGTATTGCCAATCAGTAAGCCAACAACCATATCTATCCTGCTTACTATTGAGTGTGTTTTCAGCAATGTCAGAATACGTCAGGGTTTCATAAAGAGATTTGTTTCATTCCCAAGACTGTCGTTTCTGACATTTTCCAACTTTAAGCATTAAGTGGGGTGGTTACAGTGGTAATTTGTTGTGTTTCTCCTGCTCTTATAAACAAGGAGGGAACGCGGAGCACACAATGTTTAAAAGCATTATCTCGTTTGGACAAGCTGCACCAATTTAGTACTTAGGATTGGAAACGAAAGTTTAGGAGCTTTTGCCTGCATTTGTAGCAATCATGTTGGTATTAGCTCATAAGTGTTTGATGTCAAAGATCCATAAAATCCAATAATATGGGCTCTTTCATCTTTGTCTCTGGATGGTTCTATTTCATTACAGAACAGTGAAGAATTGGAAAAAGTGTTAACCCAATCCAAGAGTAGCACTCCTAACGCTAAGTGCTATGTGGGGTGGTCATAACGTGTCTTACTACCTCATGAATCCGAAGAAAATGAAAATGGAACATGTTGGGAGGCATTCTCTCAGGTAGACAAGCTACACCTTCTTCGTACCTACTTGGTGTTGGAAAATGACAGTTTAGGAGATACTAAGTGTTATGCCTTTATAGTTAATGGAGATGAATTCCACCTTTTTCATATGTAATTTATAACATCAGTCCCTCAAGGCTAGCGCAATTTGTCTTCGTCCTTGTTCACTCCTACTTCCGACTTTCAATCTGTGGAAGATGATAGAACGATCACAATAGCTCATCATACTTCCTCAGAGGATATCAGATCTGTCTTTTGCTCTCTTAGTCCAGCAATGGTGTGTATATATGTCCAATTCCTTCCCACATTCTGGAAGACAGTTTCTTCCGCAAGCTTCTGAGCATCTTTCCTGAGTACTCAAATTCCAAGGTACGTAACCAGATTTGTCTTTCACCCCAAGCTAGCAACCTAAGAAGAAACTGCAGACCTCAAAATGGAATCACCAATCCCCAAGCATTCGCCAATGTCGAGCAGAACAGTCATCTTCCGTACCGCACTCTGGCTCCTCGCCTTGGCTCTCCTAACTTCCCACCACGTCTGGCTTTTTCTTATCCTCCTCAGCAACTCCTGTTATGTTACAAACAGAATAGATGTGGTCACGCAGGAAAGGAGTACCCACCACATTGACCAGATTGACGCGTTTGTGACAATCATACTGATGGAAGTGTTTTTGGCAGCCTTGTGGCTTTAATGCTAACCTACCACGCTTAGGATCCATCTCTCGCCGTTTTAGCTTCCCCAATGCCACCTTCGCAGGGAGGGTATCGTTGCGGCTCAACAAAGAGGCAGTCGTCGTTTGGTTCGGCATGCAGGGATAAATGTTTCGAGTATCCCTCCCTACTTATCGAACGGACCTGTTTAGAGGAGGGTTGAGATATGTTTTTTTTGCTTGGCTTGTTGTTGATAGTTGAAAAAAATAGAAATATATTGATATCACGAAGTTCTTCTTTTGGGGGGTTGTTGCAATTTGGAAATTTGGAGCGAAATGCGATATTGTTTTGCTAAAAAGTTTCTTGTACTTTATTTAACAGACTTTGGATATTGATTAATTTAAAATAATGAATGCTTACATACAAGCACCTAGTACATCTATATTAATTAAGGCTACTTCCATGAACCATAAACTATAAGGTGGCCTCCATAACATACTGACTAAATATACGCGCTAAAATCCATCTCACCCCTCATACTCGTCTCTACCCTGTCCCTATTCCTACCACGATCACCACTGCCACCACTAGCAGGAGCCCTCGCATCGACACTAATTGGCCTCCTTCCCCTCCCTGTCACCATTCTCGCCAATGGACTCTCACCACCCTCTGCATCGCCATGACGATGACCATGGCCATGAACACGCGTGTTGATCTCCCCTTGCGACGAGCTGGGCATCGACAGCGATGCCGACGACATCTCGCGATTCAGACTCAGAAATCCGGTTCGACGAAGCTGCAGCTCGTCTTGCAGGATGTCGTTTTCGTCCGCTTCATCGTAGTATCGAACCACGTTCTCTTGGTCGCCCATTTCGCTTACTTCGTTTCGCGTGTCGTCTCCATCGTCACCATGTTCATCGTCATGCTCGCTGGATTCAAGTTGGGTTTCCCAGCTTGACTCGGATTGCTCTGTCTCAACGACGTAGTCATCAAATCCCATCTCGCGACTACTCTCTTCTCTTTGCATTGCTCGTTGAATGGTCATCCTACGTGACCTTGGCCACCCTCTCTCGATGTCCATCTCCGTAGCAGGTGCGAACCGGCTGTTAATATCCACCTCTTGCAAACTTAACCCTGTGCGAGCCCTCGAAATCTTGCTCTTAATGAAAGATCGCAGCTGCCTCGTTCCCTCTTGCGCAAGACCGTATGTAACGCCCATCGACTCCCTCCTCGACGACGATGGAGCACCGACACCCGCACTGGTGGGACTACCGCTCTCTTCTCGCAGCTCCTGCAAGACACGACTCCTTCGCCCGGGCCTGCCAAAGACAGTGGCCCCTTCAGGAACAGTGGGGGAGTCTGCATACGACGTCCGTGTTTTATTGGGCGAGCGTCTAGATCTCCTCACTGAAGAGCCTGCGAAGAAAGGTGAAGACTGAGTCACTCTGCTCACTGGTCTCGAGTGTCTCGAATTGGTGCTGCTTCCTGAGCGGAACATAAGGAGGTCAGCATCGGGACTTTTGGTCACTTTCCTGATTGTTCGCATGGCCTCGATCTCAACATCTTTCGCATCGCTGTATGCGGACGAACTGGTCCCGATGCTTCTTCTGACAGGAGGATTCATACGGGAAACAGGAGAAGCTACCCAGTTGTTTGAATCGAGACTGAGTTGTCGTTGCTGGGTATGGATTGAAGACCAGTCCTGGCCATGTCCGATGCTGCGACGTTTTCGTTCGGGGTTAGCGAGGTAAATGGACATCGAAGTAATAGATGGGCGTCCACCATGGCCGAGGCCAGTATGACTTTGCACTCGTCCCACAAGCACGGCTTTGAACCGTGAGTGTCGTCTTGCTGAGAGTTCAATCTCGGGCCTTCCAGAGCTACGCATATGGGTGGAGGTCTTCTTCGTGCTGGTGGCCATGGGCAAGACAGAGAATTTGTCAAGTGGCATGGACGAGAAGCTGCTGTCCGTCAGGTGCAGAATGGTATTTCCAGCCTCTGATCTGGTTGGCTTTCTTTCGTTGTGCTGAATCGCAGCAGAGCTTGATTCGGCTATTGTGCCTGAACGTCTGGCGTATCCTTTTCTCGAATAATTCGAAAAATGCCTCGAAAGCGTTTTGGTACCGACCGAGCCGGTCCCCGAAGTGACACTTACCCATGCGCTCTCCCCACTCCCTCCAAAGCTCACGCTTGTTTTTGAAAGATTGTTCTCGGAAAATGCTCGTTCTCTGCTTCCTGACAAATCAGACTCCCGGAGGCGAGATAAATGAGCATCAGAGACGGCGGACATGGTCTGTGAGCGCCGCAGCGCTGGAGTAAGCAATGATCGTGTAGGCTCTGTGGGATCGTTCGATGAGATTGCTGTGTGTCTTGGCTCACTGAAGCCTGTCATGTCGAGTTGCAACGGCTCAGGAGGTTGGATAGAACTGATTGTTGATCTCAGACCAACGATATCGATGATATCGGACTGCATAGAAAGTGGCAAGGAGATTTGGTGTTTGAGTGCCTGTCCTGCGTAACTTTCTTCTTTTGCTTTATGTCGTCGTCGTAAGCAGCATAGTATAGCCAGAAGTATTAGTGCCAGAAAGGTAAGAACAGGCAATAGGATTGCCAAAATCAACTTTGTATTCAGACGTCTCAGTGGCTGTGTGCTAGATGTTTCGACAGTTGGTGCGACACTGGCAGTGGTGGTCGTCTCAGAATCAAAGATACTTGTAGTGGAGGATAGGGTTCGACTTCTAGGATAAATTTTGAAATCGAAAGACTGCGATTCAGAAGTTTGCGAGAATTGCGAAAAAGCAACCAAAGAGCACACAATAAGTGACTCTTTTGACAAAAGCGGGGGCTTTCCAGTCATGAGGAATGTCTTCGAATCGAATGAGATCCAGTCAGCGGCTGGCCTGAACTGAGCCGTTACAGTGACATCAGACTTGTTATATAGCAATGTACTGAGATCGTGGGAGAAAGATGTACCAGCCGTCGCATTGAGTGCCTTAAGCGGGGTTTTAAATAGCTTTGTAGGGGTGAGAATGGAGATCGAAGAGCTTGCTGTATCGCCATAGATATCAGTTACTTCCACAGTGAATTTGACTCTAGATGTATTGTTGGGAACGATGCCGCTGAGTATAAGTGTTGTGTTGTCAATTGTCAGCCAAAAGGGCAGTTTTGCTTGTATAGTACTTATACTGGCTCTTGTCGCTTTATTGCCATCTAATTGGATATTGCTCAGAATATCAAATCGAATTTCTTCGCTGGCAGTAGCATTTATTAATATGCGATCAGATTTGAACGCTAGCAGATGGACCCCAACTTCAACGTCAAAGAAAAGAGATGTTCCAGCAAAGCCTTGAACATCCGATGCAATCAGCTGAATCCCAAATGTCTGTGGAGGCTGTATGAGAGATTGGTAGTCTGGTGTTTGGCCATAGAAAGACAAAGAAGCCTCGTCGAACAATATCCAAGAAGGAAGAGGTGTGTTGCTATCTGTAACAGCATAGTATACAAGACTTGAGCTGCTACCGCCATTTTCGAAGGTTTTTGGATCTAACTTGAATCTGAATGGAGTTGAGGGATGATATAAGAGTGTCGATGGGCTAGAGAAAAAGGTCGAGGCGAGCATCTGCTGTTCTAGAGGTATACTAAGAGTAGGTCCCGGGTTTTTCGAAATGAGAATTGTCGCATTGAGTGTCGTTGAGCCACTTGCATCGGTGGCAGTCAAACCAAAAGTAATTTTGGTGATAGTATCCGGTCCTACATCGCTTGTTGCAGGCGTTCCGTGTAGAGTATATGCTGGTCCGTCAAGCAAAAGCCAACTTGGTTCATTCGATAATGTGTATTTCATGGGAAGTGTAGATGAGAAAGTCGAGCTGGCGAAGGTGTAGAAGAAAGGTTTCGATACTCGTGCGACAGGCGGTACTTGCGCGTTGTAAGGATATGCGACCACTGGGCTGGTATGCGCGAAGTTGATGAAGCTGGTCAACACTAAGAATACATCCCAGAGCGCCATAATGGCCGACGAATGCAGAGTATAATCTCAGCAGTGGCAGTTGTGAGAGGTTCGGTGAAAAATGAGGACTTTGTCACACAACAGAATAACCAACGATAATTTAGGTTGCTAGAGATACACTACAAGCAAATTCGAGGAGAGGGAAATCATATCAGGGATTGATACCAGGGGGGCAGGGACTGCCTATCGTGGTCATCGCCTTGCTTGGGAATTCAGCAGCAAAAAGGGAGTGGCGCTGCAGTGTAAGGGATGTTTCCTAACCTTGAATACAATACAGTATGCCATTGATTTCATGACTTCAGAGACTTTTGAATTTGCAGTGGTGGTGGGGAGACTCATTCTTGACGTCGTTGCTATCAAACGCTGAGAATGTATCGACCCCGCCACCTCTACAAATCGCGCCGCGAACAGGTATCATCGCCGATCTCAGCCACTTGGCCAGTGATCAACCACAGGTTAGTAACCGATGATAGAGCAGACGATCAGGTCATACGCTTCTTCAAGATAGATGTCCAGCAAAGGCTTGTGAACGTGCAAGGCATCTTGCACCTTGAAGGTGAGGAGGTACATTGCCACAGAAAACGATAGAACTCGACGCTAAAAATGAATTGAACTGTAGCCGCGGTATGTGATCCATATTTAAACATCTTTATCGATTTTCTCAATAAAATCGCCCTGACGGAAGTCAAAAAGGGAACAAAACGTGTAAGAGACACTTAGCAAGGGGGAATCTGAGGTTGACAATTTAAGCGAGAAGTCACGCGCTAAACTATTTTCGCTCGTATCTCTCCTCCTCAAACCGCAAATCCCAATATTTCCAGTCACCACGCGAAAAGATGGTTTCTCGCTCCCCTTCCCCAGAGCTTTCACCTCTGAGCATGGGAGAGAACTATGCACCTCTGCCGACGTATAAAGGAGCTCAAACAAATTCGATAGACTTCTCGAAACTCCTTGATCCGCCGCTCAAGCTACATGAGGATCTTACTTCTGGATGTGGTGGACAGCTCTGGCCTGCGGGTATGGTTCTTGCACAGCACATGCTAAGATATCATCGCCAGTCATTGAAGGATGTGAGGATGTGAGTTGACCTTTAGAAGCTGAGTCATGTTCACTGAGTTAATGCTTGTAGTCTTGAACTTGGAGCTGGTGGAGGACTTGTCGGGCTCGGAGTTGCTCTGGGGTGTGAGGTCAACAATACGATTCTCATCACGGATCAAGAAAATATGGTTGATCTGATGAAAAAGAACATTTCATTAAATGGCCTGGAATCACGTGTCGAAGACCTCGTCTTGAACTGGTATGAGGAGCTCTTCCACAAAGCTATTGATCGAATGCTAATAGAACACTTTAGGGGTGATCCATTACCAAAAAAGGTTATGGAACAGAAGCCCAACGTCATTCTAGCCGCCGATTGTGTTTATTTCGAGCCCGCATTTCCACTACTACTTGCTACATTAGACGAGCTTCTCGATTTGAGTAACGACGCTGTCATCTACTTCTGCTTCAAGAAGCGACGGAAGGCTGATATGCAATTCATGAAGAAGGCCAAGAAGAAGTTTGTTGTGGAGGAAATCGAAGATCAAGACCGACCTGTGTTCTCGAGAGAGGCATTGTTCTTGTACACTTTCAAAAGGAAGCCATGATATAAAGATCAAGTTTAGGTTGCAACGCTTTTTGCTTTCTACAGATCTCACATAATGTGAGCCCCGCCCAATCTATCCCATATTGACGCCGAGCAAGAAAGCTGGTTCATCCACCTTATGGTGCTCATATGACAAGACGCCAACAGCTCCAGGTTCGAGCATCATGGGTAAACTCACACCGAGTTCGAAATTGATCCAGCGCTTCGCGAAAGCACGCAGGATATGACCGTGAGCGATGAGCATTACATCAACCGGCTTTTCTCCGTACATATATGGTCCTTGTATCCTCTTGATCTCAGCAATGATTCTGTCGAGGCGGTCAGAGACTTCCTTCGCAGTCTCCCCTTCTTCACAACCATCTAACCAAATATTCCATGGTCTTTCCTTGTCCAATCCCCGTTCTTTCCTTGCAGCTCTGATCTGAGCAGTCAAAAGTCCCTCGTACAGACCATATTCCCATTCTCTGATATCCTCTGTAATTTCAAGCCTTGGCTCCAGCTCCTTCTTTGCAGAATCGTCGAAGAGAATCTCGTATGTGCGTTTTGCTCGAGTACGAGGGCTAACGAAAAGGTGTGCAAGTCTCGATGCATCGATGAGTTTCCCAGGCCCAACAATTACTTTGGCAGACGATGACACCTGCTCTTCGCCGTTGGCAGTCAGGGGTATATCACTACGGCCCGTGTATCGACCTGTTACTGTCCATTCCGTCTCCCCTAAGATTTCATCAGTTGTGCTCGTTGTGAAGAACACTAGATGTTATACCTCTCTTTCACCAGGAGGGGTAAATGTGCCCATTTTACATACCGTGGCGAACGAGAAATACTCGCGGGGTTCCTGCGTCTTTATCTGGCATTGTACGAGGTATTGAAATGGCAGAGGGGAAGATATGCTTCCAATGGAGGGGTTAAAATAACCTTGAAGGTTGATGTTAAAATAGCTCAGCCTTGAAAAGGTGGGGAGATCACATGACTCTGCGATAAGAGACCTGGGACCACGATAGGTAAGGTAGGCAAGCCAGGCAAGCCAAGCGGGAGTGGTGCAGCACAGCCTGTGGAGTCAAAGCAATGGGATCCTGGAACCCTGGAATCTTGGAACGTCAGTTCGCTCTCGCCCCCCCCCCCCCAACTTTTTCCAACCATGATCAATGTGCAGGTTGAAGTGACACAATGACGAACTATGGACATCTATTGGTCTTCAGTGCAACATGCAGCTTGAGAGCACATTCAAGGCAATGTAAGGCAAGGTAAGGTCAGGCAAGCAAGGTGAGGCACTTCTATAGGCCAGGACTTCCTGCCTACTCAGCCTCTAGGCAGACAGTCGTCTCGATGATAGCCTCACCGAGTGACCCATACGCCAGCCCCCCTCTAGTACGAGTTGGAAGTCCACCACGAATGTACGATAATTCCTCTTCAGCTAATTACATGTCTGAGGTGTTCAATTCCTCACATGACTCACCTTATATGAGTCTAACTTACTTTACCTGGCAAACGACCATATTATAAAAGACAGCCTAAGCCATCTACAAAATAGGTAGCCTTAACAACTGCCTAAGTACCACCATACTTCATACTTCATACTTCACACCAGAGCTAAAATCGCGCCTTGGGCTTGTTGGAATATTTGACGACTTCTTGAGAGTTCCTTTCATGTCTACTTCTTCTCCTTCCATAGATGGAAGGCAGCGGATGGGAAGGACCTCCGTAGGCCGTATTTACGCAGCAGCCTCACGCCTATCTTGTGGTTTACTACCCAATACTAATACACAGCAACCGCAACGAGAAAATCCACCGAGAATTATGAGCATGGAGGAGATACAGACCTTCTCCACGCTCCCAACCACGCTGAATATACCGAATGGGCCTATACACCAACAGCAGCTTGACTCAGATATCATGTCAAAAGCAGATGAGCCTCTGGTTATGGAAGATATAGTCAATTCAGCTTCAACAACTTTTGACACGGTTCCCGAGACTGCACCAGCGCAAATGGAACAGTGGCTAATCGATATGGAGGGAGCATCAGACACTGTACTTCATCCTGAACCTGCCTATTGTGGCTTTCATGCACCAACACGACAAGATTTCGTTGGACGCGAGCCCATGCCAGTCAATCCTCCTTTGCCACCACCTCCTCCTTCCCAAGTTATACCACCAATGCCACCATTGCCACCAATGACTCCAGCACCAGTTGTACAGAGAGTACCTGTGTGTATGGTATGTCAGGAGGCCAAGGATACAGAAGAGAGTAAGTTCTTGTATACTTGCACGAAATGCTATGCTAGTGATATTTGTACACCGTGCTTAAAAGAGTGGTTCTTGGATGCATGTAAGAAAACTTCTCTCTTTCATTTCGAAACATGAATTGCTAAACTTATATAGGCCGGAACGAGGCTAAGATGCCAGCCAGGTGCAGTTGCTCCCCTATCCCTGTGACAGTCATGAGCAAAGTGCTATCGCCTGAGCAGGTACGTGCTAAGTTTTTATTTGATGGTGCAAATACTGAGAGAAGCAGATCAAGCTCTATAGTGCAAAATATGAAGAGAGTCAAACAGCAGATAGACTTTATTGTCCAGTACCAACATGTTCAACCTTCATACCACCACGCCTCTTCATGGCCCCGAAAGCCATAACATCAGAAGTCATAAGCCTTCAGCTTCCCCAGATCACACAATTGAATGACCAAGGTCCAACAAAGCCTTCTTTTGTTACAAGCTTATCTCTTCTTGGCCCTGCCGAAAGAAAGCCTTTAGTTTCATGTCCAGAATGTCAAGTTTCTGTATGCACTAAGTGTGGAGCATTTGAACACATAGACGATTGTTCAGGGGATTTAGATCCCGAACTCGCGGAACTGCTGAAAAAATGGCGTATAAAACGCTGCCCGAGATGTCGGACTGGCTTACGGAAGGTTTACGGCTGCTCTCATGTCGAGTAAGTGCTCCCGATTATCACCATTGTGGATATTCAAGTTGACACAATCAAGATGTAGATGTGGTGCACATTTCTGCTGGCAATGCTTAAAACCATACTCGATATGTAACCAATCCTGTCCAGACGAAGATGATGAGGAAGAGTCTGTAGAAGATGATGATCTAGATGGCCAAGCGGGGTTCTATGAAGGAGACGATCATGACTTCGGCGACGAACCAGATGAGGGAATCGGAGGAGCATGGGGCTGTCATCACAAATATGGACCTATGGAGGCGCCAGATACACCATTGGGACCGGACGAGCAACTGGAATGCAGCAGATGTTTCCGTGTTGTTTTCATCCAATCACCGAAGTCAGATGTCGAAGTGGATCAGAGAACAGATGAGGTGAAATATGCGGATGGTGACATCCCAAAGCCAAGTACCGCGAGCCGATACGAACAAATGACAGCAGAAACAGAACCACACAGCCCTATATCTTGGTACTGCTACGGACAGCACTTTTTTTGTCCCTGCGAGCAAGATGTTGCAGCGCCCCACAAGGTCAACATGCTCGACCCAGCACGCCTTTATCGATGCGACTGCGGCCGACATGTCTGTTGGCAGTGCAATAATGACGAGGTAGCTAGCAAATGGCCTGCGATCCTGCAAGCGAGGAAGGAGAAAGTAGAGAGAGAGGCAAGCATGGCATGGGAGTGCTATTGTGATTCGGTGCTGTGTGGGAGCTGCAAGATATTTGCTGATCTGGAACAGAAAGAGAGAGATGAAATAGAGGCTGCGCAACCGAGGTACATGCCGTGATGGCGAGACGACGAGATTGAGATAGAGAATGAGTGAGCTATAGGCTAGAGGATAGAGGCTGGTTTGATTTTTTTTCTTCGAATCTGGCAAGCGATAGGCGTTTGGAGTTATGGCATGCTCCTGAGACTTGGGAGTCATACCCGCATATGCGGCTCGTCGAGCATCAGCTTCAAGATTGATTTGCCAGCTGATCGACGACATTGACTTATCTATCCAAGATTTGGGGATAATTCTGTGGTAGTTACACCAGATATCATAATTTTACATATCATTCACACTTCGTTGACTTATTGCATGCGTGAAGACTCTAAACTGATTGGAAAAGTACGTGGCAGAAGACTGGCTTGTGTAGTTCAAGTTCCTTCATTCTTACAGGCTTGGTACCTGGGGTATTGTGATCTATTGTACAGGTATACTTCTCAAACAAGAGTTCTCAACTCAGGACATGCCCTTTCGTCTGTGCATGCCTTCTAGCTATATCTTTACACCGCAGTCCCATCAACATACACGATGCTCTCTACACCTCACAAGTTCGTATTCTCATTTGCAAACTGCTCTTCCAGCCATTCATCCTCATCCAAAGCCTGCTCACCCGCCTTAGCATCAGTCTTGACCTCGGCATCCCTGTTCGATTTGGTCATCTCTTCCAGGTCCTTTTTCAATCGCCGCCTCTTGGCTTTCTCGGCTAATTTGAACAAGAACTTGTTTCGGTTCTTCAGCTTCTTCAACGTGTTCAGCGTAGCCTCATCAACCTCAAAGTCCGCTTCTTCGAGACGATTAATGGCGTCAGCGACCATGTCCGTGTCCTGAAGATTGACGTACCCGAAGGCGAGGGTGTTCCATGTGACGATGCTGGGCTCAATCTTGCGCTCCTTCATGAGTGAGAGGACTTTCTCGGCGACTGCGGGTTGTTTTGCGTCCATGAAAACTTTGAGGAGGATGGACCAGGTCCAGAGATCTGGTTCGGGTGTTGGGAAGGAGGGACGGAAGCTCTTTGGATCGAAATGCTCGTCTACAGATTCAGCCGCTGCTGTCTCCATCGTCTTGACCACAGGGTTTGTCATGTCTTCCATGATGTGAGCGCATTCACTTGTCAATTCGGGGAATCTGCCAAACGTGATCAGAATCATGTCCCAGACACGAGGACTCTTGACCAGTTGCTCGACAGCTGGGTCTCCTTCATACACCAAACTGCGAAAGTGGTGATAGAACTGTAATGCAGCTTCGGCATTTTGAATACCATCCAAATAGGCTCTCAGCATGACGTTAAGAACTCCATCGTGAGGCGCTAGGCTATTCTTGCCTTCATCATCCGCGCTGGCTCGTACAAGGTCTGCAGTAAAAAAATCCGTGAGACCAGGAATTAGTCGAGCTAAAGGACCAAGCTCAAAATTATCGGAGTATACTGGAAGCATGCCACGAAGAGCGGTAACTGGATTTTCTTTCGCATTGGTGTTACGTGCTTGTCTCGTTTTTTCTCGTTGAAGTAGGTAAATGGCATGAAGCACATCGGTTATCAAAGGCCCATCTGCTACCTTCCCCTCGCGAACATAACTCATTACCTTTCCAATGTCAACAGCATCCATCCGAAGCTTAGCATTATTCAGCAATATTGAGTAGGTGACTTTGTCAGGCATGATTTGTGCGTCTAGCATCATATCATGGATCTTCCACGCAGTTTCATGATCGCCTGCTTGAATAGAGTTCCTCATTAGAACATTGTGCGTGATCGTGTTTGCTGAAAGGCCACAACGGATCATGAATTCAAATATCGTTGTTTCAGAGTAGAACGAATCTGCATTGCGATGATTTTGACACAAGATAACAGTGCAGAGGCTCAACATTTGTGGTGTATTGAAAGATGTCCCCTCCAGTCTTTGTAAGACTTCAAACGCGACGTTTGTCTCGCCTCCTTTCGCAAATCGGTATGCGAATTGCATCAACGTAGGATTATTCAATTCTTGCTTCGTCTGTAGTAGATTCTCATATAATTTCAACAGCTGTGCACCATCCAGGACTGACATGAGGAGTCGTAAAGAGTACGGAGATAATTGCACTGCAAAATTCGGTTTCCCATACTTCATCGGCCTCGCACTCTTAATCAGGATTTGATTGATCCAATGAGCAAGATTGTCTAATTGTGGTCCTGTGCAGAAATCCTTGTTTCTATTTAGGCAGTGGTAGGCAATAATGAAATCAAGACTATCTCCCAAAACATATGGAGGAGGATTCAGTCCCTTAACGGTCATAGATAGCATGCCCAAAGCCTTTTCTGGGATCTGCTCGAAGGTGGTCATCATGAGTTCCATCCACATTGCTGTTGCTCGGCGATGTGGGAGGTTTTCCCAAATCTGTTGTATTTCTGTCAAAGAATCGACATTCCTGATGATTGATATGTGCTGTAGCATTCCTTTGGCTCTATCTTTTTTCTGGTCCGTATTCAAAACGCCTGGAGAATGACGACGTGACCCAGTATAAGTGAGGGCTGCAAACCGAGCATGCCAGGATCCACGCAAAACAGCAAACTCAGTGAACCTTGGATGCATATGGATTTCTTTCTGCCTTGTCCAAATTTCATGATCCTGCTCAAAAAGTTTTACACCAGGTTTCAAAGTGTTGACATGTCCAATTACTCGAGCCCGAGCAGTTTTAAGTGCCAAACTTGAAAGAGCTCCATCCATTGGTAATTCAATTTTACGCTCTTGGTTTGTTGTTCGATGTTGAATCCGTCTTGTTCCTTTGCTCGACCTGAAATTTGCTGCAACTCTATCTTGTGGTATCAATCCCCAATCTGACGTCTCCGCCCTCTTTGATCCGAATTTCGGGGAATAGTCTTTACGTCGATTTGCACGACGTGATCGTAATTCTTGCCTAGATGTACGCTGCAAACCGACACGTCTTATTGGCAATGGCAGTTGCTCATGATGAACACTCCTTGATCGGTTTCTTGGTGCATACCAGGTTATAAGACGGAAACGCGTTGGGAGAAAAGTACCAGATCTTCCTCGGATCCTTGGTCGTGGAGAGGCCTGGGTTGGCTGATTATCATCTCCATCGCGATGTTCTGTTAACTCTATCCTCCGCAGTCCCCTTCTTGGCAATCGTAAACGACGAACACTGGCACTTTCTGCTTGTCTTTTTGGTTGATACCATGTTATTAGCTGGAATCGAGATGGTATAAAAGTCCCGGATCTTCCTTTGATCCTTGGTCGTCGTGAGTCTTGGGGCAACCGGTCATGATGTCCATTGAGGGTTTCTACAAGCTCCGTCTCCCTTGGGACTGCTTGAGTGCCAAAATGGCCCCTGGATGGCCATAATTTGAAGACTCGCGGCGCCGAGAGATGGACAGAAAGCAAGTCGAACGTCGGCCAGCGTGTCTTCAGCGAGTCCAGACGTAAAGGCATCAGCTGTCGGCGATGATCGCTCAAAGTGCCATTTCCATCGCGTCGGCATGTGCTGGCAAAAGTTGTGAATTCTAGCACCCTAGGTATTTTTCTAATCGACAATCTTGAACCTCCGAGCTTGGCTTGAGTACGGATCAATAATCTCCCGACCCAGATATTAGTTTTTGTACAACATTCTTACATATCTGATATTTTGAAAAGGCACATTATTTACACGTTTACGGCATTCAATTCTTATCTCTTGCTATCCTTTGGGTTCAAACTCCGCAAATTCGTTGAGTGTTCAGAGTGTTTCCGCTGATGAGCTTTAGCGGGACCCGGAGCGGAGTGGGCGGATCAACGAGGCTACCTTACAGAATAAAGCTTCAAGAACATAAAACTTTTAAACAACATCAAGCAAAATCTCAACCATGTCTACAACTCATGCTACTCTTGGAGCCGCAGCAGACGAAAGAAAGGCGCGTCTGGCAAAGCTCAAATCCCTGAAGCGCAAACAGCCCGACGATGAAATAGTTGCACCAGAATCTACACGTTCACCCTCCCCACCAACCGAGCCTGATGTAGCCAAATTACACCTCTCAGGACGAAATTACGACCCAGATGCCAAAGGCCCCAAGCTTGGATTCGAGGCGCCCCCAACTCTAGGTGTTGAAAACACACTCGAACAGCAAGCAAAAGAGGTTGAGGAGGAGATTCGCAAGAAGGCTGAAGAGGATGAGCAGGACGACAAGGGTGTAGATCTTTTCAAACTACAACCAAAGAAGCCGAACTGGGATTTGAAGCGGGATCTGGCAAAGAAATTGGAGATTCTAAATGTCAGAACGGAGAACGCGATCGCCAGGATGGTGCGGGAAAGGATTGAGGGCGCTCAAAAGGCTGCAAAGTCAAAATCAGGAAATGGGGCCATTACTGCGAGTGAGGGCGGAGAAGAGATGGGTATACAAGGATTCGCTCTGGTGGAAGGGGTTAAGCTGAGGGAGAGGGAGGAAGAAGAAGATGAGCGGCGCGAAAAGGAAGACGAGGAAATGGAATGATGATACCCGCTGAGATGCCATATGCATATGCAACGGCCAAAGCAAATACTGGATTTATGGCGTTTGATTGATTATACAAAAACTATGGCTCGGTAGCCCAAGGGTATCTAGCTTCTCCGGTCCAACCCTCCATTGATTGCATCATCTATTCATGTTCATTGATTGTGTAAGTGCCAGCCTTTTGCTGAATGGACTTAAACTCTTCTCCCTTGACGGGTTATCATTCTGACGGTAGTGAGTTCTGACGCCTGAATGTGAATCTCCTGCACGCTGACGATTGTAGGAATGATCTTGTGCCCCAGAACGCGGGCTTCTACTCTCAGTCTTCCTTCCACGACTAGGAGGGCTGTTTTCACGTAATCTTCGTCGGGTGCTTCTGCTGCTTCCTCGCGCTTTAGGAGAGCGTTCGTTATCGTCAGAGATCGAGTCATGAGAAGAGAACGACATCCTTCTTCGCTTCCTCTCAGAATCTGTGACCCTCCTTTGTGGCGACCGAGATAAACTTGGGGACCTTGCAATTGGAATTGCTAGAGGAGATCTTGATATGCTCATGGGCCTTTGCAGTTTTCTTTCTTGCGGCATAGGTGAGTGGCCCGAATTTTCGGTGGATATGGTTGAGACTGATGATGCTGAACGCATTCGTTTTGGTCCACCATAAGTCTCAGGTTCCTCACTCTGCCTCTCTCGTTTTCGCCCACGCTCTAATTCAGCCTTTGCCAGCTGTTCATCCTGTAAAATTTCAGTATACAGAAGTAATAATTACGTTAGTAAAATCAAGGTTGTCTACATAGCAGAGGTATAATTTATAACTTAAAGAGGCTACTTACTGCAATGCCTTTTCTGGAGGATCAGATGTCAGCGATTGTCCAAGAAAATGTAGTTTAGAAAGAATATGAACTAGCTCAACCTACTTTCTCAGAAGTTCTTGTGGAACATCACTTGTTAGCTTGGGCATAAGTTTTGGATTCTGTAATTGCTGTGTTCGAGAAGGTCTAGAGACATAAGGCCGTTCTTGCGCAACTGCTTTGCACTCATAGCTGTAATGGCGTAGTAGGGGTTAGCTATTGTTTCGTTCAAGAATAGGCTTTACATATCTCGTTTTAGGCATTTTTGACACATTGTCGTAGCAGTGGCTTTGGAGGGGCCTCCGATAGAGGGTCCTTTATATCTGTTCATGATGTTGTAGGTTGGTATGCAAAGGAGTATTCGCGTCTCTAGGAGCTAAATATTCAACGCAAACTTGGTGTGATTCAACTTGGGGACGTGGATTTATTGTTTCTAATAGGAATCCATCTAGAATTGAGCATATGAATAGAGAATTCTGGTTGTGCTGGTGGTATTTTGCTGGAAAAAGCCCGGAAATTGGTAATGCTTTGCGCTTCGAATACGATTGACCACTGTTGTATCAGGCTACTCCAAGGACAGTATATTGAACCGTGGTCGCCAATATTATCTGGGTTGGATTTGAGCTAGCTGATGGTTGATAATGGGCTTGGTTGGCCGTGAATCCGATTGTCGCAGAGAATGGTAACTGGGTTACTCAGGACACAGCAATGCAGACGTTCTCTTGGTGGTTAATGGAAAGATGTAGAGTACCGGAGATAGGTACTCGAAAACCAGAAGAGAAGTCAAATTTGTCGTCCTTTTCTCTATGAATTCTGGTGTGGTGCTGAAGAACTTCAGGACTTGAAAGGCTGTCGCATGTTCATAAGATGTGGAACTAAGGGTTAGCGTGAACGAATTGGAGGGGGTCTGCACTTGCGGCACACACTTCAGCCTTGTGCTGTGCCAGATTCCCACCTCGCTCACATACTTTCCAACTACCTTCGATTGCTGAACCTCACCATATATTCACCAAGTATTCGAGGCAGTTCATTATGATTTGAGACCGAGTTGTTCTCTCGTGTAGAAACATTCTCCGTTGATTCTGCTTCTCCTAGGTATTCTTGGGTTTTCGGAAGCTGGACTATAGCTGACAGGAGTTCTGTTGCGTGGTTCCCTCATTGTACGACCATCCAGAAAGAACCCACCCATACCCCATCGTCGTACATCCTCGCAAACGAAAGTCCAGCTCTAAATATCGCCAATCTCTCGTCACATACCTTTTACAACTTCTCTGTCTCGACAATGACTGGATGTCAAGTTTCTTCCTCTGGCGCTCCTATTGAATTTCTCCCTTAATTTTACTTCGAAAAGTTTGGTTTTGCACTCAGCCCATCGCCTGGCTGCGATACCTTTGTCCTATCTTTTGGACGCCGACACTCTTTTCCAGGACTCAGAAACAGCTTCATCTGATCAGGTTCCGATTATGGCTACTACTCAAATGACTACAGATACATCTAGGTTGTCCTTCGCAAAGGTACGCATGCTCTTCTGCCTGTTGCAATAGTCCAATTGTGCCCTATTCGATCTCACCCACCCCATACACTCGACTATTCAGCTAACTCTAGACCCAGGTTGCAGCATCTGCAGGCAAAGATAATATTGCTCGCGGAACATATCCTAAAGTGGGAGCACAAAATTCCGCACGAGATTCAAGAAAGGAGAATATTTCTACCAGTCATCAATCCGCAGAAGTGCCTGAACCCTCCTCAATTTTGGGCGCATTACCTGGCAATAGCAACGCAAATCGCCAATCTACTGCTAACCTCCAAGAGCAGATGGTCTTACCAACAGCCAATGTGACCGCCACTGGTAGCAATGAGGTCGTACTGGTCAATGCAATGACGGACCTGAGCTTTGATACTCCAATGCCTAGTCTCGTGGTCAACGGTTCCGGTGCTATCGCTCATAAAACCAAAGCCGATACCCTTGATGGATTCCCAGAGGAACTTTTCCAACGAGCCGACTCGGGTTCGGATTTGGGCACAAAACCACCAAGTCTAGACGGCAAGAGCATTACTTCTGGAACAACCTTTGCTCTTGATGAAAAGGAGTCTCTTCGGCCTGATGACAGTGCCAGTGTTAAAGCTGCTGAAGACGATGATACATTTTCCGGAAGAGGTTCTATAGTGGCGGGATCTAGAATTGGTTCAGAAGCAGCTGCCCGCGCGTATCGGGCGCAATTCTACGCAGAAGAACGTCGCAACATTCAGCCACCACAAGAGCGTCAGAACCAGGGCGTGGACACACCCCAAAGTGGTTCTTCTGGGCAGCAAACTACTGATGATGGAAAACCCAAGCCCCTCATTGACGCTGTTGGTGTTCCGGAAGGCTTCAGTCTGTTTTACAGGCAAACCCCGGATGAGAAGTTATTGGAAGCATTGGATTCTCCAAAAGACCGGATCTTCTTGTTGAGATTAGAACAACAGGTAATCGAATTTGTGAAATCTTCAAAGTGAGTCAACCTGCACTGCAGCAATGCAATAAGACTTGCGATGGAAATATCTAACGCTGTACAGGGAGCCTTTTATTGACTTGCCTCCTTGTAACTCCTTTTGCAGGATGCTTACTCACAAGCTTGCCGATTATTACCACATGACCCATCAGGTTGATGCTCAGGCTGGAGCAGTACGGATATTCAGAACTCCATTCTGCAGACTACCAGCATCTTTGACCACCATATCTAACCCTCCAACATCCGGCAATACACCACCTCCTGTCATGCCATTGATGAAGATTATGCGCCGAGGAGGAGATGGTGACACCGGGCCCAGCCCGTCTAAGGCGACTTCAGAGACCGGCAGTGACGGGAAGGATAAGTCTCTCTCTGCGAAAGAGAAGTATGTACTCTCATTAGATGTTGCATATAATTCCTCAGCTAACCTCCTCTAGGCTATCTCGTGAAGAGCGGGAAGCTGCATACAACAAGGCTAGAGAGCGTATATTTGGTCAGGTGGATAATGCAGGCGATGTTACTCCAGGTAATGCTACTCAGTCAACTTCTTGGACATGTTATTGACAACTATTGTCAGAAACCGAAGATGGGAATGAGATGTCTCGATCAAGTTCTGTTTCAACAAAGGACCGACCTGGCCAGAGCAAGAGAGCCAAAGCCCCCAAGCAGCGGCGAGACGATTCTGAAAGTTTCGATGTCAGATCTCAATATACCCCATTCTTCCCCCAGCCTCAGGTTCCGACTTGGATTCCGACTCCTCAGTATCCTGCTATGCCACCTCAACAATTCAATACAGGCGCTATTCCCAACGGGTTTCAAAACTCTTCGCTTGGCCAGTTCGGCGCAATTCCTCCGCAGCAATTCAACCAGCCGATGATGAACAACGGTGGTATGCAACAATACAACCAGATCCCCTCGGTGAATTCTCCTCCTCTCCTCCAATTCAATTATATACTTATCAGATATAGCAATACTCCCAGCAAGCTTCACAACGCTTTCAACCTCACAGCGCCCCCATTACCACTTATGGCTCACCAGTTCAGTCTCCCCCAGTTGTACCACAGCAATGGGGACCTGCACCTGTGTACCAAACCCAGTATCAACCGCAAGGTCCTACTGTTCGAGGACCTCCTCAGACGGTGCCCTATGCATTCGGTCAACTCCCTAGTACTGCAAATCCAGCAGATCCAAAGAGTCAACATCCTATTCCAGGTAGCTTCAATCGACATGCATTCAACCCAAAGACGCAGTCTTTTGTTCCCAGTAATGCCGGACTTCCAATCCCTCAACAGATGTCACATCACGGACCACCTCATCACGGCTCCCCTCATCAACAAGGATCTCCCAATATATCGTTCAACCCATACTCGCCTCCCCAACAACAGTTTGGTGGGAATATGGGCTATACTATGGCTAGACAAGGCTCTAACAATTCAGTACCTTCCTATCATGCATCTCCTCACATGGCCTCCCGGCCCATGATGCACCAAAATATCTCACCTCAGGGAATGTCTCACGGCGTGGTTCCTGGAATGCCTCAAAATCCATCACAAACTATGTCGATGCCTTTGCAGAATGGACAGATGGGAAATCTTCTTGTTTCTTACGGCAACCCTTCGACACTTCCGCCAAAGCCACCTGCAGGGGTTTAACGATTATGTGATAATAGAGACTGGCGTATGGTATGGCAGCATTGGAACGGAGTTTATAGGCGAATTCGGGCATCAAAATGACACCTAAGTACCAAGGTCTATGGCTGATAGATCAACAATGAGAGAGCAAAGATAATAGACATTGATCATAACAGACAGAGACAATTTTGTGAAGTAATGGTATTCTAAGTTGGCTTTGTAGCCTGCCTTGACTTAAATGCCGTGAACGCCTGATTTTACCTTCCTGTACAATGCAGCTAAAAGCACCGTAGAATCGCCTTGGAAATTTCATGCCTTCAATCAGCTACATCTACTCATTGGGCTCTCTGGGTTCTCTTGGTTCTCTCTGTTGTCCTCCACCACGACCACCTCCACGCTTGCCGCCGCGACCTCCTCGCTGGCCTCCCTTGTTCTCTCCGCCTTCCCTATTACCACCCTCTCCACCGCCTGTTGCTGCCAATGCATCTGATCCACTCATAGTCAACGTAGCCGTGGCCAGTCTTTGCGAGAGGTCAATTTGCGTGCGAATTGTGTTAGCCAGGTATGAGACAACCAGAACATCTTGAACATGATTGTTGAAGTCACGTTCGATGTCTTGAGGATCAACCTTTGGAGCCAAAGACAGAGCATTCATCAGAAACTGACCCAGAGCGTTGGATGGCTCTTGCTCCTCATCGAGAACCGAGCTGACATATTCTGCAACTCGCTCCAGCAGGTCCAAAGTGTAATCGATTGCACGTTCCAATCCCTCAATATCTGATACAACAGGTGCCGCCCTATTCTCGCTATCCTTTGCCCCCGAGATCAGCTCCAGGCCACTCTTCTCAGCCTCTCCATATCGGATGTCGTACGGAACTGGAATGAAGAGGCAGCTCTCTGCAGCACGTTCGGCATTGACTCCAACGGGCGCGCTTATGTATGCTTTTGCTGAAATTCCCTTGTGTGCATCGGTAGAGACGGTCAAGTGAACAGCTGGGTGGGGAAAGGTTCCGGTTTCTGGACTAGCGAAGAAGTTCTGGATCAAGGCGCTGAAGTTGTTGAGCTCGAGACTGGTGGTGTACCATCCAAGTAGGACTTCTCTGGGGTTTGCCTTCAACTGCAGCGCAAGCATATTCTTTTGGTATTCGACGTCCACCTCAACCTGATCTTCGTTCTCCGTGTGGGGAATGGCGAAACAATTTCGTACTTCGACCTCCATGCCATCTTCTGAGCGCACTCCCAAGATAGCACCAATCACCCTCGTGGCCTGCGTATCGCGGATATCTCTTCGAATCGCATGATCCAGGATCGAGAAGACTGCCTATATTTTCGTGAGCATAATTGTCTTTCACTCGACAGCGCATATCGTACTTGTGGTTGGATTATGACATTTAATGGTGCGGTTGTGGTTTGAACGCCCATAACAGCAGGCGCAAGAGGACGCGCAAGATGCAGGAAGTTCTCAGTACTGACCGCCATGTTGGGCAGATGTATTGAGAAGTCGGAGAGGGTTGAAAATGGTAACCGTCGTTGTCAAAAACTGCCCCTCGTCGCCGACGTCTCCAGTATCTTTGTGTGGGAGTCTTATCGCGCTAAGGATAAGAATCATGTGACATATTCAATGCTCACCTCAATCCCACCAACCTCGACCTACAAAACGAATTTGTCTACAATTCCAAGTTCTACTTAGAAGTAAGCCATTGATTGAGATCAAATGGCTTTTCAATAATCGTTACCCTAACTGCTTTTATTCTTCACGATTAACTTAGACTTTCAACACTTGTGCTTCCATTTCATCTTGTCCTGTTCTCCAAAAATTAAACTGATAAGATAAGGCTTGTACATTTTTTTCTACAACCCCTGCCAAAAAAAATAGTGTAGGTGTGTAAACTACGATTGAAATGGCTTTTCATGGAGGAAGAGGTGCTCCTCGAGGAAATTCAAGAGGAGCCTCGAGGGGAGGCTCTAGAGGGAGTTCACGAGGTGGTTCACGCGGAGGATCACGAGGAGGACGAGGACGAGGTGGGCCAGGAGGCAGAGGCAGAGGGCGGGGAAAGCCAATATTCGACAGTGCAAGAGTTGCTCAGCAAAAAGAACAGTAGGTTCAGCACCATAACATTCCTCCCAGATCTAACCAAGGTCTAGGGAAGAAAATAGCCAGTCTGAAGGAGAGGAATCAGAAAATGGCAATGAGGATATCACTAGCGAAGAATCAAGCAGTGATGGCGACGAAGAAGAACAGCCAATGCCAGCCAAGTCGGCTTATATGGCTTATATGAAAGCTGTTACTGCAAAATCTTCTGCCCCACAGGCAAAGAGGAGAAAACTTGACCATAGGTCGGAAGTTGACGTTGAGGCTCAGAAGCAGCGTGAGGAATCTGAGGAGCCGAGCAATGCGAATGATGCAGACTTAGTCGAAGAACCGGAAGAGGGTCCAGAAACAGGGAACGATGAGGCTCTTGAAGACGGCGAAGATGATGATGTAGAAGATGCTTCAGACCCATTCGAGGCTCATTTTGCCGATCCAGAAGACAATGTTTTGGCTCGAAGACTTGACTCTCTAAAGAAGGGGCAATGGGCTGTTACGAAGCTTGAGCTTCCAAAGGTTGGAAGAATGCTCATAAATGTTCCCAAAGAAGGCTTTTCCGCCCACCCAGTTGTTCACAATCCAAAGCAGTTGAATTTGAAGCAGAAACTAGCTGCTGTAGCGACCAATCTCCATCCATCCTTCAACACTTTGGAACAATCACTTGCACCACTGATATTCAATTATCAAGATGTTCTCTATTGCGGCAGGACCACAGCAAATTCCGAAGATTTACGGCGCTTGGTGTGTTTACACGCAGTAAACCACGTTTTCAAGTAAGTTCACCAGTCGAGTATATCTGGATATGAGTCAAGGATACTAACTGAGCCCCAGAACTCGAGACCGAGTAATCAAAAATAATGCACGTCTTGCGAAGGAAGACGGTCCTGAGGATTTGGAGTGCCGAGATCAAGGTTTCACAAGACCAAAAGTGCTAATGATATTGCCTACTCGAGAATCTTGTGTAAAAATGGTGAACATGATCACAGCATTGTGCGAACCAGAGCAGCAAGAAAACCGAAAACGGTTCGATGAGGCGTATGTCCAAACGGAAGATGACATCCCAGAAAACAAACCAGAGGATTTCAGGGATCTATTCGGAGGACGAGATGACGATAATTTTCGACTAGGACTGAAATTCACGCGAAAGACAGTCAAGTACTTCTCCCAATTCTATAACTCAGATATCATCTTTGCAAGTCCCCTGGGACTTCGACTGGTACTGGAGGGCAAGGATGACAAGCCCGGAGATTCCGACTTTCTAAGTTCCATCGAAATGGTCATCATGGACCAAGCTGATGCAATCCTCATGCAAAATTGGGAGCATGTTGAGGATATATTCGAGCATTTCAACCAGCAACCCAAGGATGCACATGGCTGTGACTTTAGTCGGGTACGAAACTGGTATTTGAATGGAGACGCCAAACACTTCCGCCAGACTATTGCAATGTCAGCTTTCAACACCCCAGAACTGAATACCCTTTTCTATCAACAATCCCAAAATTGGGCTGGTAAGGTTAGAATAACCAGCACCTACCCAGGAGCAATGGCGGATTTGAGTCTCAAAGTCAAGCAGACATTTTCTAGACTTGAAGCGCCTTCGCTTATAGAAGAGCCAGACGCTCGATTTGAATACTTCAAAACGGCATTAGTCCCAACAATCATGCGGCGTGCCAAAGATTCAACGGGCACCTTACTTTTCATTCCTTCCTACCTGGACTTCATCAAAGTCAGGAATTATTTCTCCTTGTCCGCAACGACAAGCACACTATCATATGGAAACATTGACGAGTATACACCAGTACCTGACATTGCTCGAGCCCGTTCCCACTTTCTGAGTGGAAGGCACAGTGTTCTACTATACACAGAGCGGGCTCACCATTTCAGACGTTTGGTGATTCGTGGTGTCAAACGAGTTATTATGTATGGCCTGCCTGAAAATCCAATATTTTATAAGGAAATTGTAGGGGGCTTTTTGACCAAAACTACACAAGAGGGCAAGCTTGAGGCCGGAAAGGGTAGCGTTCGGGCTGTGTTTTCCAAATGGGATACGCTCAAGCTTGAAAGGATTGTTGGCACAGAAAGGGTTGCAAAGTTACTCACGGAGAAGGGCGATACATATGACTTCCTGTAAAATTGTAGATTATTGTCGACTGCAGATTTACAAGAACAGTCTCATTCTAGTAAACTCTATCCCTTTCTCTTCCTGAGTTGATATACATGCGTACAAATCATATCATACAATTCCTCATACAGTTCCTTGCCTTGTGAACCCATTCGTTCTATATCTTACCACCCCACCGCCTCTCTTTGCTATCTGAGTTGTCCCTGGCGCCAAACTTTAGGCTGCCCATCTTCTCTACCATTGCCTCCAAGTCAGCCTCCCCATTAGGCCTGAACTGGGTAACCTTCTCGATATTCTTCGCCGTCATTTCGTTGATGACCTTGTCTTCCCCTCTGCACCTTGCAATTGTCCTCGCAGTCATGGCGAACCGCATATCTTTTGGACCATCTACAAGTTCCAGTATCGCAGATGGTGCTTGATCTTCCTTCAATGGCTCAATGCGTAGTACACGAGTGTAGCCTCCGGGGCGGTTGGCATATCTCTCCCTAATCTCACCAAAGAGCTTGGGAAGGACATCGTGAGGCGTCTTGACAATTGTTAGCATACAGTTCTTGGGTTGCCAGATATCCAAAGAAGGATTCTTGAGACTCAAAGCCTAGACGTACATAGAAAATAGCTAAAGCGCTCCGTCTGCTCGCCTCCGTGTTCTTCTTTCCCAACGTCACAAGCTTCTCTGCCAACCTCTGTGCCTCTTTTGCCTTTGGGTATGTAGTTGATATGGATTCGTGAAGGAAGAGGGATGTGACAAGATTGCGAAGGAGTGCCTGTCTATGGGCAGAGGTTCGGCCTAAATGGCGGTATTTCATGCGTCCTCCAGCCATCGTGGAAGAGGTTTAGAGAAATCGTTTTAAAAGCGTCAGAGGAACGAACTATTGAGCAAGATTCTCTCGGTTTTTAAGAATCAACTGGAGTATGCGGGTGGTCGTAGGCCTCTGGTTTCGGCTGCACTTCTCGATAGCTTGATTTTCGGTCCTGAACTGGAGGTTCGCGATGTCTCGCTTCAAAATTTTGACGTGCCTTGCCGGAAGCTTGATCGGACCATCCACCGACATTCAAATCCTGGCATTCAACAATCACCAAGCTCTCATGAGCTTTAACGAGATCAATTGAGACGAGAGAGGTATTTTTGTTTGATCAGACAATACATCAACGTCCAATCTCTTCGTGAGTAGCTCTATCATGGGCTTCACGTCTGGTTTTGTTAGTAGCACATGCGACAATATCCTCGAATGCATTGCTGATTATCGTAGACTGGAGGAGTGACTCTCACTCTCGGCGTCGCATACCTCACAGTCCTTGCTCATGAACGGAATCGTCGCGCACAAGCTGAAAATCTACGACTACAATCCCGCGTTCTTACCACCCTTCTTGAGCCTGCACCTCCCCTACCACCACAGAGCCGCGCCGAGCTCGCCCGCGAAGAGCGCGGCTCATTAGTTGAGACCGCTAAGGACCGATGGAACGATGAACTTGAGAATGCGGTGAGATGGGTGCAGAGAACAGATTGGACTGAGGTGAGGGAGGGCATGGAGGGTGCTGTCGCAAGACTCTTGGGAAGTGGGCTTCAGAAGTCGAGGGAGGGCATTGAGGAGGCTGAGAAGCAAGGTGGACCAAAGGTTCAAGAGGCAGTGGACGCTACCAAGGATGCTGCAAGGAAAGCGAAGGATCAAGCTGCTGGTGGTATCAACAAAGGAGCTGAGAAGACTATCCAAGGCGTTGAGAAGGCCGGATCTGAAGCTCAAGCTGGAGCAAGCAAGATTGCTGCAGCGGCAATGGCAAAAGCCGAGGAAACGAAAGTTGCTGCAAAGGCAAAAGCTGATCGAGCTGCTGCTGATACCAAGACCACTGCTCAGGATGCCGCTGATGCGATCAAGCACAGTGGTGGAACTATCGATGCAGCACGTGGGGCTGTGAGAGATGCTGTGCACAAGGGTATCGAGATGGGCAAGGAGGCTGTTGGGAAAGCTCAGGCTGCTGTTGGTCTTGCTACAGACAAGCTGGAGTCCAGGATGCAATCCTCGACTCTCAGTCACTCGTCAGCTGTGGAGAAAGCCTTGCATGAGAGGTATGAGAAGCCAGACGCTCTGACGAAGACCGCTGAGCAAGCTTTGGAGGAGAGGTACAAGCCTGTTGATAAGAGGGATAACACCGTCTTGCGAGGTGTGTAATTTTAGTGTAGTATAATGAATACATAGCTCATTCGTCTCCATGCCACCCTTTGCAAATTGTTTGGGCGGTTGATAATTCTTAGTAATAGCTTGTCACATCTGAACGATTTTCCCCTTCGGACTTTTGCATGTACCTAAAACTCGGAAATTTCAAGACCATTTGTTTTGGAGCTCAAAATGGTTGGTAAATACAGCCAGATGTGCGAGTAGATTTGACAGATTTGGAAACGGTGGTTGTGATGCTCCGCTTCGCTTGTGTGTGAGAGAGTCGATAGACATCATGCTATCGAGTTTCTAACTTTACAGTTTCTACTATGTTACATGTGTGTCCCGGTGTTACACATTCATTTGAGACTTGAACAAGGCATCGTGAGTATACTTTCAAGAAATATGATTTCGCCCAAGTTCAAAGGTTCCTCAGCTATTGCCATGAGAACTATATAGTGTCCCACAAGTCTAGCACACGCTTGTTCTTGAATATACCTTCAAACACCTTTACGGTCTTATCCGCATACCATTCCAAGGATATTATACCTCAATCTTAGCCACTCACGTCCGCCTGATTCGATTCCAAATTATGAATTCGCTTGAGAATCATTCGCAGGCACGATCACCAACAGTACGTAATGATGGACCTAACAGGGCAGAGAAAGATCGGGCTTGACAGAAACTAAGACTTTGTGTTCTTATGGATTGGGCCAATTGGTGCTCGATCAGTCTGTTAGGAGTAAAGAGTAATAGTCATAAAGGCCATAGTAAAGAGACGTCGCTATATATCTAAACGTACAGTTTCTAAATGCATAAATGATCAATCAGATAGTAACACTTTTCTATAGGTTCAATAAACAATGATATTATGAGTTTCAAGTCTTCTCTTCGCCGTAATTCGCAGTGGATAGTGGCTGCTTACCATCATTAACAAGGGGAGGATGTACGCTGTGTAGTGAAATCTTATACCACCTCGCCTCATCACTGTATACAGAGAAATAACTTTCCTTTACATTCGCTTCTCGGGCAGCAATTTTACTCAGATGGATTTACAAATGTCCTTTATTTTTTTTTGTTTTTATACCTCAAAAACATTATCCTGGTATCAAGCAAAGCATAATCAGTGGTATTTCATACAAATGATTAGGAAGAGCTTTTTATGGATGTTTTCTATCCATTACGAATGAAGGTGATATTTTGAATAGTGACATATCAACATTCTGAGTATCAGAGAGCCAAAAGAGCTATCAAAAGATTCGTACTCCTATGTATGTTTTCGGATTTTTATTGATAATGCAAGAATTCGAGTATCGTCAACACACCTCAAGTTGTTGTCCTTGAAGCTTGCTCCTCATTTAATCCAGAGACTTATGACCTATCCATACTTATATGTACTTGCTAGCTCTAGAACTACTCACTATTATTCTTTCTGGAGCTAATGGTACCATTAATTCGCTTATTATGGTATTCGATGATAAAAGCATGTTCAAGGATAGATTCATATTTTGGGCATTTGGAGACTCGCTTATTGAGAGGGAGGAGCTGGATGAAAACTTCACTTGTTGAATTAATGTCAACAATTCAAACTTTTCGCAATGTAGACAACGAGCGGTCAATACATGTTATTCAATCCCCACAATGAATGAAATAATGGAGGGTTTAAAATGTTTATATTCTTATTAGCTTGGTTCTACTGCTGGTCTCTGTTGGCAAGACAAATTCACTTGCTTGTCGAAGAATATAAGAATGCTGAACTACCTTGAGTAGCACTTCTTTGCCTACCAAACGCCTAGGCTGATAAATCCAGCAAGTTTTGTCTCTTTTGGAAAGTTCCCGATGTAGAACCAGGACACAATAGCACACTCCCATGATAGTAGGCTTGTGATACGAACCAAACCTGCCCATTCCCGCAATGTTCCAAAGCAAACCATTTTGCATAATTAATATGGTATAAAAATGTTGGAATCCCAGACACCAGAGCGAAAGAAACTGTCCTACATGACAGGTAACCAAAACTACGCTCAGTCTAACCGAGCTTTGACATCGTCTTCATAACCAACAACTTGGTCTACGATCTTCCCGAATCTAGCTGGATGACCTCCCCATGCCTTCTCCTCTTTCTCGCAAGCTGCAAGAATCGCTTGAGGAAGATTACTTCTCATAGATTAGCTTCATTAGTTATGTGGTTAGGCAAGATGAGCATAGTGTTACCTTGTGTTGGATCTGGTGGCATAACCTTGGCGTTCCAGCTCGATTGCGAGTTCATCTTGATGGTTGTCTAAGAGAGTAAGATTCGGAACCACAACCAAAGCTAGACCCAATCTCATAGCATCCAGAATTGTTCCTGCTCCTATGGTTTATTTAGCAATTATGACCTCAAAGATAGACATAAAAACATACCTGCATGACATATGATAAGTCCCTTTTCAGAGACGTTCTTTTTAGCTTGACACGCCCTCATCTCCTTATTTAAACCATTTGCATTGAAATCGAAAGCTCTGATATTGAGGCCCTTGGGGTCTTTGGGTCGGAAATCTTCAAAAAAGCTGAATGATTCGCCGCACTGGAAGTTCAAATCCGTAAAGCCATTGTCAGCGAACGCTTGCAACGACTCTGGTGTTAGAGCCGCTTGTATAAGCTGTGGGAATTGAGCGGTTGCCCCAACAGTGATCAAGCACTCCTTAATCATCTTCACATCCTTTGATCTTGATAGCGAAAACTTATGTAAATCGCTAGGCAGGATGACAAGTAGTCTAAATTGTTAACTTTGTTGTTTGAGAGTTTGAGAGATGTCGCTACCTATCAATCCATCTAGAGCTACCCAGTTTACGGCAGCCGAAAGTCGGTAGTACCGCAACTTTACAATTTTGTCTGAACCACATCAAGCTTCCATATACCTGTCTCGAGAAACCCAGAAACCAACCATGGCAACAGCTTTGCAAGGCTTGCGGTTGAGCACACGAAGCTGCACATGCAGGGCGGCTACGAAGCAATTCTTACAGACCCCAATTGGTGCACGAGCGCGACGAGCCTTTACCTCTACACGTAACCAGCTGGGTCGCACAAAGCAGCAGAAAGCTACGGCCGAGAAACTCAATGCCTCCAAATCTCCTTTTGCGAAGAGAGTGATCGAGGCCGACCAGGAAGGAGATGTAATCGACGAATTCAATGAGGGCGTGGAGGAGGACTGGGACGAGTTGATTGAGCAGAGGATCGAGCCATTATACCCACCGCCGAAGATGATAGCGCGGAAGAAGAGGAAGCCGGATACCTTTTTGAATATGGGCGAGGAAGAAGCGTGGGAGAGCGAGGAGATCATGGTGGATGACGAAGATGATGATATCACGAGCTTGGGACATGGTGAACTGGAGAGGCATCGAGAGATGAGACATTATGCAAGATTAATAGCCTGGGAGATGCCACTGCTGTCCAGTATGTTTCCTCTATACACTCAAAATCCTCCGGTGGGATAATGCTAACAAGGTACAGAATTGGCAAAACCATATGTACCACCAACCGCAGATATGCCCCTAAGATTCAGGTACACCTCGTACATGGGCGAAAACCACCCAGCAGAAAAGAAAGTTGTCGTCGAATTTACCACAGCAGATCTGCCGAATCTCACTCCGGTCCAGAGACAGAAGTTCGCCAAGCTGGTGGGTGTGCGATATAATCCTACGACAGATATCGTTAAGATGAGCTGCGAAATGTACGAGACGCAGGCGCAGAACAAGCGCTACTTGGGAAACACTATTGATTCATTGCTGATTGAGGCAAGAGTAAGTGCCTCTCTCGATCCTGGAATCAGAAAGCAAGATAGCTAACAATCCCAGGATCCAAGCGACACATTCGAAGACATCCCCTTGGACACACGACACCACTACTTCAAGCCTCGCCCACGCTTCCCCGAGGAATGGACCATGACCAAGAACCGCCGCCAGGAGCTTGAAGAGCACCGTCTCGAACTCGCAGCCAAGGACGCAAGACTCGAGCTGAAGGGCAAGCTGGTCGATGGATTGACGGCCATCGAAGAAGGCTTGAAGCAGGTGCAGAAAGTCGAGGAGCCGGAGATGATCTTGGCTGCAAAGGGAGGCAAAGGCCAGAAGAAGATTGGTGTGAGGAGAAGCTAGATCATGGGCGTGTAAACGATAAGTTGGGTGTACGATACTCTTGTTGTGTAAAAAAAAAACAAGCATAGCGGGACGGGACTACTAGATTTGTATATATGAATATGTACGAGACACCCGAAAGGCTTCGAACCTGTGCTCTGCTTTTGATTTCATCCTCTCATACTCAAAAGATATTGAAGTTCGTGCAATGCTTGACTTTACGTAGGCAAAATAAGGCAGGTATCTAAACTCGCTTAAACGGTCTCCAGACAGGACAGAGCTTAACAGCACGGTAGAAAACTTTACTCAGTGTGTTACTTGTTGATGCAACATCCGAACTAATGAGTACTAAATAGTCAAAAATTCAAATAGCTCTAGCTTTACCCTCACTTATAGTTGTAATACCACTATTGGACGCAGAAGTTCTTGCTTTAGGGTATATTCTTAAAGCAGATCAGAATCATTGTGTACTAGCTTTAGGTAGATCGAGTTATTCGTTGATTGTTGATTGATTTCAAAACTTGGTGTATTCTAGGTGAGGGAAGCACAGGTGCCGCATCAACAAATAAGAACCCGCCGAGGAATGGTAATTTGTACTATGATTTCATTGATTCGAGAAAAGGAGTCGCCACATGGGCGTTATATCCTCATCATTAACACGTATAACTACACTCGCTCATCTCTGAACTCCACCGTAGTGGCCCAAGATAGGTATCAACCATACACCACATGCCTCCGCCTCCACCTCCCGCACCAAGCTATTTAAGCTCATTCATTCTCGTTTCCCGCTCTAAGGTCGCCCAAGCTCGAGTTTCGAGTCCATGTATTGGTAATGGTAAACGCCTGCCTGCTTGCATTTCCCCCCAAGCACAAAAAAAGATCGAACACGACACCGCCTGCCTTGCCATATGCCGATGCAAAATTCGAAGTCTGTCCGGCCCTGAAAATGAAATCTATACAGTTTGACCCTTGCTCCTTGGTCATCCCGAGCATCTTTCTCCAATCCATCCTATTCACCGATGCTCTCACATTGTCTAATCCCTCTTAAGCTCACCAGCTCGTTTCAGGTGTTGTTTTCCTGATTCCTTCCGCCTTTGCGTGATTGAAGGTCTGCAATACGTACTCGTAGGTGAGCATCGTTGTTGTTGCGGCTGGCACGGCACGCATCATATTCGTGCCCATCCCCGCATAGAAAGCTCTCCACCCCTCCTCTCTTAGGATCGTCTTGAAAGTGGTGATAATACCCTTATACCTCGGGCCCACTGGTACCGCAGGCGCTGTCACAGGGCCTGGAGCGCCATTCTTAAATATCGCGTATTCTGTTGGTGCAACCGGAACCGAACGCTGCTGTGTTTGTAACCTTGTCCGTATCACCTCGTGTGGATATGTTGCGGTACTCGCCATCGCCTTGCTGATCACACTCGCAGCAGTCAATGCACTCCAATGGCTGGTAGCACCCTCTGGAGGGGTTTGTCCCATAGGAAGGCCCGTAAATTTGGTCCTAAAATACTCGTATGCTGGGAATTGAATAGCCACATGCGTAAGGCCGAGAAGCGCGGGAGTAAGTCCAGAATAAAATGACAATATGCCTTCCGACTTATACATCTTCCTCGCAGCATCGAATGTGGACGTGTAATGCCATGGGGGCCTCGCATCGTTGGCTGCCACCGATTTCCTACTAACTTGTGCCATCAACCGAGTTTTTATGACCCAGATCGGGTTTGTGACCATCGTCGAGGAAGCACCAGCAACTATCGAGGACCAAAAATTCACGGTGAAATCCTGCTCTGTTTTAATCTGTCAGTAAGTGCAAGCCCGAGTTTCCTCCGTTTCGAACTCACCAAAATGTACTTTGAAGACCTCTTTCGATCTCCCATAAACAGTAAACCAGACCGCCCAGGTAGGCAAATAACCCATAATTATCGGACCCAGGCCTCGATACATGCCCTTGAGACCCTCTTCCCGCCATATCACACGACCTGTGCCCACAAGGCCCCGATATACTACACTGGACGCCTTATTCGACGCCCTGAATCCTCCTTGTGCTTGCAGCTTGGTCTTGATCACATCCAACGGACAAGTGACAAAGCCCGACGTAAACCCTCCTGCTGCTCCTGCCATCGCTCGAAAAACTCCTTCCGACCTCCCCATCGCCCACAGCTCGAATGGCGTTACTTCCCCGCCTTCATCTTCTATGTGAGATTCCCCTGGAGACCGCCGGGCAAAGTTCGTGCTGGTCCCAGAGGAGAATTGCTGCGTGGATCGGACGGCCGAAGAGGTGGGCGAGGTGCGTTCATGAGACATTGTGTATTTCGTTCGAGGAACAGTTATGGCGCACTCTATCGAGCTTCCCTACGCAAGCACAAACAATCCACCTTTCTTTGAAGACTCGACTCCCAGAACTGCCAGCTGAGCTCAGCTTCCTATCGTTGTCGCTGGAGCTGCTAGCTTAATCTAAAGCTTTCAAGTCTCTCGTGTCTCGGTGTGCGGGGAAAGTTTCCCACGCAGCACGCCTGTACACAGCTGTCAACGATTATCGATGGCCATTGACAATTGACCAAACTGCCCGAAACTTGTGTGGGAATTAAGGAGCAGAGCAGAGGACGATGGTTGAGGGTTTCGCGATTTCGGCCTGCGCGGTGGGACTTTGATAGAAAGTGGGTAGCTCGGATCTAAGCAGGTTTGGGTTTTTAGTGACTTTAGTCCCGCGACCGTTTTTTGGACTGTATGGCTGGTTTGTATCACTTGGAAATTCTAGAAGCTCTGGAAAGAAGTAAACAAGTGCGCTATAAGATGGCTGAAAGGTGAGAAGATAGCGAAATCTTTGAGATATGATTAAAAGTGTCTATTTTTCTGATAGTACTTTTTAGCTATTGGTCTTGTGCCTGCTTACTTGTACGGTGAGCGACGTAAGAATGGCTCCGGCGAGAAGCCGCAACATTATTCCAAAGTACCTACCTTTTTACCTTATGCAGGCCTGCTTGCTACTTGCATCCCTGAAATGGCAAAGTAAATCTTTGTCTGGCGTGTACCGATTATAATGTGGTAGAGTACATAGAGTGGGGGTTAAACCACTGTGATATCAGAATTAAGAACTGTTCTGGGGGGTTGATTGGTGTGTTCCTTCCTTTTTCTCAACCCAGCATTTTCTGCCAGATTTTCTTTGATTCGAGCGCCTCCAAAAATTACAGCGAAGAAGCTTGGACTCCCGAGGTACTTTTATGCCTAAGGCTGAATATATTGATTGTTCGAGAAATTCAGGCTCCAAAGCTCGGCCTTTGTCGGGACGAATCAGATCATCCGCTTAAGTAATCGTTCGAAAATGGCGAGAACGAAGCTTTGAACGACAACGACCATTTCAAAGGAGAATCGATTGAATAGCTCCTCCGCCACTCGATACCTACGACCGGCAACATGTCTCAACCATCTCTCACAAACTTTATCGTCAAGCGCCCATGGCTCAAGAAAATGATGACGCCTCTGGCCAGCTGGTACGGAAATGCTGCCGGGTACAGGAAGCTTGGTCTCAGGTACGAATATTCCACCACGCAAGTCGGAAACGATGGTAGATGGTCAATTGGATGATGGAGGAAAGATGGAAGGGATACGGAGCTGTGCTGATGTTGTCTTGTGCTGCAGGGCCGATGATTTGATTCCCGAAGAGTCAGAAGCCGTTCTCCTCGCCCTCAAGCGTCTGCCCGAGAAGGAGCAATACGATCGTGTTTTCCGTCTGCGAAGAGCTTTCCAGGTTCGTATACTTAGCAGATCGAATGCATGTATAAGGGCGATAATTGACAATCGATAGGCATCTCTCGCTCACCAGCTTCTCCCCAAAGAGCAGCAGACAAAACCTTCGGAGGTATATTATCACCTATGTCCATGTCATTAAGTTCTGTGCTCACATCTATAATTAGGATGTTCTCTACCTATCGCCCATCATCAAAGAAATCGAGGCCGAGGCAAGAGAGCGTGCGGATCTGGAGTCGATTTCCATCAAGAAGTAGGGCGAGGTGGGAGGAACATGTACAATGGGGTCGAAGGGAGATTAGAATGCACGCTGAGGAGCAGTGTCTGTACTTTACAAGAACGATCACCACAATCAATACGTCTTTTGAACTTGTGGAAGAGTCCTGTCATTATTCTATCATGCTTCGAGGCTCAAATCTAAGACAGCCATCAATGGAGAAGGGAGCGTCATCAGGGCATAATCAAAGGCAGCTTCGTGATATCTATGATGGGTTTACGTTCCTACTATATACAGGAATTGAACAGTAGCACCCAAGAGAGATCAATTCAACATGAACGGCCAAGCCAGGACCAACGCCAAAGCAGGTTGTATATCATTTCTCCACTCTCGTGCCACTGTGATGACCACATGCTTCTTATTAAATTCCTTGACCATTTATCCATACAAAGCTTTCATGCCGCTGGCACAAATGCTGTCATCACTCCAGGTCCACCGATCGTCCCACTGCACAAAGAAGAACAAGGAGACTATTACACTTTTGGGTGCGGCATGCATCCATTTGACCATTGACCTTGAGAACCTAACGCACAAAAGCCCATTTGCCGGCCTTCGTTCAGACCCCTCTCGAACTCCTCCTGTAAATTACAGGACAATAAACCATTCCCACAGAAGAAAAATCAGTACAATGAATCGAATCAGAATCAGGGCCGAATCGTTCCTCTCTGTCGTCGATGCTATTCCCAAATTCCAAAGGGCTTTCTCTTCACCGAACTCCGTATATGCGTAAAGACATGGCCGAGGGGATCTGGTATCTGCGCTGTGTACATGAAGGATGTTTTCATCATGCATTTCCTGGCTTCTCTTCCGTATCTATATGCCAAACGACATAGTTGGGCAGTCCAAAGACCTCATAGCCTGCTCTTTTCGCCATTTTCGCAAAGCCTTCTGTTTCTGCTTGGTTTTCGAAGGCGTAGCAAGGGAAGTTAATTCCTAAAATAAAAAAATTAGGAGGCATTCATGTAGTTGGAGCCTTGAGACCTTACCTGATCGATGAACATCTGCCTTTACGACGATGTTTACTCCACCAATTCCATCCAGAGCCATTTCTTGATCCTTGTTCTGACGCCAGTCGCCCAACTTAGCCATATATGTTCGGCCAGTGTCATACTCCTTGTATCCTAATGAAGTCAACACCCACGAGTTATTTTAGCGGAATTATTTAGGATTACCTTCTACAATAATAGCATCTTTCGGTAGAGTTGATGCCAGTTTCAGAGCCTTGTCTGATTCCACCCAGGAATTATAATCAACTGCAATTTGTCAGGATCTGAAGTAGTTCGCCGATTCCAATCCACTTACATCTACCCTCAATATCCTTTCCATCCTTATAACGATGGAACCAAACATCTGAAATCATTAGCGAGTGCAACACAACCAGAAACTAGAGACCCTACTGGGTACAAGAATATCCTTGTTGTGGGCAACGAAATCTTCAAGGATCTTCTTAGGGCTGTCTACAATATCGACATCTCTCCAGTATACCCAAGAGTGATCCGGCTTGAGTGCTGCTGTGAGGAGATAATTTCGTGCTCTAGCCATGTTCTTTCTCCTGGGCCCCTGAGCTTTAAACCCATGGCGTTCTTCGACAGATTGAGCAGTGGTAACTCCAAAGTCCTTCTCTACGATCAGAACGCTGTTGAATGGCTCATTCAGGTTGTCCGTTGGCTTTTGTATCCGCGCAAGTTCTGCGGCCAGGACTGCAAGAGTGTCATCGGTTGAATCACCCACGAGAAATCCGAGATCGATGAGGTGATGAGGATATGTCAATTCAGAGAGGAGGTCGAAGTACTTTGGTAGATAAAAGGCAGCATCTCGTAGAGGGGTCAGAATCAAGATCCTCTCCTCGTTAACTACTGCGTGGATGGTTGAGCGAATGGGGTTGAGATCAACTCGTTTGATTGTGGAGGAATTCACCACCAGGGGCTCATGATGATTGAAAATAACTGGAGTTTGTAGATGCGCGTTCCAATCCACTGCTTCGTTCGGTGTCATTCGCATTGGTGGTTTTGAAGGTCCCCAGCAGTAAAACCTGTGAAATCATGTCAGTTTCTTGAGCTCGTATCCATGTTCTCGTTGCTGGATTCAAAAAGGAGTTCCCTACCTTTGCATTTCTGACGCAGATGTGCTAACTCCCCTCCAAAGTAACAAAACTATTCCTGCCAGCGCCACACATAGTAAGAACCGCGTTCGAGTTAGAAACACCCATATCGCTCTTGTTGGTGGTAGTTGAGCCTTCGCAGACTTCCACGTAACGCCGCCTTTAGGGATGAGCATAGCGGCAAACTCTCCGTGGTCTTAGCACCACCAGTGTAACTTATTTTATCGATCTGGCTGGATGTAATCGGGAGCGCAGTTTGTCTTCGTTCGGGCAGGTTGGCGGATGAGTGTCGCAAGCTTTGGTCGCCCAAGTTGAGTGACTTGAAGAAGTTGAGATCGCGTGGATTGGAGTGGCAGGGACAAGACGAGACGGGAACGCTGAAAATAGCTTGTCGTGCCAAGAAAGCCCCCTAAGCGAAGCTGATGAAATAACGTCGGAGGTTCTGATGGTGCTCAATCAATTGAAGGCAGTACTGATCCGTGAACTGTGGATTGCCTAAATCCAGGTTTTATTGTTCGTCTCAGTAATACAAGGAGGTGGAATGCTGCTGATGGGGGTTGATTACGAACAACAAAAGTGTAATATCGTTCAGTAATTTAGTATCTCTCTCTAGCAACCACGCGTTCCCAATAGAAGACCAGAGCTAAAATAGTGCTATACTGTATTGCAGACTAAAAAGATTTGAAGCCGCTTCGATAACGGCTTTACTTGCCTTATGTACCTGATGGTGGCTTTGACCAGGGGTGTTAAATAATAGGGGTGGCGGCACATGACTTCTCTAACATCATATCAAGTCTCGCCGCATCATACTTACCCGTAGGATTTTTAAGGTCGATTGGGAAGTTAAAAATAAGGAATCTGTCTCTACCAATCCTTTTAATCTTGATAGCATAAGCTTATTGTCTATAAAACTCTTATATCAGACTGTCATTTTGGTGCCCCATTTCTTCAAGAATCCCAAAGTACGGCTTTACTCAGTTTCTCACTCGCTAGGCTGCAGCGGTGCTTGCTGTGGTCACCATTGTCATCCAAGAGAAATAATATCCTAGCTGAATCAAAACTTCTACAAACGAGACACATCATGTCTTCCAGGAAATCGGCTAGACTTAGCGCAGCTGCTGCCATCGTGCCTGCTCCTGCAAAGGAAGTAAAGCCAAGGAGGGCGAATATCAGCAAGAAGCGCAAGCTTGCCACTGAGGAGGATTCTAAGACAAGAGATAGCAGTCCATCAACTCCAAGAAAGAAGCGTCCTACTAAGACTTTGCTACCTCCAGTCACGCCTACTCCAGCAGCAATAGAGTTAATGGCTATGCCATATAGCTCGGGAGATATCGATGACATGGCTCCTCCCCCGAAGAATCGACTTGTGGTAACAAATGGCAATCTCACCAATGCTCCGTTGATAACTCCAGAAACACATAGGCTGGTCGCAAACATGCCCATGGATCAGATTTCGCCTTCAAAAGCACCAAACATCAAAGAAAGTACTGGAGATGTGCTTCAAAAAGCTTTGGCACATCTTATTCGTATTGAACCCAAGTTGGAGCCTATTATTGACAGACATCCATGTCATGTTTTCTCTCCTGAAGGTCTTGCCGAACAAATCGATCCTTTTAGGACTTTGACGAGTGGCATTATATCTCAACAAGTTGGTTAATGCCTTTGATAAAAGTTGAACAGGCTAACTGCAGTAGGTGTCGGGAGCTGCTGCAAAAAGCATAAAAGCAAAATTCGTAGCTTTATTCAACATCGAGAATTCAGATCCCATAGCGCATAGCTTCCCAACACCTTCACAGGTGTGTGCAAGTACCACTCAAATTCTGAGAACAGCTGGTCTATCTCAGAGAAAGGCAGAGTATGTTCATGGGCTCGCTGAGAAGTTTAACTCTGGCGAGTTAACCACCGAGATGCTCTTCAGTGCATCATATGATGAGGTGCTCCAAGAACTAATAAAGGTTAGAGGACTTGGGAAGTGGAGCGTAGAGATGTTTGCATGTTTTGGTTTGAAGCGGTTGGATGTTTTTTCCACAGGAGATCTTGGCGTTCAAAAAGGTATGGCTGTACTACTGGGTCGAGATGTCGGCAAATTAAAGTCCAAAAAAAGCAAGTGGAAGTTTATGAGCGAGAAGGAGATGGAGGAGATTGCCGAGAGATTTAAGCCCTATAGGTATGTACTGATGGTTACATTATTTCTAGACTATTATGGAACTGACTTGTTACTGTAGAAGTGTGTTTATGTGGTACATGTGGTAAGTGCTGTTTCATACTTGATTCTAGATTTTTCTTCATACATTAGTGATTGTCGAAAATAGTTTAGCTATGCTAATACATCTGTAGGAAAGTACTGGAGGTTGAGATCAGTGCCATCGAGACTTAGAAATTATATGTTGTTATCTTAAGTGTATAAAACTTGCAAATGTTTTTATACTGTTCAGTGCCATTCGTGCTATCTGACGGGTTCACGATGATCAGCTTTTGTGTTCATTGACTAAAGTTCGGTTGGATTAGAATAGCTCAACTCTCTAGTTGTTGCTAGCTGGATCATAATCGAGATCAGAATAATCATCTCCTATGCCTCCATACTCATCCGCATCTTCATCTTCGGCGGAGGAGGAGTCTTCATTTTCTTCGTCCTCCTCGTTTTCATCTTCGCTGGCATCAGCACCAGGACCAGCTCCGATTGCACTATCCCTTTGACCAACTTCACCACTACCTCCAACCCCACCAGGACCAGGACCAGCAGCACCACCACTTCCAGAGTCAGCTCTGTCACCAGTTCCGGTAGCACGACTCGAAATCGCAGGCAGAACAGAAAATGATGGGTCCATGTAACCATCATCCCTTGCCAGCTTCTTTTGGGCTACGGTAAGGCGCTTGTAGGTCGCTTGTGTAATTACACCTTCGGCTATAAACACGTTAGCTGTATCCTGATTGTAAGAGAATCAGGAGACACTCACTGACGAAGTCACATAAAGATCGGTTATTGCCATAGTGGCAATTAGTGCACGCTGCCTTGCCATCCGCATGTCTGAGGTCCTCCGAAACCACACAACCGGTGAAATAGCCTCGTCCGTAGGTGCAGCACTTGCATGAAATAAGCGCCAGTGTACCGATCCTATGCGCAAAGATGGCCTCATAGCTACTCTTGTTGCTACCAATCGTGAAATGGCGTGCGTGATCAATACCGTTCGCATCGACATCCAGCATTTCTCTGTTGGCATTGCGGAATTCGACATCTCGGACTGGTAATTCTGCGTTGTTGTTCTTGGCAATTAAACCCCTAAGCCTGGCTGAAGTGACTTCCAATGGAAGAGTTATGGTGAAGAATGAGTTGGGGATAACTACCGTTCTCACGGGAGTGAGCACTGGGTGGATAATCATGGTTACTGTGTGAATCCTGTATAGACACAGTGATCAATGTATCGTGTTGTGGTGAAAACGTGGAGGAATTGAAGAATTTCCAGTATTTATATTACGCGAAAAAGGGTTCGAACTCCTCGTACAGGCTATTCCCGTTTTAGAAAATAGAGTCGAGGAGAATTTGCGGATTGTACGTCCTGAGGCCATCGATGATATGGCCAAAATTTGAGGGGGGCTCCTTGGGAAAGAAGTATAGGAGAGGATTGGCGGAGGCTACGTCCTCAGGCCGTTGATTTGTACGATGAGTTCACGAGAATCGATGAGACAGTTGGACAGGAGGATATTGGGCGGATTTACATCCTGCGGTCGTCGATGCCACACGACTAGTCTTCGAGAGTTGTTGGGAATGTGGAATGTAAGAGAATTGGCGCATTTCCGTTGATGATATGATTAGTCTTCGACATTATTGGGGGGCAGAACAGAAGTGGATTAAGTGAAGCTATGTCTTGAGCTCGTTGAAGACACAACTAGGTTTTGAGCTTATGAGGAAAGTGGAATGAACACTTGAACTCCAGGTGGTTTGGACGTCCTGAGGCTGTCAATAGTGTAACTAGTGTCTGAGGCTCGATGAGAGAGTAGAAGGGCAGAGGATTAAGCGAATGTTATATTTTGACGCTGTTAGTAATGTGGTTAGTCGCTAAGAATTATTGGAAAGTGACCATGCTCTAAGGTTACCGACAATACAACTAGGTTTAGAGCTTGTCGAGAATATTGAACAAGTACTCGCAGTAACAAGTGGATATCACATCCATAGGCCATCGATAACACAACTACCAAGTTCCTGAGGCTCACTGGGAGTAGAAGGTAGATAGATAATTAAGCGAGTTTTATATCTCATAGCCGTCGGTGATATGCATAGCCTTTGTAGCTCATTGGGATGGGCAGTGAAGGAGAGTAGAGTTGGAAGGACGTTATGTCCTGCAGTCATCGACGATATAACTTGTTTTAGGGTTCTCCGGGAAAGAGTAGAAGAAAGATCCAAGCGGATCATATGTCCAAATGGGGTCTCTGGAATTGTGAACAGTCAAACTATAATGGGAAACACTCTGGGGATTTGAATGGGAATGTTGAAATAGATTTACACCTTGCTGCATATAAAGTACAAACTTGAGATTTGACAAAGACGCAGGGATGGAAAACGGCTCCTAGAGAAGCAAAATGTCAGTGTTTGTTTACGACACAATACCAAATTTGACGAAAAATCCAACAGGATATAAATAGTTGAACGAAGTAAGATGAATAAAAGTGTTTGGGGATGTTTGTAATAACTTTGCGAACCAATATGAAAGTACAATGATCTTCAGATATCTTTAAACACCATTTCGAAGAAAAGGTATACTAAAGGCATTGAAAATCATGCACACCCTTTCTATCTATAATATTAGTACTAGACTCCATGACTTAACATTGAATAGGACTGAAGCTGATGGTAAGTAGTAGTGTAGGTATCAAAATAAACGCATCGCTAAACCTTTCCTCGCTTCGACTTCGCACCAGACAATATCCTCGAATCTACCAGTGCTTTGTCGGATACTTACCTCTTGTATACAGTGCGGTACACGTCACCACCGATGTCGAAACAGCCCAGACTTAATTACCTGATTTGACAGATAGAGCATTCCTGAAGCATTGCCAGAGATTCCGAAGAAGGCAGATTTAATAACCATCCACCAAACAGCTTCATGGCTTGAATATAAATCGATTGAGCCAAGATCTGTCCGTATGTCTGAGTTGGGACTACCTAAAAATAAGTTCAGCACAGGAAGTATAGGACAGTGGATTACAGGGAGGTTTACGACGAAATGGCCAGCTACGAAGTAGAGGGTGGGATAGATGATATCAAGACAGCTGCTAGAGTTCGTCTCCTGTAAGGTAGCAAACCTCGCTTATTTCCTATATCAAGACTCATAGAAAGAAAAGTCCTAATGCATCAATGAATTGTGTCGATACAGTCCTAGTGATGCCTCGTAGTCATATAAAGTTAGTAAGATAGATATTATTAGACCTCAGTGCTATGAATGGCCTAGCTACCCCATTTCATTTTTTGAACTCTACCTCGAAGTTCGAGTTTAAATGTCCTTGAACATCAAGCAGGATCATTGAAGTATTGTGCTATTAGCATGAACGCCTTGCAGCCTCTTTACCTTCTGTTGACTTTAACTTCAAGCTCATATGCTTTAACATATCAACAATGATTGAGAACAGCTCATTTGTGTATGAAAACTTAAGCTTTGCATATTTATTTCACGTTTTAATGTAAACGGTGTGCTTACGTACCTCCCAATCTTGAGAACTATTTTGGTCACAAAGACAAAGGATATCAAGTATCCCGACTCTTGCCACTAGATAAGTCTCATAGTATGGGCAATTGCTTTCAGGTAGCAATGTAGTACCATTTATCGTACACGAAACGAGACTTCTTCTATTGCCCCCAAAAATCACAACGCCCGTTTCAGACTCCATCTCCTCACCCGAAATACATAGTACAGTACCACACACATAACAACATTGAACCCAATATACGCAAAAAGTATACCGAAATTCCTCCACCTAATACTCCACTCGATGTCCAGACGGCCTAGCACTTGATCCGCCGTTTTGAAAGAGCAGTACTCACACAGTTCTGTCGCATTCCCATTTATCAACAAGCCCGGTGCTCCCAGGTCAAAATACTTCTGCATATAAGCGGCACAAGTCAACGTTCCGTTGCCTGGTGGTGAAAAGACTGCGATTTCATTGGCAGCACACACTATGGAGCGTGCATGCAGTGTTGTTGCAGCCAAACCACCGACAAAGTAGGTCAGTGGCGATACGCGATAGAGGAAGATCCAGAAATGTGGGAGAGCCGATGGTGGTTGGAAGACGCCGTTGAAACCTAGGCAGAGGGCGAAAAGGACGGTAGCGAGGATGCCAGCAGTGGATGCATCAGGAGCGGCAGCCACGAGGAGGTGTGCGTAAGTACTACCAAAGAGCATGAATTGAATAAGATAGAGGAGTATCAAGACTTGACGAGAGGATGATTGAATTCCTGAGTGTTAAGTTAGTAGGTATTCGTGAATAGCACAATCGCGGAAATAAAGAGTGTTAAGCGAACCGAATACGGGATAATAAAAGCAGCTGAATATCAGCACGCCAAGGAGAATATGATATGGTATCTCGGCGACAATATTAGCGACTAAGAAGGCTTTCCAGCTGTACACCTTTGAGGGTCGCTCGCGTTCTTCGTACAAAGACCGCTGAATTATGAACCTTGGTAAAATCTATGAACTGTTCTCAGCTTCTGGTGTACACTGTTCGGGGTTTTGATCACTTACCTGATTGACGATGCTCACGAAAATGGTTGTGATCATGAAGATAGCAAAGACTACGTTCTGTATGCCTTGCAATGAGCTGTTGGCTTGGAAGAATGAAAATCCCACAAATCTAAATTGAACGTCAGACCGTACGTTTATGGAAGACTAAGACCAGAATTGACTTACAATGCACCAAACATGCCCAGGAGTAGTTTTCCCCAGATATATTCTGGCGTACGCCAGTACTGTTGGAAGATACGTATTGTGGTTGCCATTATTTGGTCCTTGAGAGGCATCGCGAACTCTTCGCTAGTGTCCTCAGTAGTCTCTTTTGGCAGGACTCCAGTTTTAACTAAACTCTCAAGTTCATCGTGTACTACTTTGTTCTCCGCGCTTGCTCTCCATAATTCATGCCAACTTTGATCGTTGCCGAGTGGTGGCTTCCCGACCACCTCGAGAGCATATTCAGCAACATTTTCCGAGCCACCGCACCTCCTCGCCCCCTGTCTTTGAAAGTACTGAATGATGGTCTCTGAGTTGTGGCCAATCTCGCCAAAATATACTGTCTTACCTCCTTGCCCCAGGAGAAGGAGGCGATCGAACTGCTGGAATAGGGTAGAAGACGGCTGATGAATCGTCGATAGGATTGGTTGGCCATTGTCCGCGAGCTGTCGTAGCACGGAGACAATCGACCACGAAGATTGCGAGTCAAGACCAGAAGTCGGCTCATCTAAGAACAACAATAAGCCTGGTTTGGCAGCCAATTCGACTCCGATTGTCAGCAATTTCCTCTGATGGACATTCAGGCCCTCTCCAGGAACACCAACGATAGCCTCGGCAAAATCAGACATGTTGAGCATCTTTATGACATCCTCAACATATAAATACTTCTCATCTCGCGGTAAATTGGCTGGTTGTCGAAGTAGTGCAGAGAATTGAAGTGCTTCTCGGACGGTAGAGGTTTCGAGATGAAGATCCTGTTGCTGGACATAGCCAATCTTCCGCTGGAAGGACGCATCTCGAGAACGACCCATAACGTGAAATTCTCCTCCAATCTGTATACGACTATTAGTCTTTTTATTCACCGATCAAGAAATTTAGGAGGTAAATTAGCTCACTCTGCCAATAGTACTTCTGGATGCGAGTACATTCAAGAGCGTAGTTTTGCCAGCTCCAGACACACCCATAAGTGCTGTCAAAGTCCCTGGCTTGACCCATCCGGAAACGCCATCTAGAAGTCTCCGCTCCCCAGTTTTGATCTTGATGTCTAATGTGACGTCTCTCCAACTGAAAATATCCGTCTTCTTACCTAAATGAGAAAAGACATCATTTTCTACCTGTTGATCAACGATGACCGTCGAATCCGGAATCAAGCCTGTAGGGCCGACTAGGCTTTTGACAAATTCTCCTATCACTGGAGGAATATGTCCTTTTTGAAATACGAGCACTTCTCCAGCATCGTCGTTGGCGGAGTTGATCTCCGTAATGACTAGGTAGAGGACGAGGAAGAAGATTAAGAATGCAACAATTATTCCTAAATTGCGCCACAGATGCGGGTAGAGAAACCCAAAGCTAGCTGATAGCCATGCATCTCCAGATACAAAGACTTCGCCTGGGACTGCGCCAGGATACTTTAACGAGTTAGTCTTGATACTGAAGGATGGATGAATAGATAGTTGGAAGTGAACAAGTTGATTAGAAATAAAATATTGGATGAAAGCTTACCGAACACACGAAAGAATCGCCAGTCAGTCCAGGATATGGAGGCACAAGACTATTTTTGTTAATCTAGTTTAGTCTGGAGTTGCGAACAATAATACGCACTTCTCACAAGCAAATTCCCTAGAATGCATCTCATTAAGTAGAAGCGACTCAAAGGCATAAAAAATTGGGTCAATATTCGATATCCACTGGAACCATGGATGCATACTTGACCTTGGTATGATGTACCCCGTGTAAATAATGACAGCTAGTACCACAACTCCAGCAAAGGTATGTGCTTCTGGGAGCGTCTTCGTGGAGGCAGCAACAGTGCGAAAGATGAGAGACATTGTCAGTGCCGCGACAAAATTAAACAGAAAGAAGACAAAAAATGGACCTGGTTCCGCACGAAGATCCGAGAGAAAATATATGATGATGCTGAATGGGATCAATGTTATGATCTTCACCACTGCATTTGCCAGGACACCGGCAAGTGCTTCAGTCCAAGGGTGGTAGAAACTAATAAGTCAGCGTATGACCCAAAATCAAACAGTGTCTTTCCGTGAACTTACCCGTAAGATTTGTGCTTTTCGACAATCGTTCGCTGATCGTATAGATCATTAATCTCAACAAGCGAGACCAAAGCATTCATCAGTATAGCGAAGAATAAGACGCCACCTTTGGCAGAAAATCCAGTAGTTGTGGCTGGTGTCTTATAAAACATACTGCCAATGATGAGAGCCAAAATACTCATTCCAAGTATGGTTGTCACAGTACTGGTCCTATCATGCCATAGTCTTCGAAATGCTCTCACGACACACATTTTAACTTGCATGGGAATGCTTTATGCTGATTAGCAATATGTAGTCAACTCTGTGAAACTAACAGAGTGCACCAGAAAAATACGTACCTGATTGTATATGAGGAGCCAGAGCGAGTATGGTTTGCTTGCATTACCTTCCGGCCCTCTTTGAAATCATCCAAAACCTTGCTGCCACCGATTGGAAATTTCTCTTCGTGTTTTCCAATCTCTAGAAGTAGAGCAGAAAATTCTGGTGATGTACGCCAGTAGCTCTCAAACTCTTCTGGTGTTCGTGGAACCTGTTTCTCCATTCCGTTGCTTGCTCTGCGTTCATCTGGGTTGGTGACAGAAGTGAGAAAATCACCTGTAGTCTGCCGCTTAGGACTATGATACTGTTAGCTTGCCATTTTAGTTTCTTTCTCAGCAACTGATGATACTTACCAATACCATCCCATCCTCTCAAAGTATCCTTTAGCAAGCTTTGCAGGGCCAAAATAAATCTGCCTCCCTTCGTACAAAACAGTTGCCTTGTCAAACTCGTCATAGATGCTCTGAGAAGCCTGATAGATCGCAATAGCATGACACGATAGGCTTAAATTGGCGACAATGCGCACACTTCTAACAAACTTCAAGGCTGTTGCAGCATCGAGTCCTCGTGTAGAATTATCCCATGCAACTATCGAAGCTCCAGCCAAAAATACTTCTGCAATACTGACTCTCTTGAGCTCGCCACCTGAAATTCCGTGAATAAAGGCGTTACCAACTCTAGTGTTGTATGTATGCGAAAGGCCTAACACGGCCATGGCAACTTGGGTTACTGAAGTCGTCCACTCAAGTCGAGAGATATCGTTAAACCGACTCTGTGGAGCACGACATCCTGCTGCAAACTCTAGAGTTTCGCCGACTGTGAGATTTGGGAAATGCTTGTCCATTTCTTCATTATAAATGATCTCGCCTCTAAAATGGCGTTGCATCTGCTCCTGTGTGATACCTACCGAGCGTTAGTAACCATCAACATAAGTTCGTGTATCGGAAACATACCATCATAATTAATGAGGGAGTCTGATGCCGTGCGAACATTGTGAAGTTCGCCGGTGATGGCTTTTAGCAAGGTTGAGCAACCACTACCTGGTCTTCCTAAGACTACCAACAGCTCTCCTTTCTTCACAAGTCCATTGAAGTTGTGGATAATGGTCTTTTCTGAGCGTGGCCCGAATAGCGCACGAATCTTCAATGACGGCCGAACCACTGATAATACAGTTTCTTGGTAGCTAACAGATGGTCCACCTCCCTGTACTGTAAGATTTTGAAAGGCGAAGCCGGCCTGGCGACGGTTGAGCCCTTGCTCGGCTGACAGGCGAAAGAACATCCGAACCCATTTGTATGCGTCGAATTCAGGCTTTGTGGGATCAACGATAGGAGTACCATATTCAATATCGCTGGTATTAAAATGTGCAAGCGGGAAGTTCTTATGCGAAGCTAAACTATGTGCTGTTGGGGATCGAGTAAGGCGTAGGGCGAGCTCACACAGCTCTTCAGGATCGTTAGGATTGATAGGGCTAATTCTTAGGTCGGTACCACACATTGGGCGCTGTTCTTGAACTAATCGAGGCTTTTCTTGCTCTTCCATTGTTGCAGGTACGAAAAGTATGTATAAGAGCAGATAATTCAGGTGTCAACCAGTTCTCTTTGATTCGAAAACAATGCTGCAAAATAGGTCTTCAGAAATATTGGAATGTGAAAACAATAACACTAGTTAGGTAACTGGCTGTCGACTGCTTTTTATACTAAATGAATATTGTAATAATAGAAATCACCTGTTTCTAGCTCGAAATATCATATCATGTGCTAACACCGAGCATCAAACAATCTCTGAACATCTCTGAGAACCCTCGGCTCCTTCGGTGAAAAGAACTCTCCAAAAGGAATGAAAGAGCTCCATATTTTTCTATCTTCTACTCACAGCAAGCATAAAACCGTTTTTAGAAGGTCCTTGAGGCTCGGCAAGTTGTTTAAGTCAGAACGTCGCCTGACTGTTAAATGGCTTGATACTTTACTTAATCTACCCGCTTCTACATATAGATCACGGTAGACGGGAGGACTCTACCACCGACGTGAAAGAACAACTAGTAGGCCGACTTGCCTTCAGATGTGTGATAAATACGGAAAAATTACACTTGATGAATTGGTTCTAGGCTTGAGGTCAGGTGACAGTGGAAAGTACCTTAGGTAAGGTACCTTAAGGTAGGTAGGCATATAGATATTTTCTCGCCAACCACCCTATAACCGAATCTTGTTTTGACTACGACATGGAACTTAGTCTCACAAGACATTTGTACGATCGGGCTTCTCATATCTCCTTCGCACAGTTGATTGATATTGAAGAAAGAAGTTGTTTCGGTTTTGCGTAGTTAAGTACTTTGCAACTAAAAGGACATATACACCACGAAGAAGGAACACAAGAGTTTTGGCGTAGTCATAACGCATGAAAGCTACTCAAGCACTTGACAAGACAAACTCGCGAATTTGAAAGTATGCATTCCAAAACGTGACAGAAACATGCCACTCGACTGTGCTGGACAGATTTTCGAAAACTCGCTTAACGAAAGCGGTCCTTAGGGGTAAAGTCACATGACTATTTGAGATGTCAACTTTAGCATGTCTCTTAATGGTTCGTGATATCTAATTGAGAAGATTGGGACTGTGTGGTCCGCTAGGAGAAGTATAACAATCAATATTTGCTCCAATGGTCTTCAATATCAAAGTGTTTCCAGATCCCGATGACGTAGCACAGCTTTCCTCGCTTCAGCGGCTGGCAGAGCCGAGATCATCCAACTTTCCACCCTCCAACCTCTTCCCATCGAAACACAAGAAATGTCAAAACAGAACCTGTTTTGAGCCACAGTTGTCCACGTTGTTGTCCGGAAATGCTGTGGCTAAAATTTCCATCAAAGAATAAGCCTTGTATCAAACACGGAAGCGTCAGCCAAGCCATCACGCTTGCATGTGTTCTGACCAAGATCAACATTGGACACGAGCCCGCGATGTAAACCCCAAACTTGACACATCCTACCTCGTGTATCATCAAGCTCAGTGTACCACACAGATGTGATCTTGGTTGCAAGCTCACCTTTGCTGTATGTGCTCTGCCACACTCTTATCCGAGGACATCTCCATTGGCCCATGAGTAGTATCTTAGTTCTCAATGACGTGTGGCAACTAGGATAATACCCTCCATCTCTCGATTCTTTCCTCAGCCCTGTCAAAAGATCCTTACCCCAGGGTCTGATGCAGGGCAACCGTGAACACGAACCTTCAAGATAAAGTGCAACCAGGTCGAACCAACATCGTCTTTACCCTAAGCCCCCAAAATCCAGTTTTGCCCCCTGCGAACACCCCAATCGGAGAAATTAAAGAGCATCATACCCAAGGATAACCAGCGAGCAAGTAAGAAATACAACACTGTACACCACCTCCTCTCATCTCAAGACAAGTATAACTACCTGCGATGAGCACCTCTCCGTCTGTCTTTCCTCTCCCCAGAACACTATCAGATTTCATCCAAACACACAACACAACAAACATTTCCTCACAACCAACAACACCTTCATCTACCTCTTCATACACTCTTACAAAAACATTAACACCACCTCAAACAAACCAATCCTCCAAAATGGCTTTCGGACGTCGCACCAACAACACCGTGGTAACTAGAACCACCAAGCCAACCCTCATGACCCGTCTCCGTGGCCGCAACGCCAACACCAGGACAGTCAAGACTACTACGACCGTTGAGCCAAAACACCACGGCACAACCCACAACACCCACGCTCATCACACTGCCAACACAAGAACCACTCGATCTTCGGGATGGGGAAGCAGCAAGCGCTCTGCGCAGCCAGTCGTGCATCACCGCAGACATGTCAGCATTGGAGACAAGATTTCGGGCAGTCTTATGAAACTCAAGGGCTCATTAACCCATCGCCCTGGACTCAAGGTATGCATCTAACCAACTCCATACTGGCTCGTTTTGAGAACTAACAATTATACAGGCTGCTGGCACTCGCCGCAAGAATGGAACTGATGGAAAGGGATCCCACCGCGTCTATTGAGTTAGATATGATGGCACGATTGATGATTATTGTACAATATGGAGATGAGATACCCGAGTCATGTTAAGCGATTGTTTTTTTGGAGTAGGATTGTATTGTTATGGTGATAGCCATCAGTTGAATAAAGATAATTACAAAGCTATTAGCTACCTCTCTCACGCTCGCTGATCATAAAATAATAGCCCCCATATCAAACAGCAACGTGCGTACCATTTCGTTATTGCTGCTCACCAGACATCTGGAGAATAAGATGAAGTCGAGTATAGATAACCGCGCTATCGTAATTTCCTGCCTGCCATAAATTAATGTAAACGCAGATTAACACAGCTGCCGGTCGTATAGAAATAAAGAACAAAGTAGTTCAAACGATAGCTCTCATGCCAATATGATAGGCTGTTTTGTCCCACTGTAATTCGTCAATATCCATCATACTGTTGTAGTTCACCAAAATGTTATGGGCTGTCGAACGACGATTATCAATCGAATCAAGGTTTTCCGATTGTAGCTTAACACGCCCCGAGATGACAGGCATGGATTCCGAGCTCTTTCCTAGGTTCATCTCCTGTAGTGTAGACTCTTTTCGCTGGCTTCCCCGCTTCCAATCATTTTGTAGACGGATGTTGGCGTCTTTGGGAGCCAGCGCACCTACTGCACATGCACTTTCTTCTTCCAAGTTCACTTGTGGAAAGTCTCTCAAGGCATGCTCTAAGAACTCCAGATCTGCCTTACTTGGAGACGGATGCTTCTTCATTCGCTTCGAGCCGTGGCCTCGAATACCTACTCCACTGTATCTTTGAGCTTGAGATTTCTTCCTAATTGGGGTGCCAGTTGTAGATCGTTTGGATACTCTTCGAGAAGGGGCTTCATCGAGTTCCATGTCAGAAACATTGTCGAGCTCGAAATCAAAAACTGAACGAGAGTCTGCTGGTACATTCTTGAGAACTTTCTTTCCGCTTTCTCCGAAGGTTGGTTCTAGCCGAATACGAGGCGTCGAGTGAGCAACAGGACTGGAGGAGAGTATAGCATCAAAGTCGGTGAGCCCAGAAGCACGCTTCTGGGGAACACAACTGGGCCCACGAGCTTCAGCTTCCACAGTGAGACCCAGCAGATCTATAGATTCTCTACTCTTATCAATTGACATGTCGTCTCTGAGTCGAGTCTCGAAGCTGGTGAGAATGCGTGATAATCCACTAAGCTGCGGTGGCTCAGAGAAGGGGTCCTCTTCTGATCTACGACTTCTCAGCGACTTTCCATCGTCTGCGAGTGGTTTCCGAGGAATGTTCCCATGACCGGTAAGGGTGAAAATCTTCGGATTCTTAAAGTTATCACCTACTGGGATTGTTAGTCCTAATCGCACAAGATCATATTGCGTCACTGTACTTGCCTTCGTTCATTCTGATCTCCATGGTCGATAATGGAGGTGCTAAGACTACGTCCTGTTGAATCACCTGGCCACCAGACGGATATCCTTCTAATAACCTGCCTTCTCGCATTGGCTCCTTCTTTCGGGCATGTCTTCCGGCTAAATGTTCATTGATTGCACTTTTGACTTTGGTCAGTACTTTGCTATCAGCGAAACGTCGTTTCTTTGCGGAAACCCCTGGCCCAGTGGGCTGATCACCCTTAAGTGCCTTTGTTGCTGCTAGCATTGCTTGAACCTTCTCATTAATATCGATCGCACCATTGAACGGCTTTGGTATGGACAGTTCTACTGGCTTGGGAGGAGATATGCGAGTTTTGAGAGCATCTCTGTACCCAGTGTTAGTACATCGTACGAATGCACAGATTCAAAGGTGAAAGCAGGAGGTGCGTACCTTGATACGGTTGTACCCTTTCTTTCCAAGGAGTTGAGATGGCTTTTGGGCCGACCTGATCTTCTTTTGGACGACTTTCGAGGTATAGAAGGAGCAGATCCTTTTCTGCTATGGTTTGAGCCTTGAATTGGGTGGCTTAATGGAGTATTGTCTCCATCGAAGCTCATATGATTTGCACTCCCTGCGGCTGTCACAACTGGAGCAGATCTCATAGCCCATGCGTCATCTCCGTTAAAGAGCAAGCTGGGCAATTGTGGTAGATTTTTGTCTGCTGAAACATTCATGCTACCGAAATTATTGAAAATTCCCGCCGCAGCTGCTTGAGAGAGGCGCCGACCGAGTTCTGCGTTGGTTTTGAGTTGATCCATAGTTGTGTCCTCCAAAAGCATGCTGACCATCTCCTCAATAGAATCGTCCCTAGGTTGATATGGTTTGCTTTCTCCGAGAGAAGGCATGGTGAGGAACGATGATGATACTGTTTGATTCATTGCGAGATTAGCAACTTGGATGAGAGAAGTGAATATGGCATGCGTCAAATATTTGAATATAATGTGAAGGTGAATTGTTCTGGTCACAGGCGGCGAATGCGAAAATACTGGGCAGGAAAATGCAGCATACCTCGCACTTTGGTCGTCTCTTTCTTTGGTTTGGAGACGGTAGACTCCTGAAAGTCTCGAAGGGAAGTGAACGAGGGCAGAATAGACCTCTTCTTCTTGCCGTACGTTGCCATAATGGATTGCACGAAAACAATTGTGCTGAGAAATACCTGTGTGTACCAATCGGCCGAGCATGCAAATGTTGTCAGAAACCTTATGAATAGATCGATTTCTGCAATTGTCGCGGAGACAATTTTGGTTTGCAGTTTAAAAGTCGCAACGCAGCTGCAAAGAAATCCGGGAATGGAAGGCAGGCCAGATTAAGCTGATGACGAAAAGAGAAGTCACAGCCGGATTAACAATAAACTTCTAGACCAAATGATGCAGCATAGGATTTGAGATTTGATCCTCGCCGCCTCCCATGACTTCACGCCTACCTTAGCTAGCACAATGTGCTACGAGACTGAAGTTATAAGAAGAACTAGAATTTGAACTCAGAAAATTGAAGCTGTGTCAAAGACCAAAAACCAAGCTTGTAATCCTACCAAAAATAGAAAGTTTACCAAGCTACAGCTCGACAAGTAAACTCTACATTGAGACAGTGGAATCTACCTTGGTGAACTTTTGTATACTAAAGAAAGTGCCAACTCTCTAAAGTGTATAGAAAGCTTGATACAGGAATAAATTCCAAAGACAGAAAACATGGAGACATCGATCGGCCCTAGGAACTCTTTATTAAGTTCTTATATCTGTTTTGCGGTAATGATTCTGTCCACCATGGTTATCAACGAAATCCGAGCGCGGTTACTGCTGCATAGCCATAACTTCATATGAGCTCGAGATTGAGCCGAATTGTTTTCTCTAGGAAGTTGTTTTTATTGAAGAAACAGGTAGGGACAACATCCAAAGCCAGGGCCTGTGGGTTCACACTTAAGCCCACACGAATGAGATCATTGTTGGCGCTCCTCTGAGCTCCAAGGTAATAATTCCACTCTCATTAATCCGACTTCCACACTTGTGGTAGTGTGGAAACAACTTAATGCTGATGAGTACTACCAACATTTCCACCCGCTTAATATTTTTGCCTAGTTAGGTGTCTTTGGCAACGGTGGTAACATTGGTCAGGTTTAGGTCAGACTCCTAAGTATCACAATTAGATACCAAGTATATATATGCTGTTAAGGCTGGGTTGTGAAAATTCGTCACCGTCGAAGATGGGAAGAGAATTAAATAGAATTGCTGGGATAACGCTTTGGAATGTGTTTAGATCTTCTATACATCGAAAAAATATATAAGACGATTTAGGGAATGGATTCCTCAAATACCTGCAATTTTGGACATTGTGTACTTGAACTTTGGCGAAGATGAATTTGGCTCGCCTCGAGGTAGAACTTCACAGATTCTTCACGTTTCTTTTTCTTAATGCAGCTGAAGCTTATAGTAAAGGGGAGGTTCTCGCTTCATCCACTTTCGCCTCCTAATTGGTCGGACGACACCGCGAGTATGCGGAAAATGTAGGACAGAATTCGAAAAGGAAAAAAAAAAAAAGTTGGAATTGTGCTCAATAAAAACAGACTTCACAATGACACAGTTAGCAAACAACGAGATTATCTTTGAACTCCGGTCTTGCAGTTCAATAGTCTTAGCAGCCAATTACAGTGTACCAATTTTTAAACTAAACAGCGTTTCAGGCTAGTCATTCGGAGTAGATTCGGTCACCCACTATCCCGCCACCAACACCACTTCTCGGAATACATACGGCGCCACTTGATCGGTCTCGGTTTCGATGGACAACTCCCTAGGGTATTGACTCTTACATTTATTTATAACCCCACCTCAATAATTCCAATCTACGATCACAGCCGAAGACCACCTCTTCAATTTTCTTTCTTTCCTATACCAAAACTTTTACAATGTCTTTCTCAAGCCTCGTTCAAGATCTTTCCTACAGAGACAATCCCTCCGCAGCGAGTCAACAACGCAGAATGGCTGCATCCACTTCCTCCACCATTGACGACAGGCGGTCAGTTGTTTCGAGAGCCAGATCCTATGCCAGCACTTCTGCGACCAGCGTGAGCATATCCGGCGACATCTCGAGTCAATTGCATGGCGGATACTCTCACCCACTTGCACGATCGTGGCAAGCTGAGAGACAGTTGACCAAGGTGAGCCTCTCTTCACCTTTGTTAGATTAGAAGTATGGCTTACATTGTATTTAGTCTATGCTGATATACCCTCTCTTTATCACCGATGATGACGAAGAAGAAACCCTTATTCCCTCTCTTCCTGGACAATACCGCCGCGGAATCAACAAGATAGTACCCTACCTTGAACCGCTCGTTCGAAAAGGCCTTCGTTCCGTTATTCTTTTCGGCGTACCTCTAGCTGCAGGTGTAAAAGATGCTCTCGGAACTGCAGCAGATGATCCCAAAGGCCCAGTCATGGCCACTATCCGCCTTCTGCGACAACGTTTCCCACAGTTGTTCATCGTTGCAGATGTCTGCCTCTGCGAATATACCTCCCATGGCCACTGCGGAATTCTGCGAGATGATGGAAGTCTGAACAACGAGCTCTCGGTGGATCGCATTTCTGATGTAGCTATTGCATACGCTCAGGCTGGCGCTCATTGCATTGCGCCATCAGACATGAACGACGGGCGCATCCGAGCAATTAAGCTGAAGCTGATTGAGCAGGGTATTGCACACAGAACGGTCTTGATGTCTTATGCAGCTAAATTTTCCGGCTGTCTTTATGGTCCATTCCGCGATGCAGCTGGCTCGGTTCCTTCATTTGGCGATCGAAAATGCTATCAGTTGCCTCCTGGAGGTCGTGGTCTTGCTCGCAGAGCCATTGAGCGAGACATTGGCGAGGGCGCTGACATCATAATGGTCAAACCAGCAAGTCAGTACCTTGATATCATCAGCGACGCAAAAGAAATCGGAAAGAATATGCCAGTCGCCGCATATCAAGTTAGTGGGGAGTTTGCCATGATCCATGCGGCTGCGAAAGCGGGTGTATTTGATTTGAAGACAATGGCATTCGAGGCTACGGAAGGTATTCTCAGAGCGGGTGCGACTATTGTTGTCAGCTACTTTACACCCGAGTTTTTGGATTGGCTTGAGTCATGATTTATGGTGAGCGGAATGATTTTATGTCGGAGTTCGGGATATCTGGATGGTATTGTGTGGAATTAGCATGGGAATATGTTGTGTCGGAAAACCAACCTTTAGAAGAAATCAAGCAGCAATCGCATCTCTCGTAGTCATGTTCGATATCCATAATATCTGCTACTTTCAAGTACATAAGGGAGCATGATCCATCGATTAACCAAATGTGACATTTCGATTTATCCTGGATCGAGTTCAGGGACCGGCATTGCCGCCAAGCACCAAGATCTCCCGAGCTGTGGGTCGAAATCTGGGGCACTTCCCGAGGCTAGAAGGAGATCATGGCTGTCAAATGGGATTCAAGTTGATGGATGATGTACAGCCTCGTACGACAAAGCACATCGTCAACGAGCGTCTGAATCCCCGCCTCAGATGCCTTTGATATATCAGGGTCTATAGACATGAAACGAATTGCCAGAGGGCTTTCGAGGCCCAGTGTCTCTGTCCGGCAAATTTCACGCAGTCATGACTCCTTCACCCCACGAAGGCAGGAAAACACACGCCATGTGTCGAGTAAAGCGCCGAGGCCTCGGACTGCGATTTTCTTTCCAGGTTTGTCAGACATAGCCAGAGTAGATTGGGATGCTGCTGATGAAAGGTAGGCCAAGGAGTGCAGAGAGTAGGGATGCTACAGCCATGGCTCGAAGCATTTCCTCAGACTGCAGGACCTTTAATCGAAGAAATCGATCATTTGCTTGGTCGAAAGATATCTACCCTAATCGCCGAAGGGCCTAATTCTACTCTCACAGCTACTGGCAATGCGCAGCCTGCCATCATGGCCTCGTCGATCCTCATCTTGCGAATCCTAGAAATAGAATTTGGCTTTAAGGCATCAGAGCGAGTTGATGTTACACTTGGGCATTCTTTGGGAGAGTTTGCGGCTCTCGTCGCTGCGGGCAATCTGGCATTTGAAGACAGTCTATACCTAGTGCAAAAGCGAGCAAATTTGATGGCAGAGTGCACACGGAAAGCAGTCGAGGAGTTTGGGGGAGAATATGGAATGGTCGCATGGCTAACTGAAGAGAATCATCTTCAACCATTGATCCAATCCATATACGAGTTCATTGGACATTCAAGTGCTGGCCAGATATCAGAAAGCGCCCAGGACGTGCCGCCAATTGAGCAGGTCCTGATTGCGAATATCAACAGCAAGAACCAGATTGTGTTAAGTGGTAACATTGAGAGGATAAAAACTCTTTTAACACATGTACGACAGTTTGGAGGGCATGATCCTCGAGCAGTAAGGCTTAAGAGTGACAGCCCTTTCCACAGCCCGTTGATGCAACCTGCATCAAAAGCTATGAGGAGAATGCTGGATGGGAAAAGTAGAGTCAAGGGACGAGAGAGTGAGGATATGCTCACATTTCCTGGTGTGATGCAGTGTGTTAGTAACGTCACCGCGAGGCCATTCAGAAGCAAAGACGACCTAAAAGATCTTTTGGCGAGACAATGTGTGGAAACTATAAGGTGGTGGGATAGTATCAAGTACCTCGACCAAGAAGAGAAAGTAAGACGATGGATTGGAATTGGGCCTGGAAAAGTTGGGAGGAACTTGGTGGGCAAAGAGGTGGGTATGAGAGGACATGATACTGTGAAAGGTGGTGGAGTATGGGGAATCAGTGATCCCAAGGAGGTTGAGGAAGTGCTTAGGGCTCTGGAAGCTACCGAGACATTAAGGGATGAATAATTACGGATGGGCACCCAAGACTTTGAGGTTTAACGAAAAGACGGAATTGTTGGCAAAATTCCTGATGTAAAGTACTGCTTGGAGGTTGGAGGTATGCCACCAAGTCAATTGGGTAAGGAGGATCCAGGAAAACGGCACTGAGACGTTTGGTCCTAAAAGAGCTGAAGCAACATGTTATCAATATATACTGAGTCTAAGAAATTCTTCATAATATTTAAGGTTTAAATATTGCATTAGAAGTTTGCTCATGACAATTTCAACATACTGAGAGTATGAATGAGAACGTGCCACAGCCTCGCCAAATATTGTACGCCTCGTCAACCACGACATCTTGAGCTACATTCGTGTAACTAATCTACACCACGACATAAAATGACAACAATACCTTCAATAGCCTGCCTAGGCATAATAGGAAAAAACGTACAGCCTCCCTCCACCAACTCTCCTCCTCCTCCTTCAACTCCTCAATGTCTCCCCCAAAAGACTAACACAAACCCCCAGAACAACCCCCTCCACATCTCCATCTTCCCCTGCACCGCCTCACCGAGCCATGAGCCCATCCGGACACACCTGCAATTCTCGCTCCTCCTCTCCAGCACGCTCGACATCTTCGAGGCGCGCTCTAAGACGAACGCGACGAGTGGCGGGGGACTGAGCGGCGATTTTGGCCTACTGCATGCGCTTGATGAGCGGCTGGCTGCGTATGGGTTCGAGACGAACACCGGGGTTAAGTTCGTGGTCGTTGTTGATATGCGGGGGAGGCTGTTGGGGAAGATGGGCGCTGGTGTTGCTGGTGCGGGTGAGGGAGGTGGTGCTGGTGGTGCTGGGGACAGAAGGACAGGTGGGTTGGGATTGAGGGATGGGGAGATGAAAGTTGTGAGTGCTCTGAAATGTCCTGGATATTGTGTCAAGACTGGATTGGAAAGGGTACAATGCAATATAATGCTGACGGAAATCAGGTCTTCAAAGCCATGCAAGCAGCCTATGTAAGGTTACTGCAGAACCCGTTCTACGAGCCAGACGAGCATAGTCCTCCGACTGGGCGAGGAGGGAAGAAAATCACGAGCAAAAGGTTCGCGGAGGATATGAGACGCATTGGGGAGGGGTGGGTTCCTGGCTCTGGGGCAGGTGGTGTCTAAGTGTGTGTTAGTCGTGAGCGAACTATCGGAGGTTACCTGGCTACGATGCATTGCGTGGTGTTTGGTTGAGGCATTCTGGGCGTTTGGGAGGATACCATGACTGCGTGTAGAGGTCTTTTTTCACTTGTGAAGCATCATCGCATTATTAAGGTGTGGCGACGCTATCAAAATTCGTCACTGTCAGAGACGGGAATATAGCTAGATAGAACACTTTGGAATGTGCTTATATCTCATACACATTATTAAACATAATGTGCCTAGATATTATACACATTGGTAAACTCACAAAAGATCTAGGAAGACGATTCTTCAAATACTTACGATGTTTGGACGTTGTGCGCTAGAGCTTGGACAAAGACGGATTTGGTCCACCTTAAAAGGGAAAATGGACAATCAAACCTTTCTAATAGAATTATTTGCCAAAATGTATATTTTATTTAGGATCCATGATCAAATTGGGGATTCGAACGATCATACCTCGAGACGTAACCTGATTGTCCCTGAAATATTTTCCATAAGTTAGCCTTGATAGACTGAACATGCGAGTTTTCGCTAATATTATTGATTTAAGTAGAGGAAATCTCTTGACATCAATATATTCCCAGCATTTATTAGCAAAGTCTTGTTGTATGGTAGTGTATGCATTTAGTTACGCGTAAGCAACCAATGTGTTGTGTCTGTTTAGACTTTCAATACCCATACAGAGATCTTAATCTTAACTTTCACCACTACCCTTCTTCCTCTCTCCCAATCCTTCAGGACCTTGACCCCAAGCCCCAGCTTTCTTTCCCCATTTCGCCATGCCCCAAGCGTGAGCCAAACCAAGTTTCGTAGGCGGATCCCTCTTCTCCCTAAAAGGACTTTCAATTGGTGTCCCCATCGCCATAGTTCTCTCTTTCTCCTCAAGCTCCTTTCCTTGCAAACCAGCTGGTTTATCCAACTCAATGAACGGCCCTAAGCGAACATCACCTCTCGCAGGATCGAGAAGGTTCGCAACCACAGGGTCGTTCCTAGATCTCTCCCAACGCCTTACCTCCAAAGGTACAGGTCTCCACCATCCAGGCTCGTCTCGACTATGCCACCTCGCTCCACACATTTCCCATAGCCGACTTCGAGCACGCTTGTAAGCGAATCGTTCGTCCTCGCCTGTGAAGGAGCTGGTCATGCCAAAATCTATCGTTCGTCCAATCTCGTTGCCTTTGCCTGGGATAGGGCCAAAATCAGAATCTTCATCCGGATCATATCCATTTCTGCCTTCTAATGAGGAGACATTTGGTCTGAAAGGCGATATTTGATCCTGGTAAATTTCCGAGAGGGTTTCTGGATATACTGCATCGCCACCATCGTTCGCATCCCCTTCGTTGCCAGACGACGTAGTTATAGTAGCTTTGGTCTCTGGGAAGAAGATGTCGTCTGGACCAGCTTCTGCTCGAATGAGTAGCTTACAGCGTGCTTCGTACAGAGCATCGAGGAGAGTGATGAGTCTTCTTGCTTCGTTCTTTTGAAGGAAGGTGAGCACAGGAACATCATCGAGTATTAGGGTATGGAATGTTGATGCGAGCGTGATATAATCTGCCGGGCCAAAAGCTCCTCCGCACAAATCTGTGAATGACCAGTAAGTCACTCCGCTCAGATGTCTCGATACGGGTACCCGTCTTCCATACACTTGCAGAACAGTCGATTCCCATGGGATTGGAGTCGAAGTCTCGTCAGGAAAAGCGCCGAGAATTGTCTGTTGCCACAGAGTATCAGGATCTGATATCATGTTGTATCGTTTTGGTGTAGTCATATTTGAGTTCTTGAACTGGTCGTCCATACCAGTCAGTCCGAAGGCAGCTGGTGTGTTACCTTGTGGGTTATCCTCCCAACCCTTCAAGTCTCCAACCATTTCTTCTCGCATGACCTCCGCAATAGCTTCAGCTTCGGCATCCATTTCCTCCACTTCCCTTCTCCTCCAATCTCGCCCACCCTCCATGTTCCATATCTCGCAACGTGACTTCAATACATCTACGAAGCCAGCATACTCATTGTTAGATGGGAAAATATCCATTCTGGATTTATTTCCTAGCCCCAACCAGTTCCTGACAATGCCTCCTCGTGATGGGGCTGCGTAGTCCATTCCACTAGCTTTAGCCAACTCGTCAGGCATTCTATTACTTGTGGCGACTAGTACTCCACCGAGTTGGAAGAAAGTGGTAAATAGGTTGCTGAGGATCTTGCTTGCTGCTCTGTCCGGCAATTGGAACTCATCCAGAAATAGAATGGGAGAATTCTCTATCATGTCTTTGGCCAGCCAAATCAATGAATGCTCCGTGTCACCACCTGTAAGCGAATTTGAACGAGATTCTCTGAGCTGCTCTAGCCTCGCCAGTGTTTCTAGCATGAATGTATTGAAGTGCCATCTTCTTTTCATTTTGTTGGGAAGACTGTCAGCTAGCAAGTCGACGAGAAAAGATTTGCCTGTACCAACTTCGCCGTGGAGAAGAAGGCCTTGCGGCGAATCCATTTTCATTGCTGCTTCATGGCTAGTAAGTACCCTTGTCAACGCAAGAGTATCTCGCTCTTCTTTCTTGGAGAAAAGATGCGCAAATAATGGATTCTGTCGAAGAGGATGACCGGGGACTGCTACCGTCCGTTCATATTCGATCTTCTTCGATCCAACATTTCCTACGGCTCGAGTGATTGCCTCCAGGCGTGATGCATAGTCTTTTCTTGGTGAGTAATCTTTCAAACGAAAATATAACTTTTGGAGATGAATGGCCAAACGATGCTAAATTTATGTTAGTCTAAGCTCAACTCATTGAATTGACGTTTAAAGCATATGTTCATGAACTCAATTCTCTAGTTGAAGAGCCGGAAGCGATTGCTTCGTGGTTAGATGGATAAATTTGGTCCGAAGTCGCTCAATTCCGACTTCAAATTTAAAGAGACAAGCACTTGCTCTAAGTTTAATTCATCTCCAATAGGTAAGTTGTGCAAACTTCGTGTACTTGAGAAGGAATGTGTTCTAAATGTTAAGGACTAACCTGAGCAGGATCAGGATCAATTCGTTTTGTGGCAAGTAGCGCTCGATATGCTACCAAAGGATTGGTGATAGCAAGACCAGTAGATACCGATCCCGGTGACGGCATCTGTAAGTCATAAAGTGTGCGATTACTTTGAAGGTTTTCAAACTTTCGACTTTGACTGTGACTTCGCTTCTACTTCAAAGCGTCATCGGTTGACGACTGGTGGTGACAAGGGAGCTTCAGCCTTGCCGAGGGCCAAGCGGCATCACGTGATAAAGGTAGTAGAGCTCTACCCTCATCTTTGACTGTCAAAACTCGTCACCATCCAGGACGGGAATATAACTAGATAGAATGTCGGGATAACGCTTTGGAAAGTGCTAAGATCTTATTTAAATTGGTAGAGAGAATATACTTAATTATCATAAACATTACAAAGTTTACAAAAGGGGGGTTCAGGAAAAGGACCACTCAAACACCTGCATGCTGGCGATGTTTGGAGGTTGTACATTAGGGCTTGGATGAAAACGAAATCTAGCTCGCCTGGTGTGGAAACCGAAGGGGATAGGTAGGTATCTTTGAAGTGCTGCACAAATGCGTTGTCTGCAGTATTGATCGCGCACTTGAGTGTATTGTTTTCTCCTACTCCCCGATTCTTCCGCGATTGATGCTATTTGGCAATTCAGAAAATAAGCAAATAAATACATAGCTAGACTACCTATCGTACTGTACCTGTCTAATTGTTGTTCGTGTTTCTCTCGCGTCGTCTTTTTTTGACAGGGTAAGGCAGAGAGAGAGAGAGAGAGACGTGCAGGGTTTCAAGGCTCTCTTCAGCCGCCAACCCCAAAACAATCCTTGAAAATCAACAGAGCCAAAACCAGCACACGATTTCCATTTTCACCTCACCCGTCATTTGCATCCTCTCCATCAGCAGCAATCACCAGACGATGTGATATCTCCCCCGATATTCAACCTGTAGCCTACCATCAACCTTGCGCATTTCGCGTTCTTGAGTTCACGATGTTCTCTCCTTCTGTGCCTTCACAGCAGCATACTCTCCGCTCAACTCGACGGAGGCCTCGCTCAATTGGCAATATCGAAGATCAACCAAGCTCGAAACGTCAGCGAAGCGCCGTTACGAAGCAGACATTCATGCCACCGGAGCCAAAGGAAATACTGAAGCAAGCTCAGCAGCTCAACTCAGCTCCAGTGAGAGAAATCCTGGGGCCACAGAAGGAGATAGCAGTACGCGCGAAGAAATCCAGGACGGGGGAGCGCACGATCAAAGGAGATGGAAGTACGATACTCACTACGAATGATACATATACCGTTAGCAAGCTGGTTGCTTTGCCCGACCGCTTGCGCGCAGACACTACTGGTATGTTTACATTTGCCATTTCACAGGGACGATCTAACAAGAAAAATAGTCCATCAGCATGGTGCAATCTACGCAGATAATGGATATGGTCTAGTCCTGACACATTCGCATGCTATCGTATGGCCATATGCTGCTCATATACCCTCCCCAGAGACCTTCACATTCGCGCTCCCAGAGACCTCAAAACATGTATCTGATCCTCTTCCACTTGGTTCGCTGGTATCGGCTTCAGCATCATCTTCGGATCCTGGTCTTGTTGTTGTCATTCCGAAGACTGGCAAGGTGACATACTGGGAGTCGGTTTCAAGTGCTGCTACAATGGATCTGCGATTACAGCGCAATGGAGTCGATTATACCATCGGCGGCATGCACAGTGGAGAATATGTCACACATATTCTAAACGCGGAATCGGCTGGCTTCATCTTAGCATTCAGTTCTGGAAGAACTGCATATATGAGTGTCAGAGATACACAGGGAAGACCTTTTATATCCGTGAGTTTCCTTCGAGGAGGTGGATTTATGGCCAGTGGAATATTTGGTAGCGTCCGGAATATGAGGAATATGATGAGTTCATCATCACAGGGCGATATTGCAGCTGTACGGGCCTCCCGGCCAGAACGGATTGGAGAGCGGAGCATTGTCATTGCAACAACCAAAGGCAGACTCCAGTCTTGGAACATTCAGCGAGGTGGAAACGCATCTATGGGCGCGGATTTAGAAGGACGTGAATTGCTTGTCATGGCAATCAAGGAACAGACCCCAAACCTGAGTGGACTTTTGTTGGAGTCATTCGAAATTCTCGATTTTACACACACGCCTAAATCATTTGAAGATCCAGCTGAAGGAGGTCAGGCCAACCAGACTGCTCGCTTGTTACTCCTAACATCACTCAAATCCAACCGGAAATCTCATTACTTTCTCATTGAGGCTGGCCTCTTACAGAACGAGCTTAGAATCGGCACCATCCGGCCAATAAAGTCTTACACTTCACCACTCTCACCTACTGCTACATCGAAACCACGATTGTACCTTCCAAATCCCGCTCTTGTAGCGTATATCGTGTTTGATCGAGCTGTCGTTGTCATGTCGATGGCCAAAGAACCCGAATCGCCCGATGTACAGTTACGAAGTGAAGGTCGCTTATTGCCCAGGTTTTTTGAGGATGTCGTCGATTTTCGTGAGGACATGAATGTTGAGATTGTTGGCTCTGGAATGGAAGAAGCTCAAGAATCCTTTGCCGTTGAGGATACAAAGTCTCGCCGATACCGAGCAAAATACCCATCAGCTGTTTTGATTGTTCGTGGTGGAGGAATAATTCGAATTGCGGCGACTGATCCATCCAAATTGGTTGCAGTCCGGTCGCAAGAAGTCTCTGCAAAGAGCAAATTGGAACAAGCTGTATTCTTCGGAAAGAAAGATCATACCTTGCTCAACTTTGCTGTCCGTGCCGAAACGCAGTTCTCGTCAGAGCAGATGGGAGAAGCAGCCTTAGAGCTGAGTAGTGATATTCTCAGATCACGAACCTCTCACATTACCTCAGTGCCTGCTTCTGTCGACCAAAATCTTCAAACTAGATCTGCCGCATTGCGAGATCTGGCAGAATATCTAAGAGACAATAATATTCGTTTGGATAGGGTTACGAAGTGGAGATTATTATGGGATGCCGAACGCGTGAGGGCTGCTCGGCTCGTGTGGGAGCGCTATGATTCTTGTGTGAAGGAGAAACCCGAAGGTCAAAAACGAGGACTTCTGGCGGAAGTTGTTGAATATATACACGAGGACTACAAGACTGAACCTGTCGCTGAGGCAGGTGAGCTTGATCGTGTCAGACATTGGTTCATCAACGATATCTGGCAACTTGAGGTTGCTATACCATGGGCATACCAAGTCATCAAATACACCTACCAAGATGGCCAAAAGAACCACAATTCGGTCATGCAGATTCTCAGCGAGGCCGATGACCTTGTGCTAGCCGCACTGCAAGGCGCCTATGATTTTCGAAGCACGAATTTGGGTCTTTATGGATTGGGAGCTGAAAAGCTGCAGAATGGGATCCTTGAGAAGAACTATGAGGGCTTGCCAGAGTTTTGGACATCTACCATATACATTACCGAAAACCTACGGAAGCAGGCGGAGCTCGCTGGAGTTTTGGCCAAGGAATACTGGAGAGCTCCACCTCAGGAAGGACGACCCGACGAGCGAACAGTTCAGAAAGTCCGTTACGAGTATTCAGTATTAATTGACCTTGCCATCAGGACAAATACCGAACGCATCAGATGGGATTTAGCACAGAGCTCCCCCGATTTTCAAATGGAAGCCGAGAAAATCACATCGGCACGAGATGAGACGCAAGCTGATCAGATTATTCTCCTTGCCCAAGATCTAGAACTTCCTGATGAAGCTTTGGAATTGGCCGAGAAGCACGAGATTTTGAATACTCTCGCATATGTCCTTCAATCAGAGTTGAGCAATGCGAAAATAAGCCTGGGCCCTCACGGTCGTCTAACGGATGAAGCCACTGTTGACTGGGAAGAGCGATTGTCTGCTCTACGTGAAAAAGTGAACCGATGCTTTGGAAAGTTTGGAATGAGATGGGCCGCCGCATTATACGAGTTCGAGATTAATGGAGGATCGATTAATGAGCTACTTGATGGTTGGCCTGAACACCAGAAGTATCTCACACAATTCTTGCGCGAGAGACCAGAATATGCCAAGATTTCATGGATCAACGACATCACACGCGAGAAGGATTTTAGCCAAAGTTGTGAGACTTTACTCGATCTCGCTCTTAAGCGAGAGCAAGACAAATGGAGCAAGAAGATCGAGCTAAGCATGGGTAAACTTGCTCTTCTGGTTGATCAAAACTCGGGCAATTCTGCTAGCAGCAGCTATGAAATCACCGATATTGATACTCAGCTTGGATTGATCAAGATCCAAGATCAGATTCATGAAGTGGTGTTACCCTCAGTCAATGCTGCGATTGATGAGAACGCCGAGCTACAATTGGCGCTTGAAATTCACGGAGGTAAGGCTTTGAAGAACCAGCCAACCCTCTTGTCTCTTCTGGAGACGAGTATGAATCAACTTCTCCTACACGAAGCCATGAAAGTCGAGTCATTAGTCGACATCCTCACGCTCATGAGCAACACTCCAAAGAACGGAGACTATGACTACTTCCGCGACCAGCAATTCAGTCTAGCCTTGCAAGCTATCCTTCAAGGCGTATCTAACATGGACGAACAATTTATACTACAGAAAATCATTTGGAAGCGTTGCCTGTTGAGGGATGACTGGGCCATTATCAACAACACCAACCAGAAATACGATGATCAAGTCACTGAGCAAGTGGCCAGCACAGCTCTGTACTCGGCCTTCAGAGCTTGCTTCAAGACAAGTAAGCTACTCCAATAATTGTTATCATAGAACTCGTCTAACAGAATTAGAGCTTTTCAGCAAGGAGTCCAACATTGTTCCGATGAAACCATCGGATTTGCTTGGAGCTGGCATTGACCAGTTACCTCGACACCTGACCGGGCTTGACGCTAGTCAAAAGGAGCGTTTCATCAAGGATATGGAGGTCGAAGAAGATAGTTTGAAACAATTCATCGAGAGGAGCAGACTTGATTTCTGGTTTGAATCGACTCTCGAAATTGCCAAACAACACTTTGAGATGGACCTTGCCGAGGAGACAGCTCAAGGTGTGACTACACTGGAGGCGACTGAAAGACTCGAGGATATTGAGAGGTCTATTAGGGAGAAATCACAGAAGGATGCACAGTTGAGACTTCATGCCCAGAAGCCTCAAAACCTGCGAAAGAAGGAGAATGGGAACGCGGGGAAATTCCGAAGTTCAATCAAGCAGTATTGAGCGAAAGATCGGAGGTCGTCTTCCTGGTCTGAGTGGAGAGATTGTATTAGATTTGCATGGGATTTTGATACCTTTGAGCCGGCGAGCTGGGATGTGGGCATGGATGAGCATAGAGTGTTTTGTATAATACCGTACGACCATGGCAGCGTTTAGCGAAAATGTGCCTGTTGACGAAATGTAAAATTTGCTGTACTGCAGCAGATGACTTCTTCCGTATGATTGGCTGCCTTGACCTTCAATGCGAGATATCGTGACATTGTGGCATTTGACATTTTGTGACATGGAGGATTCCCATTTGGCGTTTGCAACAGACTAGGGATAGGATGGGGAGGCTTTTTTCGGCACGAAATTTGAAGTTGCGGGGTTCTGCTTGGTGCTGGTCCAAGCCCCGCCCCCCAGATGCGAAGAGACTAAAATGGCGAGGCTCAGGGGGGTGTTCCTCTAGGCCCTGCAACGGAGATGATGGCGAAATTTGAGCGTGGGGCTTCCCTGCCCTGTACTGTAAATGTCAACGGGCGAGCATTGAACTAGATTTGTTTTTGGGGTTGGATCTCCGAGATGTCGAGATTGTTTTAAGATTTGGAGATTTGGAGATTCGTGGTCCTGGTCTTGAGTTCAAGGGTTTAAGGGTTGAAGGTTGAGACGAGGAGTGCGAATTGGGAGGTATGCTTTGAATCTTGAGATGAGTTGGCTCGGTCCTGTTCTTTGTCCTGTGCTTGTGCGTATGTTGCATAGGAAGCATCAGGTGCATAGTCCATCTGTATGAGTGAGTACGGCAGTCGAGTTGATAGCTGGACCTGCAGAATGCTCAATCAATGCTGTACTACCTTAGCTAGGTTGGAAAATTTGGATGTCCGTTCAGATTTGCTTCTCAGCTGGAGAAAGGAACCTTGCTAATGGTAAGATCTTACTTTATCAACTTGTCGGTAAAGCATGTGGTTCTCCTGTTGAAAATCGCAAAAATATAAGTGAGAAATACATGGATTTTGGTTGATGTTTTCGCAAGATATCGAGAATAACTACTGGCTGCACCCCAAATGTATGGGTAGAATTAGCCGAAGTACCAAAATCCTTCCTGTAGGAACTTGCCTTGTGTTAGTGAATGTTACAAAGGGCAAAACTCGATGCATATCAGTAGCTTGAGATATCTCATTTTAACGTTTAGTCCAATCCATTCGGGAGTTTAGGACTTGCCTGAACAGGCATGGCAGTTGAGGCTTGAACTGAAACTTGTATTTTGTACGGAAAAAACAATCCCATTTTCTGAGAGGTCCAGTCAGCAGAGGGACGGATCGAGGATGGACCTTGTCCGAAATGTTGTCCTTCACGATGGCGTCCAGGGCGTTCTCCGCTGGCTGGACAGAAGTGTGAGATATGAGACAATTTTTGTCATTTGCTGGCCGGTGGCCAGTGGTCAGTGGATGGAAAGTGTTGGCATGAGTCCTGCAGATGGATTTGCATATCAACGTCGAATCTTTGTCTTGATCTGGAACAGCAGCATCAGAGGAGAAGGGAGGGGAGATCGGAGAAAGGTGTTCGTCTCGAGAATGGACAGTTCCATTGGTGGTGTGAGAGAGATGATTTTGATAAGTGTTCCAAGGTATCAAGGTACCCAGCTATCACCATTTGTGAATGTTTCTGATGCCTCCACACTCTCATGTCATCGATATTCCTCCCTGTCTCGCTCAACAGTTAGCACGTCGCGTCGACAACAGGCAAAAGCAGGAGCATGATTCCCAAACGCTATACGGTCAATAGCTCCTTTTACTCCCTTACTCGATCGGTAGAACTCTGGGTTTCTGGCCCCCTTTTGCAGAGTGCACACCGCACACCGCATCACATACCGCATCACATCGCGCATTTGGTTCGGTTGTGCATACACAGACACAGACACAGACAGACAGAACAGTCACCGCTGTTCGCTCCAAACCAAACCTGGACGTATTTGGACGTTATCGAGGAGATCCACGCTAACCCCTGTAAGAATAATACGGTGACCGATAAGATCTCGGCTGACATAATCCATCACTTCAGCAGCCGAACCAAAATGCCCTGAATGAAATGCAGGTTGAGGCCCTGAACGGGAGCCCTGAACACGAGAATCTCACTCCCCTAGAACCCTGAACTCTGACCCCCTTGAAATGCAATTTCCTCGACCCCGTTCTTTTGAGGTCCAGTGATTCCAGTGATTCCAGTGACAACCTGTTGAACCTGTTGGAACCTTTGCTCCAATCTGGAATCTGTGTGCCAGGGCACTCACGGGCCATCGACCAGACCAGACAGGATACAATCAATTCACCACTAGTACAAACGAGTACTTCATCTTCGTTCTCGTTGCAAAAAGAACGTTTCTTTCCTTTCTCTGTTGTTGTTTATTCGTTGTGTTGTGTGGTACCGCCCCTCCCATCAACGTTGACTGCTTCCCAGACGGCCAGACAGCCAGCCAGCCAGCCAGCCAGCCAGCCAGACAACCTCGCAGATTTCATCGACCATCGACCATCGACCATCGGCCGTCGACCATCAACCAACGTCCATCGTCCTTTCGTCCTGTTGCTCGCTCACAGATCCTGTTAAGAAAGCCCAAGACACCAAAACGAGTCAACACCAGTCAGGAGCCAGCAAATCCAGTCAAAGTCCAAAATCTGCCGCCAACAGCCCCCAGTTCAAGTCTCGTCTCGACTCCGGTGGCCTGTACCTACCTACCTACTTACTTCATTCGCTTCATGTGAGTCCCGTCTCGTCTCCTCTACTCTACTCTACTCTACTCTACCTTACTCTGCTCCGCCAACCCAGCCTGGAAACTGCGCTTGCAGCAAGCACCAATTTTAACTTCACCTCCTGCGCTTCCTACCTCTCTACCTCTGCCTTTGCTTCTGCCCCCCAGCTCGCAAAATCTCATTCATCAACGACGTTCAATCGTCGTCGTCGGGCGGCACAATCATTATTGGGCATATATTTGGATTGAAAATCTACATACGCTGACCTCTATCCTCGCCACAGTCGTCGCGTTGTTTTTCTCGTTCTCGCTCACTCGTCTGCCAGAGCCTCGCTCCTTAATCCATCCATCTTACCGTCAGTCGACACCACGAACTAGGCTGTCAACATTCTTTCGGCGAACGTTGACGCTCAATCGGTCCAGAGCTCGTTCTTGAGCTCTTAATATCTCGCCATGGCATCCTCATCGTCCAATGTCGTTGGTGTACATTACCGTGTGGGAAAGAAGATTGGAGAGGGTTCTTTCGGTGTGATTTTCGAGGGTACCAACCTGTTGAACAACCAACAAGTTGCGATTAAATTCGTACGTCTACCACACCTCCATCAGGACTATCCGCATCAATACCGTCTCCAATGGCAGACATTTCTCTACGGGGAATCACTATTCTACAGAAACAGTAGCTAACACATGCGTTGTTCAGGAGCCTCGGAAGAGTGACGCCCCACAACTACGAGACGAGTATCGAACATACAAGATACTTGTTGGATGTCGTATGTATAGCAAAGTCATTGTTTACGGAATTGAATACTGATGTCTGGATAGCCGGTATTCCTAATGTCTATTACTTCGGCCAGGAGGGCCTACACAACATCTTGGTTATCGATCTGTTGGGCCCATCGTTGGAGGATCTTTTCGATCACTGCAACAGGAGATTTTCAATCAAGACTGTGGTAATGGTTGCAAAGCAAATGGTACGCGCAGAATCCGCTTTTATGTCAGGACTAAACTAACGATTTTCAGCTCTCACGAGTTCAAACCATCCACGAGAAGAACCTCATTTATCGTGATATTAAGCCTGACAACTTCCTCATTGGTCGACCTGGAACGAAGACAGCTAATGTCATCCATGTGGTGGATTTTGGCATGGCCAAGCAGTATCGTGATCCCAAGACCAAGCAACACATTCCATACCGTGAGCGAAAATCATTATCCGGAACTGCAAGATATATGAGCATCAACACACATTTGGGACGGGAACAATCGAGGAGAGACGATCTGGAAGCTTTAGGACATGTCTTCATGTATTTCCTGAGAGGTGGGCTACCATGGCAAGGACTGAAGGCTGCCACAAACAAGCAGAAGTATGAGAAGATTGGAGAGAAGAAGCAGACCACTGCCATCAAGGACTTGTGCGATGGTTTCCCAGACGAGGTGAACAAGTACCTGAGCTACGTCCGTAACCTAGGATTCGAAGACACCCCGGATTACGACTACCTCCGTGACCTGTTCACCCAAGCTCTGAAGAATACTGGAGAGGTCGAGGATGGAGAATATGACTGGATGAAGTTGAACAACGGCAAAGGATGGGAGGCTATGAAGCAGCACCCTTCTCAACACATGCTTCATCAACCAAATGCTGTTCCAGGAGCTTCGGCTAGGGAACTACATGGTACTCAACGTGGAAACAGCACGCCAGGTCACCTCACTGCCGCCCGTTTAAACGCCGCGCAACCCCCGCCTCCATCTCCAATCAAGCCGGGGATGGGCAAGACGCGCGATCGACCAAACGCCCAAGGCGGGTTGGTTCCAAAACGCAGCAGCGGAGCGGCGGGGGGCCTCCAAGACGTCGCTACTCCCGCAGGCTCAACCCAGGCACAGTTCCAGAACAGCTCGAACAACCTGCCACAGAGGATGACAGCCCAGCCAAACATGATTCCTCAACCTCAAAACGGGAGACCACAGGAGCCACAACCAACAGGTTTCCAGAAGCTCATGAAGAGTCTTTGCTGCGGTTAGTTTTCATTTTGTCCTCGTCCATTTGCATACTCTGATTGGCAATTAGGTTGAACATGTCATAAGAACCAAAATTTGCGTAATATCTCCAATTCTCATCAGTCTTGATCGACACCGCTCTTGGGAGGCATTCGATCAAATCCTCCAGAAGAACCTTCCTAATCAGATCATGTAAACTTGCCGCAGGCCAACAGAGGCTTGCGAACTGTCATTTTCCTCTGCTGAAGCAGATACAACTCTCGCTCTTGTCACATACATCTCTCTGTCGCTCACTGGAGGGCAGTACAACTTCAGCAAACCAATCTCACGTCTCTCACCAACTCTCACATCCCACCCAGGCGCAAACGGCTCATGTCACAGCTTACTTCAAGACTAATAATTTGCTTTTCAAACCTTTGTTTCCTCGACGGCATTCGCATTGTCCATTTTACAGACGAAGTATGAGAGAGTGGGGGTATCTCTATGTACTGCAACAAGAAACGCATGGTATAGGTTGCACGGATGGGTTGGGCTTGGTGTATAGCTCTTTCTGTACTCCTTTGAAGCGCAGCGCATGGAATTGAGCAACGGCGAAATAGGGCGAAATAGACACAAAGGGTGGGACTTGAGAAATTTTTCGGGCTCGTAGTTTTTCACGAATGGAAAAAGTATCAAAAATAAAAAATGGTCTTTGTGTTTATGGATAAAAAAATGGTTTGAATTTGAGACTTCTAATCTTCGTTTACGTCTTTCTATGGTTGAGTAGGACTGTTTTGCAGGACGATAATCGTAGCAGCCAATAGATGCATTACACCAATAGGCTGTCGTTTACACCTCACTTGTAGCATGTTAAGGCTAAACGGACTGAGTTATATCAGTTGGTATATTATCTTTGGTGTTCTCATCGAGGAATAGGAACGAAAAGGTTTTGTTTCTCTTCTACCCAGCCCATCCAGCCCACCCAGCCATATCACATAAAAGTATACACATTTCGACCAACATTCGTCCAGTTTGCTCGTCCATCACAAAAGTTGCACTATGTCAACTTTTGTTTGATGAAGAATGACCGCAGATGAGAGAGTTGCCATGCACAGGTGACGCCGAGGACTACCAGCTGTACTAATGACCATCTAACTACACGAGCATTGGTTGACTCCGATTGATCTCTGAACTCTGCCTCTCGTTCCTATAACGTCGTTAGTGACATCTTCTTAACTTTGAGCGGAGGCCTAGGGCATGTATTGCTACAGCCCAAAGACAAAAGGATGCTCGAATATGACTTACACGCTGGAAGACCTGTTCTCGGCGAATATCCTGTAGTCTACCATTCAAATCCTTGACTCTCTTCACAATATCTTGGATCTTGCCCTTATCCGTGCTCTCAATTGCGCTCGTCTCTCCAATGGCCAGATCGAGGGTCAACTTGATGCCGCCCATAGGATGTAATGCTGACAACCAACCCGAGCCACCAGAGTTCGAGGACGGCGTGAAGCAAATCTTGTGATCGCCCGAGTCGGCGGCACTGAATGTGAAGCGTCCTGACGAGGAACCCTTCTGGGACACAACGCGGTGGTCGTTGTCGAATACCTCCTGCGAGACGTGTTAGATACGTGGAACTTTAACTCGAGATTGCTGGGCAGGACGTACGTCAACGGAGATGAAAATATTCAGCCCATCGTGCTTAGACCAGACTTTCCGCTGCTCGTCGTATTCCTCTGCTGTGTAGTGTCCTACCACGAGCGTGTCCTTGGGCAGTTCCTCGAAGAAGCATTTAGGGGTCGTGCCGTCGATGTAGAAGAACAGCGCCTGCACTGGTGCGAGCAGAGCGCCCAGAGAGAGGAGAGGGATTATCGATCGCATGTTTGTATGTTTCGAGGTGTGAGGGAAAACGTAGCTGGAAGTTGGCTGTGAATTGATCGCACGAGCAAAATCTCCTGAAGCTCTATGCCACCTTGTCCCTTCGCGATTGTCCAGCATCACCAAAATCATGGGTCACGGGAAGATAAACGATAAGACTATTCAACGTCGAATATCGAGCACTTGCAATCAACCACCCAAGTACAATTCACGACACAGTTCGACGCTACAAGGTCTTCCATCTCCAGGCATCGGATAGTCAAACGGTCGAAGCGGTCTGATAATTACGATGACTTCGCACGATGTGCGCGACATGCTGGATCTGCCCGGAGAGGCAGCGCCGCGACCTGCGAAGAAGGCCAAACCTCCCGCTTCACGAAATGTTTTGAAGGGTCTGGCGCGTGAGGTGCAGAATCTGGGTGGTGATAATCCCATCGCTATCGTTCCGGAGGTTATGGTGTTCAAGAAGCGGAGGTTTGGAACGCGCAAACCGGCTGCGAAGTGGGAGTGGAGTCCGTTTACAAACTCGGGGCGCGAAGACAAGGCATTCACTTTGCGGCACTGGAAGAGGAAAGATGAAATCGTGCCTGTGGATGGTGCAGAGGAAAATGGAATGGTGGAGAGTGATAATGCGAATAAATTGGAGCCCCCAGTGGAAGACTCGACATTTGCGAAGTTCAATGTCAAGGTCATTGTTCCTGAGTATAACGATGAGATATACAATTCAACACTACGGAGTGATGAGTGGACAAAGGATGAGACAGACTACCTGCTAGAGCTAGCTCGGGATTATGATCTGAGATGGCCTATTATATGGGATCGGTATGAGTACACGCCCAAATTAGATGAAGCCGCCATGGAGGGTGCCATGGTTCTTGTAGAGATGCCCAAGGAGCGAACTATGGAAGAGATGAAGGATCGATACTACAAGGTCGCGGCACGCATGATGGAAGTCAACAAAGCGAGAGAGAATATGGATCAGAGGGAATACACTATGTGGTCGCTCATGAACCACTACAATGCCGCAAACGAGAAGAAGCGGAAGGACTTTGCTCAGGCTACTTTCACTCGGACGAGAGAAGAGGTTCGGGAGGAAGAGAGTTTGATTCTAGAGTTGAATCGCATTATGAAGCGAGCCGAGAAGCTAAATGAGGATCGAGAAGAGTTATATGCTCGTCTCGATGCACCGAATAGTGCGGGCAATTCTGGCATTTATGGTACCAGCCAAGGTCTGCAGCAATTGCTTCAACAACTCCTGGCAGCAGACAAGTCCAAGAAAGGCAGAAGATCAATTATGGGTGGAGTCAATGATGGTGTCAGTCCCGCTGGCCCAGGCGCTCCAAGCCAACCACCCAACTTTGATCGCCAGGAGAGCTCAGTTCGAGAATCCATCTCGGGTCCCAGTGGAGGAGCTTCAAATAACAAGAAAGGAGCATCGACCCAGCCAGGCGTCACGGAGCGTCGTGTGCTTTCACCTGAAGAGGAGGCTCTCTTTGGTGTACGCAAGGTTGAGAAGAGCGGAACAGGCTCTTTCTTCCGTCATGACAAGATTATGAAGAATATCGTCGGCAAATCCACTTCTCAGCAAGCGAGAATCAACAACGCCCTCATGGAGCTGGGTATTCGACCCCGTCTCATCATGCCCACGCAGCAGGTAGGCGAGGTCTTCGAGACAGTCCTCACGAACGTCGGTTTGATGCTCGACGAGCGGAAGAAACTGGACAAGATTCTCGGTGAGATCGCTATCACCGAGGGACTCATCGCGACCAAGGAGGCGCAGGCCAGAGCTGCGAGAGGTGAGGCCGAGCCTGCTACATCTGAGGAGGCTGATGCGGCTCCTTTGGATGGCGAGGAGATCGCGAAGGTGGAGGCTGGCGCTCAGGAGGGCATGGCTGATGCTTTTGCGTTGGTGGGTGGTGGCACGATCAAGAATGAAGATGTGGGCCCGACGACGGGGTTAGCCCCTTCTTCTGCGGCGGCTTCGAGACCAGGGAGCGGGCATAAGCGGAGCGCGAGCGTTATGAGTGTTGATAATGATAAAGAGGCCAAGAGGTTGAAGAAATAGAAAGCCTAAGTTGTGTAGAGTGGTGTATGATTTTATGAACTGTAGAGTACTGGACTGCTATTGGGGGCGTTGCATTTGGGACTGGAAGCGTGGGTGGAGGGCATGGCGCATTTCTCTTCGATCAGCCCACTGTGTGTAGAGTTACACGACAGACATCGATAGCACGGTCGCGCATGCATACAACCAATATCATCATTATCATCATTACATAGCGTTCACATTTCCAAGCTTTGATACCAGTAATACTATTAAGGCATGATTTTGGCAATACCTTGGAACTCATAAAACTACTGTACGCGCTGCGATAATATCAAATAGTAATTCAGTGGTTGTAACACAGGATAAGATTATCGTCTTTAGTTGAAAATGGGCTGTGAGGAAGTAAACAATGCCTCCTTTTTGCTAAGCGAGGATAACTACATCATTGTGTATTTCAGACTCCACTTCTAAGTCGTCAAAAGCTTTTTTGAGATGTCAAGAAATCTAAGTTTTGGTCATTTATCGCCTTATTGGAAGTTTAAGCGGCAAATATTAGGGATTAGAACCATAGCACTTGTGTTTGTTGGTAAATCAAGTGGATAAAGATAAGTCAACGACGTGCATGCCCCCCTCAAAACCTTCAATGAGCTGTGTGTCCATTGAACGGCTTATAGCTATCGCATTATCTTGAAACTGAACATTTCAATCGTTGACAGCCAACTGCTAAGATGAGGTAGATAGATACCCTGTGTGTCATTGAAATACCTTTATGAATTAAGCGAGATGGTCAAAGTATCTGCATTCAGACTCCTCCGCTCACCTTAACTACCAGCTCCCATCCTCTAACAAGCACATAGTGGAGAGCCTAAATTACAATCCTAACCTACTCTCGATGACTTTCACAATCTCAGTCCACTCTCTCATAGCTCCAGTCCCTACATCTCCACAAGCGAGCTCCTTCTCCATCGGCCTGAGCACTTCAAACCATCCCTCGCCCTCTCGATCGACTCCGTCCTCAGTACTCCCGCGCTGCTCCTCCCCTCCATCCAGAGCGTTTCGTTCCTTAACGCCCCAATCCTCCTCCAAAACACGCAGCTGCGTCTTCGTCACAGGATGCAACCACATAGCCGTATTCATCGCCGGCGCAACAATGATCCTCTTCCTCTTCCTCCTGCTGCTCTCTCCCCTCCCACTCACCCCATCGCGCGCACCGGAAGCCAGCGGCTCCACCAACCCCGTAGTATCCCACGCCCGCACCACACTCGTCAGCAAATTATCCGCCAACCCACCCACGAACTTCGCCATCGTATTCGCGCTCAACGGCGCCACAACCAGCAGGTGCGCCCACCGTCTCAGCTCGATATGCAGGATCGCATTCCCGCGCTTCCAGGGCACGGCCCACTCGTCCTCGTCCACGAAGATGGAGTCCACGTTTGGGATTTCGAGGAGCGAGGCGAGGGACGGCTGCTCGGCGGATTGAGAGCACAGGAAGCTGCGCGCGGAACTGGTGAGTAGGAGTCGGATGGACAGGTTGGGATGCGCGGAGAGCGCGTGTAGGATGTTAGGGATTTTTATGCTGGCTACGGACCCGGAGGCTGCGAGGAGGAGGTGGTGCTTGTTGTCGTGGGCGTAGGTGGATGCGGAGAAGGGTGGTGGGGTGGTTGTGCTTGTGCTCGTTTGGGTTATTTGCGCCATGTTTGATGGGTTTCTTTCTATTGTGTTGGTGTACTTGAGTAGACCAAGACGATCTCAAGTCAGGGAGGTTTAGGAAAATGCATGTTCAAAAGGATTGCATCCAAAGACAAGTGAGGAGGGGAGAGAGATATTCGTCTGCTGAGCAATATCAGACGATATCTCAGCCTTGTTTATTGTGACAGTCTGATTGGTCAGCCTTCTGGATTTCCAATCGACATCATCGATTTGATATTCGAGCTCCGAGGTATTTTTACTTCACTTATTCTGTATTCTTTGCCTTGAATATCAACTGACAATCGTTATTGTCAAGTCCTGCGCAAGCTTCAAATTTAGAATCGCCTGCTACAGTTCTGAGACACAGAGAATACCGTTTCTTGCAAATCTGGGAAATATCCTTTAAATACACCACCATCATAGCTTTCCCGACACTCAACACCAAACCACCAAAATGTTCTCCAGAACCCTCACATCGGTAGATACCTCTCCTTCCATCCACATAATTCGACTCACTAACAAATACAGGCATTCCGCCAAACCTCGCGCGCCTCCTCAAGCACCCTCCTAGCCAGCAAGTTCACACCACTATCCACACGCTTCATCTCCACGGAAACCAAAGCCGCAATCGACAAAGCCGTCGCCTCTGCACCAGTCGTGCTGTTCATGAAGGGCACACCCGAGACGCCTCAGTGCGGCTTCTCGAGGGCGAGTATACAGATCTTGGGCCTGCAGGGCTTGGATCCGGCGAAGTTCACGGCGTTCAATGTGTTGGAAGATGATGCACTCAGGGCCGGTTTGTCTTCCACTTTTTATTATCGCTTTAAGGAAGAGAGGAGGGTTTCATGACCGAGTTTAGAATGAGGGTTTTCTTGGTTGGATATGGTTGTGGTGCAACGAATAGAAGCTAATGGTAAAACTAGGAATCAAGGAATACTCAGACTGGCCTACGATACCGCAGCTGTACGTCGAGAAGGAGTTCGTAGGTGGCTGTGATATCCTGGTCGCTATGCACCAGAACGGAGAGTTGGCCAAGTTGTTGGAGGAGAAGAAAGTTTTAGTGCCTAGTGAGGAGGGCAGTGCGCCTGCGAGTTGAGATGGGCTGACAGGAGATGAGAGAATGTGTATAGGTTGTATTATTGTATCAACAATTTTTGCTACTCTGGTATCATGGTTTCTGATGAATGTGATGAGGTGAGCGTGGGGTGAGCGTGAGGGTGAGTAGTACCAATGCTACGAAATTGGTAAGTGCAAATGCAAAAGCAAGTGCTTTGCATCTCATCAATATCTTTGACGGAGGAGTCTTCACGTTCACCTATTGATTCCCCTCCAAAAAATACTCTGCCATCACTTTGTTTTCTTACCACCATCATCGTAACTGAACCATCACTTCGCTCCATCATTCTTTCTCTTGCAATTCTGTTTCTTCCCCACGCCCTTCCTTTTCACCTTCACCTTTCGCTCACTCAATACCCCTGGGGCTTAAGTTAAGAAGCAACCCACCACCAGCACCAACACCTCGCCATCCACCGCGCGCATGCTTATTGGGCAGGTTAGTTTCAAGTCAACCTTCTTCTGTGTTGCGCAAGTAAACGTTGGAGGAAGAGGGCGGATGAAAAAGGTAGATGAAGTTGAAAATATAGATGAGTAGAGGAAGTCTTGGCTATTGTTCCTAAGGACAGAGTCCCATGAGAAAGAAGTATCAGGGTATTAAGAGCTATTGTTGAAATCCACCGCCCAACGACGCTCGCCTAAAGGGTAGGAAGATCAAATCTACCTTACACTACCTACACAACCATACCTACGTCAACCCAACCAAGTGTCAACTTCTCGATATGAATGTCCAAGTTAATCAAACACTTTCAAAAGAAGGGAGAAGAGGAGAGATGGGAGAGAGATGCAATTGATCGTTAGAAGAGAAGAGAAGATAAGAGATAGGTATCCTGCACATCTGAAGGTAAGGTAAATCTTACATTTGCTTCCGGATAATTACTAGATGGCGTTATACGAATTCCTCGCTCATGAAACTGGTAGACATAGCTAGCTAGGTATCTTAGTTACTTAATGCCAGATGAGGTGTGTTGTTGTTGCTCATGGTAACGATAGATTGCATAATGAGCGACTAAAAGAACTCGAGGTTTGGGGGGGAGAATGTGAGGTAAAGACGATGATGATCATGATGATACGTAGGAGGAGATCCAGGAAAGTATGTGAAGCGAGGATGTAACATCACGTACACGACAAACTCGCCAACAAAGACAGCACAGATGAGTAAATCACGTCAGTTTTCAATAAAAGGAAAAGGATTTTTCAATGCAGCAAGTTCATTGCTCTCGCTATCCTTGGTAGTGATCAAACACTAAGGTGTAAATATTTACAAGAAGGTCTATGTAATCCCATTCCATCCATCCATCCATCCATTCCATTCCATTCCATCAATCCAAACCACCAGATGCGTATGTGCTCCTGGCACATTAAGACAGATCCAGATCAAGATGCTTGCTTGTTTGCTTTGTCATAACGTCATCAGATGATTTTGTGTGATTCCTCCCATTTTTCGTTCTGCGATATCTTGCGCTACGATGTTTATCCAGGTCCTGTGTGCCATGCTGAGAAATAAAAGAGAGTCGTGGACGTTCGAATACCGGTATCGACCGCCATATGAAATTCCGTACCATGCTGGCAATGCTGAGAGCTCCACTCTCAGACATGTTTGTTCCATGGCTACTGAGCAGACATCTAGTTGAAGTACCAGGTGGCAGTCGTGCGACCAATACCAAGCTCAGCCAACTCCAAGAAAGCAGCGTTGGAGAGATCAATGGAGTAGCCAACACAGCCCATGCACTTGTCGACGACCTTGGCGGTGGTTGACTTGCCGGTCTTGCTACACTTGATCGTGACAGTCTTACCACAGTATGGGTTGCCATTTGACTGGGTACCCATCAGGCCATGAGGAAGAGCAATGACCTTCTCAGTGCTGCCATCGTTGGTCCATCCACATGCTCCAAGGCCGGCTTCATAGTACGTAATATCTCCCTCGCAGGTTGAGCCGCTTGAGCACTCACCGCTGGAAGAGCTGGATGAAGAGACCACAGCGGCTGCAGTCTGAACTGCGGCAGCTTGAGCAGTAGTTGTGGGGACGACAACTGGGGCTGCGGCTGGAGTATAGACAGGTTGGACTGGCTCGGGGCTGGAGCTAGCCACGACAACTGGAGCGACGTAGGTGGGAGCAACATAGACGGGAGTTGTGCTGGTAGTTGGGACCACAACTGGCGCAACAATGGCTGTGGTTGGAGCGACGTAGACCGGGGTTGGGACTGGTGCTACGTAGATCGATGTGGATGTCGACGAAGAGGCTGCTGGAAGGGTTCCTGGTTCAAAGAATTGGGCTGCGACTGCAGAGGTTGAGGTTTGAAGAGTGGTGGTAACCTTGACGGTAGTTGAAGCCGGAGCAGAAGTTGAAGTTGGCTCTTCGAAACCTTCTGTGACCCAGATTGTCTCTGTTACAGCGACAGTCTCGGTGACATAGTCGTAGTCCGTAACCCAGACAATGGTCTCCGCGCGCTTCTCATGCTTTGCCTTGTGCTGATGTTGATAACGGTGCGGCTGCGCAATAGCGACAGTGGCCAGGAGGGAAGCGAGTGCGAATGTTGTTGTTGACTTCATGGTGACGGATGCGAACGGGGTATATGACAGGTGGTAATGGGTATTTGCGAGACGAGAGACGAGAGACGAGAGACGAGAGACGTTGATATGCAGAACAGTCGTTGCTATGAGGAGTGAAAGTGTGAATCGACTTGCGATTGAAGGATGGAAGTATGTATGGAAGTATGTATGTATTTATGGGTTCAAGTAGTAGTAAAGAGGGTGGACGAGAAACGATATCTCAGATGCCGATGTGGTGATTTATTGGAATGAATGTAAATGTACAATTGAATCTGTACAGCTGAAAGAGGACTGGCCGTGGGTAAAGAAGGAATGTTGATATTTGACTGATTGACGGACTGACTGATTGCAGAAGAGAAGAAGAAGAAAGTTGAGGTTGGTTTTGGTTTTGGTTTTGGTTTGTATTCGGGAAGTGGGCAGATGGAACCTGGAAAGTTACTAAAAACGGACGGGGCTCTTTTTTTTTTTTCCCTGTCGAGGATCCAGATTCCAGATTCCAGATTCCAGGCCAAAAAGTCAGAAGAGGTTCAGGCTGTGTCTGTCTCTCTGTCTCTCTCTCTGTCTCTCTGTCTCTCTGTCTCTCTGTCTCTCTGTCTCTCTGTCTCTCTGTCTGTCTTGACCAAGTGAGTGTGTGCAGGGCTCAGGGGTACCAACCAGGGCACAGAGAAAGGCACAAGCAGGCACAGGCAGGCACAGGCAGGCACAGGCAGGCACAGGCACAAGCCAGGGCGGTTTTAGCTTCAGGAACCGAGCGAGAGAGAACCAATAGGGGGGAGGCCGTACCTGAAGAATGCTGAAGAAATGCCTGAGGGATGGTGGTGCACAACCCCATTCATTGCCCCATTACCCATTACCCATTACCCATTACCCATTAGGATTAGTGGGTTGTTTCGAGATCCTGATTCATAAAATCCCGGATCATCTCTCTTGGGGCATCTTTGGATGTGACCATTTGGATTCTGCATATTCTGCATATTCTGCATATTCCCCCGCTCTCATATCATGATCTCCTCTCCTCTTATCCTTCTGCAGCAGCGAGAAAGCCAAGACGTAAAGGTACATACAGTACCTAGGTACCTATGCTATTAACAATATCAAAACGGCCCCTCATCTGATGTTCACACCAACAAACAAACAAACAGACAAACACACAACGGCAGCGTTATGATAATTCATGCAAACTGTCTCCACCAACTCCAGCGCCAGCTCCTTCGGACGAACACGAGATTCGTAGTTTGACTCCGCCTCTGCACAGTTCTTCCAGTGGCTAGCAAGCCTAGCCAACCTAGCATTCTCTGGCAAGCCTGGTCTGTTTCAGCGGAGACACCAACCAGCACCAAGAACTTTAAGGCCCCGTAGCGCATCCGAAGAAACAAAAGTTGACAACAAATTTAATCCAGTGGACTCCAGTGGGCTCTGGTGGGCTCTGGTGGGCTCTGGTGGACAAAGATCAAGAGGAAAACATAAAAAGACCGAATCGGATGGCCCAAATGTCTGATGTGCATGCACAAAGTCTGCACCGAGTGGAGGCATTATCACATGAATCGCTCTCGATGCACTCACTCACGGCTCATTCGCTCACACTTCGTCAAATAGTGCGAGATTTATTTTCTTCTCGCAGCGAGAAGCGACAAGAAGCAGAGGAAAAGAACGCAGGAAATGCAGCCCTGGTGGAACTTGCCCATCTGCCGTCCCAGGATTGTCGAAGAGCGTGTACAACGACCGACATGCTGTACCGAGTACCTACCTACCTGCTGTCTGAACCACTGGGCTGCATGAGCGCTGGTATCACTGTCTCAAGATGTGGTGAAGTTGCAGCGTTAGAATCATGAGATTGCCTTCACGATAATGTCTTGGGTTCACGTGGCAGGGGAGAAACATCAGATCAGTGCTGCAGATGGCAAACAGGAACAACGTGTGTAGTTCCACGGCATACCATGTCATGGCCTTGTTTGTGATTCAGTTGAAATGATGAAGCGTCTATGCATGAGATCAGGATGTGCATCATGCCCATCTACCTCTGAAGACGATCAAGTCCTTACGATCAAAGTAAAATAAATTTTGATAAAAAGATCAGAATTCCACGAACTCGGACGAACTCAAGAAAAGCAAAGACCGAGACATATACAAGCGGCTTTGTTATGTGTTCAGTTTCTGACGTGTTTCTGTTTCTTCATCGGAAAGAAGGAAAGAATTCGGAGCTCGCGCTGCATGTTTGGTCTGACACTTCAGGGACATACATATTGTCGTTGGCTTATGGAAGGAGACAAACGGAGCTCGTTCCTTGCTCCATTCACACTCTGCATATCTCATCGAACCACTCATTTACTGCTCGTCAGTGTCGCTTGAGACCAGGCGCTCACAATTGTTTCGCCAATTCATCCCATTATCCCATCATATCTCGATGTTGAGTTGCAATTGTCTTGTCGTAAGCGGTGTGAGCAGTGCTCAACATTTCTACCGCCATTTCTCATGTGTCTTTGAAATCAAGTTTTGACAACTCGATAGTGTATTGTGGTACTTGTACTCGTACTCGGTGAGTCGAGCTTGACGAAGCATATGGCATCACAAACAGCATGGAAACTGTTAAGCACACCGTCTATGCAATGAGACGGTATTTCGAGCTCGATAACTTGCGGCAATAATAGATTGTTAAAAATTCCGCGTGGTTTTCATTGCTGAGTAATTTCTGTTTGACTTTCTTCATGTTTAGGATAAGGCTGTCCTAGTCTCACAACGAGAATGGCCCCGACTCAGTTCATCAGCATTGATTCATTCGTTGTTCTTCTGGCGCATGTTTCTTTCCTTCCTTAATTGTACTCGGTCTTTTTTTATTATCCGAAGTAGATCATACATACGGTAGGTCAAATGACTAGCTTCAGCCCGGCCATTTCAAGTTCAGCCCAGTAAAACATCGTTCAGATACAATTCCTTTGTGCTCAAAGTCCTAGTTGCTTCAAAATTTCCTCTTTGGGCTTTGTGTCCTTCACACATATACACGCACACTCTGTTTACATTTCACTTTCACATCCTGAATCAATCTTTGTCTCTTTGTGCTATTGTTCTTGTTCTAGGATGTCCCTTAGTACAGGGCCATGTGCTCAATGGTAAGAGCAGAGCAGAATAGAACAAGAAAGGAGAACCGAGTATGATGTTAGTGAACGAGTTGCAAACGCTACAGAGCAGATACCAGATGATGAGCATTGATACAGAACAATACTTTGATTCTTCGTTTATAAAGTTCTTCCATTCGCTTATGTTTGCACTTTCACTCAAACTATCGTCTCCTTCCTCAGCATCCACATATATACTCTTTATCCTCCCAACCAAGCGCATAAAATTTTGCTGCTTGGAAGCCATGCAATCAACAGTGGAATATTTGACGCGCAAAGTATCGTGGTTATAGCCTATGGATCTCATCTTGGATGCGATCACGCTTTACGCCCTGTTACTTGAGGAATTCTAGGGCAACATCGTTGGTGAGAATGAGGCGAGGATGGAGTGTTACTGTTAGGTAAGGCGATGTGGATAGAGATTGTGGATTGGACACCGCTTTTGCTGAGCGGGGTCAATCTACTTGGGATTGAATCTGGACTTGATTCTTGATAATTAGGCAGGTGTAGGCAACTTAGGTGGGAGTGTCAGATGCCTCGCTGGCGAGAGCAGAATGCAAGTATTAATTTGGGAAATGCTTTAGGGTTATTGATCGCAGTACTGCAATCTTCCTGACTTTCTCCTTGTCTGCATAACAATAGCTTTGAAGTGAAACCATTGTCAAATCACCAAAAGCAACCCCTAGATGCCTTACGAGCAGTCCTTAGAGTTTCCAAGCGAAGTAAGCAGCCTATAGTTTGACCTCCTTTGAAAGAATCCCATCTACCTACGTCCAGCTAGTTCGAGCCCTAGATCCCAAACCCTAGGCAGTACACTACAGCCAAGCCAGCTAGCTAGGGCACCTTCTGTCAAGGAACATAGTAAATACCTAAGTTACCTACCTACTTATCTCTCATAGTAACCTTGTCGAAACCCACTCAATTGCAATTGCAACTCGAAGATCAACCCCCACTCACCTTCAAGTATTTTACTCACCTACTCACTCCTGCCCTCCACCTCAGCCAGCGATACAAGACATGCGATACACGACGGCCTAGCCTCTCATGTCTTGATACATGCAGCAAGGTAAAGAAATACCAGTCAACAAAAGCACATGTACATGTATAGCTAAGGAAAGAAAGACAAGCTCGGCTTGTAGGAAACATCGCACAGTACGGTACGGGACAGTACTGTGTGGACTTTGATGAGTCGGTTGGAATTTCGGATAGAGTGTTGCTTCTGGCAAGAGGAGGCATGTAGGTAGGTATGTAGATAAATAGATGATTTTTAGATGTTGCGTCTGGTAACTAGCTCAGTTGAGAAGAGTTGGGTAATAAAAGAGATCTACAAATGCGATTGATTGAGTAGCAAACAACAAGAGGTTATACTCTTTGAAAGCACATAAACGCAAAACTCAAAATCATGGAGAATAGGTTCGTCACAAATGTAAAACCAATAGATAAAGCAGGGGAGCACAACTGAAGAAATCCGTTGAATTTTCCTTATTCCCTTCCTTCCTTCCTTCCTTTCCTCCCATATTTCCACAACCGCTTCAAAGAAGCTAGACAGACAATCATATAGATCGTCCGTCATCCAGTGTATAATTACAGTCCTAGGTATTCCTATCCTTCCATACCTATCCCAGCCATAGTCCCATCCCATCCCATCCCATCCCGTCCCATGTCCCGGAAAAGACTAACCAGAGTCCCCCATCTTTCCGTTTCCTTCCACCGCTCCATCCATCTAGCAAATCGACACACACACACATTCCAAAAATGAAGAAAGAAAAAAATTAGCTATCCATCAATCATCCATCATGATCTTCATGCCCTTTGTTAACCCCGGAAATATGAGGGATTTCCCGTTTATGATCCCCACTGCCAAAAAGAAATACGCAATGTCCTGTCCCATCCTACCCTAGAGAAAGCTACATATAAATGAGTTCCCCTTCTCTTGACCTATTGAAAGGACAAGAATGAGGCTGATGATCGAGAAAGGCAAAATGCAGTGCGTGAACATGGAAATTGGTATAGTAAAGACGCAGGAAATAGATGATGAAAAAGCAAACGCTATGCAGAGAAGCCACCCCGAATGTAGTTGATCGCACGAAAGAAATATAGACGAGCTTGAGAGCTGATCTGATGTGTCGGATGAGGACTTTTATTATGTATTGTTTGGTCGTGACCTTAGTTCTCGCTGTTGCTGATGCCGCGAATGACACGTGCGGGATTACCGCAGCAGACGGTGTAGGGTGGTACATTCTTCGAGATTGTTAGTATGGTTCCAAATGAGGAGATGAAAATTTGAAAACCTTACGTTTGTAACGACAGAGCCCGCTCCGACAGTGCTGCCTTTCCCGATGGTTCTTCCAGGTAAGATAGTAACATTGCCACCAATCCAACAATCGCTTTCAATAACAACACTCTTGCCGAGACTCGGACCTCTTGATCCCAATCGTCGCTTAGGATCAATTGGCAATGTTGCAGTGTAGATGTTGACATTCGGTCCAATCATGCACCGATCTCCAATCTTGACTTCACATGTATCAAGTATTGTGCAATTTTTGCCAATAGCAACATCTTGACCAATGGTGATATTGTAGCCATAATCACAGTTGAAAGGTGCTTCGACTACGACATTGTCCCCGACTCGTGGCAGTGGGCTGTTGGGCGAATTTATAGTAGGTGATGCCCCGAGTTCGCCACGATAGAGGATATCACGAAATTGTCGGGCGCGCTCTTCTGGAGAAATACCGCTGTTTGGATTTGTGCTGGAATTGAACCGCCAGCAAGCTGCGTTGCAACGTTCGCGCTCCAGTACCAGCTCTTTGTCAAAGGGAAAATAGTTGCGACCAGCAAGCATCTCTTCCTTTTGGCTGCGTGCTCTAGCGGTGAGTCCTAACGCTAACTGGGCAGCAACTTGAGGATTCGTGTGAGGGCTGTCTGCATGCATCTGTGGATGCAAAATCTGAGGCAGCTTTGAGGATGCAGATTGAGGAGTACCAGTGTCTGACTCCGATCTTAGATCTTGCCTAGATGTGTCATGCAGAGGCCCCGCCCGGCTATAGGGATCGTTTGGATGTCGGTCTGGGTAGGCACTACTCGATGCTGTTATAGGAGTTGGCGTTTGTTGAGAGTAAGAAATCGCAGACAACAGCCTGCTATTCTCAGGACTAGCGACAGATGCACTGGGTATCGTGGAGGCGCTTGGTGCATCATCTTCCATGCCCGTGTGTCTACCGTGTTGAGGATCAACTCTAAGAGTTTGGCCACGATAACCAGGTAATGTGTTGCGCTGGCTTCCAAGAGAAGCATATGGCGAAGGTGCTGGAGCATATGGCGAATTTTCATACTCTATTTTAGATTGAAGTGGAATTGGCTGAGGCTTTGGATCTTGCTTTGGCCAAGTACCGCGCTGTTGGTAGCCTGAGCACACAAACCCACCCCGAAAACAATTGTTGCCTGTGATAATTTAGGATAAAATGTCATATGAAAGGGGCAACAGGTAAAACTTACATTCCGGTCGAGTCTCATCGCACTTCTTCTTCCTGCGGCGACAAGTCATGCATCCAGTTTTTGTTCGATTGCTGAAATTTCTCTTCCGTTTCTTCGGATCCGACGACGCCGACATTTCTCTTCGGTCGTTGCCATAGCCTGCATAGGGATTTCGATCGTCGTCTCCAGGACTCATGTAACCACGCTGGTGGCCATCCATACTCTGCCTCAACGCATCACCCAGTTGCTGCTCATCAGGCGACATATGTTGCTGGTATCCATGATGCCATTGGTCATTCCTTGGGCCTGAGTCACGATGATCCTCGGTCGAAGCCACGTATTGTCTATATTGAACATCTGGTGGATACTGATCTCGGTGATCAAGATGATGGGGCGTTGTTCTAAGACTGTCCTGTCGAGGCTCATCAGATTCCGTTGTTGCTGTCGTCGGCGTCTGCTTAGTAGAAGAAGGCAACGCATGACTGTGATATGTGTTGGCTGATGACAAGTTTTGGTCGAGAGAACCAGATCTTTTGCGTTTTCCCGATCCATCTGATTCAGCAGAATAGGATGGAGGCTGGTAAGAATGACGATCACCGTTATTTGATGGTGGAATCCAATCCTCTCTGGATGATGTGGTAATGGTTAGTTTCTCTTGTCCTGGCGGGGTAATTCTTGGCTGCCCATTTGCCCTTTCGTCGGAACCTCTCCTTGTCGTTTCATTGCCATTAACACCATTCGAGGACCCGGCTGGCTGTTCTTTCCCATTCACTGCGGTAAACCGTGATGTTGGCGATTCGGGTGGTGCATTCACTGCTGGATCTCCACTTGCCGCCATGTCGGGTCGTGATCGACTTTCTCCTGAACTCTGTGATTCTCTACCTGTGCCCTCCAACAAACTCTCTCGTGCCAAGTTCACGAGATCCAACTGGCCAAGTGCGCTCTGATAAGACGCCGTTTTGTCTGGATTCCTTGATGCAGCGTGATCAAAATGCTGCGAATGCGCAAAACTACGCTGGGCGAATTCGGCCAGATTTGCGACGTTACTTTGGTTCTCGGGATCTCGATTGACGGGTGAAATATTGAGGGTAGCACCAAATTAAGGCGGAAGGAAGTAAGAGTGCCAGAACAGACACCTTGCTTGATCTTCTCCTGCAAAGACGTTTTGGCGCTGTCGTGACTCTGTGTCAAGTGACACAACTTTAAAGTCCCAATTTCCAGTACTAAATCGCTACCGTAATCGCTCGAGATATGAGTTCTCTGGTGAAAGTTGATTCTCGTCTAGTCTGGCGTCTGGCGTCTGATGATAAGATGTCGTCAAACCACTGTCTTCCAGCCACCTCAATAACACCCTAACCGCTCCCGAGCGCTTTGATCGTGTTCCTTGCTAGATTCTCAGGGATCAATTCACACGAATTTGGAAGATCTCTTGATTGAAACTAGAGATATTCTGTGGTGGATCTTGCGATTGATTGATGGATGATGATATTGACGTCCTTGCTAATGGGCGAAATCTAGGAAGTTGAGCAGTTCCCGAGGTAGAAAATGCTCGAGATTCAGAATTACAATGTAAACGATTGTGTGTCGGAAATCAATTGATCTCAGTCGTGATCTCGGTTTCGATCAATGGAAACCGGATGTTGTTGTTGTTGGAGGATGCGATGGTGATGAGGAATGATAAATGATGGTGAGAAGTTGGAAGTTGGGTGAATCCAGGTTAGCGCAAGGTGCTGTCCTGTCCTGTCCTGTACTGTCCTGTACTGCTGTACGGTGGAAGCCTTTGGTGGAGTCGACTCCAGCTCGGTCAAGAATCTCAAAATATCCGCGTCAAGAATCTCAGGTCCATGAATGAAGCACCAAAGAACGTCGCAAATTCCTCTCGATTGATGAGCTTGCTTCTCTTTTCTCTTTCCTCTGCTTTGTCCTCTCGTAAATTTCTTTTCTCACCTTCCAAGTCAATCTCTTTCAATTATCTAATGTCGTCCTACACTTCAGATGAAAAAAAAGGGCCCGCGAAGCTGCAATTGACGACCTCAAACATTCGTCTCCAGAACTTCCTGTATTGACGATTAATTGTGACAGGAAAAGTGAAGCTATCGATTGGACAGGAACAGAATAGAAGACGAGAGGACCGGCCAAATCGTCGTATGTCAATGCCTCTGTTGCGTTTGTTTGGGATTCTCCTCCTCACACTTTCTCTACTAGTGATTTCTTCCAGAACACACGACTTCACCCAAATTCCAAGCTTGAGTAGATTACCGAGTCGATGGTTGTCTTCCGGGTCGCACGATTGTATTTGGATGGATGTACTGCGACGTACTTGGATGTGGCCTGGGATGCTGGATATCTTTAGAACGAAGTGTCAGAGAATGGCGAATTGTTCGAATATTCAGTCCCAGCGGTTTGGTACGGAGAGACGCAACTCTGAGGGCGGCCGTTTGGGGCTTCTGCCAATATATTGACGCTCGCCTGCAATGGCCTGTCTCATTCGTCATGGGATGCCGTGCCTCCTAGCCCGGAGCCAGAAGTCCATGCTCCATGTTCATATCCATGTTCAATGTACGCGCCTATTGCGGGAGACCAAGGCATGTCGCTAATATTTCAATGTCCAGCTACTAGTGGTCCCTCTCTTCGATCCACTGGCGAGACTGGGACTGGGAATTCTCAGGTCACCCTCTATTGGAGAGAGCCGATTGTTACCTATTCAATCGAGGCACCCCTCCCTTCTCAAAACCACTGGACTGTTTCCTATCATTATTGTTTCTTCAGCTATTGCGAGGCTTGTTTTGTCAATCAATTATGATGCACATGCACTAGACTGACTCTACGGGATGAAGACGAGCTCTTTTGGAAAGCTATTTCAAGAAATATCGAGATCACCGTCACCCCGCCACGCCCTCTTCGCTCTCGTCTGTGAGATGCAAGATTGCGATGCCGAGGTTCTGATTGTCTGTGCCCTATGTGCACTCATGCAGTTGCACAATCCCCACAGGCCACAATGCGCCGGCCAAGCAGGTGGGCATTCAAAGACATTGCCAGGGAGGAGGGGTATGATGGGATGAGATAGTGAACCATTCAAAGATGAGGAGTATATCGAGTCCAAAGTAAGATGGAGTGCATATCGGCTAGGGCATGTTTCCATGATTGACGGAAACATGGGAACAATTTCCTAGCTGTTTTCTAGCCTGTTTGTTACTTTTGCCATCAGATTCCAGCATCTAGCGACGGCATGTTCAGATCCAATTCCCTCAATTGTCTCTGTACAGCGCTTTCTGTACAGAGGGTATTTCGACGGAAGAAGGAGAACAGTAGCGAGACTTGCAATGCGATATAGCCAAACGCAGTAGACTCCTTGTCAAGTGTGCTCAAATTTCCCACCCTTTCGTTATTTAGCCACTTAAACTCCCCAGTTGAGCGGCTGCTCGCCTTTGGAGTTTGCACTGCATCAGCGCGCCCCTCCGAGGCACATCGCACCTTTCGATGTGCTACCGCGACGTTCAGATCCCTGCTTTGACGCTTCATTGGCTCGCAATCCGTCGGCGGGTAACTCGATTAGGAAAAGGCTGTATTGGATTCGAGGCCAACTTTCTACATTGCGTAGAATATTAATAACGAGTGTGCAAGCCTGAAGCGGATTGTGGATTGTGGATTGATCGAAAGACTGATAACCTTCACAAAAGCAGACACGAATCAACTGATTAGGGACCATAAATCACATGGCGTTCATTGCAAAGAGGCACACCCGCGTTTTCAGCGTATCGTTCTAGCCAGCGAAGCGTTTGCCGCGTTGATCTCCAAAAGGAAGCTCCCCCAATGGAATAAAGCCTTGATGTGACTTCAAAGGATGCACTCAACTATAATGCACTTCATCGGCTCAGGATGTGCAAAAGTGAGATTGCACCACGGGGGAACTTTGGATATTCTGCTCCCATGTCACTGCGATCCCTGTGCGCATGAGTGCTCAATGGTGAGCAAGAAGCAGCCGATGAAAGCCAAAAACGACGTGGGATGGATTTGACCCCCTGGAATGTCTTCAAGCCCTAGCACACCTGCGTCTCTTTGAAACAAACCTCCGAGTGAAATCCCTGGCAAGGATACTTTACCAGAATAGATGATGAGATGAGATTGCAAGTGGCATCAATAATCTGAGGAATATTGGGAGGCTGAGAAGATACGAGTTGATGTATGTTTGGAGTATGGATGGTGAGTTCAAGTGTTTCAAGAATAAGGAACTTTCGTTTGCCGGGCACGGTTGATGTCTTTCAGGACAAGAACGGCACGCTGCAGCCACATGCGTCTTCCCTCAATGTCACACCGAAAATCCCGCTTACAGCGTCAACATTTATTCATTTTGCCGAGCGCTGGTGGCCTTCAAGCGCTAGAAAATTGCTAGGATTCCTACCGCTATTTCCGAGCAACATCAGATCAGAGAAGGTTTGGGAATTTCAGCCTTGTGTTCCGGATTGATCTAAAAATGGCAGGAAGGTCATTTTCAATTAAACCATCAAATATCCTATCGAAGTTTTCATATGTGGAAGTGCGACTCTCCTAGATGTTGTTAGTTTTGCTGGTTTAGGCTTCCCACAAGGCAAGCAAAATCGCATGTTGGAAGTAAGCAGCGGCACAGGATGATTCCGGTGGCGGTCATCAGATTTTGTTAGGTTTTGTTAGAGGTTCTCCAAAATCTCTACATCGGAAATTCACAATCTGGCCTATTCCCATTCCTGTATTGTCAATTGCTAATTCTAGGTAAGACATCTCGAGACTCGATCGAGGTGTATAAGCTCTGTTATCAGAATCTAAGCGCGATACCGGATGATAGTCGTGAACACTTCGTGTATTCCCAATGGCAGATCTGATTACATATTCGCTTTCATTTTCGATTGGCCAAGTACAGCGACTTGACTCGGATTCCTTGGTTAGGAAATACATACATGCGTGGGGAAAAACTGGCACGCCACTGCTTCACATTCAGCAAGTTAATTTGCTTCAATGTGAAAGTTGGTTGGGTTCGGGCTCTCCCTCACGGGCTCGCGGGGCAGCATTCAAATGTCCCGCAGGTACTCACCGAATCCAGGATGATGCGGAGTGGCTTGATTTCCTTGAGGCCTCGTGATTGTTCTGGTGCTCCCAATCAAGCGAGTGCCGCACAACCAGACGGGAGACTTACATTTAGCCGCTGAGAAGGCCATGATCCTGACCGATCTTGCTATATCATCCCTATTATGACAGGAGTCTCTCACCTGTAAGCATGCTTATTCGCTAGGCTTCACGTTTCGGATGAGCACCATCTTACCGATGCATGGAAACACAAAGGCTGGGTTGCAATTGCGGCGATTTGTCTCTTTTCAGCCATCTTTTCCGATCCCAATTGTCACACTCACGAGACTACGTACAATGTTTACATCCTCTTGTCTACTGTAATTGATGTGAGCTTGAATCTGAACCAAGTTTCGCTGTCTATGAGCGAGCTCTTAATTGATATCCTGTGAGATGAAAGGTAACCAACAGCACACAGAAATATCAAACAACAATCATAGCAAAACAACCTCAATTCTTCAGGCGTTATTCTACGAATCTCCTCTTGTTATGATTTCTTCACATCCATCTTATCGGCTGAAGCATCAATTAACTACATACCTCAAGCCAACTGTTTTTCATCTCGTAAGATCAACGACATACCATTGTTCTTGAAATCGAGATGTTGCAATGAGCAAAGCTCCGATTTTGACAGAACTTTAGTCCCATTACGTTGTGCTGACAGGATGGACCTCTTTACTGCTCAGCATCAAGAGAAGCATACCTTGGAGGTAGAGCCAGCTATCAACGTTATCTCTACGTCAAGATTTTACTTGGAACACTATAGTGAAATCTTTGGATAAACTACCAGATCATTCAATGCTCCTATTTTCCGAACTGCTAACGTGTTTCATAGGTCCGCTGGCATTCGATATACCAATTACAAGTCGAGTGTGCTGACGCGTTCTCTAAGCGCCCTCGAAACACACATACTTTGCTCTAAACGCCCAGCACCACAACAACACCCGTCCTCCCTATTCCATTCTCTACTTGGACAGCTACTCTACTACCAATTCTCAGAGCTTCATCGGATCACTTGCATAATCTTTTAATAGATCGAGGGTTTACCATGAGCTTCCCACCACGCCAGGCTTTTGTACCTGCAGTACCGTTCATGACATGCATGAGCAACCTCAGCCAGCGTCTCGCCAGAGAACCTTACTTGCTGTCCTGCAGAGTATATCTGCATGCTCATCGGAACACAGCAGTGTTCTAGATCAGCGCGTGGGTACCAGATTGGGCTTTTGATGCTGCCGAACCTGGAGGAGAGGCACGAGATGATCAGAGACGTCATAAGGCTGATGTTGATGATTTATGTGGCAATAAGCGCCCATGCAGGTACTTGCCAACATCGCAAACCTCGTGGGTTTACGAGGCTGGCGCTTGAAATTTACCCATTGAAGCGCCATCACCCCCGGCTTCAACAGAGAGAAGAGGACCACAAAGCCAACTGCCATGGCGATCATGCTAAATGGGAGCGCAAACGTTAGTTGTTAGTGGGAAGGCTTGTTGACTATTGGTCAAAACTGCTGTTCCAACAGTCAAGGCCTGCTCGGCAGACTAAGGTTAATCTCGGAGTTTTAGGAATAACCACCATCTCATCACATTGCTTGAGGTACAGATCTTGCAAGCCTACCTGCGAGATATCACGTTCTTAATCTTGAAGTTGCCGATGTGTGGAGGCACGGGGTATATTTAGAAGTCTGTTGGGCTTTATTCAGACGTCCAGTGGGTTCCAAATACCAAATATGGGTATTTTGTCCCAGTGAAGTTCCTTCCCAGACGTTTATGGGGAGCATTTCCGACACTTGTTTCTTGCAAGTGCCGGTTTCAGAATTCCTCTGGCTGTTCTAGCGTTTAAGTACAAATCCCCAGTTTCGCCACTCAGTCTGGCTGGTTGGCTCGGGTCTGCTGCAAGACAGCGTCGCCAACTGACATGGAGCAGTCGACGATTGGGCAGTGTCTTCACAGCTAAACAATCTTGAATCTTTGATAAAGCTACTCCAGAACAAACGTCTCACTCTTGTTGACCTATGCAGGAACATAAGATTGCTTCGCAGCTTTGCGGGTAGGCGGGCTTGTTTGGTCGTAGACCGCTGTCAGTGGGCTTATGGATATGCAAGATAGAGATTGTGTGCAGGATCTTGCATTTATGGCATGCTATATTTGGGTATGAGTTTATTTGCTCGTCCTAAATATAGTGCCGTCTTTTTCGGTACTGTTGGTGGCGACGCGTTCTGTACCCGAGAGACTTCGAAGTCGTAAACGCTTTACTACCTTTCTGTTCCGGATCAAACAAGGACTGTGAGTAAAATACTCTGGGTATCTTTGGGACTCTCAGTGAGAGTCCCTGTCATCGTTGCCACGCGGCCAATCGAAAGTCAAGTTGGCCTGCGTCATCACCAAGAATGGGATCAATTTATGAGGATTCATAAGGACTGAACGGTATTTATATCTGAACCCCGGCTAGCACTGTGGGAACATAGATTATAGTCTCAAGCTAAAAAGGCTTCCCGGACCCGAATGCCATTTTTCTGGTCAAGCAAGAGACTCAATAGAACCTTGCCAAGGGCGTGGAAGCTCGGTAGTTTTAAATATTCTAGATCTATCCACACAATGACAAAGCCAACCTTCTCAAGTCCTTGCAGGTCTGGCATTGGGACGATCGAATCCAATCTCACAAGCGTAAAATCACAGAAGTCACACCTTTGCAGCGTGAAATCATGGTATGCTGTTGTCCTGTTAAGAAATCGAGTGCCTTATGCATGCCTGTAGATTGATAGAAAAGAAATAATAGAGATGAACGAGCAATACTTTCTTACTCAAGCACCCGATTGGTAACCTTGGATTTCATTACATACATTTCTATTAATCCCAATGGTATGACGCTCGCTAACTCATGAGTGAGGTACCACGAGCATCTTCACGATGTCATCGTGCCCAAAATTAAGCGAGAGCTACCCCAGCTCCTGCCTTTCCAAGTAACTTCTTACAACCACAACATCTGGAACATCATCTTTTTTACCCACCTACCTGCCAAGGCACGGATTCTAAGAAGACGCCTTAGTCCGCTATGGCACGTCACACAACGCGCCGTGTAAATGATCCTCAATCGGCTCCAGATGGTGTTAGCAGACCAACCAAGCATCACGAAAGACCCCGAGCTCCAGAGGCTTCACGGAAGCATGCGAAAGCAGCCCTAGAGACTCGCCACTCGCAGCGCTATGCTCAAAAGATAGATAGACGAGAGGCTTCTCCCAGAGTTGCTCGCAACGGCATGTTTTCTCAGCGCGAAAATGTCTCCACTGCTGTGTTGTTCAAGCGGGATCACAGAAGCCGGAGATCAGACAAGAGAAATCGTCGAGAGGAAGAGGAGGTTCCAAAAGTTATTGTTGATTTTGATAGTTAGTATCACAAGTTGTCATCCGCGGGACTGAGCTGATGGGGTTTAGATGGTCTCAAGGAAGCACGTTGGGCTATCAGCGACAAGACTCGAGACACTTTCGACAAAGTGTACGCAAACTTCACTCAGCGAATCGACAAGGTCGAGAAGACGGATAGGGAATTCTTTAATAACGCTTCTCACAGAGCATCCCTTCTATCTGCTCCCCTGGCAGAGGAGAAGCTCGAGATAAACGTTAGACGCAACGGCGAGCAAACAACTGAGATTGTCCAGATCGGCGACCGCGTCTCGAATTTTAGAAAGCTAGTAGATACAGAGGAGCAGAAGCTGACTGATCTTTGGAAACAGTGGGATGAATTACAGGAGGATTATATCAAGCTTGGTGTGGAAGTCCTTGGTGCGCAGAAATTTGGCGACAACGCTGCCCCGTATAAGGATCTACCAGGTGGATATATGAAAGATATGGAGAACTGGAAGTTGGAGCATGAGACCAGTATTGAGGAGATTGATGATGAGATTGAGGGTATTGGAGTTAAGATCATGCACAAGATGAGAACAACGGAAAAGGTAAGCCTCTTGCTGCAGGTCTGCAGGTCCAGTTACGATTGCTAATGACTTCTTGATAGCAACTAGATGCTTCTGCGAAGAAAGAGCAAGCTCGACTGCTGCAGGCTATTATGGAGTAGGTACTTTGGGCACTTTTATTGGCAGTTACGAGTATGTTCCCAACGAAGAGGAGAAAGACGACATTTATGTTTGGCTTGGGCAACACTATCACATATTTGGCACATCACTTGCAGATATATTTGCTAGCAAAGAATTGTTTCTTAGCTAGCTATAATAACTGAATTTTCAATTACATTTAAATCCGAAATCTCAATCCAATAGATTATTGTGCCGCATTCCAACCACATAAGACCAAATAATCAGCAGACCGTGAAGCTATTTCATGCTCTTAGATTAAGCCAGATCAATATTGAAGTAATCTGATTCCAATCCAGCACCTCGTAAGGAGTGGCCTTTTCGAGATCACTCCAATGTATCAAGAGATTACAAAGTGTTCCAGGCAGAACTCTTTGTCCTCAGGATGCAAAACTGACTTTACTTATTAAGTGCTAATTTTTCCAAGATTGTAGGTTGCACCTCTTTCAAAAGTTGGTGGGGACACAAATAAACTTGACCCCGGGACGAAATTCCTGGGACAACATACGTAGCCAAGTTGTGAAGTTCGACTATTCGATGGGCTGTGAATCTGGCCGTCTGAATATGTGAGGGAGGGTTGTAAAGGCTGTGAGTCGGTGATGCCGAAAATTTCCAAAGCATTTCCGATCCAATCTTCACTTGAAGACGAGTTGTGAGACCTGATTAGAACACGGATAAATCCGACCAGGCTTCGCGCTTCCACATCTCCAAAAACAACGCTCTAGAACCTTTGATCCAAAACCTGCGTCTCGGGACAGTTTGTGTTCCAAAGGCACGGATTGTAGATCAAGGGTTCTCGAATGTCGTTTGGAGATGTGAAATCGTGGAGCCTGATGCGGTTTTATCTATGTTCCCTAATCGAGAGGCAGATCGTAGATCAAAAGTTCTTGGGTGTCTTTGGGATGCGAGACTGATGTTCGATATTCCGAGTAAGGGGCATGATTTCCAGACTATAAGGAGTGTATTTTCCTCGGTAGCGAATGAAGGGAGCGAATCCAAATATTGTAAAGACAGTCTCTTTGTTTAATGGCGTTTTAAACATCTTTCGATGTCCAAAAAAACGACAGCAGATGACCAGAGCAAATGACTTCAAAGAGAGCGGTTGTTTTTTTGGTTGATTATTTTCCGTTTTCACCTTTTTTTTTCCCCAATGAGTGCAGGTATAGAAGAAAAATCTTGCCGACAACAAAAATGTCCTCAGAATTGGTGAGCCAGAGATTCCAGTACGTGTCGACATACTGACTTCTCGGGGGTCCAACGAGGCCCAGATGGGTTGCATTGCAACAGCGCATGTTGCGAATGTATGCTCAGATCAGGTTATAAGTCTGATCCGGCACCTCAAGTCAGGGCGTTAGTCTAACCTGGCGTTTCCAACTCAGGACTTGAGGTCTGAATCTGAAATCTGAAGAATATCTACGATTTTTCTTTCAAGGCAATACTTCTAAAAGAGAGAACTACGAATTCTCTGTCACACATACGCGACGAAAGATATCCCCAGCCTCGAATCTGAGGTTTCGAGCACGACGACGATCCTCGGCGTGACGAATTGCAGCAGCGAAATCACTGGCCTGCGTGGCGTCGTAAAAAGGATCCTGGCAGTGGTCCCAATGCGTGGGATTCTCCTTGGTCAGAAACAGGCAGAAGCAAAGCGAGTCGTTGGGGCTGACGCCCATATATCGTGGCCATTTTTTCCTGATACCGTTTCTGGTTTCGCTAACACAGAAGGGATACTTAACGCGCGTGAGGGTGCCGTCTCTATTGAGAAGAGTAAGAAAGTTATGTGTTAGCTGAGGTTCCGGTCGTATGCGTTTGTCGGAATGCTCGAAATTCGTCGATCTTGAGAACGAGCTTTTGAAGGAGGAGGATGGGAAGGCAAAACGACGCCAGAATCACTTACTGGCCATCCATAGCCCATCCAGTCGGGTGGTAGTTCCCCTCTACACCACCTTCGATGGGATAGCGTTTGGATCGCTCAATCTCAACCTCACACGTCTTGTCGTGCTCTAGACTGCCGACGTCTACACACTCGCACTTAAAGGTTTTGGGCTTCTTGGCCGCCTCGATGCTTGTTTCAATGATTGCTTCAATGAAGTGTATCAATTTGCTCAATATCTGACCCATTGTGTTGTTTGAAATGGCTGGTCCACTTGAATCTGGTGATGTTGTGAGGGGATTGACAACGTTGGATGTCAATGACATTTGAGAAAAGTTTCGATCACCAAGTTGTCCAGTATGACATTACGATAGAATATTTATTAGCGTAGGGCTAACAACTAGAGCATGCTTTGGCGAGGGGGCGTTGAGGGGCTTTCGGATGAGGGCGGTAGCTTCCATCTATTGAATGAGCCAAGGCCAGTAAGTTATGAACCCTATCTACGAACATCACCTTTTATGTCTTGAATTGTAGATGTTTTTTTCACCCTGGAATCAACTCAAAGTATGGATTCGGGTCTACTTGTTCTCCTAAGCCTGCGTATCGCCCATGCGTGTTATGTGAGCCATATCCGAGCATATCCGAGCTCATGGAAACACTCGGAATTCTCAACGGTATCGCAACACAATAATAGGCTTGTATCTACTCTATATGTACCACAAGAATCTTTCCATTTATCTCATGACGAGGGAGGAGACGTCTAAGATTCGCTAATAACCTGAAGTTTAATGAACCCCGGCAGAACAGGATGTTTCCGCTAGCCTTGACCTACCCACCCATCACTTCCAAGCTCGAAACCCTATACGCTCGAAATCTCATGACAGTATGCTCTGTAGGAGCTATATTTTGGCATGCTTTTATCATGTAAGACGAGAAGACCTCTAGGAGACGATTGTCATTTTCACGGACGAAGGGTGAGGAGATCAGGAGGTTGAGAAAAGTGTTATGACTTGTCCGTAAATTGTATGACACAACGTCGTTGTCCATTCTCTGCACAGAGACGCAGAATTGCTGCTCCCAGAATGCATTTATACACCACCAAGTAATGGCATGGTCGCTGAGCGAAGTCTCACTCATCATAATTTGCCTTGCAAGAGCCTTCAAAGTTGGAAGCATGATTTGTGCTACCATTTGGAGACACAACTAATGAGAGATGGTTTCTTCGAGAAACGTGATGTGTATGATTCGTATAACACAGCATGTGGCCAAGCAACTTAGCTAATAAGTGTTCGTCGGTTGTGGTTGTATTCGGCAGCAGTGATTATTGCACATCCACCACCTAAAACTCCAAACATCATGCCCTCAGATGAGATTGATTCGAACCTCCGAGTCCGAGTTACAAGTTTGAGTGCCTTGTGATCGGTAACTCGATTCGTGGCCACTTGATCTCATCAAGTCGCTTGCTTTCGCAATGTTATTCGCTGAACACGCGCAGCTGATATATTGTGAGACACTTACTCGGTGATGAGACTAGTTGACACATGAAATGAAGTAGTTAGTGATACAGAAGTCAATGTTATTGTTTCTATCGTAGGATTCGCTCAGATTCTAACCTTGTTCCAGTACCAAATATCTGTAAAGTGAAAGCGTACATTACCTACCTATGATAGGCAAGGTAACGGAGCTCGCTTACGTCACGTTTAAGATCTTGGGTGATTTCTCCTTACTTACATGGGATTCTTTTCAATGGCAGGGTGTGTTTCAGCTTGATCATAAGGTTCATATCAGATTTACATAAGACATATAACATGGAGTTTGTGACTACTATAATCGTAGTTTGCCACTTCGCAATTTAGCCTCCCTCGTCCTTTAATCCTCGCCAACTTTCCCAAATAGGTCAATAAGCACTAGCTTGAGGTGTTGAGTATATCTTCAAGTTTATCAAAAGCGAGAGGTGAAAGGAATGGAAGGATCTGTTCCAAAAGCTGTGGCATGAGGTGTTTGCACTTTGAGATGACGTTGACCCAACACGTGATGCCAACTCTCGCTTGAACAAAGCCCGTGCCAAACCGATCATAGCCGGGCTGCGACAGGGAAATTTCCGCTGTTTAGATTTTGACACGGAAGGGCGCACCTTACAAGATCAATAATCAATAAAGCAGGTACTTTGGATTGTCCCTCGAAAATGCCAATTCTCTTTCCCCATCATCGTCTTACGATTTCACTGCGATATCGGATGCATCAGAGGATAATGGTCATGGATGTCAATGTAACATCAATCCAGTGATCTTCGGATACCCCGCGAAATCTAAGGTGCTTGATGGTTTGAGTCAGTATAATTTCCCCTTTACTACACAATTGATACCACAGCACTTCATCCCGTGAGGTCAACTCGGACTGTTAGACTGCGGCTTGATATGGAGCTCGGATATCAGTGGATACAACGGATGCAATGGATGGAAGTATCTGCAAAAAACTTCTGGAGCAATTCTTTCTGGACCCTGAAAAGATTATGCAATGCAAGGCAAAGGCGAAACTGTCATTGACTGTCACCGTCACTTTCTGTCTTGTTTCGCGATTTTTTGCAGGAACCCGGGAAAAGCTATCAGTTTTAGCGCCCCTTTGCTCCCAAGAAACGGGTCCGGTGTTTACGGGGCCAAGATTAATGTGCTTGTGACTCAAGTACAAAGTCAATGGGTTTGTCTCCTCTCATTTATTCTATTCTCGACCAATTCTCTATATAACTGTGCAACCATCCCTCGCACCCCTTCATTCTTTCAGTTGAACACAACAAAGACTTTTGGATCTATTTATTATATCCTCATACCTCAATTGAACAAGAAGTACTAAAACTACACAATGGCACCATCTGCAATCACTCCTCCTCGCGAGGTTCAGCAAACTGCTGAGCTGACCGCTGCTGCTGTGGCCGAGAAGCTGGCCAAAACTGGTCCAGCTCCAGGAAGCCAGACAAAGTGAGTGTTCAATAGATTTCCTATCAATCTTTGTGGTCTAAACTACTATATCCTTTGACCCAATTGTCTAACAAACCACAGGGGCGCTCTCAAGCCTCTCGATGCCTCCAAGTTGAAGTTCACCCGAAACACATCTCCCATGACGGTACCAGATCACGATGATCCAAATGCCATGTTCTCTCAGTGTACCGATCACATGGTCACGGCAGTTTGGAAAGCAGGTATTGGCTGGGATGCCCCTGAATTGCGTCCATACGGCAATTTATCCCTTGCGCCAACTGCATCATGCTTGCACTACGCCACTGAATGTTTCGAAGGCATGAAGCTCTACCGTGGCTACGATGGAAAGGTATGTCTCGCTCTAGAATTTAATTGAGCCCAACCTGATATATTGCAGCTCCGCCTTTTCCGCCCAGACTGCAACGCACAGCGTATGCTTATCTCGTCCACACGCATCGCTCTTCCCGGTTTTGATCCGGTTGAGCTTGAGAAGCTGATCAAAGAACTTGTTGCAACTGATGGTGCAAAATGGCTACCTGCTTCTCGCAAAGGTACTAACATCTACCTCCGTCCAACCATGATCGGCTCCGCAGGTGCCCTTGGTGTCTCCTCTCCTAAGGAAGCCACCCTTTTCGTTATCTGCACATTCATGCCATCGCTCAGCCAGCCAGAAGGATTGAGACTACTCGCTTCCGCTGATGGCGTACGTGCATGGCCTGGTGGATTCGGATATGCCAAGGTCGGAGCAAACTATGGCCCAACCTTGATGGCTAACCAGGAGGCGCAAGCCAGAGGCTACCATCAAGTGCTTTGGTTGTTGGATGGCCAGGTCACAGAAGCTGGTGCTAGCAACTTCTTCATTGTGTGGAGGACAAAGGAGGGCAAGTTGCAGCTTGTTACTGCTCCACTGGGCGACAAGGTTATCCTGGACGGTGTCACCCGACGCAGTATCATCCAGCTTGCACGCGAGCGTTTGTCAATTGAGGCTGCTAAGGAGGATGTCGAGCCATTGGAGATTGTGGAGAGGAAGTTTACAATGGATGATGTTGCTGAGGCTGTCAAGGAGGGCCGCGTTGTAGAAGCTTTTGCTGCTGGCACTGCTGTAAGTTTTCCCTTTTCATTACGCGGGGTGCATTTTTACATTATGCTAATTACTAATAGTACTTCGTCTGCCCTGTCTCTGCAATCTCATACAAGGACGAGGACCTCGCCATTCCAATGTCTCAAGGACACACTGGACAATATGCTGGTTTGATCAAGACTTGGCTCACGGATATCATGTACGGCAACGAGCAGCACGAGTGGGGTGTTGTGGTTGAGGAGAAGTAAAATGTATGCATCGGATGTGAAAAGGTGGTTGCTGGTTTTTGCATTGGGTGGATATCATGTTGTGAAAATGGTTTAGCATTGCTGCGGGAGTTTGTTGGGCGGTGCGTTCTATCGCAAGGCGTTAAAGGGCATGGTAAAATGCTGGATATTAATGATTGGCTGGTATAGGTCATAGCATTTGCACCAAAAGCGAAATACAAATACTTTGACGATCAGATCACTCGCAATGGGACACAAAATCTTTCAGGTTCATGTGACATATTCTTCTCTTAAGAATTTCATTCTAGACATGTTCGTCGTAGCACGCTGCATCCGCGATCTACATAAGTAATTAAAGGTGAACATCTGAGTTGCTTGACTAGCTGCTATGCCATAGCTGCTAGAATCTGGTATAAATACCACCGAGTTCCTATCCGCTGCTCGGAGACAAGTGGGGTTAGCTGGGTGAGGAAGATGACAGCGAGGGATTTGTTGATAGCAGAGCTTGCCCTTGATCCTGGAGATGCCGATACTCCGCTAGACGCTTTCAAAAATGGAAATGCGACAGCACTGCGCATTCTGATAGGAAAGATCAGGGGTCTCTGTCGTGGTCGTGTGAGTCGTATACTTTATGTCCTTAACGGGTCTTTAATAAAGGCTCAATCGAGTTTGGTGGATTCTTCCATGCCATTGTTGCGAAGGTGGAGGGTTTATATCTGCTTGTCAACTTCGAATTCGCTTTGCGGGCTATATACTCCATGTCCTCAATTCTATTTGCATATCTCACTCTGAGATGAAGCGTGAATTAGTGTAGCTGTTCATTAATACATTCTTAAATAAAGTAATGCGTAAAAGTCAACTTTGCCTTAGCTGAACTGCTGTATATAACACAAGCATCCAGGACATGAGATCGAGGATCAAAGCAATGTGACAGATATAAATATCTATCATCTTGTAATAGTTCAAAGTCCAAAACTAAATGCCGCAGCGGATTCTGTCCTGGTCTGTTGTGCAGCTAGAAAGATTATCCGAGTCTTGGAGTTGGAGTGGGGTGGTAAGGTAGGACATGACTAGTCGATTGTCGATAGAGAGACGTATGTAATCTTCCGTGAACCAATCGATGTACAACAGAACACATATCAGGGAAGTAGAAGTTAGAATTGACAAGAGAGTTTTACACGACAGCGATTTATCTGGTTTGATTGCGAAAGCAGTATATTTATAACTAGCATCAAGAGATATCGAAGCGTTAAGTTAGGTGAATTAAGCGAATCCTGCACAAGTAACTGCAACTTCACTGCACACCTTCCAATCTCTGCTCTACATGCCATACCCACAGAAGAGCTGGTAATACAGTCATCTTGAAGAGATTTTTGAGAGTTCCATAATCCCGTATATTAACTACATAATGGAAGTCTTTTATACTGTTTTCTCTGCATGCTGTGGAGCTGGTCACATGACGAGCAATTGATCTCACCTGGGTACCTCAACGCTCTCTTGACTTGACTTGACTTGACTTGATCACTTTGGTATCAATTGCTGAGATTATTTGTAATTATAAGCTAAGGTATAAAAAGCGTCGTGGATTGGATCGTCAGTGGTATTAGTATGACAATACAGTTCGCCTCCACATGGAGGTCAGCGATGGAACTTTTAGCACGGAATTGTAAGGTTGCATTCTATTTATGCAAGATTGAAGCGGTAATCATGATTTTCTTGCGTGAGATGGTTGTTATGTTAGCTTTGAGGAAGACCTTGTTGTCGGAAAGGCAAAGGCAGCTGACAGTGGGGCCTGAGATGACAGTGGTGGAAAACTCAACATAATGTATGTTTGAAGACAAGCTATTTTTTATAGAGAATAGAGCGCTACTTCACTTCAATTCACTTCCATTACAAACATCTACAAGTAATAAACACCGTAGGATTTCGAATCCGCGTCTTTGTCGGACTTTAATCCACACCAAGCATATATTGGCTCTTTCGAAGCGGTTTTACTTTTCCGTGAGGAAAGGCCTTTTAGCTCTGGAATGGCTTCTTTTTATACCCTATGACTCATAATTCATCTTGCCTTGAAATGAATTCGACTTCGCCTCAACAATGAAAGTGAGAGTGAAAGTGAAATTGGTGGAGGCTTTGGAAGTATTGGGGGTATGACATGAGAAGTATAAAGGGGTAGAAAGCGTGGTTGGCTAGCGAACAAGCTGTAAGAATAGAGAGGGAAATTCTGTGCCGTACACCGTGTTTATCTAGTGCGATGATTGTGGAAGTATGTACTGCTGGTTCATGGTTAAAATTTCTTTCGCTAAATCTAAGAAGTGCCTGAAGCTTGTTGAAGAGGAAAGACTTGACATGAATCTGACCAGTGACTGCGAGTGTTGATATATCATCGAAGGTGGAAGATGCATGGGGGATTCTTCACCGTGAACAATTCGAAGGTATGATCTTGTTTCTTCCGGTTTAAAGGTAACTCGACAGATGATGCCATAGTTGAATGAGCTGTAGATGATGTTCGTCCGACTAATCGCTGGTGAAGAGGTAGGGGATAGTAAGTTTCATTAAAATGCGATCATGTATTGCGATGCTCGAGAGAGATTCCTTTAAAGGATTTAATTAGACTTGTGGGAGGAAGGTGGGTGAGAATGACGCAAATACTATCTAAAGGAGTATGTCTCATAAGCGAAGTCACGGGCGTCCCTTGTTGGAAGCATATCACATGACTGGAGCTTGATGGCGAGGGCGACGAACAAGTTGGCATCGATTCAGTGTGCTTGGGAGATTTTGTGACATCTAAAATATTGCCATAAGTTTCAAGAAGAGTTGGGTTGAGGTAAATCTTCAAAAACCATTATCTTGGGTATGTACACCTGGAGTTGTGCTTGCTCCATACGACAATCCCTGTGAAGTGAAGAATCAACAATGACAAACCTTCCAGGAGATGACGTACAACTTTTTGTCGGTATAAAGATGCTTCGCACACCATGTGATAGTGTTTGATTCAACATATCGCAACACGAATCCAATCTTAGTTTAAGCTACCCATTCCTTTCTCCTCAATGAACGATTAGTCCGTGGGCAGTACATTTCATACACCTCATCGGCAGAGAAGAGCTTCATCTAGCCAGTATCGAAACCAGAGATTTTATGTGTTGCCTTTGTGTCTGTGAGTTAGACTCCCTTTGACATCGAGAGGTATAAAAGCACATGTAAGCCCACGGGTTGCAATTGTGTCTCTGGAGGGGCGAACCTTAGGAGCTCTATAAAGGAAACAGCACTAATGTTTACGAAAATGCAAGGGATATATAAATATTTCGAAATAATTCACATATCTCATGACAATACCTGCAACTCTCCTCTTAATTTGTGAGGTGTCACATTCTAGGCTTCATCGGAGTCAATGAGCTAAGCGAGCTATATTGTATCAGTGACACGAAATATCTACCAGGTCAAAATACAATGAGAAACAAGCTGATTTCTAAGCAGTCAAGCCAGTATCATGAATCTCTGTAGTTTTGCAGTCACGGAAGTCTTCTCCGTTTACTGCGAATCATTATACAAAACAATAACCATACTGCTTCAGGTTAAGTCGTCATAAGTGCCGGCAGACATTGCCATCCCCACAAAGTCTACAATCCTTCAATATTCCTCTTTACGAAGCACCGGAAATCTTGAACCAAGTTCTGGATCAGAATTTAGCGCTTTGCGTGAAGTTCTATTGTGCTTATTTATTTGGCACTCCTGTTGTTTGATGGGTAACCCCCCAAACGGTGAGAAAACATACGCTACTAAGTAGCATAAGAATCATAATCACACTGACAAATTCAAGCAAGGATAGGCACAATCTATGGCTTGCATAAAAACAAGATTCATTTCAGACGATACACAGCAGTCGATAAAACATACCATTGCCCAATCACTACTAAAGCATAAAACCTAACAAGGTGTTATCTATACCATACTTTCCCTAATTTTGGCACCGTCGCATGGCAGTTTCAAATCGAATTTGCATCTACCCTCACCCTCGACCGTTTCATCTTCATTTATTTTCTCAAGTTCAAGTTCAATCTCTTGTATCTTCATCATGACCTTGACACGTTTTGCCTTACCTTCCACAACCCACTGCCCCAGATCTGCGAACAGCTTGCCACCTGTCCCTATCATCAACGAGTCCAGTCGAGGTTCCTCTCGTAGGGTGGAATTCTTTTGATTCTTAGACTCGGCATCCTCTTGATCTTGGATCTCTGCCACAGTCATTGCTGCAACATTCGGCAGCAGCTGATCCATAGGCTCGATAAATTTATTTGCAATAGCCATGGACTCTGATTGCTCTGCGATCATTGTATAAGAAGATCCGACGCTTTCTGCTTTGCTCTCAGTGGTTCCACTCGCTTGTAACAGGTTGAAGTTTATGTTTCTTCTCGCTTCCTTATCGGTGTCGATATTAATGTCTTTTCCAATGCTATCCAATTGCACACTGATCGCATCCTATATCCATCAGTATAAGATCTCCACCTCTCACAAAGAACAAACAACCTTCTCCCACAAAAGATGTCTCCACCTGCCACCAATGCCCGTTCCCCATCCACACAGGTGCTCTTCGCTAGTTAACATCATACTTCCTCCATCCGCAGGAAAATTATTGTAGCAGTCCCACCAAGACCCTAGATTCTTTCTGTCCGCAAAGCCTTTGCCTCCTCGTTCGAGCTGGCAAGTGGTATCATACTCCCTTCCGCGGAGACATGACTCTCTCTGTGGACAAGGACCTCCCCCTTCAAGCTCGATGTGTCGAATGAGCGCCCTGGGACAATCCTGATTGACGAGCCGTTTAGTTGGGGACATGACGTGACCTCGACAGGTATTGGTTTCCTCGTAGGTGCAAGAACATGTTGTGTTGTGGAGTACTGTTACTATGCACATTTTGAACCTCGAGTAGTTTACTTCTCTTGCTGATGCTTTCAGAACATATGCAAATTGAAAATAATGATGAGTTTACCAAGCCAAAAAAGCTAATGTCGTAGAGAGAGAAGCTGGAAATGAAAAACGTATTGAAAAGATTGATAAAGTGTATGCTTGAAGAAACGCAAAATGCGAACACAGGCTGTCCCTTCCTTGAGAGGATTCTGAATGGAATTGGAAGAACGACCAGACCCAAGTGGGTAGAACCCAGATCCACATGAAGCTGCAGTTCACGAGATGTGAGACCTAGCACATTGATTCACGCTTCGAGGGATTCTTGGGAGGCCGTCCTAACTTTAGAGTTGCCTGAAAACATAAAATATCATAATCAAAATACGAATGGATCAAAAACTTGCAGACTGAAGTACCGATTTTCTATTGAGTGCATCTAGCCGCATTTCAAGTAAAATACGTTGCGGTGATACCGTAGAAGTAACAAAACTTCAATGAGTGGTGGAGCTCAACGGCCGAACCATATTGAAGGCAGCCTTTGTATGTAAGAATCGTTCTGAAATTGTACCAAGCCACAAAACTCGCTCATGCCATCTCAATATCATCAGTAGGTTCTTGCTTGATCTTCGTATCAATGGATTGATCCTTGCCATCAGACTTATCCGCACTATTATCACCATCTCGTGCCGGAGAATCATCCTCCAACAAATCGTAGAGCTCACCTTGACGCTTCTTGTACTGCTCGCTGCGCTTTCTGCCACGCAATCGTTGCTCGTTGGCCGGGTAGTTTGGACGGTATGATTCAGGTTTCTTCGTGGTCTTGACGCTATCAGAGTTGTCAGGATTATGGTCAAGTCCACGTAGGAGTACTTACGCAGGGTCTTTGCCTCCACGCGCAATCCAGCTTTGGGTAAGCGAATCAATGTCACGCTCCAACTGGCGGATTCTGGGGTTTGTATTAGTAGTTATCTTAGGAGAAGGTGAAAGGACGACGTACTTCTTTTCTCTATTGAATTGATCTACAGAGGTCTCGCTGTATAGAGCTGGGCCGTCGTTGCTCATAGTTGTATCGCCTCCAGCTGCATTCGACTCTGGTGGTTCAGATTGAGTTCTGTCTCCCAGATGCTCGGACGACTTGTCATTCCGCTTTCTGCTCAAATATTAATATCTTGGACTAGAAAAGAAAGTTAAGGTGTTGCACCTTCTCTTTGAGTTGCTTGCATCTTCTTGAGTAGAAGTGTACTTCAAAAACGAAAGCTCATTCTTCATGATGCGAATCTGATTGAAGACTTCAGTAAGACGTCGCTGATCCCGCCTACAGAATGTTAATATCCTTTCATCAATTGACTAGTTACACGTTTACTTACTCGTACATGCTTTCTTTCTTGGCGCGAAAACTGCCCTCCTTCTCGAACCTCCACGAGTGACCATTATCTCCCTGAGCACCGTTTCTGCGACGAACGCATTGTCCACCATTGCGACAATAGCAGCGTTGGCTATAAGAACTCTCAGTTACTCGTTCATATTTGGGACAAGGCGCATTATCGATCTGAGCGCGCGTGTGGTTGATATGCTCAAGGCAGATGACGGTATTAACTGCCACAGAAAGACAGTTTTGGTAAAAGGTGGTGCTCTCGATACACATCTTGAATAATTCAAAATATGTAAGGTGTGAAAGGTTGCAGGAAAGATGATGTGGAGGTGGTCCAGTTTGTCGTGACGCGCCAGATTTAGCAAGCGACTAGAACAACAAGCTTGGAGTAGCATAAAGATGATGCTGTGACAACCTCTGACGTAGAATCGAATTCAAAAGTGAATTTTCCATTAATCCAAATTTTCTGCAGATGATCTTCCCAACGGGCAAATTTGTCGTGGTGCAAAGTGCCTTCAACCACTCAAGTACAACCAGCGCACCACTATCAATCTTGTTTGTTGGCTAATGAAGTGACGTTTAGAAACTTTTGCACCTTGAACTAATGTCAGTACATTCTCGAGAACTCCCACCTCCTCTTGACGTAAGTAACATGTTTAATTCTATTGCTGCCACACTGTTCTACTTCTTACAATATTCTTCTAGTGCAATTGGTAGTTAAGGAATGATGCATAATCTTACCTTCCTCGCTTGATGACTCCATAAACAAAGTTTACAGGTATGCATCATCCAGTGGTCAAAGACACCATAAAGCTGCCTATCTGTAATTATGTTTAGTTTGGTATGACAATAGAAATTCAATCACCCACCAGAAGAGCCATCTATCCGTGCCTCCTGTTACAATGATTTGCATTGCTTGCTGGTCCTTACCAGAGTCGTTTCGAATACAGTGAATCGGTGGACAGAAAAGCGAAAAGACGTAGGATTACAACCTCCTAAGATATATGATACTACTTGGAGAGGTTCAAAGTTGGAAAGAATAGGAGAGGCACTAAAAATTGCCATTTTGCAATCCTTGCATGAGAAATCATCACTTAGGTTCACTGTATTCATATGCATAACAGGCATTGTCCACTCTCGAAAATATCTCTTGAAAGACTACGCCTATTACCGTACAGATATGCGTATCCAGTCTCCCAGCCTGTCCTCCATAAAGAACCGATATGAGACGTAGTAGCAGAACCCTAGCTCACGCTCAGAACCACCCCGGACGCTGGAGAAAGGAGACACGCAAAAAGATCTTGCCAAACAACGCATTCAATGAGACAGAGAAGAAATAGCGCAGCATAGCGAGAAGAAGCCCCCATGCCAAGATGTATCCGAACCAGGAGAGGAAGAAGAGCGATTTGCGAACCGTGCGTGCTGAGGTATATGGGTAAGGTCTGCGAAGAGGTTTGACGTATCCGTGTGTATCAAAAAATGATGTGTTGACGCCGAGAGGAGAGCAATGCACCATATCTCCGAGCGATGTCCCATCCTGCAGAGTCTGCATCACCCAGCAGAAGAACCGAACACAAGACCGATGTCATTAGAGAAGAGGGAGGTCGACGATGGTAGCTTTACAAAACAATGCACTTCTTCTCCTTCTTCTTCTTGGTCAAGAGCGCTGCACGTGTGGCATGTTCGAACACCTCACGAACACCCTCATTTGTCTTTGCCGAACACTCAAGGTACTTGTAGGCACCAATCTTCTTGCGGACTTCCTCACCCTAGTAAGTATTGTCAGCTTCTGTCTCAGATTGCAGTTCCGTTGGATAGCGGCAATATTTTGCGTCACCGCTTCCAACCAGAAAGTTGTATAGTCTTACCTGCTCAGGAGTAACAGGCTTTTGGCTTGTCTTGTGGAGCTCTTCGATGGTCTTTTGATCGTAACGTAAATCCTTCTTACATCCAACAAGGATAATAGGAAGCCCGCTGCAGAAGTGCAAGACTTCTGAAATCCACTGTAGTCGAGCACGTGTCAGTGAAATATTACCCAGCAGGAAAGCATACAGCATGATTCTAGGAAGGTCAAACCTTTTCTTGGACGTTATCGAGGGAATCTGGCGAATCGACGGCAAAGCAAATCAGGATGACGTGGGAGTCCGGGTACGAGAGAGGGCGGAGACGATCATAATCTTCCTGTCCAGCTGTATCCCATAGCGCTAACTCGACGCGCTTTCCATCAACCTCCACATCGGCGACATAGTTCTCGAACACGGTTGGGACGTAGACCTATAAGAGAGAAACAGTTAGTCCTATCTTCTGCCTAAGTGTGTTGGCCGTATCGGGTTCTAGAAGTTGTATCGTAGATTGAAGCCGGGCAGACGACTATGGGCCAGAAACCAGGCATCGGAGATTCAGGATAGTGGTATCTTACTTCTGGGAAGGTTCCCTTTGAGAATACGCTATAGGAATATTAGAACAGGCTCTTGATGTGAATAGGGGACGAGTGGTTTGGAATACGAATTTCAGGGTAGGACGTACATCAAAAGACAGGTCTTTCCGCAAGCTCCATCGCCAACAATCACGAGCTTTCTTCGGATTTCTGCCATGTTGTGTGAGAGTTTATGTATTTAGTTGTAGTGGTTGATGTTGAGTTTGGGGAGTTTGATTGTTGATAGAAGATGAGGCAAGCAGGTCTGGAGTGAGGTTCCTTAGCGTGCTGCGGTTGCCGTTGGTCGCCTTAGGCTGCTGCTGCTATTCAAGGTTGAAGGTTCCTGTTGTTGGACGGAAGTGGATGGAGTGGCTCAAAGGTTGACTGGGGTTTACAAACCCAGTCCTGCAGCGGCGGTGGGCAGATACAGAAGGGCACTAACTGGCTAATCGGGGGCAGAAAGTGGCAGAAAGTGGCAGAGAGTGGCAGGAGGCAGGCGACAGACAGGCTTTCCCAGCTTTGGAACTGTACAGTACTGCTGGACTAGTCCTAGTACTAGGACTGCACTCGTAGGCGGTGTCCAAACCAGTTCAAATGGGGAACCCCAACAACGACTTCCAAGTCTCCCTTCAACACGGTCCAGGCAAGGCGCGGCTGATAATTACGCGTACTGTAAGGTATGTACTGTACTGTATCACTCTGCACAAAGATAATCCAATGGACACCGATTTGGGTGATAAAACAAAAGATAAAGATAGATGTTTGATATGCAGCTTCAGAATGCGGTTCTTGGCCTAGATGTGCAGTATGTCCGTCTCTTTATACTCCCAGACATCGGTGATTCATGAGCTCCCCTTATACTTTCTCAATCACGTCTACCTGAACACTAGCTCTTTGCTGCGGAACAACAATTTTGAATCATCCGGTGTGTTCAGGACCTTCAAAATTTGAATCACTGGTATCAAAATGAGCCTTGTAGGTACAAAGGTAGGCAGACTGCAGCCAGCGGTGCATTCCTGCAAATCGTTCAACCACGCGAGTCACTGGATTTCGGATATGAAGGAGATTCTAATGATGCTCTTCGTCAGCCTCGAAATTCGGAAACAAAGAGAGCTTCATCAGTGTCCATCTTTGTCTAGATGGTTGACTGCTGTGCCCCCCCAAACTACCATCTATATCCCATACCATATTGGACAACATCAGCCTCTCGGACTTGGTACGCAGAGACGGATTTCAGCTGACTGCAATTGAGACACACCATCGGATATACTTCACAGGATGGCTCACAAATTCAAATTTCACTCACATTTTATTGCACATTTGAAGACATCTATCTGTGTTGACCTGTTCACGAGCTCTACACCGCAAGTACGACCTACATAGGTCGAAAGGACAATTGGAACCTGCCGGGTGGAGGGAAACCGCATGAGCCTGCATGCAAGGAGTCTTCTGTTGGTACTCCATTACTGGAAACGACATTGCACACAAGCCATCTTCAAGTCAAAGATTCTGTACATAACCGACGACAGTCTATGTGACACCGAGGGTGACCCTGAATAACTGGCCGAGCCATACTTCTCACACTGGATGTTGGAAATCCCTCTTACCTACTAATTAGTAACATTGAAATTAGATATATGCCAAGGCAATCTGGCTGAGATAACAATCCAGGCTTCTCTTGGTACGAAGTACGAGGCAGCGTATCAGCCTCCGTCTATGCAATGCAATGGCCACGAACACAAGTCCGGAATACCCTTCACAATCAAGCTCTGAAGCTTGGAATACATACTGCTGTATCTGAGAAGACCCGACAAGTATGCAATGCTACATTACATATATTATGTCGCTCGCCTTGTGTTAAGACACTCAAAACATCGTAGTGAACGAGTGATCAGCAGGTGGTGACGAAATCAATAAGTCAAAATGTCCTCGACTCGACTCCTTGTAAAGCTGAACGAGTGACATGTTCATAGTCCACGGACATTTCGTCCCCAGCCACATCCATATCCCATTGAATCACGTCCCTGCCCGGCAAAGCGCTGACAGACTGTCCAATAGGCACGAAGCCTGCAATATCCCCATATTGACGCACTGCAGTTGGGGCGGAGCCTGGCACCAGGACGATGGAGGTTCAGATGCAGAGTCCTGGAGGACTTGTGCTGATTTTATGTAAAATATGCAAACAGAAGCACAAGCACAAGCACAAGCACAGTTCCGCTCATGTTATAAGGGCCTGGATACTTAGGCACGTTTGAATGACTTTGATAGCTCAAGGGACATACCTAGGTACTTCTTCTAGCTTACAACCATCGCTCAATCTACTGAAACACTTCAGTTGATTTCTGTACTAGAACATGCCCCGCACAGTTGCCAGAGTACATAGTCGCTAAATTCTAATAACGAAATGTAGACATTTAGTAGAGGCTTCGTGGTCACGTGCTCTGGCATGGAAAGGTTCCACTCGATGTTGAGTGAACCTCAGTTTTACCTAGCTCATGCCAAGCCTAAAATCGCGACTCTCACAAAAATATACAGCTCCCTACAATCCAACTACCCACGCCCAATCCACTCTCCACCTCTCTGCAACCATGCAGAAGGTAATCCGGCGTACGATTCTCGCAGAAAAGCAAGTCGCCCGCCGACTTGAAAAGAGGAAAGACAAAGCCAGTCGAATATGGCGGAAGACAAACAGGGAGCAAAACCTCTTCGCCAGGAAAGAAAGCACAACACTACTCAAGACTGCAAGGTTCAATCGAAGAGAGGACTATGAGCTGGGCCCATTGGCACCGAGGAGAGATGTGGGTGATAATAAGGACAAATATGGCACCATAAGCACACAGAGTTTGAAAGGCCCAATGCTAGAAGCTGAGGCAAGGCAGAAGGCAAGAGACGCTATCGGAGGGAAATATATGAACATTGTGAGAGGTGATAGAGTGGTGCTGCTGGAAGGAAAGGATAAGGGGAAGATTGGAAAAATAAGTGATGTGAACATTCCACGGTGCGAGTTCACTGTTGAAGGCTTGAATATGGTATGCATTTCCTGTCCCATTTCTACACCGTCATCAGTGCTTCACATTAACACTGAATCACACAGATTGATGTCGCCGTTCCAAAATGGATGATCAACGCCGAAGAATCCGACCAACGACCTATCCGCACTATCGAAAAGCCCGTCTCTTTCACCAAAGTTCGTCTTGTATACCCTCTTGAGGACCCAGAGACAGGTATTACCCGCGATGTCATTGTCAAAGAATTGATACACTCGAAGATGTGGTTCGACAAAAGTGGGAAGCGCTCCTGGTCACGCCTCATTCCACATCTCAACATCGCAATCCCATGGCCCAAGAGAGCGCCCAAAGAGTACACCGAGCATCCATGCGATACATTGAGATTGGAGGTCGAGACCAAGACGTTCATGCCCACGTTGCTGACGCCCCCGATGCCAGGGAGCGTGATCGACGAGTTGAGAAACAAGTACTCTGTCTTCAGGACGAGACACGATGCAGACTACATCGCGAAGAAAGAAGCTGAGGACGCCGAGACGGAGGAGAAGAAGCGTCTATCCCGCGAGATGCGTATGACGCCTCTGAAGGAAATCAATCGCAGAGAGAGGGCGACAAACAGAGCGAAGAACAACAACAAGCTGACTCCGGAGATGAAGATCCGTATCGGCAAGTTGATTGATGAGAAGAGAAAGATGTTGCTGGCGAGCATTGGGGCTCCAGAGGGTGCAAACATTGTGGGGCCCCTGAGTTTGTGAGGATAGACATGGTATGAGCTGTATGATATGTAAGGTTACTCGGTGTGGAGATGTAGCATATAGAATTCCACACGGCTGGGGTTCTGGAATGGCATTTGTAGGCGTTGCGAGAGCAAAAATATGTATGTTTGACAAGGACTCGACAGGCCTATCTCTTCTTTGTATAGATATCTATTGAAGATTTGAGAAAATCACACTCTCATACATCTCCATGAATCTTAGAAACCTTGGTGACTTGCACGACAGGAACAACTTGCATTATCGTGAGATTACATTGGTGTCTATGTAGGCGAAATCTAAGGTATATGTAAGAGACTTATATGTCGAGATAATCTCGAGAAGCTTATGGGGGCGACGAGCACAACTCGAAATGCAAATGATGACCGACTCATCTAATTCCCAGCAACCGGCTAACATGTTGTTCCAAAATTGGCTGACACAAGACAAGGCATATAATGCTTCATAGGATCTGTGGGGGTTGTTCTACCCCTTTGGAACTGCCTCAGGTAGTCCTCCGAATTCATGAATTTGATTTGGCACCCATTTGATTGCATCATGTGCAGTTCACTGACTAGCAAGTAACGCTTTTGTCTATCTACGCCCCCCTCTCCCCGCAAAACTAAGAACCAAGCAAAGTTAACCTCTCAAAAGCCTTGATAATAGGCGGCTCTTTCTTCTTGCCCGCCTGCTCCATACTCTCCGCCAACACGGCATCACCACCCACAGGTCTATACTCCTCACCCTGCCCCTCAACCGCCTCACCAGCAGCCTTCTCAACACCAAATACCTCCGGCAAGCAAGCCGTACACATACCCACCACCTCGGCCAACGCACCCTCGATGGCTCTCGCACGTTCCCACATTCCTCTCCTCACCAGCCCAACGACCAGTCTCGCGACTTCTTCCCTGACGCTCTCAACGCGCTCGATGAGCCGTCCGACGGAAGCAACGAGGTACTCTTCCTCGTAAACACTTCCCTTCTTACCTCTTGCGCGCTTCCGTTCTTCTCTACGTCTGTTCTTGCTAGTAGCGCGTGTGACGCCCGTCCCAGCCGTTCCAATACTCTGTCCCTGTGATCCCTTGCCCGTGTACCTCGTGAACAGAGAGCGGTTGGTGCTAACCTGCGACGAGGCAGCGATGGAGACATCATCTGGTATATCCAGATTATTGGGGTTTGCAGAGCCTTCGTAGAAAGCGAGCGGGTCGGCAATGGCTTTCAAGCGCAGCTCTCGGATGCGAGGCACTTGAGCGAGAAGCTGGGCTTTGCATTCTGCGAGGAGCTCGGTCGAGGATGCGAGTGCGTCGGCGAGGGCGGGGTCAATCACTTCTTCTAGAAGGGCAGGGACGGATTTGAGGGCGCAGAGATGCATGGCATCGGCGAAGTGATAGCCTTTGCAGAATGTACGGCATGCATTGTGGACTGAGGATAGGTAGTCGATTTGAATTGTGGCTGCGGAGTAGTAGTCTTTGGCTTCTACTAAAGCATCGTAGAGAACAGTGGCGAGATCCGTGAGAGCTGGACCTGATAATGGAGGTGATTGAGAGAGAGCACAGAAGAGGGCTTCGCGCCAGGAAAGGGGGCCGGAGGAGAGATAACAGGACGTGGCTTTTGTGTAGGAGTGCAGGGACTCATAGGCTAGTGCTGCTTCTTTGAAGGAGGACTTGGACTCCAGATATTCGGCATAGAGGAGAGTAAGTGCTGCATGCCGAGTTGGGTTGTATCGGTAGATCCCAAGAGCGAATTGATATAGTGAGTGTTTCTTCATATATGCTTGCAGCTCTGTGAATGCATCCAATGTATGTAAGTGCGTAAGAGCTTTTGTATGTCGGGAAAGGTGGTCGTCTATGCTATATTGACGACGAAGTTCGGACATTTGCTGGAGATTTTGCATAAATGGAAGGTATTCTCTTGGATCTTTCTGAGACTGCTGCGCAACTAGGAGAGCCAGATCTAAGTTGTAGAGACCCAAGGCATTGTCGTATAGCTTATTGATATCTGCTAGGAAGCAGATATGCTCAACAGCTTTGTCGGCCATGGAAGGATCTACTTTCATGAGGTGAGCTACCACTAATAACCCGTCCTCGAGTGCTGGGGGTGATTTGCAAACATTTGCAGTGATAATATTCTGCAAATTTGTCGCTGTACGATTCTTGAGTACTTCTAATACAGCATCGCATATCCGATTAACCTTCGAACTCTGAGTAAAGGTGGTTACTGGCGAAGTGGTATCATTGACGCCATTAGCGAGCTGAGCGCCATTTTCGGCTGATGGCACTCGCGTTTCCTTGTACATTGACAGAGTGACATCTTCCTCTCTGTATAACTATTAGTTAGTTCTTAGTTGCATGTCATATTTTCTAACGTACCTGAGTGATGATAAGAAAAGATCAATATAGGTGATCTTCTTGACCTGATCAACAAACATCTCCACATTTGCCAAGAACTGCTCAGGTGCATGGTCATAGAGAATGTTCATGTCTACTCTTTGAGTTCTGCAATGCGTGAAAGCTCGCTTGTAGTTCTTCTCCTCTATGAGCTTTCGGATACCTGCAACAACCATCGCCCGAGGGAAGATTGTTTCCAGGTTCCCTCGTGGCATCTGCAAGACCAGATTTAGCGAAGTAGGCATTGCCGTAACAAGACGTGCACCACGCTCAATGCTTCGGCAGCGTTCGTCAATCTCTGGATCGTCCGGTGGAACCTCAAGATCTAATCATCTTAGTAAAATACCGAGAAACAGAGAGAATACATGCTTACCATTGACATTAGTTATATGAACAAATTTTATGAGGTGTGTTGTTGTTGTAAATATCAAATGAACTGGAGTTACAAGGAATGACGTGCAGTTTTTGACAATAAGTCTAGAGTTGGCGTATAATTGACCGTGAGGTGACATTCCAAATGCGATTAGATCTTCGCCATGTGGTACAATATCTGCCCAAGGAAGTAGAATGGGAAAGTTGGCGTGGGATAGTGACTGATCTCCAAGAGTGAGACTCAGCAATTCTCCTGAATTGTCTTGTGCAAATGCGTGGACCTTTCCGTCCCGGCAGTAGCTCGACAATATCGAGGCACTTGTAACAGGACAATCGGATGATACCACTTCCTCCATCCTCCCAGTATCGTCATTGAAGTTGTATCGCTTGATTAAAGATTCTGCATCCGAAGTCTGTAGAACTAAAATCTCGCCATTCCCAGCAAAAGTTACTTGACGGTAAACACAAGAAGCTGAGGACTCTGTTTTACTGAATGTAACGCGCCCAGTCAACTCAGGAGCAGCTGCGGAGGCGGCAACACTCTTCCACTCGTATATAGAAAGTCCTTGCAGGTGCAGAACTGCAATCATTGACGCATCGGCATTGAAAGCAATATCGACAGTATTTGAAAGGGCTTCGAATTCGTGAAGCGCCATGGGTGGTGGAGTGTTAGCTATTCTAAGAGGAGTAACCTTGATTGTCTGGCCATCAATCACAGCAACTACTCCATAATCATACGGAGGAGTCAAGGATGCGCGTGCGATCGTAAAGATATAGTCCGATACAACGATCAATCCTAATAATGATGTCAGCAATGATCATATAGCAGGGAATCTGTGCTCACCCGTGGATGAGGTCAAGAATCTCAGTGGCTGTTCTGGATGCCATACTATTGGACTATTTGCGAGCAAATTCGTTGTTTGGATTTCTTGCTTGAGATACCAGTGGTAATTTCCCATAGTCCATAATTGGACACAATCCGACATCGATACCGCAAGAACGGTAGAATCAGAGTTCCAAAAAAGACGAATATTTTGTGTGTGTGCTTGCAACTGCTCAGCAGTGAGTCGCAGACTAAACTGACCATGTCTCAAGCCATTACGCTCAAAGAACACTACATCCACACGATCCTGGAGCCTTTGAACTCCGGCGATAAGATTTCCTGCTGGCCTCCAGCTCAGTGTTCCTTCCAATCCATCGACCGGCTCCGAGACGCTGTCGAGGACACCCTCTCTCGAGTATACTCGAATTAAACGCCTTGAACCACCCTCTATAGTCGAGACAGCAAAAAAGGCTCCATCGCCCCTCCAACTGATCACCACTCGCGAGTCATCACTTGAGCTTAGAACTCCTTCATCCGTTCTTTCTGGCATAGTGGGATCCCTGAGGGCTTTGGCTCCTTTGCCATGGAATTGAGTTTCTTTCTTACCCCATCCAACAGAAACATGATTTGATGCTTTAAGGTCATCCGAGGTCATGGTAACATCAGCGACACCCTCGAAACTTCGACTCATGAATACGACTGTATTCACTTTGGTAGTAATAGCGAGAAGTTCTTCATCAGGCGACCACTTTGCAGCCGTGATGCCTTCATCAATGGATCCCATAATTTCGATACGGTCTTCGCCAGGCTGCGGCTCCTCTCTGATGACAACTATGTCACCCCCAGCCATGACCAGACATGCTGTAAAGCTGTCCGCAAAATAATGAAGATTCAAAATCTCATCGCACGCCAGGTCCGGGTTGGGGCAAGGTGTGTCCCATGATGTTATAAGAGTATGCTCACTATCTGTGAGTTAGTTTGAAAAGTAGAAATTTGCACTAAGAATTACCTGATACCAAAAGAATGTCTAATTCTGACAAGCTCTATGAGGGAATCGGTTTCAGTTGGTCCAAAAGTGCACAACACAGAATCATCTGCAATATCCCATGTTGTTGAGGTTATGGGTCTGCCTTCAAACTGCAAAGGAGGCATCCACTCTCCATAACGAATGTTTCTTAAGTTGCGCATCTTGGGTTTGGATTGTTCTGATGTGCATAAATTCTTATGAACATGCTGCCTTGGGTTGGTTGAATTTCAGTGGTTCACCAGGGCAGGTTTCGTGACTTTCACGAGACAAAATTTTGACGAGAGAACCTGAAGCAAAGAGCGGCAAGAGGATGCTAAATCTTCTACTAACATAACCTGGTTTAAAATGACTGATAAATCATCAAGTTCCCTTTTAAAGTCCAAGAATTACAATTAGAACATTCTAAGTATTATCAGACCTTCTAAGAATAATGCAAATACGTTTCAAGCACAAATTCCAGGCCCTGTCGGTTGATGCTGCTTTAAATATCTATACCACGCCATCGTACCCTGCTACTTCCCCAGACTTCACGCCATCTTCATTGTCTCGCGATATTTAATACCTTAACACCCCACCACCTCCCCATTTCCATTCTCATTCTCCCTTTCACAAACCTCATTCTTTGTTCTCAATTCCTTCTTCATACTATTCTCGCACAATGGATATTGCATATAACCAGCATTCGCCCTACTCTCGACACCATAGCCACTCGCATACCAATCTCAATCGATTAACTTTGGCTCCATTGACGTCCAGACTTCCCCTCTCCGACGAAGATGCTCTTCCTGATACTAGCATACACGTTTCTTATCTAGAAGGACGGTCTGCTCCCACGACACCTTCAATCCTTTCCCGGACCCATTCTCGAGTCTCCCTGCCAAAGCCCAAAGATTTGGCGATACCTAAATCTAAATCGAGCACACATCTGCTAGCGAAACCGCGATCTCCTCACAAGCCTCGCAGAGAGGATCTCAGTCTCAGCGCCTTGTCTCCGAACGACAGAAATGATTCGGACTGGCTATTACGAGCAGGTGCCTCTATATCTACTTCGACACGAGAGTCCAAAGGCCAGGCATGGCTTGTTTCAAGAGCTAGTTCCACGAGCTTGACAGCACAACGAGATGACGAGGAAGAGCAATTGGAGAGGGAACTTGCAAGGGAGAGGGAACAAGCTAGCAGAAGAGCAAGCAGGAGAGGTAGTGTTGTTGGGTCTATCGATGCAGACGATGAATTCTCGCCAGTTACAACAAGACGCAGTCTGAGTTTCGGTCCAGCTACAGGAGGGAGCCGCTTTGGAAGCAGAAGTAGAGGCAATAGCAGACGTGGAAGTAGAGTCCTTATCACGCCTCTGACCGGAGGAGCGGATGGCTACTTTGACCAGGTCGATTACCTTCGCGGAAACTATATCACGGAACCTGATTTCGTAGACGCTGAAGTGGAAGTGGAGTATGATGGCATTGAAGACACTGTGAAGCGGGACGAGGCAGAAGTGAGGAAGCTAGCAAGAGCAAGTAGTCTCGGTTTCGGTGGCTTCTTAGAGAAGATGCTTGGCTGGAGCCTGTTTGCTGTTGACGAGGACGGAGAGGATACCGAGGAGACCTTCGATGAAAAGGCAGAGGATTCCACGCTTTCGTCGAGACCATCTCGACATAATTTCGACGAAGATTCAACGCCTCGACAAGAAGTTCCTCCACCGCTCAAAGATGAGGAAGCAGGCGGCTGGCAAGATGCAGCTTGGTTATTAAGTGTAGCAACGAAGGTTTTGCTTTAAGCAAAATGGTAATTAATGTTGAATCTGTGTATGTCTAGTCCTTCTTTGCAGGAAATTCATCTGCGGCAAGAGTAAACTCCGCATTCAATCACTCTCTTTATTTTCAAGTTGTTTTTTGTCCTGAATTCCTGGCATCATTTTCTGCTTGATTCCTGCTTTGGAAACATACCATCTAAGCTATCGAAACCAGTGAGCTTTAATCATACACTTGGTACTTTTGAGTCTCTGATACCTTCTATGTATTAGCAGCCACAACAGGCGCCGAACCCTCCTCTTCCCACCCTGCCCTTCTTCAGACCCTCCAGAGAATCGCATTGAAGTACTGCGAATGGTTTGGGGTGAGAGGAGCTTTCAAGAGGCATGGGAATTAGAATGGAAGCAGTGGAGTGATATTGAAATAGGAGTCAATGGTAAGTATCAAACTTTCGAGAGAAGTCTCATTCTCTGCTCCATCGAGGAAGATGATCAAGCTAGTGCTGGTACGTCTGCGATACAAATTTACTGTGAGGGCGGTGCATTGGAGAATCAGAGTGGGTAACTTTCGTGAGTGTCAGCTTAACAAGGAGTTAAGATTTGGAATTAAAGAGCACAGTAGCAGGAGCAACTGATCTGAAATTTGTTTTGTTTTGCCAATTGCTTCACTGCTGTCAGGATTGGATGCCAGCGCTCCCAGTCGTGTTTCCTTGTATTTGTGTCTCGCTCTTTTTGGAATATAGTTGTGCTCCGGGTTTCTTCATTGCTAAACTTGCAGAAGTTTGGGACATATTCACAAGAATGAGACTGATACTTAACGTATAGTAAGCTGTTGAAAAGTTTTTACTTCGTGTCACAGATCAATCTCTTCTCCTTCGTATTGAAGCCTACGTATGCTCTAGAAGTAACCAATTTCAAACACTTATTTTTATAACTATCTTAACACACTCTTCTCCATCTTACATTGATTGGATTCAGCTTGGAGTATAATGTACTTACATCTCGACGGATTGGTGGCAAGATACCCAAAAAGGTTGTAGCTGAACTCTTAGGTGAATTACAAAGGAAATCATTTAGATTTGCTGTTAACTCATGGGACGTGACCGGAAACATCACACACAAACAAGATCTATCATTCCACATTCCACACAATGAGCCCGCACAAAACAATCGCAAGATCCGCAATAGGAAGGGTCGGAGCATTTCCTATTCCTGCTTTGTGCATTGTTCAGATCTTAGGTGGTAAATTTCTTACTTCGAATTTCTCGCTGAAAGCAAAGCTGCCGTCAATAGCCCAGTGGCTGTCAAGTACTTACTGTCCGATTATCAGAATTACGTTGCGATTCCTCCATGCATTGAGCTTTGGGCGAAGTCTTGTGGTAATTGCCTGGTGATTTTATGGATGATCTTAAGGATCATGATGAAGTATGTATGGTCTCCATGAGAAAGAGTGGGGACCAAGCTATCTTCTGCTCTCAAGCATTGCCCCTTCTTGACGTTTGGACCAAGCTTAGTTTTGAAGTAGGGGAAGGCGAGCATCAAATGGACAGCCGATACGGGAGCGTAAACTAAGACGTTGCTTTGTTCCACAGGACTAGGTCTAGGCGATTGGTCTTCTTCTTTCCTAGGAATGCAGGTCGAGGTGCTGCTTATTGGCGGGACGTCGACTTTGAGAGGGATAGCTCTATTTGGAACGAAGTTGTGCAGATTCTCTAAATCTTGAGGCCAGGTGTCTCTCCGCCTGCCTAGTCAATAGTTGATTTAACATTGTCGTGTCCAAGTGCGCCACAGAGTTGGCTTCGGCGTGTCCACACAAATGGATTTAATTGAGTGACCGTGTTACAAATCCTTATCCATAAAATCATGCAATGTTAATGTTGAGGATTCTAAGACTGGCATGTGCTTACTCACCTCAGGCCACTTTGCATATGTACCTTATGTTTGTATCCAAACTAGCGTGAATTCCGAGAGTCTAGTTTGAAGTTCCTGCAGAATTCAGAAGTAGCGGTGTAGCAAGAGACATCGATCGATTCCTTGCTTGAAACTTCGGACCTTTGGTCGCACAAGCTACTGGACTTGCAGTTAGCGAAAAACCTGACCCTCAAGCATGAATTCCAATCACGATGACTTCCAAACAAACAGATAGAATTCTTGGAATAAATACGAATACATTACTCGAAGCCCTTTAGTCTTATAGGAGTTGTATAGGTTGATCGAGCAACAGATTTTACTTGCATTGTGCAAGTGACCGCCACTTAATCAAGTATCACCAGAATGTAGCAATTGTTCACTTGGCTTCGCGCATTTGCACCAAGAGCGCGTAAATTAGCCTGAAACTATTGAAATATCCAAAAACTTCACTGTCAACCCAAACCTCGCTATCATATCTACACTCGCTGTCAGCCTAAACTGTTCGCTTGTTATTTTCGCTTCTGTCTTCTGTGTATACACACGTATCAACCATCCTTAGGAATTCTACATCCGTTTAAACAAATGAACTTCTTTCCCTCCTTTAAACTCGACATAAGATCAATAGGTCATTAGTACCAATTAGAGAACGCACAGCTCCACCACCACCAACTTCCCATCGAAAATGTGTGTGCCAAAACCCGCTCTCTCTGCTCCTCAAAACCTTTCGCTTCGACCTTGTTATATACCCAAAGAAAGCACACGGACCACTTTACTCCAGCTACGAAGTAAATTCTAGAGCGCAATTATCCCTTCAACGTTAAATCCTACTTACCAGAGTATAGCAAAGTGAATATAGCAAAGATATCTTCGCTTTCCAGATTTCTGCCTAAGCAACCCACAATAAATCCACCATTTATTTTCCAATCCAAAAACTATATGCTACTGCATGTAACAACAAATTTGGAACTAGGTCTTCCCCTTTGACTTTGCCCGGCTGTTCACCATATACTTCCTTTTGAACCCGTATTCTCGGGTGAATGTGAACAAAGCAACGTTAAACAAAGCATAGCCTACACGTGGACCACCTTAGGTCAGCGGACCTATCACGAAGGAAAAGAAAGTAATGGATGCGCAAAGCTGCTGTCATTTGCAGCGCGGCTCTTGAGAATCAAGAATGCAGGTTGCTTAGTTTACGAAAAGTCGAGGGTGAAAATACACTCAAGAATTCACTGATGTCCTTAAACACCGGTGATGTTGTCATCGGTCGTTCTTTATCTTCCATCATTTGATTTCTGCGTAGCTTGAAGAAAAGCGATGAATCATTTGGGTATTCTCACAAATACCTTGTACGTTGAGTTTCTACGCTGTTCAAGCCCCACTACAAATACCAAAAATCCGAACTCAAGATTTGCTTTTCAATTGCAATAAATATATTACTAGATAGAATTTTTTAGTTTTGATTTTCCCGAGAAAAAAAACCCCCCAAACCGAGAGCCTCCAACGCTCACTCATCTGAAACCAAAAGAGAAAAGGCTTTTGTTGGTCCATAAAAGGAAAAAGCCATTACAGAAGCAAAGCTAGCAAAAGATCAAAGAAAGCTAAGAGGAATGTGTACGATGCCGAGAGAGAGAGGGGGGGGGTTGGCTCCTCGATATGCTTTGTACAGCTGAAACTCCCATCCCGAAAGTCACGTTTTAGGTATCTTCCAAGTAACCTCGACCATACATTGTTTTTGGTTCTTTTGGCTCTTGTAATGAATAAAGTTTCGAAGCGCACGAGAATTATATTTGCTGTCAAGCGTTGAAAGAGCACTACCGCTTGCTCTCAACTCCTAACAATGGGCAAACAACTCTCCGGCAAACTTTTTGCATGGTCGAGGGAAAGATCACCGAAAACAGCGAGGAAGCGAGGGGGCTGCTCCTAACTATATTATGTAGGTAGATTTCGAACAGTAAGAGATTGCAGGGAGAAGGCACGACACGAAGAGTCAAATCTTAAAAATATCATGATAACGAAGATACTCAAGATTGCATAACATATTCAAAAGCTATTCATGAACTCATAATATCCAATCTACTCTACACTCTCTCCCACTAACTCTTATTCGCAAGTTTCATACAAACACTCAATGGAATTGATCCTCAGTGACGCCCTTCCCCATCGCACTAGTACTGCTCACACCGCCCTGCACCATCTTCAACAACTCATCCACATAGTTGGCACCACTCCACTTCTGATGCTTTACGACATCCACGCCGCCATCCATTTCCGGCTCCTGGACCAGCTCGCCATAGGCCCTCATGCCTTGCTTACTGTACGCCTTGGCGAACTGATCGGAGATAAGGGCGGTGGTGTGCAGACCCGCCAGCGTGATGAATTGCCAGCAGTAGCCGAGCTTGGAGAGACGCTGAATGTATGTCTCTTGCTCTGCGCGTGGCATGGCAGATTTCCAGTTGAAGGATGGAGAGAGGTTGTATGCTAGTCTGGAATGATTGTTAGCTGAGTGGAATGAGTGGGTAAAAGGGAAGCGCTCACTTTTGCTCTGGGTAAACAGCATGCACCCCCTTGGCGAATTGCTCGGCTTGTGCGTAGTCTGGAAGTTTGCTCTCCATCCAGATGGCATCGCAGTAAGGGGCATAAGCGATTGCACGGTTGATGGCACATTCACAGCCACCTTGCAACCTGTAGTAACCCTCTCGGGTACGTGGGCTATCCCAATCCCATGGAATATCAACACCAGTGATGCCCTTGGCAATGGCTCGTGCCTCGGCGTTGCTCTTGCCCTTTACATCCTTCAGGAATCGAGCAGCAAGCTCCTTCTTGTTGACATGCACACCAGAGTTAATGGTATCAATGACAGCATCGTTGAAGAGTTTGAGGTTTGCTTGTGCAGTCCATGCATCCTCAATTGCCTGAAGCTCAGCTCCGTTCTTACCTGCCCGCTCAGCTGCAATCATGAGATCGTTTAATGGCTGTAGACTGGGATTTGTGGAACCGAGAATGTAGGCATGGTCGCGAGGATCAATCGTAGTAGAAATAAGGGTGGCAGCTTCGGCGTCAGTTCGTGCAATGGCGAGCAAATCAGTTCCTATGGAAGGTTAGTTAAATGTTTTGGAATTTCCGAAGAAATCATACCCATGATGTCAGCCTGAGCACGAATAGCAACGAGACGGTTGATATGCTCGCTTATTGGTACCAACACCTTGCCAGCCATATGTCCACACTTCTTGGTTCCTGGTGCTTGATCCTCAATATGAATACCAGCAGCTCCCTTCTCAATGAAGAGCTTGGTCAGCTTCATGACCGCAGTCAAACCACCATGTCCAGTATCCGCATCTGCAATGATCGGTCGAAGGTAATCGATGTTCTGGAGCTTGGATCGGTCTGCTTTCGATTTGGTAGTTACTCGCTCTTCTCGTTGCTTGCGGTCGTGGAAGAGTTGTGCCATAAAGAGATGGCTGACTTTGTTTGGTACAGTGGTCTAAAGCAGTTAGTGATTGAGATTCAAGGAGAAACTATCAGCTAACATATGGATAGTCTGCCAAATCTGGACCTGGCTCGTCTGATGCAGATGCGGTAGAGGATGATTGCCAGCCAGAGACATAGACAGTATCAAGATATTTTGCCATTTGCGTCAACATGGTGGGTTCTAAGCAACCATAGGTATAACTCGCTTCGCCATTCTGGTGGTAATTAGTGATCAGTTTACTTCTGCCATTCTAATGGGACACTTACCTTGAATCTGCCTTCGAGGATTTCCCAAAGCTTCTTTGATTGGACATTGCTTGGATATTGAATCTTCAAATTCCCTCGCTTTGCTACAATTTGCTCCGCTGTGAAGGCTCTCTTGGTGTACCTCCATCTTGAGTCTGTCCACCACTTCTTGACCTCTGCAACTTCCGCGAGGTACTGTTGCTCCTCTTGATTGGGATCAACAGCCACATTATTCATTGGGGCCATATTTGGGTAGTGAGTGGAGAGTTGATGTATGTAAAACAATGCTAGTGTATAAATATCCCTTGCTTCTTTGAGGAATGTAAAAATGACAATTGGGAAATTTCTCTATCAGATGTGCAAAAGTAGTTATTCAAAAACCAATGAACAAGATGGAGAGGGAGGAAACAGTCCAGTCATAAGCAAAAAGATATCTCTCCAGCATACGGAGGCCATCGGGTTAGCGGTAGGCCTCTCCACGAACCAGAGCATCGGACGACTCAGATCTTGAGGCAGGAATGTTTTCCTCAGCCGTTGGCTCCTCAAACATCCTCGGCCACTCCAACATCAAACTTCAGGACCTAAAGACATATCCGACTCTAGTGACTCGGCTCAAAGGGCTGTTCCCCATTAATCCCACACCCGCTCTAGTGCCGTGATTGGCAGGACTGGCGAGAGAATGATCCGAATGGGCGCCATTATATGACTATCCTATCCTCTTTCCCCACAATCTCCAGGTCTGGGTTCTAGTGTGCGACTTCGTCATGTCTACGGCGAACTCTACGCTGAGCCTAATGTGGCCATTAAATTGTTAAATATTCCCTTCTTGGGCTTTATGCTCAGCTGTTGCACTCCTTGTGTCCTACCCAATACCAAATCATTGGTCTATTTGTCACAAGTCACAAGCTGAGGTGACAATTGGAAACATGCCACGTGAGAATTTCTCAAAGCTAGGAAATCCAGTCCAGTCCATTATATTGTGAACATGTGAAAGCCATGGCGAATCTTTTGGCTGTAAAATCAAATTATTACCTACATCTGGCATGTGAAGTCGAGGTGGAGGCGGAGAAGGCACGGGCATATGAGGGTCGAGAAATCCATGTCGGTTTGGACTTCCGCATGATCGTCATGCAAGGTCCGGATGGTGATGGTGGAATGGATGGTGATCTGATGGGTAAGATGGAAATCCCAAAGTTGAAAAAACCTTTGACCTCGGCATTTGTCTCACGAGTCACTTGCCTCCCTCCCGCAATCGGCCGGTCAAAAACTTATCCGAAATATTATCGCTAATCAATTATTGGTTAAGCAGCTCGAGCCTCATTCGAAGGTGACATCTGCTTTCAGCCTTGTTGGAGGGGGTTTGACCTCGGCACGAACCAAGCCATGGTTGAGACGACTTGCTTGTGGAATGTTTGAAAGGGATGGTATGGGGAACACGTGGTGAAAAGGAGATGTATTTGTATCGGTATATATGAACGTTCTCCCCAAGCTGATGTTTACGTCGTACAGTGGTAAACATCACAAAATTATGAAGACGATTGATTTATTGCCTTCGTCAAAGCCAAGGTATGTACTCTACAAGTGAATATGAACCCTAAGGGTTTCCGCCACTTTATCAACTCCCTTTGCGCCAGAGCAATCTATGCACCACCTGTACCAGCTACATCAATACTGAAATGCCAGACAGCCAAGTCAAATTTCCACCTGTGGCAGCAAACCACAAGAAGATACATATGTGCCGAGCCAACTCCAATCCGTGACAGTTTCAAGTCAACAGCCAAAGCGATAAACACTATTCATCTCGCTGCCCAAATGCGTCCTTCCCCGAGCGCCAGTGCCATGCCATACAAGTAAGAAAGAAGATGAAAGCTAAAAACCGAAGTCGCAAGAACCACTAAAGAGATCTATCGGGTATCGAAATGGAAATCAAGCACCGACTTGAACTTCAAAAACGTGTTCATGTGAATCAAAGAAGCTCTCATCATCCTCCTCAACAAAATCTGGGAAAGGTTCCAGTTCCTGTGGCACCGACTCTCGAGCCTCAGAAGTATTAAGATTCTGAGCTTGAGGGTCGACAACGTAGAAATCGAGAACTGGAGCTTCTAAGACTTGAGATTCGACAACCTGATATTCGGCGATTGTGGAAAGAGAAGGAGGTAAAGAAAGCTGTTCAAGATACTTCGAGTCCCTAGAAATCAACTGTTAGACTGGGTTGACTCTCTAGGGGCTTTCAGTCTCCTGCATTTGTTGGATAGCCTTATCATATTTTGCCCATGGAGTGAGAGTGCCCAAGGCACGCTTGGCGTGAGCATTCATATAAGTCAATCCAAAGACGTAGGAGGCATTAACCCAACCGAATCTGCCTAGGTGAGTATTTCCATATTCAAAAGACGAAGAGCAACTTACCCTTCCTTTGCAACACCCTTGAAATCGAGCCCTTGGTTGCCGTATTCAGCGTCAACACGATGGGGGTCAGTCATTCTAGTAACATCGTACTTCTCGACAACGACACCGTTATAGTCGACGAAAGCTTTTGTCATCATGAAAAGCCATTTATAGACAAGGCGATCGGTTTCAACATCGTATCCATAACGCTTCAATCCAACCCATGCCAACATTTGTTGCGGTGCCCATCCGTAAGGATAGTCCCACTGTCGGTTAGGTCTGTCAAGGCCAATGACACCCCTGGACTTCTCTGTTCCTGAAGCAAGACCACCTTCAGCTTCGAGAAGCGGCAAGCAATCATTGACGATACGGGCAGCCTGGCGAGGATTTGCGACACCCGACCACAAAGGCCAGAATGTCGTAGCTGATTCGTACTCAGACTGCTCGCGAGTGACCGTGTTGTAGTCGAAATACATGCCTTTCTTCTCGTTCCAAAGATACTTGTCCATGGCAATTTTCCGATCCCGAGCTGCACGATCCCAAAATGCGGAAGACTCAACGTGTCCTGGCTTCATCTGTCCAACGCAAAACTCTTCTGGAACCTTGAGCGCATCTCCAAAGTATGTACGAATGGCCCTAGCAATATCCTTTTCATACTTGTACAACAGGGAGTTAAGATCAATGGTAGCCAAATTGGCACACACCTTTTCGAGGCGATAAGAGGTGTCATGGCCTGACTCGCGAACTGCACGATCGTGGAGAAAATACTCATCGAGCTCAGGTTCCTTGAGTTCTCCCGAATTATATGCACTCACAAAGTCCTTGAATGCCATACCATGCTTCTTGGCATATGGCTCCAGAATATGTTCAAAGTGGGTTGCTTCCGTCTCTGGCGGAACACCAAGACCCTCAGGCCTATAACGTGACAGCATTGTGGCACGGTCGAGTCGTGGCTCAATCATCCACACAGTATGATACTCCTTGATGGCTGCAAGGATAGCTGCCTTCAACCATTCATTTGCAGTTGGTTCGTGCTTGATCTTTTCGAATACGCGGAATGCCATGTCGGTCAGAAATGGTGGTTGAGAACGGCAGAGGTAGTAAGATCTCGTTGCGTTCAATATCTTGCCGTAGTGCTTAATGCAAAAGATAAAATTTTCGACCATGCTCTTTGCGAGATCAACTTTATCATTCTCGATCAAGCCAAGGCTTTCCATGTATGAGTCCCAGCCATAGAGTTCATTGAATCTGCCACCTGGAACGACGAAAGGGACTCCTTTAAGAGTAGGTTTGCCATCATCGCCGATAACCTTGTTCATCGCAACGGCAAGGAGTCCGGGCTTGGCGTTGAGGTCTCGTACATGCTCTTGAGTAATGACTTTGGGCAGATAGAGAACTTCTAAGCGGATTTCCGGTCTATCCTTTGCGACTTTTGTGTAGTACTCAAACTGTTCAGGGGCGCCAACGGGGACGTAAATACGAGGCCGTGGATCATCAGTCCAGTCCTTCGGATCCCGACCTGCGATTTCGATAACAGATCCATCGATGCGACGGGTGAGGTTGTCCCAGAAATCCGAAGAGATCTGCCTTGACAGACGACTGACTGGGTTTTCGTTTAGTCGCTCCTCATCAAGAACAATATAGCTTAGGCCAGCAAGTTCTGCCAAGTGGAGCTCCTGGTAAAGGTTCGAAATAACATAGTTTCCTCGCAATTCTCTCTTGGTGTAACCGTTCGAGGCAGCTGTTCCGAGAGAAATGACCTGAAGTTTGAGATATCAGCAATGCATATCAAGTGAGAGTCAAGTAGCAGACTAACCTTAGGTCCATTATCCTCAATTGTGATCTGAAAGTTACCATCTGTATCCTCCTGATCATGCATATTTTTGAGAGTACGCTTGACATCAATGCTAAATTGTCTGCCGTTGAGATCCTTCTCATCTGCGAAGAGTGCAGTTAGTATAATCGTAAGGAAATGTGGGTGTAGACTGATTCTTACCGTGACTGCCACGTCGGATAGGGAGCTTAAGTCCAGCACGATCAATTGATCTGGTAGGACTTTGATTCTGTGAATGAAGCTGATTAGCAATAGTAAATCGAGTTTAAAAGATACGCAACTTACCATGGAATATGTACGAGTGCGGATGTGGTTGACAGCTGACTTCTGAGCATTTGCGCCATAATAGACAGCAGATGAGGAATATGGATTGAGCTCGTTAGACCGAGATCTCAGAGGAGAAGACATTGCGGTTTGCTCTGCCATGTAGCTATATTGTCAGCAAATGCCTTTGATATGCAGGAGGTGGAGGGTTGTTGATGCTAAAGAGTTGCTCACCTACTTCGAATTGTTGAAATAGTGAATGTGGATTGTTCACAACGTCACCACGACGATTTGTACTTTGGAACAGCAGACAATCAAGCCTTGACTGTTTACAAAGGTGCTTGCACAGAAATGTTGGCACAAAGAAGTAGACAATTTTAGAGTCGAGTATGTGGTGGAGACCGAATTGGAATGGGTTGCAGAAACCTTTGTGTTGTTGGCATGAAGGTGAATCTTAGAGCAGGAGTACCTGATCAAGATGTACAAATAATCTGTATCTGACGCTAGCTGGAGCTGCCGGAGTCGATAAGGCAGGTCCTCGGTGGGGCAGAACGACTAAATAAGCTCAGGGTAGGCAAGGCGAGGAACAGGCCCACTGGTGCGGTGCGAAACCATGAAAAGAAAAAAGTTCTTGGTGGCAAAGGAGGAGGGAGATTCGTGTATCTCCAATGAAGGATTTTCTTCCACAGCACCAAACCCCCAATGCCTTTTTTTTTCAGTGTCGAAAAGATTTCCTTCCAACTTGACTCGGTGTGGTGTTGAGATTTGTTGTATGGTTGACTTTTCGAAGTTCTTTGACCGCTACAGTACTGCTATGCGAGCATTTCACAACCAACCACACTGATGCACTTCCGCCAGGACCTTGGACGGGCAACCAATAATTGGCGCTGGTGATAGTGGGATTTGCCTGTCAGAACCAATTTCCCATCTGAAGCATGCAAACGCCACTATTTTGGCGAGTTTGGGGGTTGTGTCGGACAGACATGGGTTTCCTCCTCAACACCACAAACACCACGCCTCACCAAAGAGCTCCGAAAAGCAGATCTCTCCCAAGACATCGAGTCAGTATGTATCAGCAAGCTCCAACTTGGTCACACGATCCCTCGAGTTTTCTAACCCGTTGAACAGGAACTCCCATGCTTTTGATCTAAGGGCCCGAGGCGGGAGCGACCTTCTCACCGCTGGATCGGCTCGGACGCTTGTCCGAATGCTCTACTCGCCTGCTCGAGCTCCAGATGTATAAATCGATCTTCGATATACTGCACACCTCGATATACCTCCGTAGGGAAACAAAGGCATGCTGAATATACATATTGCTGGGGTACGGAGTATGGAGTCTGGAGATTCTGGAGGATGACTAGGGACATCTTCATAACCCCGCGGCGTTTTTCGACACCCGCGAATAAAGCCTCTTCATTTCTCAACGATCACCTGCATGCTCATGACGCCACAAATCTCGGATATGAATGCCAAGTATCGTCCGACGATGTGAACGAATCCAATGCAGCCTTGTGCGGGATGTTTGGGCTTTTTGTGTAAAGCGACCCCCACACAGAGCCGTGGGTGACAAGACGAATATAACCCTCAAAGGGCCCAGATTCTAAGCTGGTGTCAAATGCTTAGAAAGCTGCCATAAAATCTGGGCGATTCCGACAGTGAGCCACGGGAATCAATGGTCCTGTGGGGTTATGCATGGTGTCTAGTTCTCTTTTCATCATTGGGCAATATTGGCTCAAAAGTTTCCTCACTTAATGCGTTTTCGCAGTCTTTGGAGCTTTTCCTGGCTGGAAGTATACATGAGACACGGAACAGTTCAACAATCTAACAACTTAATACCAACAACTGGACTGGGGATTATCTTGGGGGGCATATCCTCGTGATACATCCTAAGGTCACTTCCTTGTCCGTCAAGCGAGGATACTTGACTGGCGAAGCAACACAGAGGGAGATACAATCAAAAATATACTTCTTTGATCAGTAGAAGTGGGACAAGCATTCAAAATAAGCCCTCAAACTATTAAGGCTCGCGGGAAGTTCCAGTCGTAAAAACCCTGCTCTGGTTTAGTCCCACGCTTGCTTTCATTTTTGTTTGTGTGTGTAGGCCAGAGCAGAAGCTTCTCTTTACGACAACCTGCTTTTCGGAAATTGGGCGACTCTCAAGTGAGATCCCTTAACCATTGCTTAAAAAAATTTAAAGAGAAGGAAATAAAACCAGGAAACTGCATTGAATTGAAAGAGAGCACTGGCTGTATGTAGGCCAGATATGAATATTGGTCTCGCTTGAGTTTGAGCAGTGCTCAAAGTGGACAATGGTTATTACATTAACCAACACCATACCATATGCCAAGCGCGAGATGGTATATCAAGGAAATAGCCATAGCAATGTCGGAGGTGATTGCTGGGTGCTCGTACTAAGATTACCTCAATGCTATGATGCCGAGCTTCGTGGTTATCGAGATCTTGGGTTGCTCGTTATCGTTTACAAATCCTTTCTCCTATGAGCCTTCTTTTTCGTTGATGTGAGAAAGTGCTCAGTCATGTCAAAACCTCAAGGTCGTCCACCGATGTCCTTCAGCTGTCGGTAGCCGAGTACTCCTTGAGCGGTGGGCTTTTTTCTTCGCAAATGAGGCTCGAAATAGGTCGGTAGGTTGCTTTGAAACAGAGGTATGCTTGTGCTAGCTTTGAACTGCAACAAGTACTTGGTGCAATCAAATTCCTGGCTTTAGTGGCAAGTGTAGTAGCTTAGGGATCCTCGAAATTATTGCAAAGCAGTGGCGTGCGTAGCCTTCATTCGTTTGGTTTGATGTTATACTCGTCGTCGTACTTTGTGGAATAAGTCTAGAAGAAAGTATGTCCTCCAGAAGAGTCAGCTCAAGCGTTTAAATCGTCGATGGAGCCTTTGCGGACTTCTAGACTCGCCTGCTTTGCCAACTGTGTGGCCTAGATGTCACCGGCCTATAGAGTATTTCTTGACAAGTTGGGTTGGATTCATAACACCCAAGTAGTGTCTCTTCCTCGGATTGGTGGTCCAAATCATTTCTTCTTAGCAATACTATCTGTCCATTGGCGGTAAGTTCTCGATGCTGTAGCCATGCATCAGCAGAAGTAGGAAATAAAATTATAGGACCCAAGAAGTTTTTGGTCTCTGGATGGTTTGTCTTCGAATGATTTGTTTCCTTACCACTGTACGTTGTAAAACTGAGGATAACCGTCCCCATCCAATGATACATGGCCACATCCAAATATTTCCAGGTGGAGGTTTTCGAGCATTCGCTAAACATTATCAACCCAGTGTTTCGGGTTTGTAAATGAAATTCTCCTAGTGATATGTTGTTAATGAGGAATTTCACAGACCATAGGCAAGTGACTCCGAGACACCAGAGTGATCAAGCAGATACCGAGATAGGATGATCATCACGCCAGAGAAGATACGCCGACATATTATACGATGATTTAGTAGCGTACGAATTTAGGAATTGGCGGAGGAACAAAACAAACCAGGTTGCTACGTTCGTTGAAATAATGGGAAGGTAAAGTAAAGTAAATTGGAAGCTTGTCGAGCTTGGGTCGTCTCTTCCCCGAGGAAAGATACCCCGCCAAAGCCTCGCTATAGACCCCGCCATCAGACCGTGGTCTAGAATTCTCTCAAAATCACAAAAAATAGTATGGAAAACTGGGTTGCAGGGTATAAAAATGGAGGCGAAGTGTCATTCTGATAATCCAGACCTTGTAAGTGAGCCAGAAATACATAACATGTAAATTATACTGTGGGCTGCTCACCATAACATCTTTGAGTCTTCCATGCTCGTTGTTCAACTTTTCACACGATTAATATTCCCAACCCAGCCTCCACTTGTCTGCACACCAACCAAAAATGAGAGACACCGGTTTCTGTAGCGGATTGAACTCAATTAAAAGATACAAGTGGCTTCCATATAAGAATCACAGTGCATACTGCTATTGAACTTTAATGACATATCCCACTGGCTCTTAAACAAGAAACTCCTACGCTCCACGGTGTAAAGCTGCTTAATGCCCACACAACCGAGAGCTTTCATGTCTCCTGTTTAAAGCGCTTTTACAGCTTCTGGATCATAGAGAAACCAAAACAGTAGCTCTGTCACCAAGCCATAACAAGTGCTTCGAGAAACTGACAAGTCTGTCGATGACTTCTGCGTTCTCCTTGACAAAAGTTCTTCCATGACCCTCTCCAAAGACTATCTTGAATGCCACAGCATTAGTTGTAAGTGGACTTATGCACAGGCTCTTTAGTTGCTTCCGAAAGTATAACTCAATGGATACCTGCGTTAGTCAGGAACTATCTCGTATGGGCGGACCTGTACACTGGCTCATTCGATAGAGTGAAAGCTAAGAGCTAGCTCGTGCATGGAATGTCCGTCTGAAGCCGACAACAGGATTTCACATCCCTTATCAATTCCATCAACATGCAGTAACTTAAGATATGTATATTGAGACAGTGCAAGTGACGAAGGGATTTGGGGCGTGTCTGTGTTTCGTTATGAATTTCTTTGTAACACAGGAAAACCTTAGTCATGGTCAAAATGGTCCAAAAAAACTCTTTGGTATGTATCAAAAGCACAACTAGTCAAAGTAGAAGGGCCTTTTCAGTGGTCCATATCTGACCGTTCGTGTTTTTACTTGTACGGCTCGCTAAGCATTTTCCTCTTCCTCAGACCAAAGTCCTAGCAAGGGTTGAAACGACTTCTAGCGGTAATATGTGGGGTGCACTGTTCGGATTAAATTTCGAAAGACGAGCTATCCACTGTCAAAATCTCAGAAGGCTTGGGGAAACATGCTGAAAATTTTATGGGGCAGATATCTCGCTTTTACTAAGCCTATCAGGCTTTTGAGAGTTCAAAGCCGGATCCTACAATGATCGCAAGAGCTAGGTGTAATTTTTGAAACAACTTCAAATGCCCATAATATAGAAACATACAGAAATTGTGCTGGACTCCATACGTCACTCAAATGGTCGGCATACATGATCCGACCCGGATTTGCCGTGATATCCATATGTTCCCACCAGGACTCGGACCCGAGAAAGATTTCAGTATCTGAGAGCCAAGCCAACGCCACCATCTAAAAGATCGTCAGGAGGCGCATTCCACCCGGCTGGGCTCATTTGAGCCTCAGTTTAGTTCTTGAGTGGATCTAGGTATTTACAGCAGTAAGCGAGAGCCCCTCAGTACAACCCGCTTTCGGAAGATTACTTGACCCTTTTCAAGCAGCATATTTGGGAATCGCCATTTTAAGATTCGAGATATCATGATCTCAATTTATCTCTAGGTGTTTACTAAAACAGTAAAGCGAGCCCGTAGTGGCTGGAGCTAATTCGGAACGAGCTTGAATGCAGAGCTAGAGAATTCGACTTCACAAGTTTGGGAAATGCCCCTTACGCAGCTGAAGCGATGTGCAGATTACCATGATGGCTGGAAGCATAAGCATCTGTTTGGTTGATGGCACAGATGTCCATCCTTCTGTGTCCTCTCCGAATCTCTGATCTCTGGAAAGCCATATGTTGCATCTCGGAAGAAGTTTCCTACCCCATGTCTCACTGTGTAACAGCGGCACGGTGCGATTGCCACTACCTATCCAGCCTCATTCATCATACCTGTTGAAATTCGCCACTCGGGACTTCTGAAAAAGATCCATCATTTTCACTATTTCCTCCAAAACATGCACTTGCAAACCCGAGAATGCGACGCAAACGAAGGCAAGCGAGGAAAGGTCTTTCGAATTTGGGACTTCTCATTCCGGCAAGGTGCTGACTCGGCATCTGACGTGCTGGGATTAGTTCGTCGATCCAATGTGATGGTCCCAAAGCTAGAGACCCTTAGCGGATAGACTTTAAGAATTGTACTAAAATAGCTGTTCCTGAACTTATCCGATAGTTTTCTGGATTTTTGCTTGAGCTTTGTCAATGTGAATCAGCATGCTCTCAGGAACTCGGCTCGCTCGCTGCTACAGGGGTTTTGGTATTGAGGAAAATAATGCATTTGTAAGTCTTGCGGCAGTTGGCGATGATTATGACTCTTCCTGTTCCGTACCTTAGCAATCTAATTTATTGAGACGCAAGACTCTCTGTGTATTTGAACATATTTCGAGTATTGCATAAACTATTGTCTGCAGTCAGTTCATGTGGACCGAAGTCTGTACCACACGGGTGGATGCATAGCAATTGAAAGGCAAACGCAGGCGCAAACACGCCTCACCCGCCAAGTTTATGTGTGGCCGTTGTTAGGGAAAGCTACCTGGATGGCAATGTAAATTCTGCCATTCCATGTGTTGTTAATACGAATATTTCTGCTCGGTTGCGGTAGCCTCAAGCATGGCCCCAATTTCAATTCTCGTAACCCCTTCACGAACTACTACCCTTCTAGCTGAGAGACTAGATGGAATAATTAAGGAGAGGTAAATAGTCTATTATTGTTAGCTGCGGGCTAACAATGAATTCCGAATCCACAATCAGCGAGTCCCATCTTGAGCTTTGACTTGATGTCCCTTCCGCAGTGGCATCCTACTGAAGCACTGCAAGCAGTCTATGCATGCAAGTCTATCTGATCACTTGCCACGAAGCTACAGCCGTGTGAAATCTACCTGTGCATATGGAGGTAGCTTGGTAAGTTCCAGAGTGCCACAGCGTTTTGCTCACACTAGTTGATGCGTTCCAGAGCAGAAGAGGTCTACCTTATCACTTCCTGATATGTCCTCCAATTTACTCATTTCCTCCTTATTCACTTGTGCATACATTCTTTTTTCATAGCATCATCAAAGACTTCACTCGTTTTCTGTCTTCGAGGTGTGCGAGTTTCATTTCATTCGCTCCTTCCTCCCTACTGCCTCAGTGAACATCAAGCTGGATCCCAAAACAAACTCAAGATGGATATTATCAAGGGCTATTTTCATCCTTCCTCTCCAGAGAATGGGAATTCCAAGGGTAATGAGAAGAAAGCACGACCAATTCCTCCACCGATAGAAATGTCATTCACACCTCCCATGGGATCTCCAGCCCTTGGCTCCCCAGCTGCAACTTTAAGGACTGGAAGAAGTCATCTTTCGTCGCGTTCCCCATCCCTCTTTCCAGAAGGAGATTTCAGGAATTCTACCCGTGAGAATATTCTGGATATCAAGTCGGATGTTATGGTGGCATGGCTGAATCAACAGCAACTTGAGAGGTTGTGGTCGAACAATCTGCCAAACGAAGGTGTGGTGCTGAAGAAAGCACGCGACAACTTTACCTGCTCCCCTGCATCATTGAGATATGACAGAAATGGCTTTTTCGATCAAGTCATGGCGTTGAATGTGAGGGTAAGTGATTTATTGCATCACATTATGATGAATTGAACTCACACCATCCTAGTGTGCAATGACCATAAACACACGAATTATCAAGATTTTTCTGTCCAGACACGTTTCAGACTTCGTGCCAATATCCGAAGGTCTCCATTTGCAAGTTCTCCCATCAATCGACCATTTGCCTCGCTGCCAGAAACACCACTTTGGAGCATTCATTCGGGATTCCCAACTGCTGGTTGTCTGGGATGACCAACCTCAAAAAGCCCTAGATCGTGGGGCTTATATCGAGGAGTCGTTAATGAAGATGATATGGGGAGATGGAGAAGCTGCTGAATATGACGAGAAGAAGAGTGCCAACATCTCAACTCTTGATTTAGGAGAAGGCGGACCGACACCTAGCGAAATGGAAGATGCGATGACCAGCACCAAACGACCTACATTACTTTTAAACCCAATCATGGTTGGCTTGACCTTGACTCTACTCATCGCCGCTCTGGGTCTTGGATGGAGGAATTTGGCCCAAGAGGTTTCGGTAGATGGAAAATATGCTCGCCTAGCCTTGCTAGTCGTTACACCATGTCAGGTCTTTGTGTCACTATTTTTCATGCAAATTATCGTTGTCAATCTAGCACAGATTTTCGGACCGATCAGCCAGCTTAACATCAACTCGAAGTTTTACTCCGGCAAGGCACCGCCACGCCTCGATCGCAATCTTGGATATTTTCCACATGTCACTATTCAGATGCCAGTCTATAAGGAAGGTCTAGTGGGTGTCATTCAGCCTACTATCATCTCCTTAAAAGCAGCAATTTCAACCTACGAGCTCCAAGGAGGTAGTGCAAACATTTTTGTAAATGATGACGGTATGCAATTGCTTCCAGATGATGAGGCTCAGGCCCGCCGCGATTTCTATGAAGAGCACAATATCGGTTGGGTTGCTCGGCCGAAGCACAACCCAAAGCCAGAAGGAGGGGAGAAAGCTTTTTTGCGTCGTGGAAAATTCAAGAAGGCATCAAATATGAATTATGCTCTAATGGTCAGCAACAAAGTTGAAGAGAAGCTATTAACTATACAGCGTCATGAAAATTGGTCCCAAGCCGACGAGTATGGAGCATATGATGCTTGTTTGGCAAATGTTCTAAGAGAAGAAGAAGGTCGTGCATGGGCCGAAGGCAACATCCGTGTTGGCGACTACATTTTGATCATTGATTCTGACACACGAGTACCAGTAGACTGTCTGTTGGACGCAGCGAGTGAAATGGAGCTGTATCCTGAGGTGGGTATTTTGCAGTACAGCAGTGGTGTGATGCAAGTTACCGATAGCTTCTTTGAAAACGGGTAAGTTAAGAATGCTGTGCTCGTAGAAGAACATTGCTGACACAAGACATAGGATCACATTCTTCACCAATCTTATTTATACCGCTATCCGTTACACTGTCGCGAACGGTGATGTCGCACCCTTTGTAGGACACAATGCTATTCTCCGGTGGTCTGCGCTACAGCAGGTCGTGTACGAGGACGAAGATGGTTACGAGAAGTTCTGGTCGGAGTCACATGTATCTGAAGACTTTGATATGTCGCTACGTCTGCAGGTCGCTGGCTATATTATTCGTCTCGGATCCTACACCGGAGAAGGTTTCAAGGAAGGTGTCTCACTCACTGTGTACGACGAACTCAACAGATGGGAGAAATACGCTTACGGTTGCAACGAATTGCTCTTCTACCCTTTCCGTCTATGGTTTGTTCACGGTCCTTTTACGCCTCTTTTCAAGAAGTTCATTACATCACCTATCCGCATTACCTCAAAAATCACCATTCTCGCTTATATTGGAACATACTATGCTATTGGTGCTGCCTGGATTCTTACTTTATTAAATTACTTCCTTATCGGTTGGTTCAATGGTCATCTCGACCACTATTATTTGGACTCATTCAAAGTGTACTTTTCACTCATTATCGTCTTCAGTGCATTGGGCAATCTTTCGCTAGCCATTCTACGGTACCGCCTTTGCGAGAGCAGCCTTCTTGGTGCCAGTAAGTTCTGTTTTGCTCGATTTTGTTACCTATGCTAACTTCCATACAGTCTGGGAAAACTTCAAATGGCTTCTTCTCCTCTCGCTGTTCCTTGGCGGTCTATCTATGCACGTTTCTCAGGCACTCCTCTGCCATTTTTTCGAGATCGATATGACTTGGGGAGCAACAGCCAAGGAACTTGAAAATACGACTTTCTTCGCTGAAGTACCTCGACTGCTCAAGCGCTTCAAGTTCACCTTCTTGTTTTGTTTTGCTTGTACAGCTCTCATGATTGTTTGCGCTGTTGCAGTGCCCTGGGAATGGCGCATTACAGATTTCGTGGCCATTTATCCCCTGTGCACTGTTGTTGTTTCACATTTCATGCTGCCTGTGGCTCTCAATCCAGCACTGATGATGTTTACGTTCTAGATTTCTTGCTGTTTTTTGTTCATATTTTGGGGTGTAGTGTTCATATGAGGCAGGCATCGAGCAGCTTGGCGTATGGAATAGACGAAACATTAGCGCTAGAAGCTTTCTACATCTCCAAAATTCATTTTATTTGTTGTTTTTAGGCGAAGCGGCATATGGCGAATCATGGCTGAAGGGCATCAACCACATAGAGGATATAGCGCTTTTTTCTTGCACATGTACAGACACGCCAAGGCTAAGGCATAAAGATAAAGATAATTTCTTAATACCTTGATTTTTTCGTTCTCAAATCTTTGGATGACATGTGATGTGATAGACATGGCTTGAAAAGACGAGTTCTTTCGGAGATCGTTGTTTGTGTCTTTGAGAAGAAATCTACGGAGTGAGTTATCATGTTGAAGATATGCAAGATAAACGTCAGGTTGCGCAACGAATGCTCAGGTTGAGCATGGCTATATGTAGCGCGAGGAAGATGTCAGTCCTCTCTCCCCTCAGAGAATTATTGGCATAATCAATCCAACATCGAGCAAATTGATTATTCGAACTCCAAATTTTAAACTTCACATATTGCAACGAAATTCTAAGCCAAGAAGAAAGTCAACAGCCAGTCTCAATATCGGCAAGGCCGGGAAATCAGAATACATACATGAATGAAGTATAATATCTTCGGGAACCTACATATAGACCGTCTGTACTTGAGCTGTGAAGTACTAAGCTTGACGTGGTGGGGGTCAAAGCTCCCACCTACAGTACCGATGCTGAGGTGCCACAACATTTTAATCAGCAGTACATTGGCTCCTGAGCTGCTGTGATACACTTCTCACCATATTGGAGGGCACCATCCGTTTATGTGCTGTCACTGTCAATGTTTAATGTCGTGCTGACAGACGCGCGCTTTGACCTGTACACAGCAGAATTGCCCCGGGGAATTGTTGAGGATATGCAGGAACATGGAATCTTCGGATTGAATATGGGGATGCGAGTGGGTTGTTCTACGGGGATTGAGTATGTTGTGGAAGGGTGGCTTTAGTTGTCGTTATTGTTGCTGTTGAGGACAAGACCAAACTCGGTAAGGATTGGAGTGAGAATTAAGTAGGAGTGGTTTGATAGCTTGGTGGCTGCAGACAGGCGTATGTATTGGGTTGGGCTAAGATATCACTGCATTGTGGAATGTGTTTGCGGTGTGGGAAGTGGTTGAGGTGACGGTGGGTGAAGAGTTCGCCTTTTCGCTTGTGTGCATCCTCTGATATTTTGGGAAGCACACGGATGTCGACTTCCTGGCGGTTTGGTTGCACGGAATTCGTTTTTTTTCTGTCGATACCGTAGACTACAATTCTGAGGCTCAGTTGATCTTCCCGACGTGGCTTGGCTGGTGCTTTCATGTCTCAGCGGAAATACACTCGAATGACGTGAGGTGTTTTCGAGACAATGGCTGCCAATCGCATTATTCACAGGTTGGGGAGATTCAAGGTTTGCCTAGAAATCCATTTTTTTCTCCATCAGTGATGACTTCTCATTGTCTGACTTGCTCATTACTTCTTGCTCGCACAAGTGATGTTTGGAGAGCTCATCTCGATTCTTTTAATCGTCTAACCACAACACGAGCAAGAAGCATCACTACAGAACTTCAGCTCATTGCTTTAGTGAAACCGCCAAACTGCAAAGAAAGCCCATCTTCTTGGCGGCATTTCTGGGCTACAGCCACGATATCCACTTCCAATAATTGAGTTTCACCACCGATATCAGCCGACTGTGGTTTGTCTACTTAAGTCCAAGTTCCTACTCTAAGGACGTCCCCAATATTGAGAATAAATAAGGGCATATGAAGGCTCCGAATTCATTCTTAGAGTCAGCATCAAGTACTTACTCGTCACCCTATCACTTGTTCCACGGCAAGCAAAGCTGAAGAGTTCAAATATCTATAAAACCATTGTGGTGTCTCTGATTGGATACGCTATTTCTAGATATTTCCGTCACGAATAGTCGTCTTGTTCTGTGGATGCTCATTGAATGTACTGATTATGACGTGAAGAAATAACTCGGCGCTTGTTTGGGTGCCGAGTATGAAGCTCATCAACATTAGGAGACATGATAAACACTCCTCTGACTTGACTCGGTCTCAATGAGTCTTGGGTGTGCTTAAACAAAACCACACAAAAATACCATATTCATTCGAACAAAAGTAAATTCTATTCCTCGTCTAATTCTAGTAAGTCCCTGGTCTTCGTTGTCCAAGGGGCTTAGGCGAGATGGAAACTATCAAAATACGAACTATATCAACACTTAACCACCACAAAGCTTCCCCCAGATAATCAGTTTAAAGACAAGTTTTTATTCATCTAAACGAAGGAATTGCGCTTGTCTCTGATTCGAAATGTATAGCGTTGTGAACACGGCAAGAGACAACAGTATCAAATCATCAAGTATCACTTGATTTCCAAACAAGTCTTGGCTCGCCATCCGACGGAGTGTCAAGGCAACTCCCTCCTATCATACATTGTTTCCTCTCGAACACTTAAAGATAATTAGAGGTGAGATTGATTGTGCGCGTGTTGAATAAAACGAGTAAATGAAAGTTATTGAGGGAGCCTAGGTCGTCTTCGAAGCTAATTTCTGGAGAACAGAGAACTGGAAATCGTGAAATCTTTGCACCTTGAATGTTGAACATAGCCAGTCTAAGCGCTCAGCTAAAAACACACATATCGACGATGTAAAGAGTAGTATATGGGTGCTTATCATAGAGCATAGATAGAAGCGGAGGTACTACATCACTCTCGATCCACCAAGGAATTTCAACAAAGAAATAATCCAAAAGAAATTGTCAGCAGCCACATCCGATTGTGGTAAGATCTCAAACAATCATTTGGTACGCATCTATTCAGCATTTGTGGAATAGCTGCGAGAAGCGTCAAGAACTGAGAGCTATACTTCAGATCTGGGTCACCAACACGAAGAAATTTAAGGATCATATGAAATCATAAAAGAGGCAAAGAATATCATTATCATTATCAGGCTTGGCTCAATGAAGACGCGAGAGGCCGCTGCATCACCCAATCCGCTTCCCCTGCCATCGCATTTCCAACTCGGATTTCCATTGCTGTCATGTTATTGTCGTAGTGTTGGGTTCACTGCAAGACGCCAGTTAGTAGATGACTTTGCTGTCGATTAAGGGAATGCACACAATGAAAGTAGTTTCAGTAGGGTCCTAGTACTATCAATTAGCAACCTATCAACATGACCACAAAACTATTGGGAAAACTTACACACTGTCAGGTCCTAACCCTAGCCAGAGTAGCAGCAGTCTGTACAGCCACGATGTAGTTGGCGTTGGCTGGTGAGGCCATACCCCAAGCCTAATATAAGTCATTAATTAGCAAGCTTGAACGTGATGCTTCGACAGCAAAATTATCGAGAACAATGCCATAAGATAGGCAACAAGCAAATGACAATTGAAAACAGAGTATCTGCTGACAGCGAGAGTAACATACTGCATCTGGCAGGTAAAGATCATGAACCCCTACTCCGATTGGTGCTCCGGTTGGTGGCACATGCTGCACCCTATTACGACTTTCCCAACTGTACCTGTTATGATTGCCTCGCGCTATCATTTCGAGTAGAGTTTCTGGTGTACGGCCATAGACTACAGGTAAACCAGCTATAGTACGGCAGAAGAAAGGCGGCCTAGCATGGGGTCGCTGGCTGTAGTGGAATTGTCTATCAATGTATTAGCTGATGTAACCGTCAACTGCTACTTTTGTGCCTGACAGGATCGGCAGAGCGGATGATAGAGGAGTTCTCGCAACCAATGCTTGCGATGCACTTGAGGAAGTTGAAATCAAGTTATGTGCTATAGGTAAATCTTTAAAGTGCTTCTCAAATACAGTGGTTTTAATCTCGTTATACAATAAAGGCATTGCTTTCGTAACACCCTCCAATTCGCTAGAGTAAAGGCAATTGGAAACGATAGGCTCAAAGTGGCTATGTAATCATCTATACTCTCAAAGACAGATGCAAAGCAAAATCCTTGCTTAGCCATGGCCATGCAGAGACATATGATGAGCACATGCCCTTTCTTGATATCCATGGAGACGCCGAAATGATAAAAGACTCAACAAGTAAGTTAAAGACATGCTTGAACAGCCTTCGGAGTTTGTGTGAATTAGGGACGTGGTGAAGGCAAAAGCCGATACACAAAGACAATCTACAATCAAGCAAGCAATATGGTAACTTGTAGCTGAATGACAATTGCCTTGTGCTTCGCTTGCCCTGTTGCTGTCCAGATGAATCGACCTGCAGGAAGCTAAGCCGTAGTCATGGTACTTCTGTATTTGCGGAAAAGAGCTTTAGGTGCAGAGGGCAAAATAAACGAGAGAAGATAAAATTACGTACTGGTTCATTTTATTGGTATGAATCTTGGTTTGATATTGTGATGGGGAAGGATATGTGTGTGAAAGTTAATCGTGGTGGGTATGCCATGGATATCAAAAACTTTGTGCGTGAGTAAAGTAGACATCTGTAGCAGATGGGCAATATCTTCCATTTTAGGCGCTAAGCTCAAAATGTTGTCTTCTTTCCCTCGCTACCCACTATGCCACCAGTCAATCGAGCAGCCCATGGCTTTCGGTACTCAACAACCTTGGCAGCAACTGCTGAAGGTCCCTTAACGTCATCAGAGCCCTCATGAGTCTTCGCACCGGCTGCTTTAGTCCCATCCTTGCCATAGCGCTTCTTATAGCGAACTTGCGCATCTTCTGCATATTCAGATCGAACAGGACGCCCATTTATTTTGTTAACCCACCACTTTCTCTTCGGCTTGCTAACAATCTTTGCAGGTTCTTCGTCACTGCCGATATCTGAGTCGGAATCTGATACGTCTGAAGCTTCATCCTCTATCATGGCAAAACCCCGAACAGCATTTGCTGCACCTTCAAGGTCCTCGAAAACGATCCAAGCATAGCCTTTACACTTGCCAGTATCTTGGAAAGTTGCAACCATGACGCTCTCCACAGGTCCACACTTCTCATAATGATCCTTGAGACTATCCTCAGTAACGTCGAAGCTAAGGTTTCCCAAGAAAACTCTCTTGTTAGGTGGCTTTCCGTCCTTGCGGCTCTGCTCCTTAGTCTTCTCTGGTCGACCAGCGAAAGACTGATTGTCCTTGATCAGAACACGACGACCGGCAAGTAGCTCTTCAGACATTTCGACAGCCTTTTCGACAGCCTCCTTGGTGGAAAAGTCAACATAGGCGTATCCTTTGTTATTCTCAGCCCTTCCGAACTTTTTCTTTTCTTCAACTTGATTTGCAGGCTTCTTATCATTGGGTCCAGGCATGTGAACTCTGGTAATCATCTCCTCAGTAATGTCTGACTTTTCCACAAAAAAGGTACGCAAATCTGTCTTAGAGACATGAAAAGGAAGGTTTCCAATCCAAATACCATGCTCCGATCGCTTCTCGACCTCGGGCTTCTTGGCCTTTGCCTCGGGCTCTGGAGTGTTTTCAGCACCAGATTTGGATGGAGGGAGAGGCTTGCCCTTCTTCAATCTACGAAGAGCTTTCTTGGATGGTGGCTCTGGAGCCGTAATATCGACCTCAATCTCTTCAACATCAAGCTTGCGCTTCTTAGCCGATGGAACTTCTGAAGCTTCCTCATTGACAGCTACGGGGCTTTCAGGAGCATTAGGTCCACCTTCACCAGCTACCAAAACACTAGTCGACATTACAGATTCTGTCGCTTCTTCCACCTCAACGGTCTCTGCCTTTCTTTTCTTGCTCGACTTTTCCTTCCTTTCCTTCTTCTCCTTCTTGACTTTCACCGCCTTTGGAGGCGAGACTTCAATAGGAGCCATGCCGAGACCGGTTTTGGTACCAGCACAGTATTTGTGGAACGAACTGATTGGATCGAGACGTGGAGAGAAGCTTTCGATATGTGATGTTCTGGTACAACAGGCTGGACGTATTATCGTTTTGACAAACTCGGAGAGTAATATGTGTCACGACTTATCGAAGTTTCGAGCGACCTTTGTAGTCGATGGTCAGTGTCAGAGACAAATAATTGCCGGTAGTTTGACGGTTCGTGGGTATCGAGGATAATGGGCGTTGCGCCGAGATATTCCAACACTCTAGAGACCGTGATCGATTTTCAAGGGCAGTAAACAGGTCTAATACAGTGTGGTAAGTGACACACAGGATTGAGGAACAGTTGAGATTATCTGCGAGCTGCAGCTGAAGAGATCTCCAATGGCGGCCCCGCTATAAAAGATTTGCGAGTATGGAGCACTGTGCGTGAATGAACGAATTGCCTAGCTGCCCGAGTCCTAGAAGAGAGTCTCCGTCGACGCAATTGCTAGAAAGAGGAGCTGGGGCAGATTCAGAAAGAATGCTTGGATATTGTGAGTTTTCGAATTATTATGTCGCAGCAAATCTAATGATAATATTTTAATTCTGCCCATCTGAAGGCGGTCAGGGTGGTCAATGGAGAGAAACCTGGGTGCACGGCCCTTTTATCAAGTCTAGACTGTAAGAGGAGTAGCGTGAGAGATCACGGGTATGCCACAAGTGTGGCTGCTTCCCATGGTCTGTGCATGTGGCGTACCTAGACTCCAAAATCCCTAAGGCACTGGAGGAATGAGGCTTGTGGTGGTGGATGGATGTGGTGATGCGACAATCAAGAACTTGCCAGTTGGGGTAGTGTCACAAGGGCTCATACTGAACCATACTCATTCGATTCACCTACTCTATTTTGCGCTCCATTCAACCCTTATGTTACTTAACCAACAAGAGGAAACATCAACACCATGGCCACATCAATGGAAAGCAGCAACACCATCGACACGATCATGAACCATGGAGATCAGGAGGAGGTGTTACCAAGTCAGGCAGAGGAGGGCAAAGCAACATACAAATCGTTTAAGTACGTCTTATACACCAGAATCTCGCCTTCGACGTGATTTGGGTCGCGTCAAGTCTAGAATGAAGATTGTTCAACACAATGAGGACGAGCACAACTAACAATGAAATCTAGGAAGAAGTTTCGTAAGATGAAGATCAAGTTTGATGAGGCAATGCGCCAAAGTAACGAGAACTATCTGCTGGAGCAAAAAGGCATCAAGAAGGCCCGCCAACTGGCGATCGAAAATGAGTAAGATCCTCTTTTCTACGTTGGAAGCAGAAATCTAACATCCAATAGTCAAATCCTCGAAATGCTTCTCGATCAAAACAATTCTGCCCAAATGCCACTTCACAAACGTATAGACATAACTACGACACTTGCCTCTCTCCGCCCTGTCCCCTCCCTCATCGATGACGATGAGCTCGAGAGCTTCGCGGATGCAGAAACTCCCCAAGCCAAAGCTCTCTACGCACAACTCCGTACTATGAGTGAAGACAGAGCTCGTTCCAAAGCCATGACCGCTGCGATCCAACCAAAGAGGTCACTTGCATCTCTTTTGGCGGACGTACCACACATGACACTCGACGACCCTCAATGTCCGCGAGATTACGCTTCTAAACTAGAGCCCCTAGATGCAAACAATGGGCCGCCCGGATACCTAACACCCGACCAAATAGATGATTACATAGAGTCTCTCGATATCAAGCTCGGTCTTGAACAGCCCGCCTCCCACATCGAGCAGCAAGAGGCACAAGCATCCCAACCAGACGCCTCGTTTGGCAATAGCCACAGCCCCTACAACTGGCTTCGTCGAAACGTTCCACACATCTTCCTCCAAGACGGCGAAGGCAGCGAGAAGTCTCAAGGCAAGCCCGGCGCGCTCCGAGGGGCAGGAAAGCGTGCCTCCATCCCCGCACCAAGCAAGCCCGACGCGCTCGAGATTGTCGAGGAAGACGGACTTGGCTACGACTTTGCGCTTGGCGGTCCCGTTGCCGCAAAGGGAAAACGCAAGCGCGACGACGACGACCCCTCCGGTGGCTATCATCCTAAAACAGGCAGGGTGGAGGAGCAACTCAAGATCAAGAAGCCGCGGGCGTCGAAGAAGAGTAAGGTATCCGACGATACCACTCCTTCCGCGACCCCAACCGCTACTAAGAGGAGAAAGCCCAGAGCTCCAAAGAATCAAACTCCTGATGTCACGGGCAGCCCTCGTCGTTAAGGTAACCTGCATGTATGAGTATCTTATATATAGAGAGAAAAAAAAATCACGTTTAGCGATCCTTTCCGGCGTTTGAGAGGGCAAGGAGCGAACTCCATGGGTTTGTACAATTACGACTGGGAACGGGCATTGTGGTTTGGCGCATAGAAAATAGTAAGCTGGACAGGACGGGACCGCTCTCTGGGTCGAAGACTGTTGTCGGGAGAGAAACAATGTGTTTGAGTATGGACTGCATTGATGGGTGCTTGGCTTACTATAGCATATTTTGGGCGAAGGACATAGAATAATACTATAGCTTGTGCCAATCTATTTTTCTTCCTAATCCAAGTACTGTCTATGTATTTATTGCACTTCCACCTGCCACATCGGCTATAAACCTGCAACATCAAATCATTAAAGTGCCTCACACGGTCTGTGACTAGTTCAACGACAGTGTAGACAATTGCTCCTCGCTGTGTTCACATCATACAAAGGTTTGCAGACCAATTTTATATGGCATAGCATAGAGCAATCAATTGAGGGTAAAATTGAGGGTAGGTAGGTTTCAGACTAAATATATGCTTTCAAAAAAAACTCTTCATAGTCTTCAGGCTAACGTCGATCTAGGTATATGTGTACCATGCATGCAATATGCCATCTGCTTGTATCCATCCTTCTTTGTCTAGACGCCACCTCAGGACAAACCCAGTCATGTGCACGCACACTTATGCTCGCTCGCTCGTCCCTGTGAATCCAAGCCTGAACCAATGGCCAAGTTAACCATAACTACGACGATCTATGATCTCTTCTTCCCAACTTTCGTTCGCGGATGTCTCTTTTCCTTGATTCCTGTAACTCTGATTTTCATACTTGTTCGTTCGTTCGTTCGCTTGTTCATTTGTTTCCAACAACCTACAACTTCATCTTCAACAGGCTCTTCATCCTTCGCTCAACTGCATTCAGGTACTCAGTGGTGGTAACGTAGTCCTCGCGTCCAGTCTTTCCGCAAGCGAGCGCCAAATCCTTGGTCATGATTCCATCGATATCAACAGTGTCCACACATGCCTTCTCCAAGCTCTCGGCAAAAGCCACGACTTCTGGGGTTTCATCCAAGATTCCACGCTGGATGAGACCACGGGTCCATGCGAAGATGGAGGCGATGGGGTTGGTAGATGTCTCGTTGCCCTTCTGGTGCTCGCGGTAATGACGGGTCACTGTTCCGTGAGCTGCTTCGGACTCGAAGGTCTTTCCATCAGGGGTGATCAGAACAGAGGTCATGAGGCCCAGGGAACCGAAGCCTTGAGCGACAATGTCGGATTGCACATCTCCATCATAGTCTGTTACTGTTAGCGAAGTACTGCGCCGAGAAAGGGGTCAAGCAAGACTTACTCTTCAATGCCATGATGTATCCACCAGAGCTCTTCATCATCTGAGCAACCATATCATCAATCAGTCTGTGCTCGTACCAGATCTTCTTGGCATCAAAGTCCTTCTTGTACTCCTTCTCGAAGATCTCCTGGAAGATGTCCTTGAATCTACCATCGTACTTCTTGAGGATGGTGTTCTTGGTGCTCATGTACAAAGGTAAGCTCTTAGCCAAGGCCAGCTTGAAAGAGGCATGTGCAAACCCGGTGATACTCTCATCGGTATTGTACTGTGTTTGTGCAACACCACCTCCATTCTTGAACTGGTAGACCTCGATCTCTTCTGGCTTGCCACCCTCGGGTGTGAAGACCATCTTCAATGTGCCGTTACCCTTGACCACCAAGTCCTTTGCACGGTATTGATCTCCAAAGGCATGGCGACCGATGATGATGGGCTTCTTCCAGCCTGGTACCAGTCGAGGAATTCGAGGAATTACGATGGGCTCTCGGAAGACGGTTCCACCAAGCGCATTGCGGATAGTACCGTTGGGAGACAACCACACTATGACATCCAGTTAGGCGCAAACTCTCTGCATATCTCTAAGACACGAGTACGTACTTTGCTTGAGGTTAAACTCCTTGACTCTGGCCTCATCTGGAGTAATGGTTGCACACTTGACACCAACACTGTACTTCTTGATAGCCTCTGCAGCATCAATGGTAACCTGGTCGTTGGTCTCGTCTCTGTACTCCAAGCCCAAATCATAGTACTTCAGATCAATCTCCAAGTACGGGTGAATGAACTTGTCCTTGATATCCTTCCAAATGATCCTCGTCATCTCGTCTCCATCCAACTCCACCACTGGGTTCTTGACCACAATCTTCTTGAAAGCAGGAGTAGCCATGTTGCGCGACTGTACGAAGGATGTTCCAAACCTGGGCGCAGATGCGAAATGTGAGCGGATTATAGAGGAGGAGGAGGAGCGGGAGGAGAGGTTGCAGAGACTGCGGGAGAAGGCGGTTCGAGATGCGTTCATCGTGGAGACTCGGAGGGGGTAGATTCGGAGTGTTGGCGTGTTGTATTTAGGTGAGGATACCGTCTAGGTACCGTTTGCTGGCTATGCAACGGGCGGTACTCGAGTAGTGTGTTAGACTAAAGACCTGTCGGCTTCTGGGCAAGGCATTCACTGCAAGATTGGCTTCTGATTTTCAACGAGAGCCGTTGATGTGGGGTGAGTCCGGGGATAAGAAGAGGAGGAGGACCAGAGGACGACCTTTTGAACGAATGATGTTGTGCAATTACCCGGAGGTGTGGCAAGGACAAAAGACAACCTCGGGGATCAATTGGCGGTTATGAGAAACTCCGGGAGGATGGAGAATTGAGATATAAATCTGGGAATTGCTTCACTTTTGTAGGGTTTGAGTCTTGGTATGGGATTTGAAAATGATTTAAAGCTTTAACAAGGTATTAGGAAAAAATATTTTTTTCCCCTTCTCTGCACAAGCTCTCAAGCTCCCCTTGTCCCATCCGACTATCGGCTTTGCTTTCTCCACATTCTCTCGCCCGTTGGTATCCGCTTTGTGTGACCCCTGCTGGCGTCGAGGTTCGAAGGTGCAGGTGAGGTGGTTTTGCTCACCGTGCTCACGTGCGCAATACTATACCACCCACCTTACCTAGGGCGGGCAAGTCCATCCTTTTGCATGACTCGCATTTAACGACTCAAACACCAAACCAGTAAGCGAGGTAATGACTGTGTACATTGCATCTCTAACTCGCAAACTAAAAGTTACAGGAAATATAAAAGGAGATCCGTCCAGATAATCCCAAACTATCTCTACCTTCATATGCCCCGTCTGATCGACAATGTGCCATGTTTCCATTGTATCCTGCTTCGAAATGCCCAACTATGCTTTGCCGTCCCTCCCATGCCTGTGCCCAATTCCTAATCCCCAATTCCTAATCCAACAAATACCCAAACAATCTCTGTCGATTTATAGCCTGTAACGCCTGCTGTAACGCCAATCCGAAACCCAAAATCAAAGAACAAGTATGGTGGTGGTAGCGACAAGTAAGGAGAAGGAAAAACCCAAGCGAGAATGCCCAAGAGGCTAAAGAAACCCAAGTCCTGATCGCACTCTTCATGTGCGCCAATCTAGCCAGCCCGTGGCACCCATTTCAGTTCCGTATCCCATAATGCGCCAATTCGAAAGACGTTGAGAGCTTTCGAATCCCAAAAATCAAACCCCAAACCCGTAAACAGCAAACCCATATCCATATCCATATCCATACACAGGCTGCCGCCCACCGTTCCGAAAATACCTATTGTTGAGTTACCTCCCAACTCCTACGCCAGATCAAAATCTCAAAGAGCCACCCACACCGTCCTGTAATCCATTGACCTCAAGAGGAGTCCGTTCGTCTCTCATCGGTACCAGATATATATCGAGTGTTCTCACTGCTTAACCCCACCTATTGTCGCTAAACGAGTTTTCGTCGTAGTATGTTGACTGAGTTTGTGTACAGTTTAGGCATTGTACCCAGCTGCCATTATTGTCGTCGATCCAACCGTTGCCAGTGCAGGCCATACATGCGGGGAAATTGATCATCGAAGTCATGTATAGAGTTTCCTCGGCGATTACATCGTCTACGCTCTCCGCTCTGGGAGTGATAGTCCTTCGAGCGTCCACTCGACTGGACTCGCAAGCGGTATTGCATCTTGGACACTCCCAGCCATGCTTCGCAACCATAATGCAATCCAAGCATTTGGAGCATCTCCAGTAGTGCGGCTGGATTTTGCGCTCCTGCAGCCATTGAGCCTGGTCCATATCTCGGATATGCTGTGGCTTCTTGACCTTGGAGTTTGCTCCTTTAGCACAGCCGATATCCTCTTTGTGGTAGTCTCGAAGATGGTCACGAAAGTGGTCCTTCCGATTGAACGCATCAATGGCACGGGCGCACTTTGGGAAATCGCAGCGAAACTGCTTCTTCATTTCAGGGTCGGCATGGACGTTCATGTAGTGGCGGTCCAGATCGGCCGGCCTGCCAAAAGTGTCCTGCTTTCCTTTGCACCCACCAGGGTACATGCATCGGTGGACTCCCTTGACATGATTACTGCACAGATAATTAATGTTTTGTTCCACACAAGAGAGCTTATGAGATCAATTACCTTTCTTCATCTAGATCAACTCGAGAGGGGGTGTGGGTATAGACTGGAAGTCCGGGCAGTAATTCCAAGTAGCGCTCTTTGCCATTGTGTTTGACCACGAACTTGTAAAGTGGTAACCAGTGGGAAGGATGGGTCCACCCGAGGCTCCGAGGTGTTGATTTTCCGTAACTTTGCTGATGCTTGGCTGAAAATTGTAAATAGTCCCGATTCTCAATCTCGTCGGCCAGTGGAGTTTGGTAGGGACTGTAAGCCTCGTGCTCAGTCGGGGAACCAGAATAGTGAGAGCAAGAAGTGGAGGGGCAGTCGCAAGAGCTATAGGTACTATTGGACGACATTGAGATGCTGCTGGTATTTGAAATTGTTCTTCCGTTTGCTGCCATAGAGTGTCCGCCTAACAAGAGCTGATTTTCAAGCGGGTACAAAGCTGTCGACTCGGATCCGCTCCATTGAGAGTACTGTGAGGCCATCTCCAGAGTAGAGCTGAAAGCCGCAACTTGCAGGCAATGGTCTCGCATACAGATATAGGCAACGCTTGGGAGCTACTTATCGTTGATATCGCTCGGAGAGCTTTTCATCAAATGAAAAGGCTCAGAAGAAGGAAGAAGTTGAAGGAAGAAATTGAAGGGGCTGATTAAGGAATGTTTGGAAGTGGATATATGTCACAATTTGAGCAGGGTGGTGGGGTATGATGGTGAATTTGACGAGGGAAATATCAGAGTATTTCATCTACAGATGGAGTTCGACTTAATGCAAGCAAGCCGATAGAGCTCCGGCAGTGCCCTTATCATGCAAACATGAACATGGGAGAAATCAATATACTGAAGTGCGAGGCGAGGCAAAAAGAATGCAATATTGAAAATGATTGGTGGGGAAGGATTCTGAGAATTGGTAAAGGCGTGTTAATACCGCAATATACAGATGCTAGAAGCCCTGGAATGCAAACGAGACAATGAGAGGTGTACTCTGCTACGAGGCTCTGAGCAAGAAATTAGCCCACCTGTCTGCCATAACAACCTTACCCAAATTGTTCACCGACCGACAACCTTCATGACACTCCTGAAAGCTGTCTGACTTGTCCGGATTGAGGAGCTGCGTCAAACAGCACCTCGAAGATTCGGTGAGTTTCGAAGCATGTCATAATTGAACATCAGAGCCTTGTGTGTTTTGCAATAGTCGGCAGTTCGCAACTCGCCTTGTCAGGGCTTGCGAGCCGGACGTGGAGTTCGATCTTGCCAGCCGGTGAGGCAGATGGGAAGGCAAAATCTAGGTCGTGCTTCGATCCAAGTTAGTTCAACAGGAACGTTGAGGCTGTCGATCCCTTTGACGCTGGTTACAGAGACTGGGGAACTGTGGATGTATCACATCCTCATCGCTGTAATCCAGAGCCATCCGGGCGTGCGAGAGGTGACGATGAATCCTCGAAATAGAAGGGAATGGTACTTGATCGAGGCAAAGACGAACGAGCTTGACTTTATCTCGCCCAGCTCAGCTCCTCTATATTGAGTGTTGCTGGCATCGATGCACGACCATTCTTGCAAAGTGAGTTGTTCAGCGAAGATTGGATACTTCGTGGCTATGCTTGATTGGAAGTGCGCCATCTGTATAGAGGTTGACTGCTAGGCAGCTAAAACATGGGTGACCAGGGTCGCCCTCTTTTTGCCTCGTCGCCGCTTGAAGGTAATGTGTAAAGTTTTACTCTCAATCGGTCGAGGCTGCCAAGAAAAGATGCATAATTGGTCGAATCATCATGTTGAGATGAAGGCGACGCGTAACGTATTGATCGCAGCCTGAGCTGCACATACTTAGATAAGAATAGTGTGTGCGAGGCGAGGCGATGAAAGCGGCTAAATGTTGCAATGATGATAGACCACGGGCAGTGAAGCATCAGCGAGAAAAGCTAAGTAAGCAGTTCCTGGGATGGCATGCCATTATATTACTATATTCTGGATATAATCAGCGTTGTTGGGAATGAAACAATGATGACTTTCATGACAGATTAAACTGGAGAGGAAGAGGAATAATTAACTTGAGCTTGGGGCTCCAACTGAAAATAGCCAATGGTAAAGATGTTAAGTGGTGAATGTCGAATGTGTACTGAATGAGGTTGGTGGCCAGCCAATGATAGTTGGGTATTTTTAAAGGATTTTAGTGGGTCGACAACACCTCCACTTCATACTTCGCACCAAGTGGTGTCAGAAAGAAGAGAGAGAGAGATGGTTCGCATTCGCATGTTGAAGTTGGGCAACCGAGAATGAGTGATTTAAATTTACCTAAACATCAGATATAATCAACTGTGGTACTGAAGTATCAGATCCGAGAGAATGGCAGCAATATAGAGGGCAGGGACAGCCAGGATGAATTTGTAGATGTATTTTTTAAGTCGAGTCTTTCACAACAACAACAACAACAACCACCAAGAGAATGCCGGAAGGCAGATCTCTTATACTTTGCCTTGCTCAAAAAGCAGTTGCAAACCACGTCAAACCACGTCAGAACAAATGGTCAAGATTCTTTCTCGGAATGACACGCCTGCGATGCGGCCCATTAATACCCAACGACTATCGCTCGACAATTGGAGTTCTGGATTTGATACTTACCATTAGTTAACGCGAGGATTGATTCCTCTAGGTTGAGCCTCAGTATTTGACTGGATGCAGAGAAAGCAATCAGTGTTCGCCTCGGCATTTCTCACCAATAGGACGTGCGTCGCAAGCCGCTCTTTTGTGTAACACACTCGGCTAGAACTTCAACAGAGGGAAGAGGTGAGTGCAACTATTATATGCGCAAACAGGATTGGAGGATACAGTTGGTACATTGATACCTTGTGTCTATCATCATGTCCATGGTAACGATAGCACAAAGAGACACAGGCCTGAGAAAACAACGTTCGTGGGTACTCAAACATCTTCTCCATGAGATATGTAATGGACTGGTTTGCTTCGAGGAATAGCAACCGTCAAATATCCCCAGCTAGACTTTCCAGTCAGAGCATTTCCGTGCGCCAACCAACCTTCCAACTCGGAATCCTGACGCCAAGCCCTAATTCATACTGCGCAGTATTAGCATATATTCTCTACAACAGCATGAAATAGCATGATCTCAGGTGACTCATGCTCATTATAAAGCATCTTAGTGTAAAGTCTGACGTATTTATCTCATATGATAGAATTGAAATTTCTGCTTACCATCGTCTTCCAAAAATTTATAGGCGAACTTGAAGTCTGCCTTTCGTCGATTCATCCTGTAATTGGAAATCCCTGGTTAGCCAACTTCGACAATAGCAACCGGATGATAAATGTCTGGGGAAGAATAGGAAAAGGATGAAGATATCTCCGATAAATGCTTCATTGGCATGATGAGGCAGGTGGATTTTGTGATTTTCAGCTTGGATGTGTTTCAACACCAATGATCCAAACTTTGAAACTCTGTCATATCTGACAAATATTGATCAAACATGATGACATGAGATCAATGTGGGCTTGAAGCATGCATGATGGTTGGAGTTTCAGGGAAAGGAGATATCTTGGATCTAAGATGATGGGGACGGAGGAAACTTACCAAGTGCTCTCATAATCAAAGAAACGGTATGTGCCTTGCTCGAATTCCTCTGTGATTGTCTTCGGCTCCTCGTGACGCTGGAACCATGTCTGATACTGCTTGTGAAATCTCCAGCTTTGGTCTTTCAGTGCCTTGGCAGCAAGGTATTGTTGATATGTCTCCTGCTTGTAGTAAAAGACATAAAACAACGCATCGGAATCAATTCTTGAGTATAAGCGGTGATCATCAAAGATCGGATCTATTTCCTGTGGATAGTATGCCGGAGTGCGAACCGGATTCTTCGGCTTATATGATCTTGGTGCAAGAACATCTGCCGTTTCCGGGCGATGTTCAAACGACGCTGTAAGCATACGCTGGGATGCTTGTGAGGGTACATTGACCGCGCGTTTTTGAGTTACTTCATATGCTTGTAGTAGATCTTGGAGACCTGAAGGAAGGTGATATATCGACTCATCAGCGTCTTCCACAGGAGTGTCTTTGATCCCATTGGATGCACCATTGGATGCACCGTTTGATGCTCCATTTGATACTCCATTGGGTTTGAGTGGCACTGTTTTAGAGGCATCAGCTCTATCCAGAATGGTGGAGATCCCATTTGAAGCTCCTTTTGGCTTCTCTAAACTATCATTGGAAGCAGGCCCCTTACCAGAAGGCACTTTTGACGGCTCTGGTCGTGTGGCATCGGCGCGATCTGGAGCTTGCGAAACACTCCCCCCATTTGGAACCGCATTTGAAAGACTTAGTGCTGGCGACTTTGTACTCGATGGAGTATTAACCAAATTTGCAGGAGAGGGCACGCTGGATTTTGTCACGGGAGTGTGGTGAGAGCTGGCTGGTTGCGAAAGTGCTGCTGTCGGTGATGCCGTAACACTTCCACTTCTTGCGGCATGAGATGGTAGTGGAGGATGGCTCATGAAGTTATTCGGCGCCGGTAGGACATCCGGAGGCGGTGGTAACGGCGCGATGCCGACTTTATCACTGGCTGCTGCTGCTGCGGCTGCAGAGGCATATTTGAGTACTTCACCTGGAGGTCTAGTTGGTACAGCGGCAGGCTTCATATGGCTATTGCCGTTCACTATACTCGAAGGAACGTTGTGTAGTGTAGACATCGCTGGTAGGGGACTCTTCATCTGTGTAGAAGGCCTCCTAGCAGAGGCCACATTTGGTTCAGGTACCACCTTCGCTTTTCCAGTCGGTGCGCGTATTTCTGGTTCTGGAGCTTCATCCTGTATCGATTGTGTGTCCTGTGATGATACTCGATCATTATCGAGATTCATCCCAAAGGTCTCTTCATCTTCCTGCAGATTCAGATCATCGTACATCTCTTCATCCTCCACATAGTCGTCCCCCATTCCATCCGTGACGTAATATCGGATAGACTCCTCCAACTCGTTAACCTGCTCAGATTCGATACGATCATTCTCTAGGGATCGTTTTATGAGTTCCAGCTTTGCCACATGCCACCTATGTCGCTCCGTTAGACGCTCAATCTCAGCCAATCGATCTGCTTTCACAGTTTGACTTTTGCCCTTCTTCATGGTAAGTTGTATTGTTTCTCCTTCGGATTCTAGTTTCTCTACTTGAGCCTCTAGCTCCTCGACCTGTGTTGAGAGAAAGTTAACCGCTTCCTGTTTTGCCTGCTCCTTCGGATCGAGTTTGGCGGCAGCTGATAGCCCTTCTTTCGAATAGGCTTTCGTTTTCATGGCCTTTTCTACAGCCTTAAACTTTTCCATTTGCTGAAGAGAATCAGCATATAACACGGCGCTTGTATACACACACTTACGGTCTCTATAAGCTTCCGGTTATCCAGTAAAGGACCTTTATCTTTGATGTCGTTGCTGGTCGCCCATGTCTTAATTTGGTCTCGCAGACGCTGAAGCTTCTTAATCTCCTTCTTCAGGTTGTCCTCCAACTTTTCCTTCTGTGGTGCATTCGTCGACTGCTCAATCTTGTCATAGATTGACTCAAATTCTGCGACTCCTTCTGCGACCTTCTTGAAGCACTTGTCGACCTCCTGCTGGAGCTTTCGAGCTGCCATGTTGAATGTATGGCGTCAATCGAGCGTAATTGTGTCCACGGAGCTGGCTTTGTGACAGGATACGAACCCATACGCGATAGAGACCGTATTATGGCGCGTGCCTCGAGATTATATTATTACAGTTGAGGGTATGGAGAGTGGGTATGTTTGCGGATTTGTGTTTGCTGTCGCGAACCTTGGAGGTTCAAGATCACTCATGCGGTCCTGGATGGTGTCGGGGCTTCGCTTGTCCTGGGGTGGAGCCTGCCTCACCTTGAGATCCTGGGGAATCAAGTATGAAACCACTACCTGCAGAAACCCAAAATCAACTCAATTATTTACCTAAACTTGAGAATGTTTCTTGTGTATGGGATTTGATTCAATATTTACTTGAGTTCTTGTCAATTTATTGAAGGGGTATTGAATCCTTACCCTTAGCCTGTAACTGCGTTTTTGTCAAACTCAGGCTAGTCAAATTGTGCTACTGGCATTGAGTTATTGAGATTTCTAGTCTTCTTGTCTTGAATATAAGCAGATCTAGCCTCAGTCAATCTTTTGTTTGAAAACAAGATTTCATATTCTCATAATGAAAGGTGAGCCCTCACACCTATGATCAACTCACGTCGAGGCTAATAAATTGTTAGCTATATTACAGCGTGTTCTTTCTGCTTCCGTCACAGTTGACGAGCAGTTGATATCATCGATCGGAAGAGGCATTCTAGTCTTAGCAGCAGTTGCTCCTGGAGACACAGAAAAGGATGCAGATGCTCTGGCGCTAAAAATTCTCAAGATGCGATTATGGGATGACGAAGCTGGAGGCCGGGTGAGACAAGACTATACATATCTATTGTGTGTATTCTCTGTTAATTCTGGGTCTTTAGTGGAAACATAGCGTTCAAGATATCAAGGGCGAAGTTCTCTGCGGTTAGTTGTAATTGTCTGTGTATGGAAACGTTCATTTTCTCATGGCTTCAGTCTCTCAATTTACTTTGCTCGCATCAACCAAGAAAGGATCCAAGCCAGACTTCCATGGAGCTATGGGAGGAGAGCAAGCAAAGGAGCTATATCAACGCTTCTTCCGATCGGTGCAAAAGGGATTAGATCCTGATAGACCAGAGAGGGTGAAAGATGGAGTATTTCAGGCAATGATGCAGGTTGCCTTGGTGAATGACGGTCCAGTGAGTGAATCGAGATCGAGTTCAATTATGCCATTGATGGCGGGTTTTCTGACTATGCTCAGGTTACTCTAGAAATGTCTGTCGGACCAAGTGGTCAGAAATGAAGTGAAGTTAGAAGCAGTATTGGATGTATGTTGCTGGGATTGGGGATTTGGTGAGTCAGCTTTTACCGAAGTAAATAACTGCTGATGATTTGAACACAAGAAAACGTCATCAGGTAGCATAAAGCACCATACCTTACCTACAGTACTTAGAAAAGTGAGGCCATGACCAAAATGAGTAACTCTGCACGTGACTATTCCACAGATGGATACGGTAGATACCGTACCCAAGGCATTAATTACCAGAACCTCTAAGGCTGGTTACAAATGAATACGTAGAATTGAGAGATGACTTATTCCTAATAAACTTGGTAATATCTTGAAATTTGTGTGGATAGGTTCCCCCTCCCGTGATATAAATCAGTTCCATCTCAATTCCCATGCAAAACGCCAAGCTGATCAGCAAACAACCCCACCATAAAATAACTGACCGCCTTCAACATTCACTTGTCTTTACAACGAGGCTGAATTCTTCTACCAATCGAAGCTACTCGAAACTCATAAGCAATCGGTCAATCGATCTGTGCCAGTTTCTCTATAAATTCCTCCTAGGCCACAAGGACATCGTCCGTTTGCCAACAACAAAAGACTAAAGACCAACGATTAACGGAGAATACCTATTTCTTTGAATAGTCAAACTTCAACCCCAACACACTGCATTATACATCACACCACTCTTATTCGAAGCTCAAATAGCACTCCTCAACAATGGCAGACACCAAGAAACGAAGCAGGGTCTTCTTCGACATCTCAATCGGCAAGAAGCCAGAGGGTCGCATCACCTTCGAGCTTTACGACGATATAGTTCCCAAGACTGCAGATAACTTCCGTGCTCTCTGCACTGGCGAGAAGGGCCAAGGCAAGTCCGGCAAGCTGTTGTCGTACAAGGGCTCTGGTTTCCACCGCATTATCAAACAGTTTATGATTCAGGGAGGAGACTTCACAGCTGGAAATGGAACTGGTGGAGAGTCGATCTATGGCACCAAATTCGACGATGAGAACTTCGAGCTGAAGCATGAGAAGCCTTTCTTGCTATCCATGGCCAATGCAGGTCCAGGTTTGTGTCCCGCCCTTACATTTGAAGAATTAAGGTTCAAATAGCTGATTATTACCTTTACAGGCACAAATGGCTCTCAATTTTTCGTCACCACCGTTCCAACTCCTCACCTAGATGGAAAGCACGTTGTCTTCGGTGAAGTCCTCAGCGGCAAGTCGATCGTCCGCAAGATCGAAAACATGCCCACCCAGCCAGGAGACAAGCCTTCAAAGGATGTCACTATTGTAGATTGTGGTGAGTTGATTGGCGAGGAAGCTGAAATGGCAGCACAGAAGGCTCCTGATTCTACTGGCGATCCATATGAGGACTTCCCAGAGGACACAAACAGCACACCTACAGCACAGGAGATAGTCAAGATTGTCACAGACTTGAAGGGCTTTGGAAACACTGCATTCAAGGCTGGAAATCTCACTTTGGGACTTGAAAAATATCAAAAGGGTCTGCGGTATTTGAATGAGGATCCAGATTTGGCAAACGAACCACCCCAGACCAAAAAGGATATGGATGCATTGCGATTTACCCTCAACTCCAATTCAGCACTGTTGGCAAATAAGTTGAAGGATTTTCCAGAGGGTCTACGTTCTGCCGAAGCAGCATTGGCTGTTAAGGGACTCACGGATGCTGAGAAGGCCAAGGCTCTCTTCCGGGCTGCAATTGCACAGATTGGACTCAAGGAGGACGATGCTGCGCTGAAGAACTTGGAGGAGGCCGATAGTCTCGTTCCTAATGAGCCCGCTGTGGTCAAGGAGCTTAAGGCTATCAAGAAGGCTTCTGCTGATCGAGCAAAGAAGGAGAAAGCCCTCTACAGCAAAGCTTTTGCTTGAGCTTTCTCCTTCAAGGTACGAATTACGATTGGATGATGGATGCCCAAACTCCCCTGCGATCGCGGTGCTCATAGCGTCTATTTGCCTTGTCCTTTCATGGATGTTATTGAGCGAAAGAACTGCTTAGTCGTGGCGACACAGCATGGAGATATCAAAATCGGTGCATTCGGAGTTGTATTGATTGTTGGGTGGCAATTGGGGGTGTCTTCAAAAGCAGCTTGCGAAGTTCACTGCTTCAATTAGGAGCCATGGTTAGACAACCCTTAATGAAATCCTAACGACCGTTCGCTTGTGCCTTGCCTACTGACTTTCACTTATCATGACTGCACTCCCAGAGATGTAACTGCTAAGGGCAGGTCATAGCCTAGCAAGCTGCAAAACATAAAGCAAAACTTCGAATTGAAACGCAATGCCTGCATTCATACTTAGCGGTATGACGATAGATTGCTTCACTTAGTACTAATATTAAGCAACTTTTTTCTCTAACATTTTAAATCTAGTAGCACTCTAGATCCGTGGACCCTAATAAATAACGTCCGGATTTTATAAATCACGGTTTCAATCTTGTGTGCCGTTCCATCGATCGTCGTGGTGTTGATCAATGTGGTCAACTTGGCGTCTTGAATCTATTGATTGGATTTCCCGAGACGCAGCTCCGCGATTAAGACTTCTCAGGTTAAGGGATCAATGCATACAATAAAAGACAAAAGCAAAGCCATGTTCATATGATAGAGTGTATTGTATCTAGGTATTCATGATCGGTCATCAGTGCTATTCTAGAAGGCCACAATGATATGCATTCTCAACGATGATGCATTCCATCTATCCATGCAATGCCCCAGGAACGGCAACGCAACCGAGATTGATGCCATCCCATAAGAACAAGCTCCCACCATCGCGATGTGTTACCCCATGATACCAAAAGGGGTTATTCAAGGAAATGTGCAAAAAATACAAGGGTAGCCACTACCACCACCAATACCTCAATGGCCTTCCTCAACCATAAGCACGCCTAGCTGAATTTTTCATCTGCGCCCTTTCAACGAGCAGTTTCCGAAGACGATCTGTGGCATTATCTACCAACTGCTTCGGCTCCGTGCTTCTCCTCAAAGCATCTAGCATAAGTCGGATTTGCGCCTCGGAGCTTAGATGGGGACAGGTTTTTGTGATGCCGAAATGCGCCAAGTTGCACAATCCACACCGTTCGGCAATCTTGATCATCCTCGGACATTCTTCATCGTGGTGGAACCCGCGGCATGCTTGGCAGAATTGTGAAGGGGCTTTCTGGTTGGCTTGCGTTTGCGGGGCGTAGCTTTTTGAATGACTTGGCTGAGGTTGTTCATCTCTGTTTCCATTGAGAACTGGAGGAATTGGGCCTCGCCCTCCGTGACCCAATTGGGCGCCATGGACAACTCCGGGTTGGGGTCTAGGTCCATCCTTTCTTCTCTTTGGATCTTTGCCAACGACAATATCTGGTCTTTGGACTGTGTACTGAGGTCGGGGTGGGGGAAGGATGGCTGGGTATGATGGTTGCCCTTGGGAGATTGCTTGGTTGGACGCTTGAGCGTCGTTGCTTTGGATGCCTGCTCCTGAGAACTCTGATTAGCAATTGGTTGACGAGATCCCACAGAACCTGATGATGTGCGCGTAGTAGAATCAAGAGCCTTTGTCTTGCTCAAAGAAGCTACTGACTTCTTATTCTGCGTCTCTGCTAAAACTGCGGAAGACTTGGCGCCCACAGAAGATTTCGAGCTTTTCAAAGCCAAATTCTGCTGTGGAAACAACTGTTTCAGGAGAGATTTCACTGGAATTCTCTTCTGCTTCTCGGCAGTGACAGCTTTTGGGATGGGCGTGTCGACACTAGGGTTATTTTCAGATGGTTGTTGAAGTGTCTGTTTTGTGCCTTTCTTGTTTGCGAGTTTAGATACAGCATCTGCTTGTACCATAGTCTTCTTGCTCGTCACGCCTTCTGCTTTCTTTCCAATTTTGGGAAGTTTATTCGTAGTAGATGACGATAGTTTGGTCGTACCTTTGATTTTGAATGAACTAGTCAGACCTTCTAACGACCTGTTTTGCTTCGCTGCAAGCTCTTTAAGATCCACTTGACCGCCAAAGTCGGAGTCCTCTTCGTCTTCTTCTGCTTCGCCGTCAGATCCGGCAGCACCAAAGTCGAGGTCGCTAGCTGAATCGTCTCTTGTTTTCCCTGCCTTCTTGGGAGAATTTTCAAGCAGATCGTCATCATTTTGCTTCTCGTAAATGACATTCTATCATGAAATAATCAGCAACATCCTGAGTGATCAATACATTTACTTACACCACGTGCCCGCTTTCCACGTCCAAACGTCTGGGCATTCCTTGCAGCCTCTTGTGCAGCATCGGCCTCTCGTTGTTTCAGAATCTGTTCCCATACAGAAAAGTCGGGAACGGGAGCCTCTGCATTAGCATCACCGATGTCGTCTGTCAGTGTAGCTTTGTCATTAGCCCAAACTCTAGCAAAAGAGAACTGTGACTCGGCGGTCTTTTCTTCGTCAGCATCTGTAATCTCTAGTTGTGTACGGTCCAAGAGCTTGTCTATAGATGCCGAGTCGTATCGAATATCGTTTCGGTCATCATCGTTGAATAGTGCTTCGGCGCCAAACTTGAGAATGCTCTCTAAATCGACACCGGCGTCATCCTCCGCATCCATACTCTCAATCAGAGCTTGATCGAGCGCCATCTTCTTCCGCCCAATTTGAACAATTTTCTCTTCGGCGCTATCCTTCGTCATCAGTTGGAAGCAGAGCACTTTCTTCTTCTGGCCAATACGGTGAGCACGTGACAGAGCCTGAATATCTTGGTGGGGATTGAAATCTGGATCCATGATGATTACCGTGTCAGCAGTTGCAAGATTAATACCTACACCTCCGGAACGAGTAGATAGTAAGAATGCAAATAAAGTGGAATTGGGGGCATTGTATGCATCGATGCGTCTTTGTTTTTCAAGCGTGCCGATTGTGCCATCCAAACGCTCAAATGGAAGGTCCAGACCATTGAGAAAATCTTCAATCAGATCCAGCTGCATAAGAAACTGGCTGAATATCAGAACCCTATGGCCTCGAGCCTGTAACTTTGGAAGCATAATCTCCAGCAGCTGGAACTTTGATGATGCATCAACAAGATTTCGATGCAAGCCAACCTCATCAACTGATCTCTCTTCAATGGCGTTGCTGTACACAAAAGGGTGACAGAGACATTTCCGGAGCTGCATCAGAATATTGTTCAGGTTACTCTTATCCTTGGGTCCAATGGCCGCTTTACTCTGGCCAAAGATCGACTTGATCAATTGTGGATTTCGTGCCAAAATGGATTTATAGAGCTTCTTCTGCACGACACTCATAGTCACAGGTAGGATTACCTGAGCCATGGGAGGCAGAAATTTCAGCACCTGTAGCTTGGTTCGTCGTAGAAAGAAGGGTCGGATCAGATCATGCAGCTTTGGAAGATTGTCCTTGGTAAGTTCTGCATACTCCTCATCGAGCTTAGCAGCATTGATAGAAGAATCAAGGAACTGTAGAAGATTGAAAAGTTCCCGTTTGTTGTTTTGGAGAGGAGTTCCTGTTAGCAAGACTTGAAATGGGACTTTCAAAGCTTTGAGGGCGCCGTATAAGAGGTTCTCGTCGTTCTTCAAACGCTGCCCCTCGTCGACGATCATACCTGCCCATTTGATCTTGCGGAAGAATGATCGACTACTGTCATCGACAGGCCCTTCATATGATGTAATGACTACATGGGCACTCAGTTCATTAGAGCCATCTGGATATAGCTCATAGTCCATGGCCATTTGACGAGCCTTTTTGCCGCCGTAGTATGCAACTACTCGTAATTCAGGTGCCCATTTCTTGATCTCTCGCCGCCAATTCGGACATGTGGAATTTGGGGTAACAACCAGGAAAGGCCAAGATTTTGGATTATGCTTAATCAATGCAGCTAGGAGAGCAACAATTTGGATGGTCTTGCCGAGTCCCATTTCGTCTGCCAAGATAACATTTTTCTTTTCGTGAAAGTTGTATAGCAGCCAATTCATCCCTTCCAGCTGATACTTCATCATTTCGCCGCCCACAAGAGTAGAGGGTTGCTTTGCCATCTCCTTGAACTTAGAAGCTCTGTAGTCGACTAAACGCTCGTTCATAGTGTTTGGCGGAGGCTGATTGAAATACTTTCCAGCAATGAATTCATTGTACGCAGCAACAAAATCACTCCAACGTGCTGTATCTTCGGGCTCTGGGGGATCTTCCCAGACAGATTCCTCGTAGCCGAGACCTTGAAATTTCACGAAAACCTCATCTACCATATTAATTGCTGCCCTGTCTGCCTTTTCGGATTTGCTCTTGAAAATGCTAGCGTATTTGACCTCGAATATGATCTCCATTCGCAAGTATTCCTCGGCAATCGCTTCTTCATTGGTCCATTTAGGGATCAAGTTAGCGCCTTCGTCACGACGAAAGAACGAATTTCTCATCATGGCAGTAGTAACGCCCCAAACCCAGCCTCCAGGCTTCCACAAGCACTGAAAGTATGATTTGTCCTCCCATTTGATGAGATACTCTTTCTCATCATCCCGAAAATCTTCAGCTGTTTGGCCGTCTTCATAGGCCTCGCGATTGGCTGGCCGCCATGCTACCAAGGTCTGTACTTTTGCGGGAGCATTACGGCATTCATTACATTGCCAAGTATGACTGTATTGCTTGAGTCGTGTCTCCCGAATGGTTTCACCAGATAGTGGCTTTGTTTGTTTTGAGAGTGATGGCAAGTGTTGGAAGTGATAGCCCAGCTGACAGGTCGTGCAGCGAAACAAAATATTCTCTGCATTGTTAAGCAGGTTTGGAGCTACCGCAGTAATTGGATCTTGTCCGTCGTTTTCTTCTCTCAACTTCTCCTCTTGCTTTGCGGTCTTCTTCAAGGAAAAAGATTTGCACGATAACCCCTTTTTCTTGCAACTCTGGCAGACATCTAAAAGTGGCGCAAGATCGTCCTTCTTTGCAGCAATACCAATGCATCTCCGGCATTGTAGGACGAAGCTCTCGTGGCCAACTTTGGTGACCATATGTTCTCGACCACTGCGATAGCCAAGACAGACCTTATGGATGGAGGTGGAACAACCCTGACAGTAAACGAGTGCTCCCTTATTTGTAGAGCTTCCAGTAGATTTGCAAACATCGCACTCGTTACGATGAAATTGACGAAACGGAGAATCTTTCTCAACTGGTTGATATATTTCTCGGATGCTTATAACCTTTGGCCCACTGTTGATGGGAGGCTCCTCAGCATAGTATTCATCGTCAACTTCGTGCTCTCGCATGTTCTTGGTTGCCACCGCGCGGCCAGATCGACGGCTGGGCTGCTGAGGAGATTCACTTTCACTTTCGCTAATGACAATTCTTGGCCTACCCCGCCTGGGCTTCTCTTGTTGTGCTGCTTTTGTCGGAGGCCGGCCACGACCACGAGGAGCTTTGGGAGCCTTTTTCTTGACCTTTGGATCTTGATAGACAATATCAGAACCATCAGTCTCATTCTGTGGGTCATCACCAGCCAACTCATCTTCATCTTCATCTTCGTCCTCTTCCTTGGATGATACTGAGCTCTTATGTTTAAATCGAGAGCCAACTTTTGTGCCAGCTGACTGCTTGAAACGGGATGATAAACGGGTGCTCATTAAGGTGCCTGCCTTTCTCCCGTGTGTCTTCGAAACTGGCGGTTCTGAATTTGAGCTTTCATCCTGGTTGTGAAAACTTTCTTGTGCCTGCCTGCTAGTTTGGCGACTGTTACGGGTGGTCACGGGTACAGATCCATCCCCCAATCGTCGCTTTTTGGTTGCTGCTGGACCTGCTGATATCTCATCTTCCTCTTCCTCAAAGAAAGAAATGTTGGCGATATTCACATAACCATTATTGATAGTGCTGGTCCGTGCTCTTTTGGAAGCTCTCGTTGGCTCAGCACTCGATCGCTGCAGATCTTGGGAGGACTCGTTTTCCCCATCATCAAACATGCTCATGGCGTTCTGACCGTTTCTTAGCTTGACGAGTTTGCTCAAAGGAACCTTAAAGTATATGTTAGCACATATTCCCGTAATTTCCAATCCCGAGGTTAGAGTGAACAATAACAGTGGTAGACTGACATGCGATCCTCGAAAGCGCTTGAAACATCTGCAGAAGGGTTGCCGAATTATGCAGAAAGTGAGGTTCAAACGAAGTGGGCGATTTGATATGAAGAACTACACTAAGTTGAATTTGTTTCGTCACGCTTATGGACCTAAGCAGATCTCGAAGCTAGTTGACAAAGTTTGTGAAAAGTGAAAGATAAAAAGAAATTATTTTCGTTCTTATGCCATAAAGATCAAGAAAACGAACACCAATTGTAAAACTCCAGCTAAAAAGAGATGCTGGTGAAGATGAGAAAAAAAAAGGCATGAAAGTTGTAGTAAATGGAAGTAACCCCTGAAATCGCGACCACTTGGAGCCACACTGGCTTTGGAAAACCACAGGAGTGGCCTATTTCAAGATGTTAAAACCAAGCTCGCTTATGGAAGGTATAGCAAGCTAGGCTGAACTATCGAGTGAAAGATGATAGAACAGTACCTACCTAACCAAGTACAAAAGGGAGTGAATAGGTAGTTGGTGGTTTCATAGGAGATCAAAGGGGACAAGAGAATATATGGCATTATAAAGTCGCTTTACCAATATTTTAGCCCGTGTTTTTCATGCACTACGAGATAGATCCTCTCTCAACTCAAATACCAAGCGAATCTGAAGTAGTCTTGCGGCGCACTTGTGCATTCCTTGGCAAATACCTTAGAGTGGTAACATAAACAGGAAATTCCCACTTACTCTATCTTTTTTGCCATCTTCATACTCGATTCGAAACCATCTTTCTTCGTCTGGTGTGTCAATTTCCTCCAGAATCGAATCCACTGTGATGTTGCCCACAAATGGCTGGTACTCCCACGGGCGAGAGGGGGCACTGAGCATAACAGCTACATTTTTAGGTGCGGAACTTCTATCTCGGGCTGCTCGTTCGGACGTTTGCCTCGAGCCTTTCTTGGGCGAATCTCGAAATCTGTATGATAGTACTGACAGAGGGGGAGATTGCCCTGGGTTTGGAGTTGCTCGCTCTGGCGTTTGAGCGCTTCCTTCGTTCTCCGAGTCGCCTGAATCGGCTATCTCGTCTCGCTCTGCAGAGGCCATGATGGTCCTGCGATGAACTTCAAACTGTACATCGTAGATAAATAACTATTCTAGAGATTGAGGGCTGGGCTCATACCTTTTAGGTCACCTGGTTTCTGGTTTCTGTGGCCTAAATAGGTAGGGTAGCAGTCATCGAGTCAAGAATTCAGGAAAACGCGTCCTAAAGAGGACAACGCGCGTGGTTTATTCGAATCAATTACAATAATGAACATATTGAGGGATTTGGAAGTTGGTCGACGCGTTGCAGACCCTGTCTTACGCTGGTCACTTTTCGGAACTTTTTAATTTTCCTCCGACAATTTCACAGCACTTCCAAATCTCGGCCATGACCAACCTGTTCCTGTCTAAGGCGCTAAGAGCTTCTACTGGAACTTCTATCATCCTAAATCGATACTATCATGCTGGAAGGGCAGGCTCAGTCAATACCGCGATCGCCCGTGGGCTTCGAAAATCGAAGGGAATGGGATTTAGGGGGAAGGCTACACCAGATCCAAACGACCTACGAGAGAAATATAGAGTACGAGAAGGCATCCCGGCCTATGTACCACCTGAAAAAGTTGGCGAATCAAAGCCTCGACTTGGAAGGTTTGATAAGGGACGAGATGACAGGAATTCAAGGGCTCCCATGAAACTGGAGGGACCATTGTCAATAGATGGACCAGAGCGGCGTGGCAGATATGGCGAAGTCCTGAGGGGAGGGACCTTGAGGAAGATGATATACAAGGAGCCGTCGAAATCAAACGATCGCAGATTCAAGTCTAGGGATAGTTTCGAGCCATCTTCGCAATCTCGCCGCCCATGGGATCGCTCAGGGAAGGAGGAAACTTTTGGCATCCAAGACTATTCTTCGCGAACAGATCGTAGACCAGATGCTCGAAGTCGTAACACATCACCATCATCATCATCACCTTCCGTCAAGAAGGCATGGGACAAATCTTCCGATAGAGAACAATTTGCACCTCGATCCAGAGAGACATATGGTGGTCAAGATGAGAGGCGAACTTCATGGAATGGAACATCATCAAATTCTTCTACAAATCATGGTGATAGATATCCTACCAATAGAGAAGCTCCCCAGAAATATGATGCTCAAAAGTCTTCACTTTCACAAGGGGAGAAATCCTCAAACTCCAATGAACGACCAAAGTCTATCAATAGCGAAACACCTAAACCTCGAATTACTCATCAAGTCGACAAGCGTATTCCGATTTCCATACCTTACACAACTCCAGCAAGCGAGTTTCTTTACGGAACTCATTTAGTCGAGGCCGCCTTGAGCTCTCGCAAGGAGCCTCGCAGGAAGCTTTACAAGCTTTATGTACTCTCAGACGCAAGTCGAGAGGATCCGGAAAGAGACCTTGCGATTATCAGGCTTGCACAAAGAGGCAAAGTGGAAATTGTACGGTTGGATAAAAGTAATACACCGATGTTGGATAAGATGAGTGGTGGACGTCCCCATAACGGCTACATTTTGGAGGCATCACCCTTACCAAAAATGCCGATCCAAAGTCTTGGAGCAGTTGGTCCATATGGATTTGGGGTCACCGTTGATCACCAATCTAGAGAAGAAGCTGCCATCAACGGAACTGAAGGTTTTATTTCTGTACCCGTCAAGTCCACGGGGAAAAATCCTTTAGTTCTGTTACTTGATAGCATTGTCGATCCAGGCAATCTAGGTGGCATTCTTCGAACTGCTGCATTTCTTGGTGTCTCAGCTGTTGCCATTTCGACTCGAAACAGCGCAAGCTTCACTCCAGTCGTGCTGAAAGCGTCTGCCGGCGCTTCTGAGAATATCACACTTTTCGAAGTGAAGAAGCCTGCCGGCTTTCTGGTCGATTCTCAAGCTAATGGATGGAAAATATTCGCTGCTGTTGCGCCTTCAAAAGACCAACATTCAATGAGAACCTCCATGTCTACAGACGACTTAGAGGATCCGTTATCCGATTCACCTTGTATCTTGATGCTTGGGAGTGAGGGGGAAGGCTTGAGGTGGAATCTGAGAAGCAAAGCTGATGTGGATCTGTACATTGAAAGTGGTGGCTCAGCTCACAACGTCGACAGCTTGAATGTTAGCGTTGCTGCAGGCATTCTCTGCAATTCGTTTTTGAGCGCCAAAGCTTCTACGAAGGTCGACATAGAGGACCTGAAGACTCTAAACCCCGATTCTATTGAGCTCGAGCCATCTGACCGTGCATCAGGCCAATCTGAGACCAGAATCCCAGGCGACAGGTTATTTTAAGTGTATAACATTTCACCGGCTTGAGAGTGTACGAATAGCTGTTTGAGATACCCCCCCCCCCCAAAAAAAAACTGTATAAATATCAAGTCTAATCAAGAATTTGCGGCTCATTCTTTGCTGAGAAACATGGATGAGTTGTCAGCGGATTTGAGGTCTCCAAATTTTGCTTTTGTGGATGTGGTGGTGTGGAAAGCTTTACCTCAGCTGCAAGCTTTAACGGTTATCTGCGAGTTCCCTCTGGTAAAAGAAGAACTTCCTGGACTTGAGTAATATCTGAGTGGATTGCATCTCCTTGGGTTTTAAATTTTGTTTGGATATCACCCTTTTCTTTAACCAGGTAATCCATGATGGATGGGAATGATAGTTTTGACCTCGTAACCATTCCTAACGACATCAGTCCAACTTATCCAATCTCCCAGCTCTTCTGAATTTGTCTTGCTATCGTCGAGGCTGTACGAAGTTTTTCCAGACCCCGCTTGTTTGGATGGTTCAATTTTAAGACACTCAAAGGCCTAACTGGACCAGATTTCCACATCTGCATGTAACAGTGGTCCGTCTTCAGGATTTGGTGGAATCAGAAGCAAGTTCATGACATGTGTCTGCGGTTTTCAACGCCACCTCGAGCAATGTCGGGAAGGATGAAGCTATCTTTTCCACTCATCTCATCACGGTCAGCTATTCCTGCTTAGGAGAATCACACAATTGTCCACGGAGCAAAGCGCATTTCACTCTGCTATGTTCTAACACCCTTAGATACATTTCTATCCATTATGCTTAATTTAAGCCTTGTTAATCGCTTACTCTTTTGCAGTATTGCCTACCTGGCTCGTCGTTCAGATCCAGCAGTACCGGTCCTAATAGTTTGGAATGCGGTCTGCAATTAGTATAGTTTATCGAGAGAAAAATTCCAAAGGTTGTCTCACAAACATTTTCCATTCGTCGGTTAGCAATAGACCTTAGGTAGCATGTGCTCAATTATTATATTCATACCAGTCCGGTCTCGCTATCGAATGTCTCTGAAGCTTGCGCTCATTCTTTGCTTTTTCCGACCCAAGGCAAGCCGACGGGGAGTCCTCGGACAAAGAGATGATCTGATAAAAAACTCAAAAGTAATCTGATCCGCGATTTGCGCACCCTGGCTTCCGCTAAGGGAAATTAGTGATCTTATCTGATCTACCGCTAGAGATTTTTTGACCATCCTCGTCTCCACGGTCTCCCACTCACTGGCTCAAAATGTATAAAATTCTGTGGTTCTTTTGTTGGACCTGTCACCCTCTCTTCTCAATTGGTTACCCGGTTCCTGCCTGACGGGAAAAAGCTTTACTTGGGCCTGGTCTTGTTGACAGCCTTTGAAGCTTACTGCCAACATCTGTCAATCCCGTCACTTGGCAAATACTTGAAGACGCCAATTGATAAATATGAAAATCCAATATGAGGGCAAGAAACCTGTGCCAAGGTTCGATTCAGCCCGCTAGCGGTGTGCTTCTCCAATGGCGCTGCTTGTGAGACACCTTTTACACTGCAGATGCAATCCAGCGGCTTCCTCCACAATGAACATCCTATCTCAGGTCTTCATGGCCAAAAGGCGAGACCGCAGAGTATTTGAAGAGTAAGTGATATGGGTCTTCTGTCACTCGGTGACATGCTACTTCGCTCTAAATGGTCTCTGATCTATCTAGAGTCTCAAAGATATGATCTTGTGGGCCGAACACTGACTCTCTCATGTATTTTCTTTTGTGGCTGCTCTTTCAATACTTAAATCGCCATGGTCGCTCTGAGAAGAAAGCAGCAAGTTCTGGTATTTTGTTCTTGTCATCTCCAGCTACCATTACCTCCATATCAAAATGGCAAACGCTACAACGACAACTTCCGATGCTGCAGCAAAGGCCTCAGCAGCTGCTAAGGCTTCGGCATCCGCTAAGGCGAAGGCTGCGGCTGCAGCTTTGAAGAAACTCAGACAGACAAGTCATGAGAATTCTGCAAAGTACTTCGCCTATGGTATTGCCGGTATCATCGGTGTGTTCATGATACTTCACTGTAAGTTCATACATCTCTACTCTAGCGAGTCCAGGGTTGAAGCGAGATCTGAATACTATCCTTCATTGTTGTGAATACACCTTGTTCTGACATTATATAGGGTCTCGAATTGTCTACAAACGGTATCTCGCGGGGTCATCAGCCTCAAAGATACCTGCTGTCATTACTAGGTATGTATTCCTGCTCTCTAGTAAGGATAGAAGCTAAATCATCCCGGTGCCAGACCTTTCCGTAAAGTCTTTGTGAGGAAGGTACCTGGCTTCACCTCGGGTGGTCATGCTGCAGTTTTCCTTGCATATATGGCCGTCTCCTTGAGTGTGCTGTTTTGCAAAATTCAGGAATGGGACGATACAAAAGAATTTGCAAAGCGTCTGGGATGGCAAGTAACCTGATTCTTTCCGCAAGTTCTTGGACTGACATGATACTTACACAGGCTTTCCGCTTGTAACATTACTCTCACTGTATTTTTATCTTTGAAGAATACCCCACTTGGGTTCCTGACAGCGTACTCACACGAGCGTCTAAACCCGCTTCATCAAGTTGCCGGCTATTCCACGATCGCAGCAACAATGGCACACGGCATAGTATTTGTTAATGCTGTGGGTTTCCGAACCGATTTGTACCATTCAAAAGCTAATCTATTTTCAGTGGTTCAAACAAAATCATCTCAATGAATTCACCATAATGGTACAGCGTATGGGATATACTTCATTCTTCGCTATGTTGGTATTGCTTGTCACAACCTTTACCCTCCGAAAGAAACAATACGAGCTTTTCCACATCCTCCACTTTCTCCTCGCGGTGGTTATCATTACCACTGGTGCCCTCCACAGACCAAAATACACGTCAAAGTCTGTGATCATTCTTATTACTGCTGGTGGCCTTTGGGGAGCAGATCGAGTGTTTAGAATGCTCAAGATATCGCTCTTTGCAATTGGCAATACCGCCGTATGTTCAAGCTCCCTTCCTATGACATACACGTCAAGAGGTGTTGCTAACTTACCTAAACAGACAATCACTGCTCTTCCTCACGACGGGACAAGGATCGTGCTCAAGAAGAGTCTGCCTTTCGCAACTCCTGGCTCTCATTGCTTCCTATACCTTCCCGCTGTCCGCAAGTTCGAGGGACATCCATTCACAATCGTCTCGACGTCTCCTATTGAGCTCGTCGTCGCATCATACGACGGGTTCACCAAAGACTTGCACACATATGCGACCAAAAACCCTGGCAAGTCCCTCATGGCTTCCCTGGATGGTCCATACGGCGCTGCGCCAGACTTCAGCGGATTCACCAAGGTCATCTTCATTGCTGGCGGATCTGGTGCATCGTTCACAGTTGGTGTTGCTATCGCTTTGCTACGGAAGCTTGGCGAGTCGAAGAAGACGACAGTTATCTTCACTTGGGCAGTCAAGGATCAAGGTACATATTATACTCAACCCTAATGTGCCTCGTCTTCTAACACAATTAGATCAACTCACGTGGTTCTCCAACCAACTCCAGGAACTCGCCTCCAACCCCCTTGTGACAATGGACCTCCACTCCACCAGTCCCACATCCACCCCAAGCATTTCATCCGAGCCCAAAGAACCTGCCACTCCCTCTGAGAAAGATTTTGATGCAGAGAAGCAACACGCCGTTGCGAGTGCTTGGCCCGCTACCCATGCGCTCAGCACGCAACATGGCCGACCAAGTGTCACTGACATCATTACGCTCGCTGTCGCGAGCGCCGATAAGTCTGATCGTATTGCTGTTGCGGCGTGTGGGCCGGATGGCATGATGCTTGAGGCGAGGAAGGCGGTTGCGAGTAACATTACTCTTGGTGGACCTGCAGTTGAGTTGTTTGCTGAGCATTTTGGATGGTAGATTGAGTGTCTGTCTGTGGTTAGTAATTGGTTGATATTCCGTGGTGTGGCTGCCTGGTTGGCTTTGTGAAGCGATATATCTAATGCTTGATGTTTTCTTTGTGCTGGATCTATTTAGGGGTTGTACATCGAAATACCTAGCTGCTATATATATATATTTACTCAAGAATAATGCTATCTCAACACGTCAGTGAGAAAAGTAGAACCACCCAGCACCGGAGATTGAATAGAAGGTAATGCCGTGTATTGAGAGCCTGTGTTCACGTCACATTACTCACGATGACTTCAATCCTAAGATTGTTCGTCTCTTGTAGAAAATATGGGTCTCAAATACATGCTACGACCGGTCGAGCACATACTGGGACCCAGGACGAAATTACTGATTTCGGGAATATGGCCTTATAAGCTGTTAATTTGCAGGACCATGAATACACATCTGACTCAATTAATGGAAATCTGAATTGTCTCCCGCAAGCAAAAATGTACAGTTCGGCTATATCTCACAAGAGAGTAAGATCTAGGGTTATTGACGTGCTGAATAAATCCATCAGCGAAGCAGGCAGCAAACTCGGGGACGACGCGGACGGTGAGGCGCCAATCCGTTCTGGCATCACGTCTAATGATTACAGCTTGGCTATGTATGGTTTCATACGGGAGGTTGAGCGACTCTCGAACATCCCTGGCGGGCTTGACTTGGCGTTCGAACTCATCCAGCATTTAGGTAGCAAATCGTATGGAGAATTGGACTACGGTGGCTCAGGAGATGGAGATCGTGTGGGCGATAAAAATACAGATGATCTAATGTGCGAGTTGTCGAGGCGGAAGAGGGCGTTGGATGGGAATTGACATGCTGTGGATGTATTCAAGAACTTGGAGAGAGAGCATAAGATGTTGGATGATTATGGGATTGAAACTTTCTTTCCAAACTCTGTGGAACTTCTTTGGAGCGTTGTTGAAGGAGCTTGACACCGTTGATTATTTGATTATTTATGTATTACTAAGGTAACATTTTGTATTTGAGAATTTGTCAGTTACTTTGAAGACGTTTATCTTAAAGTTATGTGAAATAGTGGTTCATGCAATTACGTCGCGTCTCCCCACGCTCTACAGAACCCCGCATCTTCAACCACCTTGATCTAAGTCTTGACAATGACAAACTCGACCTCAGTCAAGATAAGTGTATTAAAGATTGAATGCAATGCCTTCTGTCAAGAGATCCAGCTCTGTTCTGGAAGAAACACAGTTACAGAACATACCCAATAAGTCAGCAAAACACCAACCTAGGATAGTCCCCAAACCGCGTCAAACGATCTAGAGACTGAAGCACACATCGTGCAATTACATGAGTATATCATCCAAGAGAGTAAAGGCAAAAGTCTGTGTGCTTGCCTCATCCGCAAAACATTTATTCTAACTACCTTTATCTTTAGCAATACCTCCACCGATTCGAGCGAGAATCAATACTCATCCAGGTGCGGCACACAGATGGAACACCGCGATAAAAAGTTGGGTCGAAACCCCTTGCAAAGAAAATCAGGGAGAGGATGAAACCAATGTTATTAGAATTAGATTATCCGTTTTGTTATCATATGTTCCTGAGATTGAATTTCTGTCTCAATTGCCTGATGGCCTGATAATGTCATTCCATCCCATGATATTGCTCAAAGCTCGGCTCTTCGAACTCATCACCAACTCCAAAAAGAAGAGTTTTCTTGCGACCTGGACAAAAGAATTTGCGGCAGATGAATTATTGTTGCAGATTGCCCGACCGTTAAGACAAGAAGATATCGAAATTCTGGCCTGAACTTGAAGCAGAAAATCTTGCCAAGGAGATCCAATCTCTCCAGGTCTGTAGCGTCGGAGATTGGTTTCCAGCATCGTTTGATCTATTCACTAGCTGGTTGAAGGCAGACCAATACGTTCAAAACTTCCATGATGGTCTCAAGCGCGAAATTACGCGAACCTATGCTCGAGGCTTGAAACAACTCGGCGCACCAGACTATCATAACCCATTAGATGAAATGACTAAAAATATTCATAGTTTGGTGCACCGTGTTGACAGGCTCAGTAACATGGGATCACATGGCTTATCACTGGCCTCCCATTTGATTCTATTTCTTGGTTGGCATACATACACAGAGAACTTGGAGCTAAATCGTGGCATGGATCGGTGTTTCGATACAAAGCTTGACACGTCTATGGTTCGCACGGCGATGTCTTTGTCAAGAGGGAAAATAGATTTCGATACCGCAGATGCTTTAGCTACCCTCAATGCTGAAATGGAATTATTGTCGCGAAGCCACACTAGCTTGTCGTACTTCTCTCAGTCGGTAAAGCTTCTCTCCAAGCTAGCCCCCGAAGCTGCAAAGGTGTACACCAAAGAAACACATGACGAACTCAAGGCCAACATCGAGAAGGAGCTGAGAGTGTTGACGAAGCGGCTGAACATATACAAGGCTGATCAGAAGCTTCCCACTTCCGACTGGCTTGGAGAGAGTTTAACCCCATTTTTGCCGAAAATCAGCAAGCTAGCCAGCGACGACCAGGGATTTTGTCTAGCTTTAGAGCTGATCGTCTATCTGGGCGAAAGCTCTGTTCCACATGATAGTAACTTTGGTCCTCTATACGGCTGGCCGAAAGCGGACTACAAAATCAAGCGTCAGATGGATGCTGAAGCGGATCAAGTTTTAGCAGGGCCTTTGGAGCGCTGGCAAATTGAGAATAAGGAAAAGAATTGGTACAGAAAATTATCGGAGACAGACTTTCCTGCGCTTCATCAACGGCTTCTGGCAACGTCAGTCAAACTTAAAGACTCTAACGCTGGCATTACCACTTTCTTTTCTAAATCGCTTGAGAATTTCGCGTCTATTTTGCAATGAACTTGGTCAGGTATGGTAGGGCTTTGTGCACAAACTGGCAGTTCTCCCTTGCTCACTACTAGATAGATCGCAAAATGGATATGCACTTTGAGAGCACTTAGAAGTTATATATCAGTATCACATAAAATACAAAACATGTAAAATAAAATAAAAACTCAAAGTTCGTGAGCTTTTTTAATGTCTTGTTAATTGCTGAAGCCCTGTCTTTTCAACGAACGGTTCGCAATTGCGTTTCCCTCGAGATTCACTTGAATTAAGACAATAACCTCCATTCCTTAGCCTTCCTATTCTTTGATTTCCCCAAATTGGATTGTCTTTTTATGCAATCTTATGGTCTATTCTGGACAATAAAGGACTTCTCGCTAAATGTGACAAAATATTAAATTTGGGCCGTAGTACGGGACAGAAGTTGTCATCTAGATGTCGCTTCGCCTGAACCAGTAGCAAGGGCCTGGAATCGATTCATTCTTTATTTATTACTAATATGATGGTCGACCACTGATTGTCGCCTATCTGCAAAAGTGAATGTAAAGAACATTTGCTAATCTTGTGGCCGGCTTTCTCAGTGCAGGCGAATTACATCTCGACTACAACCCTTTTTCTTCTTCGGCAAACACCATTCTCCAACACGACATTAATCTCAACTTTAGCGATAAATCCGGTAAACTTTCATTGATAACCATCAACACCAAAGATAAACATGGCATCGCAGCATGTACTCGTAAGTCCTTCTTTCATGCTCCCCACGAATTCATTCTCACACATATTAGATATTTCATGTGGATGGCCACCTGGGATTTCACATCTTGAAGCAAGTTCTCGAAGAAGGTCATCACGTACGTGCTGTCGTTGCAGAGCAAGAGAGTCTTGAGCTTGTCAAAGGAACTGCATCACGGTTGGGCTTGCCAGCCTTCGAGCTCTTCTGTCTTAAGGATATGTTGCTAGACGAGCAGGTATTCGATAAGGTTGTCGAAAGCGCAAACTCCATCATGATTTCTGCACCTAACTTGAAGGCAGTAAGTTCAATCTAAGTCCAATATTGTACGATAGGAGCTAATGGGTCTACGCAGCAAAATGGCACTCTTCGAGATAACTTGCTGTCTGCTGCACAGGCTGAAATGGCAGTATTGAAGGCTGCTGCGAAGTCAGCTTCACTGAAGCGTATCATCATCACTTCATCAGTTTATGCCCTTGATATTCTTGCCCTTGATGAAAACGTCCCACTAAAGGGTAAGTACTCTCTCTTCCAAAGATAGGGTCTTCGGATTCTATAACCTGATCAAACTGCCGAATTAGAGCAAAGGCTAATGCTCGTTGTTTAGCTACCAGTCTTGGACCCCTGCCAGAACCTCGTGTTGCCCCAGGCTCGGTTATGGAAACCTGTCTCCTGTCATATCGTCAACGACGTGCTAACTACATCAACTTCCTTATGACCCGAACACCCAGCTTCGATGCGATTCACATCTTTGTCCCTGTTGTTCTTGGACATGACTATCTAGCATACACAGCCGCTTACATGGAGCTTAGTGGCACAAACAAACATGTCGTTGATATCATTCGAGGTGTCAACAGTGCCGGTAATCTAGTGACTGGTGCGGTTCACGTGGTATGTTATATTTCTTCATCTTTTAAGACAACCTCTAATTCTGAGTGATTAGGGAGATTGTGCCAAAATTCATGTACATGCTTTGTATCCCAACATCGAGGGAAACAGAGATTACGTTGCCAATACCTGCTACGTTGACTGGTGCCACAAGAATTCCCAAGGATTTGTAAGTTGAGATCTCCCTTATTCAGCCAACAATCTGCTAGCATAATAGTTATATCTATGCTGACGTATTTGCAGAGTATTTTCGACTACGTTCTCTGGAAGCTCTTCGGCGACAAGCTGCCAGAGACTAAGCTCAAGACAGGGGGCAGCATCGGAAACTTCCCTGTTCGTTTTGACACTACGGAGACGGAGAAGATGTTCAACATCAAATGGCAAGACCTTGAGACACAGATCAAGGAGGTTGTTGTCCAATATCAGGGCTTGCTACATGCCGAAAGCATTGAGGCTGCAAGCACCGAGGTTGCAAGCACTGAAGTAGCAACCGTCGAGCCGAAGACCCCTGTGGTTGAGAAGAGACGCACTAGAAAGAGAGGATGAAGTAGCAGAGTGCGTGATTTTGAAGATGGGAGTATCTCGAATTGAAATACTTAGTTTGAGCAATGGTCATTCAAAGTGCTGCTGTGGACTTGTCCTAGAAGCTAGATACCACCGAGATTCCGGAAACACAAACTGGGATAGACTTCACAAATATGGATGGTATGCCTGACATTTCTAGTACAAAGTCTGAACTGCGTGTGAAGTAATACCCCTGCTGTGATTTGAGAAGCAGCAGAGTAGTCAACTAAAATATTTACCTTACTTTCCTAAAGTTCGACCACAGCGCGACAGCGAACCCAGACTTACAGGCATCAGCCCATATACTCCTCTGAAACAAACCCTTCCTAACACATGTGTCCTGTAGTGATCAAAAGATCTGGAGCTTAGATCCCTAGGAGGTAATTCAATTGATTACGGAGTGGAAGAAAGAGAGAAAGCAAGCAATCAAGAAAGAAGGTAACTTATATGGATGGAAGGTGAATGGGGTTTTCCGGTCGTGAAGGGTACGAGGAGGTAAAAGGGATGAGGTGAGGGGTGAGGTGCGGTGATGTTTGGTGAACGAACGAACAAACATTTCAATTTAGGCAGAGTTATGCAGCACAAAAACAATCGCGAAACAATTATCTAACCATGAACATTGAAGCAAACATTTATCTTTCGACCGCACTCACCCATGATTGCTGGGAATTGCGACGTGGACGTAATCTCGAAAAGTGTGGTGATTGACTGTGAAGTATTTGAGTAAAAATGACATGTATTTTTATAATTGCTTTTGATCAACGCTGGTGATACACTTTTCTTCACGTCAAAATTAATGTGATTTGAGTTTCAGTGGTATCTTGCGATGATTGATGCAGAACTTTAGCTTTAAATTGAGGTACATTTTGACAAATTCATTGGAATTTGAGCACTTCCATCCTTGGGAACGGAACTTGCTGCCTCTCTGCCTTAATTCTTGGAATCGATCTTCTTTCTACTTAGTCATATACTAGTGTAGATGTCAACTGCTGCATAATTCTTACTCTCTTGGTTTTACCTCCGCTCTTTTGCAGGACGCATTATATCGTGTTCAATGATAACTGTTCCCTATGCAAGACAGTGTTTCACACAGCAAGACTCGGAGCTTAGAGCTTGGTGCAGACTTTAAAAAGAGGACTAAGACTGACTACGGATTTGTATCAAAGATATAGAAAGATCGGCATACTTGTAATAGGGAGACGAATCTTCTTAGCAGTTTGCTAGCGACTCAATGAAAATTAGTCATTGCCGCCTTTCCTTCCCTTTCCTCCACCTTGATAGCAATGTTTGCCGAGCTTGTTGATACATAATTTCAGAGATATTGTGTATTTTTATATCTCTTTGGGTATTCCTTAGGTGTGCATAGTTTTTTTAATATGGGAAAGCTGGATTCGATGACAACTTATTCGTGATTGTAACTTTCTGTAATGCTTTATGAGCAGCCCTGAGATTTTTGACATGATTGGCTGATCTCGTGTGTTCGCTTGGTCTTAAAAGTGCGAGGTAAAAGACAATAGTTATTACTTGGCCAGAGAAGAAGGTGCGGGTTAGTATACCCCATGATGCGAACGACGTTGTGTTTTACAAACGGAAATTGGGCCATACAAAAAGAAAAGCAACATAGCATACGGTTAAGACTGTTGGGTGATGTTTCATCCTCGAAGAGTTCACTTTTCTTTGTTTGCAATGTCTTTGTTGAAGTTCATGTGGAGACCACATGGGCAAAACGCTGCTCACTTTGCGAATTTTGGCGCCAACAACCTACTTCGTTTCGAGCTCGTTTCTTTGAAGTTGATGGTATCATATTATCATATACTTGCCAGATTGATTTAGACGTGGTTCTTTGGGGTTTAAGATTGAGAAGTGGCTGTTGTCGTTGGGTATAAAGTTTTATGCCTCTATTTCGTCCACAAGTATTCTTCAATTTGATGACGCTTCGATTTGGGGTTTTCTTCTGTCCACAAGTGCCCTCTAGTTTGACGAGACTTTGAATTTAAACTATATACGTTAAGAAGCTGCAGTTCAAGAATCGCGTACTCAAAGTGCGTCACCTTGGTGCCTTTGATCAATATACCCCCTTTCACAAAATCAATCTCGCCCGATCAAAGCATATTCTCAGACTGATTCTCTTTGCCTCTTTGAAATTATAAGATAAATCTAGCCTCTCTTGGCCGTTCAATTTGCGCTAGAACCTGACATAACCTGACCGTCAATATGCATGATGTTGTCTTGAGATCTATTGCCCATTCCTCGCCTATAGAAACCAAATCTCGAACATACATATTTCCCCGAATCCTCAGATGAGCGGAAGTGGTCTGATCTTGATGGAATATATCAGGGGAAAACTAAAGCCTCTTCATGTAAGCAGGTGTGAAAAGGATTCTGCAGCAAGCCGAGTCTCTCCACACACTATGTCCGAGTTAATAATGTGGTTTTCCCTTCTTCCTCTGACTTGGAGAAATGTGATGATCGTCACAGGGTTTAATCCGTGCAGCCGTTCGAGACATTGTCTATTCTATCCAACTTCGGCCTCGGCTGCTCGGCTACATTATTATCAAGTTCCTCGAATAGCAGACTCGATGGTCGAGAAAAGGGTGGAGGACGCATCTGGGCTCGGTGTCACCCAAGGCTTCAATGTTCCTCCACCAGAAGATTTTCTCAACGCCACATATCCAATGAATCCATCAGGTTGGTCACATTGTTGGTAAACAATGGCATTCTCCGGGCCGAGATCTTGGCCCTCGCTTGGGCTCCCAGGATCGCTGGAAATTCCGATGACGGGATCAGCTTGATCAGCTTGATCACCAAAGCTGTGCGTACTGTCGGGTCTCAGGGTTCCACCCCACGGTCCGAGCAGGACTGAACCCATGTTATTCGCCTCCGCCATCTAGACGACGCTCAGACAACCACAAGCGATCACTTCGCAATCATCGCGAGGATGTCAGGCAGCTTCCCGATTCGCAACAAAAACGTTCGTGCTGAGACATTGATTCTCCTGCAGAGAGGCTGACCGAATCCAGTGCTTTGAGTCGCGAGTCGTGAGCAATGACAATGCAGAAGCTGATGTCGATGGCTGAAATATGAGCAGTGCTCTGAGTCGTGAGCAATGACAATGGAGAAGATGATATCGATATCGATGGCTGAAGGCTGAAGGCGGGCAGTATGAGGTCTGATCCTCAATGTGATAGAATTGGATGAGGCGGTCGACAGAGGCGCAAGATCGAAAGATGCCATTTGTTGCGAGGGGCAGGTCTGGGGACGATGTTGGCGTACGGAGTATTCACCGTAACTCATATCCCTCTGTCAGCACAAAGCGATTGTATGCCTTCGTGGAGTGGGGAAGAATAAGGTAAGGCTTTTCTCCTGTCTTTACGACGGGAGAGCAGTGACCCATCCGGCTTGTCTTGCCCTTGGGGCGTACTTTATCTTTCTTGTGGCCTGGAAAGAACCAAGTTTTACGTTCAAAATCCGGATTCTTGATGTTCATCCGCTTGATTGTTTTCATTGCATGATTGTAGTATCTGAGGGAACTGTAAAGTGTAACAGTTATTCTCATGTTCTCGTTGTAAGGTATTTCTTGCCTAGGTCTAATCCTCCATTTTCCATGGCAGTTTCTGTGTGCCAGTACTAAGGTACTGTGTCCGTCAAGATCTGTAATGTCTTTGTCTCAGTTGTTTATTGAATATCTATCTTAGGTAAGGTACGGTATGGTACTTTATCTAAGGTATGTAGCTGTTCGGACACTAGTGACCATTCAATATCTGAATCTGCTTTGCTCCGGCTTTGCCTTCCTTCCATCTTTGGAAGGAACCTCACTTCCATTTGACTAATCAAGCGTCCCGTCTCTTCTCCAAAAATCTCCAAGCACAAGCACAGCTTGTGCGGCCTTAATATTTTCTCTACATCTCCACACCTCAAATCTCCTATTTCACCTGAATTCGGTCCTTTCACACTCCTTCAATTTCCAGCTGAGGTCGTAATTCCCTACACGCCTTTCCTTCTCCCTTCTCGCTTCTCGTACCACCTGGGTAGTCAGTGAGTTTTTCAACCGTCGGCCTCTGCGAGACACCTCGTTCTACCAGAGTACGTCCTCGGAGTACACATTCTTCCCTCGAACTCTATTCGTCGACCCCAGGAAAATTTGGCAGATTACCTAGACTGCTTCGGATGTTAGTGTCAGGTACGGTGAACTCAGTATCTCAGCCAAACTCCACTTTCGATTGTCCAAGCGTAGAACAAGGAGGGGCATATATGCTGGCTCCTATATTTCCTGTCTGACACCTCCCAATCCCAGTTTCTATATCCTCGAGTCTGTTCCCAGTTTCCATCTACCGAATACGATTCGAATCATCGAGTATCCGGAATTCAGCGACTACAGGCTCTCAGTGGTTGTCGCCTCGATCACTTTGATTGTGTTGTGTGCTTGGACTAACTCACTTGTACCCGAGCGAAACCATGCACATATTTTACAGATAATATTTAACAATAACACGAAGCTATTGAAGCCCAGTTCAAGCATACACAATCAATTCCCGAGACCATCTAGTTCTCAGGGCGATCTTCCTCAACATGGACACAACGAACGCGACTTCATTCACTCAGTCGTCAACTGAGTTGACTGATTTGCAAGGTCAGATCATCTCCAGAAGTTTTGGTCCTGGCTTTGTCATACTGTCGTATTTCGTCAGTTATGTAGGATCATGGACCACATTAGAGCTTCTACATCGAAGAACTTCCATAAAGGGAGCGTATAACTGGTGCGTAGAACACATTTTTATTGGTCCTGGGATAAAATCATAGTATTGACAACATCAGGTTCCTCCTCGTTAGCTCTTCAGTAACCATGGGTGGTATTGCGGTATGGTCGATGCACTTCATTGGCAATCGAGCCATTGTTCTCGGTGGCGGTGATCCTGTGCTCCAGATTATGTACAGCCCAAGCTTTACCATTTTATCATTCTTCATTCCGGTCATTGTTGTGTTCCTTGCCTTTGTAACCGTTGGTGCAGCAAGCAACAGTCTCAGCCTTATTCGACTCAGCCTGGGTGGTACACTTGCTGGGTTCGGAATCTGCGGAATGCACTATCTAGGACAGGCCGGTATTTCGAACTATGATTGCACCTACAGTACATTATGCGTCGTGGGAGCCGCAGTAATTGCTGTCCTGGCTAGTGTTGGAGCACTCGTCACATTTTTTATCCATCGCAACTCTTGGAAAACCAGATGGTGGAAGAGAGCTGCTTGTGCGATAATTCTTGCGAGTGCTGTCTCGGGAATGCACTGGGTCGCCTCTGTAGGTACTGTATATCGACTCCGAAAAGTGGATCCCAAATTATCTTCTATTTTGTCTCGGAGCTCGACAGTGGTTATTGTATTAATATTGGTGAGTGAATCCCAAATTCCTTATGTGGATTGATATTCTAACATAAATAGTCCGTGGTTGCATGCTCCATCCTTCTCCTGTTCATGTTCCTTGCCCAGAGAAGACTTGTTCTACTTGCAAGACGAGCTCAGCAGGTTGTACTTGCAGTTGCGGTCTTCGATCTAGATGGGAAAATTCTCGTCTCGGCGGAAGGTCTTCTACCCACACGGAAAATTACTAATACTTGGCTTGAACAGGCATGTGTTTAATCTTAACTTAATCCTTCGATTGCTAACTTGGCTAGTCTCTAAATGATGTATTCAATGTATCGCACCCTGTCTTCCTCTGGATGTTCCGCACCTCGCGACACTGGCTTGGTATTGCTCATTTAATTCCCTCGATGAGAAGCCACATCAATCAGATCGGACTAAGGGGACTGTTGGGATCGAAAGACGAACATCTTCTTAATGATGATGGCGAGCCTATCGAAAACTATACGCTGGTATTTCGTGAGCTCTTTTGTGTCGCAGCAGCAGACCTAGCAGCCAGTCTTCATCAGCCAATTGAGAAGATTGGCGTTCTCTTTGATGAGTTGATGAGCACCGGGACAGGGGCCGAAGAGAAAGCTCAGAACACTAAGCGAGCTCGTGCCACGAGGGGAAAAAGCGTTGCAACTACAGTTTCAGGAGAGGACCTGGAAATGGACTCTTACGGAATATCTGGAAAGGGCCAATTGCTTTTTCTGGTGCAAAAAGTTGGACGTCGTGAAGCTGAGAGTTTCCAAGCTGCTGGCTATCGTTTTGCCAGCATCCCACAGGTGGTTTCGATCTTGTCATCTAGCCTTCAAGTCAAGCCTAGTCCACTCACTCGCCGTCTCAATGTTATGCAAGAATATGTCAACGAACCGCACATGCTTGATCCGGGTGTTCATATAGCTCTTTTTGCTATCCGGGCATCTCTAGGTGCAGGACGTCATGGTTTTGACCTTTTGGCTCGCAAGGATGCTAAAAATCAGCTCCCAACCATGCAGTTGAGCACGGAACCCCTGGAGGACTGGCAATGGGATTATATCAAGACCATGGACACATTTCCTTTGGGCGTATGCATGAAAGCTATTAACAAAGCTACCAAAGCCAGCAACCCATCAAAGAAAGAACAAACATTTGCGAAGCTCCTTCTCGTTACACTCGAGACACTCAAAGCGGAAATTGAAGATCCCTTTGTCAACGATGCTCTTCTGATAGGCAGACCTATCGATGCACCGTGTCGTACAGAGAAACCTGGCTCTCCTCCCAATAGAGCTCAATTAATGTGTTTCACTGTCATCGTGCCAATTCATGGCCGCGCACCTGGCAAGAAACTATTGTTCGAGCCGTTGAGCTTCTTCAATATGCAGCAACATGTCTATTCAAAATCACCAGATCATGAAGCCTTCGCCCGAAAAACTCATCGAGAGTTCAAGGCCCTACTTAACCTTGAGAAAAACGGCGGCGTTTCTGAGGGCGGTAGCTTCCCTGCCATTTATAGCATGTCCCCTTACAACGCGAGCTTTCCCCACAGCAGATCCGGTGACGCTGCAGACACCACGAACAAGATATCTAAGGTCAGATTTTGGGATCGCTTCTCTCCCAATTCAAGTCCATCAGTAGCCCAGACCGCTGCTATGGCCAATACCGATGGAGATATGTTCAGTCCTCAAACACAAGACGAATCAAGTAATGGAGGTCTCCTGGTGCCAACTAGTACGGTAAAGGTCAGGGAGCCGAAACCACAAATATCAGCGGAGGAGGAAGAGAAGGATCAGAAGACCTTCATCGATGAGTTGTTCTTCCTCACCATACAAAAGAAAGGGGCTGTTCGATGAGGTAGTTTGTACAGTGTTGTACAGGAGTCTGAAAAAGGCTGCCCCTTTATGCAAGATACCCATGTGGATGGTTCACGATTGAGCCGAGGATTTGGAGTTGGTGGCTATCATTTTGGTTGGCGTTGCATTGGGGTGATGGGTAATGGGTAATGGTAGTTAGCAATTTCCACAAAGAAGTGGTGCTGTTGTTAGAAAATTGCTTAAATTGCTGTAGCTATAGAGATATGAACTACTTGCTTCTATACCTACCTTTGGCCAAGATTTAATAACTGCTTGCACCCAAATGAGTAAGTGTTGTGAACTATTGTTCCCGTCCTCAACCAAAGAAGGCGAATCTGATCAGCACCTTCCTCTGGTAATTATGGCTGCTCGATGTTTGTCGTCTCTTCTGTCATGAGAGCTGCAACCCTTAGGATTCACATCTTGCTTTCTCAAATCTATATAGTTTAGCATTGCTTACAAATCATACCCTTTTGTCATAATATAGACCTCAAATACCTCACCAGCCACTTTCTCTCGTCCATCCAACCCCAAGGCAACACCGAGAACAGCATGTCTTTGCCGACATCTACTTATCTAAGCTATGCTTCTAATTCTGGGTTTGATCCTGGATCTACAAGACAAACGAGTCCATGCCAAAGATCCCAGACCAAGGGCGTAGTCGACAAAACAAGTGTGATGAAAGAGAATATCAGATAATCAGAGCATCGGGCATGGGTTTTCGGAGGACGACGAAATGGATCACCTACCTTTACGAACGAAGCGCGAGTCTAAATTACCGAACGCGGAATTGAAAGAGATTACTAAGGGAGGAAAAGGTAACGATGATGGTATAACTGCAGATGAGATTTTTGATGCGTCGAAGGAGGTCAAGCCTAAGTCTGGATCTGAATCTGACCCTGGGAGCAAGGATATCGACAAATTTGGAGCCATTTATGAGTCTCCAGATAAGCGAGTCGTGGCTAGGTCGTTCACGATGGCGCGGTCGAAATCCGTGCCTAGAAGGGAGATCTGCAATAACTCGGAGTATCCCTTGGTGAGGGAGGGCTTCGTTCATTTCAAAGGTGTATATCATCATAGTGATCCTGGATTCAATTCAGATGCTTGGATATATATTCATTCGTGGAGACAAGGACGGGAACTTCTCGCTCAAATGTTGCAACTCCTGCTGGCGTCTTGATAGAGCCGAAAAGTGAAACTGCCTTCATCGTTACGTCAAAAATGATCGTCTCAGCCACGTCACCGGTGTCTTCTGCCGTCGGATTTAGACGACCCTTGTCCATACAGCATATCCTCTTGAATACCTTCATGGGCCACATCGGTATTCCGCCGGACTGGATACGGTATAACGACACTGCTCTTGATGAATTCCTTGGTGTAGGTGCTAGTGGGCTGGCCAGGTCAGTTTGTTTGCTTTCTGCTCCAGATACATGAGGTTTTTGGAAGTGAGAGTGATTGACTGGACGTGTTTTGTGGTAGTAATGATGTCTCGCTCTTCTTGTGGTTGCATGGCGGGTTAGCGGTCTTGGAGTTTTCGAAGCAGGTTAGAGAACGAGTTGGCATTTGGGAAGGAGAGAAACGCAACGTCCTCGCTGTTTTAAGTCATAGTGTCGGACGGGGTATGAGGATATTAGGAAACAGAAGAAGAGTGAAGTGTTAGAGTACCTGGGTAGACAGGTGGCTGTAATGTTTTCAGTAGTTTGGCATGATGAATGGCGGAGGCTGGTAAGCGAATATAGTTTATTATTACATTGATTTCAAGTCTCACTAGTGACGGCTTGCCTGGAGAATTTGACGTTGTTGTCCTGTTGAGAGCCGAAGTGATTTTATCACCGAGCAATAATACAATATGGAAAAAAGAAGGCTACTTGAAGGAACGGGAGATGAGAGACTCGTCAGTGACTGAGCTGATTTGAGCTGAATAACTAATTCCGGGATGAAAGGACGATTATTATGCAAGTGAGAGTATCGACTTTGCATGAAGCGAGGTCACTCAATGTCTTGGCAGTATTCGCTAAGCGAGATGCTTGCAGTCTGGTACTCTTCTGCTCTACGACACACTTCATAATATCCATCTATACCACCCGATCTGTTGCGCTCAAATGAATCGCGTGTGGGTTCTAGTGACGGATAAGAGATTGGATATATGCATATGATCTTGATGATAGGGTTTAGTGATTTTTGCTAGTAGAGAGATTGAAGTGTCTTCAGATGAGTAAGTTCATGTATACTTTGCCGAAGTATCAGTCGGAGATGTGATAAAGTGGTATTGGTAGAGGCAGAGGCCGTGTGTGTGTCATTGGGACAGAGATAAAAAATGGCTGTGTATGCTTCGTGATGATATGGTATCTTAGCAGATCTACACTTCCTTCCAGGCACTTTTCATGTACATGCATGTTGCGAAACGACTGGTCTCATCACACAGTGAGTTATTGACCATCCTTCCACACTTAATGATATCATCATCTTCTTCCTCCTCATATTGCGAGTGCTTACTACCATGACCTCGCAGTTTTGAGTATTCATCTGCTTCTTCGAGCCCATATCGTGAGATATGTCTTCTCATCTTGGCTCAATGTGAAGGGAGTTCTCTCATGTACAACTACCATGGGTAGAACGACTCATGACATTCACTCGTTCTTTGCTTCGTCTTCGCTCGTCAATCATCTTCGTAGAGTCCCTCCGCTAAGATCCACTCCTTTACACCATTCGTTACTAATTTACCCAACATCCCCTCCTCACCCTTCTTCACAGCCTCTCGCACCTTCGTGCTACTCACCACTTCTTCATTCCCGGACACAGCACTACTCTGATCCATCTCAATCCTCCCCTCGGTAACCCACTCACTCCTCCCACCTTCCTCATCCCTCTCCCCATTCCTCAAAGCATCAACATAAGCATCCTGCTCTCGCTTGCCGTCCCAACTTGCGCCAGGACGATACGTCACGAGTAGCCGATGTGAGGTGAGGAAAGGAGCGAGAGACGAGAGTGTCGGCGGATCGTAGTACCGTGGAGTCAGAATGCGAATCAGTGTATCGTAGCCTACAAGGTGTGTTTGTGGGATATCGGTGGGATAAGAAGGGGATGAGGCGATGGAGAGCGCTTTTTGGGCGAATAATGCGTGGGTGGTAAGTGCAATGTCGATGGAGACCAGCTTATCATCTTCGCTTGCCTCTTGGCTCTTGAAATCAGACTTCAAGGAAGATAGCAAGTCCTGTGCCATAATCTCCATCATTACAAGCCTCTGTTCGAACGAGGCTGGTTTCGGTGCTTTGTCTGCATTTTGCGTTGATAGTAATAATATCAGCCTTTTTGGACTCCGTATCGATGCATGTGTGTCATTCTTCAATGCAGATAATGCGATCCGTAAATGAGCGAGAGTGGGAGGATTGAAGGACGAATCGAGGATATACAGCGCTTTTGGAGGCCGGGTACCTTTTCCAACCTTCGCAGTCGCAGGCAAGGATGTCAACACCTTAAACGTCGAAGTCGAGCAACCGAATGCAGATAATGCCTGGCGATAGGTTTGCAGCTGCGTCTTCAGATGCTGCATCTGCATGGAGCTCGATGTGGAAGTTCGTGCAGGGGAATCGGGGATTGTTGACATGGTTGGGCGCGATCGAGTGACACGACAGTGTTTCTTCAGCTGCAGCTCAGCGAAAGAGCGAGTCAAACGAGAGGTATGAGCTGATTTGTTTGTATGAATCTGGCGATCTTGGATCTTATGCTGTGCTCTCGTGAAGCCCAATGATGATGGTGGGGTTAATTGAGTCGGGAATGTCTCGGGTGGTTTGATCATGCTGCAGAATGCAAGGCTGACAGACATTTCGAGTGGTGGTGACGCCATTGAAACGCTGTTGGGGGTTGTACAGGAGCGACGACGACCTCAAGATGATAACCATTCTTCCTTTTCATTAGAAGAACTATCTTCGCGAATATGGTTGTTGTTGAGAATTGGTTACCTCCCACGAGGGACCACTGGGAATTCGTCGTCACTTTATTCACCTTCTTTCCGGTGGTATGTTTACAATTCAACAAAAAGATGCGGAAAAAGCTAACAATCTTCAGGTTACCCTTTTACAATGGTCCATCTCATGGTATGGAGCGGGCAAGACATCTGCGACTAGCAGACTGAATATTCCGGGCAAGGTAGCGTGGTTGACGATGGAAGTCCCCGGGTTCATGACAGTGCTCTACGTGATGAACACCATCACCGTTGACGGCTTCTTCGGACTACCATGGGAGAACCAAGTCATGGGTGGGATATTCGTACGTTATTGTCCCCAACCAGCTCATTAAAACCATAAAACACACACTGACACCGTAAGAATAGACAATTCACTACCTCTACCGCGCAATCCTATACCCGCTCCTCGCACCCTCCATGTCACCCATCCACCCCATCGTCTGGATCTGCGCCGTGATCTTCCAACTCCTCAATGGCCTCTCGATAGGCGGCTATCTAGGTGGATACGGTCCAACCACGCGCGCAGACTGGCTGGTACACGGAAAGAACTTCAAGGTCGGCGGACGCATGGAGTTCGGGCTCATGGTGTGGGCACTCGGCTTCATCGGAAACATGTGGCACGACGAGGAGCTGCGCGAGATTCGGCGTGCATCGGCGCGGAACCAGCAGCAGAGAGCGGTGGAGGCGGATGCCAAGGGTAAATCGAAGGTGAGTGTCGATAAGGTGTACATGGTGCCGCAGAATGGGTTCTTCAATTATGTGCTGTATCCGCATTATTTCTTCGAGTGGATCGAGTGGGCGGGCTTTTGGTGTATGGGCGGCTTGAGCTGTGTGCCTGCGAGGAACTTCTTGTTTGCGGAGATTTCGACCATGTTGCCTAGAGCGGTGGCTGGAAAGAAGTGGTATATTGAGCGTTTTGGCAAGGAGAGGATTGGGAATAGGAGGGCGATCATTCCTGGTATCATCTAAGTGTGTTGACAAAAGTGGGAGCTGATATCAAATAATATTAATGGTTGAATCAGGGCAGGCAGAAGTAGTGATCAGTTACAATAGGGCTAATCACTTGAAAGTGATGCACTGGAAAGAATAATTCAAATCAATTGCAGCGTTCATTAGCCTGCATGATACACATCTCATCAGTGCTCAAAATCAAAAATCCACCGTCTAGATCCGCGCCAACAAACTCCTGCTTATCCCCAACCATCCAAACATTACCGAGTCCTTCGTCATCAGCATAAAAGCATAAAGCATGTCACCGTGTTCAGACATCTCTCATGATTCACCTCACCCATCAACCACATATCAATCTCTAGAGTGCATGCTTCTTGTCCTCCTCGCCTCGCGTCTATGCATGATCTCCGCTTTCTTCTCCTCATTCCTCGTAGGATCATTTGCCGGATCACCATCTTGACCTGGGTTTGCCATCTCGTACTCGAGCATCTTGATGAACTTGTAGAAGAAGACTGCTATGAACGTTCCAATGACTGGTCCAACCCCTAAATATCATGTTAGTACGCTATCCTGGAAACCACGAGACGAATGCAGAGGAGACTTACAATATATCCAGTGATCTGCATCAAAGGTTGCAGTGACGACACAAGGTCCAAAGCTGCGAGCAGGGTTAAGCGAGCCGCCAGTATAGTAAACGCCAACCATTTCAGCAATGAAGAGAGCGAGTCCGATGCCCACTGGTGCAATGAAAGTAGCCTTGTGCTTCTCCTTTGCCAACATGAAGATTGTGAAGACCAATTCAGCAGTCAAGAATGCCTCGATGAACACACCCTGGACTTTACTCGTTCCTCCTGCAAGGGTAGTACGGACATTGAATTGCGTGGGAAAGAGTCCTATTACCATGCCACTGGCAGCAATGGACCCAGAAATCTGGGCAGCGAACAGACACATCGCTCGAACTGGAGGGATGGCGCCGACCATGACCATACCGAGCGTGACGGCGGGGTTGAAGAGACCACCTGAAATTCGGAAGAAGATCCAAACGTTGACCATGAGCGAGAAGCCAAAGATGACAGAGATGTAAAGATAAACGGCGATGTTGAAACCAGTCGCTCCTCCAGAGGTGGTGTTAGAGGTTGATGACGAATCTGAAGAAGCTGTAGATTGGATGTTTGCTACTTGTGTACCGGCAAAGGCAAAGAAGAGAAACATGGTCGTGCCGACGAATTCGCCAATCGTGGCCACAAAGTCTGAATTATGTTAGTAAAGGGCTACTTCTAGGGGGAAAGGTAGTTGAACATACGATTCTTAACATCACTATTCATCCACTGCGTCCAGGGCAGTCTCATGACCTCGGCTCTCTCAGCAGCCGTAAGGTTCTTGAAGTCCAAAGACCTGTCTCTCGACCTATGTGCATCATAGTTATACCCATCAATGCTCTCCTCATCAGCAACCCTCTTCCTATCCTCAGACGTCCACTCCCCTCTCTCCAAATCCCTCTCTCGGTCGCCCTTTGTTTCTTCAAAGTATGGTTTCGATGCCGACCCCGGCACACGATCCCATGCATCCACGTTGCGATATGTACGTGGCGGCCGAGACTTCTCGTATGAATCGGGATGGTAATCCTCTCTACGCGAGGCACCACGCTCTTCATCCCTGTAGTACCCGTCATCTCGGGATCGCAATGCGCGTCTAGAGTCAACCTCAGAAAAGCTGGGACGCTCGCGATCATACGCGCCGGAAGAGTGGCTTCGCACTGCGCTACCCGAGGCAGGCTGATTGCTTGGACGACGACGCAGACCAGCATTGCCTCTGATGTTCTCGGGCTCAGGGGGAGGAAAGCTTTGGAAATCCAGAGGTGTGCGTTCGGGCGAATAGGCGATGCGAGCGGGGTGGTAGGCTGGCATTGGGGAGGATGGAGCGATGGGTGAGGCCGGACGCTTGATCAACTCGCTGTCGTGGGTTTTACCGCCATAATGGAGCGGCAGCTCGCTGGGCTCGCCAGGCATGATGACTACAAATGCTGGGAGGAGAACGGGTGGTGGAATAAAAGTCTGAGAAGGGCGACGTCTCAGTGCGTTCTCTGAGTTGTTATTATACAACCCTATCTTGGGAGTTCTTGAATGATGTATTTGTACAGCTGTGTCTTGGTGCAAATTGGAAACTTGATGAGGAAAGAGAAGAAACCATGGGATTTGGCAACAGCTAATATATCCGTTTCAAAGAAGAGCATAAATTTTTCGAATCCGTCATCTCAAGAAAGAGATTTCCCGGACCAAGTTGTCCCCCCATGTCCCATTCATCCAACTTTCACCTCAAGCCACCGCCATTTCAAGATATCCCGACGACCAGGACTAACATGCTTGAGATATGGGAGGCATTATGCCTTCCAAAGTCAAAACCACAGCTAAAAGAGCAGTCCAGAGGCTGGGAAGTGGAGATGTAGTCCAACCATTCCATGGGAACAGCCTCACGAATATTCATGCACGTCAACGTGTTCCCTGGGTCTCCGATGTTCGAGCCATCTGGAATCTACCCGCGCTATGGGAGATCTCTGCACAAGACGGCACAGACATTGAGGCAGGAGGAATTGTACTCTCCTGACGTCATATGAAATATAGAATGGGATGAGACGATATGCGATCTCGCCAGGGAAGAGTGAAACTGCTGGAAGAGAAGTTAAAAAATAGGGGTATAAGGGGACGAAGATATAGCATCGCGTCTAGGATGAACCTCGCTGTCGCTTAAGCGAGATTTCGTGGCAGTACGTCTCCTGACCGTTATGTGGGCTTCCCACCAACCTCTTTGCGACAAACACCTGGGATGACATATCTTGAAATGGGAAAAGGTTGGAGAAGATCTCGGGAGAAGAACGGTGGGCGTTGAGTTTGCCCACAGAACGCGATGGCTGGTTCTTCACCGGCTTGCAAGCTGTTGCGGAGTGGGATTGTTCGCGATAAACATGATGGGATAGTCCCCGCGACGTGTTTGATAACAAGAGATGCTTGGATGACTGCCTTGGTTATTGAGCAATGCGTGTTTCAAGGTTTGATAGAAGAGAGCGCGAGTCCGCACTTGTGGACATGTCATTTCATCTGAAGTGGTGGCATTTGCAACTGACAAGCAAAAGGAGAGATGAGATGAGATGAGATGAGATGAGATGCGATGCGATGAGGAGAGGTGAGATGAAATGTGGTCTGAAAAGTCAAGACGAAACTTCAAACAACACGGACACCAACCAGATTCCGTCACCTCAGAGTAGGACCTCACACGTGACCAATTAGACCAAAAATAGATTCTCTTGTCCAGAGGCAGATACGTACTCTATATCGTCATCATCTTCTCGAATCCCAAAAAGCACACATCTGGGGAATATATTTATTTCTTTATCCAACCAAGATCCTCATATCTGTATACCCTTCAAGGCGATGTTCCCAAACCCAATACAATCCATCGATCGTCCCGTCCCTCCCCAGACGATTCTCTCCAGCTCCCATACCCCCCGTCACCTCTATCCAAAATAAGAAAAACTGGGAACATAACAAATCATATACAGGACCTGAATACCAGTCGTCTTAGGATCTACATATCAAATCAAAGCATCAGCCACCACCAGAATGCCATTATCGGCCTGGGTATGATCGATCTCTGTGCTCCGTGCACATACTGTAAGGTATACCAGATGACTTGAAACTTCAAGGGCTGTACCTGGACCGTATATCAGAGTGCAAATAAAAGGAAGATCATACTAATACAAACCAAGGCATTTGCAATCTCTGCATCACCCAACAACGTGACAAATCATCCTGATGATCCAAGGTAAAGAAAGCCTCAGAGCATTCAGCAAACCTCATAGTAAACGCGATGCGCCAACAACCCGCACCCCAAAAATCTTGAGCGAGCCTCCCCTCCCACCACAAACAACAACAAAAACACCTCAAAAGTAAATATCCCAAAAGATTTAAAACAGCAAAACTCAAGGCCCGGTAGGGCCTATAGAAAACCCCTCGCTGGGGGGTTTTTAAAGTTGAAGGAGCTTGTGAATCAGCAGATCGAATGAATTGAGTTGAATTGGTGACCAGTCGAAATTTATACCTGCTCCTCTCCACCTACACCAGTTTGACCTGACCTTGAGACATCGCTCTCGGCGCCTTCTGGGTGACAGCAATTGTGGTACTTGGTTATATATAGGTCAGACGTGAGTTTAGCGACTTGGTCTGGGACATTGTGTTTATTTCCCTTATGCTTCAAGGACATCATTCATCTTCATATTTAGATAGCTTGAAGTCAACAATAGTTAAAATCATATTCCATAGAATAAATAGGTAGATCGATCTTGTCACTACTCTTCACAGTTTGTTACTTTCTAGTCTCTTTTGACAAGTACTCATTTTCTGAGAAGTGTAACGTGTATTTGTTCGTGAATAGACAATGTGAATCTCAAAAGTTCCAAGTAAACAAATCAACGTCACCAACGACTAGATTCTCTCGGCAACCCCTTCAACACATTAATTTTATTCCTTCACTTCACTTCACTTCCATTCCCTTCCCTTAACAGACACAACCACTACCTCACAGGTACCATCACACCTCATATATCACACAGCGCCCCTCATCCATCCATCCATTCATTCATCCATCCATTCATTCATCCATCCATTCATTCATCCATCCATTCATTCATCCATTCATTCATTCATCCATCCATCCATTCATTCATTCAATCCTACACAAAGCAAACCTCCCACCACAGCAGAAGAACGCTTCAAATAATCATAATACTCCACATCTACTTCCCCTTACACCACTGACTGTAGCACAATAACAACAAGCGACAAGCAATAAACTAGGAACAATACATACCTTGTACACAACAGAAACTCCTTAACAATATATAAGCTGTCAAACTCCATAAAAACAACCCCAAGAGCACAGAACACCCACTTCTAATTGTAATCGTAAGCGTAATATTAATTCTAATCCTGATCATAACCATAACCTCAATCTTATCTTCAACTCCAACTCCAACTCCTAAGCATAGGTAATAACACTTCCCTCCAGACGCCTTCACCCAAACGTTATACTACAAACCAATCCCCAAATCAATACACAGACCAATACTCCCACTCCAACCCCCACATCGACTACCACTCCAACTCCGCCTTAAAACTCCCCTTTAACCCCGATGAGCCAGCCCTCCTAACTCCTATACCGAATCTCCAAACCTAAACAGTCATACAGCCAAGAAAAACATACATAAACACACAACACAACCAGACTCTCCAAACTCCCAAGTCAGCATCATCACCGCCACCATCACAAGTCTCTCATTCCCTTCCATCCCCTCTCTCACTACCACTACCACAACCACCACCACCAAAAGCAACCTCAACAGCCCTCAACAAGCCCATCCTCTCCTCCTCCTCTTTCCTCCTCAACTCCCCCAACAACGCCTCTTCACTCCCGAACCCCTTACTCAACAGCAAAGTCCCCAAACTCCTCTTTGTCTCCTCATTTTCATTTCCATCACCATACACTCCACCTCCTGTACCTCCCCCGCTTCCTGCATTTCCCCTCACACACCCACCACTACCAACGACAAACCCACCCACATCACCGAGTTTATAACCATACCCCTCCCAATCCTCACCACTCCACGTCCTGCGATAGCTGCTACTTCTATCCCTTCTTCTACCCAAACCCAAACTCTCTTCCCCCTTCCTCTTACCACCAAACCCCCTCCCATCAGCCGGAACCCCCAATAGCAACTCCTCTAACACATCCGTCCTCAAGTCAAAATCGAAGCCCAAATTCGCACCGGATCCCAGATTCAACGTTCCACCAGGCGTCCCCACCGGACTTGCAAACGTACTCTTGGTAATCATCACACAATCGCGATAATACTCCGGATCCGAGATGCCCAGATGCGACGGGCGTCGCGACTCCCTCTCGTCAGAAGAGCTCATCACCATCTCATCCTCCCAATCGCTCGCGCCGGCGCTGTTAACTCCACTACCGACCACACTCCCCTTCCACATATCGAGAGCAGTCGCAGTTCCACTCCCACTTTCCTCGGATCTCTCGATTCCCTTGCCCTTCTCCATACCATCACCCAAATCCCCATCTCGCCTCCTACTCATCACCGCATCGCCTCCAAAGCCCCCAAGCAATCTCGCAATCTCATCCAGCTCCTCTTCCTTCTTCACCGTCTCCTTGAACACTTCTTTCTTAACCTCCAATTTCTTCATCTCCTCACCACCAACCATCGTAACCGGCAGAATCTCCAGCTCCGGATATTCCAGCTCGCAACTGACCGTCAAACTGCCCCTCCGTCCACTCGTCTGACTCCGCTGCTCGTCCTGCGTGTCAAACTCATACAGTTCTTTCTCAACCTTCAGGATGAACCGCTCGCCCATGCCTTTCTTGCGGTGTATATCCACAACCTCTGTATGATGTCCCTCGTCATCATGGGCGAGACACCACAGAACTTCGCCGTCTGCTTTCTTGCCGAGTTTCGCGAAATCTACAATTTCAACTTTATCCTTTCGGTTGGCAGAGAGGACGCGTTCCTGCCGATCGTGAGATGAGAATCGCGCCCAAGAGGCAGGAAAGCGGAAGTCAGGAGCCGTAGGCTTGATCTTCTTGACGATATTTCTTGATTTCGTTTTCGCTTTCGCAGCCGTGGCTTCCATCTCCATCTCCCAAGAATCCATGACGAGCTCCTTGACAGCTAAACGCTCTTGAAGTTGCTGCTCATACTGCTCGGCTGCACTCAACTCACCTTTTTTCTTCTTCCCGAATATGCCAAATCCCTTTTTGCTGCCACCACCAGCAACACTTTTCTTCCTGCCAAACATGCCTTTTTTCTCCTCCTTGTCAGTCTCTTTGCCTTTTCCTTTCAAGCCACCACCCCAAAACGCTTCAGCTTCATCAAAAACCCCAGGACTTTTGATGTTTGGAGATTTAAGTAACTCGCTAGGCTCGAAGTTCGGGATAGGAGTCATCAGCAGATCAGCTCTGTCGACGGTGCCATCAGTATTGCCATCGTAGCTGCGACGTGCAAGTCTGGCCAGCCTGGCGAGGACAGATGGCTTCCGAGCTGGTAGAGCTGACTTGTCGAATTCTTCGCGGAATTTGCTGGACACTGGCGTGCTGACTACCCGTCGCTCGGCGAAGCGAGAGTGGAGATTGCTAAGCTCTTCCTCACGTACACGGAAGGACGACGTCTCTGATGGCAAACCAGAGGCATCCTCATTTGGAATCACGCGAGGTGATAAGCCCGTGATATCAAGAGGATCGGTAGTTTTATCATTTGGTGTTGATGTCGCTGACAGAATGGTGGTTAAGACTGGAAGGTCGCCTGATGTTCTGTTTTCTTCAACTTGTATTTGTGCTTCAACATCCTTTTCTCCATCTGATGATAGTCAGTGACCTTCAAACAGCCAAGAATGGGGAAAATACCATCACTAATGATTGAAGCAGTAGCTCTACTCTTTTTCCTAGTCCTGGGCAAATAAGAAAACAACTTGAACCGAAAATTCTCCACTGGCAAGGGGATGACAGCAGCAGCAGATTTGGATCGGAAAGGTGAAACGTCTAACCTGATCTCACTCCAGATTTTCAGACTTCCATCAATAGAGGCTACCAATTCTTCGGCATGCCGTATACGACGTGCTTGGTCGATGGACACCTTTGAGCTTGAGTCTCCGCGTTGATGAGATCCCCAACTTGACAGCTGTGGGGAAGATATTGAGCTCTTGACTCTCTTCGATGCAAGTTTTGCCGAGATATCCATTTCGTGAAGATGAGGCACTGTATCTCCTCCGCCATCTACGCCTCCAAAATCCATGTTGCTACAGCAAGTTTGAAGATGTGGTTGGGTGTCATCTAGGTTTTGATCTGATTTCGAGTATCTTTTCATACCAGCCGGGTATCGATTTAAGAGTTGTGGGCGTGCGTGGATCTCAGTGATCAAAGAAGCCTTTGTGTTGTGATCAGTAATAGGGGTAACCGTACTCGAATTTGTATGACTGAGCTTTCGGAGTCCTTCGCTACGATGATCCGATGCAAAGGATTCCCTCCATGGTGACTTCATGTTGTCAAGATCTGCGCTACTTGGGAGTCTGGATGCCGAGACGATTGGGCCAGACGTTATATCCAACGCCGAGCTTACCTTTCTTGAAGGGATATAGACCTTTGATTCCAACTCGTTGATATCAAGTGCTGATAGAATTGGAGAAAGACGATGCCTTTCGTTTCTTTCGCTCGAATCGATGAGGGTCGTACTCATGTCGATGGAGTCAGATATTGTTTCTGGAGAATTAAGTGCAAGCGAGTTTTTTCCTACACTGCAGAATAGAAATGTCAACATGGGAAGTAATGATTTTGATTTTGACAGAATCCATACCTGATCATTGAATCCATTCGAGCATGAAACAACTTTTGGTTATTCACCTTTGACGGCGACAATTCAGCCAGTGGTATAAAATCCGCTGGTAACTTTGGAAGAGCATCAGGCACCTGACCATCAGCATTTGTCCCAAGAAGCTCGGATAAAGATTTCGCGTCGTCATCGTAAATACTCTCATTGCTCAACTCCTCTTGAATTCTCCGTTCCCTGATCCTTCTCAGCTCAGCTCTACGCTCCACCTCTTCGTCCGAAACACCAATGCTCGATCTCGAGTGTCGTTTAGCCAGTGCCGAATCAATCGAAAGATGTTTCCTCAATTTCTCGGTAACAGCCTGCAGAGTATTGGAGCTTCTCTTCGGTCTGATCTCATCGATATCTAAGTCTGACTCAGAAAACTCTCTATCTAGGTCTTCATGGTCGTGACCGCGAATCTTGTGCAATTTAATGCCTCGGATCTTGGCATCAGCTCGAACCTCTTCTTCGAAGATGGCTTGGAGTTCGTGAACGTCGGCACTCGTCCATGAGCGTCCATGTTCAGGTGGGCTGTCCTTGAGTGCAGCGACTCCAGCTGATGACGCTGGTCGTGGTGCGAGACCCTCTGGAGATGGGGGTTCGCGAGAGGTGCAGCAATTCGCTGTAGCTTTGATGCTGGAGGGAGGCATTTAGGAAGAATACCAAATATGAAGAGCGAAGGGACTGGGTTGAGCTTGTGCAAAATCACATTGGGAAGAAGTACGTTTAATAGCAGCGTATTGGAAATCAAGGACAAGGACAAAGTGCTGTTAAGAAAAGACATCCTTTCTAGAGTCGAGAGGAGGACGTTCTTTCTTTGGGAATACATCATGCATGGTTGGGAAAGTACCACCGAGGATGACTTTCGAGGACAAGCGATGAGAAAAAGATGAAGGGACCGTGATAGCAAGAGACTTGAAAATTAACATATAGATTATCCTCGACGAGAGCTCCTATTTATTGTTGTCTTGATGAAGGTGATGTTAAACGATGTCGCCGACACACAGATTCGCTTAACCCCCTTTAATCACCATCCGAGAAGCACCATCATAACTTAAACAGGTCCGCTCTTTTCTCTTCTAATAGCAAAGACGGAAAATGAAAAACAGTTGCAGCAGTTATGCTTTGAATTGAGAACCTCAGTAGAATTCACGATAAGCGTGAAAAAATCCCAGAGAAAGCCATACAGCATCGCCATGAAGAATCCTCATTTGTTCCATGAACAAATGGCTCTGAGCAGCACCTGTATTGTAGTGTGACACACCACAGAAGCTTGAGATGGCATGTCGTGGCCCCATCCAAAACGAATTCCATGCATATCCACATCACACAACAGAGTTCATGAAAAATATCATAGGTGAAGTGGAACTACAACAACACTTCCTCGCAGCCGAAGAAGTGCCTTGCCTAGAAAATTTTGGATGAATCTCGAATCCACAGATGCATCAGACCAAACAAGGACGGCATAAACTTTCGATACGCCATGAGGCATTCTAGAATTCGCTTTCCCTCGGCTTCCATTGCGTCTGCACCAAAACTCTGACGACGGAGTAGGAACTTCACGATAGTTCGGAGATGGACCGACGTCGGGTAAAAAGGAGAGAGCAAGACGAAAATTTTCGTTTCGTGGTCCCCAAGGCACCAAGACTACCCGGACCACAGTAGTATCGGAAACACAAGCGCTGTGCCACGGCATCACAAACCTCATCGTGCAACACTTCAGGATGCCGTTTGGTCCATGGCCTGTATCGCGTTCCTGACAAGCAGTTAGTTCCCTTGCAAACTAGCTAGGATGCGATTGATTCTCCCGAGGAGGAAGAAAACACAACCCACGTATGTGTCATCGGTTTATCCCTTTGGCACCACTTGTCATGACAATTGACGTCGCTGTCGTTTCCTACCTTATCTTAATTGTGTGTTTTTTTTTTCTTCCGCAGGGCTTATGATCGAGTATTGTCTCCACGTGGACATATCAACCTCTTTGGATAGTCAGAAATGACAGATGCTTCAGAGCCGTTACCATTGTTTCTCATCGCCAGCCTTTCTTTGCTTTTCTGTGTCGAATACTTTCCCAATGCGTATGTCATTGATTTTGTCTTGGACAGTTACTCCTGATAGATTACTCGAATAAACAATGATACGGCGATTCCGGTTTGCCCTGATCAAGAAGGAATATTCCCCATCCCAACGTCAGGGGATTTTAGTTAGATATTTATTACCCATGTCTTTCAAAAGTCTTGCCTTCCTCTGCTTCCGGATGGCGTGCATGGATGTACGCACGCCCACCACCGAGCAGATGAGGAAATGTTCTGGAAGGTCGCCACGTCGACCTTCCATCAGTCAAGCGTGCTTCCGTTTCCCAGCACCCAAGCGCTTTTCTGACAGGCCACCCTAGCGCTTGCGGGTGGATCGGTAAATCATTGGCTGGTGTGGCTCAAATTGGGAAAATCAGCAGGTCAGCGGCGGTGAGACAGGGGATGATCAGGGAGGTTTGGCGTGATGGAAGAAGCTGGAATGCTTCTAGAAGCCATAAGCGGATTGTTCTTTGAGAGTCATCATGTCGTGCTCGGGTTTCTGCGCTTGCAGGCTTCCGATCTTGTCACTTGTGAGCATTGGATGGCGAAAATAATGCCTTGAAACGTGTGCTAGTGTCTAGTCGTGCACATGATGGAAACTGGGGCAACCTTCCATTCCTTTGCTTTGCAAACGTATGGGATCGCCGCTTTCGTACCATATCATGAAAAACACAGGTATGGCGTACACAATTGCAGCTCAACCTCGCTTAAATTCTCCATGAGCAGGCAAGGTATTGGTGGCGAGGGTGAAACTCTTATCGCGAGATACCTTACGATATTCAATATTCACGAAGCTCCATCCTCGGCGGGCGAGATAAAGAGCCAACAAACTACTTTGGTCAGCCTCGGTTTGATTACGATATCTCGTGACCTTCCTCTTGCCGTTGGTAAAAAGTGGCTTGGGCTTGTCAAACCAAGGGCGGCGGCACCACCGGCACAGAATGGAACCTTTCTTCCTTTGTTCTTTGGCGAATCAGCAAGCTGTTCTCGGTGTTATCGTTATCATGATTGTAGATGCGAGATTATGGTTATTTGGATGATGTACAAGCCAAGGGAGCCAAGTGGTTCCGAGACGTTGATGGGTTGAAGACAGCGGCAAAAGGAAACACCAAGAGAAGTCTTCATCGTTAGTTGGCTGGACTTCGTACTTGTTGTTTGATGAAGCTACAGCCAAGCCAAGTCCCAAGAGCACGGAAACGAAACGAATTGGCTTTCAAGAGCTGGAACTTTGCTGAAGATGCAGGCATCGAGCATGTGGTTCCAATCATGCGTTCAAGCAACGAAGGGAACCTCCAGTGTTATTGACAAACCCTGTGCCTGTCTCCTATAGTTGCCCAGACCCAAACAAGAGAACGGAAAGAAGCATTTGATGGTGATACAGCACGGAATGCCACGAGGACAGCCAGTCAGATTCTTGAGACATCATGCGGGGAAGATGCAAAAGATTCAATGCGATGCGCATATGCGGTCAGCGACGGGGAGTTTGGTGATCGAGCCTCCGGTCTTGTCTTTTCTTGTCTTTGGGAATTTTGGTAAGAATTTGTGGTTCGTCGTGTATGTATGAGTGAGGTATCTGCGCGGGCATATCGTAGAGATCCACATGTTGAATACTGGATGCAGCAATCTTGTACTGCATGTTCAAAGAGCGCCCTTCAGGAATGAGGGGTGAACCTCGTTGGAATACCCAGGTCGAAGTCGATCGAGATTCGATTTGCCGTGATATCCAGCGCTCTCACTCCAACCTTCAATTGTAAGAATGTGCTTAGTAGATCTGCTCTTACCAAGAGAAGAAGGTGTTCTCACACTCTATATCCTAGTACAGCAGCAGCAGCAGCAGCAGCAGTAGTAGTAGTAGTAGTAGTAGTAGTAGTAGTAGTAGTAGTAGTAGTAGTAGTAGTAGTAGTAGTAGTAGTAGTAGTAGTCGTCAAATGAGGCTTTCGATATCTCCAGATGCTCATCGGCACTTGGAAATGATCTCGAGTGGTTGCTAACGGCAGATGATCAAAGTGGGCTCATTTCGTTCGCGGAGTTAGACTGGACTACTTGCTGCACTAACAGGCACGAGACGTTCTAATCTGAAATGAAGATCTTCGAAGATAAACTTTTTGTACAGTAATATTTTTGCTCCGAACAACCCGATCGTCGTTTGTTTCGTCACCTTTGTCCAGCTAGCTTGGGATGTCATGCACTGAGGTGAAGTGTGAGCGGGGAAGCACAGTTCCAGCCATAGCCACAAGAATGATGCTGATACTAAGATGACGATAATCTGCTTGTCGGCCAAGGATACTATATCTCGTTGTTCCAGAGTGTACCTCGATTTGTGATTGTCAATATCAGTACAGTGCAATTAATCAACCATTGACAGAACCACCTGCACGGAGGATGAAGGCCATTGATGAATTGATGTGATATCAACTTCTCGGTTCTCGAAGGTCCAGAAGCCGCAATCTCTTGGCCACTTTTCCCATTTCTGAAAGCCATTCCGTATGTAACACGATCACCGGCCCCATAGCACGCGATAGGCTCCTAAAGCCGTAGAGTATGATGTCGATCACGTTTTCGATTTTCTTCTAGCTTGGAGACTAGAAGAAACTCTATGCCCCATCTTGCGACAGGAAGGCTGCTCGTGGTTGCAGTTGCTGAACATTGTAGCTAATTCTAGTATTAGCTTTTGATATATACCTACCCATTCCAGGCTTTGGGAGAGAGCCGCAAGACCACCACATCTTGTCTTCTTTTTGATTTACATTAACACAATACAATAAAGCACTAGTATCTATCTATCCCTTGGATTAGACTGATTAGGTAGCTGTAGCTTTCACCAAGGATAGACATTATTGCTATATACAGCAGTTTACTAAATAGGTCACGTACCTTAGTGGTTTTGAGTGTCTTCCGTAGATTAGCCCGCTAGTCCATATTTGGGTTAACTTACCTGCTTTAGCAATCAGCTACCTATCTTTTGCTTTCAGCAAAAAAGCATGAGGCAGTCCATCAGAGTCAGCAATCAGGCAATCAGGCAATCAACCACAATCAAGCAGCGATCGGCAATACCTTGGCAGCATCACCTTCTTGCTGTCGGGCACAGGCTTGGTGGTCTTGGGGTGGATGTCCAAGAGGTTCACGAACGTCCAAACAGCAAAAGAGGAAGCTGCAGCTCAAGTGCCAAGCAACTCTCAGGCCGCCATTGCCCCAAAGAAGGAAAGCGTGCCCCTCAACCCTTTCACGCCGCCTTGACGAATAGACCACAATTAATCAGCTCCGTTCCAGTTTTCGCAGGGAAGCAGGGAAGTTCTGTAGGGAAGGAGGGAAGGAGGGAAGGGGAAGGGAGAGGGAAGGGTCTGAACGCCTCCCTCCTTGATATCCACACGATCCACACAATCCACACAATCCACACAATCCACAGAATCCACACACCATTATCCCTTGGGGGTGACGACCATATCCCTGCCAAAGAAGGCATCCACGCCTTCCACGTTGATGCCGTGTTGAGGCAAGTCCCCACTTATCTTCATGCCGTCTTCAGATTTGTGGATCTGATTGGCTGGTGGGTGACTGGGGTTCAGATGGGGGCTCGGTTCCCATTCGTTTCTGGATTCTTGGTCCGACGCTTTTATTTTATTTTATGCAGGCTGGTGTGGAGCTAGTGCAAGTCGATGTGCTTCTCTGCTGGCTTCTGAAATGGAAGGCGTGGAAGGTTCTTTCCCGTCTCAGATCTTCGATCCGTGATTTGCTCCTTCTCTTTTGGCAGCACATTGGATTGGATTACTTGATGATATGATGGGGGTGATACGATGGGGGTGATTGATAGGTGATTGGTGGGTTCATCACTTTCAAGTCTCATTTCCTACCGTAGATTCCTACAGGTACACATAAGGTAATAAGTGATTACATAACATAATAGATCTATGAGGCTATAAGGCTATGAGGCTATGAGGTTATGGTATAAACAAACACACAGATATAACAACTACCTCATCAAAGAAATATCTTAGGTATCCAAGCCCAAAATTGCAGAAAGAAGCATACTGTCAATAACAAAATAATAATAATCCATGCCATACCATACCATACCATGCCCACACACCCAAGCCCAAGCCCAAGCCCAGCGCAAAGTGCACACACTTCCACCCAGTCTCCATCGGGCCAATCCTCTGCTATCCACAATGCACACTGCTGCACCCTTACCTTTTACCTTTTACCTCTTCCCTCTCCCCTCTCACTTCTCCACCATCCAAACGACTAACGACTTAACGACTAGGTACTTGGAGGTATTACTCCTTGTTACCTCCTAGTTCGTCCAAAAGCTAGTCGATTAAAACACACTTCCTTCTACTGTACTACCTTTTCATCTTCTAGTGCGTCTTCTAGTGTCGTTTCTGTCTCTCCTCTGCCCATCTCTCTCGCCATTGCAACACTTCTCCACTCAGCATCATACCACACCCCATCCCTTCCTATCTTTTCTCCCAGCCTGAAACTCCATACCGATCCTCCTCCTCCTCCAAACTCTTCCTTTGTCTTTCAGACAGAGACGCCTGGGAAAAGCCACTCACGAGATTACCCCAACGACGATAGGCAATACCAACGAATGCAACAAAGAATCCTAACTGCTGCCACCCGCGACAATTCAGATTTCCGTGGAACAGATTCACAATCACAATCACGATCACGACAAAGAGCCTCCTCCTCACCTCACCTCACCACACCACACCGCACCTCACTGGAACGGCTTCATCTGTCTCAAATAATCAAAACAGTCAGTCACCTGTCAGGCAACTCCAAGCTTTGTTCCAAGCCTGCACCGCCCGCACCATCCACAAATCCAAGACCAGACTACAAGCCCATACCTTTCCGGTCTCTACTACTGTTGCATCTCTCTTCCTCCTCACCCCTCACCAATTGTCTACGATTCCTCCACCATTCTCGATTTGACAGTATCGATAATCTTACCATCCTTCACACGCGAAACATCCGAAGAAGCACTGGCGATATTATTCTTATTTGTTTCTTTCTTTCTTTCTTTGAGATACCCAGGGTTCGGTGTTTGACTTCAGCCTCTCCTTGGATTTCCCCTCTTTGCCCGTCTCTTGTCTCGATAATAAAGAAAGGAATTTCGTTTCTTGCCTCCTCGTACACATAAATCTCAGCCTGGTCTGTGTTTGGAAGGTCACACCGTATTACCATTACGCCGACGTCGCAAATTGCTAGAAACACCATCATCTCTGTCGAATCATCGCCACAAGCTTGCTTGCTTGCTTGCTTGGTCTTCTGCGTTACACGTTCCCGTCGCTCGGAGACGCCAGTTCCAGAAGCATTTCTACCAACATCAAGATCTGTCGGTCCCCGCGTGCGTTGACCACAGAATCACTCGTTATTGGAAGACCAGTCTCTGTCGATTCGGATTTCACGGCTTCTCGCAGACCACGAAGTGTCGACTTTGCTTCATCTCTTTGCATATCTTCAACCACTGGGGTTTTAATCGTCGTTGCATGTGAGCAAACAACAGTGTCGACCTTGAAGAGTGGTTTCCTTGTACAAATACTTTAATCGGCTCATGTTTTCGGTGCGATAACATTCGACTACCCGGCATTCCCACCATCCCAGTACATACAGGACGCAAGGCGTGAGCTTTGACATCCGATATACTGGTTCATTGAAGAGATCCGTCTGAGGAGGAGAAGGGAGGACGCCCTCCGTCGAGTGCCCATGAAGTATCTTCGGACCGCAATGCGAAGGTCGAAAAACCGAAAGCCTCCTTCACTACACATAAAGATATCTTCAGGAGAGAACTCACCGCGCTGCTCGTCTGTGATTGACGATTGCGACGCGGACGACGAAGGCTTCATGTCTTCTGGGGAATTCCAGCCTTCGAGGCCTTTGAGTCTTGCGATACCTTCAGCCTCGGGCCCGTACTGTCCTCGACGACCTACATTACAAGAAGTACTTTCAAATTCAGCGCCACCACCATGGACATTAGGCGCATTTACTCAATACCTATCTCAAAATCACTGCTTGGAGACATTGGAGTTTACCATGGATGCAAACAGATACACTAAACACTATAGAGAGATGACGGAGAGGGATCCTCGTACACCTCTATCACCCCACTCACCTGAATCTGTGTACGTACGAATGTTATGGCAGAAATTGTTGGATGCATACATTGCTCCAAACGGACCTAGAGAAGTAAATCTGCCTTCTGCTGTTCGAGATCGTTTGCTCTCGCTCCCTGCTGCTGAAGCACCTCCCGATCCAACAGAGCTTGAACCTGCTGTGAAGATTGTCTTTGAGCTGATGGATGAGTCGGTTCTTGTGCCGTTTCTTAACTCTGTGGTTTCATCACGTGGGTCTGAATCATTTACAAGTCCGTGGACATCGAGTGAATCAATGTCAGATGTGACGATGACTGGCTCTTTAGACGAAAGGTCTCTGTCTCCTTTGAAGACTCGCTCGCATCGTGATGGTAGCCCGCCATCAGGTGCTATGGACATTCTTTCCCAATCTTATAGCGGCCCTTCACCACGACACACTCATCAATCACATCTGACCGCAGCATTTGGAAGAGGAGCTGCGCGTCTGTCGGGTCATTTGTCGGGAACCTCAATGCATTCTACAGGAGATGCTCTGGACAGCTTGACTGATGATAGCACAGAGTCAGCATCTCCATCAGGTTCTGCTTTAGATCCTATGACCCCACCCAGTACTCCACCAATGTCTCACATTGGCTTCAGCGACGCCTCGCCATCTACCAGTCCCCGAAATACTCGTTTAGATGGCAGTAGCTGGAAGAAGATGGGAGCTAAACTTGGCTGGAAAAAAAGCCGGTCCGGTCATGGATCGGGTTCCAGTACAAGCAGTTCTCGGTATCCATTGGGACGTGACACAAGTGATGAGAGTGCCAGCAACGGATTCTGAGGGCGACAGGTCACGTCGTCACCAAATGATGTTTTCCCTTCTATGCCAGCTCCAGCTATTTCTCCTACGGTACAAACAGTTGCAGGATTTTCCTCGCCCCGAGACACGCGATCGAAGTCTGTCACATCGATACATGGTGGGACCAGTCTGAAGCTTAGCGAAGGTGGGGAATCTCCTGTCCTCGAAGCTCATCCTGGTTCTCCCGTGGATATCAGCAGGCCTCGTTCGTCAATAGCTAGCTCGCTAGCTATTCAGCGTCTCTACCATGGGAATGATAAGGATGTTTCCACCAAATGTCCTCTATCGCTGGGCACGAAAGAAGAAAATATCATGAGGGATGGCGTGGCCGCAAAAGCGTGCCTGCTGGTTGAGCCGAAAACGGACCAGCATGACCATGAGGTTAAGAGTTCGAGGAAGAGAAGTTACGGAAGCCATCCATTTTATATTCCTGCCAAGGTACCCGAACAGGAAGAAGTCCACGATTTCCATCCGCCAGGAACCGACAAATCGTCTGTCGAAACAGCGGTGGAGAACTCGGATATGGATTTTGAGTTCGAGGAGGACAATGGAGTGTGGATTTCTGCTCACCCGGTGTACGGATCGAGAACGAGCCTTGCGACTACTACTACGACTGCTAGCCATTATGTTGATGACAAAAATCACGGGGTGCTAACAGTTGACACAAGTGTTGCTAGTTCTGCAGCTAGCATGATTTCTTCGGCCGCTAGTATCTATTCTATACCTAGTTCAGATGCTTACGGTTGGGAGGAAGAACTGGATCGCAAGGTCATAGAAGGCCGAAGCCTTTGGGACAGGGAGCCGGTCAGTAGACGATTACCTAGTGGAGGGAGAACTATGGGACCTCGAACTCGACCTCAAGTTGCCTACGAATCTCATTCCAAACGCGGACCACTCAACAGCAAAAGAAGGAGTTTGCTTCACCGAGTTCTCAACATCTCCGGGTCCCGACGCACTCCTACAGACGATATTGTCATGTCTGGCGGAGTCACTTCTAATGATACCCACTGTCCGACTACTTCTACTTAGCGATTTACTATTTTGAGCAAGCATCACAGGCGTTTTGGACGAGGTTTCTCTTCTCAAGACATATTTTGGGCGCGTGGAAACGAGAAACGAGTCGCGAAGTCCTTTTTGATACATTTATTATTTTTATCTCACGAATCGACATGGTAATGGCAAACGGGCGGGATGCTTCGGGATCGAGCATCATCATATCATCATACCAAAAACGGCAAAAATGGAGAGGCTAGCTTTGAAACATTTATTGCGTTTGCTATTTTGGATTATCTGCATCTTCGATTCTAGCTTCTTGTATTTACTGTACGTGTTTTATGTTCTATCTGGTTTTGTGTCTGTGTTTGTGCTTGTGTGGCAAGGCAAGGCGTTCTTTGGGTCATCTCGCCTCATTGGGGGTGAATGGTTGGGAATGGCTGTTTGGATGGGATGGGTATGGGAATGGGCCAGATGGGTGGGATGGTACGGATAAGAAGATATACATTGGGATGGCGTTGCGATATCCTGGTTGCTTTTTTTAAGGGGAGGCATGGAATCTTTGCATGAGGAGGTGGGAGAGTTGGCTTACAATTAATCCACTAAATAAATGGACGATGAGGTGGGAACAGGAGATGGGATATAGATTCAAGAAATACTACATCTGATACCCCAATTTGTTGGTTCATATTCTTGGTTTCCTCGATGTGCATGTGAAAGTTGACATGAATGTGACTTTGAATATGTGAATACCGCGTCACATCTTGAGAGGTGAGATTTTGAATCTGAATCTGATGCACAATCAATATCTCGAATCTTTTGTATTCAGAAAGCAAGACCTCTATGTTGCTTCTCTGTTCGTAACTCCAGCTCTTTATACCACCTTATGTTATGTTATGTTATGTTATGTATGCTATATACCTTAATTGGCCTTTCTATTCATCTAGTACCTACCTGCCTACCTGTCTCCCTGCCTTGATAATCATCTCCATCCCTGAGCGCCGGCCGCTATGCTTGCTGCTGTGAGTATTCGGCATCTATCTACAAATGCATTTCTCTCCCTTTCCTCTCCTCTCCTCTCCTCTCATGTCTAGTTCAGTCTGTTTTAGTCCACTACATGTATCAACGAGTTATTTCTTTTTCTCTCTCACCACCACTGCCACTGCACTGACGTGTAAGATTCCGCCGACTTTCTTGTCCGTGTGAGTGAGTGAGCTTCTGGTTCTCTTTGTTCATTCACGTCGTGTCCAGCTTCACCGCATCCACCTCAGCCAATCCCTCCACGCTCCACGCCCTCACAACCCCATCATCCCCAGTCGTGACCAGCATCTCCTCGCCCTCGCCCTTCCGCCCCGCATCGAACCGCGCACACCACGTAACGTGGTTAACCTCGTACGCACCATGCGCGCCCTCCACCGTCCCCACGACAATCCATTCCGTTTCTACGTCTCCGCCTACCGACGACCGCCCCTTCGTGACTTCCTGGTACACGGCCACCTTGCCATCGCCGCCCGTCGAGGCCACCAGCCCGCTCTTGCCGCTCCAGCTTATCGCGTAGATGGGCAGGTCGTGGATTTTGGGGAGAGTGGCGACGCAGCTCCAGATCTCGTTTGAGGGTGCGGGTCGCATAGTCGAGGGGATGCCTGTGCTGTTCAGGTAGGACGGACGGTTTGGCGGCGGAGGCGTAGGCTGCTTCTTCCACACCTTGATCGTCCCGTCCGCCGACGAGGAAATCAGTCTCGGGATCCGAGGACTGTAGTCCCCATCATCGGCCTTGGGAGAGAACAGATCCATACTCACCCTCGGCTCCCACGCCAGGCTCCAAACCGTCTCCCCGTGTCCCTCGAGCACGGCAATGCAGCTCCACTCGCCCTCGCCATCGCCCCGGTACAGCCGCACATCATCGTCGTAACTCCCGCTCGCGAGCACCTCGCCCTCGCCGTCGTCTTCCCGCCACGCCACGCACTTCACGTCCGCGCTGTGGTCCTGCAGCACCGCGACCGTCTCCCACTCGTCGTCGCCCTCCTCGCCGATCTCCTCCCAGATCCACACGGACTTGTCGCGCGAGCAAGATGCCAGGTATTGTCCTGAGGGGGAGTAGGCGACGTGCTTGATCTCCGCGTCATGGCCTTCGAGCACGACGACGAATTCCCAGTCGTCTGTCGTGGATGAAGCGTCCGAGTCTGCGCTGGAGTGCTGCAGTCGTGGCGTCAGTCTCTTTTCTCCCGCGCTGGTGATTTCAAACTCCGTGTCTGGCTCCTCTGTCTCTGTCTCTGTGTGCATCATCTCCCTGTCGTCCGCGGAGCTGCTCTCCTCGCGCTTCCAGATCGCCATGTTCGAGTCGAAGGACCCCGTCGCGAGACATAGCTTCCCCGTGCTCTTCACCACCGGCTTCCAGGACACGGAGCGCACGGAGCGAGAGTGCCCGCCTTCGAGGACCGAGTGCAGCGTGAAGTTCTTGAGCGAGTACACGCGTGCTGTCTTGTCGGAGGTCGCTGTTGCGAGGAGGGGTAGCCCGTTGGGATTTGGGATCGACACCCAGGCGCGGGATGATGCTGTGGGTTTGAATTCTGCGAGAGGCGTGATGGTGAGGTTTTGGGTGGTGGGAGAGGCCATTGTTTATGCGTATAAGAGGTGAGGTTGTGAGATGAGTTAAGTTGGTGGTTGAGTTCTGCAGAAAGGGTTGGGAGGAGAGTGTTTATTTGTATGTGAATGTAGTGGGATGGAGGGGTTACTTTTTTTTGTTCTACAGTACAATTCAATCTGTATCTCCGATCTGATAACCAACGATTAGCGATGCACGGTCCTCTGTTTGGGGAGCTTGAATTGCATTTCTCCTGATTGGACATTTTCTTTCTAACTTAGCTTTATAATATATCTTCATGTTTTCCGGATTCGGTATTTCGATTGTTCAATCATTGGATTTTATACCTACTAAATGATTCTTTCCATCACGTCCTCGAGTGAGCATGCATGTTATCGACAACCATCCGTAATATCTCTAGTGAGATGGATCCCGCCTCTTCCTACCTACTATCCCAATGGTCATTACACGTCATTACATTCTGAATTCGCTTTCCTCGGATGCACTAGGTGCTTCTCTTCTCTCAAGTTCTCATATCGGGTTCCTCTAGTTAGTCGTTTAGCTTCTGGTATGATGGGGATGTGGCCTTATGAGGTCGACTAGAGCTCTAGTGAGGTTATGGTTGTGTTCCGGCTCCAAACTTGAGCAGTTTAGGTCTGAATGGTGGTGGAGCTCTACTGAATGCTAAAGACCCCGCGGATATCTGTTAGTGGTGTATAGATTTTCTTCGCTCTTCGTCATGTTCTTTTCTTTGCTTTCGCACATACACAATATTTCTGATATTAAACACATTTATTCACCTTCATATTCGACAAAATTCCGCAATCATGCCTCTCCCTATTCACTCCTATGAAGAGGGTGAGATTGATGGATTCGAGGATACAGAAGACAGTACCAATCGACTTCCGGTTATCCGTAACCCCCGAGCTGAGTCGACCGTCGACAGAATTATGGAGGAAAGAATCGTTCCAGATGTGCTACATTTAAACCTTTCTCTGCGTCCCTCTCGTCTTGAGATGGGCCAAGGCTCTTCCATGCCGTCGCTTTCAACTATATTGGACACCTCGAACGTCCGGCGGACAGTGACAACGGAGTTTCTCAGACTCCGGTCGTGCTATGGAACGTCATTATACTTGTGGATGCGCCGTGATTTCATTCCAGGTAGGGGTTTCGACGAGTTTCAGGAGTCTGGTACGATTTTAGGTTGCGAAAGGTAAGTTTCCATGTTTATGTCTTGGGCTCTCATTCTAGCAATTATTGCACCCACTTACTGCGCTGATCGAAAGACGGATCGAGTCACTAACTGAACCACAGTGAAGCTGTTTCGAATGTACTCATTGATAGTTTTTGCGATTTTCTCCTACGTAAGCAGGACCTGCAATATGAACGGGCACCCATTATCCATATTCCAAGTCTTCCATCTTTCGTCGCACTCCTCATCAGACCGGACTTCGCGAGAGACCGCAAACGCTGGGAGCCGATCATCCAAGCACATACCGGCCACACCATTGCAGAGATTGCTAGAGATTCCTTCGATGAAAGGGTTGCTCCCTCCCGCCCTGCTGTTCCTCGTTTTGCTCGTCGAAATGAGTTGCGCGCCGCCACAGTTCCTCTGCAGCGTAGTTATGCCAACTTCCTGCAATTGCGAGGTCCGCGTATTATCAGGAATACTCGCTACCCTCCGAATTATACCCCGATCATCACTCCAGCTAGAAGGTTAGGGATACAAGATCCTTCAGAGCCATCTCCACGCACTCCAAGCAGACTTCTAGAAGTGGCGGACCCTTTACCTACATCTCCCACTCCTGGGTATCTAGATACGAGCGATGATGATGACGATGACGATGAGTATGATGAGTATGGGTTCAGGAACTGCGAAGGTCCACTTCCTCCGAGACCTCGTCGTAGAAGCATGTCTCCTCAAAGGTCGCCTTCCAAACGCTTTCGCCATATCTACCGATTCTGGAGAAATGGCATGAACGCCAACTATAATATCATACAGGGCGCTGATAATATTGCAGCACAAGCATGAGATTTCCTCAATAAGTTAAGGCACTGGTACCAGTAATCCAGGTCTCGTCCTAGTTCTAATGGTTTTGCTCTCACCTGCCGATCGCATGCATATGCGTGGTAAACAACATCCAGGCAGATGGTGGAGAGAATATTAATCTAGAGTACTCGTGGCGATGGATCAAAGTTGCTGCTCATGTGTGTTTCTTTGGGGAGATCGAGCGAGATCATTTGGGGGAGTCAGTCATATATAAACGATATAAACACATCAGTTTCTTTGTTACTCTGCTTGCATCGGGTTGGCAGTCCTTCTTATATAATATCATTGATGTTGGGTCTCGCTGGAGGTCATATGTGGATTGGGATTGGGGATTGGGATTTGGCTGGATGATACCTTACATGGATAGGTGTTTGGAGTCATATACCCAACTATGGGATTCAATTGGACTTTTATCTTTGCTCTCATCAGCCTATTATGACAAACACATTCGAAGACATATATCTAAGTTCAAAATGGACTTCAACGAATGTTTGATCTCGTAAATTGTAAGCCGAAAATTTCGTCTCAAGTAGATGCACAGTGTGAATATTTCAACCAAAGGTGCCCGAAGGATCAAAATGCTATTCTCAAGTGTATCCCATTGTGTCAACTCGGATTCCCAAATCTTCTTTCTTCCAGCCTAGCGAATTAAGCCTAGCTAGAATTTCGTTTCCATCACAAATCACACAATTCATCTTTACAAAATCTCTCAATCATCGAAAGTTCCGAAAAAATTTCAAAAATTTCAACCCTTTTAATTTCTCACTATTAAAGTAATCTCACACTACACTTTCAAAGCCAAAGCGAAAATAAAGGTTCAACCAACCACGCCTTGCCATCCGTTCCCACCCTCGCTCGCTTCCACCCACAAACAACAAAAATAAATTCATCAACCGAACCCCCCCTCCCAAGCTTGAACAAGAACCAAAAAAAATTGCCAAAAAATAGATGATCACTGGAAGTGTCCAGTACATCGGGAATTGAGCCCGAGGTGGGGCTCGAACCCACGACCTTGAGGTGCCGAATTTGCGGGGTTTTCAACGTCCCGATTCATAAGAGCCACACGCTCTACCGATTGAGCTACCCGGGCGGTCGTCTTATTTGTTGTTGAAGACATTGAACGAAACTGGATATATGAAGGTGAAAATCTGCTCCAAATATTTTATTCTCGGAAATTTCGAGTTTTCTGCGGCATAATCACCTGTTTCTCTATAATCCCTAGACTGTCGTTTCCAACGTCAAATGGTGTGTAGTGGCAGCTCGTCCAGGCAACAAAATCATTCTTGATTTTCTTGATGCTCTTCAGAGTAGGAGTAATGCAGTTAGTCGTAGTCGTAGTCGTAACCGTAGTTGTGACTACCTTGGATAGTATCAATCATTGGAGATCGACACTCTAGGATACACATTTCTTTTGGGTCATATGTCGAGTCACTTTCGCATAGCAAATGCACCAGGCATGGAGGAAGAAGATAAAGAGGCAAGCTATTGCATTGTAAACACATTCCCGACATGCATTCAAACGAATTCCATGCATCGTATCGACGTATCGCTCTGCTATCGTATCATACTGAATGAAGCATCCCAGAACCAAATTCCCAAACAGACCATTCATTCCCAGACCATGTACCCGAAAAAGTGTCCAAAATCCGCATAAAGGGGAATCATAATCATGTCCATTCCAGCGATCCATTCCATCATTCCATCCTCCTCATATCGTCCATCCATTCGTCCTGCCATCCACCCATTACCAAGCCATCCACAACCTAAGTAGCCAGAAGGAAGCAGACGCAAAAGACCCAAACCAAAAATGATACAGCGCTAATTCCGATCCGAATGCCCCTATAAGCCAATGATGAAATTCCCTAAACCCGAGTGTGATGAAAGCCAAACCGAAGCGTGCTGTTAGAAATCCCGCACTCAACCCAACAAAACAACCCCTCAAATCAAGTCGAAGACGCCGAGTTGTTTCCCCCAGCTTTCTTCGCAATATCCTCATACCAAACTCCATGACTCTCTCTGTCAAGTGCACTAACTTTCCCAATTTCCTCAACAATCGCCCCCACCTTCTGGACAAATTCTGGCAGACCCAATGTAGCAAGACTCTCTGTTGCAGTGCTAGCACTTCTAACCTTTTCTTTCTCGGTGTTTGCCCCCAGACGTCCAAGAATATGCCCCCTAAGCCTTGTCATCAACAGTCGCATAACCGGGTCTCTAAGCTCGACAGAACCAGTAGAGACAGGTGCTGAAGACGAGACAATGCGTGCGACAAGTTCGCGAATATGATTCTTTGTGGCAGCAGGCATGGAGCGTGATGATTCGAGTGCAGCCTGGATGCCTTGAGTTGCTTGCTCGGGAGTTTTAGCATTCTCGAGTACGGAGATAACCCGTGTTGCTTCTGTTTTCCATTGACTGCGCACATCGCGTTTGAGGAGATTCTTGCATTGTAGAAGGATGGCTCCTGCTGTCACGATACGTAGGACATCTGAACGAATCCTTACGATTCGTTTTGTGTCTAGTTCGAGAGTCTCTGGAATGAGAACTGAAGTGTCGAGAGACGTGAAGACATCAACCAGCATTTGAGCGTAAATCTTGTCTGGCGTAGGACGGGATCTCGCTAGATTGACATTCTCGGGATCACGTCGAGCAGCTTCACCCAGGACTTTTGATCGAGCGTCTCCCCATGACTTTTCCAGCTTTAACAGACTTCCAGATGATTCGTCCAGAGCCTGAGCGAAAGATGACCTCTCATAATCCGGGGCATTCTTAACAAGCGTTGTGCGAGCTTGCTGCAACATGAAATTTGCATAGTCGAGCTGCATCAAATTGATGCCATGCATAAGCGCCTCAAGACGGTCAACAATGTCACCGCTCTGGATTTTGTTTTCAACAATATCTTTGATCTGGGCGTCTCGTACTGGTGCACACAAACGAGGCAGAAGTGAGCCCATGAAAGAAAAGAATTTGTCGTAAGAAAATGAGCCACTTCTTAACTCTCTTGCTACCACCTCATTGTCGAGAGCCTCGCCAATAAGGTTGTACATGGAGTTGCCCTCTTTGAGAAGTTGCTGCAATCTGGATCTGATATTCTCGGCCATGGCAAGGATCCAAAGATCGCTATTGCCAGAAACGATCTCGCGGCGCATTTGATCGAATATGGCTTGCATGTACACATTCCTCTCTTCTAGTGCGTTTTCCTCAATTCGATATTCTCGATTGATCGCAATCTCGTGGGCAAGAACACGATTCGAAGGGAGCATTGGCCTTGAAAACCTTAGCTCGTCTGCGTTTGTGCTCTGGTGCCTTGCAGGAGCTGGCGAAGCTGGCGGTGTTAGGGTCTGCAACTGCGATGTAACAGACTTCACAGCTGTAGTCAAGTCCGGATATTGCGCTTGCTCAGGCTCAACTGACTCTGCAGCTCGAGGCCGAGAGTCTCCAACAGGCTTCTTGGCGGCTCTCTGCCTTCGGACATCCCGTATTGCATTAGCAATCAGCTTCTTGCCCCTCTCAGGTCCTGCCAATTGTTTGATCCTGACCATCAACTTAAGTTGGTTTTCACGAATACCGTCTCGATATGAATCAGTAACAGCCAGCTCAGTACTATCTTTAACGGATTGCCAAATTGAGTCAAGTTCGGCGAATTGAAGAACCATCATATCTATAAGCGTGTCTGAGTCTCGTGCCTTCCAGGCAATGAAGGCATTGTAGAAAGCTGCGTAAACTTCTGACAATGTTGAGAGTTGTGTTATCGGCGGTGTGTAGTTATTGGCCGCATTCAAACGAGAAAAAACATTTTCGAATGAAATGAGCAAGTCTCTAGCCTTGGCTACAAGATCCTGTAGTTGTGGATTAGCTAGATCGTCACGCTTCATAGGCAATGATCCCACCTGCTGCTGCTCCTCATCTCCTTTACTACTGAGAACCTGGGCTGGATGCCCAAGAATCAGGAATGCACTGAGAAAGGTCCGAACAGCAGTCATTTCATTAACTGAACCGGTCTCCCCTTCCTTGAGACCACATATTCTCAGTATTTGTGCCGTGCTCACTAAGACTTTCTCCTGTGCCAACAAATCGGCAACTTTCTCGAACGAGTTTTCACGCACACCATCAACAGTAAGACCAAGAGCTTCAAACTCCTTGACAAGCCTCCATCTTTGGTGTATCCTCCACCTTTGCTGAATTCGAGACGCAGCAGTCGCTTCACTTATTGGCTCGCGGGCTTCAGGGATCGGTGATGTATTTTTTCGTAAATGGCTTAAGGACCGTCCTCTCTTCATATGACCCCTATTGAGTGCCTCTTCTCTCCTCCGCTCTGCCTCGGCGAGCCTTTCCTCCATATCCCGCCTGAGTTTCTTCCCCTCAGCCTCTCTCTTCTCCTTCATGCTTTCCGCGATGCCCTTCGCACGCTTCACCTCTTCCGCACATGCTGCCACAATCTCAGCTAAGTTCTTCTCCCTAGACTGTTGTGCCGCCAACGCTCGCTCTTCACTGTTCGTCGTGCTTCGTGGTGCAGCCTTGGCCAGCGCAGCCCTCAACCGTACTTTCTCAGCATGAGCTGCTCGATCCGCCAATCTTGCCTTTCGGTCCTCGATAATCGATGCGCGACGCAAGTGTTGTGCAATGTAATTGCTCTGCGGACCCTGCATGGCTCCATGGCGGCTCGAGGCATGCGACTGATGTGAATGCGCCGAGGACACGGAATTGCGACGTGAGGATGCAGCAGAGGATTTGCGACGATTCATGGAGGGGCGATAGAAGCGCGCCGCAATGCGAGGGGGAGGAGTATGTATCCGAGTGTCGTTTGATTCTTCGTTGATCAAGTCAAGATCATTGTCTCCGGTAGCATCGGCAGCTTGACCTGACCCCGACTCTGTCAAGTTGCGAGCTGCATCGCTGAGGTCTTCAGATGCGCGACGCATGGTGAAGTAGGGTAGTTGAGAGGTAGATCACTGTCGTGTGTGCCAATATTTAGAGAGATCACTTAAAGTTGTTTGCAGCCTAGTATCTATGGGTATACTGAGTGTCTCGAGGTCGTAATGAACGTATTGTCTGCGCAAACTTCGCAGAATTGAATGCAGCAAGGTGGGGTGAACACAAAGAATATAAATTCCAAAGCAACCCTCCACCAGTCTCACAGCGAACTGTACAATGATGGGTGAAAGGTCAAGTAGAAGTGAAGTGGGAAAAAGAGAGAGGTTGGTTGATGCTTTGAAGATGTCGTCAGTTTCGAAATGCAAGGCGAGGTTCCCAGCTGGACCTTGAGTGAATGCGGCTGGTGGGAGGGAAGAGCAAGCACTAGTATTCTTTGGGCTCTATGCGATCTGACAGGTCCAAAAAAGACCTGATTTTGCTTATGCATCACCAAAAAGGAAGCAAATAGAATCTTTATATATATTCCTTTTGTGACTCCCTGAATGCACTCGGTGTCAGCTGGGCTAAAGTCAGACATTTTCCGTGATTCGAATTGATTCGAGTATGAAACATTCACATGATACGAGCGTCATGCTCTGTCTGGTTCAAGCAAGACATGCTGCAGGTCGTAAACGCAACATCACCTCACGCTTGACATAACATGACATATAGATAGATAAGCCAGAATATTTGGTCACAAGATCAGTGTTAACAACAAACCTATAGGAGCTTCGTTTGGAGATAGGTGCAGAATCCTGAAAATTGCTCTCCGGTTTATGGAAGCTTTTGGTTGGAAGTGAGAATACAAAGTGCTTGGATATGCCTGAGCTTGAAGTCTAGGATTGTTACTGAAACTGAATGAATCACATTCTCGGCTCAGTTTCATCCTAGTAATATCAGCATCCTTCGGGATCCCGAGCATTGTTTATTGGCAAGTGCCCTTCCCCAAATAAATATCGAAAATCGGCATTCAATGCTTTCTCAAATTTGGTACGCTCATATATACAAGAAAATGATAGTAAAATGCACCTCATAGCTCATCAGAATCAAAAAACCGTAAACAATCGTTATTGGGTACAGCCCATTCTCATTGTCTGTGTAGTATGTACAGGCTAATGATACCAGCCTCCCTGAGAACCCAGGAGTACGCCAGGAAGTAACATGTTGACAGTTCTCAGTCAATCTGAACGCCATTCCCATTCCAGATGGTGTGATGCATCGCTAAAGTATTCGCTTGGGTTGACTTGCTTTGCTGCGTTTGGTTTGTTGATATAGAAGCTACGTACATACATTAATGTATATACTGCCCGACTCCTTCGCCCCAAACCCCTATATCCTTCCCATCCACAGTGCAGGCAGATCAACAAAAGAGAGAAATCACAAAACAAAAAAGATCTAATCAAGAAGGTAAATTTTCGTTTCGTCCCGGGTATCAACTCTCCTCCTCTAGGGGGGATTGTTCGCAACATCACATCTAGTATCCAGTAGGGATTGCGCTTCCAGTAGCAGCCTTAGTCTTGAGGTTGGTAGGGAAGACGCTGGAGCACTTCTTCTTGGTCTTGGTGCTGATGGTTGAGTTGGCGTATGGTCCGGCTGTGGCCAAAACTGGGACAACAGTCGCTGTGCTCTTAACAACTACGACGTCAGCACTGGTCTCAGCGGCAACTTCAGCAAGAGCTGAGACAGCTCCCGAAGCAGCTCCTGAGGCAGCAACTGGAACGGCGGTCTCGGTCTACCAAAGTTAGCGATAAATACAAAGTCTTAAGAGCTCAAACTTACCACAGTGACTGTTGAAAGTGCAACAGTGACGGTAACTGGGACACATGCGCCACTTGCTGCTACGACTCCCTCGACAGCACTAACGCCACCGGCAGCTGAGACAGTTGTAGCTGGGATGACGGTGATGTACTTGGTGCTGGTTGAAGTAGCGTGGATAGTGGTAGTAGGTCCAGTCTTAGATGAGGCAACACCTGCAGCCTCAACCTTGCTTGCAGCAACAGTTGCAAACACTGTGTTTGTCTTAACGTGCTTAATTGTCGTGGTAACGACAGTGGTGGATGTTCCTGTTCCGAGTGTGTAAGTCAGGACAACAGAGTCCGCTCCGCTGGCATATGCGGTTGCTTCAGGGCTTGAACCGGTTGACAGGAGAACAGCTGGAGAGCTAATAACACCTGCAGCTGCTTCGGTCGATGAAGCTGCGTTCCCCTTGACAGTCACAGATCCGAGAGCAGCAGAAGTTGCGGATGCGAGAACCGCGGAGGCGACAGATGAAGCATCAGCAACTGGGCATACGGTAGTTGTGAGGACAACGATATCGGTCACAACCAACTCGCTTGTTGCTTCGGCTGTGCGTGCTGGGCAATCCGTGATGCTTGCTGCGCAGCTCGTGATGGTGTAAACAGAAGTAGCGAAGACAGTCAATGTTGTCGATGGACCGGTGGCATTCAAATCGCGGCGGTGGTGGAAATGCTGAGGAACATGTTGATGAGCGGAGGCCAAGGCCGCGAAGAGGGCCACTGAGAGGGTTGTGAATTGCATATTGATTTTTTGAGATCTGTATTCTGAAATTTGTAGAAAGTTCCTTCTTGTTTTCTCAGCAATCGATGCCTCGTCTATACTTGATCTAGTTCGTATGTAGGTCGTAAAGGTTCTCGGGTTTGTACAGCAGATAATGAGCGAAAGTCGATTCCGCAAAAGATAACTCTCAGATAATGAATGACTGAAGCTTGAAGGGGAGAAAGTAACTTTACTGCAAAAACGACTGTAAGGACTGTAGTGGTCAAGAGAGATCTTGGTGGTAGAGAGAGAGGAAGCAAAAGGGAAGATGGAGCAGATAGGGCAGACAAAAGACAAACGGTGAATTGCAACATGCAAGGATTGAAATTAGCCAGGAAAGGATTCGTACAGGGCAACGGGGCAGCCCATGATGCAGGTACGAAAGATCTTGTCGTTCCAAGTGCTTGGACGACACTGAGAGGCTGTGAAGTCCAGGAGTAGCTCGAGAGTGGGTTGGGATAACGACTGAGAGATGCTGGAAATTGATTAGGGGAGGACTAGGGGGCTCGCCTAAAAAAGGGATTCGCAGGACAAGGGCAATTCGGGCCCATGATTGGCGTCCTGGCGGCAGTGGGCTTTGCCTCCCGGGGCTTGTGGATCGACAGGTACAGCGTGCTAAAGGCACTTTGAACACGCTGGTTGGTCGAAAATCAGCCCCCGAATCGTGAAACACGATGGGGCGACGTCGACGGCCACACAACGGACGAACTGCCATATTGCGCTGCAGAGAAAAAGAACTTGTGGGCGCAAGGACGTGGTACAGAGAATCCTCAGATGACAGGATGACAGCAATAACTGTTTCTCATCGATGAGATGGAATTTAATCTGTATCATTTCTCATCGTTGGAAAGAAACAAACGCCATCACTTGGCCACAATCTTGTTTAGATGTCGTCTCCGCTCAAGCTGATGACGCCCGGAGATTATTGAGGCACTTGAATTTGTTGACGCCTCATCCGTAGCTCGCCCAAATATAAATACACAAGGGGAACTCGTCAGGCACGATAAGAGATATCCGCCTGCATAACTAGTGACCAGTCTTCCAACTTGGTCCCCTTCCCAACCAAGCGCTGGTGTTCAAAGGTGGTGTGAGGCCATTGCAACCTGTTTTGTGTAGCCGCTGAGACTAGGTATCACGGCACTCTAGATCTCGGTACTTTGTGTGAGTGTCACCACAGTACATTGCATCTGTCATCGCAAAGTTGAGACCAAGATGCGACTGCAGTGAATTGCTTCTTCTCTCTCTTTTCTTGAGACATGCTGAACCTTTGAGAGGAGCTGAAGCCTATCATTCCAATTACGTTGTATACCCATGAAGTGGCTCGACCTTCCGCTTTTTGGAGGAGGGGACCTCTGAAACGTTGGTATCCCCCCCTGGACGCCACACAGGCCCCCTTGTTCTTGGAAAGTGATGGACCCAGCGATATTGACCTCGAGATTCGTATTCAAATTGTTCTGATTCAAATAATCGCTCTCTGCCAGTGGAGTGACACTTCGTCTAGTTGTATGAGCTTGTCTTGACACCCGAGTTTATCAGAGCGGTGGTGCGTTTTAACAAACCACGAGCAACTCTTTTTGGTTTTCCACAGAGTTTCGAGAATCCGCCAGCCAAGTCACGATCAGACTTTGTTCATGGTACGGTATTCAAATCAAAGCTTGACATTGCCAGCAGATTGCCTTCATCCCTACAAATCCACCATTCTCCGCTTTGTCCGGTTTCGCATAGAGCTGGAAATGAAGTCGTGGATGTGAAATCATATTCCAATTTGAGGACATGTTATCAAATTAAAGTTGGATTGGTCTCGCTGGTCGATCTTGAGTCAAGGTGGAGAGTCATTGTGGCTGGTGTCGAAAGAAAGAGATGATGTTGTCGAGTTTTCATTTGCATTTGATGAACCCCGTCTTGATGCTGCGTGGCATGGCGAAATCGATGACGGCAGAAGCAAACTTTGATTTCTTGCTCTGCATTGGAGTGGGGTGAGGATTCGTCCTTCAAATTCGCAATGTTTCCCCCCTCATCACAGGTTGTATCCATGCTCGCCAGAAGTCCGCCAATTCCGTCAAAGTCCTCGTTTGAATTAATTTCTTGTTGGCTTTTCAGCAAAGAGGTCGATGGCTTGTATGGATGTAGAGCTGACACAGGCTTGATGTTCGAATCTACTTGTTGTTGTTGCTTGCTTCTTCAAATCTTCACGCATTTGGAAGTAAAGAGGTTTTATGGAGTATGCATCGCGCTTTCGAATCAAGTATCTTTGGACTTCTAAGCTTAGAAAAACTTGAGTGGTAAAGCAGAAAGAAAGGAACCCCAACTCGTCCAGATACGTCGTCAAATTAAGAATCATGAAGTTGAGGAAGTCACGTTGACCTCGCTTCCCCATTTGCCCATTCAGGTTGCGAAAAGTACCTAAAAGCACATTGAATAAGATCATATCCCCAACCTACACCCAAAAGCTTTCTTTAAACTATGTATGTCTGAGTAGCCAAAGAAATCATTTCGCTATAGGGCATATATAACTTGGAAATCAATTGAAGTGAACAGTGCTCTGGCTTCAAAGTGTCAGTGCTTGATGATTATTCTAGCTACACACCTCAGAGCCAACGAGTCGTACAGAGTGGAATGATCCCAAAGACTATAAGGGCTATTGTGGTAATTGTGTTTGCCAGTACATGTAACTATAGCCTTTAAATGGGAGGATTGATTCATTCCATTTCAACTTTCAATTCTATCCAAATACATAAGTGCGCAATATGTAGAATACTATAGCACGTTTTCACACTTTATATTTCGCTATCTGATTGACAGACGCCCATTCGTTCATTGTCTTTCCAGATTCACTGATGCTTATCTGGCCATAATTTGTTTGTTTGGTATGACCATCCATCCATAGCTCATATACTTACTACGCAAGTATCTGAACCCTACTATCCATATCCATCGCTTCTAATCAGCAATGAAAGTATCATGCATGCTCTGTAGACGATAAAATACTATTTTCAGCTCCTTTTAAGCATCAAAACATGGTATAGACAGAGCAGCAGGTACAGAAAGTGCTATTTGATGACAATAGAGACGAAGAGAAATTTCGTCGTTTACGAAAAATGAAGGAATCTTTTCATGATACTAAAGATTTCATCGAGAGCACCAGAAGGTACAAGGTCAAGCATAGTTCCAAACGCCTCTTGATAGCCTGATCATAATGTAAGAACTTCGTTCAGTGCGAGTAAATAATGATTGGTTGAAAATTCACAATTAAGCGACAGGAAGGCATCTGTAAATCTGGGCGCTTCAACTTCAGCAACAGTTTGTAGCCCCGCCTACGTTGCGTCATAAGGTACTACTGTACTGTCCTAATATACCACCTGGCTCTTTACCGGACCCAGAGTGTCATTCATCTTCACCGATTCTGTCCTTCAAGTGAGAGGTACCTCGGAGAGAGGAAGAACTCATCAGGTCACTTGACCCAAATCCCACTTCCATTTAGAAATCAGCATGGAACACTTACCACCAGTCTCGCAGCCCTTCGAGCCTGTCTTCGTTCCGTACATCGCGGACAGTTCATATGATAACCTAGAATACTCAACTTACCCCGCACGAAGAGGCTTCGACCTCGAGCGTCTCCTAGAGGGTGATTTCCAAGGCTCAACCCCCGCTCAAATCGCCTCGTTCCTCCAGACATGGCTGTGGTTCGGGCTAATTCACGGGATGCTCGACGTAGATATTGAGCCCATGAGGTTGGTGAGAGTTGACGAGAAGGGGGACAGGTGGTTGGATTCGTCGGCTGTGGTGCCGCTGTTGCAAGAGGCGGGGGAGCGGAAACAGACGCCGCTGGAAGAGGAGGAGTGGAGTGCGCGGGTTGAGATGTGCCTGCGTACCACGTATCATGCATGGGAGGGATTTTCGAGGTTGGAAGAGTATTACGGTGTTCCGAATCCTATGTCTCCAGAAGTGACGTTTGGGATCCAAGTTCTTGCCATCTCGCTGCACGTTGGTGCCACACAACTCGTCGCGAGTTCAAGCAAACCTCGCGGTCCTATGTTCAGAGACAAAGCGCCATGGGAGCGTGGTCTGCACATCAGACTCACGCGGAGTTCGTGGCTGGAAGACCGCATGGTGAGGCAGGGATGGTGTCCGTTGATGATTGAGCAGATCCGCTCGCAGAGTAATGTCATCGGGCAGTATTATACTAGTGTGCTTGGTCCACCGCATAGAAAGCTGGATCATAGTCGTTGCAGTAAGAGTGATAAAGACTGTGTTGCGATGGAGAACCATCAGATTCGTGCTGTGGGTCATGAAAGTGAAAATTGTGGATGCAAGATCTTGAGTGTGGATAGGACGAAGCTGCAGGCCATTATTTCGAAGGAGCCGGAGGAGATACCCGTTCTGAGGCTCATTCAGGTGAATGGGGAGGATGAGCTAGATGTTGTGTCCTCGACTTCGGTGGAGGGTCTGGAGTATACTGCCATGTCTCATGTGTAAGTTCTAAATCGAGTCTCTTCTCATGAGTTTTGACTGAAGGGATAGATGGTCTGATGGTTGGGGTAATCCCAATGAGAACTCCCTCCCATCATGCCGAGTTCGAAAGCTCGTTCGTGACATAAAAGCCACATACACCATGCCCGACTTCGACGTCGAGCCTGCACAAGGCGGATGGTACCGAGCTCAAAAACACGACGACAGTGTGTATTTCTGGATTGACACACTCTGCGTGCCACGAGAACCCCACGAAGTTCACAGCAGAGCGAGTAAGCGAGCCCACCTCATATCCCGAACTTTACTTAGCTAATCTCCTACAGTAATGCAAATGCGCGAGGTTTACATGCAAGCGGAGCGCGTGCTCGTCTATGATTCCGAGCTCATGGCTTCCACAGCAGACGCCAGTTACGAGGAGCTTAACATGCGAATCCGAGCTTCGCGATGGATACGGCGTCTTTGGACATTACAAGAAGCTGTTTTAGCGCGTCGTCTAATTTTCCAGTTCAAGGAACGGCCGTGTATGTTCCTTACTGGTTCCCTGTTGTGGCATCAAAGACAGAAGGACTTGAAGCTGAATTATTACAACACTGTGGGTTGGGATTGCGATAGTGTGTTTCATATCAATGATAAGATGGATGGACCGGAGACTTTGAGTCTGCTCTGGTTGTTGCTCATCTCGGATCGGTCTGTGACTGTTGAGTCCGATGAAGCAATCTGTGGTGCTATCTTGATGAATTATGATATGAAGAAGCTCATGAAGGTAAGTTTCTTGATAAAATGCCTACGTACCTCTTTAGGTGTGCTTAACGTCCTCGATTTCCTTTCCTAATCTTTCAAATCAGCTCGTCAATGCTAAACATAGCTGACACACTTAGGCTCCCATCTCAAGACGAATGCAAGTATTCTGGCAACTCCACGAATCCACCCTCCCACTCGCCATCCTCTTTGTAGGCGGTCCTCGCATCCTCGAGCCCGGTTTCCGCTGGGCGCCTACCTCTCTCCTACCATGCCAGAAAGCCGGTGTAAGATTCCAGGACATAGGAACAGCTACCGATGAGGGTTATCGAATCAAGATACCAGCTTACAGCGCTTTCGTCATCACCAGTCCAGTAACAGAGTTAAGCGAAGAAGTGTTCCCGGTGATGCTAGACGGAGTGAAGTATTTCGTGCGCAAGAGTCCGGTGAAGACGAACCCATCGTGGGAGGGCCTAGATCTGCACAAAGTGAAGGAACTGGCGTTGATTGTCGAGTAAGTCTCCCCTGCTTCTTCGAAGGTCCAACTGCCGTAGCTAACCAGCAGACTCCTCCCAACCCTCCAAACCAACAACACACGCTCGATAGAAGGATCCCGCGCAGCGCTCGTATCCATCACGTCTCACATCTCTTCATCCTCTCCCACATCTCCCCAATCTCCCCCAGCTTCCGTCCTCATCACCGCACAATACCTCCGCCTCGTAAGCGTGATACAAGCCGGCACGTCTTTCCACAAGTATCCCTCGATCCCCTGGACTCCCTCAGAGATAGAGCATGGAGACCGAAGTCCGTCGAGTGCGGAATGGATGAAAGACGAGAGCGAGTGGTGCCTCACTTGAGCTTTGCGTTTGAGAAGGTCCGTTTAAGCAGACTAAGTCGGTGAGTCTGCTAAGCGAGGTGGTGGCTGGCGCTGCTGGATAGGTGCGTGGGTTGGTATGTAAGTATGTATGTATGTAGGTATGTACCCGTGATATCAATCACGCTCGAGGCTGGGGCGAGGTGTGAAATGTGGGAAGTTAAGAGAGGAGAAGATCTGCGTTGTGTAACCTGGCGCAGCGTGATGTATGTATGGAGGTAGTTCACCTACTTATCTACCCTTGAGGATCCAAGACTGTTCGTATCCCAGTTTCAATCATTAGAGAAGTCTGGTACGAGAACATGGTGTATAGTGGGGTCGGATCTGGAGGATTATCTCGGGATGAGATATGGTTTGAATTTGGAGGAACCTCAACTTCTGGATCTCGTACCAAACTTAAAACTTACTTCTTCCCGATTCCTATTTCCATGTCGATCTTCCTCTTTTCACTATCCGAATCTGGAGAACACATAGTCTAAAACTCGGCACTCCGAGTAGATATGCCTGCCTTGATTCGGAGGTGCAGGTACTCACGGAACATATCCCCACGTGCATATAGTATCACAAGAGCTCTTCCCTTTTATGTTCTTCCCTTCTTGTGCTCCCGCCTTGTTTGCTTAGCAGGCACTTACTGTATCTGTACTTCCACCTCTAATTCATTTTATCTCCTAGCTACATGATGTTCACTCTGAAGGCTACACGACAACTACCTGGGATACTTCTTTCATCCGATGTCATGTCACGCCATGGTATAGGGTGATATATCCCCGTTTTTCCGATATCAAGATATCTACCTAGATAGGTAGTTATTGAAAGTGTAAGGATGTCGTGATTTCAAAGCATATGTAGAGTCACCAGGTCTGACGCTTTGAGCCGGCTTTGTGGCAATAGCTGTCAGATGGTGAGTAATAAGCCCGAGAGAAGGGATATAGAGATTGTACGACTCAGAAATCCCACGTGCGATGATTGCCTTGTTTGCTCTATTTATTGCGTTTTTGCTTGGTTTGCGTTGGAGAAGAACACACGAAGATTTCGGGCAGAGAATACCTAGAGCAGGCTAAACGAGGAATTCCAACATCACCCCCACGCAACCACCCAGCGTCAAAAGTTGTCAATGTTCAGTTTGGCAACACTAGTACAGGTACTTGAAATCGGTGATGATGCTTATTGCCTGGTGGGGGAAATAACGTGCAAGGAAGCAAACCCAAAGTTCATCTCACCAAGGATAGGTATACACTTTCGCTACCATACCAATCGAACCCAGACATGAATGAGCAAACCCCCAACCCCCACGGTACACAAGAAATCAAGCAACCCAGAAACCCACCAAATGTATTTATTTTGAGATGATGGACATCACACCCCGTGCCTCCTCTTCAAAGCACTCACATACTCACTCACTTACTCACTCACTTACTCAAGCTTTGAAAATCGGACGATTCGCCCTAAGATCGGTGATATGCATCCACATGTGCATGTGTGTGTGTCTGCACATCTTCATGTACATCTAAGTCGTCTATCTGGCTCGGTATTGATCCGATGAATACTGTAGATGTGGTGTGGTGTGGCGTGGTGGACTGATATTGAGAATTGAAGTTGAATTTCAAATTCAAATTCAACGCGAGGGAGGGCGGGAGGTGGAGTGCATAGACAAAAGAAAGCAACGTCAGAGCGCAGCGCATCGCATCGCATCATCTCGACGCGGAGAGAGACAGACAGTGACAGTGACAGTGACAGTGACAAAAATGAGGGGTAAAAAGGGACCAAAAAAAGAAAGAGGGGCAGAACTTCTCTGCATAGCAATGGAAAGCAACGAGACAATGCGGAGGCGGGGCAGGGCACAGATACATTCCCTCCTCCAATATCGAAGCTCTCACACCTCCTACCAGTATATTTGATGACTAAATACCTCATGTGTAGGCAAGTGTCAATGCGTCGAAGTATGTACGTTCGTATGTACAGCACAGCACATCTCTTCACTCGGTTACACAACAGCACAATGTCCGTTCCACGACATCAACACTCAACACCGACAGTTCCAGACCTTCCTGTCACTGCCCCTGTGCCTCTCTCTGCCTCTCTCTGCCCTTCTCTCTCGGGATGTTCGAACATAACCAATACCATGACAGCATCGGCATACGGAGAAAGGATTATCAAGCTTAGATCAGGGTAAGATCATCACACACACACACTCTCTCGACTGCACTCACTTCCTGCCTTACCCCTTGACCTACCTGCCTACCAGCGTTTCCAACCTAACGGACGTCGTGTAAGCGTGCGTCTTGCGGAATCTGTAGGGACGTATCGAAGGGGAGAGTAGCAAGTAAGGCATTGGAATCATGTGTTTGTTTATTTGCGTAATGTATCATCCTACTCCTTTTAATATATATATATATTCTTTTTTGTAACTTAGTGCCCATCTTATTGTATCGCGCAAGCGAAAATTCTCGGATTCTCGAATTCGGGAAAGGGAAGGGAGGAAGAAGGAATTCTCCTATCCGAGAAAAGACAGAAACCGACAAAGGACAGAAACAAAGAAACAGGGACAGAGACAGCGACAGAGCTGCGGTATGCTGTCCCTGTCCCTGTTCTTGTATCTATGACACGATCTTCTCTACCCAACCATAGAGATGAGCGTCCAAACGGAGCCTTTTTCGTGGTGTTTTCAAATAGCCGTGAAGCGCCCAAATCGCGAGACAACTGCTATCGTGACCACGAAATCACTGCTTCTTTCTGTGTGGCCTTCTATTTCAACATTTCAAGAGCTTCAATTTTAGCGAGACAGAACGCAAAGACAGGGTGAGGCCTCATACGAAGTGCCTTGAATACATGATTGAACCACCTTACCTTATTAGAAGTGTGATGTCTGCTATTAGTATCCTATTGGGAGGAGGTGGAAGGAAAAGAAAGGAAATGAAAGGGGGACAGGACTGGATGACTGACTACCTTGGAAGTGTTCCATTGTTTGGGTAAAATATACAAATATATATAGAATAGGTAATAGGTAATAATAGTTATAGTTACAATAGTAGGTCCACCTTACAACAAAAAAAGGGGTCCTTAACGATCGACGACGAGAGGAAAGAAAGGCTTGGCTTGGCCTGTGTAAAGGAAACACAACATCACATAGCGTTGGGCTCCGTACGACGCGACTCCCAATCTTCAACGGTGCCAAACTCCAGCCAACGACATCTAGTCTGGATGGTGCCATAACTCTCTCTGTCCTCTTTCCCCCTGGCCATCCCTCTTATCTTGTCTCGGTCTTCATCTAGCTCTAGTAAGCGGTCCTCCAAAACCTTTCCTAGCCGAAAATAGAAGACGTATTAGAACTAGGGAGAGAACATCGCGGGTGCAACGATGACAAAGACGAAGGACAAGAACGTAAAATTCAAAGAAAACAAAATAACAAGATAGATAATAGCAAGAAATCAAGCGAGGGTTCGTTTGTGCCTCCCTTCAACCTCCCATTCCTTATCCTTTGGGTATCTCAACCTGTACACCCTATGCTCCCTTCAACTCCCAACTTGTCTCGTGAAACTCCGTGTCACAGCATTCAGCCGTTTCCCAACTCATATCCCAAAAACCAGTCCTAACCAAGAAACTCATGGTTCAAATCCAAATCCAAATCCATATCCATATCCGAGTCAGAGTCCAAAAAAGTACAATAAGCGAAAACGAATAACAAAACAAGAAAAATACATGGCTTTCTGGCAAATACAAAGGGGGGATCGTCAAGTAAAGTACCTGAACAGTAAGATTACCACTTAGTTAATTCCGAGTCGTAGAACCATACCCTTGCTGTCCCGAGCTCTGCAAGCCGCTGCCACCACTTCCTCCGCTGCCACCATGGCCACCTAGAGGGGCAGCAGGACCATCGGGACGCCTCTGCATGGCGACTGAGCCATATACCCCTCCACAAGAGGTGCAAGCAGTGGGGGCTAAGCCTGAGCCATTGCACGCAGAGCATCTGTTGCCTCTGTGATTGGAGCATTAGCCGCTGGTTCACCACTTTGCCTCCCTTCCACCTCCCTGCAGCTAGGAGCATTGCATAACGGTGGGTAAGGAGAGACTTTAAGGTTATCGTAGGGTGTGATTTTGGGGATGTGATAGATGAGATGAAAATGTGATCGGGAATTCACTTACGGGCGGACGGAGCTTGCACACTGGCTACAGGTAGACCAGATCATGCCTCCGACGCAGCCAGCATAGCACGCTGCAGAGAGAGAGCTTTGAGCGGCGTATCCATTATAAGCCATTGTATGTTTTGTGTGGGACTGATGATTATATGATATATGTAGGTAGTTTCAAGCAGGAAGAGAAGTTGATTGGAGAAAGTGATGCTTGTCTGTAGAGAAGTGGACTTGATATGATGTAAAGTCGTAAAAGCTCGTAGCAAAGCTCTCAAAGAGGTAGAAGTTCTCCAGATGTGAATTCCTGACTGATGTGCTCTGATATTGAATATATTGGAGTCTCTAGGGATGACTCTTACCTCTTATACTTCGCAGCTTGTTTCTCCCACACTCCTGAGGTGAGTACACAATCTCGCATCTCGGGCTGGAGACCATGATTGTGAATATCGTGATGATCGCAATTGGCCCTCCCTCCGCGAGATGGTACCATCGTAGCTGACCTGGATAAACTTGGAAGAGGAGAGGGGTGAGAGGCATTCTCACCGCCTCTCGGCCTCCTCGGAGGAGTCAAGAATAGTATCTATTGCGTACGATTGGAGAGCCAGGGTTATTCATCTGCATAGAATTATATTGGAAAAGAGGTGTCGGCTGATGTACATGATGTGTGTGCGTTTACGCCATGCTCCCATTTGGATGGCACCGTTGGCACATCGGCATCCCAGGACAGTGGACACGAAGCCCGAGGCTTGCACGCAGCTATCGAAGCAGAGGCTCGAAAGTGTGTGGCTTGGAGCGGAGGAAATGGCTCAAATGGAAAAAGTTGCAGGCACACCCGCGACTACTCGTTGCTGAGGTCACCTCATGCCTCCAACATGAAATACAGAGATGGGAGGTTGTTCCATCCTATGACAATCTTATGCGGAATTCAGTACGTAGCAAAAGAATGGTATTGTCGTAACTCGTGAGGGATAACAGTGTTGATCAGTTGCTGCCGATCTTGTTTTAGGCGGCTTATGCTTGACTTTTTGATGTAGAGTGCTATACATTTGGTTTGAGGTGTTTTGGACGATGCAAGTTTCCGTTTGAATTCGTGGATTACACGTTCCTGAATGGACGAACTAGCAATAAAACATGGCTTCTATTCGTCAACTGAAGTATGTGTACACCTCCAGGACTGTTGCACGACATTAGCGAAACTGTTCCTCACCAAAGCATCAACAGAGTGACTTGATACCATTCAAGATGCAATACTGTTGGCAATGCAGCTGTCAAATCAGAAAGCTGCGACACACTGATTGACAAACAGAGGAGAAAAGGAAGACCTTGCCAAGAAGAGACCGGATGATCTTCATGTTGATCTCAAGACTCTTCTTTCCCATCGACAGAGTGCCCAGTACGACATGCAGGAGGATTTATTCCCTCCTCCCTCTTCCCTCCGTAGTTTCCCAAGCCACATCCCAAAACCAACACGCCCACAGGACTTGATAGCACAAGATGGCGCATAGCGTCGAAAAGAAAACGGCAAGAGTAACAACTTTGACTCACCGAAACTCAGCTACCTATCTCAAGAAGAGAAGGGAAGAAAAGAGACGAAGTGCGACGAAAAAAGAAAGCCCCTTGCCGAGCAAAGCGGAGGACAGTCGAGTACAACAATGCTTCCACGCTCGCCGGAGTCTTCGAAAGTGTTACACAGAAAGACCCTGCTGCAACTCTGCACGCTCTGCAGCATCGACAAGAGGGAGGAATGTGACAGATCATTTGCCCAGTAGGGTGTTCATCGAGGGAAGCTCTGTAACGCGCCGTCCAGCCCACTCAAGAGGGCAGGAATAAGAAACGGCATATCTCCATATCAGATCTCTCGCGTTGATCAGCGTTCGAAAGAAAAGGGCTGCCTAACTGCTGCAAACGCAAGGTACCAACCAGTGCGGAGGTAGGGGTCCGTTAAAAGAGCACAAAGAACACAAGCAATGCAATAAGGGCGTATCTTTTTCGGGCTTGGAACACATGGAATAGAGTGCAATAGAATATAAAGGTTACTCGATACGAATTGACAGTTGGAAACAAAACATTATTGGGGAGGAATTCGGAGGAACCGAGGGGCTGCGCTTGGATGACTTGAAGCACACGCAGCTTTCCGTGCTGGTCCGAAACGAAGATGAAAGCCTCAGCTCGAAGGAAGGCACCTGGTGCTCTTTTTATACCAAAATACCAGAAAAGGCTTTCTATATTGAGAATCGCGTCAAGTATAATGAAAAAAAAAACAACCACAACTCGATTGTTAGTGTATGAAAACGCATCACCGTTGCATGTGCTACAAGAAACCATACTCTGTCGGCTCTGCCCAATTCCCCAAATACGCAAGGGGAAATCTGTTTAAGAAATCAACCTCCATCTTACATCCCGTACTCTCACGAAAAATACAATAATAAGTATTGAGAAAACATCACGAGCGTAGGTGTATGAGAGCCATATACTTTCATTTCGTCTTTCACAGCTCCTTAACATCCCATATCACCAACTAACATCACTTAGTAAAGCTTTTAACACACTCGAATATCCTCTAGTATCTAACAACGTAAATATCGTCCATTAATCTTTCTTTGGTATCATAAGTCATAAGGACAGGCCAGGCTATATTACTAAATTATATTACTTCTGTTTCTCCATTACCACATAGTTTATGTGTTCAGTTAGCCGTCTGACAACTTGCATTCTAAATGTACGGTTGTAGGCACGCAATTACTCATACTAATGGGAGATGTAGTAGTGTATTTGCTGCAAGGAATGCCTATGAATTCAATAAACGACACCGAAAGTCCGTCCACAAGTGAGCCATGACGCCGACCTTAGTACCATCAGATGCAAGAACAAAATAAAATCACCATCCTGAGTGGATACCCTGCCTTACCCTATGCGCCATCTCCAATTGATCATTCCCAGTCCTCCCAATCCTCCCGGTCTCGACACTTACAAACATTGCACTGTCTCTTGGCTCGTTGATAACCCCGAGACTTATACGAATTCAGGAGCAGTTGCTATCAAAGCACTGAAAAGAGCTCCTCCCACAGCGACGCCACCAAGAGCAACATAGCCCATGTTCTCCATGAATTTCCTGAACCTTTTTGTTGGCCGGGGATTGTCGGTTTCAGTTAAGCGCGATGGACCAGCTGTTGATGCAGCCGTGGTGGTAACAGTCTGCACAGTGTGTGGTACGCCATTACCCCATGTTCTCAATTCCTCACTGGACTCGATAGAAATTTCTTCTGCTTTACGCTTGAGATTAGGAACGGGCGTCAATGGCTCACTGCATAGCTCTTGGATCTTGAGCACGCTGGCCTTGGGTGCTGACTTGGCCGCCAATAGCTCTTTGCCGGCACTGTAAGTTACAGCACTGGTCATATCAGGCTGTGGGCTTGCTGCACGATGCACAAGCGGACTCGTGTCAGGCATATCGAGGAAAGCACATTCGCCGCGCCGAGCCATAGCTAAAGCTGTTAGTGTTTCCCCATGTTCATACATGCTTGTCAACATACTTGAATCGACCAAGGAGTGAGGAATGGTTTGCGTTGCCCGAAAGTGTCCTATGCCATCCAGGTAATGAGTAGCGAATGGCAGTGTTGGATTCATAGCCCCGTATTGTTGAACCAAAGGTTCATTCTCGGCCTTGGGTGGTAATTGTAGTCCTGGAGGCAGAAGTTGAGAAGAAAGCCTGGCAGGCGCTGCTTTCTCAGATGCGAACTTTTGCTTATTTATCTCCCGGGCCTCGAAGAACGCTGCTTTGCCGCTCATATCTCCCATAGTTTTCACTGGGCTTGAGACTTGTAATGGAGCTGCAGAAGCTTGAGTCTTAACCATTGCGGCATCCGATGGGCTGGGCTGTCTCAACGATAAGTAAGCTTGTCTATCGGGCATCTCAATGGAGGTTGGTAACACGTGGGTAGCATGAGAGGCTGTATGATATGGATGCTCAGCAATGCGGAATAGTTCAGATGGTGCTGCAGTTGTAAGTAGAGGTTCCACAGGGGTTTCAAGTAGTCCACCATCTCGAAGAGCTCTTAATCCCTCCTCGCCGACTTCCGAGAGTCCAAAATCACTCTCCACGTCACTCTCAGCGTCGCTTTCACTCTCACCCTCTTCCTCATCTGCGCTCGATTCATCATTAGGTGGCTCGGACAAACGTACAACTGTGTGACCATTGGTTGCATTCGCGAATCGATGAATGGACATCATTGCAGGCTGTTCGTCGTGGATCTCATCCTCGTCGTCCTCATCGTCATTATCCATTGGATAGTCCTCGGGATATTCATTATCGCTTTCGCCAATGTCGCCAGTATCGATAGGGTCAGCAATATATGTTTCAGGAGCAATGTCGCTGTAAGAAGATTCGACGTCGCTGGCATCTTCGTCCTCGAGTTGATCCTCAGAGTCTGAGCTAAACTGTGCACCTTCTCCATCGCTCTCTTCACAGACAGTCATGGGGTTCCCAGCATAAACAGCAATATGTGAGGAATTGGCACTTTCGCTGATATCTGTGGGGCGTCCGTTTAATAGTTTGAAAATCGCAGTTTCGGTTGGATTCCGAGTAGGTTCTTCGGCTGTGAGATCGATGAGATTGCCCTGATTTGGGGACTCATCTCTGGTGAGGTCGATAGAAATATTGGCTTTCGCAGAAGATTCAATCTCGATGGAAACTCCATCTTCACTAGATGTTTGTCCTCTCGCATCAGCCTCGCCACAAGGATTGAATATCTCCTCATCCGATGAATCAACCATGCCACGAGGATTAAATTCCTCTTCATCTTCAGATGAATTAACCTCATCATCATCGTCCTCCTCCTCTTCCTCTCCTTCAGAATACTCGGGGAATTTATAAGAATTGCCAGGCCTGAGTTTAATGGTCAGTATTGGCGCTGAAGACAAAATCAAAGGGTTTGGGACATACTTGTAGTGGACGAACTCGTAGTTTACACGGAATCGACAAGCAGCAAAACTTTCCGATCCTCTGCTGACCTGAGCGCCAAACTTGACCTCGTCGTCGTGCTCGATAGTGACCATACATTCAGCGGGAATTTGAACGTTATTCAAGAAGGTGCCATGCATCGAGCCGGTATCCATGAGCATCACTGCCTAGTCAAAGTATTAGCAAAAGTGTCCATTAAAGAGAAACAACACAACTTGCCTTCTCGTCTGCATTGTATGAGATTCTGGCGTGGCGACGGGACATGACTGGGCTATCGAACCATGCGTTGTCGGCAGCACAGTGAAGTCCCTTGGTCTGATTCTTGGAGGCTCGACCAACATCAATATGAGCCTGATCTGGGTTCAGAAGAAATGACCGCTCGGGAAGTTCGACATCGCCGTTCAAAGAGGTTAAGGTAATCTTGACTGTAGTTTGGTCAGCTTACAAGTCCCAAGTGGTTTTGGGAGAGCCTTGTCATCGTAGCGGAAGCGGGCAGACTTGAGGGAACTCGAGACCACATACCTTGATTGTTCATTTTGAGACTGATGAAACGGCAGATTCTCAACTGGTTATTTGTGTAGTTTTACTGCCGGCTGGCAAGACTCGTGTCTGTCGGTTTGTCCTGTGTTGGCAGACTGTGACGATAGCAGATGAGGTTGTAGTGGGGGGTTCGTGTACAGTCGACGTGTTTCACAGCTGGGGTTCTATCCGATGAGCTCAGCTTCGGATTCGAGGGAAATCAAGCACGTAAATTCGAATTTGAAGTAGACAAAAAGAAGAAGAAACGGAGGAAGAAGTCGAGGAAGGCGTTTGAAAAGAAGACGAGGTCCTCAAGACCACTTGAAGTAGTGTACGGTGCGGTGAGGTAGTATCAGAGCCGGAAGGTATGGGAGGTGGAGGGAGGAGGTGAGGGGGGATTGTTGGAGCTCTGGCTCTAGGCAATCAGTTGCGCTAGTGGATAAGGTAAGGCAAGCAAGGAGGATCCGATGGATACCTGTCTATACCTACCTTTGCCTACCTTTACCTGGGGGGCGAAGGGGGGGTTAGTTAAGTACCTAAGGTAGAGAGAGGTAGAGTTAGAGTTAGATCGGGTTTGAATAAAGTCGAAATGATGAAGTAATGAAATCATACATATTATATATATATATATATATATATTATCTATCAATATAATTCGAGTTGAGTTCTACCTATGACTTTGAACTTTGAACTTGGATTTCTTGGATTTGTTTGCCTTGTTGTAAGTAATCCGCATCAAGGCTCCCCCCCCCCCCCCCCCCCCCCTCATCACGAGTCTTCAAGGGTACTAGGTAGGTAGATATGCAGATGGGAGTAGGTAATGGTGGGTGGGTGGTGTGGTCTCGAAAGTGCTTTACAGTACTTTCTAATTGTGGATCTTTATCTCTTATCGCAATCAATGATTCCATTCCCCACCTCCACTTCCATACATACTGTACAGTAAAGGCACTCGGCAACTCTACTAGTACTGTACCTCCGCACTTCAATACTTCCATGATCAATGATCAATGATCATTGATTTACCCGAAGGTTTCCCTCTGCCGTCATAAATATTGGAGCACTTTCTTTAGGAGTCATCCGTATCCGTGTCATCCAACCAAGTCTACCCAGCCTACCTTACCTTAGGCACTTAGCTTAACTACTAACTCAACTGAGCTTTGCACGCGACGATTTATTCGATTTATTCTGGCCCCATTCTCAGCTGGCACTGGCACATTCAAGAATAACTCATCCTTTTTTTTTTGGGTGCCAACACACCACCACGACACCTACTTACCTACCACCTACCACCTACCACTGACTGACCACTTCAATAGTCCCGCCTCCAGTCCGACTTCCGCCTTACTTATTTCTTCTTTACCTCCCTTTCACTCATGGAAGAATCATCCAGACAACATCTCCCGTTCGATCAAGCCTTTCGATAATACCTTATCCACCATTTCATCCTTTTTCCGATCGACCAAGGCAGAACGACCAAGGCAGAACGACCCCGCACCAAATCCTTAGATTCTTCAACCTCGAACACACCATTTCGGTCCCTTGAGACTCCCTCATCATGCGCGACTTAAGAAGACAAGCCTTGGAAAGTCACAAAACAGTGTCCAAGAAGGCACAATCTCGCATCTCCTCGCGCGCTTCATCAGTTGCACACTCTCGTACAAACTCGCAGAATGTGTCGAGGCAGGCGTCGGACGACGAAGATGGGAACTTGAGTGATAGCACAAATTGGAGGTACACATTCAAAATTCCACACCATGAAAATGGCAGACACTAACATACATATGCAGTGTAAACTCGATCGATGACATGATTTCCGCAGATATAGCAGAGGATACCACAGAAATTTGGAAGCAAGACTTAGGCGATCGCATCGAAGAGGTTATCGACAGGAAGCGGAGCAGTGTGCAAGGCCGAGAAATCACACTTTCACAATATGTACACATACTCATGGCTCACTATGCTTTCAACGAAATTCAACACAAGACATCAGAGCTGTTCCCGGCCTTGCTAAAAAGTGTCAAGTCCGAAAGTGAGAAGGAGGCATCACTAGCACTACGAGCTGTTGCACTTACCATAATTACTGTTCCCTCAGAAACGGCATACGACGGAATCTTTCAAGCAATCAAGCGCACATACACAGATTCGGAATTCCATGCCGTCAAGGCGGTCGCCATTCACGCCCTGAGTGCATGTGCAATATACGGCGGTGCATCAGATTCCGAGATTGAAGATATCATGGATGAGTTACTAGAAATCATTGAGTCGGATGGCAGTTCGATAGAAGCAGAAGACAGCGGCGAGGTTGTGGCAGCTGCTTGCGAGGCCTGGGGCTTCTTAGCCACATCGATAGACGATCTGGAAGACAGAACAGAGGCTGCTATGGATGCGTTTGTAGAACAATTAGAAAGCAGCGATACCTCGGTCCAAGTGGCAGCTGGCGAGAACATCGCTCTGCTCTATGAGAAAAGCTATACCCCGCGCGAGACAGACGACGGGCCAGCAAGTGACGAAGAAGATGAGGAAGGGGACAAGATAGATTCCAGTTATGTGAAGCGTTACGAGGTCTATCGCCAGAAGAACCAACTAGAGCATATCCTTTCGCAACTTGCCACAGAGTCCTCGAAACGCATTGCTAAGAAGGACCGCAAAGCCCTCCACACGAATTTTGCCGATATTTTGAATACGGTCGAGCATCCATCGCGCGGGCCGAGGTACCAGAAAGCGATTGACCAAGAAACCGGGCGGCGTTATGGCTCTAGAATGACGGTTCGCATCCATAAGACCGGCAGCATGAAGATAGATAGATGGTGGAAGTTGCACAGACTGCAAGCAATGAGAAGAGTCCTTGGAGGTGGATTTGTGGTTCACTATGAGCACAATGAGGTTGTCTTTGACAGCCTCCCAATCATGATGCATAAAGACTAGGATGCTGCATTTGAGCTGGTCATCCTGACTGGGTTGGCATTTCTCGTTGGCGTTTGGATAGGAAAATGGCTTGATATTCTTTTATTTCTCTTAATTGTGAACAAATACCCCGGCATGGACATTGGAGGTCGTTTTGCAAAGTTAGCATATATATATTTGAGAATGAGCTTATGAGAATTCAAAGCTGATGACTTGTTTAATATGTGTGCGTTTGTGTGTATCTGAGGTTGAAGTGCGCGTTGATACTTACCTTAGTGACATGTTGCCGGCATGTGGTTGCTTTTGAGCCTCATGTCAACAGAACAGATCGGACCAACATCTTTTGTTAATTGTCGCCAATCATCTTAAGGACAATCGAGTGGAATCTTCTCAGGGTCATGCAAGGAGGTGAGGTTTGGTCGGTGAAGAAAGCAAATCCTTCAAGAACGAACACACTTATCATTGCCCGCCGCCGCAATCTGGAATTCTCTATGTCTGTGTTTGTATCTGAATGCATGCCTACCACAGTCGTATGTCTCACTGCCCATCTGCACGAAGGGGAAACTCGACACACCAGACAACAGGTCGAAGGATGTTCCTCAAATCAACCCACGTACCTTCATCAGATCAGATTGTCTGATGATCCAAGCTCGTGCATCATCACTCTTACTCGAACTTTGACGCAGATTTTGACTTGACTTTCTTTGTATCGCCGAAGTTCTTTGCTTGATCGCCATAGCAACCATGGTATTAATGTCCCATTTCCCACCTGGCGGGCGGCAAACAGTGGACGTGCCAACCAGCCCAAGATAGAAAGGTTACCGGTAAAGTCGAGCAACGCCGCCCCGCTGATATTATATTATATATCCCAGCCAAGCCATTCAGTATTAAAAAGAGAGAAAAAAGCAAGCAACGAAGCTCGATTCAGCTGTTCCTTCTGCCAGGCCCAGGGCGAGATCTTTGGCTGTCAGAACGAAGGAAGACAGAAAACGAATCCTGGGGGGGGGTTTGAGAATTGCAACACTCTGTGTGCTCGAATAAAGTCGTTTGTCCAGGATGAATGAGTGAATTTGGTGCAGATCACAGAGGGAGAGGGGTCTGGTCTTTGGTCTGGTCTGATCAAGATTCTTTTTCACCAGACAGAGCACAGCACAGAACAGAAGTCCTCTTGCAGACTGCAGCAGGGCGCAAGGCCATGCAGCGAACCGGCTTCGAGGACGCAGTTGATTGACTGTTGAAGCCTTGATTGGATCGAGAAAAAGACGAAAGGGAAGAAGGGAAGAAGGGAAGGGGGCGAAAAAAACACTGCCACATCATCAAACCTGCGGGAAAGAAGAGCGAGAGACGAGAGATGTGATAATTGTGAGGGCGTGAATCCAGGGCCGGACATGGCATGGTACATTGTATTATGTTGGATTGGAGAGGGAGACTTGATATGACGGGAAGAGTTTGTGTTTGTTTGTATTACAGCACAGCACAGTACCTATGTACAGTATGTATGGCGGAGAAAGTGACATCCATTTCCCAATCAATTAATAAATCAATCCATCAATAAATCACCTTATTTTCCTGTAAAACTGTCTTAAATGTCTTAAAGACCCATCCCTCCCCCGTAGTTTATTTTTCCAAGGCGGCGCACGGGGTGGAAACCTGAGAACCTACCTAAGAACCTTTAGCTTGGATAGACACTTTATCATGCTCTCAAGCTTTTTCATTGGTTCCTCGTCACTTTGTAAATACACCTCACCTCACTCACCTCACCTCCAGTCCAGTCCAGCATCTAGCATCCAGTGTCCAGCGCATCGTTCGAACTTCCAACAAACCACCACCAACTCCCCCAACCTTTTCTCACCCCCCCCCCATAATACAGCTTCTATTGCGTCGGACCTCATTGCAGATTTTTGACCCCTCTGTGTCTATTGGGATCTGTTCGTTGTCCGCATTCTTTGGTCTATTTTCTGACCATTCACTTCTGCTGCTTTTGCGCAGCCTGTACGACACCGGGTACCCAGTGGCCCACTCGGGCTCTCGAAGCTCTCACCTTACCAGCCTCCTCCCCCAAAGTTCTGCGACTCCGAACCTATAACCTATACGACCTACCTACCTATAACCCACCCCCAACACAAACAAATATATCGACCCATGCCTCCTCTCCACTGCTCGGTTGACTTTTCTCTCTCATAATGGGTGTCGACGCTCGAAGTCGTCCTCCTCTACCGGCGCCGACAGAAACGGATTCCAATACTGAAGCTCACGGTAGTGCTGGGAGTGGGAGCACTGAGATCGCCTCCAGGCTGACAGAAAAATCACAATACACCTTGCCAGAGGACGGCAGCCCAGTCACGATAGCTACGAGGCGCAAAAAAGAGGGACATGGCCTCAATTCGAACAAATCACAAACATCGTTGTTGATCGAGTACTTTGAAGGTGGAAAAAGCAGTCATTCGGGTTCTCGTCGACCTTCTGTGAGGGTCAAGGTCACCCCATCGTCGAAGAGTCGAAGCCAGTCTACGAACGATCACATCCAAATCACAGAACGCAAAGGCACACGCAAGCCGTCGTATACAAAGAGGATTTCACTGAATCAAAACAACAGAGACGACAAGTTCGAGGCGGACGGGGATGATATGAGCGTTAATTCTTATCGCTCAGCTACAGAAGAATCCAACGTTACCTCTCGAGGAGGACATCCAATTGAGGTCGAAATCATGCCTAGACGCCATGGAAGCCCATTGATACCATCGATAGCTCCGAGTAGCTCGAGATATGTTCACCACAATCAATCAGAAATATCATCGATGCCTGCTGATAGCTTTTTGGACGGGAACACCCGCTCGCCTGAACGGAAACGAAGTCGGAGCTTGACTAGAATCGAAACATTGGCCACAGGGGCCGCGGCGGGATTGGCCGCAGGAGCTGTAACCGATAAGTTGAGGACTCCATCGAGACGGAGAAGTCGAAGTCTCAGTCGAGAACGGATTGTCGTCCAGAAGGCTGCAGAGAAGGTCCGAGGTGAGAAATCTGAGAGACGACGCAAACACCGTAGTAGAAGTCGCAGTGTGAGTGGTGAGCATTTGGAGGCGATCAAATCACCTCGGAGACGATCGAGTCGGAGCCATCATGAGGAGTCTATGGTCTCTGGTGTTGACTCAAGTCTGCTCAATTCTCATGTCAGTGGTCGGTCTGGGGATGCATACTCTTTCCGGTCTGGAACCACGAAATCTTCAATCAACAATCCTAAGCTACTGGAGACAGTCGAAGATGCTATCCGAAGACTGATTCTTCCAGAACTGACAGCCTTGAAGCGAGAACAGAGCAAACGCCACGACAGAGAACGAGATCGCCGTGGTTCAGTTACTTCAGGAAGTGCTCTTTCTCGCGATTCTAGGGACGACTACTCGAGCACGAGACGACTGTCAGAGCGGGGAAGTGGTACGGATCTATCGAGCAAGCCCAAGGTCATCTTGAACGATAGTGAGGTCCTCAGTGGAAATACCATCAAGGGCCGCAAGGACAAAAACATTGATCGTGTCAGGCTCTCGGATTCTCCCAAGATCTTCGAAAGAGAGACGTCTGAAGAAACAGTCATTCGTGATGGCGATACCCCACGCAAAAAGCGCAGTAGTGACCGTGGACATAACCTTGAATCGGCGGCTGCAGGGGCTGCTGTTGGTGCTCTGACGGCTTCTGCTTTACATGCCCATCAATCACTGGAGTCATTGGAAGGAGAGAGAAAAGAGCGTCGACGACGGAGGACAAAGAGCAGGAGTAGAAGTGCTAGCATTGCAGAATCGTATGAGGAACACACTCAACACATTCCTGCCCCTCCAATGCCACTGATGAGCGAAATCAACGCATCTGAGGTTACCAGGGCTTCCATTCTATCCGCAGAGACAGACCGGCCTCACTCAGCAAGTCAAGAACTTGTTACCCCGATTCGCGAAGTCTCGAGAGGGTATGTTTCACCTTCTTCACGCACACCTACTAGGACACCCGTGTCTCAACAGCATGGTCTTAGCACCCAACACTCGAATTTCTCCCGAGGAGATTTGACACTTCATAGCAAGTCCAGCGAGAAAGTATTGCAAAGCAGGGAGTATGATCTTGATGAGCATGGAAGAAAGGTGTCAATGCCTATGTCTCCGCAACGAAGCGAGCAGGATTCATTTGTTGATGAGGAGCACGATGAAGGAAGATCTCGCATGATAGCTGCTGGTCTTGCTGGTGCAGGAGTGGGCGCCGGCCTTGCAAGCATGCATCATGATGATGAACATGATGATCACGATGATTCAGAGCTTCTTGAAGAAGAGTCTGAGCTTGAATATTATCCAAACAACCAGGAGGTTCCTCATCCACTTCGATACGTGCCTTACGCTCAAGAACGTCGAGGCCTAAGTCCTATTCAGAGTGTTTCTGGCTACACGGAAGGTGACCCTGAGCCAACTCAGAGAGATTCAAGATTGACGCGGAGCACTGGCTCCTATTCCTCCCTGAACAAATCACCCCAGCACCAGCGTTCCAGGAGGTCTCTACAATCTCGTGATTCGATAAGCAATGTTCATACAAACCAACACGACTTCCCAGAAGTTCGAACGGGTGGTCTCACAGAATCGGAGCTCACGCAAGATGGCGAATACTGGGAGGAGCAACACAGAGAGAATGATCGAAACCGCGACATCGATCAGGACAGCTATCGAAGCTCAGATCCAAACATGGACTACAAGCACACAGGTAGTTATACCGAGGAGAATGTCGAGCGACCACAGCTGGAACGCATCGCTACTGGGCAAAGTGTGAGAGATATCGGTGCAACGCCTGGCTATGTTCACACGCCAATTGCAGTCGAATCTGCTGTTGCGTCCCTTGTGAATGCTTCGGAACTTACCGGAGAATCCGGGTACTCTGGTAACAATGGCCGATATGACCGCAGAGGCTCATATGCATCGTTTGAGGATGGATCCGAGAGGAACTTCACAAGCCGTGGAAACAGCCCTACCAAGAAGGATGTTTCAAGAGATATTCACTATGAGGACTCTGAACATGGTACTTCTAGTCAACGAAATAGCCCATCCAAGTATGGCGAAGAGTATGAACTTGATGAACATGGAAGGAAAGTTGCTATGCCAGCTTACCGGACCTCTCACCCAGCTGAGAAAGCTATTGCCGCTTCGGCTGCTGCTGCTGTTCTGTCAGCGCGCAATAAGAATTCAACAGCTGATCAGATTCAGTATCTTGACAGACTTGAGGATACTGGAGCACCGCTCCACCAATCATTCAAGGAACGAGCAATGGCTCAAGGCCAGATCCCATCCCCTCGCCACAGCATCGATGCGCCTCTCAGTGAAGCTATTAGTCACGAGGAACTCAAAATGGGTGCAAGCGGAATTCCAGATCAGTATGATCCAATGCCAGAAATAGGACATTGGGATGCTGGTTCTGATGTTACAACAAATCCTTCCATCATACAAGGACCCATTGGAGGAGAACAGGAGGACAATCGGGACCATTGGCCAAGAAAACCTTCTCCTCAGCGTTACGGGACTGCACATTCAGCGAAAAGCCAACAATCGGAGGCCAACCTCCATGCTGCTGAAGCTGCGCTTATTGGGGCTGCCGCCGGAATGGGTGGTGCTGCTGCTATCGCGAGCCACAAGAGTCACAGCCGCGAGCCAAGTCAGGACCATGAGGATGAGTGGCAGCGTACTTCGAGAGATTTGAAACGCGACACCCTCATCACTAACCCGTACGAAGGAACCAGTCCAATTGCTGCTATTGGTGGAGGTTTGGATCATGATCTTCTCGGTCAAAGAGGATACCAAGGCTTAAGCGAAGGGTTTGTCCCCACCAAGCTTGACTATCAAAGCAGACCGCCACCATCACCAAGAGACGAGGGCTACATTTCATCTGCTCCCAACAATCGATCGGCAGGTGCGATTACTCCTGAGCCTAGAGCCAAGGGCGTCAATTTCCTCGACGGCGAACTTGGAGGTATTGAAGGTCTTAATGGGGCCGATCCTTTCTATACTCCAAAACATGGCCGCCATCTCAGTGGCATGTCACAGGGCATGGGATCTCCCATATATGACAGCGCCACTGGACAAGGGATTGATCGGATCCAGTCTAAGGATATTGTCGCTCTCATGGATCATTTGACTGTTCGTGATGCTCAGAGGAGTGCTCGTGATACGGAAATTTTAGTCACTCTAGTAAGAGCTGCAGCTGAAATGCGAAATTCATTTGAGGACATGAAGCGTCTCCTCGCTGATACAGAAGATGTCATTATTACGGAAGTTCAAGGGAATACCGAGAAATCTGTTCAGAAGATGATTAATGGTCCACGACCACCTCCACCTAGCGCCCCGCGATCCCTTCGTCAAGGTTCTCAGGATGAGATGTTTGATGATATCCCCAATAAGAAGAGAAATGTGTTCAGAAGGGCACTTAAGGGATTGAGCATGAAGAGCTCGAACGACTTGGGCAAGATTGAGGACATGTTGGTGCAGCTATTGGGCGAGGTGGAAGGCTTGAAAGTGGCACAGGGTTTGAAGCCAAGTAGCCACCCTGACGAGTTATTTGATTCATTCCGTCAAGAGGGCAACTACGAGAACGACAGAGGATACGAGCCTGAGGGACATGCTGGGACTTCGACAGCAAGCCATGCTAGCCAATCCGGACATCTTTCGATTCCTCAGTCTCGTGGGGGCGGTGGATCGAGACCGTATGATACTCGGAAGTTTTCTGATCACCGAATCAGCACCGTTCCAGAAGGTGATGAGGAAGAGCTTGATACTCACGAGCAAGCTGTTTTGGAGAGTCCATACGAGAACAATGAAAGGTTGTCAACGCCCACTCGTGACATCCGCGCTGGATCCGCGCCTCTCGGAACTCCACCTCAGCAACAAGTTGCACCAGCATCAGTGAGCAATGAGAACACACCAAAGACAGACAAGAGCAAAAAGCACAAATCCAGCAGTTCTTCTGGCTGGATCCCTAAAGTTTCAAGGTGGTCAGAGACGACAGCATCAACAGTTTTGCGCGGGTTCCGAAGCAGCAAGGGAAGCGCTGGCCGCAAAGACGAGCAATATACGCCTCCATCTCGGTCGGGTTCGGATCTTGGCAATTACGCTGATCATGATCCATATGGCGATGATAAGATTCGAACAGGGTACTCACAGGATCACCTTGAGGATCGATATGATGATGATGAGAAGCCAGCGTCGTTGCTGCCTCCTGAGGATCCCAAGTACAAGGCGCACCGAAATTCCTTGAACTTGCAGCACCCACAGCCACGCCCGGGACCAACTCATCGGTATCAGACTGCCCTTGAGGTTCAAGCAGTGAACTTCGATTCACCAATGTCGCCGAAATCAGTGGATTGGGGTTCCACCACAAGTCTCAATCGTCTGCCACCTCAGCAGACTAACCGGTACAGTCAAGGTACCAATAACACTGGCAACATGTCACCAGTGTCTGATGGCGGGTATTCAAATGTATCTGCATCAAATCAGGGACCAGCGCGGCCACCAAAGGAGCCTCTGGAACCCGAGCGTCCCGCAAAGATAAAGCCAAACAAGCTCACAAAACCAAGTCCACTTAGCAATGAGCATCTGGTTGATGACCACATGGACTACCAGCCAAGTGGATCCCCGAGGTCTGCCGCAAGGAAGCTATCCGGCACGCTGAGTGTTCCAACAAGGAAGCCAACAGGTCCAAGAAGCATGAGTTCAGCATCCAAAAGTGGTGAATTGAACAGAGAGGATGGTACGGTGATCAGGCGGAACAGGAATAGAGGTATGTCTACAGCTTCGTGAGTGGTATTGTAGTTGCTAACAGCTCTTTTAGATACCTTTGGAACGATAGCTAGTAATCACAGCGGCGAGTCCGAAACCTTCTGATAGATAGAATTCGGCATAATATCTCACGATACGGAAATATTTTATACACACTTCTCAACTCACATATGTTACTGGTTGACATCTGGGAGTTTTTCGATCACATACTACAACTGGAATGGGCAAATTGGCCTCGAGTTCCTCGTGTCTAAAGCTTGACATGTAAGAAAACTTATCGTTTTTGGATTGGGGGAACGCTATGGCAGCGAAGAATGCGAGTGGGGTTGGGCGGGCTTTTTGATGACTCTACGACGGCTACGACTATTTGTTCTTCTTGAGAAATTTTTTCAGGAGCGATGAGTTGAGCGAGCAAGCGAGCGAGGCGTCCACTATATGCGGTGCGATACAGATGGGTTGAGTTGAAAGGGAGCGAGGGAAAAATGCATATAGGCTTTTTAATTGAAGGTGTTTTTGAGATATTGAGATTTGCTCTTTTCGTCATAGTGCTTGTTTATTGCACACCTGCCAATGTGGCATTGATGCCAGTGCATCGAAATCTCTTGATTCGACGGTCTCGAGGAGATAGAGATAGGGTATATGATGCCTTGAAGTACACCCAGATCGTCCACTGCGGTTTTCCCATGCGCTAAGCGAATGAGGCAGGCGTTTGTATAGCCAAGCATAGCCAAGCGTTGACCCCAGACGAGGATGATCCGATTGGTCTTGATGGCTTGAAAGGGCAACTCTGTACGCATTTTTAATATGAAAGGGTGTTGCAAGTGCAAGCAAGTGCTTTCCTTCCAACGGCTTTGGCGGGCACGTACGTCGCGTCGCTGATAGCGAGTCGAGCGAGCAATGGGCGGGCTCTTTGACTCTTTGACATTGCCACTGCCGCCTTGGTTTTGCTTGAATGATTGATCATCTCGTTTCTCTGGCAGGGTTTAAGCTTCTTGCAAGGGGCTTGGATAGGTAGGCTTGTGGAGCTTGTTTTCAAGCTTAATGTTCATCCATTAGCTTGGCGCAGGGGGAGATCTGGTCTGGGGGGTATCTGACTGGGGGGTAGGGAAAGATGGGGTGAGATTGCTACTGAGATAACACATAGGTAGGTAGGTAGGTAGGTACATATGTATAGGCCACTTCTTACCCCTCCTCGCACTTGCTTGCTTGCTTGCTTGCTTGCTTGCTTGCTTTCCTTCATGGGTATCTCCCAGATTGGAGGTTAGGATGCAGCAACCATGACTGAAAGAGCAGGTGGTATGCACTTGCAATGGATCGCATTGTCCTTTCCTTGCCTATCTTGGCCTTTCCTGGAAGCTGCAAGGGAAGCTGGGGATGATTAGGATGTTGTTGATTGTTGATTGTTGTGATGGGAAAATGAGATTGAATAGTCTAGACGAGCGTTGATTCTTTACCTTGCTTATCGTTATTTCCTAGTCTCTCTAAGAGGGGCAAAAGAGTATATTACCTCTTAATTCCCAGTCCCTTTCTGTCTTTCACCTACCATCCTCTCTCTTCTTCCCACCGCCCAGCATGTTTTCTCTAGCTGTTGCTCTGCACGTGCTCTCCTTCACAGCATTCGCCCACGCAAGCAGCCATGTCTTCGAGTCCCTCCACGAGCTCCCCCGCGGCTGGAAATTCTCCCGTCCCGCCACCTCCAGCGAGCCCATCCGTCTCCGCCTCTCCCTGAAGCAGCAGAACCTCGACTCCTTCTACGACAAGCTGCTGGAGGTCTCCACCCCAGACCACGAGCAATACGGCATGCACTACCAGGGCCACGAGCTGCGCAGCATGCTGGCCCCCGCGCCCGAGACGTCCAGCGCCGCCATCAGCTGGCTGCAGGATAATAACGTCACGGCGATCCAAGACGACGGCGAGTACGTCCTCTTCCACACCACGGTCCAAAACGCCAATAAGCTGCTCGATACCGAGTTTGCGTGGTACAAGAGCGAGGAGAACGAGAAGCAGGAGATCCTCCGCACGATGCACTACTCAGTGCCAGAGAGCATCAGCGAGCATATCAATTTCGTGCAGCCGACGACGCGATTTGGATCGTTGAAGCCGCTGGCGCAGGGCTCGCAGATCGTGGATTCGGGTTCCAAGTCCGATGGTGCGGTGAAGTGGTGGGGTGGCAGCAATCCCGTCGTTAACGTCACTTGTAACTTGACCATCACGCCCGAGTGTCTGTTGGATCTGTATAATGTCCATTATAAGGGTGATCCGAAGAATGGCAATACGGTTGGTTTTGGCAGTTTCTTGGAGCAGTATGCGAGGTACTCTGATTTGGTCACGTTTGAGAAGGTGTATGCGCCGTATGCTGTTGGTCAGAATGTAAGTTGCCACTGATTTTTTCGAGACGAAGTTTCTAACATTGGCTTAGTTCTCGGTTGTCTTGTTCAACGGTGGTATTGATGGCCAAAACTCAACTGCTGACTCAGGCGAAGCGAGTCTTGATCTGGACTACATCGTTGGTGTTGGCTATCCAACTCCTGTGACCGAGTTCAGCACTGGTGGTCGTGGACTTTTGATTCCTGATGGAGATTCTCCCACTCAAGATGATAATACCAACGAGCCATATCTTGATTTCCTGATCGCGCTCCTCAAGCTCCCAAACAAGGAGATTCCAAACAGTATCTCCATCTCTTACGGTGAAAATGAGCAAGAAATTCCAAAATCCTACGCCTACCAAGTGTGCAACCTCTTCGCCCAACTCGGAGCCCGCGGCAAAACCGTGCTCTTCTCCTCCGGTGACTCGGGAGTTGGATCCTGGTGTCTCTCCAACGATGGCAAGAACACCACCCGTCTCGCTCCTCAATTCCCCGCAGCCTGCCCGTGGGTGACCTCCGTCGGCGGCACGCGCTACATCCAGCCTGAGCAAGCCGTCTTCTTCTCCTCCGGCGGCTTCTCCAACTACTGGCCCCGCCCGCTCTACCAGGAACTCGCCGTGTCCTCGTACCTCCGCAAGATCGGCCCCAAGAACAAGGGCTTCTTCAACGCCTCTGGTCGTGGCTTCCCGGACGTCGCCGCCCAGGCTCAGAATTTCCGCGTCATCGACAAAGGTGTCGATAAGGGATACCGCGGTACCTCGTGCTCGGCACCAGCATTCAACGGTGTCGTGGCACTGCTAAATTCCGCGCGTGTGTCGGCTGGTCTGCCGACGCTGGGGTTCTTGAACCCTTGGCTGTATACCATCGGCCAGTTTGGGCTGAATGACATCACGCTCGGCGCGTCGACGGGGTGTAATGGCTTGGGCAGGTTCGATCGGGGACTCAATGGCAGTCCGGTGATTCCGGGCGCGAGCTGGAATGCGACGGAGGGGTGGGATCCCGTGACAGGGTTGGGGACGCCGGATTTTGGGAAGCTGTTGAAGTTGAGTACGCCGTGGGTTAAGAATGAGGGGGGGCCTAGTTAGAGTTGACTAGTGAGGGGTTGAGGGGTTGAGGGGTGGGTAGAGTGAGGCAGGGGAGGAAGAGAGAGGTTGTGGTGCTAGGCGAACTCTCGTCAGTTGGGATGATGGTTGATGGTTGATGGAACCTAGGTATAGACGAGTGGAGTGAGGTGTATAAATGGATAAAGCAACCTTTGTGTAAAGAATGAATAATTAAGTACAATTGCAGGTGAAGGGAAGTTTTGGATGTGGACGGCATATGCCAGATATGCAAAGTAAGGTAAGATATACTTGGTTGGTATTAGGTGAGAGATGGTAAGTGAGGTACGTGGTAGGTGATTGAATATATCAGTGCAGTGACAATTCTGTAAGTTTGTTGGGGCTCGTAAAATAAAATAAAGTGAAGTGGAAATAAATTTGACTGCGATTGTGAACAGATGTTGGAGACGTTTTCGATATTAAGGTAAATTAGACAGTGGCAGAAGCAGATGGTAGAGGTATATAGTGTATGGGATTGTTTTGTACTTAGTAAGGGGTGTTGTTTGTTGATTGGCGGTTAGATGAGTGGACGATATTATCTACTAGCAAAGGATTGAGTCGGTAATGAATTTCTTTCTATACTGCATGAGCGATTGATTAATTGCATTGATTTCACTCGGTCCACTTCAAGGTCTCGGCGCTCGTCCATTGTAGTTCATGCCAGGCTGAGCCGTGTAATTTCCAAAACAGTCATAGTTGAAATCAATCTCGTCGATACGCTTCTGGAGGACTGAGACGACCTTATCGAATGAACACAGTCCATTGGGATCTTGTGGACAGCCAGGGTGAGAGTCCGCAATCGGGACAACCGCATCGTTTACTGCGTAGAGGGCATTAATTAGCATGTGCCTTCTCAATCAATAGCATGGAAACTTACACGATAATCCGCATCTGTCTCGTGGGGCTGTATGCAGGACATTCTAGGACTTGCGTGGTAAAGTGCGTGGCGAATGGAACGGGTTTGCTGGCGACGAAAGTGTTGCGATGTTGGTTCCCCAGCGGACTGAGAGGTGGACCCTGGAAGAGCGCAGTCAAGTTGAATGCCGTCAGGGTGTCGAGGACGACAACCTCGTGCGTGGCGTCGGCGTAGATGGACTGGTTGAGTGGGAAGGACGTGGTCGTGTTGTCGTAAGGGAGGTTCAGAGGTGATGAGGCTGTGGGGTAGGAGTGAGTGAAGCGCGCGACCCATTCTTGGAGGTAGCCTTTCCCTTGCGCAGCGGAGACAGGCGATCCAGGGCCGTTGTTGTAGTAGAAGGACTGGATGTTGTTAGATCGTGCTTTGTCCGAGGATAGTAAATGGAAGGGTAGGCTTACAAGATCGTAGTAGTATTCGTAGTTCAGGAAATCTTCTTCGCTAAAGAGATTTCAGAATGCAGTGTATCCTAGAGCTTGAGTTTCATACGAGCAGAGCTGAAGCGTAGCGATTGCGTCAGTGGACGTTAAGTTTACACCAGTAATCTAATAGACAGTGGTCAGCAAGTGATGGTTACTGATGAAATGAGAGGTTACGTACTTGCGACTGTAAGCGAGAAATAGTGGAATTGAAAGCACTGGCTGCAAAGGCAGATGCAGCTGTAGATCCGATACTTCCACGAGCAGCCACGTTAGAGTTTGTGCAGATCTCATATGGAGCTCCTGAATTATTGACACCAGGATTCTCAACGATGATCTCGATCTTGACTTGATCCAAATACTCCGGCACACCAAAGAAACCAGCAGCAAAGTTCTCCGCCGTCTTGACCATACGGTCTTGAGATTGTGTTCGAAAGACAGGCAGATTCCCTGTGGCAGTGAAGTTGTTGAGCAGTTCTCCATATAACTGACGGTAGGCGACTCCCAAATTGAAATTCTGGCTTCTTCCAAAAGGAGTCAAAAGCTCGGCGCCCAATTTGTAGGTCCAATCTGATAGGAATGCTAGCTGACACGTGGTACTGAATCCGGCACTGGTCTTGGTCGCGTTCAATAGCTTCTGAGCAAATGTCGACGGTGCGGCTCCCGTGGTGGGGTAGCGAGCACCGTGTCGGTACAAGAGATGCATTTGTACAATCTGGCAGCCGTCCGGATCAGTGGGCTGGCATCCGGCAAGCCATAATCGGCTGACGAGACAGAGTACCATGGTGACAAGTTACCCCAGTACTTGGCAATGTCGAATTTCTGGTCGAATTCGCCGCTGCCCCATGGTTGTGGCGCGATGAGTGGAAACTGATTCGCAGGTCCATTGTTGTACGGGTAGGATATAGCTGTCTGTGCTGTTGCTGGCTCAACTCCTGTTGGGGTCGGTCCAGGAAACCCCACAACGGACTGTTCTTGACTTAGTTATCATTTTTGGGAGGGGGCTTGTTCTATGTGAACTTACCTCGGGCGGGAATAGCGAGGACTTCACAGTGGCTACAATAGAGGTCAGTAACTTGAAGGTATGTTTTTCGCTTGCGGTTTATTGCAACACAGACAAGGGTTTTATGTCCGCTTAGGATGTTACCTAGCATCAGACGCAAAAATAATCGAAATAATCGAAAATTACTTACTGCTGACAGGAGGGTATGTGTTTGCAGTCGCTGTTCCCACAAAGCTCGATGCTTTGATTGTAGTATTCGAATTTATTATCTGCGAAGAGCCACCACGCGCCAAAAACAACACCAAAGTAGTGGTAGTAGTCAAGAAAGTACTGGCATGCATGTTGAAGCTTGAAGGGATGGACTTTCAAGTAAAAATTAACTCTCATGGGCGGACAACGACATTTTATACAATTGATCCCGCAAGATCGAGCTTAAGTTTGTCAAAAGCCTGAAGCTCAATGTGCTTTCTATAATTCAGGAACTGTTTCTTCTATCCAATCATAAACAGCGATGGAAGCTCGTGGGAGAGATCAACAGGTATTCATCAGTGGAAGAAAAGATGGATAGAACCGGCGGGGTGGATGAAAGTCGGTGGGTCACACTCTTTAGGCTTGGTGCCTGGCAATCGTTCGCTGACAGCTAGAGAGCTTGTGCGTTGGACTGAAGGTAGTCTGATGACGACATTACCTTATCTCACTCTTGTGGCACGTCTCTAGTTTTTTTATCGATTCTAAGATTACAAGAATGTCAATCTGGGAAAACAATCACTTTGATGCCAAGATATCGTGGTACCTAGCGAAACAAGACCTTCCCGAAGATAGTAGCTGCACCAGATTTCAGTGGCCTGGGAATTGCTTTCGGCGATTAGGCTCAGTAGAAAAAAAGCGGTTAGGCTAGTTCCAAATAATACTAACCACGAGAAGAAATCCGAATTGCCTGCAGATATTGATGCTATCATAAGCTAGGAACCGAGTCTTGGCAAAATATCAAGTAGATGCGCTGAGGTTGGACACCAGTGTGTATGTATTTCAATTTATTACTAAGTCTCATAATCTTCCATGATCAAGACTGTTTGAACTTAGCGCAACACAACATCCAAAAATTATATCAAGTTGAGTAGATCCGGATGCCATAAAGAACGTCGAACAACATCCTTTGCTCATTACGCGAACTCGGTTACCCCCTTGTTGCTTGGCAGGCGCCTTCCATAATGCACCATCTTGTCCTGCAAGATCTTCAGTCAAATGGCAAAAAAGCAAATATACAAGATGTGCATAGCAGATAGCGATAAAGCAAGATAATAGAGCATTTGATGAGATAGTGGATAAGAACTTGGACAGTAACAGTATTAGAGAAACCTACCTAGTCAATTCATACCTTTTCTATCTACACACTTCGTTCCTTTGCTACTATTATCCATCCATTCACACCGCACCCAAATATAGAATCGGCTTGTTGTGAGAATATATTTGGGGATGGCCCGCTGCTGCGCAGCGAAGCGCATGGTTGACTCTGATGCTGTCATTCGTCTCGAAATTTCTTCATTTGCAAAGAATAGACCTATACTGTGCAGCTTAGTACTTCAGTAGCCACTATTCTACGATATATACCTCCAGAAACACCATTTAAATTGGTTCAATAAATTATTTCAAGAATAAGATTTGAGATGCGAAAGCGTGTGTTTTGCTGTTGAATCCTCGATCAAAATGGATTTTGATACTTGGTTAGACCTCGATCTCTCGGGCCTTCAGTCTTTCCACCCTCTCTTCTATTTCAGGTTTTTTGATCTGTATTCAACGGAGTAGACCTCATTTAAAGTGTTCCAAATCTGCATATCTAGCAAGAAATAAAGCTCACGGCAAACTACCTGAGCGTTCCCTGAACCCGCATCATGTAACAACAAAACAAGCAACCAGAAGTAATAAATCTATTTTACTACGAAGTCATCGCATCAAACTACAAAGACGCGTTCATACTAGGAGTGCTATAGAATTTCGCATATCGCTATTGGGTGTCGTTGGCTGAAAGCTTGGCGTTCGCATCGCTTAATTATTGGAACGTCTGATGCATTAGACGGACCCATGCGTTCGCATTCTCATTGGAACAAAAAAAGATCGAGCTCGTGGGAAAAGATCAGTCTCCATGTCTCAAGCCCCTAACAATATCTGCGACACTCGTCTATTCACCTATGCCGTCAGCTATCCTCAATGGATGACCCGTGCGAGTGAGGTCTTGACAGGCGGGTCATAAAGCCCCCTTGCGGGATCTAAAAAAAACCTTGTCCATTTGACACTTGTATACTTCTATCCAGTTCGTACATCTCATATTATCAACTGAATGTTTCTCTCATAACTCGTTATGTCAGACAAACGCCCAACAAGTATCTCAACCGAGAAAAGCAATTTAGTCTCTCCACCGAGACTCCCAACCCCAACTAGCCAAGTATACATGGCAGGTGGACTCCGAGGATGGCTGGACAACATCATTACGACAGACCATCAAACCACAGAGTCACTTCATCAGATTCCACTGGAAGAGCGGTACCCCCGAAAGATGTCAGTGGTTAGTGGTGTTGAAGATGCTCGCCCGAGAGTTGTCAGCAAGAGGACCAGTAGAGGAAGTCAGTTGGCCAAAGTGAAGAGCTCCTCGAAGCTACGAAAAGATCCAGCCACTTCTCCTGATCCCAAGGCAATAATTCCTTCCCCAAGAACGAAACGGCTTCGACTTGGTGGCATCATCCCGTTTATACTCTCAGCGACAGCATTCAGTTTTTCTCTAGTGCTCATCTTAGCTGGACAAAAGACTGGACCTCTGACCGCTGTGAGCTTGATTTCTGTGAGTTAGATACACGTCCTGTCGAGCCCATCACTTTACGAGTCATACCTTAATCATCTGGCACGGCACAGTTCAATACTACCAACATTGGCACTGGAATCATTGAATTTAAACCAACGACGGCAACAACTGCAGTTACTGGCTCGGCAACAACATCAACTACAAGAGCTCTTGGAAGAAGACAGACTACTTTAACCTCCACAACTTTGGCGCCTGTACTCACCCCAGCACCAACGAAACTAGGGAAAAGAGATTTCAACCCCCTAGATCCCTTCGGACTAGTCCCGGTCATCTCCTCAGCTGTTGCCTCTCGAGCCTCCATAGATTCAAGCATTCTCGCTTCCGTGGGGAGTAATATCGCATCAGCAGGAAGTGGGATCGCTACCGGAATCCCAAGTATCACAATCCCCGGACTGGCTCTACCCACAGGCCTGACTTCAAGTAACGGGACATCGGGTTTACTCAGTGGACTAGGCAGTCTGATCACGCAAGGCCTTGAGTCTCTCCTCTCTGGAATAATTTCTGGTCTTGGTGCTTCGGGAATAACATCGGCCATTGATGATGCCCTCAATAAAGCCATTACCGATTTAATCGCCAGATTGGTAGCTTCCGCTGGTATTCAAGAGTACTATAATTTGTATATCCTCAGCACTTGCTCGGGAAACTCTTCATCGCAAATAAAGGATTGTTCGCCGTTCTCCTCAACCGCCGACGGTACGTCCGCACCCTGTACTCACATATCATACCATCTAACAACGTTTTATAGACTTCAGCAACATCAGTGCTAAGATCCCAAACCATGTGGTACTAGCAGGAACGAACATCACATCGCCCGCCCTCGTGGAACTGACCGACGCGATCGCAAGTCTCGGTCCCATCGTCTCGGGCGTCGAGAAGTTCTTCCTGGCCCTCATGATCCTCTCCCTTATTAACTCCGCCCTCGCTATCATCTTCTCCTTCCTGGGCATCTTGTTTCCAGTTAACCGCATCATCCTATACGGCAACGTCTCCTTAGCAAGCATTGGGATTCTGACCCGTAGCATCGACGCCGTGCTCGCGACCACCATCAGTTACACCCTGAGATTCTTCATCAACAAGTTTGGCAACACGGTTGGGATTTCGGCGTCGATCGGAAGCGTGTTCATTGCGTTGATATGGTTGGGTTTTGTGTGCCAACTGCTTGCGAGCACTTTTTGGCTCGGGGTGTGGTTTGTGGAATTCCGCCAGACTAGTTTTAGGCTGAGGAGGAGGGAGGTCGATGAGATTGGGAATTATAGAGGGATCTTCGGGGAGCTCAAGAGCGATATTCGATCTCCTACTCCTGATAAAGATTCTCCTACTCCCGATAAAGATCCAGAGAAGAACTTTATTATTGCATAGACAGGATGGAAATGTACATGCATTAAGAACGACTTTAACGAATTTAACACCTCAATGGTAATTCAGCAACACTTTGTGTCTTTCTGATTTGTGAAATGAATACAGTGAAGTAGAGGTAGCGAAAAGACAGAAAAATCGAAACATCACAGCCATGAGCTGCCAGGAACAAAGGATTACCGCCAGCTGCCTAGCTAATGGATATTATAAGCTCGCCAGAATGATAATGACCCTTCTCAAAGCCTAATCGAGAAACATTACGATAGACGTCAAATTGTCTCAAGGGGACACTACAGATGAAGCAGGACACAATGAGGAAACTGTACAGTGGTTGATTCAAGCGAGGCAGGTGATCATGCAACACAAACCAACAGCCAAGTGATTTTCTTCTCCTTAATGTGTACGAAAAAGTTCACAATCTCTATAAGCTCAATATAACATTGCGCTCACAACTATGCTGTTGATAAGTTAAGCGCTGCAGAATGAGACTTGAGGTATCTGTTGTCTTCGTGTCTAGGACATTTATGTCACTAACCAAAAGACAAGGCGTTGTAGATTTGGCTATTTGAGATCAAGAAGCTTCTCTCTCTCTCCAAAAAAAAAGAAGAAAAAGGGATTGATTGAAGCTACTCTATCAATACTATCAATAGAATATAATCATGCAAGCAATTTTAGGCCTCGTGATCCGCATTTATATCCTACCTAGAAACAATCCAAACTGTTTTGAGAAATGTAATTAAAAAAACATAAGAGAATTGAACGATCTTGAAAAAATCCATTACTAAAATTCACCACAATGATACTTGTTCCAACCACGCCCTGGTGATTGTCCTGTGTACTCATGAATGCCCATTCTGTACAAACCAACGCGCGCAACCCATGCAGAAACATCTGCTAAATAATCACTATATTACATCCTTAACGCCAGGTACAACTCTCCAGCACCAACCACACCAACTCCGAGCTTTACCCTCTTGCTCCCGAATCAGATATTTGCCAATACTCTTCTCATCAGCCCACTCGGGCACACAAGCCCCAACCTTCTCCATTCTCACCAATTTCTTCTTCAAGCGGCCACCGATGCCTTCAATCTCGTGTCTCGCATAGCCCGGTCCCATCTGAGGGGTCATGTTTCCACGAATGCTGCCCTGTGAGCTAGTAGGGCTGGAGGATGGACTGGCAGCGCGGCTGTTGTCCATATCTTTAGCATCTTCAGCATCGCAGTCGATTTCGTTCTCAACTTCTCTTGCAGCGACGCAGTCAACTCCACGACCACAGTGCACGCCTCGATTACCTTCACCAATGCCAACTCCAAGACCACCCGTATAGTCGAGATATCTTGTACGCCACCTCCAAATACCCTCATACTCATTATCTGCATTACGAAGCGAGCGACCGCAGGGTTGGCACAGCCAAACACCTTCCGAGGGACAATTGCAGACTTCCCGTTTGATCGTCTCAGAGCTGAGAGTGATAGCAGAAGTAGGCTCGTTGGTAGTCGCGGCCGAGCTAGGAACTACCAGAGAAGACAGTGGTACTCGAGAGCATGTAGTACAGATACGACGATAGCGATGGCTGAGGAGAATGGGTGCTGGTGGTTTTATTGTGCAGTTCTATCTCAGACATTAGAAAAATGCGCAATATCTATCACATAGGCACACTTACTCTGCAAACCACTCTGCTGCATCTCCTACATCCACCAACCATATCTCTAGCGCAATCACCAAACTTGCCTGCTCCTGATCCAAGTGAATCCCTTCCTCCCTCGACGAAGTACCAATCTGCCGCTCTCGCACGGTATCTGAACGTATGCTCAGGATCAGGTGTGATGTCTTCATTCTCGCAATGGAGTGTTGAAGTTATCAGATGCTTCCGATACTGAAGCAGATTGGTTCGGATTTGACGACAAGAGGAGGAAAGGGCATCAAGAGTATTGAGATCGATTGAAGATGCTATGGCTATGATGATGCTATACAAAGATGTCAGCTAACACGCACATCTAATGATGCAGTTGTGCCATTGTACGGATAACATCCTAAAGCCCTAGCAATGCCCAACTCCTTGTTTGGATTTGGTCTGTCGATGACCTTGCTTGCAGTGTGGCGATCTCCACCGAGACGTCGATTCATGTCACCATTCGCATGATGCATGAACCAATGATTCGATTGTTCTGGAGGCTCCAAATCATCCTCAAGATCCAGAAAGACGACCATTGTCAATCTGCAAGTGCTTATCGCGCACCAAACTTGATGTCTGGATTGAAGGTTCCGGACCTGAAATATATAAAATACTAGAAAACACAAGAGAGGAAATGGAACGAGGGGAGGAATTAAAGCTTTCCATCGAAGCTGCTGTGCAGCGATGAGGATGTGGGAAAGAATGAATCTTGAATGCTTGAAAGAGCAGACTTGGACATGTCCACGTAGAAGAATGATGTCGTACAAAGGACGAGTTGGACGTTGCGGGAAAGACCCACTTATGCGGGGGCTGATCATCAAGGCCCACATTCCCACCTATATTGTCTTTCGTGCTCCACCAAACCTTTTCTCACTGAAGATATCTCCGTATCCACGGCACTATCTGATAAAATCCCTCAACAAGCTAAGTGGGTTTGGTTTGACACATTCAGCATACTCATGTCTATTTCTACTAGTCATGAAACTCTGTTTGGGGTGAGGTTGCGGAGAAGTATATCTCCTGGTTCGGAGTGAGATGCAGAGAAGAGGGGCAAAGTAGCAATCTTGAACTACTTGACATATCAACTTGCATGATACAATGGACTTCGAACCTTGTGTTACTTGGCATCGTATATTGATTTTCTACCTTAGATCTTCAGCTTTCCACTCTTTACCAATTCGACCATTCTGCCCTTGTCAACGGACTTCGTGAACTCGCGGATATCGGCCACAAGGACATCAGGTTTTTCGACAGAAGCGAAGTGCCCCCCTTTGTCGTGTTCTTTCCAAAAGACTATGTTACTTGCCACTGTGCATGCTGCCCACCATCTAGGAATATAAAACACATCTTGAAAACTTAGCATTGAGCATCCAGTGTGTATGTTTGATAATCTCACCTTTTGGAAAAACTGATACTCCAAAGTCGACACACTTTGGTAGGGATTGAGTTAGTATCTTGATGTTCTCCTCTAGCATTTTCCCCTTAACATTCCTATAAATCTGTGAATGTCCTGAAGTTCCAGGTATGAGGTACATCTGAATGTGTCAGTACTAAAGCACAAGTTGGGGCCTCGTGAGTTACCATTGTCCAAGTAATTACTGTCTCATCATCCCACACCCAGTCATCATCGACTAAATGCTCAAGTTTGTCTCTCAGCCAGGCCAGCATACCTATCGGTGAGTTGACCAAAGCGTATGAAAGCGTTTGTGGCTTCGTTCCCTGAATTTCCAAGTATCCACATTCTTCCTTCTGCCACCACAACATCCTTCCAAAACCACTAACTTTACTCTTCTCTTGCCATGCTGCCCACCATATAAGATAGGCAAGCTGCAACGGATTCTTCCACCACGATGGAGGGCCAGAGAATATCATATTGACATGGACAGCCACACAACTCTCTGGATAATCACAAGCCATGAGACGAACAATGATAGAGCCCCAGTCACCGCCTTGAGCCATGTACGTAGAGTATCCCAAAGCTTGCCTAGGCTAACGTTAACTTTGTCAAAAGCCTTGGTTTGGTTCAGATATGTACGAACATGAGCTTGTGATCGATAGCAGCCATATTTCTAACGGAGAAGGTCGATCTTTTTGACCCTTCAGAGAACACAAATCCTGGCAATGACGGTGCTACTACATGGTACGCTTGCTGTCCGAGTTCAGGCGATGTTAAAGACTCAATGATCTTTTCAACCTCGAGGAAGTTACCAGGCCTGTTGGGGATCAGTAAAGTAACTCTAAATTATGAATATCCAACACAAAATGGTACATGCGAGATTAATGCAGAGAGACAGACCAGCCATGTTGAAATAACAACGGAATTGCTCCCTCATGTTCGGAACGATGATGCACAAAATGCATCTTAAGTTCTTCCCCTGCCTCGGTGATGGGAAGAGTGAACATCTTCAATTTGCCATTGATCTTAGCCTCAACAGCTCGCCAGTCATATTTCTTCTCCCAATAGTCCCGCAAATGGCTAATAGTTGTAGGTGGAGCTCCAAGAGACCATATTTCCTCCTCGGATAGCTCTAGCCCAGGTGGAATACGAGCAGTCCTCACTCGCTCATTGACGAAAGCGAGAAGGTCGTCTGAAACTGAGATCTTGAATGGACTGGGCTTCAGGGAAACCAGTGAAGCAGCCGACATGTTATCTTAAAAATATTATTTCTAAGGAAAGATATTGAAGCTCACAAAGAAGGAACTGATGATAAAAGCTGTACTAGTTACAGTATTTAAGCTCATATTGCGACAGTCATGTCAGCCTTACTGTCAGACCCCTTAAACAAAGTCTTACCATTGGTGCCTTGCTCATGAAGCCAAGCCATCAAACCTTATAATCCAATTAGAAGATCAAATAGGTTGGAATTGGAGCTGCATCTCTTCCTTTTTGATGACGTTCGTTCCATAGATGTCGTGAACTAGCGTGCAGACCCACATAAACCCCAGACTTCTAGCCTTGTGGCTCAAACAGTAGATACCTAACAGAGCCAGTGCAAAACACATACCACTGAGTGTGTTGAAAGCAGAACTACTGCAGACCCTCATTGAGCATAAATCCAAGGTTGCTTTTCTATTAGAGTCTGCAAGTTCAATTACTGCATTGTTGCTGACGCCAACGTGTTTCGGTGCTTTTGTATGCAATCATCACTCTAATATATACCTCCACTAACAACAACTCAGCAAACTGAGCCCATTGAACCCCTCATCTAACAGGAAAAACATATCTGCGATCCGATTAGATAGCCCATTATGGCACCTAGCAAAAGGCGAAAGTCGACCGTCAAGAAAGGCAAGGCAAATGCGATGATTGATACTACCCCACTAGAGAAGATAGACGCAGAGGGAGATTTGACGCTTCGACTCACATATACGCCGCCTAATGAAGAACACGATGATGACGATGCCATGAGTGGAATATCAGTCAAGGCAGAAGCCGACGGTGCCAGTCCTGCAGAGACGGAAGAGAAGTGGAGTCCGTCTGGGAATGTTGACCTCCTAGTGTCCTCCAAGCACTTGACACTTGTCTCGCCTATTTTGAAAGACCATATTAGGATTTCTCCAGAGCTTCTATTGCTACCAGATGACGACCTGGACGCATTTCGAGTTCTCCTCAACATTATACATGGACGGGTGCGACAGGTTCCTCTTAAAGTCAGCCTATCTATGCTGCACAATATTGCTTTGATTGTCGACAAGTATCAGATGGTAGAGGTTGCAGAGCTGTATGTCAAGATATGGATTAAAGAGCTAGCTCAGCCATCGGTGGAGAATATGAAGAAAGACCTGCTGGAATGGATCAGTATTTGTTGGATATTTAAACTACCCACAGAGTTCAAACGCACCACACGCCAAGCTGTATGGGAGACAACCTCAAAGATCGATGTGCCTGTGGTTGACACATATACCTTTCCTACACGGATTTTAGGTATTGTCCCCAAGGTAGATATAGACATTGGTTTTCAGCTGACACGTTACAGACAAAATCGAGACCCAGCGGAAGAACGTAATATATGCAATGGTGTTCGTGGTTCAGAAAGTCACTGATCAATGCACACATGAAGGCGGGATCTGTCCCGAGAGGACAGATCGAAATCCATATCCCAACCCAACCAGTCATAGAAAAGCTTGCGACGCAATGATGCTGGGTTCTCTTTTGAAGACAGCCTATGATGGAGGCTTATGGCCAATCCCCGCAGATCCATATCCTGGTCTAACAGTAACTCGTGTTATGAGTTCAGCTCGAGGGCTGAAAATCCAGTCATTGTGCGACACTCTGAGTAAGCACCCTGTGGACGAAGCACATGGGGCACATGGCTACAACAAATCAATCAAGAAGGCCATTGAGAAGCGTGAGCGTGAGGCAGAGGGTCTAGAGTTGTCGGAGTTCTTACATGCGTAGAGCTTGTATAGCAGGTTGGATGCAATATGACTTTGCTTCATTTCTAACCAAGGTAGTGTCTCGGGCTGTATAGTTATGTTGAGATATACAACTCACGCCAGAGAAATTCATGTTGAGCAATGCAACCACAATTTCATCAGTTGCATCTTAGCGGTTAGGTATTATTTGATGCTGGAAGGCCAGGGCGATAGAGATGATGATTGGAACGCTAAGCAGCAGAATACTCTACATCATAGAAATTGGAAGAACAATAAATCCAATTACAATTAAGGAGATTTGGTATTCCTCAACAACAGCTTCGATGAGAGGTTTCGATTCACACGCATTGGATTTTGTGGCTGTAAGCCACAGAACATCAAAGCCTGCTGGGCTCCGCCACTTGCGTCGGTTCTGCCAACCCAACCCACCTAAATATCTTGAACAAGAGCTCATTCTTGTCCTTAACAAGAGCACAAAAGGAATGTCTGCATAACCATCTGACATATACTCTTTTGCCTCAATAATCTATTAAGCTGAAGCTGTACAACAAAAAGTATTTTGGCACGTTTGCGGATATTATCTTCGACCTCTGTCATACTCTACCTTGGCCAGATTAGCACTAATCTGGAAATATCTTGGTTATCCATTGAAGATACAAAATTTATAAATGCCTACCAAACTTCATACTATCGATCCCGATGGCGATCTTTTACTTCAACTCATAGTGCCAGATGAGCCTGATCCAGAAGTTGACGCACATGTACCGGATGAGGCTGACCCTCTGACGTCCTCTAATGTCTATGCCATTTTCACAAAAGGTAGCGAGGAGGACAATAGCCTTGATAAAATCTCTATGGAAGAAATTCATTTTCTCGTATCTTCCAGGCATCTCATACTTGCCTCGCCAGTCTTCAAAGCAATGCTACGACCCAATTTCAAAGAGGGGTCCATTCTTCAATCTACTGGCAAACTTGAGCTTGACCTGCCAGACGATGATCCAACAGCCTTCAAAATCATACTTGACGTCATTCATGGGCAAATGAAAGAAGTTCCACGAAAGCTGGACATTCATACCCTAGCTGCAGTAGCAACCTTAGCGGACAAGTATCAAATGGTTGGATCTATTGAATTCTGCTTGGAGTTGTTATGGATGCCTGCTTTAAAAGAATCTCGACCAAAGGTTTACAATGCTGAACTTGTACCATGGCTTAGTGTAGCTTGGATTTGCAGACTTCCCGAGGACTTCAAGCACCTCACATGTTTAGCTGTGCGGGAGGGCTTTGGTGGGCTAAGTAACGAACCGTTGCCCATCCCAGAAAGCATCACTGGTATGTCAAATCACCTCGCTTGATGAGTATTTATTGCTGAACTTTGTCAGAGGCAATTGAAGAGCAGCGTGAGCAAGGTGCTGTTGAACTATTCTCAGTCTTGCAGGAGCAAATTGATCGACTCATTGGACCAGAAACGGTGTGTCAGAACGACGATATTGGCAGGTTATCCTTTGGCAGGTATCAAAACCCCGCCGTTGGAAACAATGCAGTCAATTGCGATGCCATGACCTTGGGCTCACTTCTTAAGAGTGCGAACGACCTAGGGTTATATCCTCCTCCAAGTTGGCCGTACAAAGACTCAACACTGAAGGATCTCATCTCGCGACTTAGGAAGTTGAACGCGGTTTCACTTTGTGACATGACAAACAATCGTGACACTGGAGAGTTGTCTCATGGAGTCGTGGACCTATTAGTTCATCGGGTTATTTTGATCAGCAGTCGCTTGGATGGTCTTGATCTTGATAACTTCAGATAGACCAGGTGGGTTGAATGGCGAAACTCAGTTGCGTAGCAATCCTAGCTCACCATATTAAGATCAATCAGCTTGCTCTAACGCCCAGAAATTTTGTCGGATCTGTAAGTTTCTTTGACTGTTTGACTGACTTCTGTATTTCAAAACAGCAATCCGTCTTTTCATTTCATTGTACACTATCCTTCGATAAAGATGGATTGCAAAACCTCGCTAAGGCTATCAAGAGCTTCAATTCCAGCGCTAGCACAAGTTTAAGGTTTTTAACAAGCTATCTATTCTGTGTGGACCATTCTTTGCTGTGGCTAGTTTTATAATCGTTGTTCAAGATGTAGTTCTCTGATTTTACAGATCGATGAGTTGGTTGATACAATTAGATAAGTGGGTATCCCTTTCTCGCTTCGTAATGCCAGCCCAATCTTGTCTCCATCTGAGAGCATGAAGTGTGACTATTGAAGCTGCACATTGAAGCATATCCAACAATATGCTATTAGAGCCAGCCTTATTGCGAGTCATTCTGGCGCCAATATTATTTCTCCATCCTCCAATTGCCTAGATAATTTCGATATACCACAACAACAAACCAGATCTTGCAACCTTCAACTTCAACAACCAGGTCACCACCTCGACTATCTCCATGCAGGCAAGTAACTAATACTATCTTCGTACCGAATTTCACATAAATAATCAACAGAGAGTCTTGCAATGGCGCACAGTACCCTTGCATGGCCACCAACATCTGGCAAACATTACGAAATCCATCCATGTGGCCAAATCATGTTCGCATTCTTCCCCGACATAATTGAAGGACAAAATACCATGAAGTCGAAGGACGCAGCTCAATTAGTCGCGATCCCAGCCTAAGACAGCGATCTATCTGCGCAGCCCGATTGGAAAGACAGTACAACCTTCCTCATCTCCTTTGCGCATCTTTGTCTTGCATCGCCGGTCTTCAAATTTCTCATCACTTCTGAGCCTGATGGAAGTCATATCACCATACCCGCAACCTCGACGAAGATCATTCGGCTCCAAGGCGTCGGGGATCTGGATGCCTTCAGAATCTTGATGGATATTGCACATGGCAAGACATGTGATATTCCTAGATCTCTGGATATCAAGACTCTGTCAGCCTTGGCTGTATTAGCGGATAAATACAAAATGGCACCCGCGCTGAATATTCATGTCAAGTATATGTGGATGCCATACTTAGAGAATTCACAACCAGTTAGGTTCACGAAGGACTTGCTGGCGTGGCTGTGCGTTTCTTGGGTCTTTCGACTGGCTGATAAGTTCAAGCATGCTACCCGAATTGCTATATTATGGGGACTTGGTAGCAGCAGTTTTGAGCCAGGGCGCAAATTGCCTCTGCCGAATGGGCTTCTGGGTAATATTTTCCATCTTGCTTGCTGTTTGTTCTCTCTTCTAACTTTACTACAGATCAGCTCGAGACTCGAAGGATCGCAGGACTGAAAAGTGTCTTTGACCTCCTCCAATCTCAAGTTGATGCGCTCACCGCAACTGAGAGTATCTGCAACCACCAGGCGAAAGGCTCTCATGCAGAAAACCCTACGTCAATTTTTGGTTTCGCAGCACAGGCCAATTCGTTCGTCGTTACAGAAAAACCATTCCCTGTTTATTTCCCACCTTTACGAACCGTTCATCCTAAAGCATTGAATAAGGACCTCACGTCCCGACTTGTCATTGACAAATCGAGTCGACCGTCGTTATTTGGGGATGCTACCCGATCAACACCCTCAGGAGCTCAGCAACCGTTGGTACTCCCTTCATTGTTTCCTTCATCTGCTATACCTCGCACCTCAACGACTTCTAATGAAGGCGCCTACAAAACCCCCTTCTCGCTTGGTTCAACACTCAACAAGAATCCCAAATCCGGAAGCACGACTTTGTTCAACATCAGCCAGAGCAGCCCAACTCTAGAACAGGCAGGAACATCAGGACTATCGCTCTTCGGACCCAAAGACTTCGGAACCGAGATGAACAAAGCCACAACGACAAAGTATAAGCTATTCAGCGATCAGAAACTGCCCGCTTCACAGACTACAGGCGAAACATGGAGGCTCTTTAGTACCAATAACCCAAAGCTAAATCAACCTACCAAATTAGCTACCCTATCGTCGATATCTGACCCATATACTACATCCAAAAATTCACTGCCATCAGGACCAGCGTTACCTCCCAAGGCTGCAGCCTCAACAGATGCGTCAGCTGTCCTCTCGCTCAGTGAAACAGTCCTGCGTGAAATGGAGAAGGAAAGCGGTTTGCCCAGCGTTTTCCGAGAACTCTCCCTCCCAGGTGCCAATCCTCGTCCAGACATAGACACAAGCAAGAGACCCAGATTTCAGCCTTCGCTAATCGCTTCTCCAAGCTCAACAACCTTTGATTTCTCCTTCACTGATGTCTTGGCTTCAACACCCAGGGCTTTATTTGGAACTAAAAGTGAGAGCCAGAAAGCCAACGACTCCAAGAATAAGCAACACACCACTACCTCTTCAATAGTACCACCGACGCCCCGTCAAAACACATGCATCGCTCTCCTCCTCGGGACCTTCCTTCGCAGCGCCGCATCGCAAGATCTCTGGCCTCTCCCGCCTGCACCCTATGACGGTCGCAGTCTCCACTAGACCATCATATCGTGCCATATGTTTGAGTGCGAGAGCTTGTGCCATGTCATGACTCCCCTGAACTGTCCGTTCAGAAAAGAGGATGGCAATGGGGGCGTGCATAAGGATAAGGCGCATGGGATTGACGATAGGTTGGATCCGGAGCTGGATAGAGTGTATGAGAGTGTGCGAGGGATCGATATCAGGACTTTTACGGAGGAGGGTTGGAAGCAGGATGAGGAAGTGAGTGGGTATCTGTTGGCTGGGTATGTGAGCGATAGGGCTAAGTTTAAGGGTGGAGTGTTTGGGGATACCACAAGATCTTAATTTGTGAGTGTGAAGGCTTGGTCAGATGGTTGGATCATTACATAATCAAGAGAAACCCGTGTCCTGTATATAAAGAATGATACTATATTGTTTCATGTCAAAATTGGACTCTCCCAACAAAGAGAAGATGGAACTCTTTATGAAAAATACCCTCCCAGGTTTCCACGACGCTAAAAACAGATCTCGCTCGAGCTTACAACTACTAAAAGTCTTCCTATGTTTTGTTCCCCATTAAACACCCCCACCTACCTACTGATCTATCCATACATCATCTCCCACAAGTTACATCAATATATCTTACCTCGAGGTGTAGCAAAGGGCTAGCCTGCTCAAGAAATGTGTTAAAGTTAAGCGAGAATCAACAATCGAAAATCTCTACGAAGACCTTGAGATGAACGCAGATCGACTCCATCGAAAGCAAATCGAGGCTCCATACTTGCTTTGTGGTACTAATGGTTTCTACCTGGTATGTTAAAGATGAATGATGGTCTTTGACTGCATATACTGAATATATTCCACGAGCGAGCACATTGTCGCAGCCTATTTCTGCCTTTACTTACACTTACCTGACCGTGTCTCTGTCACCTACGAAACGAGTTAATGACTAAATTTCACCTACTCAAGCACCTATTCACAATGCTCATTGAAGTGCTAGCTGATCGATCATGCATAAACAGTATTTCCAAGATAAGAATGCACGCTATGTTAGACTTCTAGGAAGCCTTAGAGTACGAAAGACACATCAGATGTATGCTGAAAACCACAGCCCAGACTGTTCTCCCTTCTTAATGAATCCCAGACTTCTTCATAAGCCCTCGTATACATCAGATATTTCGTCCTATCCATCATGCGTTGCATTCACCACCTTCGCCTTATTCTCAACCCTAACAACTTCTTTCGCTGTCTCATTCATCATGCTGCCTGGTACTTCATTCGGCCGAAGGAGGTTACAAAAATCCACTGATATAGCATCTTCCTCTATAAACAGCAGCATAGGTAATACAATCCCAAGTACAATCATTAGGAGAATCTGCGAGACTGTCCACCACTTCGGCGGGTTTGGCTGCCAAGTAGGGCGTCTGCCTACCCACCATGCCAAAGCCATCAGCACATAGTATCCGATAGTGAGGCCGAACAACAAAGCGATTCTGAAATACTGCATTTGTGAAACCAAATAATGTGCCTGTTTGGCACTGTCTTCTCCGGCGGCATTGGAAAGGTACCAAGCAAGCAAGACCGAGTCAGATTGGCGCAGAGCCACGTAGACGTAGTTGGTGAGTATACGGATGGTTTCAATGAGGGCGACTCTCAAGGCGAGAAGAAGGATGTGAGTCATGATGAAGCTTGAACTAACAAATCGAATATATGCTGCTCGTCCATGGCGAAAGAAGGCACGGCTTGCCAAGCGAAAATTGTGTGCGGCTTGGTTCATCTTGACCCAATATTCACCAGCGAGGAGACGAAGGTTGTCGAAAAAGATGAACGGAAGGACAGACGCTAAACCACAGATGATCGCTATGCCCCACAAAGTTTTTCCTGTGAGCCACTCAATTCCCTCTACCACTCGGGGTTCTTTCGACGGATTGTTATCCATGGCGATGTTACTCGATATCCGGTGTGTGGGATGTTTGTTGCATGTGTAGCTTCTTTCACTTTGGGAGAATGTGCGAACGGATGCCTCCTTGTGCGATGTCAAAAGATCTTCTGGGAAACAGATACTCAAGACTGTTTAAGAAGAACACCGAAGAAAGCTGTTGAATTGGATTTTGTGTCGAAAGGTTTTGTTGGAGGTAGATACTAGAAATTATTGTCGAAGGAATATTGATGAAGTAGCGTATCAAGGAAGAAAAAGACTTTTGATGAAGAATGGGAAAAGAATAAGACGAACGGAGAGGCTGAATGCCATGATGTACCAAAAGTAGCAGCAGTAGAGAGGAAGGAACAAATGATGGTAATATTTGCTTCCTCTCAACAATGACATTTGGCAAATGGACCAGCTGAAGAGGAAGTAGTTACGCGAAGGGTGTAGCATTCCAAATCTCGTTGGATGCTGCGAGGAAGGATTGTTAGACATTCCATCAGAGAGCAAGGCAGGTGCAACACACTACCATACCATACAGAGCAACGCTATCTTCCCTCCTGAGTAGCTTCTCATTGACAAAAGGCCCTCTCATGCCAATCCATCCATTGCATCCTCTCACATACTTTCAAGCCTCCAAACAGACTGTCGTCCCATCCTAGCAAAAACACCTCGTCTGTCAACCCCAAAAACGTGGTAGGCCACTGTTCAGCTCCTACCAATCCCTCCATACCCGCCCTCCACGTTCAAATCCCCAGCTTCTGACACGGATCGCCTTGAACATACACCCACAGCATTTCAATAATCCACTCAAGCAGGATAACCCACCTTGGGACCCCAGCGCCTGTGTAATTCCTCCACAGAATGTTCATGCCTAGATTGGCTATCAAGCCGGGCCAGAAGATAGCGAGTAAGTGCCCGATTTCAAGGATGACCCTACAGAAGATACCTAGAGATGATGGGTCATCGAGGATTTCTCGTGCAATCCGTGGTGGTATGAATAGATAGCTTAAAAGAGGGTGTGTCGCTGGAAGGCGAGGAGGAGAATATTACCAAGAATGAAGGAAAGCAGTCTCATCACGCGGTAGAGATGGGAGACGATGAATTGTAGAGTTAGGGTCATGTCCGATAGGATGAGACCGGCACCTTGTTGGATGTAGAAGAGGCGAGTAATCACGGTGAGAGCGATAGCGTGAATGTACGACTGCAGCTGGGCAGCACGCATGATGATTGTGGACTGTAGGTGGAGTGCTGAGAATTTATCTGCTGATGTGAAATTACTTCTGAAAATAAAAGTAGACCGCAAGATAGTGTTGGGAGGTTGACACTGTCCATCTGTGAAAAGTAATGGCGTTGACATTTTGGACTTCAGCTACTTGGATGACTCCTTAACCTTAAGCGAGGTCAGGTCACAAAAACAATGGGACTTCGCCCTAGTCAATCAACAAAGCGTCGTTGGTGAGCAATGTGCGTACAACGCAGAATGAAAGCACTAAAGTAAGGTCTATCAGTAGAAAGGGGCTGTCTGAAACGTATAGGTCGACGGCTGACGCCAAGGGTAGAAGACTTCCGACCATACTGAGTTTGGACCTGTACCTGTGTACTGACGAGAAAGGTGAATAGACTTGGTATAATAAATGATATGCAGACTTACCATTCCGAAGATCGTGACTGTCACCATCATAATCCGTTGGTAACAGAAGCACCAACACCCATGGCAGAAGAGGCAAGGAAGGTCTTACAAAACAAAACAGGACTTACGCTAAGATCACATAATTCAAGGTGTGAATAACGTAGGATGAAAGCAGAATAACAAAACAAAGACATAGCATCAACGAGGTGGGTATCATTTCCGAGCCAACAGGCTCCTCTTCTTACACACACATAATCGGTACCAGCCCAGAAGAGCTCCCATTCCCGCTCACCCATGCCAAAATCCTCACCCACTACCACCAATTCCAATGAAACTCCAAAATCCCTTTAAGAAGAGATCGGGACAAAGATGCCACTAGCTGCATGGTTTAAGTGGTAGATTGGTTGGTTGCTTGGTCGATGATATGTGTATCTGTAGAGAATATTAGGCGATTGTAGAGCGCTTGGTGTTAGTTGTTAGGCGCTATCTTATATTTTTCGACGTTCTTAGGTGATTGTGCTGGCTACTTTCGAGATGAATTCGTGGAGCTGTTACCAATAGTTAAGAACGTTGGAGAAGCTAGCTGATTATGTGAACTTGGTGTGAATGATATCCGGATTCTCGTGCCAGTCATCAATACTGACCCACATCTAAAATCGCTTAGCACAATCCTCTCCACAGTATAAGCACAACACACCTTTCTAAACGTGCTCAATCCCGCCAAGATACTGCCTCCAATCCAAGTAGAATATTTCCTCTCTGGAGGCGCAAAGATTTTAATCCTCATGTCCTTAACTGCTAACTTTTGAACCTCGTGTAATAACCGGTCTCCAAAGCCCTTAGTTAACGTACTACCTCCTGACAGAACGATATTGCCAAACAGTGCTTTCCGCAGGTCCAAATCCGTTCGATTGATCGCATCTACAACAATTTGGTGAATTCCAGGGTATTCTAGTCCAATGAGTTCAGGATCGAACAGGATTTCAGGAGCACGGAAACGCTCTGCTCCAATCTATATCTTGTGAGTAACCACTCCACCAGTTAATACGTGCAAAACATACCTTGATCTTATTCCCATCCGGCAACGCATACTCAACGACCTTCCCATCGCCCGGCTTCCCCGCCGAACTCGCCCATTCTTTCTCCTCCTTCTTCGGGTCCGCTGCGACATAACTAACCTTCTCCTTAATCATCCTCACGACCTCCTTCTCGGCACTCGTATGAAACACATATCCCGATCGTCTCAGCAGCATCTGCAGATTCTCGGTGACATCTCGCCCGGCCACGTCGATGCGCCGTATGGAGCTCGGCATGGCGAAGCCCTCGTATACGGGCACGGCGTGCGAGACGCCGTCGCCGGCATCGAGCACGATGCCTGTGGTGCGGCCGGAGGCGTAGAGTGAGAGCACGGCTTGGATGGAGGTGTACAGCGCGGGGACGTTGAAGGTTTCGAAGAGGACTTGGGCGGCTGTTTCGCGATTACTTCGTGGATTGAGGGGCGGTTCTGTTAGTAGCACTGGATGCTAGTTTTCGAATCAGCCTTGTGCATTTTCCTGAAAACCGTCCATCCTCCTCCTCTCTGACTGTAGCCAACTCACCTCCTCACTCAGCGTCTTCAAGCCCTCCCCATACACAAATTCCCAAATCCGCTCCATGTCCTCCCAGTCCGTCACTATACCATGTTCCAGCGGGTATTTGATCTTCAGCAGCCCTCTCAATTCCTGTGCTCGTGCGCCTATAAACACGTCTCCCTCTAGTGCTCCGGCGAGTACACGAGTGTGCTTCGGCCTGCCCACAAAGGAAGGAAAGTAGCATTTCGGCAGATCGTCGCCGGCGAAGCCTGCGCGGATGGTGCCCGAGCCGTTGTCGAGGACTATGGGCGCATTGTGTAGGTTGTCTGTCATGGTTGGATCTAGTTTGGAGCTCGCTGGCTCAGGGGAAGAGGGGGAGAAGTCCGCAAGCAGCAGAGGGAGAGGATGGGGGTTTTCTTGGGGGTCGAAGATCGAGGGAGTTGTTTGGCGGAGAGAAGTTGAGTTAGACTTGTAAATTAGGACAAAAGACTGGTAGACGGTTGTGTTGAATTCTGGGGATGTTCTCGCGTTCCTAACTCTCAGGTACGCGATGAATTTTGACAGGGGTAGCTTGTGATAGGCGGGAAACTTTAATTTGATGCCGACAACGTCGACGACGATGATATTTTGGGCTTCGACATTTTAAGTCGCGAAATTTATTACTCAGGCTCACTTGCTGAAAGCCCAGATTCCCGTCTATCTTCGCAGCACAAAATATGTGTTTCATCATTCTATCCATTGATCATTACCAAGACCAACGTTGAACACCAGTAAAGTAAGCTTTCATCCAGATGGAAACCATACACCCTTTCAAGATACAACCATATTTCGGCAACTGTAATCTGTAGGTAGTTTTGGATGGAAGTAATACCTGTCGAGATTTTGGAAGAAAATCCGAAGCAAGCTGATGTACAAGGTTGAATAGATGCTGATTTTACCCCCTTTTATTCCTCGCTTCTTTCCTACTTACAGCCGCCTTCGATTACGGCTTCATCTGCGTTACTGGAATGATTGAACGCCCATATTTCCGTAGGATGACGGACAATAATACTATGGAAAGGAGAGAGGTTTGCAGCCACTCAGCTGAGTTCTGGGCCGCCGTGAATTCTGTTCACTCCATCGCAGGAAGAGAGTTCCGTAAAGAATTGTCTAGACTGTACATTCAGTAATCAAGGCCACAACACGCAAGCGAGGAATTGTTCAGATCCTAGAGGATTATGGTAGCGGCTACCAGTTTCTTTTCGAAATCCAGCCTCACTAACAGCACAAGGCATCGAACTTCTGAGTGTAACCACACCTCAAGTATCTCAGCTCGCTTAGCTTTTAACGAACGGATTTTTTGAGCTCAGGCTTGTTGTGTTTATTGAGTTGTGGTATGATTTGCATGACATCCGAGGTTCCTGACAGGCAAGTAATAGGCGAGAAAGCAGCCCATTTTCTTGCCAAACCAAAGTCTGATGACAAAGAAGCAACCACCTCAATCATGTGTAAGGTACGGCACCTGATATATCTCGTGTCACTTCCGTTGGCATTGTAAGTAAGGTGACTCAAATAAACCTTAACCTAAATTGAAATTAAAAAAAGGGGTGTCGACTCCGAGGCCGGAATGTAAGCTCTCATCTACTCGTACTCCTACCCGGAAAACCGACTTAGAAGCTATATACTGTACTATCCTTAGGCTAGGACAGATATGACTCGAAATGAAATTAAAATGGAAATTGACCTAAACCCGTCTGGGAACGTTTGTTTTAATTCACATGATGCTTTCTCACTTTCATTATTAACGACAGTCTGTCTACCTCTCCTAGAGTATAAGCATAAGCATACGCAGGTAGTAGGTAGAAGACCCCTCTTCCTCCCTCCTGCCAGCACCACCTTAGCTCCCCTACTTCCCCGCATCCGCAACCGCAACCGTATCCGCAACCGCATCCACATCCCTAGCTAGCTAGCTACCTTTAGTAGGCGATGTCCGCAGGCACTCACTAACTCGCTCGCTCACTTCCTCACACCGACCTTAGCCACCCAGACTAAAGCAAGCCAAGTCCTCAGCCATTGCCCTCAGCAGGTTCTCGGCATGACAATAGCATTGGTAGTCCTCCCTTACCCAAAGCATACTTCAAAGAACTTGGAACGACGAGTAAGGAAACCTCTAAGCAAGGTATTGATCGATCGATCGGCTAAGGAAATAATGTTCTAGATGATAGATCTTGCTGCTCTGTCCTGCGTTGTACTATACAACAACTTGGAAGGGATGGGAGACTAGGTAGGGTAGGGAGGGAGGGAGGGAATCGTTGGGAGGGCTGAGGTTAGAGGGTTGGCTTGACACATACCATCGCTGGGTAAGGCATGATTAAGCTACTATTGTGCGTGTGCTGCATCAGGTAAGACGGGATCTTAGATGCCTTGCCTTGTCTTGTCTTTACTCGCTAGGCACCCTAGATATCTTAGCCCCGGCGAGGATGGTGTGTTAATGATTGAGATATCGAGCTTGAAAAGAAAAAAAGTCGTTTGCATGGTGCTTCTTGGGGATAGTGGTAGGATGGGTGGGATGGGTGAGTGAGTGTGAAGCAGACATAGTCGAGTCGTGGTAGGTTATGAAGTATTAGGTAGGTTGTCAAGCAAGTCGAAGCAAAGTAATTAATTGTCATTCACTATTCACAATCGCAAGATTCAAACACCAAGTGTATTATGATATGTTCATTAAATCTCTCGAATTAAAACAAGAAAACGACCAAAAACTCGTCGCCATCATCCTTCATCCCATCAGGGTATCCGCAAACCAAAAAAGTTGGGGTATATGCCATGCATCGCAGAAAAATCGCTGTGTGCAGAAAACAAAAATAATATCACCAAGACGACGACTTTCCTCTGGAATCTGCCAGCCAGATAGAAAGGTGTTGTTGTCCTGAGGTCCCAAAGCTTTCTCTTTCTCTCTCTCCCCATTTCCCTTTCCCGATCCTGCCCATCGTGTTGACCATCATAAAAATACAACCAGGAAGTGAAACCCCCAAAACCGCAATGCGATACGAAAACACCGTTCAATCCAAATCCAACCCGCTGTGCTTTTTTGTTGATGATGATGCTTTGAAATCGTTTAATATACGCCGTGATAGATGAGATGTGAAAGGAGAGGAAGCCAAAGAAACCATGAATGGTGGTCGTCGTGATCATGAATGCAGTCGAAACAAGGGTATAGCGGGAATCAAGAACCAGCCCGCGACCATCATCATGAGAAAGCAAACAGCACAGAGTCGCTTCCCGAACACCCAAAACCCAAGAGAAGACAAAGATAGAAAAGACTCGAAAACTCGAGCTCTATCTCCTCTCAAAGGTGTGGCTCAAGCGGCCAAAGAAGCCACTATGCCTCTCCTCGCCCTCGCTGCCATGAGAGCTGCTGGAGTCCTTGCGCCCGCTGGACGACGACCCAGGGCGGACGGTAGGGAGGAAGTTGCCAGCGCCGCCACGACCGACGTGGTACACGCCGCTCTGCTTGAGCATCTTCTCGCGGGTGGTCTGGCGGGCGAGCTCCTCGTCGAAGGAGAACAAGGCGCGCTCAGATGCCTCGTGGATGTTGCCGGCGCCGCCACGGCCGGACGCGAAGCGAGCGCTCGACTTAGCTTGGGGGAGGACGGTCAGCGGCTGTGCGACGGACGCGGTCTTGCTGGCCTTCACGTAGTTACCGGCGCCGCCGCGGCCGCAGTGTAGGTAGGCGGAGGAGGTTGGGTGGGGCTCAGTGACTTGGTAGGTTGGTGGTGCCATTGTTGTTATTGTTGTTGGGGTGATGTTATTTGTGTGAGGTGGTGATGTGATAGTTGTGATGGTGATAGTGGCGAAAGTTGCAAGTTCAAAGTCTTTTGATGAAGTTGTTGATTGAAGTTTGTTGGAAGTATCAAGCTGATGTATTTGTAGTCTGAAGTCTTTGAAGATCTGTTGCAAGTCGATGTAACTGTAATGTTATTGCTGTGTGATGAGATGAGTAGAAAAGGGTAACACTGAGTCGAAGGTACAAAGGCTCTTATACCTCAAAGTTAGCCAGCCCTCACCTCTCTTCTCTCCTCTATGACAAGACAATAGCTTTGGCTTAGCATAGCCGCATTAGAGTCATGGCTCCAGCTCTCTCGTCAGATGGGATGAAAAGTCTTTCCAAGTTTCATAGTGAGTATTAAATTTTTCTCGCAATGAATTTGTTTGAATTTTACACGCTTTGCAGTTAGGAGTAACCGCCTTACCGTTAACTGAAGTTCGCAGATCCCGGAGACGCCATGGCAATTCGACGGATGTGGATCTCGGGGTGGTGATTGGATCGCCAAGGTCATCTCTCTCGTAACAGCATTCCTTTGGTGGATGGCTGGTGGATGTCCATTTGTCTCCATTTCATCCATCCCATGTCCATTCCCTTGTCAGGTGTCACCACAAGTGACCTTAATGACCAAAATTGACCAAACTATTACCCCCAGGAAACTCAGGGACTGGCATTGACTGGATTTTCTTGCATATTCCATTACTATCCATTGAACTTTCGTCAGCGTTTCTGGCACGTTGGCATGTTGGCTCTTCTGGCGTGTTCCAGTGTAGAATTGCGAATCAATGCGGTGAAGGGGTCTGTCTGCTCTACCGTTTACCTTCTTTACGAAGTGGTGATGAAAGGTGAGGTGTGCGTGCGTGAACGTCTGGCCACCACTTGATTCCTATTACGAAACTGGAAATCCAGTTAGCCAGTGAAGTGGCAAACGTGGTCAAAGAAATACATCATTCAGCCAGTTTATGATGAGATACCGTTGTCACGCAAGAGACATTATCATTGCTGCCATACCATACAATATTCATATTTCTCAATTAAGATACAGTGCACAGCTCCCTACCTATTCGCCATGTATGTATGCATGCATCCAATGCATACTTCGTACCCTACTCGGTCCTCTGTCGTCACAGCAGATCTCAAAGTCAGGGGCGAAATGCACATACAAAGTCTCAAAGACTCGGTTCCTGGGCGCTGGTGGTGGGTGCTGGCTGGGTTTGGGATCGATGCGATGAAAATGATCTGCATGACCTGACCATGGCCATGGCAGTACTGTATGTACCGGACCGTATCCATCCCCAATAAAATTCTCCATCTTTTCTCCATATATCGATCCACCAACCAGTGAAATCTCTTCAGCCCTAGAGAGAGACACGTTCAAACCCAGGCGACGCATTTTCAGGTACCATCACGACGACCACCACTAACAGTCACCACCAGTCGACACGCACACAGACAAGGGACGAGACCGTGCCTCTGGGCCTATGATGGGAAATCCTCAGTCCGCTGACATTTTTCTCCAGCACCGCTATTAGCCGCTCTCCCTTTTCTGGGGTCCGTGATGACCATTGTGTCCATTTTTGCCCATTCTACCCCCCTCGATTCGTGCAAGTTTCACAAAAGGAAGGAAATTTTTCCTTCTATGATCCACTCCAAAGGGTCTCAAGGCATCTTTCTCTTGTCTCTCGCCCTTCTAGCCTCCCTCCTAATTTTAGATGATGACAGAACAGAGCGAGGAGAGCTCTAACACTAAAACAGGCATCGTCTCGTCTTCCCCGCATTCTGGGAGAAACCAGGCCATGTGAGCCACCATGTGAGCCACCGTTCAGCGTCCGTCCACGATGTACCTTGGGTACAGTGTGAGGTGGGTACGAAGCTACCTCCTGACAAGGCCTGACAAGGAGACGGCCGAGTGCGAAAGGAGGAAGAGACGACGAGACGATCATGTGTCTTCTTTAGGTCAAGGTTGAGGTCGAGATTCCAGCTCGGATCTTGACCAAAGTGTCACAAGGCTATACCATAGTGGTTATGGTGACAAAGCTCGGCTAGGCATAGACATCACTGGCATTATTGGCACTTCTGAAAGAACAATTTTGCGAGCGGTAACTCATCTCCGTTGAATTAAGTTGGAGCTGAGTTGAGTTGAGCTGTGTGACTGTGTGACAACTGACTGACTGACTGTGGCCTCTTTTTTTTCTTCCTGAGCCGGCACTCGTCTGATGTCTCGCCGAGGTTGGGTTGAGATTTCCAGCAAGGCAAAGCAATATAATTCGGCACATTTCACTCAAGCCTCATATCAAACTTCCAGCAGCAGCGCTGTCAAACTTTTCGGTGTGTCCATCGTCTATTTTCGTTGTCTCGTTGTCTTGGTTGTTTTCATTGTTCTATTGTCTCACATAAGAAACAAAAGTAGGTAATCGAAGCGGAAATTTGGTGTTCCAAAAAGTAAACATAAAACCAATACGTCACTGGGGCTCTGAAAACATCAATTTTTTTCTCTCTGAGATTTTCGTGAAAGACAAAGACAAAAGATGAGGCAATGTAAAACCTCTCCAAAGGCGGTCGGTCACATTCCTCGAGTTGTTCTTCGTGCGCGCTGCAATGGAATTGCGAATTGTGAATTGTGGATTGTGGACCGTGAATTGCAAGTTGCAATTGTACTCACAGTATTAGATTTGCTCCACGTGTTTACCTGAGTTGGCATGACTACACTGAGTCGTCGACGGCAATGCAAAAAGTTCATCCTTCTCGTAATAATCTTACTCCCTCAGCTTCAAATTACCTACCTACTTTGAAATTTGAGAGTACGAGGTATTTTGAGGGCAAAACTAGTGAGTCTTACTGCAAGCAAAATTGTCTCCTCTCTGCCAAGTTAGCACAACAATAACACTCCTCTGGGCGTTAATCAGGCCAGTGTTTTGAGAATAATCCTCTTTTATTTTTATACATGATGCTTTCGCCTACAAAACTGCTGTCTTTCGGGACCTTTGCCTGAATTACCTAATTTTGACGAAGGTGGTAGCGAGCCACGACATCTGATCCATACCTGAGGTACCAATCTTTTCTAAACAACATCACACTTCCCACGCCAGCATAAACACCAGCTCTGCCATAGAACAACCAGTCATTCGATAGATTGAATTATACCCAGAAACATTATTTGCAATGAACACGCGACGAATTTAAGGTTTGGTTTGTTTTCGGAATCTCCTTTGATGTGTCACGTGGATCGCTGCGGTACAGTACTGGAAGACGCAATGCCGGTGTCATACTACTTGATACAGACTATGTGATGAACTCCAAAATGACCCTTCTTGGGCTAATTCAATTCAAAGAGACCAACCAGGTAGAGGTAATATCAAAGTCTTGCAGCCTGAACAACACCCTGCCCTTTGCACATGGCAAGTTTCAGTACGGCCCTTTTTTGATGGACAAAAGAAAGATAACAGACAGGGAAAGGTAAACGGAACTGAAAGAAGATGATAATAGTGGACTGCGGATTTTAACTCAATCCTTTTGTAATAATTAAGGTATCGTGAGCCACGGTGGGCACGGAACATGGGTGTAACATCGACTACCTTACGATGACCAGCCACGACAGCAGGAGATAGGACATCAAGAAAGATACAGAGAGAAGAGCTCTCCTGTTTCCCAGTCGCGAACCCAGAATTGAGATCTCGTATTAACAATGATGCTGAATCGGAAAACACAGGCGAACCACAGCTCTCGTCTCGAGCACCTGCTCACACTCTTCAAATGAGTGTCACCAAACGTAAGACATAACTACATGACGAACACATCACAGGCTCTACAAAGGTAAGATTGTAGCCACTAGGCACTAGGGATGTAGCAGCGTCGTCCATTTTTCTGAAAGAACGAAGAACGAAACAGTCGGTCGTGTTGTTGCATTTGAAGCATACCATAGTAGCAGCAGTAACAACTACGAGAGTAGAACAGCATGTAGAATACTTCCGACTCTGAAAGTGGGGTGAGCTAGATCGAGTCTCTTTAACCTGGCTTGTTTTGTTTAGTTTAGTTTTAGTTACAATGCCAATGTCAATGTCAGTGTTGATTTTGGTAAAGACACTCGCTCACTTAGACGTACCCTGCACTCGACACTACACTACATGACATAAAGTGACATATTAGCTCAACTCCTGCTCCTTTTACTCCTCCTATACATCATTACAAATTCACTCCAACAGATCGTCATACAAACAACATACATACCGAAGTAAGTACCTAGTCTCCGTCAACTTCCCACCTACACCTGAACCTAGACCTTCTTTCCAGAAACAGTAAATCGTGAACAGTGGACAGTGTGCCCCAAGCTACAACGGCCTGGGAGAAGCCAGAAGTCTATGAGCTAGTAAGTATAGCTACATGTCCCTACCAGACTATCTTTTATCTTCAACTTGTGTATGTCCTAGAACCTAACTCGATTGTTCTGGGAGTAGTGCGTAAGAGCTCATCTCAATCGGGAGTCCTTGCTTTTTCTTCTTGCTTTCTTTCTTTGTGAACATCAGTAATAGTCGAGTTGGTTTGGTTGTAATTAAAGAGGTATAAGAGATAAGAGCTTGCAGCAGTTAACCAGTTTCATATCCCTACAGAACAGTGCTTATCGAGCACACCAGCTTCTCGCAGCAAATCCGGTCTTTCCACTGGTGTGAAAGCAGGGTTGGTTGGCAGTCAGCGCGATTATAGTCTTCTTATTCCTGATTCTCCTTGCGCTGTTCTGTTTGCGGAAACGGAGATCGAAGAAATCGGGCGTTGTGAGAATTGCGCATGAGCTCGTATCTCCGGCTAACTTTCACGAAATGGCTGCAGAAAAGATGGCATGGAAGGACACGAGAGTTGCTGAGCTTGATGTTGGAGATGGTGTTGTATCTAGGCCAAAATCTTCGGATGGTAATGTGATTTTGCCTTTGATCGAGCTTGATAACGCGTTCGTGCTACCGAGTCTGAGTGCTCCGGTAGCCACCGACATGGTACTCGTGACGAACGACGATAGGCGGTACCTCGCAACAACCGAGCGAGCTGCGTCTTCCTTCTCCAAAGACCCGAACTTGGGTGTCTCTCCTGTCGAAGCGCAAGAACCTTCATCAAAATCTACATCTCCATCTCAGAGCCAGGTGCCAGCATAAGCCGTCCTCGAGGGTCTTCCTGAGCCTGATTAACGTCAAGTTCTTAGCAGCCACAACTAGGAGGCTTGAACTCCGACGTGGAAGTCGAGAAGCAGGAGAAAATGCGACTCTTGCGAGAGCGTATGGTGTCGGCTGATAGAGGAGGAAAAGGAGAGACTAGAGAGACTTGAGAGGATACAACGGCTAAATTTATTGGAAGAGGCGACTCGAGAAGACCCTACTGGGGTGGAGAAAATATGATTTGAATGGTTGCTGTCGGATAATTTCGAATTGTCGTTTTGTGTTAAAGCTGAAGTCGGATGGGTGGATGCACATAAATGCAGTAATGTCATAGTTGGCATTGAGAGGCATCGGTGGGATGAGAAGCTGACTTTTGAGCTACTTTAAGTGATCTTATTATTTGCTCTTATCTTCACTATAGTTCTCGCTGCCGTTGACGTCTTACAATACGCATGGAATGTGATGCTAAGGACTAGCCAATAAAATAGGGCTTACAGTATAGACCATTTTCCCAATCCAGCTTCGATAGAATGCCCACATAATTTTAGTTGTGCCTTGCGGCACGGCATACCCTGAGAGAGAATTTGTGGCTCCTTCTTTTGGACATCCGCATTGCTAGTCGACTTTTTGACTGTGCTAATTGCCCTGTTTAGTTATCGCTTCAGATTAAACTCCCCTCTTCATCAAGCAATAGTCGTTCTTCCTCGTCTCCTGCAGTGTTTCTCCTTTCATCTCTCCTTGCCTTCACGCCCTGCCATCCAGACCATGCCTTAGAGATCTTGTTGACCCAATGGCACATCATACCGGCTATGAAACCAACGCCATCGTTGCGAAAAGCCAAGAGACCAGCTATCGTCATAAACATCACTGTCCATCTTTCCATCCGCTCCTCGTCGGATAGTCTTCGTTGATGTTTTTGAGCTTCCTGTTGCGATTGCTCGCCTTCTGATGTTGAGACCAACGTGGACTCTGATTCCTCCCAGAGATCTCGAGCTCCATAGTTGAGGTTCTCGCCCACTTTAGCTAATTCTAATCCTGCTGCTAGGACCATGACTCCAAGTAGGCCTTTCGGGTATTGGCGTAAGAGTGTAACGAGCGATTCTCCGAAAAGCAGTCCAAGAATGATCTTGAAGCTTCCAAGGATGATTATGCTAGCGCCACTTCTCGCTCCGAAGCGATACTGAGCAGCAAGGCCACCAGAGCCATGGCATACTGGCATCGCACCAAACCAACCTCCAATGAGGTTCATCAGTGCTACACTGAATCCTATCGACGTCACTCCAGGCGCTGGAATATTAGGAAGAAGGTCCGCCGACAAATAGCTTACGGCTATGATCGAATTCAATGTTGTGAGAGGAACTTGGCCAAGCCCTGCATCTAGGGCTCCTGTGGAGAATTGTGACCACGATGGCACATAAGTCTTGGGATGCCATGCCCTAAATATGGGGAGTGTCTCGAGCCCACCGATGAGGATTGAAAGGACGAGACCAAGTATAAATATTAGCAGTGCATAAGGGACGCGAGGCATTTTCTGGGTTATGAGTAACGCCACGAATGCAAATAATGCCCAAACCAGATTGTCACCCCAATTTGGCTTAACCCAGCCGAGTGGTCGTAGCAGAGAGCTACCAGCGGATAGTACCAGAGATAAACCTGCTCCCACCTGAATTCCTTTCACTACCGGAGTCGGGATGACGCGAGTGAACCACTTGAGCATTCCGGTAGCACTGAAGATGAAAACAATACCACCTGTGGTAAATCCAGCCGATACAGTTTCCTCTATCGAAAACTTCCTTGCAATAGCAACTGCTGCAATAGCCTATTGAGACGTTAGTTGGAGTTATTCGATGAATTTTGAGATATATAGCATATGGTAAGGAAGCGGCATTGATATATATCGTTCTCTCTGCGCTTTGTTATCACTAGAAGGTGTTCTGTTCTTACCTTCATCGGCTGTACTGGAAGAGGAATTCCAAATGCAACCCCAGTCAAGATATTCCATAGACCCGAGAATACCAGAGTAGTTGAAAGTGATATTGAGTTGTTGACTGCTAAGGCAATCATAAGTGGGAGCAAAGTTCCCAGATCTCCAAGAGAACCCGAGATCTCAGCAAGAGGTGATTTCTTGAAAGTTGCAACATTGTGGGCATGAAAATGCCGGAAATGTGTGAAGCTCATAGTTTTGGTGGTGATGAACTCTTTGATATGTACCTCGTGATGAGATAAGAGGGCCAGAGATCCAGGCCAGGCCAGGCAATATATTTCTGTGAACCCCGATTTACTTTAATTTCGATACTAGATGGTTTGAATATACGAGCTAAATGAAGACGAGGTAGTAATTATATATAATGAGAAGAAGAAAAGAAGATCTTCAACTCTGTCCGAATGTCTCACGGGATCAAGTCATCTGAAGTGAATGCGCGGAAATGCTTGGTTTCGCTTACGAAGTTGGGGTGGAGCGGAAGCTTGTAGGGGTATCCCGCCACTAGCCCCTTTAAGATTTTTTGGTTGCTGGGGTTGCGCGCTCAGCGCGTTGAATTTCGCGTCCAAGCACGCGTTCTTATCAAATCCTCAATCCACCACTTCCACTTCCACCTTATTCCAACCTCCTACTCCCCACTGCTTCACATCCATACAAACAGACTTTGTTGTTCCATGTTAAATTCAAACCCCCTCTGTGATTGTTTCAATTAATCCAAAGTACATACTTTGGACTAGATTTATCACAATGGCATCCTCACGAGAGTCTTCACCAGCTGTGAGCGTGTCTGGGACCGCTTCACCCACACAATTGACACCCAATTCAAAGGTCAAGGCACTCCTAGCATCTCTCGATAAAGACTCCGACGTTGAAAGTGTTTCTGGATCTCCACGAAGGCGACTGGCAACTTCGCTTGCAAAAGACATTTCAAGCAAACCAGCTTCGAATCACGCTTCAAACAAAGATGCAGCACCCAGCAAAGCAGATGTGGATTCGGAGGAGGAAGAGGAAATTGTGCGACCCAAAGGACGCATGGCTGCAAGAATGCAAGCAATCGGATCCAGCTCAGAAGGGAGCGGTGCCTCCCACGACGAGAACCCTCGACAGAGAGTGAGGAGGATGCTCAAGTCGAAGAGCAAATCACCACGCCCGGCTTTGGATACACAAGACGGTGCGAGCGATGGAAGCGATATTCCAGTCGTATCACGAAAACGAAAGATAAGAGTGCCACGCCAGGACACTCCACTATTCAGTCCTGAAAAGACTCCAGCTTCACCAGGCTTGTTTGTCTCTCCATCAACTCGCAGATCTGCTCCACCAGCAAGTGATGACTCTGACAGTAATGACTTGCCAAAAGTGAAGGACCTAGCTTCCACATCCAGGTTCCAGGCTTTAGTGAAGGCGAAAAGGGAGGAACGGGAGGCCAAGGAGGCCATTGCTGCCAAAGAAAAGGCTGCGAATGCAGAATTGAGGAGGCAGCAAAGGGAGTTGATGGCGGAGGAGGGTGTTCTTGATGACGATGATGAAGAAGTTGAGCGCCGGCTTACACAGCGTGCACCCACCAGGAAAGCAAGCAAGAGAGCACTGGAGGATATGCACAGAGAGACGCAACGTCTCAGTCGGAACCAGCAATTGGCACATAATGCTACTACGAAGAAGAAATTCCCGCGATCTGGACTGTTTGCCATCTTCAACTATAATACAGAAAAGGGACAAACAGAACCCGAGAATCCAGCCAGCTCTAGTCCAGCTCGTGCAGCTTCTGAAACGATACCCGAAGATACACCACCAAGCTCTCCTCCTACCGATGGGGAACAGGGAGAGAAAAATGTACCTACCGAACCGACTGTATCAGTCGACCCCAAGGAAGAATTGCCAAGTTTTGAAGAATCGAGTCGAATATCATCATCCCCTCCTCGGAAGCTTGAGAAAGGCAAGGGAAGGGCAACGAAAGAAGTTATATCTGAGGCTGTAACTAAGAAGGCGGCACTCCCACAGCGATCAATTCGAGTTCGACCTCCAAAATCTGCTGATGAGATGAACTTCAAAATGGAAGACTCAGACAGTGACTTGGAGATTGTTCCTACGAAGAAGTCGGCCTTGAAAAAGAAATTGGATTTAATGTTCGATCGTGTACCAGCAAAGCAAGGACGCGAGTCGCAGTCTATGCATGCGCTACGAACACTGGCACATCTCACTTCGCCAGGCAAGCAAAGCTTTGGTCGTAACAAAAAGCCTTCAATAACCACCTCGGAGCTGCAAGTTAATTTACAACAAAAGGCAAGACAGCAAGCTACGAAAGAAAGAGAAGAGAGACTTCAAGCTCTTAGGGAAAAAGGCGTAATCATCCAAACAAGTGAAGAGCGGGAAAAGGAGGCGGCAGAAGTGGATGACTTGCTTTCAAGAGCCCGTCAAGAGGGAGAAGAAATCATGAAGAGGGAGAAGGCTGCTGCCAAGAAGGAAAGAAAAGAGTCAGGCGAAGCAGATCCTTTAGGGGAAAGTAGTGACGACGAAGATTGGGCGGAGACCAAACCGGATGCGGAGGAGGAAGAGGTAGCATCTGGATCGGATTCAGAAAACGATGGTGATCGATCTGAGAACGATGCCAGTGGCGAGAGTGAAGAAGAGGAGGAAGAGGAGGAGGGGGGAGATACAATGGATGTGGATGAAGATGAGAAATCCGTATCCAATCCAATGTTTGACGAGGAGGCAGGGGAAAGCGATGAGGAGGAGGAGGAGGAGGGACCGGAACTCCCTTTGGATACGGCAGAAGCCGAGATCGATGCTCTGGAGGACGATGACGAGGTGATGTTGCCGACTACAAAACACCGAAAATCCAGAAAATCCAACGTGATTTCGGATGATGAAGATGACGAGGATGAGGTTGATGTTCATCAAACTCCAAGAGTACCACAAAACATCTCACCAGCACTTGACGTTAAATCGCCCATTGCACCAAACTCGGTCTTACGCTCGGCGTCTAAGACGTTTATCCCTGGGCTGCCTGTGGTAGGTGTAGCAGGACTTGGCTTGACACAGATTTTTGCGGGCACAATGGATGAAAGTCAATCGGATGTCTTTGATGAAGGATTTCCAACTAGCCCAGCACCAACATTCCAGCAGGAGAATGTCAGAAATGATTCGATGGCTTTCCTCAAGCGTTTAGCTCCCCCTGAGCTCCCACCATTTGTTGCAACATTGGAAGAAGATACTCAAGAATCTGAAATGCCGATAGAATCCCAGATCCCCGAATCGCAAGTTGCAGCGACTATGACACAAGGTATCAATTTCGATTTCGAACAATCTCAATTCCATGGATTTGATAGTCTGGTTGAAAGCACTCAGATATCCCAATTCCCAGATCTTACTCAAGATGTTGGATTTCAGCATATGACTCCAATCAAAGGGCGGTTCGTTGATATACCTACCTCAACTGTGGATACAATGGTCCTTGAACCAACGCTAGTGCCCGAGACTGTAGCAGAAACGCCTGTTGTCAAGAAGAAGGGAAAATTGCGTCGACGGGCCCCGATTGTCAACTTCTCCGACGACGAGGATATTGAAACTTCGAAAATGGATATAGACGAGGAAGACCTAGACATTTCAACCAATGTTTTTGATGTCATGAGAAAAGCAACCAAAAAGAAGGTCGTTGTGGAAGGATTCGATAAGAAGAAGAGTGATGCGAAACAAATGGTTCATGAACAGGCCGAGGAATCTGAGGATGAATACGCAGGGCTGGGCGGTGCTAGTGATGATGAGAGTGGTGGAGAAGCAGATGCCTTCGTCAAAGAAATGATTGATGATGAAGCTGGGAAAGATGCCGACGAGAGGGAGTTGGCGGCCTTCTTTGCGTACGTACTCCGATTGGAACTCTTGCAGCATCTACTAATATCATTTTAGAGATCGAGAACGAGCAAATGACGAGAAGCAAGTAGAAAAGCTTTACAACGACATCACCAAGGGTATGCTTCGCCGTAAAAGAGGAGCTGACTACGATCTCTCGGACTCGGATGATGGAGGTGAAGCACGCCAGCGCAGGAAGAGGAAGGAGTTCGCAAAGATGCGAAAAGCCTTGCTGGCTGATGAACGCATCGGAAAAATCGCTGAAAATCCCAAAAAGCTTGCTTTCCTGCGTGCGATAGAGGATCGCAATAGCGAAGACGAAATGGACTTTTTGGAAGAGGACCCAGATGAAGAGACAAACGATTCTCAGTCCCAACAAGGAGGTCAAGAAGTGGTTCCAAATAGTCAACCCACGGAAATGGGTCCACCAAAGAGGAAATCCCCTGAAGATGCATCTAGTGCAGAAGCTAGAGCCCCGCCTCATCTTAGGAGAACTAATATGGGAAAGAAACCTTCGAATTTGGCTGATATCCGACAGTCACTGTCGAGTCTCATTGAGGAGCCTAACGCAGTCACTGCAACAGAGGACTCGGAATCTGAAGATGAGCTTGAAATTGTGGATGAGGATGATCTGAACTCTGCTCCTGCTAAAGCCAAAGAGATTCGAGACCCCTTTGCACTGAGAAAAACAAATGTTGCTGTCATTGATCGTATCACGCTAAAACGACAATCATCAAGCTCAGTATCATCTAGTTCACGACTAGCTTTCTCAGCATCCACCGCTGCGACTGGCTTCAAGGTGCCTGCATTATTGAGGCGCGCCACCACAAACAGTAGCATCACATCAACAACAAGCAATAGCGGTGCTTCGACTACTGAGTGTATGGCTGGTGGGTCTGGGGGAGAGGGTGTGAAACGGGGGGGAGGAAAGAATAGTGGCGTCAACTACTTTGCTAGAGAAAGCGAGCGGAGAGCTGCTGTTGTGAAAACTGAGAAGCGGAGGGAGAAGAAGTTGGTCAAAGGTGCTCAGATTCGGCGAGACGTCGTTGGCGGAATGCTTGGTGGAGGAAAGTTTGAGTAGTGTATGTATGCTTGGGTTTGGAGTTTGGAGATTTAGCATTGTCGGTGTTCAGGGCATTCACATTGGATAGGAAGCATGGCGTACAAGATTCTGATGAATATAATGATAATCCATCAAAAAACAAAGATACAGTTAAAACTCACACTTTCTCCGCGACGTCGGCCCACTCCACCATACCCCACGATTCTCCCACGTCTATTTGTCTCCGGTGCTGGGCAAAACATCTGATGTCCGCAACTTCGACAATCTGTACCCCTGGAAATAAAAACCGTCATCGTGCAGCACTTTCAGGGGGTTGCGGCCTGTCAAAGTTAAGCGAGAACCAGCTTTTGAGTATCAAAAACGTTCGATTGGACTTCAGGTTTTGTCCAGCCCTGTAGAGAGCGCAATTCTGCATTATCACAATGGCTGTCAACGTGTTGGATAATACAGTTCAATACAGCAAGTGCTGCTATTCACACATACAGGCTGAAGTGACAAGGTGTCGAGCAGGTTATGGTAGGTGTGAGTGTGGTGTGCTAACTGGACTTGAACAATGGAGGGCTGGAGCTGGGGGCTGGTCTGGCCTACAAAGTGTGGCGATGTCTGCTCTATCCCTTAAGAATGTCTTTCATTGTTCATTGTGCTAGTTTTGTGCATTGCTTAGATTTAATAAAGCATTGTCGTTTAATTATTGTTGATTGAAAGCGCATTGTACACTACTGTCCCGCTTATATCAAGAGGTCAATTAGCTCTATTTACGACTGCGCAGAATATAAAGAACATCATAAACCTAAGCATTTGAGACTCGAAACGCGAAAGGAGAGGGTCCAGAAATACTTTACGCAGATATTCAGAAAACGAAGTCAACATGGGACGCTCCAACACTCTTCCCCTCGATCCCCAAGATGGAAAATCAAAACCACTCGCCCGCAGTGCGACGACACTACAAACACCGCGAAAACACAAAATCCTCCCTCATATCCCGTTCGTGAACCACGCCGAACCCACGACACAATCGCATCCACAGTCCTATCGTCCCAACACCCACAACAACCACAACAGCAACAACCATAACGCAGTCCCACTCAATCGCCAAAACAGCGTCCAAACACGCTACATGACGATGCTCCTCGCGCTCGACACCATCCCCCGTCTCCACAACATCCTCATCTCCTTCTTCACCTGGCTCCTGCTCGCCGGCTTCATCATCTTCCCAGGAACATTCACCTCGCTCTCCTCGACCCTCGCGGACGACCCGGACCTCAACTCCTCGGAAACCATCTCCACGATCCTGCACTCCGTCAAGAACATCCAGCTCCTGATCATCGGCGCAGTCCTCTCGGGCATCGGCGCGGGCGGCATGCTTTGGCTGTGGTGGCGCTGGCAATCCAACTACGTGTGGCTACTGAACCGGATCTTCTTGCCTGGGTGTTTGAACAGCTTGGCTGGACTGATAGGAACTCTCATCAATGTTTATAGTCAGCAGGGTGGCGCATGGAGTATTACCGCGAGGGTCACGGCGTGTGTGACGGGTGGCATTATGGTGGTTTGTGGGGCGCTGTTTGGGGTGTATAATTTCTGGGTGCTGGAGCGGGTCAAGAGGACCCATGGGAGGGAGTGGGGTGGCAATGCGAATGGGCGAGAGCAGAGGCTGGAGAGCGTGGATGAGGACGAGGGGCTGGCGGAGAAGATTGCGAGGAAGGCGCAGGAACCGGCGTTGGAGCCGGGGAGTGTGGTTTGAGTTCTTAGAGGATGGGCATGTATTGGCGTTTAGAAAGAAGGCAGACTTGATAATGGACGAAAATAATGATACAAAGTCTTATATTCATCGCATAGCTCTAAGAGCTGCTCAGAGGTGAAGCAATGATAACGGAGCGCATTATCCAGCCCATAGATGTGTTGAACAGAAATTCAGATAAAACCAAAATTCGAGGAGACTCTGCACTGCCATGATTGTGCTGTGATGATATAGATAAGTTCAGACTGATTTATGGAACATGAAACGCGCAGCTGCCCAAAGAACACGAGACCGGTGAGCAACGAGGTGATAGGAAGGAAAGTAGAGCACAAGCTGAGTGACAGAAGTTCGTAAGATTGACGGCAAGTGTTTACTCTTTTGGATCGACATTGTGCTTCTCGTTTCCAAGTTGGTATAACATTACAATTGTATCCCAGGAGATTCTCAACTAATAATATTGTAGCAATATACAGCAATTATTACAATAGGCTCGTCATCTTCTAGTTGCTAGCGCTAGCATACATAGCCTTGAAATCGGCATTACTCTTCTTGGCCTTCTTTCCATCCTCCTCGGCAACAGTATCAGCACTTGAACTATCTGCCTTAGGCCCTGATGCACCACCACTGGTAACAGAGAATCCTAACCCTCTCTTCTGACCCAGTCCTCCCCGTCCACCCCTAACACTAGGAGCCGGTCTTCTAATGGGAGCACCTGCTTGCATGAAGGCGGGTGCGGCCTTCTTTCCCACTTGGATCCTATCTGTCCGAATTTCATCCTTTTCGCCCAACAGATCCTTCATTCCACCCGTGCGTAACTTCCTGCCAGATGCAATCTCATGATTTTCAAGAGCTAAGGCAGCGCGACCTGCTGCTGCGGCATCAGCATACTCAATAATGGCTCCTTGATGGTCTGGTCGGAGCGTGAGCTTGATAATCTCTCCATGCTTTTCTGCTAAGGCTCTGACTCGGTCAGCATTGATAGTATCTGGAATATTCATAATAGTCATGGTTCTGTTGGTGATTTCGGTCCTAGATGGAGCATGTTGAGTATGTGCATTTGTCTGGATCTCTGGAATTGGAGATGCAGACATGACAGAATCACCATCTGGACCAGGAGAAGCAGAAGAAGCCTTGCCCATGATAGTGGCGGTAGGCTTGAAATTCTTTCCTGTTGAGAGCTCGACCGCAAGAACCTTGGATTTGAGCTTCGTTTTGTCCATATCAAGCGCCACCTTGGCCTCCTCCTTGGTTGAGAATACCACAAAACAGGACCCTTTGCTCTGCCCACCCATCGTGCGCAGGATTCTGACACTTTCCACAGACCCATATTTTGAGAAAACGGCTTTAACGTCGTCCTCCGTTAAGCTCGCATCTAGGCTTGTCACGTGCAATTCGCGTCCTTCTGCCATCGCCCCTTCCCTCGTCTTCTTGTTCGAAGGATCAGAGTATTTAGCGACAAGCTTGTAGATGCCTCCTAAGGAGCGACCATCGAGTTGAGTGGCCGCAGCGGCCGCTTCGGGTGTCTGGAACGATACATAACAGAAGCGACGATGTGTGTTGTGCTTTAAGCTCGGCCAGCGAATATTAAAGATCTCCCCACAATCCTTGAAAATATCCCGAAGAGAAGAATCATCAGTCGTAGGAGGAAAATTGGTCACAAAAAGAGTCAGTCCAGTACCTGGTTTTACACTTATGAGCTTGTCAACGAAGTATCTGCCGTCCCGTAGTAGAGCTGATTGTGCCTCCTCAGGGGTTTGAAATTCAATTAATGCCATCACACCATCTGCACCAGGCTTTGCAGTGATATTGTTGATGTGTCCAAACTCTTTAAAATATTGACGAACCTTCGTCTGTGTCACTCCGGCAGGCAATCCGCTGATCAGAACACTTGTGTTCTCACGGTCTCGTTTTGCATGTTGTTCTTGTAAATTGATGCCGTGATCTGTTTTCTGAACCTTGGACCTATGATCTGGTTCCGCGTCTACATCTCCTACTTCAATGTCCCTCTTTCTTTTTGTCGCACTTGATAGTATGTCGTCCGAGTTCTGAGGTTCAGATTCGATGGCTGGCGCCTCTGGTGGTTGTTGAGCAGCATATGCTGCAGCCGCTTCATGGGCCTCCCGCTGTCGTCGTTTGGCGACATTTTTTGATGTAGTATGCACTGTACTGATTGCCTTCAACAAGGCTCCGACTTCTTCGTAGTTCTCGCAATGCCGAATGTAAATCTCCATCATCTTCTCTGGCCAGTCAAGATTGCGCTGGCCAACGGCCTGCAACAGAACCGCTGTAGCAAGAGTTGGAGGTAGTGTGGGGTCTCGAACAGTCATTTCCCATAGGTAGTACTGCTGCCAGAACTCGTAGCTACTGGAGTGTGTTTTAACCAAGTCCTTCCATTTCTTGCGGCCCTCATCGAGAGTTCCCCTGTGAGTGACGTATTGAATGAAAATCCTCTCGACCCGGAAAGACGGATCACCTTTCCAATCCTTAGCTCCATATCGTCGCTTGCCCCATTGTTGGACATCTTCTATAGCCGTGGGCAATCCCATATCAGCAATATCGAAGTGCTCATCAGTAGCCCCGGGTGTCATTGCCATTCGCTTGAGATAACCGCTCCAGGCTATGTATACGTCGATAACACCGTCCATCCCATCCCGGTCAAGCTCTCGAGTGTTCGTTGCGGCATGTTTGATCTGCTCCATCACCTCGAATGGCTGAGATTCATATTCGGCGCGTAATAAATATCGCGCCCATATATTTCCTGACCAAGGACAATGTCCTGTAGCTCTTTGAATCACTGGTAGGACTGTGGGTAATTGGACGGGTAACAGTGTGTGAGGGATATTTGTCGAAGCATTCCAAAGAAAAACCAAGTAGTCCTCCCAAGTCGAAGGATCGATGGAGAGTGGTGTAGAGCACAATGCGCGTTCGTAAAGTGCAACGCACAATATCAGAGGACTGCCCGGAACACCCTTCTTAGTCTTCTTCACTGTCTGTGCAACCTCCCACTCCAAGTATTCCTTCATTACGACGCTCAAAGTCCCTTCCTCATCAGATGAGATAGCTTTTTTCAAATTCAATTCCTGCATCTCGCGCACATCGTATAGTTCTCTTGCAACTTGGCCCAAAGCCCTTGTCTTGACCATGGCATCCTCATAAATGGCAGGTGATTCGTACTTGGTAACAAAATTCGAGAACATCTGAAATGTGTCATCCCAGGTCGCATGAGGAACCTGCAATCGTTCTGAGAATAGATTTTGCACACCTTCTTTGCGATCTGAAAAGCTTGATAGCAGCTCCAACTCGATTGAGATCCATCGATTCCAAAGATCGTGGCTGTCGTTAATGCGGAATTTGGTGGCCTGGTACCCCTCCTGCCATGCATCTAGAGCCGTTTCCAGAGAAAATATTTCTTGCCCCATCAATTGCTCATCTTCTGACCAGCCTGCATCGCTATTTTGACAGTCCGTATAAAGCGACCAAATCCATTCGCAGTTTGCAAGCCATAGCTTTAGTGACCAAGGTTCCGCAGTCGTGGCACGTTTGTAAAGCTCCATTACTGCGATGCGTTGCTCAATATTTCCAGCGGTCCTACTAGCTTCATCGACCAGATCCAGCCAGCCATTCTCTCCTACAGGTTCCGCCATGATAAGTCCTGATGTGCTTCACAGTGACGGACTTTCGAGGAGAATGACGTTCAAGGCAACACGGCTGCACAAGAGCTCGACGGAATTATCACGTATAGTACGCGATTCTGCCCCAACTTACCGTCTCCATCGGCACGTGATCTTGGATGCAGGTCGTTCTGTAATTTTGGGAGTAAGGTACGTCCATGCCTACGTGAGAAAGCAACAAGCGTTGCAAACATCGCAATGAGTTTACATTTGCCATCGCGGCAGGTAGTGAAGGCTGGTGTGTAATTACATTACTTTTCTGTGATCTGCCAGCTAATTGGGAATAGCTTCTGCCTTGTCATCGCGGTCGACAGCAACCTTTCTGGTACCATGCATACATCGACGAACGCTCTTTGGATGGGGAGGCCCTAAGAGTGTTGGCCCTCCTGCACCAAAGAATCCTCTCACCGAAGAATTTCTCAGGAAGAAGCCCTCTGGAGCTCCCAAGGTTGAACGTGGTGGGCTTGCATCATCATCCATCTTCGAAGATGAGAAAATTGCCGGCTCCAAACCAGAAACGAAACCAGAAGGGGTCGCACAAGCGTCAATCGTACGAAATCCTCATTCAATGGCAGCAGCATTAGATCCAGACCCAAAATCGAGGAGACGATGGGATCGGAAAATGGTTATCAGGGAAATTCAAAAGAGAGGGCGATTGTCGAAAGCACAACTGTTAAAACGGCAAGAGCGAGTACTCCTGTCGAAGAGTCATGATTTCAAAACCTCGGTCAAGAAGCTGGTTCCATTGGCCAAGCAAATCTGCGGCAAGACTGTCGAAGAAGCCATTATCCAGATGCGCTTTTCCAAGAAGAAGGTTGCGAAGGACGTCAAAGAACACCTGGAAGCCGCAAAGAACGAAGCAATTGTGAGGAGAGGCATGGGTCTCGGGTTGGGCAAGGAAGGGTTCCAGAGAGTGCAGATCATGACGAAGAAGGGCAAACGTGTCACTGTCGAGGATCCTACAACTCTCTACGTAGACCAAGCATGGTGCGGCAAAGGCTTGTTCGACAAAACTCCAGATTACAGGGCCAGAGGACAGGTGTTCATTATGAAGAACCGCACAACTAGTGAGTATAGCGTGGTATTCTTGGGATTCCCCACTGACCTTAGTAGGCTTGTCTCTTGTTTTGAAGGAAGAGAAAACACGAATTAGATTACACGATGAGCGTGTAACAAAGGAGGCAAATAAGAAAGTATGGACACAGTTACCAAATCGACCTATCACTGCTCAAAGGCAGTACTACTCGTGGTAGATAGAGGTAGATGATGAGGAGATTAGTGTACATTAGAATGTTTGTACCAATATAAGCTCACAAATAAGTGCAGCACTTAGACACATTCTTCTGTTTGAAATCGAAGTTCTACAGTTTAGGTATCTATCTTCATATCATCCAGGTTTTCTATAATTCAACAATGAGAGAATAAAGCTTACAGAGCACAGCGATGTAAATGTGGCTGGGCACTCGATCTGAGGTTCGCCAACAAGATGCCAAGCTCATCAGTATTGATCTCTGAAAGGCTTGTTGTTTTGCCAGTGGTTTGCTTGTCTTGGTTTTCAAAAGCTTACAATTCTAAAACGGCAACAGCTGGTGTTACAACTGCATCTTCTCACTGGTTTTGCCAAATGTTGTCAAGCATTCAGTAACGAAGGCTTGAGTTACGTTATGTCGTAGCATCCGGCCTCCTCAGCTCGCTCACCATTCCCAGAAGTTGTCTTATTGAATGCCTGAGGAGTTTAAGATTGATATTCTTTACGTTAATCTCACGCTCGTCCAGTGCTCTGCGTCAAACCCCCATCTACTACAATCTCTGTACCAGTAATATACGCAGCCTCTCTACTTGCCAAGAACAATGCCGCATTCGCAACATCCCAAGCCGAACCCATCTTCCCCATCGGCACCTGCTGGTCCCTCACCTTGCAATACCCCTCATAGTCTCCGTCCGCATACTTGTTTGCTAGCATCCTCACTAGAGGCGTGTTGATAAGTCCCGGGACGACTGTGTTCAACCTTACGCCTTTGTCTGCGTATATCACAGCGGTCGTGCGTGTGAAAGACAGAATGGCAGCTTTAGCGGTGGAGTACGCAACCTGTGGTTTCGCTATGTATCGCAGACCTGATACAGAAGAGATATTGACTACGTTCCCTGACCTCTGTTTCTCCATAATGGGCAACACGAGATGGCATGTCAAGTACACAGACTTGAGATTCACATCCATCTGTTGGTCCCATACCCCCTCTTCAATCGTTACCGGATCACCTGGCTCGCTTCGTCCAACATTATTCACCAACACGTCAATTCTACCATGTTTCTTCATACACGCATCCACGAACTCCCGCATGGATGTAGAAGATGTTGCATTGGCATGCATGACTGTGATGTTGGTCGAAGGAGTGTCAGCTAAGATGGTATCTTTTGATATCTCGGCAGCTGGGAGAGAGATATCACAGCCAAAGATGATGGCGCCTTGACGGGCGAAGAGAGTTGCTATTGCGAGGCCATTGCCCCATCCCTGGCCAACGCATCCGATTCCTGTGATAAGGACGACTTGGTCGGTGAGATCATGCATTTTGCGCGAGGTTGGGGGAGCTTTGACAGTTGACATTCTTTCAGATGGCGCCCTTATAATAACTTTGTTCGCGAAGCCAGCAGGGAATCTTACGCAGGCTTTATTTACAGAATGTTGGTACTACTATAGCAGATTAGCTTTTGATGATATTTTAGAATGTGGTGGTAATGCTTCCCCAATTTCCCACAAATCAGTTTCTTCGCTCTACAAGTTGAACCTCAGCTCGGTAATACAGGTCGACCACAATACTCTAGAATGGCTCGCATTAGAGATTTTTATTCAAATTCAATTACATTTTAGATGAGAACATCAGACCATGTGATGCCTTCCAACATCAGATGGCGGAATTAGGAATGCGGGGTTCTTAGTGGTCTAATTTGCGGGGTTGGTTCTCTTGGAGGCAGCTCTCGCTTAATAATCTATCATCGAAAGTCATCAACATTTAAAACAGCATAATCCTGTTATGCCCTTTCCCACTATTGCTTTTGCTTGGATGGACATGTATCATTATAGATGTGTTCATGGATGTGGTAGTTGCCCACAAATGTTGGTTTGCCTCTGATCTCCTCAATCTCAGGTAAGGGGGCAATAAACGAGAAAGCAAGCATATCTTTCATCTAGATGATGATTTCTCTGAAACAGTGACAGCAATGGCAAGTTGGGATAATCATTAAAATATATGGGTAATTCATTGATATGGATGGTATCAATTTCAGAGGTACTTTCATAGATTAAAAATGAAGTGTTTCGATGAAGGGGCAAGACGAGGTTACAGAAAGAATATTGGAGAACATGAATTTGAATCACCACACAATACAAAGCATATGGGAATCAGCACCCAGGGAACTTATTCACAATCGTTAGAACTTCCGCCCTTTAATGAATATAGTCAACATGAACTTGATATTTACGAATCCACAAAGCCACTAAAGTGGATCACATATTCACGAATGGCTGGACTCATAATTCGCAACAACTCCCAGCACATTTTCAATTAATATATATTTCCAACCCCGCGCACCTTAGACAACACTTAACCAGAACAAGAACTACAAACTGAACCATGCCCTATTGCGCACACTCTGCAAACCCCAAGTACTCATCACCTCAACCTCAAAATTGGATATCATTTCAACACATCCGGTACATCACACACGAAGCTCATAATGCCAGCCGCCCAAGTTGCATCAAAAGCACTCAACAAAACCAGAGTAGTCCTGACCAGATCATGGAAAGATCAACTTGGTCTCTTCGCCCGCATTGTCGAGATCCCGTTCTGTTTTGGCCTCTTCGTCACTGCCGCAGTAAGCATGGGCGCGCAAAGCAATCCTGCTTCTGATGTCCTTGTGGTATTCTCCTTAAGTAATTTATCTTTCGTAGATAGAAGTGATAAGGCGGCTGATCATGGTGATGTTTTAGCACTCTCTCTGATAGCGATTCTCTGGTGCATATCGACATTAGTACCGAATAAGTTCATCAAGGGATTTTTCCATTGGCCCGTTGATCTATTCTTCTTGTTTACCCTTGGTGTCGTTACTGGGATGTTTGTCACTGTAAGCTCATTTCCCTCCACACCCACACTGAAAGAATGTCCTGGCTAATCGAAAGAAGAAAGTCGAAACCATCTGCTATGGCACAGACCGCCATGTCTGGGACTGGTCCCAACTTACTGTAAAAGATGACTGCAGTAGAGCGAAGGCTTCTCACGCTTTCGCATTCATGAGTACCATGGGCTTCGTTATATCATTTTTGACTGTAAACTTCCGAACCCCTCATCTTTCCGCTATGCAAATGTCGAGAGCTAACTGATGTGTGGGAATAGGGTGCTCTGATGGCTTATAAGACCAGTTCCTGGAGGTTGAAACGAACATATACGGAAGATAGGAAGGCTTCTATCACATCAGTGACAATATAAGCAATAGTGAGGTGCAGACATAGATGACCGGATCCAGGGTGATGGAAGTTACCACTTTTCAAGGAAGGTGGATAGCGAGGGAATTACGAAATCTGCTTCATGTATAGAAGACCGCTGCTTTGTGCTTGAGGAGTAGGTATATCACAAATGATATGCTTCGAATCATTGGACACTACCAAAATATATGAGTTGAGGCACTGGGTATGCTGTAATGAGCTTGAAAAGTGACACGTTGCCGTTGTTGAGTCTTGAAAGTCTTTTGCACGCGGAAACAATACTTGGCATGCTCCTCAACATCGATCATCGCTTAGCTGAAATGCTCAAAGTGTTGTGGCACTTGCCAACTGTGTGAACATCACAATCAGCATACGTTTATCAAAACAAGCTTTGAAAGAATGATCCCTTGCTCAAAATGATCAAAATCTAGATTGGTATAATCCTTCTATTTACCCATACATTTTTTACAACTCATCTTTCCCGTTCGATGATACTGGTCCAGATGGTCTTCCACTATCCTTGTGTAGGTCAACTCCATTCTTCTTCCTCCACTTCTCCCACATAGCCCAAAAGTCTTTCTCCATTGGCTTATCCATTTGGTCTGGCAGAATCACGGTGTACTCCACGAGAAGATCTCCATATTGGGTCTCGTGAAAAGCCTGCTCGCCATCCTCGTGCCATATTGGCATTCCCTCACCAGTGACTCTCTCGACCTGACCAGGCTGGATGACCTGACCTCTCGTTCGCTTCAACTCAACAATGTGACCATCCAAGTGAGTGAGGTTGCGAGTCCACCCACCCATCCAGGCTTCCCTAAGAGACAAAGTCTCCTTCCAGTGCAAATCATGATCCTTCCTGCGGAAGAACGTGCCATCAACTCGTAATTCGTTATCTTCGTCCAAGCTCGCCTCCTTCTCCACCAATGTAACGTGCAAATCTCCTGCAGCATAGTCTGGGCTCTGCTCAGCCTCGCCCTCATAATTGATTTTGGTTCCTTTGGGTGCGCCTTTTGGAATGACAAGCTGGTGAGTGACTACTTTTCGAACGACTCTTGATCCCGAGCAAACAGGACACTTGTGCTTAATGGTCTTTCCTTGTCCGCCACAAGCGTCGCAATTAACCTGGACTTGCTGAAAGATTCCTGGTGCAAGCATGTGCTTCTTGATTTGTACACCATGTCCGTTACATGACGAACAAGTATCAACTTGACCGTCAGCACTTCCGGAGCCCTCGCATTCGTCGCAAATCTCTTGTCTCTCTAATTGGAACTCGGTAGTGTGCCCATTGTAGAAGTCTCTTAGAGGTAGACCAACTCGTACTTCCATATCCTGTCCACGACGTTGTCCATGCTGGTGACCATGTCCACCACCACCGAAGAAGCGGGAGAAAAGATCAAATGGATCATGGTGCTGTCCGCCTCCACCTCCTTGTTGTCGTTGCTTCAAGCCTTCGTGTCCGTACTGATCATATATTTTCCGCGATTCGGCGTCGGAAAGAGCTTCGTACGCTTCAGCGACCTCGACGAACTTCTGTTTCGCTTCCTCATTTCCACTGCTGGAGGTGTGAGTAAATTGGGGGAGACTTTTGGCACAGTCCAAGAGCGGGAGACACATACGGGTTCTTATCCGGATGGTATTTCTTACTCAGTGTCCGGTATGCCCTCTTGATGTCTTTTTCTGAAGCCGACTTGTCTATCCCGAGGAGCTGAATGATATTAGCATGCTACTAACCACAATTGGTCTCTCCAAGGAGCTCACCTTATAGAAATCCTCGGCACAGAGAGAAAATTGTAATAGGCACAAGAGTACCACGGCTACGGAAGGAAGCCACATCTTTGCGCCGCCAATGCGCCAGGCTCTGAATGAAGAATTGGATGACGCTTGAAAAGTGTATAATAGTAGAATTGAAGGCGGCAACGAATGTATGTAAAGAGGGACAGAGTTGAAGTGAATAGAGGAGGTAATCCTGCCCTGAATTATTTATTCCTGACCAGTGTCCAGATAGCCACCGTGTCTTCACTTATCGGCGAAATTGAGGGCGGATTGCAGGGGTCTCACATGCTACGGCGACCCGCCCAAAAGCTATGCGCCATGAGCCAAAAAGCTTAGCCAAAAAGAGTAACTCGGTTTAGGACAGGCAGTCAACGAAGGTTTAAATCTCTCCTTCACCAACTCTCTTTCTACTATCAGGTCGGTTGCTCTTAAGTCTCTGGCTTGTGAGTAGATCTGCTAACACTTATACAGCCCCAATTCCTTCTCCATATCACTTTGCCGATGGCATCCAAGAAGTATGCGCTTCTTCCCATGGAGGAGGACGATTTGGGCCCAGCCAAAGTTGTCACGAAAAAGAAAGAGAAAAAACGACACAGCGAGAAGTCCTCCTCTTCACGGCGCGAGAAGCACACCAGGGAACATAGTCAAGAGCGGTCACCGCGTCGCGAACCAGAACCCCGTTCGAAGACAATTCGAAAACGAGATGTAAATGAAGCAGACTTCGACGACAGATGGGGCGATGAGGAGTATGTCTCCCAGGAAGAGCCAGAATTTCAAGAGTCTGCGCCAAAAAGGGTGAAGACAGATCATGAAGATGACGGCTTGGATGATGAAGAGAGACAGCGGAGGCGTGACCAGGCAGACAAGGACGCCTTCGCGAAAAGACTCAAGGAAAAGGATTCAGAGAAGAAGAATGCAGATGGAGTAGCAGCTAAGAGAGATAGTGCTCTAGCCCAGCGGAGAGCTATGGCAGACGATGCTGCTCTTCGGAGTGCTGCTCTACCAGATCTCAGGGAAAGGTCAAGGCAGGAGTACCTCAAGAAGCGAGAGGCAGAGAGACTTGCTTTGTTGAGAAAGCAAGTCCAAGAAGAGATGGAGGAGCTGAGGAGTGGTGTCAGGCTCTCTGAGAAGGAGAAGGCGGAATTTGCGAAGAATCGGGAGGTGTTACGAATCGCAGAAGAACGATTGAAGATCGACGATCATCTGGATGGTTATGCCATGCCGGAAGACTATATCACAGAGAAGGGCAAAATTGATCGGAAAAAGAAAGAGGATGCTATGTACAAGAGATATGTGGAAACTGATCAGTATGGCAAGGAGGTTTTTGTGACCGAGCATGAAGAGTGGGAAAGGGAGCAGGCAGCAAAAGCAAAGGGTCAGATTCAAAGTACCGAGCGAGTAGATGGGGGGGAGTATGATTACCTTCTAGACGAAGCACAGGGCATCCAGTGGGTCCTGAACTCGAAAATGGCAGGGAAGGGGATGACTAAAGAGCAGCAACTGCTATCTGACCAGCTCCAGGCGGCCGAGAGAAAAGCATTGTCTATTCAGGAAGTTCGCAAAAGTTTGCCTGTCTATGCATATAGAGACCAATTTATAGCTGCCATGCAGGAGCACCAAACGCTGGTTATCGTTGGTGAGACTGGATCTGGAAAATCCACGCAATTGGCACAGTACCTAGTCGAGGCAAATCTGAATGATGGACTAAAGGTTGGCTGTACCCAGCCTCGAAGAGTTGCAGCTATGAGTGTAGCTGCGCGTGTCGCCGAAGAGATGGGTACGAAACTTGGAAACGAAGTTGGTTACTCTATCAGATTCGAAGATCAAACCAGCGACAAAACGATCATCAAATATATGACTGAGGGAGTTTTGCTGAAAGAAGCTATAGGAGATCCGACCTTGTCAGCATATTCAACGTTGATCATCGATGAAGCGCACGAGAGAGGTGTGAATACCGATGTGTTACTTGCTCTAATTAAGCAAGTGGCAATGGAACGTCCTGATTTGAGAGTAATCATTGCCTCGGCTACTATGGACGCTAACAAGTTTGCTGAGTATTTGGATTGTCCAATTTTCAATATTCCAGGAAGAGCATATCCTGTAGACATCTACAATGTCCCAGAGCCAGAGGCAAATTATTTAGCTGCGGCTGTTACCACAGTGTTTCAGATCCATACCAGTCAAGTAGGTCAAGGTGACATACTTGTCTTCCTGACTGGACAAGAAGAGATCGAGGCAGCTGCAACCAGTATCACAGAGATATCACGTAAGCTAGGGTCCAAGGCAAGGGAACTGATCTGTTGTCCTATTTACGCAAATTTACCTTCTGAGGAGCAATCGAAGATTTTCGAGCCAACTCCTATGGGAGCTCGCAAAGTCGTTCTTGCAACTAATATCGCCGAGACTAGTTTGACTATCGATGGTATTCTATATGTCGTCGATTGTGGATTTCACAAGGAGAATATCTTCAATCCCACTACCGGCATGTCTAAATTGGTGACAGTTCCTTGTTCAAGAGCAGCTGCAAATCAGAGGTCGGGTCGAGCTGGACGTACCGCACCAGGAAAATGCTTCAGGTTGTACACGAAATGGGCATATATGAACGAAATGGAGCAATCTGCAATGCCTGAAATCTTGCGATGCTCATTAGTCCCTGTACTACTACAGCTGAAAAGCATGGGTATTCATGAAATTTTAGACTTCGACTTTATCGACCCACCTCCAACAGAGACTTTAATTAGTGCTCTGAATGAGCTTTTCGCCCTCGGGGCCTTGAATCACAAGGGAGAACTGACAAAACTGGGTCGCCAGCTTGCTGAGCTTCCAATTGATGTGAAGAATGCAAAGTCTATTCTTGCAGCTGATAAGTTTGGTTGCGTGGAGGAGATCCTATCAATCGTTTCGATGCTCGGCGAAGCATCAACTCTTTTCTTCCGACCAAAAGACAAGAAGATCCATGCAGATTCGGCTCGGTCTAGGTTCACCATCAAAGAAGGTGGTGATCATCTTACACTGCTCAATGTCTTCAATCAATTCGTTGATAGCGACTACAGTCTTGTATGGTGCCGAGAAAACTTTTTGGACTACAAAACGCTCCAACGAGTTCGCCTCGTTCGAGAACAACTCGCCAAACTCTGTGACAGAGTCGAAGTTACCATGTCGACCTGTGGCGCTGCTGATCTCGTGCCCATCCAAAAAGCCCTAACATCGGGCTTCTTCGCAAACGCCGCTCGCTTACAGAAAGGAGGCGACAGCTATCGCACAATGGGAACAAGCAATACTGTTGTATATATCCATCCATCATCAGTGCTGATGAACGCCAATCCACCGCATAAGACAGTGCTATTCTATGAAGTAGCCGAGACAACAAAGGCGTATATGCGAAACTGTATGCCAATCAAGCCAGAGTGGTTGACTGAGCTAGCGCCACATTTCCATAAGAAAAAGGATCTGGAAGGGTTGGAGGAGAAGAAGATGCCAAAGAATTCGGGTCGGATGTAAGAACAAGCATATATATATTATTAAATGATACCTTGAAATCCTCCAATTGCCTTGACATCTTTTGCTGCTTTCTGCTCCTTGTTGACAAGAATTCTGTCGATGGAGGTAGGCACAGCTACTCTGTCATCTTAGGAATCTATCCACGTCTCGTGGGCAGATCTCTGTGGAGTGCATTTGCAAAGCTCAGGACTTCAATTGTCTTTCAGGTTTCAAGACACTCAAGACGAGTTGTTGATCACAATTTATGGGTAGAGACATGAGCACGAGGTAGCTGTTAGTAGTTCTGTGGGTCGTAGGCAACATTCAAGGATGACCAAAGAGGTGTTTCGATGGATCTGTACGTGAATATCCGAGAACCTTCACCATCTGCGCTCAACCAACTTAATAAGCGAATTACGAGACATGGTAAAGCTTTGATACCTATTATTTATCTTGAACTACTGGACACAATCACTATAGGTTGCTAACAGAGCGCTGAGCACAACAATCATACATCAAATGGGGAGATCCTAATAAAGAACCTTGCCTCTTGATTCACAATTCTTGAGCATTAGAATGTTCTGAGCACATTGAAGCTATCTTCGAACATCCTGACTCAACGCCAGAATCCTCTCAAGTATAAGATCTCACACTCAAACAATGAGTCTCCTCATACACAGCTGACCATCTTCACAGTCCAACAAACTACTCATACTCCAACAACTACAACCAAATACACTTCAAATACGACGCACATTACACAATACACGATACACACTTCACCCACGCCTACAAAAAAACATAAAAATGTACACCCAAGCCTACAACACCTCCACCCCCTTCTCCTTCCGCTTCAGCAACCACTCGGTCCAACTCGAACGCCCCGCAACTCCCCCACCAGTCGAGGAGCCAGCTCCAGCAACAAACAACTCCTCCGCCTTCGTGAACTACGCTCTCCAGCTCGAGACGGTACTTCCACCTCCGCCTTCACCGGGAACGGCTCCTGGTGTTCCGCCGAATACCCCTGCTCAGGCTTGAGCATCGTCTCCGGTGATCAGTGCTACTCAAAGGGGAGGAGAACTTGGAGAAACGAGGAGAGGATTCATGAGGAAAAAATGCTTTACAAAAACCGTTGACGGTCTTGCTCATTAAAGGACATACAAAACGTAATGAAGTGGGCTCCACAGCAAACACACCCAACACAACATACCCAAAAGCTACAAAGGTGTTTTAGCGCTATATCGGTGTACTTAGCTCGGCTTTACTTGACACGGATTTGCTTTTGACAAGAGTGCTTTATCGATGGATTTGGATAGGGGTGTGAAGTGATATGGAGTTTCATCGAGCCGAGAGGTGTTTTAGCACTGAAGAGTAGGGGGCTAGAGTGGAGATGTAGTGGTATGGTAGTTGTAATAGTATAAGGAGGAAAATGCTTCAAGTGTTGGAGTTTGCCTACAAGTATTGCAATGTAAGGTTTTACATCGGTGTCTATTTCTAGATATTGGTCACTATACTTATTTGCTGAAGTCAAAGTGTAGATTATAAACAGGACGAGAGTGCTTTTGTCCTGTTTGTGTTAAGTCCTCGTCTCTCGCCTCAAGTGGGCAGTCGATGGCCCCTTTCTTGGTCTCGCTTATTAACCGAGTTGTATTCTCACAGGTCCAGGTTGAGACTCTCGGATTATTTTGAGATAGGACGTAGGTTCAGATGGGTAGTCATTGAAAATAGATATGTGTAAAGAAATTCTAAACATTGGTCTAGGATCGCTAAAGTCTAATTAAGGAAAGATTGTGAGATGCAAATTCAAATTCAAAAGGAAACAACAAGCCAAGAGCATCCAGCCAAAGAAACAAGGAAATGACATGGACAAAGAAAAATTCGACACGTCTCCGCAACTAATCATCATTCCTCATAATTCAACCATCACTTGGCCACCTAAGCGATAGTGAACATCTTCGTTGGCCTGATAGTCCCATCATTCATACCATAAAGATCGCAAACTCCACGGTACGTCAAAGCATCTGGACGAGCTGGATTGTTTCGGATCATAACAAAGCAACGAAGCCAGTTGTTGTTCTTGGACTCTGTGTTCGTCACGAAGATAGCGGGTGTCTCGACAGCCCGTTGGAATGGGAACAGTACGACCTCGGGTCCCATGAGCGCCGTACGTTGAGCAAATGGCACACTGACAGCGCGAACTGTTCCCGGCAGAATTGGAGGGGCCACCGCAGGAGCCCCAGCGGCGGGAGGTGCGGGCGCAGGAAGCTGAGCATAGGCAGGCAGCCAAGCTGGATCCGTAGCGGCATATTCATAGAGGACGCATTGGGTCCAGCCGCGAGGAGCTGGCGCGGGGGCAATTCCAATGGTGGCGTAGTCGTAGAGGGCGTAGTTAGCCTCGATGACGCAGATCACAAGGGACTGAGCAATGTCCAAAACGAGTTTGGGGAGGTCAATAACATCTGTATGCTTCCCACCAGGCTTGCCGCTGGGACCATATGACATGGCCAGTGGGCCATCGGGATCGAAGTACGGAGTTAGAGAAGCAGTTTGCGAGCGCTTAGTTCCAATCAATGTATCCCAGATTGTCTTTAGAGCTTGTGGCACAAAGGTCATGTCGCGGGCAAATAGGAACATTCTCCATTGGTACATCTTGAAGAGGCCTTCAAGAAAAGCCCGTGTCATGATTGGAAGTAAAATTGTTTCCTCTTCTCTGGACGATAGGGGAGGAACTATCGCAGCATTGGTCTTGTCAGCCCGGGCCCTCTCGGCAGTCAGATCGACAGAGACAGCCCCCATGATCTGGAAAGCAGGTAGATTAGCAAAATCTCTCATCATGGAATTTAAAGAAAGAATATATGAGACGCAATTGCTTGCTTGCGAGCTGCGTATTTTGGGCTAACTGAATGAGAGGGCTAGATTAAAAACAGTAGAGAAAAGTTGCTTACGGTATTCACGCTGACATCCATAGCTCGGGCAGTTGCGCGGATTTCTCTTCCAAATCGAGCTTCAAGCAAGAGCAGAGGGTGATTGAATCGAAGGCCAACCAAGCCAGTTTCTGCATCCGAATTAGATTGTGCGCAAGATCAGACCCAAGGCTGTTACTTACTAATGAGTTGGGCAAGTAACCCACGGGCGGCGTTCTCGTTTGCAGGATTCAAACACCACTGGACTAAGGGTGATTGAGTATCAGGGGCTGATATGGAATCTAACAAAATCAGAATTTGCGTTAAATAGGGATGAAGTAGTCTGGAATCCATACCATATCTCAACAGAGAGGAGGCAATGACATTCGCCATGAACATGACAACATTCGTGATATCTTCCAGATTTAGTTCGCCATGCTGGAAGAATATCCTATTAAGCTCATCATTGGCGTGAACTGAATAGGGTGATCCACTGCGATCCAAGATGACCGATGGAATACCATGGCCATGGGCATCCGTAGTAGCAGGGGCGACAACTGGGCGGGCTGTGGATGAAAAGAGTACAGCCTCCTGGAAACTCCAAAGCGATACCAAGCTTGACTCCGTCCTGGCCGCACTTGTGACAGACTCAACTAAAATATTAAGCATTGCAGGTGTGAGGTTTTTGGTCGTGTTGATAGCCTTGATAACTTCGACAGCCCTTTCCACAGGACCAGGGGCAACACCACTTGTCCATCTGGTTTCGTGCCACCACATACAACCGACTGAAGAGGCGGGATAGAAATGGCGCATTTTGTTCATAGATGATGTAGCTGCGTCTTTGAGGTCATCGTGAACCCGAAACCTCGCGGGACGTTCGACACCTACAGTTGGTGGACCAGGTTGGTTTAAAATTCGAGGACGTGGGTCCCAGTCCCATCCTTGAGGAATACAGGCTGAGTATTGTTAGTATGAATGACAAGGAATTACTGTAGACTAGAAAACAAGATCACTCACCCCAATCCCACCAAACAAATCTCTTGCCAATCTGGATGAGGGCGTTCTTGATTTCGGCAATAGTGAAGACCTCGGTATCGTGGTCCTTAATTTCACCATTGGCATCAAAAAAGCAAACCTTTGGAAACATCCAAGAGAGCGGCGTTCCCTTGGGAATCTTACGGCCAGTCTTGGTAATAAACTGCTCTGTTGTTTTGGTTGCAGCCAAGTGCATGTCTGCGCCATTAACCGAATCTTTAGTGCTCACGCCAATGTTAAAGGTCGGGTAGCCGTTGGCGTTTACGTTTCCAACAGTCCCACCGAGAACATACTGGCTCTTGTCATGCCATTTCCCCCAAGAGTAGGAGATGATACCTGGAAAAGTCTTAGTTGAGGTTTTTGATGCATTAAGACTTAACGTGTGCTTGACTAAGATCCGTTATGGAGAGTCGACGTACCATAGCCGCCAGAGCGCTTCACCTCCTCCTCAACATCACTCCATTTGCGAATGGTCCACGGCAGAGGAACAATGGTGCGATCAGCACCAAGGTCCAGGATGAAGTCCGGAGTTTGAGTTAGAGCTGCCATTGCGATAGTTGCGATTGTTTGTTAAAGATTGACAAGATCTTGGATCTGTTTCTAGTGTTGAGAAAATTTGAATGAATAGGTCAGGTAAGATTGTAGGATGAAGTTGGAGAGTCGAGTCTGAATGTGAAATGAGGATGATGAGGAACTCTGGTTGTCAGCGGATATTGCTTTGTTATATAGAGATTCTGTTTTCTTGAAGCATTACCAACCTTCGGCAGAAAATGTATCAATTGCATCTCAATTCGTATCGAAATAGCAGACAAAGTTGTGCGCCCAAAACCATCTCCAATAATCGAGGATTGAAGCATAAGCACAGATACACCGTCTCCCAAAGAAGGCAGCATCTTGACCACAACATCCACCGACAAAGATGTGAAGCTGAAGAGTCAACCTAGAATAGAGAATTGATGTTCACATCCTGTAAACTGTCTGTTTTCCCACCAATGTAGCGATCAATGGTGCCAGCTAAGCGAGCTCGAATAGCTGTGGGAAGAGAGTGGCTAATGCAATATGGTGTTCCGAGATGTAAGATTTAACATCAAGTGGCTTAAATCCAATGCTGAAAAGCATAGAATGATGTAGGCGACGGCTCATAAATAATGGGATACGAGTTCACGAGGCAGTGCAGGTCATGTGATATATCACTTTGCGAGATGCAGTTGGATGGAAAGGCAACCCTCCAAGCCTGACGCATGGACATTCCACATTGGGGACGGGAGCGGGATTGACGCGCTGGAAGCTTTGGGGAAGATGACGAAAGAGCAGTTGAGGAAGAAGTGTGGTAATACGTTTGGTGGGAGCTGAAACCCGAGTGTGTGGCTCACAAGCCCATGGTTGTGTTTGGCGAGCATGTTCCATCTCCGCGGCAGCAATACATTTGTCCCAATGTCACACTTGGCACTCGAGAATAGCCTGATCGTAGAGCTAGTGAGTCCACCCTCACTTGTACCTGGGAATTCGGATATGGTGGTTAAAAAAATATGACTTGCAAAGTCAAGAAGAGGCGGCAAACATGTTGCTATTGTTGTTCCAATGGCTGAAGCGAGATCGAAGTCGTCGAAGTTCGGCCGGAAGCCCCGAAGAGTGGGCTCTCGCTTGTGACCACACTAACCATTTTAGGCCGAAGCTCTTCCCTTATTTTGATCAAATTGGGTATTTACTTTGACCATATTTAGGGGTAAAGATGTCGTTTCGCATTGACTAGATGCATACTGATAATCTAAAAGATGTATCTTTAGGAGTTTTCGATACCTGAAAACTTGACAGGCTTACCTACCTACCTAAGGTACCTAGGTAGGTATGTATTGTCGAGTCAATCAGTGGCTTATTAAGGTAATAGGTACTTGCCAGATAGGAAGTCGCAATCAATACACCACGAAGCATCAATGAATCTAATCAGGTAAGAGCTCATGAGAGACGTTCAGCGGCAGCTGCTAGGCAAAGAGTTTGCATGTATGGGAACCAAAGATGTCATTGAGGCAAGTGCACTTCTGACGCAGACATCCTCTTTCAACTCAAATATTATCCTCTCTTTCAGAACTTTACTACTATCAAAACTCCATCGCCATAACCGTAAACTATCGCCAGCCCTCTCACTTCAGCTCCTAAAATGGATCATTACGCTATTCGACAGCAAGACCGCGGTACATTCAACCACAATGCAACCCACAATAGGCCACCGCGTCTGACATTGCAGACAGGTCCACCACTCCAATCACACTGCATTCTCCGCGGCTCAAACGATATCTTTGCGTTTGTGATCTTTGCAATCCTGTTTCTCTGCATCCTCGCCCTGACTGTCAAGAAAATGGACGCAAACACCAGAAGGATCGAGTTTCGGGTAGATTCCATGCATTTGGACACGAAAATGAGGAACACCCACGAGTTACGGCTAGCAGAGTTATATTGCAGTCAACAGTTGGCTGTTTTGGAAAAGGAGATTATGAGGTAGATTTACTTTCCTTGACATAGCTTTATCTGCAATTGCTGACTGTGTGCTACAGCCGCCACGAACTCTACAAACTTCTTATCGACAACTCTTCTACATCAACGCTTGCTACAGAGAGGCAGATCGAAACCGACATATGCGGGTGCTAGAGAGATGTGAGCACTTTACGTAGCCAGTGAAAGGCACAGACTGACGGGCGTATCCCAACTTCATCTATTGCTCATATGGCCACCGGTCATCTCATTCACCAACGCTTATGACATGATGACCCTCCATGAATCACATACAAGGAATATCAATAGACGGAGAAGGACTGTACTTGGCAGAAAATGGGCCAGGGAAACATGTGACTTGATGTAATTATGACGAGACTATTCCCAGCAGGGCTGACATCTGTTGGTGGTCTATTGAACACTTAATCTGTTATATTGGCACATATTGAGTTTCAACCAAAGAGAAAATTAGAGCTGTAAAAGAAAACATTACTTTGAAGTCTCATTTGTACAAATCAATGTCCTGGCTTCATGCTCAAGACAACTCCGACTGTGTCAACTGCCATAGTCAAGAAGTTAGGCCTGCAAGTCTCTGTATTTAATAGGCATATTAGAATCTGTTAAACAATTAGGGCTGAACCGATCAATAAGTGCGTCTTGTTTGTTCACTAATTCCGCGCAACAAAACTTGCTTCTTGAATTTAGAGAGCCAGCAACTAGTGTCATGTGACTGGGTAGGTAGGTAGGTAGGTAGGTAGGTTCCAACCGGTGTCGTGAATGAACTTCCTCAAGTTTCATATATTTCGGTTACATATATATTCGTGAAAGGGCGATTTCATCAATAGGTATGGTGCCGTCGCATATCGGAGATCATGCTGCCAATAAGTGAAGGTCTTCATATCTGAAGAATGAAAAGGTTTAACACAGACCACGAAGGGATCTTTTGTTTTCATGAACAATAAAATACTAGACTGAACTTGTTTAAATCATCCTATTAAGCATGCAAAGAGTGTCTCAATACAGTCCTGGCCTGTGTTAACTTCAAGTGTTGTTAAACTCTCAGTGCATTATCACCGTCACATGACCTCATCGACAGGAAAATATAAATACCTTAGGCTCGAAGCTCTTTTAACCTTTCGGTAGTAATTGTAAATTGGAGTAGTTCTAATTAATAAATTTCCTAGACTTTTGTCATGCGTGACGGTTCATTCTGGTTAAGTGTCTTGTAAAAAAGGTCGTGTACATTTGGAAAATATCTTCTAGTAATCAAACACATCTGTCGTCAGAGCTACCTCGAAACCTCATCTACATCTTGCTATAACTCTCGTTCCAATGCTGAACCTCAACTGGCTTCCCCACCAACCCCTCCGTATCATCGTAATCATTCTTCTTCAGCTTGAAATCGCTGATGACCTCCTTTCCAATGGCCCTATACCCAGCCTGCATCTGCTGCGGCGTCCGCTCCCTCTTCTTGAATGAAACCTGCCTGTATTTCACGAACCACAAGTTCGTCCAATACATGTTCGTCAGCTGCGCAGATATAAACGCGATCCAGATGAACAGCAAGAACTTCCCTCCGCTGGATGCTGTCAGGCCAGAAATATCCGTCGAGCCGTTGACGCCGGACGTGATGCTGCCGATGATCATGGTCGAAACAAAGGCGGAGATCTGGAGCGTTTGTGCGCTGAGCATGGTGATTCCGGCGGCGACTCCGGGGATCCATTGGATCTTTGGCATAACGAGGGTGCCGATTGAGAAAAGGATTGAGAGCTAGAGAATGTGTCAGTGTGTTGCTGTTTAGAGGAATTTATGGAACTGGACTTACTGCGTTGGCAATCAAACTGATGATGAAGATAGCGAGGACGACAATACCGAGCTTATCCATGAATGACTTTCCGGATTCTCCGAGTGAAGGGACCGCGCTCAAGGCAGGCATGGTCACATTGGTAGCGGCCACGAGAGCATAGTCTTTCACATCTTTTGTGGAGTTAAGGAAGTCTGACGAATAAGTTAGAACCTTTGGAACTATACTGATGGGGAATGTACTTACAAGAACCCGTCTCGGGATAGCTCACACAGCGTGTGAAATTAAACTCCGATGTGGTGTTGACAGCTGTGCCATTGATACCAGCACCAAAGCATATACCAGACACATGGAATGAATAAATGGGACTGACGCCCAAAGATGTCTTTTGGGTGGCGACTGCCAGCTGGATGATGTTCTGGAAAGTCTGAGGCGTTGCGCTAGCGAGCGTGTTGAGGATAAGCTGGAACACGGTGCTGATCAACGTGATAGGAATAGCCGCTGGGTTTGTCGGTTGCGCAACCTGGGGTGCAACAAGTGTTGGAGCAGCAGTCGCGGAAGCTGTAGACGTGGCAGCGACAGAGGAACTGGCGTCTCCTGGTGCTACGGATGCTGCTGCTATGGTAAGGCCGATTTCCGAAGAGCTTGTTGTTGTGTTTTGAGCGAGTGGGTCGGCGATGATGGATCGACGTGCCACAGTATTGACATCTCGGGCAGCGTTGGCAGCAGCTGTGACTGGAGTGATTGAACTCAATTGCAACAGATTGGTTCCGGCATTGGTTGTATTGAACTATGACTGTCAGTGCATTGTTCGAACACCCAGGGTTGACAGATGAGAATGAAGAGACTTATGAGCGAAGGGGTATGATGAGAGTAGATGTTAACTTACACTGAAAAGGAACAGGTCTGTATTCGAAGTTGGGCTTGTACCAGACAATACCAGCACGATAGTGAGAGAGAACGACAATACAGAAAGGATCAATGGAAAGAGAGCAGATGGCCGAACTTTCATGGAAGTAAAATCCGACATTTTGGCCAGCCAAGAAACAGAGAGACAGAGAACAGAGAACCGAAATTATCAGAATGATTCAACCTCGCAAAGTCGCTTCGCATCAGAGGTACATATAAGAAAAGCGATTTCTTTTTTTTCTACGTGGCGAGTAAGTACATACGAAACTTGACACAACGGATTGTGAGAACGCGAGATTTCGTATTCGGCTGGTTGATTCTTCGAACAGTTTGACTTTCATCTGTTCTTTGAGCGTTGAAGCTCCTGACTCTGATTGGCTTCTAGAATACTGTCACCTTATCTTGACTGTGGCATGGGACAGCTTCCAAGCTCACGTTCGCAGTTCGAGACATGCAATATCATGCAATAGATACAAGTTCGAGTGAAACGCTCTCTGTGCTATAACCAGAATACAACCAGAGTTCCACCAGTGTCTATTCAGTCTAGCTCCAACACAAATAAACATAAAGACTTTCAAGTAAACACTTCTCCAAAACATGGTAAATTATAACTCTAAGCTAAAATTTGAGTTTACGACGTACTCTAATTCAAGCATCACAACCTTCAAGTAAAGTTTGAATTCAGCAAAGTTGTGTCAACAAGCGATCTACATGGAAGGGTTCTTTTTTGAGTTTGATACCCGCGATGTCGCAGACTTCAGGCGAGGCAAATCGAAACACGAAAGGCGCACGGAATAAACTGAAACGAAATACGGACAATCTCAAGTATCACGCATCGCGCAACCTCGAAGTTGATTCTCCGTGTCGTTCAATTCCTATAACGAGCAGATATTTCCGAGTGCGAGGTGTCGCGTTGTTTGATACCAGTTGTGTTTGGGTGTGTACACACCAACGAGGCGGAGCTGGCGTTACAGCTCTGTGTAGTATTTCGGCAGGACAAGCACTTGAGTGTAAATGATAAGCAGGTACGAGATATTCGGGTTTTGTCACACAAAAGCAACCTGGATGATAGAAACGATCAACATCGAGGATAGCCGTTCAACAATAGAAGGCGGGGTATGTCTCTATCCACGATAAGCGAGCCCCTGATCTCGATCAGGTCTCACTGTTGATTGACATCATTGATATGGCCGTCAATGGAAGAGCCGAGGATCTTCTTGCATAGCACTTGCTGTGATTACAGAGCATTAAACTTGACCACGGATTATTTTTGGTATTGGGGCAAGCGGGACAATAAAACCACGTTTCAGGCCATTACATTCAATTCTATACATATATCTAAAATGTCAGGTGGCGCGACTTGTGTAGCCATAAACTGCCCGATCTATTGTTTTATTCCTGTACCTCTATCCAACCAAGCCTTATCCGTCTATCCCTATGTTTTACCAGAATCCAGCATCATTTGTGTACATATTTTCCAACCAGAGTATGAATCGCGAACCTAAATCATTGCGTTGAAAGCAAACAAGGCGCCACCAGCGACAGCTCCAAGCTTAACAAAGGAGCCGGTAGCAATTGCAGCAGCTCCGGTTGAAGAGGAGGAGGAGGCACCCGAAGCAGCAGTTCCCGTGGCAGATCCAGTCGATGAACGAGAGCTTCCGGTGGAGCTGGTCCCTGTGGCAGATGTTGTAGCTCCACTCTGAGTGCTGATTGTGGAAGTGACAGTGGTGGAGGAACCTGGGAAATATATTATCAGCAATTGTATCTCTGGATAGTTTTGTGAAGGCAGGACAAGCCGCATATCAAGACATACCAGTAGAAACAGAGACAACAGCGGCGCCTCCGGTAGCCGTGGTTCCTCCTCTGACGCTTGTAGCGCTCATCAAGCTAGTAGTCGAGCTTCCTTCACCTCTGCAGTTGAACCCAATAGCACAGCATGCAGCATTGTTGTTACTATCGAGAGAGCAGTACGAGCCACTGCTGCACAGCGAGCCGGCTGTGTTGCAGCAGACATATTTGGTGGGGTCGTAGCAGACCGAGTTGCTCCCAGTTCCGCAGACCGAGTTTCCGTTTGAGCAAGCAATTGAGCTTGCTACAGCTGAGGTGGACTGCCCCAGGACGGACGAAACGCTGGCGAGGGCCAGGATGGTGGAGAGGATGAACTGCATGTTTGCGATTGGTGTAGTAATGAACGAGTGTTGTGAAGTGATGAACTGACGGTAAGTATCAAATGAATGTATATTTGGACGATGACTGAAAAGAAAGAGAGTTGAGATGTCCTAGACTTGTATGTTTACCTGTGAGCTCGTATCTGAAAATATGGGTTCATGATCAACAAAAGAACAGGCGCACATGCTATCGGATACGGACTTCCAAGCAAGTAGAGGCCCAAACTGACATCATTTTGGCTCTAGAGATCTATTTTGGGGTCCTCTGCTCCGCTGTCAGTGGATATTTTGATGGGGTTTTCATTTCTCTTCGACTCGATAAGAAAGTTTAAAGAATCGGGATCCTGGTTGAAACAAAGTTTCAACGGCGCTATCAGCTTTTCGCCATGCCCCACTTTACCCCTGAATATCTGATCACTCGACATGACACATCATGTGATCTTAGGAAGAAGTTAGTTCTCTTCAAAATCTCGAGACTTTGCCTTGATGGTGTACAAAGGCAAAGGCAAAGGCAAAGGCAAGGGAAAAGAAATATTGTTGTGGTCTCAAGTTAATGTGAGGCTCGCTTAAAATCTCAACTAGACAAGCCAACATCTGAACAACGTTATAGAGGAAAAAGAATGCTGGATGACGTACCACTCACTACTGTAAGCAATAGCAACACCTCGACCAAGCAAATAACAATAGAAGCATTTTATTGACGGGAGAAGCTGAAGTTCGCCATCCACACATCCCTTCACAGTGGAATAGCTACTTAGCTGCTACCGAAGAACCTCATGTGAAATGTATAATTACAAAATAACTCTAAATGAAACGGTTAATCGGATATCGAATGAACAGTGAATTCATATCGACTTGTACGAGAGATTATGAAAACAATAATGTGATCCAAAGAACCTGAGATATACTTCTATCAAGCTGAATAGTATTTCATGATTCATGCGGCCCCACTCATGAAATCTCTGACCATTTTCTGCCATGCTTGAGTCATATATCGACACAGGGAAGCACTTCACATCAACAACAAACATCTTTGATGGTCTAACGGTCATGATTTCCGCTTGTCATTCGACAAAGCGCGGGAGATCGGGGTTCGACTCCCCGTCAGAGAGTCTTCTCTATGAGTTCATAGCCCTGCACTTCCAAGTGCAGAGAACCAGATTTTTTTTCCCCAACTACTAGGGTTGTGGTGGCCTAAGCGATTTTTTTCTTGGCAGACTTTAATCTCGGAAGAAGAGCACTCTGGCGACAAGCTCGAGCAACAACAATCCACTACTATTTTTGTATCTCCGTCTCAAATTAAACACGGTAGGCTGGAAAAATTCATTTGTACCCATCGCCATAAAAATAAAATTAAAAGGTGATTCAAAGACAGGAAGTCGACCATTGAGCAGCTAGGAAATGCTAACCTGCATCTACGAGAAGCAGAAACACAAAACACATCCACATTGTGGGTTTATACTGTTAAAGACAAATGGATTGCATTTTTGGCTTAGATGTAGCTCAGTGAATCGTCTCAGCTAAAAATGAAGCTTGATTGCAGAGGCACACGGTTCGACGATGGAGATGGAGTATTCCTACAGGAGAACAAACAACCTCGGTGCTTGTTTTACTTTCTCAATAACTGAGATGAGGTCTTGTGCAGCATCACCTCCACATATCCACTGCGCTTCCCGTATTTGGACACACTGTTGAGGCTATAACAACGTAATTGGGCTCCGATGTCCACACTACCGTTCCATTATCAGCCACCCAGAAGTATTTGTACTCGGCATATTCTCCAGGGGTGAAGGAAACAGATGCGCCCCATATGCCTCTAGTGAGCGACATAGGAATGCTGTCAGCGAAGCCCCAACTACCCAACGCAGGTGCTGATCCTGCTATGTGGACAATTTCACCATGTTCCACTCTGGCTGCGGCACCAGTTAGGCGAAACTGGGCAACCCCAACTGTGCACGATGATGTTGGTGCGATAGTGGTAGAGGTAACTGTTGATACGGATTTGGTCACAGTGACAATAACGGTTTTGTCACAAAGTCCATATGCTGCTTGACTGGAAGGGCTTTAGTATTGGGTGTGATATAAAAGATTGCCTGGAGGAACTGACCAACCCATTTGGTCACTACATTCATAGAATGATGTACCACAGTAACCAGCAGCCCCACAGCAGCTACCAAAGTAAAATGGTGTGCCAGTACACTTATACTGATTGATATATCCGCAAGTGCCGTCTGGACTGGGACTGAACGGGGATGGGAGAGGTGTTGCCGATCTGTTTGTAAGCTAATCAGCACAACCTTAATATCGATGATATTTAAGGATCTTACGTGGAAGTTGTAGTTGTTGTGGTAGTTGCGGAACAACTTCCAGATGCACAATTGCCTACCCCGCATTCTGCATTCGTGCTACCACAACTATGAAAGTAGGTAAGTTTTCAATCTCATTGGTGATGTCAGGTGGTTAGTTTCAAGACTTTGGTATTGAAGATACTTACTTCCCACTTTTAGAGCAGCAGGTTCCAAATACTCCTCCGCACATTAGATTTCCATGATTTGGACCACATAGACCATCTGTGCTGTATCCCAGGCCCGGACACTCTCCAGCCTGACAGTTGCCGATGCCACAGAACTCACTGTGTGTTCATTAGCTTTTCAAATGTTACAAAGGCATTGTTCCTTTCAAGAGGAAGTATGTAAATGTGTTATGCTTACTCAGTAGATCCACATCTTTATTGGAAATCCATTAGCTTCTCAGGATAATTTGATCCATTGCAACAAAACTCACAATCCCGTGCTTCCGCAACAGTTTCCGAACAAAGAACCAATACATGTCTGGTTGCTTGAAGCTTGCCTTCCACAATAGCGATCTTTTGACACCGGATAATTGGTTGCTGCGTTGAGTCAATCGTTTATCCCTTAAGTGTTTTCCCGAACGAAAATATGTACTTACGCATTCTAAGACAATATCGTGCACCTGGCTGAAAGTTGTAGCAATCAGACCTCACGGATGGATTCATTTTGACGAAATCTGGTAGAGTGATTTTATATTGCGTTATGAAAGCACTACATGTCGTCCATGCATCGGTTGCAGCCCACAGTCTACAATCCTCGGAGTTGATAACTCTTGGAAGCAAACTCGGATCTGATACAAGTGATGAGTCCAAGTTGTGAGACAGTGGACTGGCTTCCACAAATTTTGAGATCAAACCAAGTGTCACAAAACGCAAAAAAACAATCATATTAATATTCATCATGGCAAAACGGTCGAACCTGCTGTTTCGTCGCACTGAGAACCAAAACCCGACGACGATGGTCGCAAGTCGAGGGGCATCGCGTTGACCTGGAGATTTTTGCACAATTTTCAACACTTCCCCAGAACAGACAGAAAGGCTCCCAAGAAGCGGGACCTGCAAAGCGATGGATTGGGCCTCTTGATATGTCAAGAAGTCTCTAAATAACTCATTATCTTCCACATTTTTGCCGTATCCAGTATATCATCGTTACAAACGAGAACAAGTCACAGTGACCAAGAAAGAGGCTGGTTCGTCTGCGCACTTGCAAATTCTGGCTGCATGGATTGAATTTAATAGTGCCACAGTAGCCGCCTACCAATATGAAATGTACCTGGTACATATGCAGCAAAAATTGAAAGTTCAAGAAGTTCGGATCAATGTCCGGGCCAAGATTCTAAAGTAGGACCGGGACACATCCCTTTTCGCTACCTTGGCCGAATGAACAGAAATTGTCAAACACCCGACCATTCCCGCGCAAAGCAATCTCGTATATTTTTTCCCAATATTGTACCATTTGCACCCAGCCGGCCAAACATGCATGTCTACTTGCAGGCCAATCGGATACCAACCATGCCTACCTCATTCACTCGGCGAGGTTCGGGCCTAAGCGAACATTGCCAAAACTCAACCTTAACTTCACTTCACTGTATACCTAAATATTACTTCGACCAGTTCGCGACCTCCTATCTTGTCTGCCTGATTTCCTTTGCTTTCCACAACTGCAAACCTTGGAGCTTCCATCACATTGTCTTATGGGCCCCAAAACGAATTGAGCCTGTACTCCGCCCCCGGATCACATTTGCAGCACTGCGCATGGCTACCAACATCCTACTTTCCGGCCCTCCAGAAGTTGTCACGCGCATTCTACAGTATTGTGATGATTTCCCGCAGCTACTATCTTTCATTCTGACCTGCAAAGATCTTCACGCTGTATGGTTGGCAAACGCTTCGGATATCTTGGGTCCGGTGGCAATAAGATGCATGCCGGCCTTTAAGGACGCTTTGTTAGCGGTAAGTGGATATATGCTACCTGGAGCTAGCAATTAAGCATGTCTAATTTCGCCTTTCTCACTAGGTTCGTGCAACTGAGCTGGTGAAAACTGCATTCGAAGGTGGCGCCCCTCCTCCAAAATTCCCTCCACTGCGCCAGTTGAGTTACAAAGCACACAAACCACGCTTGTCTGAGATTGGAAACATCCTTGATTTTCAACATTTGTTGAGATGCATTGAACACATCTTTTTCTTGCGTGATGAATCCTGGGAAAACGAGTTCAGGGACCCATCACCGTACGATGCAAGGCTCGATCCACCTGAGTTGCCAGCTGAACTAAGGGCTTGGAGAGAAAGATTTTATCGCGCAATGTACAGGGTTCTACTCACCGGTGCACTTTTTTCTGGACTCTATACAGAGCCTTTTCGTTTGGCGGCGGAGAAAGGCCCAAAGAATTTCCTTCAGCAATACTTCGAAGAGTATAACCTGCTCCGTGACTGGCCAATGGACGAAACTAATGAGGGAGACTGGCCTCATCATCTTGGTACTGAAGAGATTGAATATTTCTCCCAATTCGTGGCGTATGATTTCAGTGCAGATACCAACCGCATGGATGCAGCTTTCGGAGGTTTCGCTGAATGGCTATTTCAGGAGCACAAGCATGATTCGGAAGAAAACAGCCCTTTTCACGAAATAATGCGTTTGATGGTGGGATATGAGCACTTCATTAACAAATTCATAAATGGTAATGGGAAATACGGGTTGAACAGGCACACTCTAGATGATGACAATACCCGCCCAGAGGTTCCAGATCGGGCCAGAAAGGTAATTGTCGTTATGTTTGGTGTCTTTCAATTGGAGGAAATCACCATGCCAGCGGTTGTGACAGACATAGCACACAATCTTCTCATCGTGAATCCAATTCTCTTAGCTGTGCCCTACAGTGCTCCTTTGGGAGTCAATTCCGAAGACACCACAGACTCACCAATTCGACAAACTCAAGTTCCAGATATTGCAGATATTCTCGAAACACTTTACTTGGAATCTGGGCAGCCTAATCACAGTGAAGCTGGACCGATACCACCTCCGCCATTGCAATTGTTTGTTTTTATGTTGAAGAAACATTTCAACTTGCAATTTAAGAACGGGGCGTTTTATCGATCTGATCCGCATCAAAAATACAGATATTTCATAGACACGGCTCTGGTCTTCAGCGGTTCACAACATGACAATCCGTCCCGTGGCATGTGTCTTTTGCAGAACTACCAACCATCTATACTTAGCTATAAACGTCTGTCTTAACAGTTGTTATAATGGGAATGGTTTTCTTGTTTCTGGTTGAAGAATTTCTAGAAGAGTTGCACAACTGGCCACGTTCCTAATTCCTTCAGTCAAGCTGACTCTAGGTACTCGCCTTTCTGAAATGTTTCATCCTACAGAGGAGTTTCTGAGGATTTTGAAGTCTAGAATTGGCCCTGTGTCTTTGCCAGAGTTGGTCGACGTGAGCAGTCCTCCTGAAAATGCGAGTACTCGCCTTACCCGTGGCTCCGAAGTCCTTGGCCGTGTGATCGAGGACGTATTTAACAAAGAGGCCGGGGTTCAGTCTTCAGACTTATCAAAAGGATGAGGATATTGACGAATGGAGGTCTCAGATCCATGTAAAGACTTGCAGGGGGCTTCGCACTATCCCATGCTTTATTTCTAGATTAGTACCTCTTCCGCTGTGCCCAGAACAAAATGTTTCCACCAACCCAATTCAAAAATAATCCGCTTCATCGTTAGTGTTTTCATTTACTGTCGCACGAACGCTCGACACGGTTTAGGATTATTTTGATGTCGAGCCGTATTGAGCTAGACGAATATTTTGAGGTGGTCATTTGTCGTTGGCTTCGAGAATTTTAATATCTCAGTAATTCTTGTGGCTCTGATCAGAGACGTTCTTTTGCTTTCCACATGTGATGAATTCTTATGACAAATATTGACACACCTCAAATTTTCAACATATGCAGGAGATTTCGATTGCTAAATACCAAAAAATTGTCTGATATATGACCTCTTTACACGATGCTGGCTTTGAAGATGATTTCAATATATACAATGATCACACAGGTCAGAGTTACAGCGGTTTCTAATTACCCTGGACCACGGACAACAACAATCGTTGATGGGGAAGAAGTATACATCGCTTCGTACAACGACTTAGTGGAGCCAACGACGTATAAAGGTCAGAAAATTCGCCAATATAGTGTTGGAACTTTTGATGTTTACATATATTCATAGTTCATGATTTTGGAGCGCTTCGGCCGACACTTGTGTACAACTGTGCATATGTTCCAGCATTGTGCAATAACGCACATCAATACCTTGGACTCAATGTCTTTACAGCAGTGTTTCATTATGATCTTCTCAAATTAGACGATGGATTCGGACCTTCGAGATCTGTTGGACGTAGAGACAGTGTATGCCCGGGTACTTGGATTCAAACTGTCAGAACAGATGGACTACAAGGACCAAACCCAAACTCGCGATGCCCGGAGAAGGCTCAGCAAGATTGGCACTACACGGATAAGAAGGGACGATCAGGCACGAGCAAAATCATGTAAGATCTTACTTAAATACGTGAAAAATATTCAAGCTAATTCTAAGCATCCTGAAGCTGACACATCACAGAATGTTCCGTGAGACAGATAAATATGGAGTTGAAACAATTCACCCAAGTCGCCTTGCCGAAATTGGACAGAAGCGTGATCCAAATGGTAGTGGCCAAATCAACAAATACATCAAGGTCGGGGCTGTAATGTCGTGTGACGAATTCCCAGCTGCTGCGTAAGTGACCAATATTATTTGTGGTTTAAATAGCTATCCCGACCAGATTCGTTTCATGGAAACAGCCATGCCTACAGTATTAGCTGATATTGTTGGATGTAGATGGATCGAGGGAGGAGACGATGGAGATGGAAGTGCTACTACATATTGTGAGAGAGACATCAAAGGGATCGAACAAAACTAATTTTCGATAGGTGCACCATTTGGAAGCGTGTGCAGTGGAAAAAAATATCTTGCTACGGAGCAAAACTGGCAATCCTACGGCCACAACTCTATTAGAGTACGTTACATCTTTTCACACTCATATTCGTGCGAAAGAAATCCATCGATATTACTTTGCTTACAATTGGAAATGATATAGACTTGGTTGAAGCTTCAGACTCCAAAAGAGTACAGAAAATTTGACAAGAACAGTGAACTGTACACGATCAGCAAGTTTGACTTCAAAATGGTCTCGGAGTTTGATGACAAGATCCCAGCAGTCTGGGTTGAAGCGAGTGGTGTCAAAGAATACTGTTATGGACCCAAAGGCACAAAGTCATATGGTTGTAGAAGCGATTCTTAACTCGCTACAGAGATGCTGTTGAATCTAATTTATTCCGATGTCTCCGAGTGTTTAATTTCGTTGTTTTGGGAGGAAGGGAGGGCGGGGGAGTGGTGGAACAATATACTTATTGTTCAGTGCTTTTACTAAAAGGAAGGGGACATAAGATCTTTGGCATCCGGAATATTTCGACAAAAGTCTTGAGAGCCCAGAGAATTTTTCAAGATCAGCCCTTGATATTATGTGACAACAGGAAGATATTGAACAAAACCTTTTACATCCTTGTTGCAACTCACACAAAATCGGCATCTGAACTTTGACGCTGATGGTGACGCATATTTTCCTACCTTGCCTTTTGAGTCGCAATTCAATTTGGAAGAGCCATTTCCATTTGGTTTTCAAATGATCATAGGCAGCACTGTCACATAAAATTTTCAGTTGGGGAATAAGTCCACCGGAATAGAATTAGCTACTCAAACCGAAGTGTTGCTTTATTCTGTCATTTATCACCTATTATTGAAGCTATCGAAGATAAGAGATAATTGGAATACAACCTCCAGGCGTAATACTTAGGCGAAGAGGTTAGACCCATTATTTTAGCCAATAAAACAGTAGATAGATCCACTATTTCGATCCAAATTAAGGCAAAAGTTACGCTGCTATAATATATTTGTCGCCGTCGATTAGGCTTTCCTTTCGTTTTCCCTTCTATTTGATCGCTATATTGTTATAATTTTAGTATACAGCTGATATATAAATATTAAAGCAGCGCTACGCCACTCGCATAAGTATTGCGCCCTGTACGTTGTAAGGACCTTGTGAGGTGATATTTTGAGAGGGGTTCTTCATCAGGCAAGACGTCCGCTCACATGAATATATTGTGCACCGATAGACGAGGTGCAGATGATGTTGCAAGCGAAAAGGTGGTTGGGATGTAAGGTACCACCTACCTTAGCTACCTTACCCAAGTACTTGGTGGTTTGAAGAATGTCTGTGCATGCGATTTGCCTTTTTGGGCTTAGGAGGCACACTAGCGCCTCGAAACAGCGGAATAATTTTGATTTACCAACAATCGACATCAACATCACCTTTGGGCTCGCTAACAATTTCCCCTATTCGCATCGGTCTGCGTCCCTTGTTTCGGAACTCGTTCTTGATCTCTGTTGATTCCTTTGGGTTTTCATGATCCTAACCAGCGTACTCGGTACAGCTAAAGACCTATATCCCCTGCAAAGGCGAACTGTTTTGCTTGCTCCACATGCAGCCGCAAAATCACAGAGGGGCGGTTATCAGAAGGGGTAGTGGGAAGATTGAGATACAGCCTACTTACCCAAAACCTCGCTAACAGGTGAGTTTACTTGGGTGAAGTCTGTGAAGCATGAGATTTCCACACGCTTCATGTCATTTCTGCTAGTCCCAATGCCGACCAGCTTCAGGTCGTGATTCATATTTTCGCTCAAGCTTTGTTATACTACCCGTTGTCTACTCGTCCTTCATATTTCCTGTCTCTCCATACGTCACTTGTATTCATGATGAAGCAATATTCCAATTCTATTTGGACACTTGCCCTTATTCTTTGTCTCCTGCATCTAGTTACCAGGACCTTGGCCAGCAAAGCGTGGGAAGATGCCGCCACTCCGAACTATCCTCGCGATGCCTCCTTTTCGTTGCTTCATATTCGGCGCCAAGAAGGACTATCGTCCACTAATCACACTCAAAACAATACACTTCTCGAAGCAGAGAAAGTCCTGAAAGCAGCTCAGGTTGAGGCTCGCACACGTAATAAGTATCTTGTTGATCATGTTCGGAAAAACAAGTACGAATTCAGAACATCACGAGCATCTCAGGAGCATGACAATAAGACTGGCACAGGTGTTAATACAACTGTAAATAATCTTGGATATACTATGGCTCTTTACTTATGAAATGGATAGATTGCAAAAGCAGCTGCAATTGTTACGGAGTCGCTTGCCAAGAATGAAACCCAAATACTTGTAGCTTTGACAGGAAGGCAAGCCACAACTTCGTACTGGATGGCAAATATGATTCAAAATGGAGGCTCACCATATGCCGGGAGTTCAACTTACAAGGTAATTCACCTTATGATGTTCGCGATTCTTTGATTGCTTACTTTCGCTAGGTGTGGAGGAATGTGCGGGATTATGGTGCCACTGGTGATGGATCAACTGATGATACTGCAGCCATTAACAGAGCTATTACCGACGGAAATCGGTGCGGCGCAGGATGTGGATCATCTTCTACGCTCCAGGCAGTTGTCTACTTTCCCCCAGGTATCTACATAGTCAGTGCATCTCTGGAGCAGTACTATTTCACTCAGTTCATAGGCGATGTGAGTATCCTGGGTTTAGAAAATAGGTCATTAGAACAACTGACAATTGAAGCCATTGAACAGGCCAACCATCAAAGCTAAAGCCACATTTGTTGGTCTAGGCGTGATATCTTCCGATAAATATATCGAAGGCGGTGACTCAGCTGAATGGTACATCAATCAGGTATTTTGTTCCTTCTGTTTAGTTAATGCACTTTTGAAGCTTATGGGCGTAGAGCAACTTTTATCGCCAAATTCGGAATTTGATCATCGACATCTCCGATGCTCCGAAGAACGCATATATTGCGGCAATACATTGGTCAGTGATTACATCGTCACTTGAATTAAAGTTCTTTGATGTGCTTATTATAAACACAGGCAAGTTGCCCAGGCTACATCACTACAAAACATCAAATTTGTCATGTCAACAGAACCTGGAAACAATCAACAGGTAACGTCTACGTGCATGTCATATGGAATAACTCTAATTCATATCGATAAATAGGGCATCTTCATGGAGAACGGTTCAGGGGGATTCCTCTCTGACTTAGAGTTTTCTGGAGGTTCAACAGGTATGTATGTTGGCAATCAACAATTCTCAGTTAGGAATCTGAAGTTTTCCAATCATCAAACCCAAGCCATCCAGATTCACTGGGATTGGGGTTGGACGTGGAAAGGTATCGAAATTTCAAACTGCCCAGTTGGTATTGTTTTGTCGACTCCTGGAGCATTGACGGAAGTCGGGTCTGCCATCTTCATCGACAGTATCATTACAAACTGCCCTGTGGGTATTCGTATACAAACCAAGGATCCGAAGGCTGCTATCACATTGAGTTTATTCAGCTTAAGCACAACCAATGTCCCCCTCATTGTCAAGTATGACGGTGGAACAACATTACTGACCGGCTCGGAAGGCTCAACAGTAGTGGTGGCATGGGGAATGGGAAAGCGTTATGATACATCTGATAGTGGGGCGTCAGGCATTTGGCAAGATGGCACTACCTATCCTCGCACTCCGCTCATCTCCGGATCTCTGCTCCGAAACGCTGCAAATCAGCAATCTGGTTTCTTTGAACGGTCGAAACCCCAATACGAAAACGTAGCTGCTTCTAACTTCATTAACGTCAAGCTTGCGCCGTACAATGCTGTTGGAGACGGGTCGCATGACGATACAGCTGCATTGAATACCGCGTTGTCGTTATCGGCTGTTTCGGGAAAGATTGTATGGATTCCAGCTGGAGTCTATCTTATAAGTGACACCGTGTTTATACCTTCTGGGGCGAAGGTTGTCGGCCAATCCTGGGCGCAAATAATGGGTAGTGGGGTTAAGTTCCAAGATATCAGTCACCCATACCCTGTTGTCAAAGTAGGCAATGTCGGAGACTTTGGAAGTGTTGAGATTCAAGATCTTCTCTTTACGGTTCGAGGCAAAACAGCTGGTGCAATTTTGCTTCAGTGGAATATACATGAATCTACTCAAGGTTCAGCCGCGATGTGGGGTAAATGTTCACATCCTTTTGCACTAGGTCTATTCTCACACTTATTAGATACACACATTCGTGTTGGAGGCGCAAAAGGCTCTGATCTCCAGGTAGCAAATTGCCCGAAGCTTACAGGTGCTGTAAACCCGAATTGTATTGCTGCCTCCGTTCTCGTTCATGTGACCTCAGCAGCTTCAGCATATTTTGAGAATGCTTGGTTCTGGGTGGCTGATCATGTAAGTGTATCATAATAGAGAAACGACTATAGGGTTAACAGCTTAATGTAGGACCTGGATATCCCGGAACAAACACAAATCGACATTTTTGTCGGCCGAGGTGAGTTACCGTATTGCTTGTAATTGATAACCTGATAGCTAAATGCGAAGGTGTTCTGATTGAGAGCTATGGTCCAGTATGGCTCTATGGCACAGCAAGCGAACATTGTGTTTTGTACCAGTACCAAACACTCAACGCTGCGAACATATTTATGGTACGTAGATTTTTGATTGGGCATTCGCTGAGAATGCGCCGCGGAGCCGTATTCGTACGACGACTTCACAAACTACACCTTCAGGCTGCGCAGAACCATATTTGATGCATTGACTATCAACTGTACCATTTCGTCTTAGAACCTGACTTCATCACAGGGAATGATACAGACGGAGTCGCCATATTTCCAGGTCACTCCACCTGCGCCGATACCATTTGAGATTGCTTCCGGATTTACATCCGATCCGTCCTTTGCCTTCTGTGATCCTACATCCAGAACATGTGCAGTATCTTGGGCGGTCCGGATCGTCAATACCCGATCGGTGTACATTTACGGCGCTGGCTTGTACTCGTGGTTCTCAGACTACTCGCAGACGTGTCTCGACACTGAAAGCTGCCAAGATAGGATCATGGAAGTTGACTCAAGTAGTGATGTTTGGATTTACAGCCTTATAACTAAAGCATCCGTTGAGATGATCAGTCCTATAGGAGGTGTTGCGATTCTGGGTAAAGACAACAAGCTTAATTTCTGCAGTGTCGTAATGGCGTGGTTAGGAAGTGCTGAAAGTTGGAGGTTCGTCGCATCGCTCGTATTTCAATCTGATGTTAATATTCCTCCAGTGATGCTCAAGATGGCGTGAAGTATAGATCACCAATATCCGCTACCGTCATTCCATTTTTCGTCACAACTGTGGCAGCTACTGCCACGTTTACTATTGAGGGTCCTGTTGTGACAATTATTGATGCAACGTTGAACGAAGGCAACCAGAACAACCCAAAAGGCCCAGGTTCAGGTTCTTGTTCAGTGAGTCGCGCATCTAATTTTGCATCGAATTGCGATATCTGACTTAAGTAGCGATGCGACTTGGCACGATTAATCACTTCAACGTGTTGTGGTACAGGTGGAGGTGTATCAAATCCACTACTGATATCCCCTAGCAGCCCAATACCTCGAAATCTCATTCTGCCCGCAGGTTTCATTCCCAATCAACAAATCACTGATCAGCAAGGCACGCCACATAAACCAGGACAGCCTCTTTCATACGAGATCGTCGTGCCAGTCGGGACATCTTTCCCATACCCATTGGTAATTCCTCCTGGTTTAAGTCTGAGCGACAGATACACGCCTGGTATGGATGATGAGTTCAACTCGACAATGTATATTATAACCACCTTTTGGGAGGGACCACTGACAATATCATGTTCTTTCCCATGCACTATTGTTTTCCCTCCATATACTACGACGACGACTTACACGCCAGATCCTTTTTTAACTCTCATTAGTGGGACAAATGCAATCATCACTCCCCCTGTTCAAACGAGCAAATTAATTAGGATATCAAAAGCAACAATCACAAGTTCAACCGGAGGGCCATCTCGCAAAACGTTTGCACCCCTACCAGCTTTGAAACCGCTGTGCATTAAAATCACAATACCGATTATTGGAACGATAAGCATTGGGTTTTGTCCGCCAGACTTGAGTCCATTCCCTCCAGAGATCCCCACCGTCACAATAATTCCGCTACCTCCAGGGGGCAAACGAGGACCCATTAATCCTTACAATTTGCCCTCTCCGGGTCAAACACAGGTAGTGTACTTCTCCGATGTAATTGGTTCTAGCTAACAAAGTTGTAGGAAGAAGAAGAGGAGGAGGAGGAGGAGGAGGAAGACGAAGAAGATACCTGCCCATTGATCATCCCCTTGGATGAAGATTTTGATGATGATTACGGTACCTCACCTAGTGGCGATGACGACGATGTATTTAATCCTGCACCTGTTGCTACCCCAGGGCCTGGTAGTTCAGGTGGCTCCGGAGACACAGATAATCCCGTGGGATTTGCTATTGCATTTGATACAGCTGCTACAGGGGCGGGTACTGGTCTACCAATAACTGTCATACAGTATGTTTTACCAAAGACTCATGTTCTTGTCATTCTCTTTGAACTAAAGCCACTTCCCCATCATATTAGGAGGGGGTTTGAACTAACATCTACGTAGGACTGTTACAGTAACACCTCCTTCAGTTCAAACGACAGTGGTCGTCGTCGTAACGCCCACTTCTCCTCCAGTAACACCGCCAGCTCCACCACCAGCCAATCCTGCTCCGCCAACCCCAGACCCCAACACAGAAACATCCACTTGTTTCAAGTCAGGCCGGCAGGTAGCCGGTGGTACAGTTCAAGCAGCACTGGACATGTTCTGCTCATGGGCAAATGGATATCATATCAAAGGCAACGCTCTCAAGCAAGGCGTGTTTTCTGGGGATTTTCTGTCCAAGGTCATCGTGTCAGTTCTCGGCAAGAACAACTGCGAGTTCACATTGGCAAATGCTGATTGTCGGAGGATACTGAACAAGGTGGTGGGTTGTAGACCGGGAGGATCTTTACTGAGGATTGGAGGCACAGTTGAAAGTAACTGTGCGGTTTGGACCTTGGATCCGCAGGATAATTTTCACGGGGAGTGCATCCCTATTCCTGTATTCGAGCTCTTCTGTGCGTTGGCAGATACTTTCGCGCCATAGAATTGGTTCTCTCTTCTTGTAGAAGAATAAAGAATGAAGATTGTTTTATTTTCCTAGCTATGAATCGCTGTTCGTAAGTTGTAAAGCTCGTCCCCCCCCCCTCCTTCCCCCCCTCCTTCCCCCTCCTTCTCCTGCAGTACTTATCTGGGTAAGCTGGTAAGAGCTGGCCATATGTGCTGTCAGCACGTGATACCAAGTAATACCTCCACCTTGTTGCACTATCTTACGGAGGTAGGTATTGTGATATCATGGTTGTACGCCTTGTCACACGAGAGCGATTGGTAGTCTGTGGCAGTATTTTCATTTATTACCGACAGTAAATGATCTCAGTATCATTATAAATCATTGTGTGTCCAAATCCACGCTTTTTCAAGACACCACCTTGCATCTTCCTCAGGACTTCTATTCAAACCAATTTGGAGATGAACAGGTGTTGACGCTTGCATAAGATAATGCATATTGATCTATGCATGTCTAATCAATACCCCTGGTTGTTTACTGAAACCCAACCTCAACTTCTACACCATTTCAATATAGATCAAGCAACATCATGGCATAGTTGTCTAAAAATCTGTGCTTTCCCTCCTATATTTCGTATCTTCACTATTGTAGCAAGTTGCACTATTTTACCCCTCTGCGCTATTTTTAATGTAGCAAGTTTCAACCAAGGTCTAGTTCTTGACTGCGCATCATGCCCTCGAACATCCTACTGTCTGGGCCGATCGAGGTTGTGATTCGTATATTCCAGTATTGCAACAATTTTCCGCAACTGTTGTCGCTGGCTCTCACATGCAAGCGTCTGCAATCGATCTGGGTGGCTTATACATCGGCGATCCTCTTTTCTGTTGCTACGAATTGCATGCCAGCATTCAACGATGCTTTGTTAGCTGTCTGTCATCTCACGCTAAACTTTTCGTCTTTTGTTTTTATCCAATACTAGTCATTAGGTACGTGCAACGAACTTGTGTAAAAGGGCTTTCAACGCCATCAGACAGCCACCGGACCTGTTTCCGGTCCGCAATCTCAGTCGCAGGTCTTGCAAGCTTCAATTATCAGAGATGCAAGACATTTTCGACTTGCAGCATCTCGTGGGCTGCATTGAACACATGTTTTTCTTTCACCCATTCATCTGGACAAATTTGGGTGGAGGACGTAATGAGGCATTCGATGGTGGCCTACCCGACTCACTTGCTGAGTTGGAGGCTTGGAGAGAAAGATTATACCGACACATGTACAGGATCTTTCATATCGGGGCATTGTTCTCAAGAGCGTACTATGAGCCATTTGCATCCTTGGCTAAAGACGCGCCTCGAAATGTCCTCCGCCAACACGTTAATGAATTTAACACCTGCCAAAACTTAGCAGGAGATGAATGGTCTGACATGGACTGACCGCATGATATGACCTCGGCAGATATCAAATACCCCACCTTACTACACGAAAGAACCGTGCTATTCGTGAAATCATGCTTATGATTACGGCCTATGAGCATCTGATCAATATATTCGAAAATGAAAGGCGCGCTGCTGTATTTGGACGAGCTACTCACGATTATAGCAAAACAACACCGCTACTTGTTCAAAGACCACGAAAAGCGGTTATTATCATGCTTGGATCATTCCAACTTGAAGAGATCACTATGCCGGCAGACAAAGCGGACACATCGCACTAGATGCTGATTGCCAATCCACTACCGGCTCCAAAAACTCATCCTACTCGCGAACCAACTGTTGCTGATAGTCTTGGACTGCGCCCTGATCGGGTCCTCGATATCTCTGATATTATTGACACGCTTTACATGATCTCTAGACAACCTAATCACAATTCAGAAGACAACCCGACGCCACCTCCACCACTGCAGTTATTCACATATATTTTGAGGAAACATTGCAACTTGCAGTTTAACGAATTTGCGTTCGAACGCGATAACCGGTATCAAATCTACGAAGAGTTCATAAATAGCGCTGAGATGTTCTTTGGCCCAGCCCAAAATGACCACTACCGTGGTGCTTGGGTTCTACAAGATTACAAGCCATGTATACTCCACTATAGACGTATGAGTGGATCAATGTAAGAATCGTGTATCTTCTGTGCTAGAATCGGGACACAGAGAGAACGAGTTGCTATGACAATGACTGAAAGACTGATTGATCGAGAAGAAATTGGAAAGAGTTGCACGTGTCGACCAATGAGGAATGTGATGAGACAATCATGTTCAATCCGTTCTTGAATGATTTCAAGCTTTGAAGACTTAGCTGGAGCAAAATTCCTTTTGTTAAACACCAACTTGGATTTCTGATTGCTACTTAACTTCGGACATGACAAGAAGAAGCTGTATTCAGTGTCAATTGTATATCCTCCAACGTTGAACACATCGAGTAACCAGCCATATACTCCATTCGCCTCTCTTTTGGAATACCCTATAAATCAAAAGTCTTTCACCTCTTTGATATCAATATCCACAGCCATACCCCACCCGTCCTTCCCACCTATCCAATTCTTCTGCTTCCCAACCTTATCAATATCCCCCACAATCCCCTCCAAAGCCTCCTTCACCATCCTTGGATCGTTCTTCACTTTCTTAATTGACAGAATCAACCTGAGGCCCTCCTTGTCCTTCTCCTTCCCAAAGCCACTCGCCCATTCCGAGCGAACCTTTAACCGTGGCTCCTTCTCATTCATGATTCCAGCTGGATACACAGTGCAGATGAGTTGGCCAATCTCGCCGATATAGCGAGTCCACCACACTTCCTCTGGCGTCAGGATACTCTGAAGACTCAGCTTGAACTTCTGCTCGCGAGGTGGAAGCTCGCCTTCATATCTCTCCTCTAGCATGAGCGACAGCAAGGCACGATCTGTATGTTTGACGCCATGAATTGAAGTCAATAAACCAGTGCTGCTCGCATACATTGCCGCCGTGGAAGCTGTCTCTTTCGACATTCCAGCGTGGACGTAAAGCGTGTTTGCAAACGCGTGAATGACATGCTTGCTGATTGAGCTAGGGAACGATCGCTTCCCATCCTTGGGTATGGCCGCCATGATGAGATCATTCAGAGAATCAGAAGAATCGTGTGCATACGCTATGGTCGCCACTTCTAACGGATCCTGCTCTCGCACTTCTGGTTCAAGCTCTTTGAAGAGAATCCCCTCCCGCACGCCGCCTTGGCAAAAATTAGCCACGTGAATGCCATGTGGAAGAGCTTCTGTCAAAACATTTACGAGGAAGGCAACTGCTGGGACCTGAGATCGACGACGATCGGATACTCTGAATATTTCGTCGGCTTGCTCAGCTATCTTCTTCAGCCTCTCCACGTCTTCGAATTTGGACTTTGGGGCAGAAAATCCATTGATGAGGGAGATTGGGTAATCACGTCCGTGTACCTGAGACATGTAGAGAAGTAGATATCCCCAACCTCTAAAACCACCTCCGGACAAATAGAGAGGGAATCCTCCGTCCTTGATAGCTCTCTGTACCATCTCCTCGGGAACTTCAAGCTGATTGTACGCATCGGTAAGGTTGGCCTTCATCTCTGCGCGAAATTCTGCAACGGCTTTCTCGGCATCTTCCGGCGACTTGCCTTTCTTCAAAGTTTCCAACTTCTTGGTGAGAGCGGCTGCGCCGTAAGGAAAGCTGACTGATCCTCGGGGACTGATTTTAACATGTCCATTCGTGGATATCATCCAGGTGATTTGACAGCTACCACCACCAAGGTCCATCACAAGACCACTAGCATCAGAGAATCCACTCGCAACTCCCATGGCTCCTACAAATCCTTCTTCTTCTTTCGCCAACATCTCGACTTCGATGCCGGTTGCATCCTTGATCTCCTTTCGGTACTGCACCGAGTTCACAGCTGTTCGCGTTGCTTCTGTTGCAATAATCCTGATGTTCTTCTTTGGAACATTGAATTCACTGCAAACGACTTGAAAGCGAAGCAGTGCTGCTACAACTTGCTCAATGATGTCGTCTGGGATTGGAACTCTTTTGCCCGAAGAATCGTATTGAGCTGAGTAGAGACTGACATCTAAACGATGAGACATCAATGTTGGAAGGACTCGTGATGTTGGAGGTGCAAGGTTAGATATGGTGAAACGTATTCCATTGCTGTTAGATATATTAATACAGGGCAGAGAGCAGCTGAAAGTGATGTCACCTTCCCATATCTACAATTCCCCTCAAGTTTTCATCTCCTTTACTATGGTGACCCTCTTCACGAATCGGATGACGGATACCTCCTCCCATGATGACGATTGATATTCTTGAGTTTGATATTGAAATGTTAGTGATGTTTTGGAGGAGGAGGATGGAATGAAGAGGTTGGGTGGGGTTCGTTGACAAGGGTAACTGCCAAGCGAGTTATGGAATTTCTCTAACTAAATTAGGCAGCGAGCTATGGAATTTCTCTAACTAAATTAGGCAGTGATCTCTTGAACCTGCGACTATAGCCCAAAGCATCAGAGGGTGACATTAGATTGAACACATGAAGTCAGTTACGAAAAGAATGTGCGAATGTGATAAAAGAACGGTCTTCTCCATGAAAATCTATCTAAGCATCGATTTGAACATTTCCGCATCATGTTTTATGTGTCAGGTTAATTTCAGCACTAAGCGAGGACTTAGGTTCATAGATAGGTACCTTAGGAGGAATTCATAGTAGTACAAGCCACTTTTGTTACAATTCTATGTTCTAACAAAGCCGTGAGGCTATCACATCTATTCACCTTGACGCCATAATACAAGCCTGACTCTGAAATAAACCCCTTTGTATTCAACAAGATGCTATATCGCAAGCCATCAGTCTACGAAAAGACTTGGCTCCGGCTTGATCCTACGTCCTTCGTCATCAACATCCATTGGATCATCGAACACCTCTACTCGCTCAAACACTTCAAAGTCCATGCCTTTAACCAACTCGCCACTAAGAATCTTGCCCATATGCGAATTTGAGAATGACTGTCCGAGTCTGCGGAATCCTGCTACCATGCGAAGAAAATCGATTGGACTGCTTGCGAATTCGCAACTAGCTGCGGTCTCATCATCCTGCATATCACGAGTTTCAGTCGAGATGAACCCATCAGCACGGATAACAGCACCACCGTAAGCTTCCAGGAAGCGGACGCCCAAGAAGCGGCACAGCTTCCTGTATTCTTTAGCGTTTCGAATGTAAAGCTGACCAGCAAACAAGTTCAGACTGGTGGATATCTCTGGAACTTGCCAGTCTTCTGCAACAGGTGGGACCGCACAGAAAGCCAAATCTTCAAGACTCCGATATGATAGGCTCAGTCTGGGGGTATAAACATGCAGGCGTACTCGATCCTGGCCTCTCATATGTGGTAACAGCTCTTGCACTTCGAAAGGGCTCATTATGAGAAAGCTAGTTTCCTGGTTTTCACCTTGGAATGAAAGCACCCAAGTTACAGGACGCAAAAATGAGTCTTGATTCCCATCGTGCGGTACTTGAACAGTGGTCGCAAAGTCGTGGGTCATTAGAAGAGACTGTGGCCAGTTCTCTAAGTTGAGCATTTCCTTGGCCGTCGTGGCATTGAAAAGTTTAAATGCCTGCGAAATTCCCTCATCAGAGGCGAGATGACCCGTGCGAACAAGGTCTCGAACATTTTCGTGTAGAATATGCTTGTAAGCCTTTGATGGTTTCGGTGACTCGACTTGTTCTTCGCGTTCGTTCTCAGGATGAAGTTCCCGCTCTTGTTCTTCATGGAGATCAGAATCACCAAAAGACCTGAGGCCAAACTCGCGACACTTTGACCGAATCGAACATATCTCAGCTCTTGTCACGTCATTATCAACCTGGATCCGGTCTCTACAAACAACGCCTTCGTCTGCTGATTCGTTGTCGACGCCATAACGCTCCTCCAATGTCAATGCTTCTGGCTCCAGGATTCCGACAGGAATCCGAGGAACAATTTCTGAGAAATCACAAGCAGCGCGACGACGGTAATGACGCAAACCCTGGGTGGCCCATAGAGACATTCCCTTTTTAGTAAATTCCCATGAGTTGTGAATCGCCCATAACAACACATCTGCGACCTCAATCAGATCCGCATTATCCTTGCCACAACATACGAGTATCTTCGATTGCACTTCCAGAGGAGCACAGAAAACAACTGATTGGCCAGATCCAAGTTTACGCAATCGCTTACAAGCTACAAAATACATGATCAGTCTTTTTTCCAGTTCATCTAACACCAAGAAAACAAGAACATACCTTGAGCAAGTCTATCTTTCGTGAGATCAGGTCCTAAAGTCACCTATTGAAAACATCTGTGAGCCTATCTCCTTCCTGATTGCTGCAGCAAATGTCGGAGCTTCGAAACAAGATTTCTTCCTGATTTACTTAACCAGAAAATAAGACTTACAATAGCACGATAGTCCTGGGGCATCTTTAGATCTGTCCCACGAGTGTGGGCCTCATCCAGATACACTAAGCATCTTTCCATCTGCTTTGCGAATGGCGATACCTGTAGAAGCTCCTTCGATCCCTCTCGATTAAGAACGAAAAGATCATTCTTCTCAAAGAAAACCACTGCCGCAGCATCGTCTAATGCGACGCGATCAAGCCAAGAAGTGGCGATTTTTTGATTATCTTCAAGCAGCTGAGCACCAACATCTATAAGAACCCGGGCTGGCGGTTCCATGCCGATACTCATTTCAATAAGTGCTGCAGCGCACGAAGATTCCGATGGCAATGTAGACTCGGTGTTATAGCTGTTTTCTGGTCGCAGAAGACAATATAGGACCTCGGCATTAGTAGACATCTGCTCGGGAAGCTCGCATTGTTTAATAGGTGTGGGCAGCATATATTTAGAGTCATTAGTGCCACTGAAACCTGTCGTTGGATGCTTCTTCTCACGAGCAATCTCCTACTGCCTTGTTAGCAGTTGTATCTGACGAACTTGGGCATATGGTTGAGTCATACCCATCCAGAACTAGAGAGCTTATTGGTAAATTCTTTCATTTCTTTAGGAAATACCAGATGTTGAACATAAAAGTCTATTAGGCCTTTGGAATATCGGAGTTCAGGAAACAGCTCAGTCTCGCACTGTTGTACATCCCGAAGATTAACTCCAGCAAGGCGCTTAAAGTGCTTTGGGAGGTTCTCGCAATACTGAATCCATTGTACATAGTCCTCTTGTGCGTGATCAGAGAGAAGTAGAAACTCGAAGCTGTTTCGAATTTGCAAATTGGTTAATCCACCATAGTAATAGGACAAGCACGTAAGTGCAATGGAGGTATCAGGGTGAGAAAATTCGGATCGTGGACTCGGCTATGAAACTTGATTAGCAACCCCTCATAAATGCTGTACGTACCGAAAGCAGACTTTTTTGGCCAAGAATCGAATTTGGTATGAACATTGGAATATTTCTCAACTTACATGATCTTTTGCATGATATGGTACAGCAAGCATTGATCTCGAAAGATCAAGTCCATAGTTTACACGCCATCTCTTCTTTGCAAAGACGAAATGCAACACACCAGTTGCAAACAGACCACGTAACAACAGCAATGTCAGCTTGACATATTCTGTTTGATACACTTTAGTCTCGAGAATTTTTACTCGAGCTTTAGTTATCCGGAGATTTGTTATAAATTCCAGAACAATATCTTTCTCCTGTCGACTGAAGGTCCATGTCGCCAAGGTGGGCATACCACTTCGGCAGATGGACTGGGCTACCTTCATCAAAAGTTCTCTTCCAGCTGCTTCTAGTAGAATACGAATGCGAGGAAAAGCGCCTGCTGAAACCTCCAAAATTTCAAGTCCATCAGGCATTTCGCTGGCCATATCCCGGGCTACCTCAACAAGTACACCCAAGACATGCTGGATTATACCCCAACGATATGGACTAAACTGAATGTTCTGTTGGATTCCGAGAGTGTAGATCAGCTCGTATCTAACACTCAAGAGCTCATCCGACTCATCGAGTACGTCTCTGGAATGTCGGTAAAGCCATTGTTGAGTTTTTAGCAGGGTTCTTCCGGTCTCGTATTTTTGCGTGTCTGAGATAGTCCTGGCAACGTTGGTTCCAGAAGCAAAATTGGATTCAGGCTCATGAGGGTTCAGTTCCTTAGTTAGTACATAATCAAGACCAAGCAACTCAAATGAAAGTAAGCTTTCTGGCTCAACGAGGAGGATACCACCCGAGCTCATGCATTCCTTATACACTTGCTGAATCAGTTTTGCAGTGTTCAGATTTGGTGCCAAAGACCTTGACACTGGCAGTCGATAGATAATGCGGCCAACTAAACCACCAAGTTTGCTGACGAGCAGTTGAAACATTTGCTCTGAGAGCGACTTGAGCACCACCACTCTCGCAAGCTTCGACCCATCTGCAAGAGTCGCAGCGACGATAGGAACTATGACCGACGATTTGCCCAAGCCCATATTGAGTTGCATCACAGAGTTTTTGCCGGAAGGAGGTGCAATCATCTCGCGAGCAATTTGAGCTAAAATCAAACTGTTAGCTTCCCCATTGGAAAATTGTGGTGGCATTGAATGGGAAAAATGTTCAGGATAATGTTCTTAATGGAGGTATGGGCGATCAAGATCAAGAAGCAAAACTTATAACAAGAAGAAATATGTACTGGTACATTTGCTTACCTTGCTCAGGACGAATGAGAATATTGCTCTCCAGTTCAAGCAGGAGCCAGTCCGAAAACTCAACTGGGTCCCAGTTTTCATGGCCGGTATTCACCAGCTGGCTTACAATGTCGGTCTCTCTGTCACCACATGCTACCAATCGCTCTGCTCGTTGCATGGCGGCAATAGAAAGCGCGTAAGAAGACAGTGTAGCTTTCCATTCGGTGCTGATCACTACAGGATTGAACCTAGCAAGTAAGCGGAGTAATATACTTGGAGAAAGCCGTGGTAATAAAGATATTTGGTTGGCGCTGTCATAAACAAGAGAACTGTTTGAGATAAGCTTTGAGCAAATCTTCTTAAACAAAGCATCTACGTTTCTCTTGCAGTGATATAGATGCTTCTGTAATATCGTAAGATCAACGTCCCTCCCTAGGGTTGGACTGGCTGTGGTATTGTCGAGAAAGGCTTTGTGGCTCTTCTGTAGATCCTTGACATACATCTTCTCATAATGCCCATTGGCAGACTTGCCTAATCTTGCTAGAAGAGATTTCAATTTCGATGCTCCCCTCTCTATTGGTTGCTCGTGCTGGAGCGTACTCCAAAGTTCAAGGTCATCAGAAGAACGACTCAATTCTGGAGCTGGCTTTTTTAGAAGATCCTCCATCTTTAGAAACCCACGTTTTGGTTGATAAGAATCCACTTGGTTGGGAATTGAAAAAAAGTCTGGGGTGGTCGAAGGTTGCAACAACGTGTCGAGTACACTTTGAATATCCTGGATGTAACCTTCAAATTCATAATTCATATACCATGCTTCCAACAAGGATTGTACCTTGGGCATTGAAGCTTCCAGTCCAGGTAGATATGTTTTAATCTCCTGAGTCTGGTCGAAAACAATATTTCTGACTGGCCATTTCTCCCTCACTTCCCTCAGGCACTTTTTGATCTGCAATGTTGTTGCAGCTCGATAAGCAGAAGCATGACGGTCCTCAAGATCAGCATCGACTTCGTTTGGTAGCCGCATAATTCGTTTCTCTGGAGAATCTTTATATGCGACCTTGCATTCCTCAAAGATGCTAGTCAGCATTGCATCTTTAGGCTTGAAGCCCTTGGATAGGTCAAAACCAGCGTAGCTGGGAGGCTGAAGATTGCGCAGTGCCGGAACTGTGCAAAATGCGAGAAGTGTATTTACTAGAGGAATATTTCCATGTTGCGAACTGGCCAGTGTTGCAAGAAACATCATTACTCCAGATTTATCTCGCGAAGCATCAACCTGGGACAAGAATGACTGCATGCTGCACCAGCTTCCGGGCATGAAAGTAGATGGCGATTGTAACCAACGTCTGTCGAACTGAAACTTGAAATCTGCTTCTGGACCGTGAATAAAAGTCCCCCATTTCTGAATTTCTTGCATCAGATTGCTGTATGGATTAAGTTTGTACTGCCACCTGTCTACCATAAAAGCAATATTGCACGCCTCATGTTCTCGCTTGCTGTCAGTAATTGAATCTCTCGCTTCATTATAAATGCCGTCGCAGGCTGAAGTAAATGATTCAGCGCCGAAAGTATCAACACGATAAAAGGCATTGCGTATTAGAGCTCTTTTGTGGAGATTTTCTGCTCCCCGTTGCTCGACCTTGGCTTGACTCTTCAAGCCTGGCTGAAAAACTTGTAGAGACTCTGCCTTAGCTGACATAGAGCAGGCTTCTGTCGCAAAATCTTCATGCTGCGAAAGTGGTGATAATCTATCCCATTCAACACTCTGCATGAGATTTGAGCCCCTAGGGTAAAAGTCGCGAGCTGGTGTAAGTCTAACAAACAGCTCGAGTATCTCTATATGTTCTGGTTCCAATGTGAGGAAAGACTGCGTGCCTGCCAATCTTAAGCCATGTAAAGCCTCTTCGGTTCCAGTTCTCGAAGTTAGTGAATCGGTAAGACAGTTAGAAGTTAACGCGTGAAGATACAACTTGAAAAGCCGACTAAGAAGGCTGCCGTTATCAATGAGAGATCCGAGATACTTGTCGATAACAAAATGATGATACAAAACTTTTTCGCCATTTCCAGTAGAAATGGAGACTTCCACGTGATGATCCTTTTGATGGTAATTTGGGATGCTGTGCGGAATGAGGACAATCCGAGACGACTTCCGAGTGTCTGTTAGAACCAGTTTATTGAGGAGTCCATTTAAGGTTCCAAAGTGTTGATTTTTGTCCACGAACATCCCTCGGAACTGTTTTGATTCCAGCCCAGCGTCTCGCAAGACAAAATCTAAACCCATGCGAGGAAGGCATATTTCGGTATTCTCTATATCTTCATCGAAGTATATGTTGATATGATTTGAAGTTTCCAAAGGTTTCAGCCATTGGTAGATGGCCATCGCGGTTTTGCTTGCAATATTTATCAAATGTCTACTCTTTGAGATTAGCTTACTCGTAGCAGGGTTTTCAGGACTGGAAATGCGCCAGTTCTCAGGTGATGATAGCCATTTCGCCTCTAAAGGTCTCCATTCGATGGCCATCGTCCTCTTATTCATCCAATGCACATAGTTGTGAACGAAGGAGTGCGGGAAGTCTTTCTCTAAAGCATGAGTAGGTACCAGTTCGTATAGTTCGCTACCTTGGCTAGCTCTGATGATCAAGTCGGACTCGCGTAACGCGAAATGTAACTATAAATTCTATCAGATAGGTCTTGAGTGCGAATTAGCATCACATACCTGAAAGCCCTGAACCGAGCTCCGGGTCGCAAAGTCTAGGCCCATTGTTGACGGCATAACCTCTAAAATTTGGTCACCAAACAATCGTTGGTAGTTGGGATGGACCTCATAATCACGAGGCAGTCGACCTAGAGAACGTCCATTGACCAATAGAGACCCATCAAGTGTATTAAAATAGACGCTCAGCGATACGCCATTTTCGCCAGCAGCAGTCTGGGTCTTGATCCAGCGATCGTTCGGTGCCTCAACTATTCCCCATGAAATTCCTGGTTCGTAGTCATCCCACATATGTTGCACTGCTTGATTCACCCCTTCTGAAGATGCAAGGACTTGACCCTTCAAAGCTGCTTCGATTGCGTATAGTGTCCTAGAGAACCGTCGAAGAAGCTCCTGAGTCATGGGCGTTAATACCTTTACTGAGACAGGCCAGTGTTCGTTGATTGTAGCCGATATCTCAATAAGAATCGCCACGTTTTCTGTTGATGACAAGAGGGTGGATACCTGACGTGGGTCAACATCAAATGTTGAATGACAGATTAAAGCCACATCAAGAGCACGAAGAGTAAGATAACCGATATCCTTCTCCATGGTGCACTTGTGGAGGAGCTGAAAGATCACTCGCGCCCACTCTATTGTAGTATGTCGTGCTTTGTTGAGGAACTTCAAGCATCGTTCCCGAACAGAATCGTGCAGTGATATTGATAGTAACCGAGAAGCCAACGAGATGAAGGTGAGAGCGGCTATAGAACCTTGCCAATTACTTTCAACAGAAGCCAGTGCTTCTTCCAAGATCAAAATAAGATCCAGACCATAAGACTCTTCTTCAAGCTCGACATGGGAGTCTCTCGATACTTGCTGAAGTGCCGAAGGGCCAGCTTGCCAAGATGCTTGAAGCATGAGGAGATAGACTTCTTCTTTTCCAAAATCTAAAGTTCTCGAAACAATTTCTCTGGCAATATTGAGCCACTAAAAGGTGAGGTGTTAGTAAAAGCATCAGCGAGACATTAAGGAAGAAAGTAATAATTTAGAAAAGAGACCAACCTGAAGTCTGTGGCCGCTACGCAAAGTTCCGTAGGCATACAGCTCATGTACAGTTAAGCCCTCAGGGCAGGCTCCTTGCCTTGAAATGATCTCATTTGAGGTATGCTTCGTCTCACACAATGCATATTGCAGTGATTCATAACACCCCGGTGGGAGGATCAAGGTACATCTGTCACGAATAGCGTACTTGTTGAGATGATCGGTTGCTCTATGTTGCGACCTCGAATCTTCTATAATCAAATTCAGATGATTTGGTAGACATACTATTTCTTCCGTTGCTTCAGCGACGGGTTTCATAGTCCCAAGGAAAGATTTTGTTGTCGAGGCAAGCTGCAATCGGTCGGTCTTCGATTTGAAGTAGTTTGATAGACCACTATATTTTGAGATTTTCAGAGTCTTTGGCTTGGTCTGAAAGGGGGGAGGTGCTGGGCTTAGGACATCAAAGAGAATACGATATGTCATCGACCTCCAGCAGCGAAGTAAGCTCGGCATGTCCAGCTCAAAAACTACAGATTTCGCAGCAGCTTCTGAAGTCGGAAGAGGCCATTCATGGCACGAGATTTCAAGAGATTGTGCCTTCTGACGAAGCTCACATTTATCGCACTCCGGATTGTGAATTACTCGGCCCTGAGGATATCTTCTGGTTGCAGGTTTAGTGATAGATGTACAATTTAGTAGCTTTGACTCAGCCATGAACCTCGAAAATGATGCCTTGGCGTCTTGAAGTTCTGTTTTCTTGGCCTCGCAGTCAGCGCTAGCTTTCATTTCGATTTGAACCTTCAATTCCTGGTGTGGAAGGGATTGATCAAAGTATTGCACACCAAAACTCTTCGGCGATGAGATGTCTCCAAACACGGATGGATTCTCAGCAGACGAGTTGCCCTTTCGACTTAGCAGATATTGTTCCACGTCTCGAAGCTGGACCATTTGATATCGCTTTGGTAAAAGAAGTGGATCGAAGAATGCTGACGGAAATCCAGGATCGAATTGCTTCAGGAGCGGATAATGTAGACAGGCGACTTTATCAAGAGCGACCCAAAGAAGCAACAATGTCAAGACCATGATCGAAAAGGCCTCCGGAGAGTCCGCGTATATTGGTAAAGCAGTGTTCATATACCAAGAGATGGCCTGTGTCAACTTAATCAAACAGTGCTTGGAGTCTTTGTGCAAATCGATCCAAGATTCGAGACAATTGGAAACCCACGTCTCCAGATCTTTCAAGCTAAGATGAACCTCAAATGACGATCTTGAATCGAACAACTTATAGTCTGGCAGTGAATTCTGGCTGCCTTTGATACGCGGGCTGCTCTTCCCCTCAAACGTATCCCCATCACGCTGTTGAAGCTGTACATTGTGAATCTGCTCAAGATACGGTCGAAGTGTGGCCAGACTTAGTAAGGTGTTACTTGCAGGCCTAAGCTTTGCTAGATCAGCAAGATCAAAAATGCCTGCTGAGTCGGTGAATTTCTGGATATGGCCCCATCTCTTGACCTGGCTGACACATTAACAGGGAACATTCAGCAACTCAGTGCGAAGAGCCAAGAACCAGTGGCACAACTCTTGAAGGAAGAAACTTTGAGCGAAGTTGTGAAGACTTCTTGTTCTTGATCATCCTGTACCAGCACTTCGTCTCGTGTTCTCTTGAAGATCCTAGTGGCATTGATTGGGGATCCAATAGCACGCAGTATGCCGGGGAGCCATTCTGTGACAAAATGCGGACTCACAGTGTCGTTGTGAGCGCCATATCCTTTAGTTACAGTGTCTTCCAATGTTTCACTTTCCAGGACAGTCAAGGAGTGCTCGAGACAGCTAAGGAAGTCACCTTCGTAAACCCTAGTGTCAGAAACAGAGATCATGGGTCCCGGAAATCTGCGCACTAGTCTTCCTGTTGTGCCCATTACAGCCTTCGATGTTGCCGATAGCTCAAATGTTTCGAAGAAAAATGTATCTGATTTTTTTCGAACTATCAACCCTGCGTTTTGGCGAGTTATATGAAGAGCAAGTACGTCTGTTCAGATAGTCAGCATGCAAAATATTTTCTGAACGTTGAGATTCCGATAAATTTACCTCCATCTACCATGTCCCTCATCGTCTCATTGAGACTTCTGAACGGATGGCCTAGATTTCCATTGTCCAGAAGGATAGTCAACATTGGCGAAATTGCAGACCACTCCTCTCGACTGTCGTCTGGGAGCAGCCCTGAGAATGATAGCACGGCTTCATTGAAGAGCTTTGTGATTTCAACCTCAGCCTCAGTCGTGGTGTCATTGAAATTGGGCAGTTTCGGAGGAAAGAATACGCTACAATAATTAGTATCATGATTTGTGAGAAGCCAATTAGTGGAAATATGAACATTGCCAAAACATATTACACGAAGCTGAAATCCAGCACAATCTTCCAACAATCTGAGATCTAGAGAACCGAAACAAGAAACAGCAAGAGGGAACATACTGGTGGAAAACGTATTCCGATGGAGTATCAATTGGAGCTTCTTCATCCATGGCTTCAGTCTGCAACAGCAAGTTGTATACAAAAAGCAGCTCAACACTTCCAAACAAAATATCGTGAAATCACAGGTATGAAATCATCACCACCACCGAGATTGAGTGCTTTTAGAAAAAGACAGTCTCTGATGTGCCTTTGGTTGTAGTTGTGATTGGAGCAGAATTGAAGTACTTATCTGGAGAGGGCTGTCAATTTGCCCGTTTTCAGAGGCGAGCCTGTCATGTGACATTCTGTGATCTGGAAGTGTGCCTGGTTAATTCCCATTCATGATATGGGTAACTACCTAGGTAGGTATTTAGGTAAGGCAAGATGAGTACTGAGTAGCCAGAAGTATTTAAAGAGACCCATTCACCATAGAGACTGCTAGTAAGGCACATTCGTACATTGTCTGAAAAGTTTTGGCACCTACCTGTTTCTTCCATCATGAATTTCTTATACTGTTGGCATTTTAAACTCTTGTTGAGAATAATATGCCAAGATTGAAGGCGAAGTTGTTCTCTTAGTCTCAACGCGACTTCTCGTAATTGTGCAAGCGGTGTTAGATAGCCCATGTAGAAATTCGATCTCCTTATATCTATTAAATATTCAGCATAAGATCGCAAACGTCCATAGATTGAATCAATGGAGCTTGAACTTACTATCTATAGCTTCTGTAGAAGTCTTCGTAGCTACAGGGAGGTGACAAAATTGATACGTAAGGCTTCTTGAAAGAAAGTAGCATGCCGATGTCTTCTTTCAAGAGATGCTAATTATCCCAAGGGCACTTAGTACTGCGTTGGAGAAGTCTTTGATAAGAGCTCCTTCTTCAGGACTGCCCCTCTGGTCCAGGTTCTTCAGTCCTAACGGAATCGACCTTAACATAAGACAGCCAGTTTCTATTCATGATGACTCGGGAATACAGGATATTGACTTTATAAGATTGGCCAACTACGGTTTGGTTAACTAACTTCACGAACACGATTCAAGATAAACAGGGCTTCGATAAAACCGAGATTGATACAAAGATGAAATGTATTTTTTGTGCTTCTAAAACACAGACAAAACAGGCGGGACAGAATAAATACTACCTTCCTCCTACACCTTCCTTAGATTGGCGTCATCGAGACTTCTCTTCACAGTTCACATTTCAACAACCTACTATTTAATGAATTGCAGTAGAGAGCTCCATGAGATACTAGAGCAGCATACATGCTGTACGCCTTGTATCTCGAAGCAAAAGACAAGACTGGCTTGGCTGAATCAAGTTTAGTCAACGCCGGTTTTGGAGCAGTGGCGCTGAGTGGACTCATAGCAATGATGTTTTCAAGCAGATCCAGGACCAGGGCTGGATGATGCAACCGTACGGAGTTTATCATGAGTAAAGGTTCAAAGTCCAACACGCAATCTGAGGTGGATGTTGAGGTTGTTCGCCAAGCATATCTAGCGGGGCGGTTGGATACGAGTACGAAGTCTTGGCAGTCTTTGGTTCGCTGCCCTGTTTGGATATGTAGACATGATGTATTGCAATCGGTGGAGAGATAACGATATTTCCAGCTTGAAATCTTTCCAGCGCTTACCTCGTAGATTTACTGATGTTTATATGTGTAGCAATTATCTCTTGGGGAAAATATAGAAATAGCATTTTAGCTCATTGATAGTTCTATTTGTGCAAAATCGACAGCGCTGGGTAGTTGTAACCTTATATCTGCAAAACTCATATCTACTTCGTGATCATAGCCTCCCGTCCTAGGAGAAGTAAGCAATCAATCACATATTTGCGGGGTATCTACGCCACAGGTATTTAGGGGGGTTCTTACCAGGTCCAGTGCCAATATACTTCACTGGAAGACCAATGAACTTCTCGATAAATTCAATGTACTCCTTGGTTTCAACTGGGAGATCTTCGTAATTCTTAATTCCTGTGATGGGCTTCTCCCATCCCTTCAGCTCTACATACTTCACCTCAACATTTCCCAGGAGTTCTAAGCTCGCAGGGAAGGACGCCAGCTCCTCGCCAGTTGTAGGATCAACGTATGCGGTTGCAATCTTGATCGTAGGAAAACTGTCCAAGATATCCTGATCTCTTGTGAGTGAAATATTCCCGTGACAATATTCATAAACATACCAACTTAGTGATGTTGAGAGCCGTGTAAAAATTGATCGTGGAAGAATACTTGACCACAACCAAATCTAACCAGCCACAACGTCGCTTCCTCCCAGTGGTGACGCCCCATTCCCGTCCAATATCCTGGAGCTTGGTTCCATGTTCTCCTAGATCCTCAGTTGGGAAAGGTCCACCTCCAACTCGTGTTGTGTACGCCTTCACTACGCCGAAAATGTTCTGAACTTTGACTGGGTTCAGAGCAAGACCACTGAAGCATCCTGCAAGCCCAGTACTTGAAGATGTCACATACGGGTAGGTTCCCCAGTCAATATCGAGCATGAGTGCGTTTGCACCTTCAACGAGAATTGGCGTATTGGAGGCTTGAGCCGATTGAATGAGTGGCACTTGATCGATAACGTAGGGAGCTAGAGTTGTGCGGTATTCCTGCAAAAGTCAGTTATTTTCTCGGAACACAGGCAATGGTTCTTACGTTAAACTTAGTAATTTCATCTTCCACATCATACTGCAGCAGATCACCATATCGCTTCTTGTAGCCTCGAGCCAGCTCTCGTAATCGAGCATTGAATAGCTCAGCGTTGAAGATCTCACAAATACGGATACCACTCCGTGTAGCCTTGGTAGAGTATGTTGGTCCAATCCCCTTTCTCGTAGTTCCTATGCTCTTCCCGCCTAGCTCGACTTCTTCTAGTCCATCAACCAATTGATGTAAGTCGAAGACAATGTGTGCTCGATCACTGATAAAGATGCGTGCTTGGGCATCTTTCAGACCTTTGGTCTCGAGAGCTTTTAATTCGAGGAAGAATGAAGGGACATGCACCTATTTCTCGAAAGTTAGTAGGACATAGACTAATGCAATCAAGAAGTAATGTCTTGTTCGAAAATTTCTCCAGCGCATTGCATGACATTTGGATTTTCTCCAACCTCCACTTATCAATCCCAGCACAACCCAGAGATTTCGACAGCCTGTATCCCCAGAATCAATTGAGGGTCGCGCTTACCACAACACCGGAACCGATCAAGTTTGTGCAGTCGGGGTTAATCAATCCAGATGGCAGAAGGTGAAAGTCGTAGGTAATGCCATTGACAACAATCGTGTGTCCAGCATTATTCTGTTCTTCCCATCAACTCAATTCCTTCACATCCTCAGCAATTGAACTCACTCCACCTTGTGCTCTTGCGCAAAGTTTCTGCGAAGGCTAGCAAAAGATTAGCACCACCTCCAAACACCGCATGGCGGGGTCAAAAATTGACTCACACACAAGATATCCACCAGCTTTCCCTTTCCCTCGTCTCCCCATTGCGCGCCGAGAACGATTGTAATCATCTTCAGAGTCCCCAGGTCTTGGATCCTTCGAAAGTAGTATTTAGATGAATTGACTTCCTCCGCAAAGAGTGGGTGTATATTATGGTTTGTGGCTGGATTTATCTTTGATAATGCGGGCGAATGCGGAGAGGGGGGTTGTGCATAAAGTATGGAGGGGTAGAATTTTATATCTTGGCATTTTAATAGCGTATGACGACTTCCAGCATCCGAAGTTCACCCATTACGTTCATGAGTTTGAATGTTTGACTTCACAACATCTCACTCTTAAATCAAACACAGGATTCAAACAGTCGGTCATCATCCGACTCAATCCTTGAACTTGAATATCGGTATTCTAGAAATTCCCTACGTTCGTCAGTTATAGAGCCTCTAAGAGAGATAAATGAACATCGAATTCACTGAGTGTTGCCAATTCCAAATGTCAAGTTTGGTGTCAAGGTGAAATGTGCACAAAGTCTACTTTCCAAAACTTCACAATAGATAGATGAAGATTGAGCATGCCACCAATGAATGTCAGTTCCATTGTAACGTCTTCTCCTAAGGCATAGATCCGATGGATAACACTTACAGTAGACTTCTCAATATCAATGTACTCACACCGGCACTGGCACTTTCATCTCCAGAAACATTGAGAGAAAACCCTGTTGGTGACAGAAAATAGAGTCTTACATACAAGGTCTCCAATAGTTCCAGTCTTCTAAGTCTCTGCTTTTACTATCTAGCTTGTGATAGGGTCTGTTAAGATAAGCTGCATACAGTTATCAACTTCGATTTGCAGATGCGGAGAGTGACATTCTGATGTAGTTGGCTTTGATCTTGAGAGTCGCACCTAACGCTTGAACTAAGAGTGTCGATGGCCAGACTGTTTCTCCTGGAATCTCCAATTTATTTTGTTTCTCTGACATGACTCGGTACTTGACAGGTCGAGGGTGGGTGCACAGGCAAATTTTCATTTCCCTCAACAGCGTGATGCTACACTTTCATCATTTGGCATCTTCATAAGCACCCCCATGAGAATTCAACTTATAATAGTATTCTGTGGAATCAAAGCCTCACATGTACAGTGATGAATTCCAAGACTCGCACATTAGCATTGCTGGCCCGGTGCCAGCAACAAGGACGCACCCCATTGCATCTCCTCGAGTCGCCCAGTCCTCAAATTCCTAACCTCACAGTCGAGATTATCCACCTTCAGAATCACCACGAAGTCATGCATATGGCGGTGATTTAGAGTTATACTTGAATCTTTCTAGGAAGTAAACGCTTTACAGCAAGAATGGCACCTTCCTTCTGGCCTTTGAAGATCTTAAGATCGCAGACCACGACCTCGGATTTAGATCGATTGATGGAGTCCATGTGACCTAGCACTGTGGTTGCAGACATGAGTACTGCAGAATCAGCGTCTGGTTCTGTTAGACGAAACACATGAGATTTGCTAGGTTAAATCTCTCCATTCTCACATCGGCTGGAGACAAGCGAAATGAAGCAGAAATGTGATGGATGCGAAGTCCTATCTCATGAACAAAGAGAAATGAGGTTTAAATTCAAGTAAAAGAAATAGGGCAGTGGGATAGAAGCAGTGCTGATAGCAGAAGAAAAGAGCTGGCAAAAGCATACCGAACGGATTCCTTTGCTCCTGCTCTCCTACCTGGGAGCATGCACTGGACATCCTCACACAAGCAGGCTTCCGATTTGTCTACCCAGTTCGCAAGTAGTAAATGATGGAAATTTACGCTAGCAAGGAGGATGAGAATGATTGTTCCTAGATCAGCTTGAATAAACTACCGAAAGATCTCTCAAGTATTGTCACAGCGGACTCTCACAACACAAGCTCAGCGGTTATATGAAGGACTATAAGGTATGCTTGAAATATCTCAATTATATCTTCTGGGCTAGATTCTTGGTGAGCAGCTGACATGTTGCCTTATTAATGTGCCATTCCAAGGGTGGGATTCTTTAAAGATCTAAAATTGATATAGGCTCTCCAGGAGGTGAGGAAGAACATCATACAACTCTATGTTATTGCTTCAATACTCGAACTCAACACAATAACCACGATCATCCCGCCAGCCCCGCACCCCTTTATCACCTCTCATCTCCTCGATTCATGCATGAAAAATTTTTATTACAAACCTACCACACCAAAGGTTGCGCACAAAGAATTTGGACCAAACATCCCTGCGACCACCACCAAGTAAGCACTTGGTAAAGTGTCGCACCATTACCACCAAATCTATTGCACATCGCGAAGTGTACGTCGTATAGTAAGGTCGTACCACCACTCAAAACCAGATGAAATGTCTGTTAAGCCAGCAGCATAGCCCGTAGAAGGGAGTCGACAAAGGACTTCCGAGAGGATAAGAGGAGGGATTATGAAGAACAATTTTTCCTTTATTCTTTATACAAAATCACCTTCGCCACCTACGACGCATACATATTCACCTAACCATTCCATATTCCTTCCAAACCCATATTTCCGACCCCATCCCATCTGTATCTGTACCTACCCATCTATCTTATATATCTCTGTCCTTCCAACACCTACTCCTTCATACGATCCAACAACCAAACATACCTACAAAAACATTACACCAAGCCGCGATGGTCCCCACCTCCTCCTATCTTCCATAAATTTTCTCCTCTCTACCTATTCGTTCTCACTCATCTTCTTCGACAACTAATGGGGTATCCTCGCAAATTCTGAAATGAAACACCACATCCAATCCAAGCCTCCTATTCGGACAGACAACAGAAACACAAAGAAGGGAACAGAGCGTGTCCCGCGGATAGTTGACAATAGCAACAACAAGGCCGACCAATATCGGCTAAACGAGCGACAAAATACGACACACATTACTCCTCCGTTCCTCCCGCCCCGCGCTAAAAACGAGTGCATGCGCTACGCTTCTTGTTCAACTTAACCAACAAGACGCAAAAAAACCAAGGCGCGAGCCATTTCGTACCTATGAACGCCATTCACCATCTCTCCAGCCTTAACAGAAATATTTTCACTCAAGCTTCATCATACAAGCTCGGATTTGGATCAGAATCCTCGAAAAGGATCATTGGCATAGCCACCTTCAAAGTGGCCATACTCCTCCTCACCGGCGGTCTTACTCCCACTAAAGAAGTCATCACTCGGTCTTCCCTTGCTCGAATAATAGCTGTCACGATTCCTCCTTCTGCGCTCCTTGCTATGCCGTCTATGCATGCCAACCATATCCATCTCATCCTGTTCATCGGGATAATCGTCAAAGCGACTAAGTGCCATAGGCGAGATGAAAGCTTCCATGCGCATAGTGCCCACTGCGTCGAAGAAATTATTCACCACGGCGCCAGGGCGATTGCTCGCGTCAGAGGTGCGAATGGAGGAGCGCCCACTAACGCTCATGCCGTTGTAACCTGCTATTGAGGATGAGGGTTGGGATTGGTAGATATCTGAGGAGCCAGTGGTACCAACAGACATTCCTGCGGTGCTTGAGGTCGGGGCGTGGCCACTCGAACTACCTGTTGGACCCGAAAAACCGCGGAAGGATAGAGGGGGCGGAATGCGAGAGCCAGTATTACTGCGTTTCCGACCATGGGTGAGTGGTGGACCGCCACCTCGCTCTGAGAAACGAGGTACAATGGGCGGGTCAGCAGCCGCACCGCCATGATCTCCATCCGCTCCTCCTCGTGAAGAGGCGTAGAAAGACTCAACTTCTCGGATGCTGCTGTCTGCTTGCGACGAGTGGACGCTTGTTGGACCCGATCGAGCAGGGACAGTCTTGCCTTTAGCGACGCGGATAGAGTCTCGGATGCCACCCTTGCGGAGTCGGTTGGCTTGTCTCGGGATCTCAAAGTCTGGTATCGAGGGCTGTGGAATGGGAAGTGGAGCTTGCACAATCTCGGGGACCGCTTGGGAGGAGTGCGCAAGGAATGAAAGTGCGGTGAGCCAGACATAATGTCTCTCAGGTGTCGTAGCAGTGAACTTGAGAGCACGAGCTGGAGTCAAAATCAAGATAGAGCGATTGAACAATCCTGGGACCCCCTTTGGTGGAGGGTTGTCATCTTTGACATCAAGCACAGATTGAATTGTCACTGGCTGAGTTAGTATTCCTGAAATCACAATGTGCGGACTAAGACTTACACTTTCTTCCAGCCTTACCCATCAATGCAGACCCTGATGTTGGCTGCTTGCTGCTCCACATTACAGCTCTCTCATAAGGGGCAAGCCAAACCCATCGTTTGTGACGAACTCCGTTGGCATTATCACCACCATCGTTATTGTTTTCGGCAACACCAAATGACTTACGACGTCTGACATACTTGAACATCCATTCACCAACCATGGTTTGAGCAATGGCATCCACCACACTAGTAGCTTGGCTAGATGTCTCAACAGTGCCAGTCGTGGTTGCTGCGGTGTTAGCAGTATAAGAGGTATTCGCAGTCGTCGTAGATGGCTGTTGACGATGACTTGATCTATGTCGACTGCTTCCAGTGTCTCTCATGTATCGAGGAGTCGTCACATCATTGTTCGGCATTGGTGGTAGTTGAGGACTCTCGGGTGCTTCGGTGGAAGCAGACATAGGTGGTGGAGATCTACTGCCTTGTCGGCGATATGTTCTACCAGAGCGAGGAAGAGCAGCTGCAGACCTAACTTTGCGAATGCTGTTTGCCCTGTAATGACCTCTACCACCACCTCCTCTGCCATAAGTTGGACTTCTGTTACCATCACTTGGAGCACTGATGCTGACTGGAGGACGCCTCGAGCTTGCTCTGGTTGGAATGGGGAACGGAGGCTCCTTCACTGGTGGTTCTGGGAGACTTGGACTTCGAGCACGGCCTTGGTGAGCAGCAACACCACTTTGAATCAGTGCCGCTCTCCTGAAGGCATTGGGTTTCGTGTTCGTCACCAGTGTCAGTGGTTTGTCTAGTTGTCTCACCGGTCTCGAAGTTGTCCTTGGAGGAAGTGCCTGGATCTCTGGGAAGACATACTCGCCGTCTCCATCTTGACTGTTCATGTGTCTCATAGCACTCTTGCCTGCAAACGGCTTTGAAACTTCTGAAAGTTCCATACCTTCTGGAACCGAGGAAGGTCCAGATCCAGGTCCCGATGCGGTGCGTTTGATGACCTTTCCACCTACAATGACTGACATCGGTTTTGGAGCTGAAAGGGCAGTTCTGTAGTCGTTGTCGCTCATATCACCATCAGCAAAGTCGTCGGCGTCGTCAGAACTTGGGTTTTCGAAACCAGCGAATAAGCTGCTAATTCGATGCGGCCTGCGTATGGATCCCCTGTCTTTCGCTAGCGGCCCGTCGTCATTATTTCCTGGATAAGCATCCCGTGTTTCGCGGGCGAGCATCTCTGGTGGCGATGAGGGAACTTCATATTCCAAACTGGCGCGAGTCATCCGGCGAGGATTTCGAGGAGGAAGATTACCTGGAACAGGAGAAAATCGCTTGGATTCCTCGAAGTTGGGCTCTGGAGACGTCGCTCTGGACGTTATATTAGACGGCTGCAAGTGAGGCGGCAAGAGTTTGAATCGTCGTTTGTCCACCCTGATCTCTTCTGTTTGCACGGAGATTGATCTCGTGGGAACGGTTATCTGCAGGGCAACTTGACAGCCTACATCCTTGAAGTGCTGGGGAAGTAATGGTTCGTGTGGTGTGGCAGGAGCAGAATTTGGTGGATGAAGCTGGATTGATGGGATCGCAATCGGTGGAGGGGGTGGGGCTCTTCGTGGTGTTTGTGGTGGCGGTTCAATTACATCTGTTTGTGTCGAGATGGAGACCATTTCCTGCACACAATCATTTAGTGACAGAGGAGGTGGAGGTGGCGCTCGGGTCGGCGATATTGGTGTCCTTGGTGGGCTGAGAGGATCTTCCAATGTCTGCGAAGCAGAAGAAACCATCGAAGAGCTCAAAGGAGTTTCGATTGTCAATGCCGGAGTCGCATGAACTCTCTTTCTTCGCTGGTTAGCCTCGATTTCCCATTCTCGAGGAGCGAGTTCTGCTTGACGCTCAATCTTTCCATTTGGAACAGGAATGCTGACTATGACAGGTTCCAAATACTCGATAGGCTCAATAATCGACACAACCTCAATAGCTTGCATCTTTGGCGAAGGGGGAGGCGAGAATTGGATTCCAGTATCTACATACTCAACCTTTGGAGTTTCGTCGTCTTCCTCGATTCCATCCTCGAGTCTGTCGAGGACAGTCTGCTGAGCCAAAAGTCGACCTCGTGCTACACTTCCTGGGCGCATTAGAGACTCAATGCTTTGGTTCCTGCGATGCGTCCTAGACATCATACTGTCGCGACTACGATTCCTCTTGTGCAGGACTGAGAGCACACTTTCACGCCCATCGTGGTCGGTTTGTTGATCTTCGTCATCATCGAGATCTAGCTCATCTGCGAGACTGACGCCATTCAATTTGGTGCCTCCATAACCATTGGGTCCGTTCAACAGAGAAAATCGAATGCTATTGGTCATACTCATCGTGCGAACACTGGCAGTTTCCGGATCCTTCGAGGCTTCCTCTGCGTCGCTTTCATGGCCGTGTCCATTTTGCGTGTTTGCTTGATACGACGCGACTTCATCCAACACAGTTTTCAGTCGACTTTCTGCGACATGTACCTTCCGTTCAAGTTTTCGCTTTTCTTCCTCCCAGTTGTCTTTGTCTTTGGCCCATATCTCATGTACTCTATCGGAATCTTCCTCCTGGCTCCGAATCTTTTTCTGTGCTGTTTCCAACCGACGTTTCGTATCTGTGGTTGCTTCCACGGCTTCGTCTCGTTCTCGGGCAAGGTTTGAAAGAGCTGACGAAGTGCCCCCTTCTAATAAAGCCAATTGTCGCTTCAATGAACGATTTTCCTTGGCTGTGTTCACTAGCTCAGCCTCGTACTGCTCGTGCTCGCCCCGAGTTTCGTGTAACTCAATCTGCAGAGATTCGATATGCTTTGCTTTCTCCTCCTGATCTCGTCGAAGAGCGAGAATCTCAGAGACCAGGTTTGCGTGGAGCGTTGGTGTGAACCGTCGCGGATCGAGAATCGAAATACTGCCCAGGAAGTCAAATACTGCGACATACTTGGGGAGGGAATACTGTACCTTTCGTCGTTGGTCACATCTTTCGAATTACGTCGAAGGTTCTTTTCTCCTGACGGCATAGGCGGTGGAGAAGACGATGGGCCGGGGGAAATGGATTGCTGTCGGGATGAGCGCCGCGAACCTCTTGAACCTCGCGATGGAGTTCTATATGGAGTATCCGTTGGTGTTGGAAGAGATGCTGCTGCTGCCGCAGCATACTCGTCCTCCGTTTCCCACGCGTTCATCTTGCTGAATATTGCTGAAGTGTTGGTCGAGTCCCAGCAACAAAGCTCTCAAAGTTCCTCTCGTGGAGGGGTTTCCTCAAACGTTCGACATCAATAATACTCAGTCGATCATGTATCAATAATAGTTTCGCACACACTCAATGTTAGAGCGAGAAGGACCGGAAGTTCCTTCGATGATCCTGGGAGAGTTATCCTAGGAACCCGTTTTAGAATAATTTCAATGGAGTGGATCGGCGCTGACTCGAATCGGGAACATATACAAGGCACTCCTATGCAACGCTTTGGCATAAATTAGTACTATTAAGTTTTGGGGGTCCAAGAATAAAAAGATGCGATGTCTCTAGACTTTGGACGACGCGGGGTTCGGATGCTCAAGACCTACTAAGTTAATAATGTTTTCTAACAGAAAAACCTCTACTCCTTGAAAATGACTAAAAAAAATTGGGAGAGATCGCTATTTTGTACATTAGCTGCTGGCTTGAGAAACAGAGAAATGCAGAGGCACGGATCGGTGCGGCTGGCGTACCCTTTTCAAGACAATGAGCGATGCTTCAAGACAAAAGAACTCGAAGGAGTGGTCGAGGTAATGTCTTTCAAGAGGCGATTCCTCGCTCTAGATGCGATGCTTATGATATTGTCTAGCAATGTATATGTGGTGAACTATGACCGTCCCTCGTCAAGCATCTCAATTTGTGCCCTGACTATGAAGAATAGGTTGGCGTGTTTGAGAAATTGCCAAAGGCTGTACTTGGATACTTTTGGTGGAAAGCAACTGAGACACAACACCGAATGAGAGGTCCAGGATTCACGATAACAATACACGAAATCTGCAGCGAAGCGGTTTGGAAGTTTCGATCTCTCTCATGAGGTGCTGTTGCAACACTAATTAGCAAAATGCTTCCGAACAATGTACACCCTCGAAATCTGTTATGTCATATATCGAGTATCCCATGCTCTCTCGAGATGGTTTGAGAGCATGTACAACTTGTGAATCGCATTGTATGAAAAAGCACAAGTGCTTACCCGTGAACGGATTCGCGCTTCACAAAAGCAAAATGAAATATGACGAAGCAGTTCGTCTTGGAGCTGTGGTTGGCCGTCCGCTGTCGACTACAAGCTCAAGAAAGCTCGCACAAATCGTACAATCGTCGTTGTCGCACAGTAGAAAAGGAGAGACGTAACGGAGTCGTAGACACGCTGAACTGGGACTTGCACAAGCACAAAAGTAGAAGAAAAGGCAGGAGAGAGCCAGCGACAGCGACACTGAGGAGAGCTCGAAATGAAGCAATGAAGCACACGAAGATCTTTGTCGGGGAAATGTTCACCACAGACCCGTGGGCTGTTGGTCCTGGTGCTTTTTCTCACAACCGTTCTCGCCGGTATCAACGCCACGGGCAGGATTAGGATTAAAGCCAACCATCAAAAGCATGGGGGCTGACGAGGGTTTGATGAGAGAAAACATGGGCAGTTTTGAAGCACCAGCCATATGTCCCACAGTGGACTGTGCTTGGGGAATTTTGACTCCTGAAAGCCAATAAAGCCCAGCTACAACCCCATTCATTTAGCAGCCGACACGCTACCTCAGGGGTTGATGCACAAGCGAGAGACGGCGCACACGCCTAGCTTGGAACCCATTCGGCTGATGCGTGGGGACTGATTAGAGAACATGCACCTTTCCTGATGTGACTGTGGCTCGTGCAGCGTCGGCTTGGCTTGGCCTCTCTGCGGCCGAGGAGTTGAGGATATTGCAGGATGAAGCATCAAGTGATTCGAGTCTCATCCATTAGAGGGAAGTCTGACAGTTTCACTGGATGAGAGTGCTGTAATGAGCTGATCACATCCTTAAACTCTACTTCTCAGGACTCGGAAGGAAGCCGAGAGCTAGAAAGAGATGTAATTAGGTTTCTTGAAATGGGGCCGCAAGAATCCAGATTTTAAGAAATGGACAAATGGGTCGAGAGAACTTCAAACGCCTGACAAAAGGATCCAAATTCGGCTGTAGATGCTATCCCTCATTAATCAGAAGTACCAATTGGCTATTCCTGCCCAACTTGAACCGATTCATCAATGTGGGACGGGGATCGTAACCTCAAAGGTTGAAGAGATTATCATGATTGCATGGGAGAATGAAATGAACATCAACAAGCAAAAACCATACAAATAATTTGCCGGATGCTGCAGTATAGGCAAATCTGTTGGTACCATGACTCAAATGACTGCAACATACATACAAAACCCCTTCAGCATTTCTTATGTTTATGATGTGACTTGTGTCGAGGAGTGTCATATAACGTACGAATTCGTACGAGTACATGAAGTTATTGCGAATCGCGAACTTGCAAATAAACAAAGAAAAACTTTGTTGAAATGATGGACTGAGCTGAGAGTTTTACTAACCACTCTAGGATGCAAAAAGTCAAAACCAAAGCCAACTCCATCTGGAACCTCAAATCCAGGAACCCTAGCCTGAACGGTTCGGGATGTCTCCGTCTTGTCAGTGGATATCCCCACTAAATTTGCCGAACGAGACAAAAGTCACGAAAGTTAGACAACCCAGCTGGCTGGTAAGTTAGCAACAACTTTAAGTATCAAAAGGATCCAAATATATGCACCTCCTGCATTAGCATTTGAGAACCATCGACTAAATAGCTCAATAGATGCAGCAGCTCACGCCGGCAAAGAAATGACGAGCGGCAGATTACGCGATATTTCAAGATCAGGAGTTGTTTACGTGGTTCTCATCACTTTTGGGAGTTTGGATTTTGTATCTCGGAGGATTTCCTAGAGGAGCGATGAAGTCGGAGCTGGCATTCGGAACAGGAAGCCTTTGCAAGGCTCACTTGGACCTTTCTCGTGTTGTGGCTGACTGGGAGTTTCTCCTCTCCCGCCTGGTGTGGTGGGGTTTGTGGATGCTGTGTATACGTGAATGTGATGTGACCAAAGTCGAGAACCTGCAGAAACCAATTCGAGTTAAAGAGCATTGACATTGCATTGCTGGGCACACCCATTATTACCTCATCATTAACTATCTATGTTAACTCATAGAGCAAGCAGTTGACACCTTCCTCGCTTTCTGAACCTGCATCTTTCCATCACAAATCACAGAGAGTCAAGGACGACGTCAAGACATACGACTAAGCATCGCCCCTTGCAGGGACAACCGCGATCATCTTCGATTTGCATGCATGCATGCCGCTAAGATCAAGGAATCAAGAATTGGGGACTTTACCCATGGATATCAGTTTAATTTTATTCTCTTGAATACGCAAGTCCAAACACCCATGGATTTCCCGTCACTGCAACATCAACTATGCATGAATCTATCACGCGGCCGGCCTCCTCAGCCAGAGTTCGTCAGCCATGATGTTATGACACGAAAGTCGCTCTTACTCCTCCGTTCAATACTCCCGTATCTCCACCCGACATTCTGGTGTTGCTTGACAATTGGCAAGCTCCCCGGATGCAATCCAAAGTACCGAAGGACATCACGAACCCAATGTCTCTCATCTCATCTCATCTCATCTCATCTCACCTCACAGATGCAGACTGCAATTGCCCAGAACCCAAAGGTTCGGGTCCATCGGCACAGCTAGCATTTCACGGGCGTCTTCGTGATCTTTTTCCTGGATCTTTGCTCAATTCGTTTTGACCCAAGCCCCTATCTGAGGAGGAACATAACTCCGAAATTAGTCGTGGCTCTTCCGGTCACAACCCGTGCGTTTCAAACAGATGAACCCCGCCGTTTCCCATAGATCCTTGATGATATGGACGTTAATGAAAGCTATTTATTATTCCATCCAACGAATAGGAGACGAGAATTCACTCTATTAGATGACCCAAAAAATCTGTCACTAGTTGCCAAGCTCGATGGGAATCTTCCGATGATGCCCCATATATTTTCCACCACGACAAGGAGGACGAATCATCTTCATTGAATATAAATTGTTGGTTATGTTGTTTGTGAGTCGAAACACCAACTGAGAATGAGGTTTGAGGCTCAAATTTGATGCTTCACTAGGTGATGCCGAATCTCCTTGCGACTTCAACAAACCCATCCTCATCCTCTGAAACCCACAAATCAACCCATTCCCTAGCTTTCTTGTAATTGTCTCCCTCACTGTCCCAATCTTCTTCCTGTTTCCTCTCGACATAGATAGTTCTAAATCCACATTCTCTAGCAGCCTTCAGATCGTTAAGATGGGCTGCGACCATTGCACAATCTTGCGGCTCCAAACCCATCGTTTTAGCAGCTCCTTTGTATGTGCTTGAACAACGTTAGACAAGATTCTCAGAAATACTCTCCATAGCACTTACCTTGGATGTGGCTTATAAGCCTTAAAATCTCCAGAGGATTGAAGCTTTTGGAATCCAAGATTTCCATGCTTATTTAAGTCCTTCAGTAGCTCTTGATTACCGTTTGACAAAGTTGATGTGACGAATTTTGTACCCAACTTATGTACCCCAGCCGAGGAGTCTACCCATGGGTCTAAAAAGTGCCAGACTTTGCTCAGATCTTCCACCTCATCGGCTGTATACAAGTCTTGCAAATCCCATTTCTCTAGCAAGTCTATGAGACTTAAACGATGGTGAGTGTCGATGTCTCGCCATTCAGTCTCTCCTGGCTTGAATGAGCGAGTGAAAACTTTGTAGCTGTTTCTCCATTCTTGGGCGAATTGAGCCCAGTCTTGTTCAGTGATTTCGGCAAGACGTTTTCTCATTTCTGGAGATAATTCTGCTGATCTAGATGAGGAAGAGGTTTTCGCTGCCGCGTTCTGGATGAGCGTTGTTACAACGGTTTGCCTCCAATTGACTATAGAGTATTAGAATACTTGGCATCATGACATATCATCTGGATCTCATCTGTAGGTCGCTTTACCAACTGTGCCAAAGACATCAAATGTCAAGCCCTTAGGAGGGGATTTCAAGATATCATAATGGCTTGCCATTTTGCCTTTCTCTTTGACAAGAATATACAGAAAAATCTTAAGTAAGAGTCACCAGAGTACTAGCTAACAGATCAACATCACAACTGACTGCTCGATTCACATAAAAATGTGCCTAAAGGCTCCCAAGTTCCCCGCCCGAGGTTAGCAGGAGGATTACTCGAGTATCCACCAACCAAAGCCCCCTGCAGCAAATCTTCCTTGGCTGTCAGGAACAGCCCACAGTGCGTCATCGCAACCATGAATTCTCTAAAGTCATCAACAATTGTTCAAAGTACACAAAGTCACTATGGCTTTGTTAAGAAACAACTCGGACACCTAAATACCAGCAAGATCAACTAGATTGTTTGAATTGTTACAGGGCGGCGAGTCATCTGAGACGATACTGTCTGCCATGGATCAAGTCAAACACTTGTTCGTTGGACAACCATTGGAAATTGAATCATGCAGACCCTTTGGGATTCTCAATCCTACAACAAGGAGATATGCGCTGCGCAGTCGACTTACGAGATCAATGTTGCCCAGGAAGAATGCGGGAGACAAAAAGAATGCTGAGCTGAATGGTGGACAAGGAGAGCGTGGAAAGCGAGAAGATGAGCGTGCTGAGGATGTACATTGGTTGTTTCGGACTAGAGATAATCGCAAAGGTATGTTTTTTTTCCTTTCATACAGTAGTACGATGCATTGCTGAGTTGTTTCAACACAGGCCGACACGCAATCTCAATATCGCCCGAAGCGTCGAAGAATACGAAATTCCTTACCCCACCATCAACCAGCACTTTGAAGGCGACACTGAAAGGCATAGGGCGGATGTGCACCTGGTATCCCGTATGGGATGTCTCATATCTTGTTGCCATCATCTTCACACTCGGCTCGGTAGTGTGGTGCATCAACGCCTTTTTCGTGTGGCTGCCCCTCCAACTGCCCTCGAGTGAATTCGAGGGCGAGATCTTGAACGGAGGAGGCATAACGGCATTCATTGGCGCTACGATATTTGAGGTTGGTTCGGTGTTGCTTATGGTCGAAGCGATCAACGAGAATCGAGCCGAATGTTTTGGCTGGGCGGTGGAGGAGGTCCTGGAGGAGAAGGGCCTGCTTCAATTGAAAGCAAATGGATGTACGCACCATCACAAGAACAAGAAGAACTTAGTGGGCGAAGGGCATGTTTTGCAAGGTTAGATTGAATATGAGGATATTCTGCGACACTTGCTGATTAGAACAGATAAACCTCCCCTCAATGTGGCGATGGCTTCGAAAGAGCATCCGGATTCTTCGTCAGCTCACACATGGACCTGGTGGCCATCGTGGAACGAATTGACGACTCATTACATTAGGGAGATTGGTTTCCTAGCCTGCTTGTCGCAGATGTTTGGGGCTACAGTTTTCGTGAGTTGAATTTCATTATCTGAAGAGAGGAATAATCACCAGTTTTCTTTGCATGTAGCCTTTGCAAGTGTGAAGCGTATCTTTTGTTTTACCAAATTTCATCTTCTAGCTTTGTGAATATGAATTTCGGAGAGGATGTTCTAGGTGCTCCAGTATGCGAATACTACCTGCCACATCAGGTTGGCATGATTCCGTCTATGTCAATATTCAAACTCCATGAATTGTCATTTCGATAGAAATGAAACTCTACTAGATCATAAAAATCAGTAGGTTGTCGTTGTAAGAAGACCACTGTATCTCTGCATTGTTTAAGCAGTGAACAACAAGCTAGTTCTAGTTCTCCTAATTCTATGGATGACTTGACTTGTCCTTACTCTAGTTACATTAGTTCCTTTTATTCACTGATCTGTCGATCAACTGCAAGACAGGCAGAGAGATCATCAACCCATATCTCTCAACTTTCATCAGATCATGAAAGGCAATTTTCCTTCTCACACCAACAATGAACGGCCATCAATTATCTTTTAAATTTCTATCATCAAGATTACAAAAGCCGCATTTTCCACTTATGCTCGCCTCACAATTTCAATTTCAATTTCAATTCCAATTCCATTATAATTATAACCTGCGTATCACAACATGTCTAGATCTAAAAGCTAACAATACAAGTGGATATCAGGATTCACAGCACTCCCTCCCATCTACGAGCGTCTCACTTCCACAGCAGCACAAAACGGTGCATACTGGCTTCCCCAAGTCATTGGAGGAACTGGATTCATCGTCTCCGGGACACTCTTCATGATCGAGACACAGCAGAAGTGGTATCTTCCTGCTCCCAAAATTCTAGGCTGGCATATTGGACTTTGGAACTTGATTGGGGTATGTGGCTCGCCTCACATTATTAGCAGTGGATTAGAGTAGAGATGCTAATGGTTTTGCAGGGCATTGGGTTCACATTATGTGGAGCCCTTGGCTTTGGAGCACAGAACAGCGGATGTGTGTATCAGGGCTCTCTGGCTACTTTCTGGGGCTCGTGGTGTTTTCTTATTGGAAGTGTCATTCAATGGTATGAGTGCCTGGACAAGCATCCTGTTGATGTCGAAGAGGATGGTAGACGAATCTCTGATACCCAGACCGTGGTATAATCGCTAGGACCGGTAAATTCAAGAAAGGTGGATGGTTACATCTGAGGCGTCACATAATCCAGGTTGACAGGATTCAAAGTTGAATAAACAGCTGTCTATCAGGACACTGACACATAATTGGTGCGAGGCCACAGAACTTGTTCTTATCCTCATTAGGTGCCTGACATGTATGCTTGGCACAGAAGATACATCATCAAGGAATTTCCCGAGACTTATTGCATTGCTTGCGAGGCTCAAATTTCATCAATTTCACGTTACCTATCGACGTTTATCTGACACCATGGCAAATTATAAGACCATATGGACTAGGAGAGAAAGCTGTTGTGCCATCGCTTCACCAACGGCAAACTGCATCATCTGTATTATCTTGAACTTGGACTTAGTCGGTCATATGCTTCAAATATCAGCTCACTGTTGACGTCCAACCAAACAACTTTCTACTTGCCTTCTTCCTTCTAACCATTCCAGCTCACCGAGATCACAAACCACCAGGTGGGGATTACAATTCTAGACCATAATAGCCATAATGGGAGATTTATTCTCATGTACCTACGCATCCAGCACCTCCGCACATGTGCCTCGCCGTGACTTCTTGCACTGCTCACATTGGACGCTCGAAATCCAATCATTCCAAAGAGAACTTCTTTCTTTTTACTGCCTCCGAGATCTTCAAAAGATCATCCTCTAAGCTCTCACCAGGAAGATCCAAATCACCGAAAAAGTGTTCCCGAGGCCGAGCATTCGGCCGCCATCATATATTCATCCGGAAAATTGAGCACACCCATACAGCACACGTGACCAACTTCCTCTCCGAAGGTCACCTCCAGGAGACCTCACCCGCCAGCCTCCCACCTGTCTCCCACGCCCGCACAACGCACAGCACTGTATACCTTAGCCGTTGGCGCTGGCGGGCGCTACACCAACCGTCTCTCCATACAAACGGTAGAGTACATGGCTCGTCTTGGCCACAGCATCGGCGACCTCGCGCTGCTTTTGCGCGGCTGCAATCATACAAGACATGCATTGCAATGCGGGTGACATGGATGTAGGTTTTTTTTCTTTCGTTCTCTGTCTCTCGCTTCTTCCAAGCCTACATATCGACCGACCTACCTAGCTACGTATCTACAACGAACAAAAGCGCGCATGCATACGAGCTAGGGAGGGCAAATAATGGAAAATGGGGAAGCTTCCGAACGATTGATTGATTCAGGAATGCACTTGTATGGAGCTTGCGTTCAAGGTTTTTCTCTCTCTCTCCTCTTCTTTTGGGGGTAAGGTATGTAAGCTTGCAAAGTTGACAAGCGAGGAGGACCCCTACGCAAAAGCGGTGCGATAGATGCGTTGTGAATGGTTGTTTCGTTTCTTTTTCTCTCTCGAACTGTGCCAGAGTGGGGAGGTGACAGTGATAGGATATCAGAAAATGGGGGAAGTAGTGGGGAGAATCATTCATTCCATGACAGTACGTACGATAGGTTTGAAAGGAAACTCAGATGTGACGAAACCATGAGCACGGCATGAGAGGGAGGTAAGTCTACATGCGTGTTCTCGTTACCTCGTTCATCTAATTATCCACCATTTGCTTACAGAGAACACCTGCATCTGTTGGGAGCAAACATTACAGCCAGATACTGCAACCGCAGTACAGTGAGAGACTTCATGTCGCACAGCAGAGAGGGGTCGTTCGTCGTTGTCAATCAAAAAAATCCGTTGTTGCAAAAGAATCCTGTCCTGCCCCGCCAAACGCCTCTCAATTGACCACTCACAAGTCCTCAAAGCTAGGTATTTTCCCTTTGGCTTGCGTTTCTTCAACAAAACACCTCAAAAAAGTCTCACAATATGCATCGACTGACCAATCCGCTTTCCAACCTTCGGAGCATTTTCCTGCTTTCCAAAGACCCCATTTGCTAAAACCGCTATATTGTGACTGCAATAATAATCGAAAGCACCGAGGACCGACCTCTCTTGGAGAAGCGAAAAGGCGGGTTCGCATACAGGCTCAATCGCTTTGTGCGCAAATATCGAGGCAGATTCGTGTTGTTATTCGTCCTCTCTTCTGCCGTGGAGGAAGGAAAATCAGAGACCAACAAACCAATTCATCGTGCAGCAGGAGCAGAAGCAGTTCATCCTGTCTCTCGTCCGCCAACCAGGATGCTAAGTTATAGAGGATTTTACGTCCGTATTGTTTCTCCTCTTCATTTTTGAGAACCCGACATCTTGATAGGTTGCGCGAAAAAGAGAAAAAGCCTTTACACACACGATTTGGTGTCTTGAAGATTAGCACACATGCATCTGTATGGATCAACAGAAAATCCGGGGTGAAGAAGGATAAAGGTCTACCTACTCTTTGGGGTCGGATATACATGTGCGCATGCATAATTGACTCAATCCTCATCTGTCAGGCAGGTATGGCGCTCGTAGGCTGTACCATCGAGGTATCTCGAGCACCTGATTCCCTACCTATCAAATGCCAATGCTACGTCTGTTCGGTTCTTGATTTCTGAATCAGAAGTGCGATGTTGTTGGTGGCTACATATCTGTGCCTCAACCGTGCCTCATCCCGTCCGTCCCGAATCAGCACGCACAGGCAGACTGGCAGTGCGTGAGTTCACCATCTGATCTGATCTCCTCTCAGCTGCTCATTCGCACGGCTTGACATGACATCAGCTTCCGGGTACAACTGCTGAAGCTCTATATCAAAGTCAAACTCAATGGTACAGGAGCTGAAAGATCGATCCAGTCTCATGATTTGCATTGTCGTCATAAGCGAGAGATCGAGACACCATAGGCACAGTAGTGAATTCAAACTACGATGTCGATGTCGATGCCGATGCCATCGAGGTATTTGCTACTTCTCAGGTGAAGTACCTATGCCCATACGTACGTCCTCCACTCGGCAGGTAAAGGATGCAAATCATGCCATTTGGGCGCCATCAACCTGTTCCATTCCATCCTACGTCCTCGGCTCAACCACGTCCTGGGGACGTAGGATTCGATCCCAGACGTGAAGTGGTGGTTGAAACTGCCCAATTGATCCCACTCCTTCCCATCCTTCCATCACAGTCTCAACTTCATCTCCAAACAACCTTACAATCCTGCAATCCCATCGCTATTTTCGACCAAACAGATAGAACTTCAAGTGCGAACGAGTCTTGTACGCACGCTCAGCCGAGATCGAGAAATACGCGCCGTACAGGGAGTATCCAGATCAGGTACGAGATACGATTCGATATGATACGATCCCGTGTTTCCTGAACCGCTTCCGCACATCCATTGCTACCACTATCGAGCAAAGTTTGGTAAAGTAAAATAGGACAAAAGGGCCTTTATTTCCTATACCAAAGTTTCTGACACACGGGTACATATACGTAGGGGTAAATACCTACTCAAGTGCAACATCTTCCATGTGCTTGTTGATTAGGAAAACGTGTTGGTCGGTACTGTACAGCCTTCTGTCCGCTAGTGGTTCTTGTTCTAGATAAAATACGTAATCTACTTTATAAGGACCTAGATATACCTTATTGGACTCTGGTAAGAAACATGGTGACCAGGGTATAGGATACATAAAACATGGCAAGTAAATTAAATTATACCTAGGTAGTATACAAATCAAGATCTTACATTATACATTCTACCCAACCAAAAACACCTCAAGCGAGCTGCTCCTTTTCCTCCTCTGCTCGTAAAACTCATGCCATAAAAACCTCTCTATCTCCCCACCCCCGCCAAAAAGATAACACCAAAGAAGAAAAATCCTCCTATCTTCCTCCGCCTTCCCGTTCCCAGTATTTCAGAAAGAAAAAAAATCCCATCTTATCCCCAGCCAGGTACTGTACTGGTAGTGTACCTACCCAGCTAGTTCTCGGGAACACCGTCTCTGGTATAGGCAGGTGGACAGGCGATTCGGGAATTGGTCGTGCATGAGCATGATGTACCTTTTTGTTAAACCTTGTACAATCAAGTGAGTACCCAGCTACAATAAGTACCAACCATATGTATGTATGTACCTACCTCAATACCTAGTCGGGAAAAGAGGAACTGTACCTGTCCCTGACGCAACGTGGTTTGGATGTCTGTATCGACATCGTGTGTGCGTGGGTGGTGCAGGATCTGACTAAGTATGGACGTACGAGTTATGATGAATAGGCGAGGGAGAGTACACCATCCCGATTGTGAGTATCATAGACCTACTGGTATATAAAACAACCGCTTAAGACATGCCACAACGTCTCTACCTCTTAACCTTTAGAATATATAAGGTACCTTATAATACCAACCTAACCTTCACACGCAGACGCGTGGATCGAGTTAAGGCTACTCTTGGCTCACCATCAAACCCGCAGATTCTCTTTATATCAAAGAGAACAAGCTATGAAAACCCATGTATTTTCCATTCTCGTCCATAACTACAAACAACGTCGATCGAGCAGATCAGATCACCGACCTTTTTTTTTCCTTCCCTTCCATCCATCCCACTTTGAAAACTCTATTCGACTCAACCCTAACCCTAACCCTAAAAATGTAGTCGAACACAGACATCACATCCCGTCCCACTCTCGTTATCCCATCCTCATTCCAAAAAATCCCCGTCCAATCTCCTTCCAAACCCCAATGGACATCATACCACATTCCCATTTCCCATCGGACCCCGAAGACCCCAAATGTCGACCCATACCCGCAATCCCATCCCATAGCTTCGAGGTACTGTAAGTAATTTCCCCACCTCCCATCTCCCAGCAACACATCATGCCATACGGTATCCCATCATCAACAATCCACAATCCACAATCCACAATCTACAATCTACGCACAATCACACAATCGCAACCCCAACCGCAACCACAAGGCAAAGGCCCCACTCACTCACTCACTCATCCCGAAGTTTTCGACGAACCCCAACAGAAGAACATGATGCAAAGAGGAAGGTGAAAAGGTGAAGGAGTAGAATCGATCGTCTCCCATGAGTCCCATCACCATCGTCATCAATGCTCAATGCCCAATGCCCAATGCTCAATCCCCTTACATACCATACCATACCTACCATGCGCTTCCCGCCGCCCCCTGGAGGCGTTACGCGTCTAAGCTATGTACAGTGTGTAGCTAAGTACCTAAGTACCAGACGGGACTGACCGACCGACTGACCGACTGACTGGGTACCTACCTACTCAAGCAGGCAAGCAGATACGACTGAACGTGGGAACGTGGGAGTGGGAGGGATATACGCAGTGGCGTGGGGGGTTAAACTTCTTGAGGGGGGGGGGGAAGAAAAATTGCTTAGCTTAGCTTAACTTGATGTTTTGCGGTGAGTGAGTTGAGATGGAGATGTTACGCAAGAGAAACAAAAGAATCTGAAAGTCAGAGGCTATTTGAATGATATTTGCAATCAGGTTTGTATTTCATTTTGTGAGCCTTGCTCACCCCTTTTCTTGTAGGTAGGGTATATATATGCATGCACACATGTAGTTAAGCTTAGACGAATATACGAAGCCACTCCAGGGTAAGCTCTGAACTTGCATGAGAACATTAGCTAGATATTGTCCAAAAACCAAAAAGCGAGACATTCAAGCAGAAAAGAGAACAACTTAGAAATAGACCCAAGTCAGATAGATCTCGAACAAAGTCTTTCATTCAACGTATCAGACCCCACAAATATAAGGTAGAACAGCTCTAATCAGAAACTAGCTCTAGCCTCTAGCTCATCTGCTCTTCTTCTCTTCTCAAGCTACTTCTCTTCTCATAAGATTTCCCTTCGTCCGATACTAGCTGGCTAGCTTGTTGGCTACCTCCTTTCCTGTCCAAACCCGAATTCCTCCCTGAGCAATTCCAATAAATTCAAACCACGCTGGCTAACTACCATAAACAAAAATATGGACTTTCAGAAAGTTATAGATCTCGCGAACACAAAAACTTCAAAAGCTCAAAGTCGAGAGTTGGGAAAACAAACCCCGCCACTGAGAAAGCTTGCCCTGCTTGCCTGCCAACCAACAAGCCTGTAAAGATCCCCAAGAAGCAGAAAAGTATATATGCGCCAGAGACACCAATTGCACCACTCACAAGCTTGTAGATAATGTTGGAGGTAGAAATCTTTCATACGTTCCGACATGATGGTGGTACGAGAGTCTCGATGATGGTAGTTGAAAATAGATGAATACGCCATGTGCCCTCTCTTTTGGTACTCCATTCGCCGACTTAGGTTTGGAAATGTCGAACAACGCCGAGGAGGAAGGAACGAATATTGCTGAAGAGAAGTAAGGTGGGGGATCAGCTGAAAAATACCAGCGGCTGTCGTCTCCCGATCTTGTAGAAACATGCCGATTGGGATTTCGAGCAAGGTCATTGTGGTGAAGAGACACCTCTCATAATATCGTGCACTTCGGCCCCTTTCTCCTCGGGCGATATATCCTGTTCTCATCGCGCACAAGTCCTGATTCTGTTGTGTTGGCTCGAGCCCCTCTACCTGGGCCATTTGTAGTAGTCCTTGTATGTGCCATCCTCTGACGTCGCAATTGCCGTACCACATCATAGAATGCTTTCTCAACATTAATGCAATTCTTTGCTGATGCCTCCACGAATTCGCAGCCCAGTTCTCTGGCCAGAGCATGCCCTTCTTGTGTAGAAACCTCACGTTCTGTGACCCTATCGCTCTTGTTTCCAACGAGCATAATAGGCACCGGTGCCGATGGGGAGGCAGAAGAGATTGGTGAGCCTGGATATGATGGCGATGAAGAAGAAGACTCTTTCACCCGTTGAATTTGGTTGTGGAATCGTTGAATCCGTGTGAATGATGACCTCGAGGATATGCTGTATACCAGCACAAACCCTTCTCCATCCCGGATCCATTGGTCTCTCAGAGCTGTGTATTCTTCCTGTCCAGCTGTATCGAGAACCTCCAGCATACATGATTGCCCATCTATCACAACCTGTTTTCTGTAGGAATCCTCAATGGTGGGATCATACTGTTGAGAGAAAAAAAAGTAAGCATGGATTTTCAGGTGGAGGAAGTAGCACTTGTAGCACAGAGCAGTCCTGCAGATTGTGATTGCTTACCGTCTCAACAAAGTGTTGTAGAGTTAATTGTATAGTCAGAGCCGTCTTCCCCACGCCCCCATCTCCCAGCACCACCAGCTTGTACAGGACCATTTTGCCCGCCATGATGAAGTATGTTCGGTGGAGGAGGGTATGAGGGGTCGAGCAGAGGTTAACAGCTGAGAGAAGGATCGTAGAAGCCGGCTCGGAGAGAAAAGAATTCGGCGAGCTGATGGGCAGCACTATTTGGTGGACTTCAGTTCAGATCTGCAGTCGAGAGTTCGTTCTGGGCTTCGCAAGTTTTGGAGCTCGGACTTCCGTGCTGTGGAGGACGATAGGATAGTGGGCGATAGCAAGGTGGTGGCCGCCTGATGGGATAGTGTACTGTAGGATGTGCCTCGCAGAAACAAATGTACTAAAGTCTTTGAGAGTATTGATCGTTCAGCTGTTTGAGGGTTGAGAATTGCCTTCTGCAGATCTGAGGTGCGCAATGAGATATTCTTCTTTTGGAGTGGTGCCAGTGCAGGACACAAGCAAGGGCAGGGCAGGGCAGGGCAGCAGTGGAGGGCAGACAGAGTCCAGTGATCCAGCGATGCAGTGATCCAATGTTGACTAGCGGTTTCTGTCGGGAGTTGGTGTGGACTGGTCTTAGTCCTAGTCTTGGTCTTGGTCCTGGTCTTGGTCTTGAAGCAATTGCGTCTCAAGGGTGGAAAATGTAAGTAGATCCAGGGTCTAGATGCCCAATGCGAAGCCGGCTGTGTGTCTTGGGGATAGCGAGAATGTTGTATGGTTGCTGAGTATTATTTGCACCTAGGATTGGTACTTTGTATTTGAAACAATAAACCCAGTAGAGAGAACCGTCAGAGGTGAAGAAGAAACGGGAAGAAAACGAAGAGTAACGAGAAGGATGATCCGAGGTTTTGCGTTGCTCAAGTGCAAAGTGCAAGTGCAAGTCCTTGTGCTTGTGCTTGTTCTTGTTGGCTATGGGAACGTTGTAAGACTAGGACTGAGGTGTCGGGTACATAACGCCCCAATGCAGCTGCACGAGGAAGTCCTTAAAAGCAGCAATGAGTAGCCCACAGCAAATGCATGCGACGAGTTGAAGACTTCTAGCTCGCAGATCGTTGGAAATTTTTGTACCGACAACACTTGCTGATCACTAGAGATATGATGAAGCCATTTGCGTCCATCAAGAGACACGGGAAGGTCGAGTTGAGAAGTACTGGACGTTGAAGAAGAGACAACCAATTTAGATTTGGTTATCGTTTGCAAGGTATCTTGGAAACTGGTGATAGTTTGTTACATGTTGAGGAAAATTATCACAAAGAGATGCGGACGAGAGGTAGAAGTAGGCAGAAATAATAATGAGAGACACAGAGAAAGAGAGAGAGAGAGAGAGAGCCAATGTGGAAAAATCACACACGAAGTTGCCCGAGGGTATATTCAATATGTTGGTATTCATTTCATTCCAGCATTCTGAATGGGCAGGCACGAATTGGATCAGAGAAAACCAGCTGTTTCCTCCAATAATGATAATGGCTCAAAGACGGATAATATCAAAGGAAGTATCTGATCGTCCCGAAATCCAAGAGTATGAATGGAACATCACGAGCATAACTCAGGGGCTTTATCCTCAATCACAGGCAAACAGCCTCGGATAAGTGGATTGTATCTTACGGTGAGAGTTGTTTCCCCAAAGCTCAATACGGAGAAAATTAGTTTAGAAGATGGGAAGTCGCAAAGTATATTACCGATCGAGTTGTAGAGCTTTGGCTTGTGCTTTGCATGCGCCGCGGGATTAATTCAATCAGACTCGGCATATATATACATATATATATATTGTGATTAAAACAATAATTCATCACATGAAACACAGCAACTTCAGAAGCAAAAGGTCCTCCGACCGATGTTGATGAAATGTATACCCTGATTAAACTCCTTAAAAATCACAATCAGAAGATTCATAAATTTGCCACATAAAAATATATGATTCTCCATGTAAACTCGACAAGATAATCAACAGGCCGGCCTCCTATGAATATCGTCAAAAATCTCGACGGATATTGCCCATTGTACGCCATTTCAATCGCTGTAACAATCGTGAATATATAAACAAAAGAATCCTAAATCGTAGTACTTCAAGGGAGGCATGGTCAACCATTAGCCCGCAAAAGATCATCACCCTGTGAGACCTGATCACTCCCTGACCTCGTTTTCATCACCAAAAGGTGTGCCGTTCTTTCTCGAACTCCCACCAACAATCTTCTTGGTCGCTTCTTCTATCACAGCGCCCAAGGTGCTATTGCTCTGGCGATCACCAAATGGACCCTGGTCCAAAGATGGTGTGTCATCAATAATTGTTATCGCATTTGAATCCCGTGTAAGGAGCTTGTTTTCTTCTGCTATCGAATTCGTGGCAGATTTCTTTTGGGCACTTATAACTCTGACGACCTGTGGCCGTGCCTGTGTGGCTGCGCTGGCGCTGTTGAGGAATGTGGACCCAACACTGAATGCTGGACTTGCTGGTCTCGAAACAGCATATCTACTGTAATCGACGCTTGGTACTGGAGGTGTCATCTCGCCACTAGAACTTGCTCCATTTGACTTGACACTGACCACGGCTGCCTTCCCTCGGATCACTGTCGTTGCTGGTACAGGCGAAACAATTGCATTCTTGCCATATATGGTAGAGGCAACACTAGTTCTCGCGTATGAAGTCCTGTCGCTAATCCCAGAATAAGTTGAGTCTCGCAAGTCGCCTGGCATAAAGAAGTGCTCTTGCTCGTATCGTGGTGTGCTCGCGTTGGACAATGCAATTGGAATAGGTGGAACCGGGGGAACGAGAAATCCAGGTGTTGAGGGTGCAGATCTATTCGTAACACCGGGAATGTATGCGATTTGAATGATATTGGAGGCTCGAGTCAGTACGGTTGATGCGATAGAAGCAACAGTATGTGTAGAGGCTCTTGCATCCCTCCTAGCTGCGAAATCCTTCTCTTCAGCAGTTGTCTCCTCCGGGAATTGGCTCCAATTCTCTTCCTGGTATGCTTGTCGCTTTGGCCTGATACACTTTCTCCATACCAGATAAGTGACCACAGCAATGACCACAACTCCACCAACTACACCACCCACAATTGCACCAACATTGGGACCCGAGCTTGATACCTTGGTGGATGTGCTGACAGTTGAGGGTGCTGCTGACGATGCCACGCAGACAGTCTTTTGACACTCATCACACGTTGGCGGAACGAGAGAACAAATCTGATTAGCTGGACATGTCGGGCAAGAAGGACTTTGAGTAGAACACCCAGTAACGCATCGTCGAAATAGCGAATCGAATGGGACTGTACATTATTAGTGAACGATCGTTAACAGCATGCCATTTTGAGGACTGACCTGCGCCGTAAAAAGCCATCTTTATCGATGTAGTTCGATGGACAGATCAATTGCGATGGGTTTATGAACTTGGACTTGAAAGCGGCTGAGAGTGGAATGATTGAGATGGAGCAACGGCGATCTTGCGAGGAAAGAGACGTCGTTCAAGGCGAGACAAAGGGTGAGGCTGAGACCTCCAGATGAATGGACAGAACCAGCAGTTAGGTGGGGTATATTTGCGAGACGTAAAATAAGATCTTCGAAGTATGCTGAACTAGCTGATATTCAAGATGCAACCTGAATGTATTTATTGTTGGTTTGTTTGAAGGCGCAATAGACTTAAGGTTGCATGGAAAATCGAGGTCAAGGAAGTGGCCGGATAACGAGTGTTGTTAGAGAACGAGCTCTGTTGAATGAGGTTGAAAGCGCGATCGTGACTACATTGACATTGGGTCAATGGACGACAATGGACGATCAGTACGGAGTACCGTCGATGAAGTCTAGAGTTTGTTATTGTTTGGACAGGAAGGTTTGTTGATGGATCGCGAGGGAGATGAAGATGGGATGGATCAGGATGGATGGATGGATGGGGTTCAGTAGCACAGAAGAGTCTGTGTGGGTTGGGTCAGGGAAGATCTTGGACGCTGGACTGGGCGCTGGACGCTCTTTTGATGGCAGGTCGAGGCGCTGGGAAAGTGACCAATTAGAGTACAGACTACCAATGAGCAAGAAGGAAACTTGGGGTTAGAGCCTGACACTACAAATCTTACTCCATAGACCACCCCCCCGTACCTGACCCACACCCGTCTTGGGGGCAAGGCAAAAGGCAACGCATGAAATTATTTACTCTTCGAACATATCAAATTTAATAACAAACAGTCATGATACGATATGATCCGATACGATACGATGCTGCAGTTATGTCTTGGTGCCGAATTCCATCTCAAATCACAGGCTTGACTCCCAGACAAATACCAACCGAACCACCAATCTACCTACATGTACATATGCAAGTTCCAATATATATAATGCAACTCTATAAAACTTTGCATCAATCGACTCGTTCCCATTCCTATCTATCCAAGGTACTATCAAATACGATGTCCGAGTCAAAACCCGTATCCTTGTGTTTTGTTCGGATGAACGACAAAGTCGCTGTATCGGACTGAGACTCGCCCTCGTGTTTGGCCCCTTGGCTGGCAATGAGGTTGTGGGGAACATTTGAGTAGTGTGTTACACAAGGTCTCTATCATTCCTGAGAAGCATCGCACGCATTCCCAGAATTGTGGCTCCTCCTGCGCTGTGCCTCAAAACGTGGCTACTTGATGGTTTGCTGTTTTCCTCAGATTTCTATGGCAAGATGTGTTGTATTGGATCTATAGTTTTCACGAGATAAATTTGTTACTGTTTACGAAAGTGGTGCTGTCAAGTTGACAGGTTCCCGTGTGTGTCAAGTTTCGAATTGCTGTATCATCGACATCGAAAGCTTCCAAGGTCTATGCAGATACCCCTCCTTCTTACTTTCCACAACAGCGATGATGGAAATCCAAAACAAGAGGAGCAATCAAACTCCAAGGTTGTTCAAATATTCACATTCCTAAGACTTCTAGAACTTATGTGCTTGTCTACTCATCTCTATTTTCAGAAAAAGCTTATTAAGCATTGATCCTACCATACCTCATAGTCTACATCGTCATGCCCTCCTCTTTCTACTTTCCTTATGCCTTATGACCTCCTTGATTAATCTATGTACTTGAAACACCAGGTAGCACAAACAGGGAAATCTCTAGCCAGTCTTCACTCTTAAAAGACATACACAACAAGTACACATGTATCGTCCCGCTACCAGCCAATAAAACACTCCCAAGAGCTGTTATACTTCTTCAGAGGCTATGACAGCATTATCGTCTCGACCAAACGAATCATGCCGATCATCAAAGCGGGCTCGAGGACAACCACGATACGTTTTTTCTGTAGCACAGCATTGTTTTGTTTGTTTATCCTCATTCAGACTAGCCGGTAATATATTACGAAGTTTGAGATCGTCATAGCATCCTGTATATGAAGTTGCCAAGAGAAAAGTCCTATCGTTAAGCGAAGACAGAAGGTGGTGGGTGGTACAGTACTACGAACCTGAATTATTCGTATCGTTCTATTCACTATTCAGAGTCTAGAAGAATATCAATATCATCTTAGTCATCGTGACAAACTTTGAAAGCCGTGTTTCATTGGGTGATACAGAAATACGAGTGATGCAAATTATATTCTTGACCAGTTTACATTGGAAGCATGAATTTTCAGGATGCATCATCCCAAAGATACCTTGAAAGAATGAGCCCCCAGGATTTCTGGAAATATAAGCTAATTATGGCTGAAGGTGCGGCTTTCAACGACAGCATCTGAAAATGTTGAATCTGCACATTAAAAATGTTGTGTCCATAAAATTTTCAAGTTACCTTACCTATCTATGGCCATAGGCACTGTGGCACTGCCACATAGTTCCCGCCTTGCGAGTTGACCCAACACCAAAGGAGGCGATTAACGGGGTCTGGGCTATTTTAGATTCCTATTTTGAGAACCCTTGCCCCTATTCTCACTCAGACGTAGACGCAGGCGCTCGGAGAGGTGGAGAACTGTGGCTTGACTATTTCCCAGGGCACCTCTTCCTCATCAACAATGAATCGTAATTATGGTATGGTATGTGAGGATAACTCTTTAAGCTTAGGGGATCAATACGTCAATCTAGAAATAACCGAGTTAAGATGCATTGGAGAAAAGTTAATTTCTCCTTTTATTTTATGTTAAAATTTAGAAATGGCATTTTGCTGAAGTTGTTTCATGTACACGAGCCCTGAAACGAAGCTTAATACTTCGGACCTGTCAAAGATGGTACTGAGGAGACAACTGAGCAAGACAAAAAAATGAATTCAAAGGTCTGAAGTGAACAGTCAGCCTGTTGCCCCTTGATAGGTTGAAGACCTGAATTTGGTCCGTCAATTCGCAGCAAGTCCATTTAGAGTACCTTGAGTCGTGGGCGCAGTGAATCGGAGGGCAACTTTCTTTGTCAAACCAACCAGCTAGCCTGGTGAGCATAGCCAAGCACGCGCAAGGCATTCTAAGCGAAGATGAGCTAAACCCCTTCAGTATTAATCGCAGATCTTCGAACTCCCTCCTTCAAAAAGAGTTCCTAAGCATCACGCATCATCATTCCCCGTTTGCTTCTTTTAAACCTCCATTGCCCCTAGGATTCATTCTTCTACTCCTCTGTCGAGCAAATTGAATAGACGGGGATTTATTTTGACGAGGCTCCCTCCTATTTTTTTGAACACGGCTGTTCGTCGCCAGTTTTGTCCAGCGCCTTGTGTCTAACTTTAGACCATCCGACTCGAACCCCAGAAATTGGAGCCTTTCTTCAACAATCATCTACGAACAACGGAATAGAATAAATCCATCATGTCCTACCCAGGTGGCAGTGGTAGCGGAGGCTACAAGGAGCACCAGCTCCAAGACCTTCCCCCTGGAAACAGTGTAAGTTGCCAAAGCCTCGATTCTCAACTGATGGCTGACTTGGAAATCTGCAGTATCATATGCCTCCAGCAGACGACGAGGAAGGAGCAGCACCTCTTCTGCGAGATAATCATCCAGGCGCTGGACCTTTTGCAAGCCCTTACGACTCACACGCTGGAGGACTCCGAACTGGAACTCCACCCGTAAGACCCGTGTCAGCATACAGTCTCACGGAGTCGTATGCTACCCCTGGCGGTGCACCAGCCCCATATACCAGTGAATATAATTCCGGCGCCGCCAGCACCTCATACGGCCACCAACTCGAAGACAATCCATACGAGCGATCCGAGTCCCCTTATTCGCGTGCTGAAACCAGTTCCACCGAGGCTTGGAGACAGCGACAAAACCCAGCAGGTCCAGGAGGTGGATTAAAGAGATATGCCACGAGAAAAGTCAAGCTAGTGCAAGGCACCGTCTTGAGTGTGGATTATCCGGTCCCATCTGCGATCAAGAATGCAGTACAAGCCAAGTATAGACAAGATGTGGAGAGCGGTGGTAATGAGGAATTTTCAACGATGAGATACACGGCAGCATGTTGCGATCCTGACGACTTCACACTGAAGAATGGTTATAATCTGCGACCCGCAATGTACAACAGACACACAGAGCTGCTTATCGCTATTACCTACTACAACGAAGACAAGCAGTTGACTGCACGTACACTTCACGGTGTCATGCAAAATATCCGCGATATTGTCAACTTGAAGAAATCTGACTTTTGGAATGTTGGTGGTCCAGCATGGCAGAAAATCGTCGTTTGTCTTGTCTTCGATGGAGTTGACGCATGCGACAAGGAAACCTTGGACGTTTTGGCCACTATTGGCGTCTACCAGGATGGTGTCATGAAAAAGGATGTTGATGGAAAGGAGACTGTTGCCCATATCTTCGAATATACCACACAATTGTCCGTTACTGCCAATCAACAATTGATTCGCCCCACCGAAAACGATGCGACGACGCTTCCTCCAGTACAAATGATGTTCTGCTTAAAGCAAAAGAACAGCAAGAAGATCAACTCCCACAGATGGCTATTCAATGCCTTTGGCCGCCTCCTAAATCCTGAAGTCTGCATATTGCTAGATGCTGGTACCAAACCTAGTCCAAAGTCTTTACTATCTCTCTGGGAAGGATTCTATAATGACAAAGATTTGGGTGGAGCTTGTGGTGAGATTCATGCTATGCTGGGAAAAGGCGGGCGTAAACTGCTGAATCCACTGGTTGCTGCGCAGAACTTCGAATACAAAATCAGTAACATCCTTGACAAGCCGTTGGAATCTTCATTCGGATATGTCAGTGTGTTACCAGGTGCCTTCTCTGCTTACCGATTCCGAGCTATTATGGGCAGACCTCTGGAGCAATACTTTCATGGTGATCACACGTTATCCAAGAAATACGGAAAGAAGGGTATTGAAGGAATGAACATCTTCAAGAAGAACATGTTCTTGGCAGAAGACAGAATTCTCTGCTTCGAACTGGTAGCTAAGGCTGGATCCAAGTGGCATTTGACCTACATCAAAGCTGCTAAGGGTGAAACTGATGTTCCTGAGGGGGCAGCTGAATTCATCGGCCAGCGTAGAAGATGGTTGAACGGTTCATTTGCAGCCAGCATGTATTCCATCATGCATTTCGGCAGAATGTAAGTTGTCAATTTTCCAGTCTCATGGACTAACACTAACTATAAACTAGGTACAAAAGTGGTCATAACATCGTTCGCATGTTCTTTCTTCACATTCAGCTTATCTATAACATGTTCACCGTTTTCTTATCCTGGTTCATGTTGGCATCTTTCTGGCTTACAACCACGGTCATTATGGATCTTGTAGGTGATCCAGTTGCAGCTTCGGAAACTACTTCAGAACATCACGGCTGGCCATTCGGAGATACTGCCACACCAATCGTGAACACTATCCTGAAGTACTTGTATCTGGCATTCTTGCTCGTACAATTCATCCTGGCCCTGGGTAATCGTCCTAAAGGTTCCAAGGTCACATACATCATATCCTTCTGTGTCTTTGGTGCTATCAACGCATATCTTATCGTTCTATCACTTTATCTGGCCATTCGTGGTATTGCAGGCGCAACTTTCAAGACAGATAGTGTTGATGATTTCTTCAAGAGCTTTTTCGGTACCAGTGGTGATTCTGGTGGAATCATCATCGTTGCTCTGTTGGCAACATATGGACTTTACTATGTCGCATCGTTCATGTATCTCGATCCATGGCACATGTTCACTTCATTTGGACAGTACCTGCTACTCATGTCTTCATACATCAATATCCTTATGGTCTATTCATTCAGCAATTGGCACGATGTTTCATGGGGTACCAAAGGTTCCGACAAGGCAGACGCTCTTCCCTCAGCTGTTACTAAGAAGGAAGATGGTAAAGGTGCTGTTATTGAGGAAATTGATAAACCACAAGAGGATATTGACAGCCAATTCGAGACTACTGTTAAGAGAGCCTTGAAGCCATATGTCGCAGAAGTTGAGGTCGAGGAAAAGACACTGGAAGATTCCTACAAGTCCTTCAGAACCAAATTGTTGATCAGTTGGATTTTCTCGAACGCTGCTTTGGCTGTTGCTATCACCAGTGATAGTGTGGATAGTTTTGGCTTCGGAGTAAGTTTTTTTTTCATACATCCTTGAAGGCCCCAATGCTAATAAATATTCTAGAACAAAGCTTCTGTCCGTACAGCAAAGTTCTTCACTATCCTGCTTTATGCAACCGCGGTCCTTTCTTGTATCCGTTTCATCGGTTGCATGTGGTTCTTGGGTCGCTCTGGTATCATGTGCTGCTTCATCCGTCGCTAGTTTGCTATCAAGAATTATGTGCATTAAACATTTGTGGTTGTATGCCAAGTTCTTCGCATGCCTGGCCTCTGGGAAATTCAGGCACAATGCGCTGCTTTGGTGGAGGTTATGGAAGGCCATTGCCTCCTGTAAAAATATTCGGTGCTTTGATGATGGTCCTTTGCATTTTCACATCGGCGTTTCAGATGTTTCTTGAGAGATTGCTTGTTTGTAGGTTCTAGTTGGCGTAGAAATTGAATACCCTTCATGCCTTGAAAGATATGACTTGAATAATTGTTGCTGTATTGTAACGTTCTCGCAAGGTGGGTTCCGAGATTCCAGAGTTAAAAGAATAAAAGAGAATAAATATCCACCATTAGTCCTAATCATAAGTGAAGGTGGAAGCTCAGGATAGGTGTCAGGATGGGTGTCAGGATAGGTGAAGGTTATTGATCGGTTCCATTATCTGTTGCTGGTGGGATGGCATGTAATAGTATCACCAACTAAATTGTGCTTTCAGGCTAGCGTCCTGCAAAAGTGCAACAACCTCATTATGATGATGAAATCTAGCAATCTGAAGGGCAGTCCAACGCTTATTTCCAGAAGTCATCTTGATATTCGCTCCAGCATCAAGCAATTTCCTCACACATTTCTCGCTTCCCCCCTCCGCAGCCGCCGCAAGCGCGGTATATCCATTGAAATAACTCCCCTTGGCATTGACGTCCGCACCAGCATCTAATAAAATCTCGACGATCTCGAAATGCCCACCCGAAGCAGCGCCCTGCAATGCACTTAGACCTTTGTATCTCTTCAGTGGCGTATTCACTTCTGCACTACGCGCCAGTAAGAACTTCACGATCTCGATGAATCCATTCTCAGAAGCAGCCTGCAAAGCAGTCCTGCCATGATTATTAGACGGTTCTGCGTTCACGCTCGCTCCGAGACCCAACAACCGCTTCAAGACTTCCAAATGCCCACCCTCAGCAGCAGCCTGTAACGGCGTCCTTCCACAGTATCGATGAGGAATCACGTTCACATTCGCACCAGCAACAAGCAACACCTCAACAACATCACTATGGCCTTGTCCGGCAGCTAGCGTCAGAGCCGTGTGTCCGCCGTTGTTACCACCTGGCGCATCAACTCTGGCACCTGCTTTCAAGAGCAGCTGTACCACCAAGAGATGCCCGGCAACAGCAGCGGCTTGCAGAGCAGTCTTGCCGTACCAGCCCGTGGGAGGCTCGTTGGGAAGAGCACCATCTTGAAGAAGTTGGGAGACGAGAGCGTGGTCTCCTTTTGCTGAGGCGATCTGGATGGGAGACCAGGTGTTCTCATCTTGGGCTTCTGATATCTCTTCGTGGCGGTCTTCTGGAAGCTCCGAGGCATGGAAGAAAGTTTGGACCTTTGTTATGGCGACATGGCCGTACATCATCACCTCCTGCTCTTTGAACTCTATAAATGTCTATATGAACATTATAAGAGCTTATCTGCGCACAAAGTCAGCTCGTCGTCTCTAGGAGAAGGGACATCTGGGAGAACTCGCTTAGGATCCCCCACCTGTTGCTGACATGCATACATCACATGATGCTCTCGAAAGTGGGAGAGTCCTTGTCGACCAAGATTCATTCCCATCCAGACGAATTTTGCAGCTCGCAAACGATTGCTGGCAGCTTGATCCACCTACCTCATGCACCCAAAACAAGGCTGCAAGCAAGTTAGAGTTGCCCTCTCGTCCAGTACGAAACAGCCCCTGTTTTAAGCGAGAGCAGGTCGACGATCCAACCTGGAAACACTCGGGCACACAGCAGGTTCTTCCGCACGTTTGCATGACTTAAAAATAGGGGATGACGGGGAGGGCCAAAGTATGGATTCGCTTTCCGCTGGATGAGGGCAAGGTTTCTGCTTGCATAATGGGAGAAGTTGGAGCCGATGACGACAGTTTTTAATCAATAATTCTTGGATTTGTGCATCCCTGTTTTCGATCCCTGTACCTAACCACAGCACAATCGTCATTCTCTACAACGACGACATACTTGCATGACTTGTCTGTGTGCTTGACTATAAGACTGTCTAGAGATTGTAGCTTCGAAATGTATACCATCATCTGTACTCACATCGTCTCGCATCCAAATCATATCCAAATCAAAAACATCAAAAACAACTCCATCACTCTCAAAACTCCAATATAACCAACTCAACTATGTCAAACACGTAAGATAATCTCTCCTCCACGAACTAAACAACAGAACAACAAAACTAACACTCCAACCAGCCAACAACAAGACCGTGCCGACGAGACCGAGTACGAAGACGAAGACGAGTCTCCCCAACAGTCCCCCAACCAACAACTCGCACCACCACAGCAACAGCAGCGCCAACAAGTCGCGCAGACACCACCACCACCACAGCAATACCAGCAACCTCCGCAGATGTTCGCACCCCAACAGCAGCAACAGCAGAACTTGGCCACGCAGCTGCCGCCGCGGGCCCAGGGATATAGGACACATGCGATTCGGGAGTCGCGTATCAAGGACCGGCCGACGCCCAAGGGCACGGCGTCCGATAGTGCGTTGAAGATCAAGATCGAGCTGGATTTGGAGGTTGAGGTCGATTTGTATGCGAGGGTTAAGGGTGATGTTACTATTGGGTTGATGTAGAGAGGGTGTGTGGAATGATGATGGACGATGAGTTTTTGATGTTGCTGTTGGGTAGATGGGATCTGAGGATTGAGAACAGAGATGTGTGCATCGTTTGTTAACTTGGAGATGGAACTTTGATTTTTTTAGCGCATGTATAAAATTTCATGTCATGTCATGTCACTTCATTGTTATGAGATATGAATTGGTATTCTAGATTAACGATTAACACTTATCTAATGCCCTATGTACCAATAATTCCACATATAAATACTCTGGCAATAAGTAGTGTTCATTCTATCTATTCCTACTTACGACTGGGTAGCTATCAGCATGATCTAAACCTCTAGCCCGGTGAACTATGCTTTAACATTGAATTAATATTAAGCTAATCTGTAGGTGGCAAATTTGGACTTATGCTAGGCAGAGGGGAAAATGTAATCATTTGATGATGGCTAAATTTCCGGTGTGCGTCTAACATTTTGAGATGTATCTGAAGGCAAGTATTCAGATATAAAATCATCCCACAATTAAAACCGGAGGCACCAGCCATTCATGCCATATAGGACACGTATGCTCAGTTTCCAAAGGTTTCACCAATCCTATTTGGTCCTTCCACATATTAGTTTGTTGATCTCTACGAGAAACAGGGACCCGTTGAAGTGAGTATACAACATCCAAGTGGATGACCGAAATAAGAGATAAACCCTAGTGTGGAGTAAAGTAACTAACTTTTTTAGATTTTCCCCAATTGCATGTTGGTAAAATAGCAAGCACATTATCGAACAAAATTACAACTTGAATGATATCATCTTACCAACCCTCTTCATCCTCTCCGCCACGATCAGGTTATTTATCTACTGATTTTCTCCTCGGAATGATCCATACATAAATTATTGCAGAGCATGACATAGTAGCATTCTAATCGATACTTGTAATAATTCAACGAGTGGAAGCACTGGCCTGAATGAACTTAAGCTTTGCAAGGCGTTTAACTGTAGTTGTTTTCTGAGAAGCTGTATGAAGTAGATGAGCGAACCAACTCAATTAAATACACAACTACTGGGCTTGGTAGGCTGAAACTTTTATGATTTATTATTTAAATTCCTATGTCTGGTCGTCAGAGATAACGAGGAACTTGTTGCCCTCGACACATAATCGAAAACAGACCGTGACACTCACCTAGTCTTTTCATCCATAAAAATATGAACGACACTCATATCAAGACTAGAGCGTCCTTGAAATAACACGAGATCTACTCCCTACGCGTATTGTTATGAAGATCGGTGATACATGGCTGACAATTCATATATGTTATTGATCTAGAGTTAATGTCCTACAATGCGTTCTAAGCTAAGCTAGCTCATTGATGTTAGATACTATGAAGCGTAATCCTCAAACAAAGTCCAATACAGAAATTTGCTACTCAGTTTTCTCTTGCTCAACGGCATTACCGCGTTTCGCTCTTTCTATTACTCAGCTATTTGAAGCGTTCCTAAGCATTGTTGGTCTTGTAAGTCGTATTTATAGATCACCTAAGCCCGATGATCGTCCCTCGTGACTGGTAAGTATCGGTATTATATATGTCCTATTCAACCTCCAAGGATAAAAACGGAGTTCATATGATAATATGGTGGTGTAGCGACAAATGTTACATGAGTTGTACATTGAACAGCTTGCAGTGGCCAAAGACAGTCAGTTTCGAGAAATAAATCCTGTACAAGCAAGACGGTGTGATGTTGATTTCGTTTGGTATGGTTGTGCATGATCGGAATCTAGTTGCTAACTCTACCGATACAATACTTCGCAGTGATTGATTCTTGATAGGTAAATGTCAAACTCATATGTTGTGTCGCTGTTGGCTATATCCTAGGCGAGCTGATGCTGAAAGAGATGACTTGAACCCAATGAATATGCACCAGAACTTCCAAGCCTAAATTTCGATCACAATAAGTAGTTGCCAACGACTTTGTCGCATCACTATTTTCGGAAGCCGAAGGTTTGCTGAAGATTTGAGGTCATGGGTGAATAGGCACGCAGACATGTACAGTGTTCATGTAGGATTAAATTTTGCGCCTGCCAGCATTTTTTAGCCAGCAACATTCTCAGCCAGTTTCTTCCCATCTTTCCCAACTAACCCCTCCTGCCTCTCGGCTTTGACCTCATCCACAGCAAACATCTTACCCAAAGCCTCCACGCTGACATTGCCACCACTAACCACCAGTCCCAGATCCCACCCCTCCTCACCACCCTCACGCTCCACAATCCTCCTAAAATCCTCATTAAACAGCGCCGTCGCAAGCGGAACCACCGAGCTAGGCTCAACCACGATCTTCATTCTCTCAAGCACCAGTCTGAGAGCTTTCTTGATTTGGTCTTCAGTGACGCTGAACATCTGCCTCACTAACTTACGATCATGGATGACTGTCCATGGGTAAGCACCCACTGGGGTGCGGAGCCCGTCGGCTATTGTGAGGGTCTTGACTGTCTCGATCCGTTTCCCGGCTTCGAGACCACGCTTGCAGTCATCTGCGCCCTCGAAGGAAGGCTCAGCACCGAAGACGAAGATGCCAGTACCTTCACAGCTGATTGCTACGCCTGAAAGCATACCACCTCCTCCACACGGAGCAATGATAGCATCTAAGCCTTTCTTCTTCTCGCTAGAGCTGTCTTTTAAGTGAAAGCTGCACTTGGGTTGACCTTCTGTACCCGAAGCGATCATCCTTCCCACTTGCTCCTGCATTTCTATCCCCAGTGTTCCTTGACCTAGCATGATATCTGGATGGTCATATGGAGGCACTAAGCGAGCACCAGTCTCCTTGATGACATCTGCCACTACGGCTTCTCGCTCTGTACTGGTGCTTCCACTAAAGATGACCTTTGCACCATAACCTTTTGTGCCTGCAATCTTCGAGGGCGTAGAGATGGTGGGCATAACAATGATGGCGGGCACACCAAGTGTTCTTGCAGCAAACGCAAGAGCTTGGGCATGATTACCTACACAAATCAGATTAAAATTGTCCCCACTGTGTTCCCCTAAACAGTCTGATGCAATGACTCACCAGAGCTGTGTGTAACAACACCCTTCTCTCTCCCACCATTTTCTTCCCATCCTTCTTCTGCCATTAGCCGCTTCATCGCATGAAACCCTCCGCGAGCTTTGAATGCTCCCACTTTCTGTAAGTTCTCACACTTAAACCATAGCCTTATAATGGGCTTAGCTGGTTCTTGTCCTTCCCATTGTGTGCCTACAAGATCAGAAACAAGTTGCGGCGTTGATGCCAAATGAGTGAGTGTTGCATTGGTCAACACTGGTGTGTAGTGGATATGCTCTTTGATCAGTGCATGTGCTGCAATGACTGAAGGTCGAGTCAAGGGCGGCGACTTTGTAGGATCTGCCATTGTCCTATAATGTGCTTTGGCAAGAGAGCAGAGCGTGAGGAGACAATGTAGAGAAAGAGTATATTTATTTACTTGCCAAGTACCGGCGAGCCCAAAAGAGCTTCGCTTTAGACAGGTAATGTCTTGAAGCTAATAGGGCTGGTCGTTAGTACTTCGGGATTTTTGTATATCCGATCGCGGAGAAGTGGGTCACATAATAGTCACGATTTCGGCCTGAGAGATGTGTCAACAGGAACTCAAAGAGCAAGTGAAAACTTTTGATTCCATGGATACCATAATTCCCGATGTAGGAAGAAGTATAGTACAGTTCGCGCCAAATATCCACTCCAGCACCAGAAAAAAAGAGCCCAATTACACCCATCGAAACATCCTCTACTTCTGGTTTTCGGGACGGAGAGAGCTGTCAAATTGTTAGTAAGATAGATAGAGTGTATGTTATGTAGCAGATTCACGTACCGGACAGCCTTTCCTGCTCTCCAGATCTCCAAGTCGCGGATCTCCTTCATCTCCGCCTCATACTTGGTGCGGTAATCTGGTTGGGAGTTGAAGTCGAGGGATCGCTGGGTCTCCTTTCCGGTCTTGACAGAGTCATAAAGATCATTGAAGACTGGCTTCAATGCATCCTTGAACTTTCCACTCCAGTCAATGGCACCACGACGGGCGGTGGTAGAGCAGGCCTCGTACATCCAGTCCATACCGTTTGCGCCAATCAATGGGTACAAACTCTGGGTAGCCTCCTCAACGGTCTCGTTGAAGGCCTCACTTGGGCTGTGGCCTTGCTCACGGAGAACCTCGTATTGTGCAAGGAACATACCGTGGATACCTCCCATCAAGCAACCACGCTCGCCGTACAGGTCGGAGTAAACCTCCTTCTCAAAGGTGGTCTCGTAAAGGTATCCACTTCCGACACCGACACCGAGGGCAATTGCCTTCTCCTTGGCGTTTCCGGTAACATCCTGGAAAACGGCGATGGAGGAGTTGATTCCACGGCCCTCACGGAAGAGAGTTCGGACAGTGCGTCCAGATCCCTTTGGTGCAACGAGGATGACATCAACGTCAGTTGGGACATCAACCTTGGTCTGGTCCTTGAAGACTGGAGAGAAACCGTGGGAGAAGTAGAGGGTCTAAAAATTAGCTTTGTGAGTCAGAAAATTGGTATGAGCGTCTCACCTTTCCCTTGGTGATCTGGGGCTTGATTGCTGGCCACGTCTCGCTCTGTGCTGCATCACTGAGCAAGTTCATGATGATGGTACCCCTGGAGATAGCCTCATCAACCTCGAAGAGTGTCTTTCCTGGGACCCATCCATCTTCTTGGGCATCCTTCCACGATTGACCGTTCTTTCGGACACCAACGACGACGTTGAGACCTTGGTCGCGCATGTTCAAGGATTGAGCATGGCCTTGGGAACCGTATCCGATGATGGCCATGGTATCATTCTTGAAGAATTCCTAACCCTTTGTTAGTATGTTGATCCAAGATATTTCGAAGAGAAAAAAAGTACTTGGAGCTTCGCAGGTGGCCAGTCAGCTCTCTCTGATGCAATTGTTAGCTATTTTTCATCTCGTAGAGCTCAATGACTTACCATAAACATCCTCCTTGACACCGGCGAAGTCAATGGTCTTTACACCTCGAACTTGCTGAGCTGCTGCAACAGCACGAGCAGCAGTGGGCCTTGCAGAAGCATTAAGGGCAGAAACAAAGGTGCGACGAGCTGGAGCACTCAATTGCTTTGCCAATGGTGAGCGTAGAGCTCTGGAGAATGTGCGGGTGGCCATGATTGTGTTTGGTGTGGAGTGGAGTGGAGTGTTGTTGAAGTTCTGAAAAGAAAGGTTGTTGTGAGTCTGCTTTTTAAAAATCAGATAGACTGGCCCTGTTCCCCATAGCCGGCGTCGGAGCGACTCGTGGAGAAAGCTGCGGTGTGCTAGGCGAAAAAGACAGGGGGTTTGCTTGGAGAAAGGAGAAAGCCGAGAGATTCTGTCACATTAATGTAAGATCCGATATAAATTATACAAATTATACAATATCGAGTCTAATGCGAATTTCAATTTGGTGACTTGATTAATTGTTTGATTCACTTTCAAATCATTTCTTTCCGTCCAAATCTTCCCAAGTGCTGTTGTAGAAGAAATTCATATTGGTATTCTCTCTCTAAGCTTCCCCATATTTGCATCTGATTGCAAATCGCATTTCTCAAATACCAGAAAACTCCAACGCCGCATTATGCCATGTTGCTCGTGTGATCGTGCAAATCTAGACGATACATTCCTGCATCCCTCGTGCCATATTCTATGACTTCAACACCCGGTCGAACGATGTGTTCTTGACCGTTCCACCACCCATCGATGACCGGACGTTGCGCTTGAAGCCCTCTCTGTTTAATCGCAAATCTTCTGCTGCTTCCTTGTTCAACGGGTCCTTCGCATTTGGCTCAAGGAAGAGAAACTGCACCATATGTTAAATTCTGCCCATAATCAATCCTACGTAACAAGCATCATACCTGCAGTCCAACTACGATCGCATTCAGGTTCAGCACCGGCTTCCAGTCCTCTCGCAGAATGTTCAGGCAGACGTTGCCCTCCAGATCGATGTTGGGATGGTAGATCTTCTGCGTGCACTTGACTTTCGGAGCTTCGTGAGGGAAATTTTGACTAATCGCAAACGTGAAGAAGAATTTGCCGCCTTTGTACATGCCCTCGTCCGGCTCGATGGTGAGTGTGAAGTTGAGTGTATCGTCTGGGTCTGGGAAGTCGGTCTTCATAGTACTTGGGAGGGAGAGCTCGGTGAGATCTGAGATTCGGTGTTAGCCTGGCGCATAATACACCCAAATGCCAAAATGTATACCCTTTTGAACTCGCAGTTGCGCGGCAGTGACCTTCTTCCTCTTGTTGCCTGCAGCAGCATCTGCATTTGCCTCCTGCTGCTGCTTCTGCTTCTATTTTGAAGTCAACACGCGACCATTCTCTAGAACCGCAGAAGCCCCACGTACCATAGACCAAATTTTCAACATCTTGACAGGCTCTCTCTGCGAACACTAGGCGTGTGCAAGCGCAAGGTGGATTTGTTGTATGTTGAGGAGGGGTGGAAAGCTTTGGAAGTGACGATTCGTAGGCGGTGATGACTACGTCAGTGATTGGAATCTAAAAAGAAGTCAAAGAAAGAGGAGCGCTGGTTGATATGCGAATGAGTAATGCAGCAAGCAGTAAAACAAACGTGAGTTGTAGGCTGACGTTTTAGAAAGTCTTTGGTGAATGGTAACTGGAGATTGTCGATGGTGGGGCGGGATGATGCCTAACCTTATCACCGAAAGCTGGTTGGGAGCGTTCAGCCTTCTCCTTGACCTACTATATTAAGGTACTGTGAATGTATCGACGGAAGCCTTCGAAGCTTGTAGTGAGTCGAGCTGCCACATGACATCCATATAACTATGAGCAATGTTGTTACATGCCTTTCAAGAGTCTTTAAAGTCTTCAAACAATCGCATAGGTTGTTCTCAAATGTTAATTGATATTTGATAGAACATTTGAACCTACGAGCAATTCTCATGGAAGCAAGACAGTCTAGGGTATTACTATACAAGCATTTTTAAAGAAGATATTTGAGACCTATTAATTTGCTTGTCAGATGTATATTGGGATTGTAGGCTAAAGACTATATCCATTCTCATATACAAGTAAAGCCTGACAAGTAGATGACCTAGTCCACAATTATAAGATCTCTACTCTAGCTATAATGTTCAAGACAGTAGTAGCTTAGGTATCTAGATAAACGCTGCCTGAAAATTTTCTTTCTCGTGTCTTTCATATAGTCGTACAGGTGATATCTTGCCTATATCAAACTATTTGCCCCGTGCAGTATCAGCATCGGCAACAGCAACAGTGCAAGTGACAAGCTAGACTTGAGCGATACTAGAAACCGTTCTCTAGTCATCCACAGAAATTGAATCATACCGGAGTAATAATGTAGTAAGTATTTAAGGCCTGAGGTGCCAAATTATCTGCTAGTTATTGTTGAGACCATTAATCCTGACGATATAAGAAGCGAATGTGAAAAATGCCACAGCTCACACGTCGCAATCCACTGGCTGACAGACCCTGCACCGCATAGAGATGGCTATCATTACTCTGCAGCCCAAGGAGTCGCCTCTCAACAGCAAATCAAATCATATCAGAGAAATGTCTCTTATATGCAAGAGCGGGTGAACCTGAAGTCTGGCTGAAACCTCAAAGAGCAGGTATTAAGCGAGAAGCTGTTGTCGTGAGCTAGGGGGGATTGATTTGAGGTAGGATAATAGCCTTATGCTCCGTAGCATGTCATTATTGGCATCGCTAATAGTGCTAAGAAGAGATTTATGGATTTGGGCTGCTTGTTTAAAGCAATCTGATACTAGAGATTTCTACTCTCAACTTCGGGTGGAATGAGGTGGCTAGTCACTTATAAGTTGTAACTTAAGTCGCTGTTTAATTCGACACGCAAGCATTCAAGGGAAGGAGTATGTCAACATTGAATTGTGTGTGCATGTGTAAGTATTACGTTAATCATTACACAGTCTTGTGTATCAAGTCCAAACGCACCTACACAAACAATACAGCCTCCCCAATCTCTTATACAGAGAGTTGTAAGCTGACCCAGGAACGCCCTTTAGAAACCCAAACCGATAATACACCATTGCTCCTGAAACATTACTCATAATCAGTCATAAACATAGGACTTCAGTCTCCTCGACCCTTGTAGTTGCCCATCTTCTCGATTGAGCTCATAATACCACTTCTATAGCCCATTCCGCTCCCAGGCCTAGCTGCTATACCACTGCCGCTTTTGCTGCGATCCTGACTGCTCCCTGGTGCGCCAAAGGCCCCGCGGCCGATGCGACTCTCTGTTGCGGGATTCATGTTTGATTTACCAGCTGGTGCTCGAAGTCCTGATGAGCGAGTCATACTTCTCTGAAGTCCTTCAGGATTCGAAGATTGACTCAGAGGTCGAGCAATCTTGCTTGGACTTTGCACCATGGGAGTGGTGTCCACATTAGAGAGCATTTCGTCGTATGCAGCAATAAGTGGAATCATTTCATCCACAGCAGTGACCAGCTTCCCTTTCTCGATACGCTCTTCATCCAAGAGTCGTCGAAGTTCAGAATTGTCATATTTCACACTTTTAAGCATCTCCGAAAGACCCTCCATCTCCGCCTCATACTCTTTCATCTTGGCGTCTCGAGCAGCCTGCTTCTCTACCTCCTTTGAGTTATCCTTGGGCTCCACCTTGGTCATTGTCGTGTCTCGTCCCAGACGTAATTCTTCATTTTCCTTGGTGAGTTCCTCAACCTGGTTCTCCAGTTCTCTAACCTTCTTATCCCATCGCTTCTCGTAGCTCTTTTTCAAAGCAGATACTTTGGTTTCGTGCTTGTCTTTGTAGAGAACATGGAGTTCTCTAGAAACCTTTTCAACAGCCATCTCTACTGCTCTCGCGTCTCCAGCTCCATTACTAGTTGCACCACAAGCACATTCGCCTGATTTACTGTCACGGCTTGGGGATGTAGGTTGTGGTTTGCCTGCTTTCATGGCCGCCATTTTACTCTCAGCCTCCTGTGCCATCATCTCGGCGGCTTGTCGCCTTCCTTCACTTTCATCCAAACGTCCTTCAAGCTCATCCCTCTCCTTCTCACCGTGCATAATTTCCTCTTTAACATTCCTCAAAACGGCTTCCATCTCACGGCTCCGCTTTTCCCATTCCTCCTTCTCGATGGCTAATTGCGCTTTGAGATCCCGCTCTTCTCGAATCTGCTCAAGACTTTCACCAACCCTCTTTTCAGCATCGCCAACAGCAGTCTTCAAAAATTGTAACTCTGCCTCTTTACCGCTTAGTGAGGCTTTCAGACTGCTAATCTGAGACAGAAAATTGGACTTGAGGCTTTCAAGCTCCCGAGGCGTGATTGAGGGTAAGCTTCGTGGTGTTGGTGCTGGTGGAATATCGAAGTCAAGTAAGTTGGACATATGCCGATTCGAAGAAGGTGTAGTTGCCCAAGATATGTCTGGCATGGTCGAACTCTTGTATGGAGAAGGCCTATTTTGTCTCATTGGCGTCTGCTGGCTGTACCCAGAAAATCCATTAAACTGCTCTGTGAAGTCCATCAGGTTCTCGGTGTGTCCTTCGTCCCTACTCTGTGTGTATCTATGCGATCTTGAATTTGGTGACGGAGAACGAACTGGCCGACGAAGAGTTGCGGGAGTGCTCCCTTGGAATCGTCTTGGTGTTGGGGGCATCGAAGCATGTCTCGAGGGAGTTTGTCCAAGTTTTGCAAACACAGTCATCTCTGGCAAGGCTGAGAATTCGCTGAATGAGCTGACCATTGTATCATCCATATTTTGCTCATCGTTTACAGCAGTTTGGCCAGCCAAGCTTCCCACGTTATCGTCTAGCTCAAGCCCTTCGTGCAACTCGCTATCACCATCCTCAAGAATTTCAATTGCCTTTGTGAGACCCTCGTTATCGCGCAAGACATCATCAATGCTAACAGTTCGTTCAGTGATTTGAGTTACCACGGGAGACGATGGCTTCACAGGGAACCTCTTGATCGGCGATGATATTTTGCGTGGACTCTGGATGGGATCAGAAGTTTCTGAGCTAGAAGTAATCCTGGATGGCGGAGAGGCGCGACTCTTGAGTATTTTCAGTGGTGAATTGGTTTCGCGATCGCTGGTGCTCTTCACAGAAAGTCTAGGGAACTTGCTGGGAGAAATGTTTTCTAGATCATCATTTGGCTCTGAGATATCTGCAACAAAAGGGGAGCTCGGGGTGCCTTCGCTGTCGGAATCTGTAGATGTCTGCATGGTCACTTCGTATAATTCGTGTAAAGGGGTCTTCCGGACACCAGATATGGCAACGGCGTCAAGATTGAGAGCGGAGTGTCTGACTTCTGATAACGGTGATGCCATGCCAATTATGTGCTTATTTTGGTAGCCAGAGCGCAATGATCACCAAGAGCGACGAGAGTGAAAAGGTGTTGGATTTCTTTGAGAAAGGTTTCCAGTGTTGATCAAAAATCCAGGGGTAAACACAACTAGGAACAAAAAATTGCCGAACGCGCTAAAATGGTCTCCTACGCAACGAACACAGGCACGAATGTCAACATCTTGGATCCTTCAAAAGAGGATTTGGCATTTATCCAGGTACATAAGGTAGCTACTTTTTGGAAATAATAAACTTGATGTGATCTTCTCACACCTCATGAAATCATTTACTCAAATCTCTGCCTATGCTCTTAAACTTATCCTTACATACCTCTTCATTGCCAGAAGTGCCCGAGCTTGAGTGAACTAAGAATTCCTTTGTTGAATACAACACAAGGTATATATCTCGTCAGTCAAGATGTCTCAAGCGGTGAGCTAGTATTCTATATGCTGTTTACCGAAAATGCATAGAAGCCCACCATACCAACTCCTACGACAACCGGCCAATCATGAACGCCTGCCCAAAATGCTACATGGATATCATTATCATACAAAGCCGTGGTCATTAAGCGTAAAGATCAAAAATTTCGAGGCCAGGACCTTCAAACTTTGCTTGAGTCACTGCTTCTCATCTTCTTGAACATCCCATAAACACTTTGTTGTCCTTTTGCTGTAACCATAAGATTGGAGAAGTTTGCTTCTGGTAGTCTCGTTCCAGCTTTAAGACTTTCCAGAATCCTATGTACAGGTAGTCAGTATGAAAATACAATAAATAAGTAAATAGAGTAGTACTTACCACTCAACACCAACATATTTTATGCCCTTTCCCCCAACCCTGCGGATTTCTTTATCCATCTTTCCACTGGCTAAGCCTCCTCCTGCTCCAGTATGAGCGCCACCAGAAGGCATTCCCAGTATACAATGAGTGACCTGTTTTCTCCCAAGATGGATCGAGATTCTGCCACCATTTTCTGCAATAATATGCTTGAGTTTATGGTCCGAAACTATTGGATGTGTACTGCCATTAATATAGATCACAAGACCATCGAGAATACCTCTGTGTTGCTTCTGGTTTTGTTGTTCTTTCAAATCATCCTCTTTCTTTCTTTCAGACATAAGCTTTTCTTCCGCGCTCATAGGTACTGCTTTCAAATTAGGTTTCACTTTAAGATTTTGGCTGTAGGGAAAGCATTACGTTTCTTCTTTCCAATCAACATGTCTCCTACGCTGAGTTTTGCCCGCTCTCTGATACTAGGAGTGATGAGAGCTTTCGCCTTCTCATCCCAATCTTTAGAGCCAGCACCCACTTGGTCTGAAATACGCTTTCCTCCCGTGAGGCCACCTTTAAACTGATGAGATAATTTCATCGATCGTGACTGTCTCCATCCTGTTGACCCGCCTAGTCGATTCTCTGCACGTTGATGACCTGTTGATGACGAATTCCAAGCATCAAAATGGGCGCCGAACCGAGGCTCTGCGGCTGCAGGTACATGAAGATTCGGTACAGGCATAATGGATATCGATGATGACAAGTCAAGCTCTATTATTTCTCGCTTCTTGCAAAAAGCATGTCGCGTTTACAATAGACCATAGGGCAGGCAGCAGTCACGAAATGCAGGTTGGCGAGGAAACAACTCAGGAAGAGGTCAGGTCAACACGTGATTACGAGAAGGATTGGAAGTTTAAGATACCTAGACTGCCTTAAATATTTGATTAGGTAAGATGGTCGTACCTTTATTAGAAACCTTAGCATTTTCTATATTACCTGCCTTGAATGCAGGGACGGGGACGGGGACGAGTCCAGACTTTTGACCTACTGTGATTTTGGCAGTCCCTTATTTCTTCACTTTGGGTTGCACAGAATCACTTTACATGAACTCAATCATTACCCTACTTGCCGGTTTCAATGCACCCAAACGTCGAAGTTCCTGATGCCTTGCATTGCATTGCTTTTGCTTGGAGGCTGATGTGCTTGTGGCTTCGCGACCAGTTCCCAGTTTCACTCCCAACCCAACAATCATTAGCTTCTCACAACATTACCATGCCCGTTCCCTCCCAGCAGCTCACGACAGGGAAAAGGCTCCGGACCATGAGCCAAGAGCCATGAGCTAGAGACATAGTACGGAGGACATAATAGGCTACGAAATCTCTGTCAATCCTGACCATTGAGCTTGCAAGGAAAATACAATGCTACTGTACAAAGAAGAATCCTACAATCTGCGAGAAGCCGCATTGTGTGCAGGCAGGGAGGCATCGGCTTTCTGCGCCATGTTTTTCGGATCGAGGTCAACGCAGGTATGTCGTGCGTGAAGTGGTGCTATGAATGGGAGCAACCAGGTTGGGCAACGCTGCTTCATCTTGTCCTGCCACACACGAAAATTCATCGAGGCTGGGACCGAGATCCAGGACCAGAAAGCAGTTAACAACAGAAATGGTGGGCTGGTGGCGACATTTCAACAAATCAACTCCTCCTCTTATCTTCTTCTCTACGTCCGTAACTAGTATTGCTATGTTGCACACGTTCATCGAACATCGTGCTACTATCCATGCAAGAGCAATATAAACTCGGCCTTAAATGGTATCAACTAGGGCACGAGAGTTGTACCGTGTTGTTGAATGACATATATACCCAGAGTTCATGTGATGATCGCGAAAACATCTATTGGTGATAGATGCCTCCGAGGACGGGAATATCCGTACGGACTGGACTACCTTGATAGGATTTTCACACCATGCTCTTCGAGGTCTGATTTGAGGTTGAAATATCATTCTCGATCAGCACGAGTCCAAGAGCAAGGCCTCGCACAAAGACAAGTCAGGCAAGAAAGCGTAGCAGCTGTGCCCTTGCTCATTCAACTGATTGGAACCATAGATGAGGAGGAATAATGGGGAATACGATATCAACCTCGATGGACGGGACAAGGCTTGTGAACTGAAAACATCGTCTACCACCAGAAGATTTGACAAGCTCTTGAGCTTTTGCAGGATCAGCCGAGACACGGATACACAAACTGGAATGCTTGCAACGTTGAAGTGGGCATTTAAGAAAGCCCTCGGTTTTGCAATAACAGCTACATTTTAGGCGATGCCTTGGTACTGCCAATACTTCGCGGCAACTGTCTGGTACCCTCATTCTTTGAACATATATCTTTTATGCCTCAAGCAAGATACGAAGGTACTCGAGCCTCGAGAAGGAATTGGGTCCACTCAAATTCACAAGTGAAATGGTGGTGTGTGCCGTTGGTGGACTGGTGTCAATGAAAAAGGCGGTGAAGGAGACGCTAAATGTTATATACCATGCCATGGTGGCATCAAATAATTGATCCTCCTGAATAGTAGTTCGAGGATGTTCAATGCCTTATGGCTACTCATCTGGCTTATCATGACTCTGCGGCATGTAACTGCTGGATTTTTTTTAATTTGATGAAAGCAATAAGAATTGGCATGGCCGACACTACGAAGTTCTATACCGATATTCTTAAGATTTCGCGATCATGATAAGCGTCAACGATGTCCTGTCGTGGGCTCGCGATTGTTAAAAAGTACCCCAGAATGAATCCAAGTCTCGGCCAAGCTGCCTCAATCCTAGTCACATGTCGACGGACCGTTATCCGCGCTTGCATCTCACGATGTCGAGTGTTCCGCCCTGCGAAATGCATGATAAACGAGGACTTTTCTAGCGCTTTAGAGATTCATCCCTGGTACTATTGGCCATTACTCGTACACTTCTGAAAGACAGCTTCACCGGATCGCAAAGATCATATTCCGCCGTTCATATGGTTCGCTCGGCAGGATAAAATAATGCGAGCTGTGGAGGTGTTGAGTTGTGCTACATGGCCCGCCAGCGTTCTGCCCCTCTTCAGAACTGGTGTGAGAGGCGCACTGTTGTTGTGTATAAAAGCTTGGCTGGACTTGAGAGATTCTTGAATGACCCTTGATCCTAGATAGTAAAAAACGAGGTTCAACGGGAATGACGAGGATGTGGAAGATTGGAGTGTGTCGCGAGAAGATGGTGCGTTGACGTGGTTGACGCTGATTGGGTTGGTCTTTGTAACTCCCAATGAGATCGACATTTCGAGTGAGGGGGCCAGATAAGATGATAGGATGAAAGCCAAAATTAACATGGCCTGGGCCATGCTGACATACTGGAAGCCGAAAGCTTCTACTACGCGGAAGTACGGTATGGTAATTCGATTCTACTCTCATACTCTGCAGTTTGCACTCCAATGCCATAGACTTTCTTGAGATGATCATCTTGAAGTTGGCTTCATGATCCAGAGCAGCAACCCCCTGCAGCGTGGCGGAAACTCGGATTATTTTTCGATGGTCACTCAGCCTTCCATTTTCAAGCTGACTTGTACCTCCGAACGAAGTACACATCAACAGCTCAATCCTGGCACTGGTCCCGACTTAACCCATGAAACAGGCTAATAAACCCTGTACCAGCCACTTCTTTCTTGAGTCTCTTTTCGATCATGATTGGACATGTCTCAGCTGTGGGTAGCCGCTCTGCATATGCACATGCAAGTGCTCTGGCGCACGGCAGGGGACAACTGTCTCTGAAGGAGCTGCAGGGACCGTTTACCGGGAGTGGAATGAGGGATGGCGAGGAAAAAATAGAGGAGCCAAGGAGAGAGAAGACAGGGGTAGATCAGAGCGGTGAGGTTGCCATTTTCATACGTGGGTCACGTATTGCCAATGGATTCTATGGCCAGAGTAAGACATCATAAATCATGGCGAGCTATCTTGACCTGTTCAAGAACACGATTTCTGATACCAACAATATTCGACTCGATGCTACCATTTGGTCCGAAGCCAGGAATCGAGAATTTCCGAGTCTCATGTTTACTCCAGTCGATGTTAGAGTCGTGGTGTCTCGGGGAGCCGCATCACTGTGAGCATGAGCATGAGCATGAGCATGCTACTTAGGATCTCCATTGCTTCCGCTGGGAGATCACGAGCTTGCAAGGAGGGCAGCTAATCAGCTAATCAGCTAATCAGCTTGAGTGCAATCTAGAGCTGCCGTATCGGAATGTGCTGCCACTGTCGATGCATATGTTACTACTTCCAGGGTTGGCGCATATCATACTATGTTTGCTCCCTATTTTGAACTGCAAGAAAGTACCCATTGCAAGAAGATGACGCGAGTTATTTCCAAGGCTGGATAAAGATAGAGCTAGGTCAGATGAGACACAAGGCTGGGTTTGTGGGAAGCCAATAAGTCAGCACAAACCGCATTATAATGTTGATTCTGCTCGTCAAAGATACCAAATTCGGTTCCAACTCTCTCACCTCTGCCTGCCCCTTGCGTTATATGATGCAGAGACGAATGTGTAACATATCAAGATCGCGTCTTCTTTGTTGACCACCAGCAACAATTTAAGCCTCAGATAGTTTAGAGGCCCCATAAGCTATCTTGGTCCTTGACCTATGTTTGAATCAGTACGGAGGTACAAATTATTACCTGAACTCGGGCGGCGTTTTGTTGTCAGTAAAATAATGGCTGTTTTGCCGAGCCAGTCTTTTTCGTCCACGATGCTTACCAAAGTGTGGTTGTCACAAGCCCCATGGGCAGAGCTCATTTGTGCGGGCATGAGACAATCGAATTCGAAGCAATCATGTCCACGTCTCTACTGTTGTCGCATGGGCTTGGTTTGGGGAAATCAAATCCTTTTCCGCTTAATGATGTTGCCGGCTAGAGCAGACAAACTGGAGATATTGGCTTATGCCCAGGCCAACAGGAACTCCATGCGAGAAATGCCGGACCTTACTTGCACGGCGTGGCTCTCAGATCCCTGGCTATCATTCTCTATCGCCGTCATACCCGCATAGAAAGCTCCAAGCAGCAAATAACCACAAATTCAACCAAAGAAAACCTCGTAATGTATGATTGCAGACGATTTCGAATTGAACAACGGAATATAGAACAACTTCTTGCCATTGTCAGGCTCAATGCATAGCCGCCAGACTTCTATCCGCCTTCTCTACTTGAGACACTTCCACTCTGGCTTTAGAGGCAGCCATCATCAGCGCATGCTCGCATTGTCAAAAACGTTCGAACAGCAATGATGAGCACCCACACCTTTACATGCAGCCCCCCAAAATCAGTAAGAATGCTAGAGCTAAAGCATAGGCCTTTGGCCCAGTCCAGATGCGTCAGGGGCTCATGGAGATCGTAGGGGCATTCTAGATCTTCTGCTTCATCCTCGTGATCCTTGTTGGCAACAGTGAAATATTTCGCAAGATGAACCCCTCAAATTGATACGTTTGCGACTATCTATGGTGCTCAACAGTCTGTCTGATTTTCGACCATGGCTTCGGCGCAAGAGGAATTTCCGAATGTTGAGCTTTCATCCTATGGATCCAGTGGCCGGAAGCGATTGATGAGTAGCACTAACCGGCTGGCAAAGGGTAGAGTTGCTTTAATCTTAAGAGGATCTGGCAGCGTATCATTTTCATCCAATCTACCTGGTAGCTCGTGACAGAAGGATCATTGAGGGCATTTCTTGAGCATTGATCTCTTGACAAGATATGAAGGTACCTTGCCACTTTGCCAGTAACATGGTTCTCTGGTTTGTTGCGAGGAGGATTGTGGAAATATGGAATTTGATTATCAAAATCTGTCTCGCTGTTAATTCGTCTAAAGTCTCGTTGAGCAGCTTGCCCAGCTTATGGTTTCTTGTTCTTGTTGGAGAATGACCGACATGCATGTCCGGGAGCAAAGTTAATCGTGAGATCTGAGCGTGTGTGAGCGTCCACCTGGAAGCTGCACTCCGGATTCTTGCCAACGAAAGCTTCGTCAAGCCTGCATAGGCCGCACAGGAGAGCTCACCACTAACTGCACTGTGCGTTAGAGGAAGTCAATCGGGGAATTCAAAACCTTATAGAAGCACATCTTGTCCAGCTCGTGCTCTGTGCGCTAATCTTAGGCTTAATCGTTGTGTAGTGCCTGGGTGCGGGATGTTCTGCAAAGCTCTGATCACATTTGCACACATACCAAAATCAAAATAGTGCCATGAGGGATCTGAAGAGAATACACCTCCGAATACATGAGGCCATGAGAAGGTGGAGGAAGGGGACTTCTGTACATCACAGTGCAGAAAGCAGCAAACTGCTGCAGCGCAGTACCGGCAAAGGCGTCCACAGGATGAGTGCTGCATCTGCTGCAATATCAACGAGATCGCATTGCATTTGAAGGGGGGCTTGCCGCACGTCAGCCAGCTATCCGCGAGCCAGTCAGTCCACACACACATACCACGAGCAGAACATGCAACGGAGAAATACTTCAACGACTGCGGCCCGTTCACATGGACTGCAAGGTGCCGAATCGACAGCTTTTTCCATTACAGGTATGCTATGTCTATGGTACCAACCGGACGACGAATCGTTGCCAAGAAAGAAGGAAAGTTCTATATACTTCCTCGAAATAATTCATCTTCGACTCCTTCAACGGTATGACTTTTTGTTATAATCTCACCCTTTCGACGTATTTTTATATATTTTCTGGATGAACATCTATCTTTCTCCCAATTAGGACTAGATGAATGATAGTCACATGGTGCTTTTTGGAGTGCTCTCATCGCCACTAACTTTTACCTCACGACAAGGGTAGCCAATAAGAAAGAGATCGACTCTGCAAGAAATCTCTGTCCTCCAAATTGGCGCCGGGCAAGCTCCAAATTTATCTATTCGGCTGGTTGAGGTGGGCTTTTTCAGCGCGCTTAATTATATTCATGAGGTCTTCAACTGCAAAGTCTCAAAGTTCTACCCATTGAGATGAAAGACCACAAAGCGTCGGTTTCTTCAATCATGCTGACGATGAAGAAGAAAATTGACAATCTCAATTGAGCATGTTCGGAATGCGTGCAAGACCTCGGTACTGAACAAAGCTCAAGTCGACCTTCATATCTTCACCGGAAAGGGCTTTGCCTAAACAGTGACCATCCTATTCCGTACCAGGTCATGATCCATAATTGTCCACTTGTGGAGCAGATAAGATGCCATTTCCGTGGCCTCATTCATCATCATGAAGTGTGTTTACAGGCCAGGGATCAAATATCTTCTGATCCCAGAACCGATCTGATCGGTCTCCAGTACAGCCGGTTGGTTCATGCTCCCTTCTCATTTCAATAATCAGCGCTCCAGATCAATTCTGTGAAGTAAGAAAGAAGGCTGAATCAGTCTGTTTGAAGGAGTGTTGGAAACGAGTGTCATATTCACGATGGAGGTACCCGCGGTACCGCAGTGCAGGTGGTACAGAGGAGCTATTATTATTTCCCCCACCATTCTCATGGTTATCTGTTTCGTTTTCTGTTTCTGCCTTCTGCTTGCTTGGCCCAGTCCGAATCTGGTGTTCCAGCACTGTACGTACGGAGATATCTGGCAGAATACTAGCGCTCGTCTAAGTCGCTGAGAGCTTGGTCCAGGTTGAACTTGCAAGGAGCTGATGCACATATGGCGTGGAGTTATCGCCTCGCTTTGCGTGCTTCAAGTGTACCTCTTAACTAGGATTGACAGAGAATAAGAGCGGTTTTCTTCTGTTTCTTGTGCGGCCAGTACAAGTACTCGTACCAGAGCTTCACCCAAGAACCACACGATGGCAAGTTCTATCGAAGCTATCATTATGGGGTGCGGTATTAGAACAACAGACAGGCCGTGATCCAGAATGTCATGATCCACTAGCGATGGGAAGTCAAGCACGCTAGGGAAAACAAAAAGCCTCCCCAGTCAGCAGCAACCCTGTTGGAATTGCTTGACTGCTGGGCATGCACCCTTCAGCCCAGCCACAAGTGTGTGCGAAAAGGGCCGCTAAGCCTGATGTACTTTGAGCCGAAGCTAGGACCAAGGCAAGGTCAAAGAGGATAATCATCAGCTTCCAGGACGGAGAAACAGAAAAGAACTTTCGTATTTTACTCTGCCCCTACCTGCCCCTCCCACTGGTTAATTCATCTTGTTTACCTTACCCTCTTGCTCTTCCGCGATTTTGTTCTCAGGATTCTAAGAAGCGGGAATAAACGTGCCCACCTCTAGACGGCAATCCACACGTCTTTCTCTGCATACGTGCATCTATATACATGAGGCGCGATACAAGCAGTTTACCTCAAGCAAACAACAAACAAACAAACAAACAAAGCGAAGCACAGTAGCTAAGATGATCGCTAGACTGCTTCTCTTTTATTTCTTCCTTCAAAACGTCCATACAGAGTACACATAAGTTTCCTCACTTTTGGTTTTTCGAGATATCCGGCATGTTCTTACTTTGGTTAGCCGAGAAATGGGAGGCATATTTTTCTGATTATTTTTTGGGAGGGCGATGAGAGAATTGTTCCTAATTTGCCCCGGCATCCAGCCCACCTCTTTTTTTTCTTTGACTAATTCAAAGGATTAGGTCAAAGACTTGGGCTAAGACAGCTTTTACCTAAGACAATCGGAATCACCTACGGCATATGGGAGCAAACTCGGCCCATGTTTTCCTACGAAAAGATGAAAAGATGGTGCAACTTGACTTTGTACTTACGCTTGTGCGACACTAGCTCATTCCCATGATCTTCCTCAATGCCCTCCCTCAATGCCCTCCTTACTCCTCGGATCATCTTGTCTTTCATACGAAGTATTCCATACCCCTACTCCGAAACAGCTCTCCCTGTCACCCTGTCACCCCGTTCAGAGTTTATCTCATGTTGGTATATTTCTTCCCTGCCCTCTAACCCTCGCCCTTCTTCCCCTTTTGTCCTTTCTTCCCGTCTAGAGTCACTCCTGTTCTTCCTTCCTCCTCCCTTGGAGCTCGTTCTCCACCCCGCTTATCCATTCCCTATTATCATTGGTCTTTTGTTATCCTGAAGTTTTTACCTCACCTCACTTCCAGGTTCCCTGGCTTGCTCGCTCACATCCCAACCCCATCCCCATCACTCTCTCTTTCTCCCCCCCCCCTCCCACCCACCCACACCACCCTATCCACTTACCCACCTAACTGCCCACTAACCACTAACCACTAACTACCCCCAACCACCCTTCCCACCTCTCCTCCTCCTCCTCCTCCTCCCGCGCGCCGACCTCTTGTCTTTGTCCTGCTTGTTCTGCTTGTCCTCTGTACCTTCCAGATCCACATCCAACCCTTCTTCTCTTCCTCTCCCGACCTCTCGCATTTTCTTTGGCAGGAAGGTGCAGTAGAGCAACTGGTTGCAAAGAAAGGTATGTGCTTCTAGTTCGAAAAAGGTTTCATGCTGCTTGCTCGATTCCTCTTATTTTCCCCCATTGAAATCACCCTTCAACTTGTCTCTTGCAGCGCTGACTTATTGTACCTGCATTAGAGGTGGCAGACTTCTCTGATTCTCTATCCTCTCCTCCAAACAACCTTCTTCTCCCATCCCAATACCAACCAACATCTGCGACCATATCCTCACCTCCTCCTAACACATACCACGCCGCTCTGGATCTTGTCAACGTTATTGTCGACTGCCATTCACGAGCCTAACGAATCTGAACGAACTTTCCGCAGCCTCGAATCCAAGCTCGGATCAGAACTTTTCGAAGCGATTATCCAAGCACAAGCACAAGCACAAGCATACCTGCAGCTTCGCGTAACCGTCAACCCATCCTGTCGTGGAGCTTCAATCGCATCCCAATTGCATTGACAGACTTCCTCTCTCAAGTCTCTTCTTAACGACTTCTACGAGCCAAACGTCTTGTTCTTCGAATTTGATACTGTTTAACGAAAATCATTCTGCGGCTGATGCATCATTGTTGTCCTTCACGATAAATAAAACGATTCATTACTTGCGCTCGTTGTAAAAAGCACAGTTGCAAAGCCTTTGATTATCTACAATCTACGATTGCTCAGAATTTTTATGCCAGAATATCTTTTGACAAACGCAAGACCTTCCCACACGAATTTCCAACGGAATTACCAGTTTTCCGAACCTCAAAATCCAAGCTCTCTCTCGTGGTAGCAGGTCAGCACTTGCTACGTTTCTACAACCCATACACGGCTCTTCATTGAGTCTGTCAACTCCGTGTCCTCCTAGGGCGTGATCACTTAAACCGAAAAGCTGGATCTCCCGTCGATCTCACAAGTGCAAACCCGGGGACCCTCAGAAGTACCATTTTACAATCATCACGCTGCTCAACGTACATTGTATGTGAATGAGAGGTTGCCATCTTTGCCTTTGCCGCAGCCGCAACAGGCATACTCCTCCGGTACATCGTCTCCCCGGGTTGGCTCTTTGAGTTCATTAGGATCCGGTTCGATTTTGAACGGCGGTTCTCACTCTTCATACACAACTGCAAGCTCCTCAAACGGACCAAAAACGCCTTCTCCCACTCTGCCAACGATTAGCGGACTTCCTCTTTCCCTGTCACAAACACCGTACAGCAATACATCTCCATCAAATTCAGCATACACATACGCTCAAGAGCCATACTCAAACATGAATCACGCTCCACAAGAGATGTACTATCCATCTCATATGTCAGCAGGGCAGCCTCCTGCACCACAGACAGTAACATCGGGTGGCATGGGTCACTACGCTCAACATCAGCAGCCTCCACTTCTTCAACCTGGCCCGCCTCAATATTCACCTGCGCCAGCATCTTACAATCAGTATGGGTACTCCAATGGCCTCCAATCTCCCCAAGCCACTGGTCATCCAGGACCAATGGGTCAGCCAACAAATGTTCTTCCACTCCCAGCAATGGCTGCCGGACAACCTGGTATGCCAGGTCAGGGCTATGGAGCACAGCAAGGGTTTGATCAGACTGGCCAAGTTGCCCCTCCCGGCATGAAGCCAAGAGTTACTGCTACTTTGTGGGAAGACGAAGGTAGCTTATGTTTCCAAGTGGAAGCAAAGGGAGTTTGCGTTGCAAGACGAGAAGGTATGTGGAAATTTACGACTGGGATGAGAAAACACTGACGAGATGAAAAGACAATCACATGATTAACGGTACCAAACTGTTGAATGTGGCAGGAATGACTCGTGGACGTCGAGACGGTATCTTGAAGAGTGAGAAAATGAGACATGTTGTCAAGATTGGACCCATGCACTTGAAGGGCGTTTGGTGAGCATTACTATATCGCCCATTTACGGATTCCACGACTAACTTTGAGCAGGATTCCCTTTGAACGTGCTCTCGATTTTGCTAACAAGGAGAAAATTACTGAGCTCTTGTATCCTTTATTTGTTCATAACATTGGAGCTCTGTTGTATCATCCCACAAATCAAACACGAACGAATGCAGTCATGGCAGCTGCTGAACGTAGGAAGCAAGAGCAGACTCAATTACGAAACACACAGCCACCTGGACTTCCCTCGTTGCACCAACATCACCATCATTCGATGAATAGTTCGATTGGAGGGCATCTACCAGGCCCTCAACATTCAATTGCGCCTCATCCAAGCGCAGGACGACCCGGTCTTGACCGAGCCCATACATTCCCAACTCCTCCAACAAGTGCTTCGAGCGTGATGGGAAATATGAGCAATCCAGACGGTAGTTTTCAATGGGGACCTCAAGGCATGAACACCGTCCAAAGTACGAATCCTTTGTCTATCGATACAGGTTTGAGCAATGCGCGGTCGATGCCAACGACTCCAGCAACAACCCCGCCTGGAACTTCCATCCAAAGCATGCAACAGTATCAACAGAGTGCGCAGCCATATGACAACACCCGGCAAATGTACTCTACCGCCCCTCCGCAACAAAATGTCTACTCACAATCCGCACCCGAGCAGCAAGGCATGGGTCGCTATCCTCAATCAAACTCGTACATCAAGAACGAGATGGGTCCTCCAACAGTTCGAGCACCAGGGTCTGAAGCAGACCACCAGGATCCCAAAGACTCTAGCAATGGCATGATACATCACAATCAGAGCCAAGGACACGTTGACCACGGTCATGCCGAAGATGAGGGCGAGCACGACCATGATCCTTCATACACTCATGGCGGCTCTGGAAATTATGACACCAATCGGGGTTCATACAGCTACACAAATGGTCCCTCGGTAGGATCGATACAAGACGGAAACCCTCACTTGTCCCCTGAAATGACCGGCTCGCCTAATCATCCCGCCTCTGGACGGGCAACTCCTCGAACGACGTCCGCTCCTCAGCCATACTATGCGCAACAGCAAGGTGGATATAACACACCTCCCCGAATTTTGCCACCGTCAAGTAATCTCTATAATGTAATTAGTAGCGAGCGTGGGACTGCAAATGGTAATGCCGGTGGAGATGTCTATGCTGCGCAACCAGATATGGGAAACTCGTTACCGAATGGCTACGCATCACAACAGCCACTCATGAATGGCGCTCCTCCAAACAATAAGCGTGGGAGAGATGATGATGATGATGGAGGACGTCCTGATAGCAGAGGACCTGGAGGGGAGATCGATGGACTGAAGCGGAGGAAGACCATTCGGGAAGGGTCAGTCTCTGGACCTACGAACTACGACCGTCCACAACGAACGCCCTCTGTCATCACACAGAGACGACGATGATCCATGTCCTTGTCTCCATCATTCGCCGGATTTTTATGCACATTCTTAATCGACCTAGATCCGATTTTCCTGGACTCTAGGACACTTGCCACCTCCCGCCGACGAACATACACAAAAATCTCCAGACTACCACCACCACACTCTTTGAAACTGATAAAATTTTCTTTCACTATTGACGATTGTTCTTGTACCGGCCGAATGACCTACTCGGCATATTGTTTCTACATTCACCAAATGACGACGAGTTTATGACTTTGATTTTTCTTTTTTATTAACAAAACCGAACCCCCCATCATGATGGCGCCTCCCACTCGGAGTTGCTCCCATCGAATACGGCTGATGATTGAAATTTTTCACACGCTTCTGCATATGCAACAAAGGAAACGGGATTACCTTATGATCTTTATGAGATGAGAAAGAGTTTCCCCGCCAAATATTTTACACATTTTGATGCAAGCAAGCAAGCGGGCGGGGAGCGGACGCGAAATGCAAGATTTGCTGGGCTCGATTTGAATGTTCATGTCAATGTCATGCACATGTGGGCGCAGTAGCCCAACAGCAGGGTATGGAATAGCATGGCATAACATAACATGGGTAACGAGCAATGATGGCAGCTTCGCAACGCAAAACGCACATGCAGCGATAAAAACGGCCTATTTATGACACTCTAGGCGCCCGGCGAGGAAAGTTTAAAGGAACGGGAGTGATTGATTGAAATGAAATGAACGGGATGCAATGGAATGGAATGAATTGCTTCTAGGGCGGGCTGGCTGGCGGGCGTACCGGCTTGATGATGAATGAAGGCTGGGTTTTACCTTGCTGCTGGAATTTAATTATGCTCCTCCTCATTCTGCGATTCTCGATTGTCATTCTGTTTCTTGCTTCATTCTCGCTACATATCTTAATCGATTGCTCGTCGGGAAACGACTTATGTTTTTCTTTTTAAGTTTTTTGTGTCCTTTTGTTGAAATTGGATTGGATGTTGATGGTACTACTTTTCCCTTTTTCGTTTATTTGGATCAGGTTTATTACACATGGATATGATGAATTATGACATTTCTTTTTTCAACATTTCTTTTTACCATTTTTGGAGTGGAAGTTGGGCTGCTGGGACTGTTGTTGGGGCTTTGTTGATGGAAACGTTACTTAGTCTTGATGAGTTGTTAGCACGAGGGGAAAAGGAGGTGAGGGGAAAGAAAACGGAGCGGGTTATGTTGTGTTGTTGCTGTGTGTTGTTGTCGTTGTCGTTGTTGTTGTGTAGTGTTGATGTTGTTGCGGAGAGTTGGATTCATGGATAGATATGGGGTTGGCTGGTTAAGGTATGAGCAATACCACGAATATGTGTAGCTGAGTTCTACCTACCTACCTACCTACCTACCTACCTAGTTATCTATGACAAGGCAAAGCAAAGCAAAGCAAAGGAATACCAAGCAAAGGAATACCAAGCAATACAAAGCAAAATAGAGCAACGTAACGCAAATGAATGCAAAGCTTCATCTTCATCTTCATTTGTCATCCTTGTTCTGTTTTCTACTTCTACTTGGTTTGCACATTCTCTTTTCATCTTGACTCTCGTCTCTCCTCTATTTCTCGTCCTGGTGTAAGGCGTAATGCAATTCCTCCTCAATTTGGTGTGTTCTTCGCGGTTTCCGAGGTGGGTAGGTAAGCATGTCTGTATGTGTTTCTCTACGGCTAATATGAGTAGCTGTGAGCATGAGCATGAATGAGCATGAAGATAGCATCCATTTCTTCCACATCCGCACTCGTGGTGCACTATTTGGAGAGCGCAAGAGCGCAGAGTAAGTGGTCTCACGAAGAGGCCCACAGGTAATTGTGTGAATAGTGGAGTCTATCGTGCCAGCCTGAGATACACTCTGAATGCAGGGAGATAGGAGGAAGGGAAGTTGTGGGATGTGTATCGGCTGGACTGTGGTAAGGTTACATTTGGAGATTCTGCAAATATCAAAGGTCATTTGCGCGGTGGGTTGTGACAAAAAGTGCTTCAATTCTCCCAAATGTCAATTGCTAGGCTACACTTGGAACAACCTTCTCGCGTTGCAAGTATAACAAACCAAGAACAACGCCTCATATTTTGATGCCAATGGAATCTGAATGGACAAATCCTTGGCCGATGTTCTGGGCGTGACCTCTTTGTTATGAGAGAGCAGTGCTGTCTACGTGCCCAGATCATCAATGCTGGTAGGAGTTGTAAGGGTACTGGATTGCAGAGCATCCTCTGATATCCTCAAGCGAGTCAACATCTCTCGGGTCTTGGATCTGCTCATTCCTTGGGGCTGATCCCCGCTTGCGATAGCGCCTCAAGCAGTCTCTGTTGGTGAAGCCACGTTGAGTGTTTGGATCCGATCCAATTCAAGCTATCCGACTCGACGCTGCCTACGTCAAACCACCCCTCCAGAAGAGGAGTCCCCTTCGGTTCTCAGTCCACACGATAGACCAAGAAGCCGATTTTCCCCTTCCCTTCAATCTCCAGCACTCCTTCCATCTGCCTCTGTGACAACACACCCTCCGTCGCACTCTCCAGACACCTCTCCTCCCAACTCATCTCCTTAGTCTCACCACCTAATCCCGCGACTCTCTTCCTCCTTTCTTTCACATCCCTCAGTTCCTTCTCACTTGCCGTCCGCTCAGGTGGCGTGTACACGATACCCAGCACCACGCTCTCGAGTGAGCTATCGTCTGTCATCTCGGCTAGTCTTAATGTCTGGACTGAGGACTTGGATGGTGGGTTTATGAGGTTACTGTGAGAGGTGAGGAGCGTGCGAATGTGTGGCCATGCGTGGGCCGGGATGCTGGCTGGATTTTGGGTCTTCTGGAGGGGTTGGTGAGGTGTGAAGAGGCATTGAGATTGGCTTGTTGCTAAGTTGGATGATGGGGATGTTTCTGAATGCAAAATTGCTGAGGATGTGAAAGGAGAGGGGATGTGGAGGTGTGCTATTTATCTGTTAGCATTACGTCGATAGATCTGTGGTGATTGAGCAAAAGTTGGCGCATGGCGATTTGCTTCCCTCCAAGCGTTTCCAAGCATCACTTGCTGCAATTGTAGATCTTGAAACCAAAAACAATTGGCTAGCAAAGGGAAACAGCAGAAACATACGTATATATTGCCCAATTGATCTAGCAGATGCGGTCGCAACGCCAACACTCAAAATTAGAATATTAGAAAACAACATGTTTGCCTTTCTTTCTACAAATTCTCACCAGGAGAAATAAATTAAGAATATAAAGAAAAGTGCTTCTCAAAAGCACTACCAAAGACAATCAATATCTCAAGAATGTACAGAAGGAGAAAATGGCATTCCAAACCTCAGACAAAGAATGGGACTACCACCGCTTTTGTTCTTTGCGCATCCACATCCACATCGGCACATTCCAAACTCTATTGCTGCTGACATCAAACGAGTTTAGCAGTGATGTTCTGAAGCGACAAGAAAGCATCGTATATGCAAAAAATATGGGGTTGACCCGTATCGTGAGGCTTGGGGTGGGACAAAGCACGTCTCAGATGCAGCCAGGGCCACTTGTACATCAAGATTTCCTGTGCGGAATCGCAGAATCTGCGGCTAAAACGGCTGCTTTTGGAAGAGCTCTTCATCTGTGTGATGGAATTGCGCTCTTAGGAAGCCCTTGGCGGAGGGGCAGTCTTCTCAAATTCGTGATTGAAACGCTTACTCGGCAGTGAGGTATCATCCGGGCTGGTGATGGGAAAAGTGGAGAGCTGAGCAAGGGGGAAACGAAACGAGTAGTGCCGTTTATGAAGATCTGCGACAGTCTGGTGTCTTGACTTTCGAATGCGCTCTGATTTCAGAGCCTTCCTGCAGAATGCTTATTCGTAAGGCGATTGCGTGGTGAAGGTTGTTTTTTATGCCATGCTGAAGATCAAGAGAGCCAAGTTGTTTCTGTCTGTGTGTGTCCTGCCTGCTCTGTGCCTTGCATGAATCAAATTGAATTCATTGTTGTTGTGAGCAAGAAATATCTGTCTAGTTTTTGGAGAGGAAAAAGTAACCTCACATATGCCATTGATTCGTTTACTTCACGAGATTATGAATCACTGAAGACGAAGTAACTCAACCGAGTGTCAATTGACTTGTATACACCATTTAGGTTCATGAATACCAATACATCCCATGGAACTCAGCTCCGCAGGTAGTTCAGATGATTTCCCTGTGCCTTATATCAATCACGCAAACCATCCAAGTAGGTGACTTACAGCCTTTAATATCTTCCTTAACGCCAGTAAACCGTCATGAAATCCTAGTGAGCTTTCAGCCATGCCAACATTTGATCAAATGCTACCTTTTGCGCTGTCTTTATCTTGGCATCTTCGTACTCCCCCATGACTCCAAATCCGTGCGGCACACCCTGATATGTCTTGAACTCAGACTTGACGTTGTTCTCTTGCAAGTATTTCTCGCCATGCTCTCGAATTTCTTCGGCAAATAACTGGTCATTCTCAACACAAATGAACGCAAGAGGTGATTTTGTGCCCTCAAAGTCCTCTCGTGTGACCAGTGTCGCATGTGCTATTGCGCCAGCTTTGATATATGGTCCTTTCTTAACGACACCAGCTTCCTCATCTGTCACTTGTTGGCCCCATGCAACTGTGTCTGGTTTTTCGCCAGCTAGAAGTAATGTCATTCTTCCACCAAAGCAATATCCAACAGCATAAATTCCACCGCCATTAGCAACGGCGTCCGCGAACTCGTCCTTGGCTGCCTCGATGACCTTCATGATGACAGGTAATACCTTTTCAGATGTTTGTCTTGCGAGCCACATATCAATTACAAAACTCTTTACGGTATCGGCTGCGCGCATCTTGAATTGTTCAATAAATGATGTGTCTTTCTCCTCGGTATACGTGGCAGAACCTGGCAGGGGATCATTGTTGAATTGATCTGGCAAGACAACTACGAAGCCTTCCTTTGCGAATTCATCTGCCTGAATCTGATTATTCTCCGAGTGAAGCCCAGTTGCGCCAGTGAGGAGAAGAAGTAGTTTAGATGGCGAATGAGGATAGTCGGCTGGCTTGGAAACATATACATCAACCCCTCCAAGCTGTGCCATTTCACCACTAGGTCCCCTTCCAAAAGCTGAAGAATGTTAGCATATTTGAATACCTGAATTCCTGGAGCAGTTACGAGTCGGTCTATCTGTTACACAATGTTCCTTTTATAGTCAGTTTTATTAATGCTCGCAGACCGGATTGCACTTACTCCAAGTCCCATACTGGCGCCATGTTGAGCAGGCGTATCTCCTGTAACTAAGCTTGGGGGTGCTTGTTGCTCAGCGGCATCGCTCTCTGGAGCTTTTGTTGCGACTTCTAGTTCTGCCATAATCGATAGAGATGAATACTTTGAAAGAATATAAAGAAGTGGTTGTAAGCCAAAGCCTACCTACCTAGACATATCGGTAGAGCTATGGCGGGGTTGTTTTAGATCCCCTGTCAAGTCTAGCTTCCCACTTTACGCGAAAGCCTCGTCGCGTTTCTCCTCGACTTCACAATAACGCGTCTCACCAGCTCACTATCCCAAAACTCGCCACCCATATCGCTTTCCATACCACAGCATCGTAGCAAACATGGCAGAAGAAGCTAGAAAGCAGATCAGTCAGGGTGCTTTGAAGTGTGTATTTGAGTCTGCTCGTTCTCCTTGACAAATCACTTACTGTTGATAGTGCTATTTTCAATGATCCGGGCAGCTTGGAGAGAGATTTCCCAGTTCCAGTCTGCCAATGTGTGCAGATCAAAACCCTTGGAGCTACGGGCGAAGGTGCTCCAGAGAGATACAGACTTGTCCTGAGTGATGTCAATAATTTCGTACAGAGCATGCTTGCCACTCGTATGTGTTTCGTCGTTTTTGTCGTTCATTGCTAATTTCCCTCAGAGGCAAATCATGTCGTTCACGAAGGGAAGTTGAAGAAGGGCTCAATAGTTCGCCTCAAGCAATATCAGGCAAATGCAGTCAAAGGCAAAAGGTTCGTACGGTGCAGATAAGAAGCGACCGGAGGGCTAATGGTACAGAATCTTGATCATCTTAGATTTAGAGGTTATTGAGAGCCTAGGAGAGCAAGAGAAGATTGGCGAGCCAGTTGCCCTCACAGTAAAGGAGGAGGAAGATGTAAAGCCTGCGAACACCACAATCGGGGGAGGAGGATTTTATGGTAATAAACCAGCGGCAGTTGTGAAGACAGAAGAGAAGCCTCTTCCCACAAGGTCAGCAGGACCTTCTAGCTCTTCATCTCACGCAAACATCTATCCGATCGAAGGTCTTTCGCCGTACGCACACAAGTGGACTATCAAGGCACGCGTTACCCATAAATCAGACATCAGAACATGGCACAAGACAAATAGTGAAGGCAAGCTCTTCAGTGTCAACCTGCTAGATGAGAGTGGTGAAATCAAAGCTACAGGATTCAACGACCAGTGTGATGCTTATTACGAGTTGTTGCAGGAAGGCTCGGTCTATTACATCACCAGTCCATGTCGGGTCCAGCTGGCCAAGAAACAATTTTCGAACTTGACCAACGACTACGAGCTCACATTCGAACGAGACACCGTTATTGAGAAAGCAGAAGACCAAGGCGACGCTCCTCAAATCAAGTACAATTTCACCACTATCGGAGCTCTCCAGGAAATCGAGAAGGACACCACAATTGATGTTATTGGTGTTCTGAAAGAGGTTGGAGATGTTGACCAGATCATCTCGAAAACTACACAGAAGCCCTTCGACAAGCGTGAACTTATATTGGTTGATGACAGCGGATACTCAGTCAGGCTGACACTATGGGGCAAAACAGCCACCAGTTTCGAAGGCAACCCCGAATCCATTATCTCAGTCAAGGGCGCCAAAGTAGGAGACTTCGGAGGTCGCAGCTTAAGTTTACTTTCCTCTGGTTCTGTCTCAATTGATCCCGATATTACGGAAGCCCACAAGCTAAAGGGATGGTATGACTCCGAAGGCCGTCGAGAGAACTTCGCTTCACATTCCAACATGGCTGGAGCTGGAGCTGCAGGTGGTCGTCAAGATCCACTCAAGACCATCGCTCAAGTGCGAGAAGAGAATCTTGGAATGTCTGAGAACAGCGACTATTTCTCAACCAAAGGTACAATCATCTTCATCAAGCAGGACAACTTCGCCTACCCTGCCTGTCTCAAGGACGGCTGCAACAAGAAAGTCACAGACATGGGCGACGGCACCTGGCGCTGCGAGAAATGCGACATCAACCACCCCAAGCCCGAGTATCGCTACATCATGTCCCTGAACGTCAACGATCACACCGGCCAGCTTTGGTTGAGCTGCTTCGACGATGTAGGACGCATGGTCATGGGTATGAGCGGCGATGAGCTCACCGAGCTGAAGGAGAACGATACCGCAGCACTTGAGAGAGTCTTTGAGGATGCGAACTGCAAGACGTTCACATTCAAATGCAGGGCTAAGATGGATAGCTACCAGGATCAGCAGAGGTATGTGTTCTTGATCTTTGTGAAACTTAAGAGGCAGGTACTGACATTGCCTACAGAGTACGATACCAGGTCATAGCAGCCACGCCGGTGAACTTCTCACAAGAGGCCAATAAACTTGCCAAACTCATTGCCACCTATAACATCGATTGAGCGGGCTTGAGTTGAGGGTGTCTCTTGTCTGTCTGGTTAAGTCGTTTATGCTAGTTGCATTTACAACGGAGTCTTATTAGGAATCAGTATTAGGTTGTGTTATTCTACGATGTAGATAATGATGATATTCCTCAATCATGATATGAATATGAAAGGAATGAGATGAAGGAGTCACTTTCTATCATGGATTAGCATGAAGAGATGAAAATCTCGCATGGTACATGTTGATCTATCGTGCTTCGTGAATTTTGGTCATTTCTCATCTGTCATGGCTATGCTGCTAAAAAAAAATCATAAACGCTGTATGCGCATGGACTGTCTCTACCAAAACCCATCTCCCATCAACGCCGGCGCGCCACGATGCAGCCATTTCCATGCAATACGCCATATTCCCCCACGAACGACCCAACCGATCCACTATGCTGATCGAACAGTAAGTATCGGGAATCAGATCTCATCGTTCTTCCACAATGTTGAACGCCTTGAAACTCTGGGAGATTGCACTGGTAGTGTGGTGATCACTATTGCTTTTCGATGCTTTCCTTTATCGTTAGAGACCAGTAGTGACAAGAATATGTCACTATGTATTATATCTCTAATTAGGGGCGGATGCCCTCAATAAAGACCCATAATATCCTCGTCCTCAATATCCTGGAAATCATGGGCATGCGCATCGTTAGCCCCTGCTTTTCTTTGCTTCTGCGTGGCCTTGATGTAGTCCTTGTCGTGTGTGAGCAGTCGATCCGTATTCTTGATCTCGCTTGTTAGCGCCTTGATTCGGTTCGTCGCAGCTGCTAGTTCCACTTTAACCTCCAACTCAGATGCTATCTTTCCCCCAGGCAAGAATGAGAGGATAAGCGGTCCACTCGGTGATTGCTCTAGGGTAGCATGCAACTCTCCTCGTCGGATCATATCACGGATGAGTGCCTCCCCAGCTGCCACAGATGTCAATTTGGACCCAGTTTCAGCACTGGTAGTCTCCTTTATGACTTCCTGTATTGATACCTTCGTGTAGACGTTGGCGAGATTCCGAATTTGATTCCTCTGGTAGGCCGAAAGGACTTCCAGTACCAAACCAGTGTTACATTCTGGGCCCCAGAAGTGTGGATTGCCCGCTTCAGCCTCGGCCTTGAGCCTCGAAGCTGTTCCGTTCTCAAATATCTGGGCAAGAGTTTCGTGTGGCTTTCCTAAGGTGTGGTACACCTTGGCGGGAGCGCTGCTGGTAGACCTTGGTAAAGGCAGTAGTTTTCCTGCAACCAAGATGCCTACCAATACCCATTTCTTGTATGACTCAGTCATGATCTTGCTGACACCATCTTTGGCAGGGAAAGTCACTGCGTTTTCCAGGCACTGTAAAGCAGCTTCCCATTGCTTCGCTCCAATAAAGACTAAGCCGCTGTAGTAAAAATACTCGAGTAGATCCTGATATTTGAGCTTGGGGGAGAATTTGGTTTCTAGTGCCATATATGCAGATGGGCTTAAACTCATGTCGCAGAGAAATTTAGCTTTCGGTTGATCCTTTGTTCCTGGAAAGTACAGAACATCTTTTTCGATCAAAGGTATAACATATTGGAAAGCTCGATACTCTAGTGCCAGCTTGACCAGAGACAAATGCGTTTGTGTGAACATGCTACCAGCTGGGTTGACTCTGAGCAGAGCCTGCGCGATACCAGGCACTGCTGACCATGGCTGACAGATAATTAGTTATGATTTTGCACGAGATAGCTGCTTTACATACTTCATTCTTCGCGACGGCCAATGCATGAAAGCCCTCAAGTATAGAAGTAAATTCACCCCCAAGATACCTGATCTGCCTTGCATCAAATGTCAACAAGAATATTTCTGTTTTGTCAAATAGATTCTTGATAACCTCCGACTTTTTGTTCTTCTTTACCCCTGCCATGTTTGCAAGCAATAGAAAGGCGTATGGAACGGTGTTTAAAGCCGGATTAATGACCTGCAGATTCAATCAGCCACGTTCTCCTCCTGGGAAGTTTTGAGTATATACCTCTAAAGCATGCTCGCCCCCAGAGGTCGGCTGCAATAGCTTCGAATCTGACATCTTCTTGATGACATCGATTTGATCTCTGATGCCTGCATCGTACTTTTCATCGGAGAGGGGGTAGGCTGGCGGAGGATGCGGTGGGAAAGACAAAAACTTTGGGAGTAGTTCATCCATCTTGAGGATTGGCAATAATTCGTGAGGCTTAAAGTGTTTTCGAAGCTATCGAGATGGAGCTCGGAAGCTTTGGTGTCGAGCTCCCTTAAAGACTTGCGTTCGTGTAGTTCACCCTTAGACACTCGCAGAGCTGGCGTGACTACAACACAATATCGAGCTTGAAACAGCAGATACGAAAGAGAATTGTGCAGATTGAAGCAGTAAATTGTCGTTGCTGGTCGAGCAGGCAGGTGGGGGTTGACGAGGCTGCCTAAGGAAGTCAATCATTCATTCACTCGGCTGGCAGGCTGGAATTTCCCCAGATTTGGACTTTTGGGGTGTGTTTTATTAAATTCACCCCTCTCTCACTAATCCTACTCCACCTCAAAATTTCCTTGAGCTTGACTCACTTATGATATCTCGCTACCCTTATAACTGCTATTCCAATAACCCATTCACAATATGTCGGTCACCAATGCCTCTCCAGTCGATTGTGCAAAGGAAGCCAAGGCAGCCTCTCACATTCTCGCAACCCTCCCGACATCGGCGAGAAACGATGCTCTCACAGCTATTCATGCGGCGCTTACAGCATCAAAGGATGAGATATTAGCTGCCAATGCCAAAGACTTAGACTTGGCTAAGAAGGCTGCCGAAGATGGAACTCTGAGTTTAAGTCTGGTCTCACGGCTGGACTTGGGGAAGAAAGGCAAATGGGAAGATATGTTGAAGGGTATTCTGGATGTACGAGACCTTGAAGATCCAGGTGAGTTTGCTAGTGAATATAAGGAGAGTTCGCATTACTAACTAGATACACAGTTGGCAAAGTAACACTACGCACAAAATTAGATGATGGTCTCACCCTTGAGCGAGTCTCATGTCCCATCGGTGTTCTGCTCATTATCTTTGAAGCCCGTCCAGAAGTCATAGCCAATATCGCTTCATTAGCTATCAAGTCTGGCAATGCTGCTATACTGAAGGGTAAGAGAACACCCTCCCAAACCTAAGCTTCGCAATATCCAACTCTCAAGGTCTCTTTAATGAAACTCCGCTAATATCCTCACAGGCGGCAAAGAATCCACAGCCTCCTTCATAGCAATCTCACACTGCATCTCCACAGCCCTCAGCAGCACCCTCGTCCCCAACGCCTCCATCCAACTCGTCACCACCCGCGACGTAATCCCTGCCCTCCTCGCCCTCGACAAGGACATCGACCTCGTCATCCCGCGCGGCTCCAACGAGCTCGTCCGCTCCATCAAATCGTCCACCAAAATCCCCGTGATGGGCCACGCCGACGGCCTCTGCGCCATCTACCTCGAGCACAGCGCCGACCAGGCCATGGCAATAAAGTGCATCGTCGACTCCAAGACCTCGTACCCGGCCGCATGCAACAGCGCCGAAACGCTGCTCGTCGAGGAAGCCGCGTTGAGCACCCTGCTTCCAGGCATCGCTGCTGCGTTGCTGGAGAAGGGAGTCTCGCTTCGCTGCGACGCTGCGAGCAAAGCAGCGCTCACGTCCTCACTACCAGCACACAATGCCGCGATCTTGCAAGATGCCGAACCAATCGACTTCGACACAGAGCACCTCTCTCTCGTCCTAGCCGTTAAGACGGTCACCTCCATGACTGAAGCAGTAACACACATCAACACGCACGGATCGCACCACACAGATGTGATTCTCACCTCTTCGCCCTCCCTCGCAGAGACATTCATGGCATCGGTCGACTCAGCCGGCGTCTTTTGGAACACGTCATCCCGGATGGCTGATGGCATGAGATTTGGGTTCGGTACCGAGGTTGGTATTAGTACCAATAAGATCCATGCTAGAGGTCCCGTTGGATTGGAGGGATTGATGATCTATAAGTATAAGATCAGAGGTGGAGGGCAGGTATCGTTGGAATATGGAGAGGGTGAGGGTCAGAAGCGGTTTAAGCATGAAATGTTGGACTTTTGAGAGGCACAAGAGCCAGAAACTTGACAAAGATGTTTTGTAGGATGGAGTGACTTTATGATATCCCATGGCAATAAAAGTTACCTTGAAGTGTCTGCATTTGCGTTGCTTGATATCATGTCACAGTTCAAATTCGACTCGAAAATTGTGGTGATTTTGCGATTGGCAGGCAGCATAATCGAAAACAAACCCCATCTCCAAAACGCATTTCACACTTCAAATTACACTCTACTCAGCTCAACATAATTTTCGATATGTGAATCATGCGAAAACGCACATCGTCTATTTTTTTGCTCCTGGGTTGATCAGGAGCGGGATATCTCTATAAAGACCTTTTGACTTTTTGCCAAGTATCTGTAAAACGCCACTGTTGAAAGATGCATAAAACCGGCACGTTGAATGTGCTTCCCTCCCCCTTATCGCCAAATGCTGTTGAATAATTTTGAAATCATGAAAATCGCGATTCGATCCAATCCGAAAGGCATCATTATATGTTTAGACAAGGAAGAAAAGTCGTTGATATATATCTAGAAAAGACCATCGATGTCTCCAGTCTCGGTGTCGACATCTACGTTCAGGTATCCCGGAGCTGTGGGCAAACCTGGAATGGTTTGGATATCGGCAGCTAGTGCGTACCTGATATGATCAGTGACGAACAATAATTTGAATGGTGGGATAAACTTACAAGTAACCGGCACCAGCAGCCATTCGGACATCTCTGATTGGGACAGTGAATCCTGTCGGAGCGCCCTTGAGATCTGGATCATGCGACAAAGAATATTGGGTCTTTGCAATACAGATAGGGAGATTTCCAAAGCCTTGTTTGGTATATGTATCAACCTTCTTCTGTGCAATCTCGCTGAACTCGACCTTATCGGCGCCGTACATCTGCTTGCAAATAGCCTCAACACGGCTTTGGACATCTCCGTCCAGAGTATACAGAAGCTTAAAGTTTTTCTCCTTCTCGCTTGCAGCAATGATACCCTTCGAGAGATCAATGGCACCTTTACCACCCTCAGCCCAGTGGTTGGCAGGAATTGCGTCCTCGGCACCAGCAGAGATAGCTTCTTCTCGGATGACCTCAATCTCAGCATCAGTATCGGTCTCGAACTTGTTGATGGCGACGACAACTGGCACACCGAATGACTTGGCATTTGAAATGTGCTTCTTGAGATTCACACATCCTTTGCGGAGAATCTCAATATTCTCCTCGCGGTATACTTTGTCGAGTTGTCCTCCTGGTGTGATTGGTGGACCACCACCATGGACCTTTAGAGCGCGAACCGTAGCCACGACAACAACACAGTCGGGAACAAGACCAGAAGAGCGGCACTTAATGTTGAAGAATCGCTCGCCACCCATGGTAAAATCGAATCCAGCTTCAGTAATCACAAAGCCAGCCTTGGCATTGTGGTCTTCATCAGCCTCGGTACCAGCAAGCTTGAGAGCAAGCTTATCAGCGAGAACCGAACTGGCTCCAATACTAATGTTTGCGAAAGGACCAGCGTGCACAAACACAGGCGTTCCCTCCAAGGTCTGCATGAGATTAGGCTTGATTGCATCCTTCATAAGGGCAGTAAGAGCACCACCAGCGCCGAGATCGTCACAAGTTACTGGATCTCCAGCCCTGGAAGAACCAATAACCATACGTCCAAGACGCTCCCTCATGTCATTAAGATCACTGCTAAGAGCCAAAATAGCCATACACTCACTTGCGACAGAGATATCAAAGCCAGTTTCGCGGGTTTGTCCTTTCTCTGTGCCAGCAGTACCAACAGTGATTCCTCTCAAGTGACGATCGTTAACGTCAAGCACACGTCTCCATGTAATGGTGGCTGGGTCAATATCAAGTCTTGCGAAACGGCTGATCTCCTCTTCAGTAAGTTCGTTCGGATCCGTTTTGGTGATGCCAAGCTTCTTCAAGCGACGGAACATAATGGGTTGGAACTCACGCTTGCCCTTCTTTGCAGGCACAAGACGCTTGTAAAGCGGTCCATCTTTCTGTGTATTTTCGTGAAACATTCTTGTCTCAATGGCAGCAGCCAAGAGATTGTTTGCAGCTGTAATAGCATGAATATCACCAGTCAAATGCAGATTGAACTCATCCATAGGAATGACCTGACTGTAGCCACCACCTGCTGCACCGCCCTTGATACCAAAGGTAGGTCCTTGACTTGGTTGACGAACGTTGGCAAAAGCGATACGACCGAGATGGCCAGCAATAGCCTGAGCAATACCCATAGTTGTAGTAGACTTTCCTTCACCAAGAGGTGTAGGTGTGATACCTGTAACCACAACGTAACGGCCATTGCGGCGATGCTCGAGGCGCTTAAGAAGACTCAGGTCGACCTTTGCCTTGTATGCACCATATGGCTCAAGCTCGTGACCAGCAATACCAATCTCCTTGGCAACGCGAGTGATCTGCTTGGGAGTCTGGGCTCTGGAGATGGCAATATCTGAAGGCACCGGCTGCTTCAACTTGAGAGGCAGTGGGAGAATAGTCCTCGCCTTCTGGCGCTCGAAATACTGTGTAGCAGAGTCCACCACATTTTGAAGCAACATAGCAACAGTCATTGGTCCCACTCCACCTGGAACTGGAGTGATCTGAGAAGCAACTTCCGAGGCAGAAGCAAAGTCGACATCACCAACAAGTCTCTGACCAGACTTCTTTGTCTCATCGGGCACGAAGTTGGTGCCGACATCAATAACAACAACACCGGGCTTTAACCACTCGCCCTTTACGAAATTTGCTTGGCCGATTGCGGCAACCAATACATCTGCTCGTTTGATGTGATCCTCGAGGTCCTGTGTTTTCGAGTGACATACAGTGACGGTAGCATCGGCATTCTTGAGAAGATAGCTGACTGGGCTGCCCACAATATCGCTGCGACCGAGGACTACAGCATTCTTGCCCTTCAAATCCACTCCACTCTCGGCGAGTAGAACCATGACTCCTTTTGGTGTACATGGTGTGAAGAATGGGTGTCCTCCACGCTTGGCAAGCTCGCCGATGTTTGTAGCTCCAAAGCCATCAACATCTTTTTCATCTGCCACGGCCGAAGTCACTGCATATTCCGAGATGTGTTTTGGCACAGGCAATTGCACCAGGATTCCGTGAACGCTGGGGTCGTAGTTTAGGCGGGTAATCTCTTCGACAAGCTCGGCCTCCGAGACGTCTTCGGGATAATGGAGAAGTTGACATTCAATGCCTGCCTGTTGGAATTGTTAGAGAGCAGATTCTGAAGGAGTGACCGAAACAAACCTCTTCAGCAGCCTTTAATTTCATTTTAACATAGGTAGCTAAGTATTGTTAGCGGAAAAGCTAATAAGGGCAAGTATATGTTTTTAACATACTGGAATCTGACCGATCACCCACTACAAACTAGTCAGCGATTGCTCTATCAAATATAATGTGCTATGTAGAATTTACCTTGGATGATCTTGAGCGAGGGACGGTATCTTGGATTAATTTTCTGCGTCTTCTCAATCTCTGCATGGAGCTTGTCGCGGATACTCTTTGCAATGGCAGTGCCATCGATCTTGGTGGCCGTCATGTTTACGGTTGTACTAGAAAACAATCTGCTCTGAGGGATGTTTTGAAGTGAAGGAGAGAATTCCGAAGTGTAGGTGATAGAGGTGGGGGTAGGTCGGAGCAAATTCGAACCCCGCGATTCACGCCCAGCCACTCGTGACAAGGCTGTTGTTCGAGATGATCCAGTCGAGCTTGAGGCGTTCCGTTGGTACGAAGGCCGAGGTGAGATTAAGCTGTGGCTGTGATTATGGCTGTGATTGGACTTTGTAGTAGTGAGTAGAGATGGTGAAGAAGAAGGAGAAGGAGAAGAACAAGGCCGAGAAGAGAATAACCGTGACCGTGACCGTGACCGTGATCGTAATCGTGATTGTGATTGTGATAGTAGAAGTAAGCGTCCGTGAATGGAAGGTCGAGTTACATTAGGTAAATTGGGTAGATTGGGTATATTGCTGCAGCACCAGCAATGCCGAACTTGTGTCAACATGCCGAATTCCAGAAAAAGATCCCCAAAAAATGAAAGCCCAAAATTTACAGGACAAAAATGTTCCCCCCAAGCGACACCCGTGTAATGATGACGGGACAGTTGAGAGAGGAGGAGTCAGAGGTGACTGTTTACGACGCCAATTATATCCCAGTCTCAGCAGATGGACAGTAATCGTACAATAGGATCGTGTAATTGTGAATTGAAAAGTGATCTTAAGTAGAAGAATGACTGTTCTTTGACTCACTTTCAATCAAAATCCGGAGTCAAAACCAGATTAGAGAATCACTTTCTGTATCCGCCTCCTTAGCGCGTGTCATTGGTTGATATCGAGCACAAAATAAAGAGGTCAACCCCCCCCAACCCCAACCCCGAACTTTTGATCCAGAGCCTCACCAGAACATCTTCTCACGTTGCGACTGACTTCATAATACTCTTGAATTTTCAGTCGCCAATATGAGACCTATTTTGTTGCAAGGACATGTGAGAATTTGCCCCTCCAACCTGATCGACCCCGCGGAGGCTAATAAAAATATCAGGAACGAGCTCTGACCCAGATCAAGTGCGCAAACCACCTCGACATCGCGGCGCATAGCATGCATACTGACCAGTCCGCAGATACAACAGAGACGGCGATATCATCTTCTCCACCGCCAAGGATCAGCACATCTGCGCTTGGTTTTCCCATAATGGAGAGCGGTTAGGAACGTATCATGGTCACCAAGGAGCTCTCTGGACTGTCGATGTCGACCCCACCAGCACTCTGATCGCAAGTGGTGCCGCAGACAATACCGTTAAGCTTTGGGATATCAAGTCAGGAAAGTGCTTAAAGACATGGGACTTCGACACTGCTGTGAAGAGGGTTGAATTCAACGAGGATGGTTCACTGTTGTTGGCTGTCACCGAAATGCGCATGGGTTTCTTGGGCACGATCGTTGTTTTGGCTATCGACCTGGATCCAGAGGCAGAGCAATCGAGTGAGAGAGTCTTAACCATTCAATGCGAGGAGAGCAAGGCCACAGTTGCAGGTTGGAGTTATATGTCGAAATATATCATCGCAGGTCACCAGGATGGAACAGTGTCGCAATACGACCCCAAGGTAGAATTTATGGACTAAGGTGCACAGAAGAGTAGCTAACAGAGAGCAGTCTGGAGAGCAACTTGACAATGTTCAGGTTCATGATGCCGATGGAGGACAAATTACCGATCTTCAATGGTCTCCCGACCGGACATACTTCATTACCGCATCAAAGGATAAGACTGCAAAGGTAAGCTATCTGTGTTTTGATATCTGGGATTTTGGACTTACACCCTCAGCTTATCAACGCGAGCGATCTTGAAGTCATGAAGACCTACGTTGCCGATACGCCTCTCAACAGTGCTTCAATCACACCCAAGAAGGACTTTGTCATTCTCGGTGGTGGTCAAGCTGCTATGGATGTTACAACTACCAGCACCCGTCAAGGAAAGTTCGAGGCCAGATTCTACCACAAGATTTTTGAGGAGGAGATTGGCAGAGTCCGTGGACACTTCGGTCCCCTGAGTAGGTCTTGCAATCAAGTGTCTCACTTCATGTACTAACTTTAGCTCAGACACTGTCGCAGTTGATCCAACTGGAAAGGGCTACGCAAGCGGAGGTGAAGACGGATATGTTCGAGTCCATCAGTTCGACAAGGGCTATTTCGACTTCACGTATGAGGTGGAGCGACAAGCTCGTGCTGCTGGAAACTTGTAAAGGTCTGGGCATTGTTTTGGGGATTGCATATGCAGGCGTTCTGGAATGGGACAAAAGGCTTGTAGAGCTGCAGCGACATAGAGCATGTCTATCTTAATGCAGATCATCCAGATGGGTTCAGATGTCGTTCAGTGGAGTGCATTGCTCTTTTCCTGGACACTACGGGATACTGAAAGAAGCGCTGAAATCTACCTATTCTGTCGTTGACGAGTGTCACTCGTTGCTTTAGTGGACTGATTGCAATTTCACTCGGCAATCTTACGACAAAAGCGGTTTTCTAGCAATTTCTTGCCAATCCACTGTTTTGCGGTATCAAAGTAAACCAAGTTATTTGTTGTCCATGTGTAGTTAATGTGTGGTCTAAAACCGGATAACCAGAATCATTTAACAACGAAAACTCTCGTAATGCTGTCTATGAGAGTACACGCTCACGCTATCAACTATAAAGCATCACCAAACCTCAGCATACGGTCGGTAATGAATTTGAAATTCAGTAATCTACTTCTGATCTGAAGTCCTATTTTCTACTGCTCAAGCAAGAGTAACTTTTACCGAGGACCCCTCCATTCCTGCTTCACCAAATTTGTCAGCTACCCCGCTGTCGTCATCCTCAACTTCGAGAGGTTTTCTTTTTTAAAAGCACAACCACCAGACATTGTCTGCAGGTACGAACTTAAATTTTGTAATTCCTGTTCGATTGAAAGTTAAATTGTGAGTAGTGGAAGCTGTAGAACAAACACCCTCCACTAAAGCTTCTTGTCACATTTCTTTATATCCTCAGATAAACAACAGCACCTTTTTCAAACATAAACTCTTTTGGAATCAGACAAGATGGGGTCAACGATGCGTGCAATCGGTAAGTCTTTTGATCTCGCTGCTCTCTCATAAACTAACAACTCCTTCAGATATCAAGAACAAAACCGGCCCAGCCGAGTCTCTCTACATGACCGAAATCCCCAAACCCACAGCCTCCAAAGGCGAAGCTATCGTCAAAATCAAAGCATTCGGCTTGAACCGAATGGATTTATTGCAACGCGAAGGCAACTATCCTCTTCCTCCACAGGCACCCTCGACGCTGGGAGTTGAGTTCAGCGGTACGATTGAGAGTTTAGGCGAGGGAGTTAAGGAGGGATTCAAGCAAGGCGATGAGGTCTTTGGTCTCGCTTATGGAGGTGAGTTTTAAAAGAAAATTGGTGTGAGTGTTGCATGAGAGCTCATAAGGCGATTAGGTGCGTATGCAGAGTACATTGCTGTGAATACTCATATGCTTCTACACAAACCATCTCATCTCAGCTGGGAAGAAGCAGCCGGTGTCCCTGAGGTAAATTACCACAACACCAAACACAACTCTCACTCACTTACTCACCCACTCTTTTGCTTACAATCAATCTAACAACGCTCCAGACCTGGATAACAGCCACCCAAGCCATGTACCTCGTTGGCGAATTCGCCTCCGGTAAAACAATCCTCTGGCACGCTGGCGCCTCCTCCGTCTCGATCGCCGGGATCCAACTCTCGCGCATCGGCGGCGCAGCAGCCATCTACGTGACAGCCGGCTCGCAATCCAAGCTCGACTTCTGCGTCAACGAGCTCGGCGCTACCGCTGGCTTCAACTACAAGACGCAGGACTGGTCCAAGGAGATCCTAGCCGCCACAGACGGCAAGGGCGTCGACGTCGTGGTTGATTTCGTGGGACAGAACTACTTCCAGGGCAACTTGGACGTCGCGGCTAAGGATGGACGGATCGTGCATTTGGGCGCCATGAGTGGGACGAAGTTGCCGGCGGGCGTGGATATTAGTGCGTTCATTAGGAAGCGCATAAGATTCGAGGGGAGCAGTTTGAGGAGTCGTGACCCCGACTATCAGGGTAAGTTGAGGGATAAGCTGGAGGGGTATATGCGGAAGTTTGAGGATGGAACGTTCAAGGTTTTCGTCGATAAGGTGTTGCCGTGGGAGGAGATTGTGGAGGCCCACAAGTTGATGGAGAAGAATACGTCGAAGGGGAAGATCATTTGTACTATTTCGTGATGAGGGGAAGTGAGGTAAATTCTGTAGATTGAGAGGATACGGTAACCTTCTAAAGGAACCACAGCTTGTATGATTCAATAGTCGCAGGTCATACAGAATGCATCGGTAAAGCCAGGGAATATACCTACTCAGGTGTTTTATCTTGATTGGAATTGAACCATCCCAAAACTCATAGTGAAGACATTCCGTTTCCCAAGCTACCAGATTATCCGCCACCATCTCAAAAATCTTTCAATCGAGGATTATTGGTGATACATCTAAGCAGTGCATTTATAGCAACGGCAGTTATCCGCCATTACCTCCCTACCTCCCTACCTCCTTAGGTAGTCCTTAGTCCTTACTCCAACACAAATCACAACCACCTATTCGCTAAAACACCGCTAAAGTACATACCTAACAATCTCAGCAATCCCATCATTACCGGCACAGAATCCAGAATAATCCTCATCCTTCTCTCTCTCTCTCTCTCTCTCTCTCAAAACTCCAAGCACCTAAGTTAGTTCTACCTTAGGCTCCAGCGATTAAGCGAGCGCACCAGATCAAAAGAAAGCTTGGCGCATCCCACATCCCGCCAGCCTGCCAGCCTGCCTTTCCTCGCCTTGTGTAACCTGATCGATCACATTTCGAACAGCCGCGACGTGCAACAGAAGCGTTTGGTGGCCGACACAGCGATACGTGATTGGTTGGTGGTTGCATCCCCCTCTCCTTTTCCCCAGGCAGTCGGTAGGATCGCCCTCATTCATGTCTTTGGTAGGTAACTAAGGTAGCGGTTTCGCGATTTCACGATTTCAACACTACATACCCAGAAGAAGAAGAGGAAAGCAGTATAGAATTAAGAGGTGAGATGGAACTCTTACTCTAAAGTAGTGCTTTTGGTTGGGATTTTTCTTTTGTCATTTCTCGTGGGTTATTTTAGTCTGATTTTAGGTAATACCTGCCTTGCTCTGTAGTAGTAGTAGTAATCGTACATTGATTTACTCATCCTCATACATAGCTTCCTTAGCCTCAATTAATCAATCTCATTTTAGCTACCTTTATGTTAGTTAAAGAAGTCATTGATGGTGTCAATGGTGGGAAGAGAGAGACTGGTCGCAATGGCAACGGCAATAGTAATAGTGATAGAATTAGCAGAATAATGCGATTCATTCAAGTCTTGCTAGGTAGTTGCGCTGCTACAGAAGCATTGTTTTCTCCCGGCACGAATTTCAATTCGTTTTGACCCATAAGTTCGATCACTTCGAACTGAATGTCTATTATATTCCATAAGTATAGCTGGCATTGACCACAGCAGGATTGGTTATGATTTATCTTGCCTCAACATCTGACAGTAGTGATATAGCAAAGCTTCACTCTAAATGCACACTTCACGATGAAATAGCAACAAGTATATGGCCAGTAGTTTTTGTTTGACAATCAAGTCAAATTTCTTCCATGCATTTCTACCTAGGTACTTCGCCCAAGAGCATGACTATTATTCCTCCCCTTCAAACAAAGCCACACATTGCCAGCACCACGACCACCATCCCCTCCTCCTCACCCGTCAACTTCAGAACCACACGCCAGGGACCAGCAACATCCACCCATCCATTTGTACAAATTCCACCCTTGTCCCTCTCCTCATCTCTCTCTTCCAAAACCGAGCTCATCACAAAGCACATGTTCTACAAACCCCTCCGTGGAGGTAGTCAACAATCATATCGGCCGTTAAAGGAGTCGCAAGCCCCAGAACAAAAAAAACTGCAAGAAAAGAATCAATCCGTCAATCCCTCCCATCGCACTGCCCATAAAAATAACACCCGGCGGCGATATATGCGCTCACGCCGATGCAAATTTCGAGTTCCCCATCCGGTTTGTGTTGATGTTGCTGTTGCAGCCCGTCTATATTGTTGTTGTATTCCATTCCCATTCCGTGATCCCAAACCCAGCGCCAGTTGTCCCAGCGAAATACCATGCAATGATGTGATCCCAAAGGATTCAATCAGAAAACAAAAACAAAAGAAAACTTCCAAATGCCCAAACGAGTTCAGTTCGTCAAAGCTATAGGTGGAAGCAGATGGAAACGCAATGGAAACGCAATGCAAATGACTTTTGGTAATGTCCAAACAAAGTCAACCCAACCCGATAGCTACCTGTCGTGTATTTTGATTGCGCCTCTGTGTCGCCCACGCTCGAAATCAGTGATTTGCTCGCTCAATTTACAGGGACTCTAAGCAAGAGAATGACAAATGAAATATGTAGTAATGTGTACTACTTCGAAGGTTGCATTTGGCAACCTCAATTGACATGAACCAGATCTGGATCTTGATCTGCAGCATTAGGCTGTACAGTAACACGACCTTCGACACTGACCAGTCTAATTTTTGCGCTTAGAGGAAGTGAGTATTTCAAGGTGCCTCGAACAATAAGTTCGAACTCATGCTGCAATACTCTACCCCATCGCTCACTACCGGACGGTATTGTATGATTGCCGGGATGATTGATCCGAATCTGGCCTAAGGAATTGGTCTTTTCGTCATGGAATGGTGAGCCGTCAAAGGCAAGTGGACTATCAAACTTCCATACATGCCCAATTTCGAGATTCTGGTTCTTCGTCGGATCACCATCTTCGAGAGGTGGATCCTCAAGATTATCTCGAATGCGAAGTGCCCGTCGAAGACTATCTTGTGGTCGTCTCCACCATTCCGCATCAGTGCCGGCGTATTTGGACCTAGCGAAAATCACCAAGTCCGCTTGATCGATCGTAACAACAACGAGATTCGGATTTCGCGCTTGAACTTTAAGGTCAAAGATGATATCCTGTTCGCTTGCCAAAACATTCTTGAGTGCCACAATCTTCAGCTCTGTAAGTGGTTGTGTAGTTGCAAGGATAAATCCAACTGCTGTAACTATGACAAAAAGGATCATGAAAGTCAAGACAATGCAGCCAGCCACCCGACTCAAGCATGATCGCTGGTCGTCATCAGGCCCTTGGTGCTCCAACTGTCGAATTGACCCCACTTGTCGTCGTCGACCAGACCGGCCCGACCGAACTGACGATATAATAAGAGGTGTCAGCTCATCGTCCGCTCCATCGTCTAGATCATAGCCAGCAGCAATTGGCGATCTTTTTCCATTAGGAGCCATGCGCATATTAGTAATTCTAGGACTTGTCGGCCGTGATGAGTGTCTAGGAGGATTTACTCCATTTTTGGATTTTGTCGCATTTGGAAAAGGAGATTCGTTATCAAAGAGTGATGGGTGGCCATTACCACCATTTCGACTCCACCGACCGCCCAGATGATGGTGGTGTGTCGTACCTCGTCCTGTTCCGGCACTGCTGCGTGCGGTTCCCTTACCATCATCCTCACCAGTAGGAGCTTCCGGGCCATTACTATTATACGAATTCGCAAACTTCATGCTCTTCTTCATGGCAACGCTGTGGTGACCATCCAATACTGATCTGCTTCCATTCCTCTGCTCAATTTGGCTCGCCATAGAAGTAGCGCTAGGAGTGCGTGAGTGAAATCTTCTTGGCCGATCACTGACGTCGGGTGGATTCGATTCGTAGACAAATGTCTCTTCTGAATCGGACGAGTTTGCTTCGTCGACCGCGCTCGCTACTTTTGCTTCGAAAATATCTGCTTTAGATGATGCTGGACGAACTCTTGTTAGCATAGAACCTACAGTGGAACTCGGTCTGCGGGAGCTGAGAATTGATTGTCGCTCAGGACTGGTTGCAATGCTACTGCTATCTGTGAGTGGAGACGGGCCTTGACCGTATCCTCTCCCAAAAGAACCAGTAGCATAGTCTTGCACCTCTTCCCGCGTGGAGTGATGATGATGATGATGCCTCGGTCTTGATAAATGTGCTTGCTCACCAGTGCCTGAAGTGACTGAAGGAGCCTTGCGGGCAGTCTTTTTCTTCTCCTTTTTTGGTCGAATAGTCTCTGAGCTTGGTTTTGCGCGTAGGCTGCCATTATTACCACCACCAACTGCCCCACCAAGGGCAACTTGAGGGATTGAGCTAACAGTCTCCGTTTCCACTGTCATGTTTCTAGTCGAGCCTTCGCCTCCAGCCTTTCCACGGCCAATCCCACCAGTAATGGATGACTTGGTTGAGGGAGCATTGGAACGAAGACCGACCTGCGGTGCTGCGGATGTTGACCTCATCTTGATCTCCCCTTTCCCACCACTCTCGCTGCCACTTTCGTTTGCACTGACGCTTGGCTTGGCCCTGATCGTCTTATTTGAGTTGTTTGATGCATTGGAAGCACTGTCCATGAAGCTGTCTGGTTCTGAAACTAAGCTCGTCCCAGTGGTTGTCTTCTCCAGTATGCCATCGAGACCCATTTCTCTGGGCGTATTTGGTTGACTGATCTCTTGCACTGTCTCCAATGTTGAGCTTGTCCCGCTCGCTCCTCTAGCCGGTGTCCTCATGCCTGGGCCCAGCAACGATTCCTCCACTTCAGAGTCTGTTGTAGCCTGTTTTCCTTCCTGTTGCTCCACTGGTTGTGACGTCTTCTGAACATTGATTGATGAGGGCTCTTGTTCGAATTTTCGAGGTGAGAATGGAGAGGGCCTGTTAATCGGAGGAGGAGATCGCAGTCTAGGTGATATAGGCCACCGAAGAGTTTCTCTGATTTCAGGTATGGCAGAGGGTTTCTGAGGAATTGGTGCCTTTATTGAAAGGTCCGAGTTTGAAGGATACAGGGAGGGAGTTGACGCAGCGGACAACGCCCTTTGGGTAGCAGCAGCAGAGGGAGGGTTCGCTCCTGGACGTGAAGGGCTGACGTCTTGGTGAGAGTTCTTTCTTGGTCGAGTAGATCCTGTTGCTGACCGAGCATTACTCGGCTTGATATTCGGTCTCACAGGAGATGACTCTCGAGAAGGGATAGGTGAGTTCGTTGCAGAGGTTGCTCGTTTAGTTTGTAACTTCTTTGTTGCAGAGAGCGAGGATGTGGATGAGTCGCGGGTGATAGGTTTAGCCCATGTCGATACCGGTTGGTCCTTACCAGTTGCAGAGATGCCAACAGGTTCGATGGTCTCGTGCTGAACACTCGAGATGGGGGTAGGAGTCTTGTCGTCCATCGTGGCTCTCTGCTGTGACCGGAGAAGATGTTGATGTATGAGTGAACTCTAATCGCGCAGCCACCAGGCGAATGGAAGAGAGTCCCGGATCCCTTCCTTGGCCAGGTTCCCGCGTTTCTCAGTAATGTGAATATTTAGCGTTGTTGAAGGGAAGACACATTTGGAGGAATGATCATGGAAATCTGGGATTGGGGACTTGGGAGGCGTGTGTTAGACGTGTGTCGGCGTGCAGCTAAACGTCGTTCGTCGTTGTTGGCAGGGCTGGGTTTTGGAGAGTTGGCGTAGGCTTTGACGTATTTGGCGTAGTGTGGGTGGTGAGTGGGTGTGGAGTGTGTGTAGAGTAAAGTAGTGCAGTGTGTTGTAGTGTAGTGTGATATGTATGCACGCAGTATGCTGCCCGTATGTCATATGCGAGAGGAGGTGACGAGAACGGGATGCAATATTTATGTATGTATATATGTATGAAAACCGTTTTGCGAATTATTTTCTGGAATTGGGGTGTTTTGGGGGGGGGGAATGGAATATTTGGGATCCAAAAGGATCTGGCTTTGTGTGGATCACTTTGACGACCGGAAGAATATGTTCGGTTCCAGGTTGAGGTGTTCGTCCTTTTGCAAGGAGAAGCAGTTCAAGATTCAATGGGAGACTAGGAGGACGGGGAGACTGGGAATTAGTGAGAAGTTAGGAAGGGTGAGTGAAGTGTGAGGTGAGGGGCCAGAGGGATGGATGCTGGATGCTGGATGCTGGATGCTGGACAGGACTGGACAGGACAGGGATAAAAAAGCGTTGTTCCGGCAGAAGAGAAACTGAGAAAGCCCCAAATTCTCGCCTGTGTAGAGGAGTGTGTGTGCCAGTCTCTTCTCCATTCACTTGCTTTTCTTTCTTCCACCTCCCTTGAATTTCAAATCCAGTTCCCTCCCTTCAGCACAAGAAACCACCAACATCTGGTAAATCTGGCAACATGTGGAGTGGCAATCCCCCTCGGGACCGCATTACGATGAATAATATTCTAGCAAAAACAATCACGGCAATTCCAGAAGCAGCGGTGAAGTACAACAGAGTATTATGTTGGGTATTCTCAACGTGGAGCGGTCTATACACATCTACGCAGTATCGTACTCATACCTACAGACGAGTACAGTTCTGTGGGCTCCCATGAACCGAAATACATACGTGCCTGTTAGTCACTGGCTTCAACTTCGGGAGAAGTGAAAGAGAACATGGTTTACAAATATGACAAGGGGGCAATGAAAACGTGTGATAGTGATAGTTCATTCTTCATCGCGTGAAGGGAGCCGTAGGGCTAAAGGATTCCCAAAGGGCCTAAGGGGTGATGCGGGACCTGACTGGTGGGAAGCCGGATGTGATCGATTTTCAATCGGGAACCGTGAGAAGTGACATTCTTGTGTGAGTGCGACTTTACGACTTCAGGAAAGATGTCCGCAACCACGCACCCACGATGGAGGTAAGGTTGCCTTGAGTCCGAGCCGTCAACAGATCCCGATTTTACCCCTGGTGTGATGTTATCCCAATTAGGTTATATTTCTCTTCCTTCACATTCTAGCGGCCAGAAGAATCTATTAGCAATTGAGTTTACAACATACCTTAAGGTCTGGCCCCAAGAGTGGTGACGACAAGCGCGGAAAGACACCGAGGACAACTTGGAATTGTGATGCCAATTCAAAACGGAGAAGGCCGAGGCTTGGACAAAAAACCACCACATTTCACGAATAGAAAGATGCGACGGTGAGATGCCTAACGTCCTCGAGCGAGCTCACTCGTCACTTCTAGCAACAGCTGCAAGAAGACCGTAGATCAAGTTTATGCACCCCAAACCTGTCCGTCATCTTAGGCGATACGAATGCCTAGGAGGTGAGTAAACATAAAAAGTAAGTATCATGTGCTCTTGGAAATAGCTGTATGAGGCAACGTCCCAGCAGATCAGAGAGGCTCGAAATTCGGAACGGCATCATCGGCCCAGTAGAATAGTGAACGTCGCGCCGATCATAGTGTCTAGACTTTGTCCCTTGACATGCATGTATTGCTTCATTATTATTTCATTGTCATAGACATAACCCTGCTTTGTGGCCAAGCCTTAGCCTATGTCGAATGGTTGAATTCGGCCCAAGACACCAAAGTCTGAGAAGGGCAGTTGATACTGAAATGTTTTTGCGACATTTGTCGACAGTCCCAAAGCCCTATGTAACAGGTCAGTTCCATCTCTAAGTCCATAATATTCATAGGGAAGGTCCGAGTGAAAGCAATTTTCTTCAGATCACACATTCCCCAACACTGCACAATCATCCCATTCCGGACCTCCGGTTGCAAAATATTCGATACTTCAATACTTCCTCTTTGCGCCGGCTCTCTTACTCGTCCACGTTTCAACATTCCAGAAGTCCACAAGCCCGGATCTAGAAGAACAATCCTGTCCCACCGCCGGGCGACCCAATGGCGGGTTCCTGCCGAGCCTCTTGAACCGCCACCCCACCCCTCCTCGATATAACCCCCCACGACCACGACGACACCCCCTTCACGTGGATAGGGGGCTGCACTTTTCCCCTAAAAGAAATCAATGTTAACAACGCATCAGCCTACTGCCTTCATCACCTGAGAGGCACGACCAACAACGTTGAAGCAATGGCTTCCCTCGCTGTAGGCACCCTCAAGAAGATATGTACCACCTGCGGTAGGCAGATTACCTGGAGGAAGAAGTGGGAGGTGAGTCGCGCTGCGCTCATCTTGACCCAACTCTTGACTCCGCTTGAGGCTGCGACGTTGTTGTGCTTTGAAATATTGGGGGGTTGTCAAAACTCAAGTGAGACAGATGCAGCCCTCATGCGCAGCCAGACCTCGGTACATGGCTGATACCCAGTGGAATCAACCCAAGGTGTCAACCATGTCTTGCAAAGAAGATCAGTGGCGCCGACGAGGCACAACGGCAGCGGTAGTAGGCTTTCTCCGCGCTATATATTCCTTTTGCTCTGCTCTCTGCCACTTTGTCGGGTCTCTCCTCTGCTGTCAATTCACGAATCATTTCTGTCGTCATGAACCAAGTCTCCGCGACTGATATAAAATGTGTGTGACAGAAAAACTGGGAAGCAATAACGTATTGCTCCGATTCCTGTAGGAAACACAAGATCAAGCCGCACTCGCTGGACACTGCGTTCGAGTTGAAAATCCTGCGTCTGCTGACTGAGCGTCAGAGCAAGGTGGGTTGCGCGGCTGCGGTGGTGACGTGTGAAGAGGCAGAGGCTGAGGTCCTTTCGGAGCTGAAGTCTGGTGAGTTGATGAAGGATCCAAATAGCCAATCTAAAGAGGAGGGAGACTCAGCCCTCTGTGTTGGTGGTAATAGCATCACTACAATTAGGCAGGATTCTGAGCCTGCGAGAACAAGAGAGAGGTGCAGACAGGCTGCAAGACGTCTGGCTGCGAAGGGAGCGATTGTTGTCACACAAGATGGTAAAGTTGTAGATCCGAGTTTCGCCAAGGGCGTTATGGAATTGAAATTCCCCTCTTAAAGTTCACAGCAAGGTATCTCCAGTATCAGAGTAGCATGCATGTCAGGTGACGCACTCCGGAGGCACCATGACGCGACTCGCCTCGATATATGAGTCTCCGTAAAGAAGAAATTTCACCTGTATGCCATAATATAAGCCTTGAGATATTGTGTAGCAGATTTCTAGTCGCAACTTGTGATTGGGAGGGCTCTCATTCAAAGTGTGCTGTGATTGAATGAGTATGAAGGAGGATTGAGCTGGTTAATATCGCATCAGAGTACTTACCTTGATTAAACCTGCAGTGTGAAGTTCTTGTGGCTCCATTTGCTGTCAATACAACCAGCGTTCTCACCTCTCATATTTCTCTCTATATCTGTCTGTTTGCGTTTGTACGTCCAACGTCTCACTTGATCAAGAAATTGGAAGCTCTGGGAGGTAGCACAGGATACACTTGAATACTATCCCTCCAAGCACACCTTTTCCAGCCAAAATGGGTCTTCGTAATCACCTTCAATCCAGTATTGACTGTCCTAGAGAGATTGGAGATGATTTTTAAATACTTGCTCGTCTACCAGAAATAGTATTCACCTTCAATAGACGTTGATTTCACGTACAGTTGTTTGGCTCCCAGTCAATGTAAATGATCTTATCCAAGTATAAATATTCGCAACATTGCAAGAATGAAATCTGGCAAATCTAGCTTCATTTTAATTGAGACCTAAAGTCTTGTGAAATGGAGAAGCGAGGAATTGTAAGTGAAATTTGTTGGTTGATTCCAGTTGTATAGAATGGCTTTTGTTAAAACTGGGGACTGGACGGATAACCTGCAGTTGTTTCCAGGATGATTCTTATCATTGATATTCCGAACTGTCTTGACATGTTGTGTTGCTGTCAAGACGATTCTACGCTCGATCAACGCCAAGGTATCTGGAAATCTGCTCGTAGCTTTCCTTTACTTCAGCTTCTCTGCTGTAAGTACTGCAGAGAGAACGGAAAGAGCAACTGACTCTCGGTTTTTAGGTATCGCATATCTTGATCTGATTTTGAAACCGGAGAAGTGGTAACAGAAACTGAGAATGATCTACCCGTCTGGAACGGTGTTAATCATACTCCATTACTTTGACGATCAGTATTTACAGACCATCTGTCATTAGCTTTCTTTGACCTTTCAGTATTACTGGGTTTGAATTAAGTATCTCAAAATTGAAGGTCAATTCTAAGCCTTGATTCTTTAAAGAGTGAATATACAAATACTAGCTTCTTAGCTCTTAGCTTAAAAGCATCAACAAATGCAAAAGCCGCTGGTTTGCGCAGAGCTATGGACGTTCTGTATTTTCGTTTTTTGGTGCTGTTTTCAACTTGCTATTCTATTGTTTCCTAAGTGTCAAGAATATAGAGTTAAACTTTCAAGTTTTACCTCCCAACGCAACTGTAGCTTATATAAAACGCTCGAAGTAGAAGAATAGAGTTGCTGTCATTCTAAGCGTTGTTATCGTTGAGACCTATTCTTGTTGTATGAGAGCTTCGATGCGTTTCGGTATTATCACCTGAAGGTATATGTCAAGAATGCAAATATAGGAACTTTGTGGTAAGAGGTTGAAATTGGTGTCAATCAGCCTCCGAATAACCTGGCTTGTAGCTGGACTTTTTTTTTTTGACAGGGTTCTACTTGACGATTCTACATTCATCGTTATAAATAAGCACTTTCGGCAACAGCTGGGCTTGAGGATAGATGGAGCTTCTCCTTTCTCAGGTGTAGAGATGTAGTTAATGTTATTGCTCATTGAATCTTGCGTATCTTTAAATATGCAAAAAAGTGAATACGTTCCAGTGATAGCTGTAGTAGGGTCCGGAAGTAGATGAACAATGGTTGTAATCTTACCATACATACTGACTGCAGATACATTTTTATCAGCCAATATCCTGGCCAGTGGATCCCTAGTGTATTGTATTTTCCTTTGCCTCACAATTCGAGTGTAGAAGTTCTGTTGTCATATCCATTGGTGTGCTTGTAGTGTTTTGGTACGTAGTGGTTGTCCTGCAATGCCATTTCAACGTCACTCTTATCAGTGCTGTCGATTTGTCAAGACACTTAAACAGCGTCAATCCTTGAAATCGTGGAATTGAGCTGGACGCACTTTATCCTTCAAGAATACCATTTTGTACTTGGCGCAAGGTAAAGTTTAACGCTGACTTGCATAATTTGAAGAGTAAAAGACTTACAACAACAGTTCCATGTTCTGAGCCTCGAAACCTTGTAGTAGCTATGGAGATTTTTTATTGTTTCAATCAACCTATGTACACATAATTGGAGTTTTGCATAATGTCGTCTGTTATCTGCTGAAATACTCGACGAACCAAATTGTCTACGTATGAGGAAGATTGACCTTTGCCTTCAGGGCTAAAGATAGGCTGGTATTAAGTCGAAAGGAACAACATGAGCATATGAAAATAGAAATTTAGACAGCTTCAAAGCAACTCATTCATTCCACAGAAAAAGAAATCCGGAGCCTCGCCACTGACCTCGCCGTCGCCCACCACACCGTCGACGTCGCTAAACTCAACACTCCCTCCAAAAAATATTACAAATTCAAAACATGCGCGAAAATAGCAAACTCCAGGACCCCTCCTGGAAGTCCCTTGCAAACACTTCGATATGTATTTTAAAGTAGGATTGGCGATTGACCGTGGCGTCGTAACGGTTGTCGCCATGTTTTGTTGATCCACCCCAAGACAGCCGTGACCCGAAGCTCATACGCCTACCATTGCACCAACTGAGCCATGCGTCAGCTGTCTTGTGTTAAATTGATATGAAGGTTTTGAATATTTAAATATCAAGCTCGGAGTCGGGCATGTCTTTTTGATTTGCATCTAAATGCATTGGTTTAAACTACACAACCCCCAGATATTCATTGCCCTTCTCAAGCAAGTCAATAGACATCCGGCATTTTGAGATTCAAGGCGAAGTAACAAAATGCAAAATTTAAGGAAGGTCAAAGGTGATATCCTGAGAATTCTTGAAGGTATAAAGCTGTATAAGAGCACATTATGCACGTACTCTATATCATCTTGAAGTTCGGCATCAAGTCCCAGAACATGAGCATCGGTTTGGTTCCTATGCTTGAGAAGAGGTTGGTCCTCATGCATTTGACAAGAACGCCTGTGTTGTTATAACTGCAATAAGGCTCCTCATATCAATTTCGCTCGAACTCGTAGGTGTAATTGTGGGTGAGATATAGGGAAGTCTTGCTGTCAGCTACCATTAGTCACTGTCATCTCTCTACCAAGACCGAAAAACTCCAATTTCCAAATAGTCGTTCTTTCAAGAGCAGAATTTTTCGACGCCACGTCTGTGATCATAAACGCTGTCATAACTTGAAAATAAATCTGACCTCAGGAATGAGAAATCAACTTTAATTCTAAGACTTGCTACTAATACGTTGGAAATCTCTGTCAATAACTTATACATCTCCAGATTCTGCAATTCGACCGTACAGACAGAATTTAAGTTGCGTCAATGAAGTCAAAACACGAATATCATAACCTCACTGCTACGAGAAACAATTCCATTTAGTCACTGGATCATAACGAGCCTCATAAATATGCGGTCAACTGGTGGATCAGAGGCTTGCTCAGAGGTTCACCCACCGCTGAAATATTCTGGGGGGAAGTAATAGTTGATGGAAGCCGTTTTATAACAAGATGAGGAAATTGCGGTGGACAGCAGATAAGGAGTCTAGAGCGCCTGAGCCATCGAAGTAAATCTGCACATGGGGATAGAGGAATGGCGAAAGGTGCAGTAGAAGCCTGAAGCTAGATTTTAAGTGACTAAAACCACTGAAAGGCTGATTGACATTGCATGACAAAATTTGTTCATTCGCCTTTCGAAAATGATGCTCAGCGCAAGCAGCGAGCTCAAATGCAAAGGAAGAGATGGTACGATTTTCATCTGAATCATTCTCAACTAAAAACGAATTGCGACGCGAAAGGGTATCTTCATAATAACCAATAAGAAAACAAATTCCCAACACCTCTCACAATCCGTTCAAGTTATTCTGAGCTGTAAAAACATCGCCTATCCAACATTAGCTTTTGAACCTGCAATTGTTTCAAGTGATGAAAATAAAAGCTTACCAAGACTAGAATAATCTACCAGCACCACATTAGGCATTCTTCCCCAGGTGGTATAGCATAAACTGGCTTGAGCACCAATGCTGCCCTTCCCTGTGGCTGCATTGGTAGTAGAGGCTGCTAACGCATTTGGAATCAAGATACCAAAGAGGCTGTAGTCGAGGAAGTGATTGACGATCATCATGAGTCCAGATCCTGAGTTTCCAGAAGGGCGATCGAGGGCACATGATGGGAAGGACGAGTCTGTGACATCGTAACCTGTCTCGAAGAAGTAGATGAATTCATCGAGAATGTACGGGACACTGGCTGTATTTGCTCCGAAATCTTCATCTCCATTAGCCGATACGAATAAAAATGTGATGACAGAAACATACCAAGAAACATGACCAAGCGATCTCCATTCGTGATCATAGTCTGCAAAGTAGGCCATTGGGACATCGTCAACTTGCTACCAGGCGCATAGGCATATTTCTCCAATCCACTGCTAACCATAGCTTCTCCAAACAAACTCACAGCAGCGCCGTCGCCGTTCGTAAGCAGAATTGTGACAACTTCACTCGGGTTCGCGTTCATCCACGTATTCACTGTAGTGAGATACGCAAGTAGAGTACCTGCATCTTTCTCGCCACATGTAGTGTGACAGAGTTCGAGAACGCCGGATTTGAGATGCGTCTGGGCTTGGAGAAACCGAATACCGGAGTCGAGTTGGTCTTCTACGGAAAGCAACTGGTTTTCCGTAGGGAGGATGCCTACGAAGGCGGAGTCGTGAGTACCAATGAAAGTCACGTTGGAGTATTTTCGCGAACAGAGAGCTGTATTGCCATTACATACTTGTGCAATGGTATTGCCAACTAGGAGGAGAAACGTGATGAGAGTATTGCAAAGCATCCTGACTAAGTTCGGTGCCGCGAGTTTTTGTGCAAATCAAAGAACAACGCAGAGGTTGCAAGTAAAAGCATGGTGAGGGAGATACGCAGTTGCTGATATATAACTAATGCTTCTAAGATATACTAGCCCAAATTTGCAGGATATAACAGATGCATGAACTAATCACTTTCCCAATCTGTCATCGGCACCGCGAGGTCTTCTGAGTTACAACCCCATGAGAACCCCTCATCTAGTCCTGTCAAAGTGCAGGAACTCCACAGTGATTGATGGACATGAAGGGTAAACTTAGAATTGCGGTTGATGAAACGCATTTGGAAGTTAACCGAGGTTCTTGCGTGGGCGAACACCACTCTCATTGGATCGTTGTTTGAGAAAGACTGCTGTGCAGGAAGTTCAATTCCGCATTTGACAAGCCGTCAAGTTTTCTCGAGGAGTATGTTACTGAACAAGCATAACAAGCTCAGATGATCCTCCGGGTGGACTGCATGAAAATCGGCACATTCTCTAATCTGAGGTTCTTCCGATCTCATTTGGTAGATGGGCCATAGGATCCTGGGACATATTGCGTGTTCCTGGCTTGAAGAGGCTGTGTTGTTCCGTGAGGGTCCAGATGTAAGAGGTTCACAAGCCAATTGATGGACCATGTGAATATTGTTGATGAACGTGTTAATTTGGCTTGTTCTCGGATCTCGAGATTTAAAGATGAAGCTGAATTGTATGTGTCCCTGGACATTGACCAAAAAGAAGCCCGTGCTATGCAAAGTTACAGAAAAATTAGTCTGTGGATCATCTAACCAATTGTTTTATGTTAAACTCTAATTGCTGTTGGTGAAGCTGCTCCTGATTACAAAAATAGATTCGTGGTTCATCTGTTCATACTCGAGATATAGCTCGCATGAGAACCAAGTAAACTGCCAATATTAAGCATAACACATACGCTTCACAGCGAAAGCCACATATATACACAAAAGTATACTTGCTGTATTCTAGAAATCATCGCAGGAGATAGTGACTAAAAGATCGCTAAAGCATTTCCATGGGAAGCGACTCCTCCTTCGCAATGATTCGGTGCGGAAGTGACAAAGAATGTCCATCTTCCCTTTTCCCTACAAGTTCTTGACAACTTCTCGAGATCAAACATTTCTCCTAGTGGCATTCCCCACAAAGCTAGTATATATTCATGGAGCATGTACTGCTCTTGACTAGGCCAGGCCTCAAATGAAGGCGCGTCACCAGCTACTGCAGCAAAGTAACAGTCATGTAGCCAGTCAAGCACGGCTTCTTCTTGCTTCACACCAGCCCATCTTTGCCCTTTTCCCTTTCTCAAAGCTGCAACAGTTCGGGCATCGGGGTCCTTGGCGTAGTAAGCTGAGACGAAACCAGAGCGGATAAAGAGAATATCCCCAATCTTGATGTCGCCTCCTTGGGCTGCTGGCCTGATATCGACACCTTGTGCTTTCCCGCAAGCTGCAAGGTCTTTGTAGGAAATGGTGTGATAATCGTATGGATCTGGTAGGTTGATTAGTGAGCCATAAAGTTGTTGACACAAAGCACGTACCATATATCTTCCCTACACCAATTTCATTGGCGTATGTCCAATAGTCAAGTAAGATACCTCTCCCAACTATGCCATGTTCTGCCCAGTGGTGAATAGAGCAATTGTGGTTGGCACCTGGCCCTTCAATATCTTTGCCGGTAGTGCCATTGTAGAACTTCTGGCTTGGCATATGAGCCATGTGGCGGAAGCCATCCCATTGAGTGCCGGCTTGTGTATTGAGGTTATACTTGTCATCGTAAGAAACACCAGCTGCCAATGGCTTGATTGTATGTTGGAACTGTTCACGCCCGAATGCTGGAACGTTCGGTACGTTTAGAGGCAGATTAAGAGGCACAATTTCACCAGTTTGAACTTCTTTGACCGCAGCAGAGACTCTGGCTGGAGTGAGCAGATTGATACGTCCAATCTGAATCGAGGTTAGCATTTAAAATCTTTTCATGCTCAAAAAGTCAATACATAGTCATTTTGGCCCCAGACCCAAGCTCTTTAGCAAGTCAGTCAAATTGAACAGCAATAACCACCATCGTCTTGATCACTTACGCGCCCTCAGGGGCATCATCTCTTCTAGGAACATCTTTTCTAAGGGGAAACTTGGTGCAATTTGGATCCCAAGGGATGACACTAGCTGTTCGATTCCCAGTAAGAAAGTCACTGACTTGTGTCAGTCGACTATTAGCTTTAGAGCTATCAGACATGGTAAAAATATAAAAGAAGAATACTAAGATCACTCCCCGTTTTAGAGGTATTATTGTATGTTTACCACGAACAGCATAAGAAATATAATTTGCCAACACTGCCCCTCATCCACGAGTGAGGGGATTGGTCTGGCCGAGGTCAAAGTGACTGACCTATCTGTAACACCAAACTCAAACCATCAAAGTGAAAAATATCTTGTTACAACTTGGTTGTCGATACTAAAATCTGACACATGAAGAAGAGACGATTGACCAGAGAAGAAGCACTTGCTGTTATGTGATTACTTCCCAAGAAAAGGAAGATTTAAATTGTAAATGTACTGTCGGGATATACTACTAGAGATGATAACATATATCTAACTAGAAATCCAGTCAGCTCCGATACTGACGAATACAGAGATTGGACAGAAATCAAGATAGAATCATGTTTATGCATAAAATATTTGAATTTGACAGGACATGGACAACGACAATGACCACAACTACCACCTGGTCCTGTATTCTACGGCGGACGACAACTGCCAATAACCATCTTCATCCTTCACCACCAAAACATCAACTATCATCACCCATAACCACGTCTTGGACAAAATAGGACGTCATGTCTTCTAGTCCCCGAAAACGAGGTCGGCCACAAGTGACACCTCTTGAACCCTACAAAGATCTCATTGTCAAACTCTTTTCAGAGGACAATCTGCCCATCATCAACATTGCAAGACAACTAAACACTGAGCATGGACTGGAGATAAGTGAAAGAACAATATCTAGGCGACTTACAGCATGGGATATACCTCGAAAAAAGACGCGAACCCCCGCGTCTCAGGACTTGCGCGATCGAATTCTGTTCCACTACAACAAGAACCTGAACGATGAGCAGATTGCCGCCGCACTAGAAGAGGAAGGGTATGAGATCAAGGTCCGCAACTTAGCACGTCTGCGACAGAAGTTGGGTATGCGAAGGAGATCCAAATACCCAGAGTTTAGAGAGTTTTCAGACGAAGAAGAACCCTCTGCCCAGCTACAAGGCGAAGCTAGTGGCTCAATACACAGGACAAGTCCGAAAAGGCCAAAGAAGAAGACGAAGAATGTTTATAATGTGACGCTGATTCCAAAAGTTACAGCTTTCGTGGAGAAGTACATGAGCCACTATGATGGATCACACGATTTCAATCACATACGAAGAGTGGTCGGTCTTGCGCATGTAATATATACTGAAATCAACAAGGAGAGACGGCAACCAGGTGCCTTTGATGATGAAGAGGATCTCGACTTGCACGTCATAACCCTCGCTGCATTACTGCACGATGTCGGCGACAAGAAGTACCTGGAGCCAGGTCAAGATTCAAGCACCCTTGTCCTCGCAACGCTGCTCAGTTTCGGAGCACCAGAAGAATTGGCAGTCAAGGTACAGCGCATCGTCCTTGGGGTATCATACTCCTCTGAGATCCAGGACCCGGAGTCAGTTACAAACATGATACACAAATATCCGGAGCTCGCGATTGTACAGGATGCCGACCGGTTGGATGCCATTGGTGCCGTGGGGATTGGTAGAACATTCACATTTGGAGGTGCGAAAGGAGCCAAGGACATGGGTGAGACCATTCAACATTTTGACGACAAGCTGGAGAAGCTGGAGTCCATGATGAAGACTGCCCCCGGAAGACGTATGGCGAGAGAGCGGACGGAACGGCTGAAACTCTTTAAAGGCTGGTGGGAGGAAGAACAACACGCCGCGGAAGGTCTTCTGCGGAGGAAATGAGGAAGAGGTGATACCCACAGATTAGTGATCTGGAGTGATTCTGTCTTGTGTAAGGATAATTCGTCGTTTTTGATTACACCAACAAGGTATATTTACCCTGATGGCGGGATACCTCTCAGCCAATGCGACCCCGCAATCTGATGACTGTTTAAATTCATGCATACTTGATACCACAGCCTTTACCTTGGGACGAAATCCATCTCTTCTATTTGTATTAATCAATCCGTTGCGATACCTACCAGTTGTTCCTTATCTCACGATTCAAATATCTAAATGTGACTCTGGTACGGAACCGGGCTCTCACGTAAGATCCGACCCGTGAATGGAGTGGTACAGTAAGAGCTTATAGGTCAAGGCAGTTCGTATAAGAATATCAAAAGCCGCGTTATCATTTCTCAGATGCAATTTCTCCAGTAATTACAAGTTTTGATCTAAAGAAATCGACCCATCCCCGCTTTTGCCTCCACGCAAACACCCTCACAACGCCAAATCCTCGCTAAACCCCTAACTCACAATGGATAACCTCCCCAACGAGCTCCTTCATCTCATCATCTCCTTCCTCCCCAAATCCTCACTCTCCCAAGTCCGCTTCGTGTCTCACAAATTCGATACTCTCGCCTTCCCACTCCTATTCGCACACGTCGAGCACTGGCTCGATTTCAAGCGCTCGCACGCGAGCATCACCTCACTTGCACACGACTACTGCAATCGTCCCGCTGTGATGTGGAGTCCTTGGGCTTCGGAGCCAGAGGGAGACGTCGATGATATTGTACGTATCTACCATCTACTCCTTTACCCAGGGGCCATGATTGTTCAAGGTGGTGGTTGTGGTGGTAGCTGACAATAAGCGAAACAGTGGCTTCGCCTCGCTTGGAAAGTGCTTGTGAAAACTTCGCCTCCTGTGGGCGACAAAGGGGAGGGATTGACTGCTGGAAATTTCGCGGGCTTCAGTGGAAGGGAGGATATGACGGAGAAGCTGTTGAGGACGGGACAGAATCGCTTTTTGCTGTTTAGGAGCTATGCTGAGGAGGCGAGGGGGGATATTTTTAAGACGGTGTCGATGGGCGCAGAAGGAGGAAGTGACAGTGATGAGTGTGACACTGGGTTTGAGAGGTGATGAGAGAGAAAGAAGGAAGTAGTGCTAGAAGGTAGAAAATTGGTTTCTTCCTTCGCATGCTTAAACCTAGGCTTTCTATCATTACTTCGCTACAATTAAACTACCCGTCTTATTTACAAAATGGAACTTCTCATTTCATACAGTATCAATATTCCAAATACTGAAATGATAAAACTCCTGATGTTTGCTCGAAATGTCAGAAATTCAATACATGACCAAGCCAAGCCTTTGCTAGATTGTGTTCCAGTAAAGAACGAAAGGCACTATAAACATGAGATTCCCAAATTATAGTCTAACACCAACCATCATACACGTTTCTTTCGCTCTTGATCAACAAATTTGAGCTCTACTGAGAGATCAACATAAAGAAGCAACGGACGGAGGCTGAACACCAGTTTGATGAAATCTTGCACACTCACTCACTCCTCATCTTACCAAACTCAGAGCTGACCTTCACACTTATAAAGTTCCAAAGTAAAGTGCAGAAGTTCTAATTCTCTCTCTCTCTCTCCCCGAAGAAGATTATTCTCCTCTATTGTCTTTTGATAAGTTAATTTGGTTAAATAATGAAATAGTAGCATAATACGCATGTGTTGATGAAGTCCACTACCACCAATTAACCCACAACAAAAGAGAGCATAAATTCCACTTACATAACTGGATGTAGTTGGTCCTCCGTCCACCTCGCTTACAGAATCCTCCTCCTCCTCCTCACTCGCATATGCTTCTGTGACATCTCCCAAGGCCGTCCTGTCCATTTCAAGCCCTGCCAAAGACCGCCTATCCGAATTCATCCGAACCCGCAAGGCATTCACTCACTCAACCGCTCACTCAATCACTCACTCAGTCCATCCGGCACAGTAATCAAAAGCAAAACCGCTCACCACTCCACGCCCTTCACTCCCCGCCAAGACCTCCGACCCAAGAAAAGCCAAGAGCACCGCAAGGGCAAAGAGCTGCACGACGCCAAGAAGGACCTAAGGCGCGATGGGGGGATGAGGTTAGACACATAGGTAAGTAAGGAAAGGGCGTCCGATGTCGATCCAGCACGCCAGCGCTCAAGACGGGAGTTGGGAACGCGCTCGCTGGGCTATCGGTTGGCAGTTGCCATTCTCCATTTTCCAAGAAGCGACATGTTTTGCATTCTCTCGATAATTCGGACCATCTTGTTTCTTAGTTCTTGGGTTCTTGGGTTCTGGCTCAAAGTGCTCGTGTGTCTCATTTCCCGGACACCTCGTGATGGGCGTGTTGTGGTTCTTGAGTGTTCTTGAGTGTTCTTGTGCAGTCTTGGGTTGGTTTCTCGGCGGGGTTGGCGAGAAGTCGCAGGATTGAGGCAGGGCAGGATCGAGAGGAGTGGTGGGTTATGGAAATAGGTGGAAAGTTTGATTTTCAAAGTAAGGGAGGGCTTAGCACCGAAGGGGGCTTGACTTGGTGTAAACTCTAAACTCTGAACTCTTGATCTTTCCGTTAATTGTTTCGGTTTCAATAGTACTAAAGTTAAAGTGTATTTGATCGTCATTGCGGGGAGGCCACCCAGTGGATGTCATCTCATTTATAGGATATCACGTTATCTATATATTGTATTAAAAATAAAAGCTTGCCCAAAGTCAGTCATCTAGTGGTAAAACACACCGTATTCTAGGTATCCATCCATCTAAAAGCGCATCCGAAGGAAGAAACGCTAAAATCAATGATATGCCCTCCCAAACCAGCCCCGTATGTTCTATCCACCCCTCTATACATAAGACAAGCTATGTAGTCTAGCAGCAATGGTAAATCCTTCTATACCAAGAAATCCCTAAACTTGCCCAGAGAAGGCCCGCTGCTCCCCGAAAACTCCTGGTGCAGTCCATCCAATGCCGCGAAATGCTCGACGTACTTCATGCCTTTCTCCTTCTCGGCTTCAATGCGCTTCCAGTCCCACTCTACCTCTCCTCCAGCACTGCTTTGCGCATCATTCGTCTCAACCACTTCCACTTCGCCGTCTGAGGGCGTAGAGTCTCCTGAGCCTCCGGCCATGGAGTGCCATCCTCCCGGTCGTGGTGGAAGGACTCCTGTTGCGCCAAGTAGCACTTCAGGATGGACCGTTAACCTCCCTAGCTTCACGACGTACTTGCTGATCGCGCTCGCGAATATAGCTTTCTCGTCTACATCAGCACCTTTGCTGTAGTGACCCTTCACAGCCTTATACGTCTTCCCACCAAACCATGAGCCATCTTCCGTCACATATGCGCTAGGCTTAACCGTGTTCTTCTTTACGAAATGCGTAACAACATAGATCCACTTGCGATCCCAAGCTAACAAACGCGACCACATTTCATAGCCTTCGTATATCCCAATCTCGCGCTTGAAGCTGCATGATACGCCGCCCAGCATGATGCCCCATGCGCCCTTCACGGCATGACCTTCTTTGTCTAGCACTAGCTTCTCCTTCGCATTATGATGTAGCTTTTCGATACCGGGCTGGAGCAGGGCGCAGACGAGATGCGAGCGCGTTACGTCCAGGTCGGAGAAATATGTGCTGTTGGACTTGTGGAAATTGTAGTCGCATTCCCACAGCGGGGAATGCGATGTTGTAATTACAGGCAGGAAGAGGGTCGAGGGTCTCAGAGAATCGGGGATTTGTGGTTTGCTGAAGCGGCAATGCTTGAGTATTGCATTGAAGACACGGAACTGGGGGGGGATTGGTGAGTTGGTGTTTTTGATAAGGCAGAGCAAAGTCACTTACATGCCATGCGAACGGCACATTCTTCAAATTGGCTAAGACTAGTACTGCGGCTGCAATTCGAGAATAACTGCCCGGTCCAGAGAAGGTGTTGAGCACGAGTTTGCGCAAGTTGACCCGCGATGCGCCAACACCGATTATGAGGGTTGTGGTGAAGGCTATAGTCTTCAAAGGCAGACGAGTCGCAGAAGCCATGATGAAGGACTGGCAAGGCAAAAGCAGAATTAGAGTACACGCAAAGGAAAGAAGAGAGGTGGAAATAGAAAAGTAAGTACTATACAGATAGATGTAAGGGAATTCACATGGAGGTACAATCGGATGAAGCTGACACGAATGGGAGACCAACACCCAACCCAGCACCAACCAGCCCCACGCCTATCATGAGCCTCGGGACGGAAAACAGGGCCATCTAGAACCCCGATGGATGAATTGGTTTGAATTGGTTTGAATTGGTTTGAATTGGTTTGGTATTTTGGAATCTGGGGAAGGGGAAAGGAAAGAAGATGAGATGATGTTTTATGGCATGTGCTTGTGCTTGTGTTTGTATTTTTGTTTGTGTTTGTGTTTGTGCTTGTCCTGTCCTGCCATACTGTATGTACATGTGATATCTTACCTTATTCTGATCCAATTGCCTACCTTACTGCCTTGGTGAAATATAATTTATGTACGGGAGATGGAAAATATATCAATATACTATTTTACACTCACAAACACATCCATATCATATAACATCCAATCCATTCCATTCCATTCCAATCCAATCCAATCCAATCCACTCCGCTCTCCCGTTCCTTTCCTATTGTCACATATTCTGTCTTTCTTTCTTTATTTCTTTCTTTCTCTATTTCTTTCTTCCTCTATTTCTTTCCTCCCGGAGAGTTCCACCTCCCCTCCCCCGTTCATGGTCTCACCTCACATCACACTCATCAAAGTCACACAAAGTCAATCACTCGCTCACAGTCGAAACTTACAGACTCACAGACTCACAAACTCACAGACTCACAGACTCATAGACTCACAGACTCACCGTTCCGAAGTCCCAAGTCTCCCAAGTCTCCCAAGTCTCCCAAGTCTCCCAAGTCTCCCAAGTCTCCCAAGTTCTCTCCTAGCCCCAAAGTTTCAACCTCATCCCTCAGGATCGAATTCTCGCCCAGCAAAGTTAAGAATTCAGGCAATAAGTTGCGAAACCGCCAACATCCGCCAACTCCCGCCAAGTCTTTGTGGTCTTGGAATGCCTCAACCATCCCTTTCATTGGTTCATACAGCGGACAGAGACCCCCATCCAAGAAATATCGTGACAGACCCAAGACTCCCCAAGACTCTCCAAGCTCCAAGCACCACGCACTTCGACACGGCAGCAAAGGGAGGAGACTTTTCTCTTTCTGTAGTGCGAGGAGCAGCTCCTGGATATATACATCATGCTTCGTCTCCCTCATCCCTTCCCATCGATATCGATACCTCCAACCACCGCCATAACATCATCACTGGCCTAGACCCTCTCCTAAGTCCGATCCCCTTCAACCTATCCACCAAACCCAATCCGACCCCACAGAAAAATCAATTTCTGGCTGTACGCTCGATGCCACCATGCCTTTCCCCAGCCTGAATTTCGCGACGCTACTCCTAGCCACTGCGCTCGCACCATGGTCCGTCTGGGCTTCGGGACCAAAGTGTTACTTTCCAAATGGCAACTTAACGACAACATCTTCGAACCTCACCTACGAAGCATGCAATTCAATTGCAGGAGCGACTTCACAATGCTGCGCGACAAATCAGGGCTGTAGTACAAATGGGTTGTGTGTCTCGATCGCAGGGGTGCATACGAGGGGCGGATGTACAGACTCCACTTTTAAGAGCCCATTCTGTTTGTCGATATGTACAAATGCATTGGTATGTTTAATGTATTACCAGCAAGATGGGGATAGATGCTAATTCCTTCATTAGGCAGGAGGATTCTCTACTGGGGCAGCTGAAGTACATCAGTGTTCAGACGGATCGTATTGTTGTGGAAACAGCAACATCACCACATCTTGCTGTGCGAATGGACAAGGCTTCACCATACCAGCGACGATTGGTGTCGACAGAGGCGATTCAGGAAGCATGACGAGTACCGCCAAAGTCGCTATTGGTGCAGGCATTGGAGCAGCCATTCTGGTATCGTTGGTTATCGTGGGAATTCTCACATGGCGAAAACGCCGACAACGCAAAATGGAAATGCAGAAGCGACTAGCTATTCTGAGCCCGACGAGGAGTGATCATGGATTATTACCATTCTACGAGGGCGAGAAGATATCGAGGCCGAAACCAGCGAGGATATCGACATGAGATTACTAGTGCATCCCACGGATGAAGCATTTTCAGACGAGAGAAAGATATGGCATTTCGATTGCTTTTAGTTTGGTGCTTGGTGTCAAGGGCGTTAGGACGGTATAGTCGGCTGACTAATTGATGGGCTTCGGTATTTGGGATCGGTTCACAGGAAAGGGCTTTATTTCTAGGGAATTGGAAGGAGCGATACCCATATGTGTGATGAAAAAATTATCTGCCGGTTCTTCTATGGAACTAGGTTCAGTTGGCTTGGGAGGGAAGATCAAAGACATGTATACATGTATAACATATCTCGAATATTACAAGATTATAATCTGTCTGATTTCCAACTTGCAGGTGAAGTCTAGCGAAACAGCTGTCATCCCACTTGTGTTTGGTCCCAGATTGACCATAAGACTGATTTCATCAAACACCTAAGTAAGCCGGCCGTAAGTCAGGATGCTTTCCTTCCATTCTCTCTCGTGTACTCTCAGTCCTTGGAGAACCAACAACCTAACCAACAACCAAGCTTCCCACAAGCCTTTGAAATACTTCTACTGTACAGTCAAGAGTTGAAATGACCTTGCCAACTCAAAAGAATGAATCATTTGGCTAGACAGCCTCTCGCTTAGTCTCGATAAAAATTTTCACAAAAATTTTAATAGTTAACACAATATATCATCAAAAGGCATTGTCGAGATACTGAATTTCACCAGTCTAGTACTACCGCGCCCGCCGGAAATCGTGATTGGGAATACAGCCATTCGATTCCTTGTACTTCCAAAGAAGTGAATCAAAGTGAAATCAAATATTCAAAGTCAAGCCAAGTCAAGTTAAGTCAAGCGAATTCCTTAGTATCTCGCGACTTCTACAACGAGTTGAGTCCGAGGCACTTACTTGCACTACTACTACCACCACAAAAGATAGGCTGGAATGAGCTATTTCTCACCTGGCAATGATAATGATAGATTTTACTACCAAACCTCAGGCGCTGGGTGCTGGGTGCTGTTGTTGCACCTCATTGCTTCTGCTTGGGCAAGCAAAATTTTAACCCTCTACGAAAGGTACCTACGTAACGCTTCTTTTCAAGTCTTCTTTGTATGGATATTCATCACAATAAAGTGCAAACCTCCCTTCTGTACCGCAGTGTGTGGCATATTTTCACTCGATATGTATTCCTTGTTTGTAGTGCCTATCTCATCTCTTTGCTCTTTGCTGTGCCGTGAGATAGATACTCGTTCCAAGACGGACTTCTTTATGTCTAAGTATCTATACATTAATTTATTACTTACATTTCTTTACTCTACTCTACTCTACTCTACTCTAGTATATCACACTTCGTCATCTCAGCAGTTATAGCCAGCCAGCCAACCAGCCGGCCGATACATAAATAAGGTAGCCAGTCTCAAACCGGCTCCGTCCTCTCGAATAGTCGTTTAAGATAAGTTTCTAGTCAAGTCAATTGTCGCTGTATATGTTTTTATCCTCCAATAAATGGATTAATGATACCAAGTTATAGCCTCAATCACCATTTGCACCAAGCTTCATACGGCGATTGCAAACTCTCCATTGCGTCCTAAGAAGAGCAGTACGTACGTAGCCGGGGGCAAGAGGGAATCAAGCGAAGAAAAATGCTCAAATCTACCTACTTCTTCGTGCAGCTACCTATGTCGATAACTGGGATGAACGATATTGTTTATGGATGGTATCAGTTTGCTCGTTGTTTTTGTTTTATTATATAGCCAAACAATGGGGAGGGAAATGATGAGTTCTAAGGATTTAGTATAATAGGATATTAAGTAGTAAAGGTTGTAACTGTAGATGCATTTCACTTTTCTTGTTCAACAAGATCTTCAATCGTAAGCTCCCATGTTTTCTTAATTCTATTCTTGCCTCACGCCTGTACATAACTAAATAGTAAGTGCTGTAGCGTGAATGTAGACTCTATGGTCTAGAAGGTGTATTTCTATAAAGCATAATGTCGTGTTCGGGAACTCATCATCCTCATTTTATGGCAATTGATAGAACTGATGGAATAACGAAAGGCAATCTCCGAGTTACGGTATGTATATACCTCACTTACTTACTTACCACTAGCTCTCCCTCTCCCTCTCCCTCTCCCTCTCCCTCTCCCTCTCCCTCTCCCTCTCCCTCTCCCTCTCCTCCTCCTCCCCGCTATCACACACATGCAGTACTCACCACCACGATCATTTCCTAAAACTCAGTAAATGCCATGAAATAGAAAGGTGGCTCGTCCGTCTAGGCGACGAGGGGTGAAGCGAGGCGAGGTGATCAGCAGTACATTACCTCACCTCACCATACCTTTTTGTCGAAGATAGAGATCAGCACGAACGGCTAGTAGAGGGAGGGGGGGGCACGTGGAAACTAGCGTGTGATCAGCAGGAGAAGTGGAGGGGACCTAGGGAGTGTTGGTTGTATTTGAGTCTTGAATTTCGGGATTTAGAGTCCAAGCGCATGGAATTTGTGTTTGGAATGGATATTTGAGTATGTCGGTATTACGGAAATGGGTCAAAATGAGGCTCCTTGCGTGCTTTGTGGTACAAATTAGTTTCCATCTCTCTTCATGGGCGTGTATGCATATTCATACCCATTTGGTTTCATTACGATGGAGATGTTTTTGAGCAAATGATTGAATTTGCCACCCTCTAACCTTACTCATTACATAAACCTAAAATTACCTCCCATATGTGACATAACTCGTGGTATCTACCCAGCAATCGTAAGTATATACAACAAATCTCCCTTTTCAAATTCTCATCTCCTATCTTCGTACTCCAAAGCTTCCTTCCCGGAGACTCAAGCGCGTCTACAAAGCCAAAGCAGCGAGGAGAGCGGCACCAACGACCATAGCACCAACACCCTCACGGCTAGCAGCACCAGTGACAGTGGCTGGGGCGGAGGTGGTAGCAGTACCAGCAGTTGCAGTGGAGGCGCGAGAGCTAGCTGAGCTGACGGCCCTGCTTGCGGAGGTAGCGGCGCTGGAAGCACGGGACGTGGCAGACGAAGCGGCGGTTGCTGATCCAGCGGCGGAAGAAGACCCGGAGCCGGCGGCGAGGGCACACAACTGGGCGGCGACGGATTGTGTCTCTATAGATTAGGTCAGTCATGTTTTGGAATTGGTGGAACAAGGTAACGTACTCAGAGCATCGTCAGCAGAGCAGCTAGAAATAATACAGGGAGTTGCGGATTGTGTGATGGCGTTCTTCGCAGGTCCACACTGGCACACGTAATCAGTGAGACCGCAGCCAGCAGCAGTGATGGCTGGAGCGAGGCAGGTGAGAGCACAAGTTGGGAGCATGGCGACTTCGCTTGTGATGGTCTGGGAGTAGGCGACTGAGACCAAAGCGAGGATAGACAGAGCGAACTTCATATTTGCGTTTGGGTGGTATGAGTATTTCTGGATAATGACTATTTTAATGCGGCCGAGCGAAAACTATTCGATTGAAGTGTGCTGAAAAAGCTGATGTTACTATATTGTTTTGATGTAGAGGGGTACGGCTGCTACTTTATGTACCCCCTGAAGTGGTGGTAGGACTCACTTTCGGGAGAGGAGGCAGATTGACCTGGCTGATCAGTGGCGCATGTGGATCCGCCGACGATAGCATTTTCGATAGCACTCTTGTGCTCCCGGATCGAGCTCACTTCTCCCCCCATCTCCTCCCCAGAAATCTACCTCGACCTGGATTAAAGCTTGAAAGATCAGATGATGCCTCGGTATTTTGGGAGAAAACCTGGGGAGCTCCAGGAATTTCAAAGAGAAGCTTTAGTGACCTTGCCATGATGAGTCTGGTGGGAAGTGCTAGAAAGAGCAAGTCAGTAACGGCGCCACCTTAGTGGCCAAGAGAAAAAGTAACGAAAGCTCGTGGGGACCGAGAGAACGGATTCTGAATGGCCCTTAGTTTCCATAAGCTTGTGCCCCTCCCATGGAGCAGTCTAGGCAAACTGCAGGTTTAATCTTGTGTTCACCATTCAAATACTACAGCTTAAACGTTAGATCGTACAGTGAGTCGCCTTTTAGATTATTCTTAATCTTCCGCCTGAGCGATCGGAGTATTTTGGACACCCTAGCACGTATTGAGGTATAAATAGCAGTTGTGGTGTTGTTGTCAAAGCACCATGATACGAGTATTTGCTGGGAATCGATTTAGCAAAGACAGGAGAAAGACAGGGCCTCGAATGGATGTCTAGACCTCAATTAAGAATTAAGGTTACCTGCCGATCCGGCTGTGGTCCAATGGAAATCAGCCTCCAAGCTCGAAGCAGATGTAGTGGCGTCCGTTCCTTGCACCATACTCCCCACATATAAGTACCGAGGTACCTAACATCAACATGACTCTTGCTATTGCAGTATTATGAGGTGGAACTTCTTGGGAAGTCCATAGGAGAAGTTGGACTATAGGCATACTGCTAGTTCAAACTCTTTCTCATAGCCTCTCCATACTCATATTGAAACACCGTGTCAGGATCTAAAAAGTGCGGGGAAGATGTGGAAAGCAATCTCAAATCAAGATCATCGATTCCTGTCGGAGTGGGAAGCTCGGTAACTCCTCTTGCCAAAGTCTGTATTCAAGTGAGAAGCTGGGAGCTGTCTAACTCAAATTCAATATAGCTTGCATAAGTCTTCGGCGACCAAATCTTGACGATGAAGCTTGACGTGCGTCGTTACATCCGGATGTCCCTGGTATGAATGCTCGCAGACTGTGATGTCCTTGGCTCTGTGGCTAAGGTTGTGATGTAATGTATATTATGAACTGTTTTGTTTGCAGTAGGGCCGGATTTGTTCACTTCCAGAAATGTCAACTTTAAATACATTCATACTTGACTAGTAGAGTCGCTCATTTTATGTTAGGAAGCCTTCGCCTCAACTTTGCATACGAAGTGTTCTGAATCTAGACACTTGGTCATATGTCTGTGCTATTCTTCGAGAATTGTGAAATCAGGTGCGAGGTAGGAATGTCTCGCGTAAGAGGCTGTTGCTCTATTGGACACGTCGTTATATCTTGAAATGAATGTTTGAGAATTTGGCTTAGCCACCAGTTCCGCTGTGACGTTGGATTTCAAGTGAGACCCAGCAATTTGAGCTCGCCGCGGATGTTATCAGCGACTTCAACTCCTAAGAGCTTAGCCGACACAAAGTCAAACACAAAGGTGGCTGTGGTGTCAAAACGTCAACCTTGGCGTCCCAATGTCTAGTTTGATGCAATCATGACTCGAGCTTGGGCGTCGAGGTTCGCCAGAGAAAACCGTCTCCTGCACGCTCCGAGAATTCTGGCAATTTTAATTGTCCAAAAAAATTGATTTTTCCTTATTCAAAATCGTCTTTCTTCCCACCATCAAATAATTCGACTCTCAAAATGCATACTTTTTCGACATTCTCTTATTCTTCCTGCTTATCCTTGGAAACTTTAAGTCCAGCAGCTCGAGCTTGCAAATACCTGTCTTTTTCAGATAGAGACAACGGTCCTCCTTCTCCTTGCGTAGGATGCAGTATCGCCTCAATTCGTGATGCCAGATCCCTCTCGATTTTCCAATGAACATGGTAAGCTGATGCATCATCATCGCTATCATGTTCTGATCCAGATGCTGAATCGTCTTGGCCACCAAGGGCTAACATGAGGTCAAACTTTTTCATTTTGATCTTCCTGAAAGCCTGGACCCAAGCCACTTGCCCATCGCTGGCAATGATATCCTTAGCAATGGACACCGAAGTCTGTAACAAGAGGCAAAAGACATCGAGAGACAAGTGCTCAGCGACATACTCGCAAAAGGGTATGATTTTGTCATCCAAATCGTCAGTGTGACCTTCGCATTCCCACTCTACATCAAGGTGTTTGATTCCAGCATGTGCAGCTGGTCGATCCTTCAAAAAGTCGATGATCACATCTGAAGACCTCGTGGCAGTAAGATAAACGTTATTGTATAAAGCTTTGCCAACTTCTTCTCGTATTTGACGGTATACCTGAGACAGATAGAATACGATTTTGGGCTGCTCCGAGAAGCCGACCTGCTCCAGATATCCTGTCTCTGAGTTACGCTTCACACCACTATACATATATTGGAGGTTCATGTCATATGAAGGACGATAAGGATGAGCTTTCACACCGCGTGGAGCATATTCTGATTCGTTGTTGAATGGCTTAAGAATGATGTCCATGGTCATCCCACCTTCATCGTCCCGAAATGGTTCAAGGAGAAAATCGTATACCATATCACGGATATCTCTTGGAAGTCTGAGGAATGGAAAGCCGCTGCATGGATGTTTAGCGGCGGTTGATCTCAGATGGAGTGGTGCTGATTACTTGCCATTCCTGCTTGAAAGTGTGGGATCTAAATTTCTCCACAGACCTGGAGGATCTGTTTCATGCACATCAACGAGAACCATGTTTTCTGCTCCTGGGAAGAGGCAGAAATCTCCATAGCCATCTTGCATGTGGGAAACATAGCGACGAGGTGGAAGTTGTTCGTTCATGTTGGCATTCATGGCTTAATGGTGATGTGGGATGCTGAGAGAACTTGAGGATCTAAAGTAGTTTGCCTAATTCGAACTACCACGTGCGCTCTTGGCAAATGGTAAAATCTTACATTTCGAACCTAATTTCTGTATAACTACATACTTGTAGATTCTAACACTTGAGGTTAAGACTTTGTGACACAGTTCCGCACCTCATTATGGCAGATGCCTACCTCAAAATATGTCTTTGCGACTACCTACATGACAGCTAGTCACATGATGTAGAATGTTTCTTATCAACCTGGAACGTACGAGGGTACCTAAGGTACCTGCCTGCCTTAAGAGCCATTCGAAGGTAAACGTATCAATACACCCTCACTAATGATTCTTGAACTGTAGAAGCAAGAATTCTCAATACGATGTGTTGACAGACTTTTAATTTTTATGGAGTTCCAAAGTTTCGAACATATTCGGAAACGAGTGTAGTTAGGCGGAAGTACCCTAGATCATCTCTAGCAAAAATTCTTAACAACCTCAAAATGCGACAAAAGTCCTAAAGATTTCAAGGGATCTTGAAATAAGCTCACGCCTCAATGTAATCGTCATTAACATCACGGCAGACTTTTTGGAAGCAAAGCTCGTGTATTCCTTACTCTATCCGAAGCCCAACATACTCGCTATATTACACCAAATCCCGACTCGTAAAGACAGTGCCAGTTTCCACCCCATCATAATAATCAAACACACGCTCGCAGATCAGGGTATCGAATCCTTGAACACCAAATTTCTCGTAACATCCAAGTCTCTATCAAGACAAGAAGACTTGCATCGCTTCACTCCTGTCTCCTCACACCCGCCTCGAACTCTCATCCGAAGCCGCCTCGGATACCGTCTTGTTCTTCCACCCCAATACCTGACTCCTATGCCACTGTCCAGGCGTATTCGACCTCTCATTACTTGTAACAGTTACATGTGTCTCTTTCAGGATATTCTTCTGGCTATCCCCATCTCCAAATCCATAGTTATCGGCCTCCTTGTCGCCTAGCTGGTGGAAGGTATCGAGCTTGACATCCGAGCGCAGCATGTTGTGTTTATTCCTCGAGGCTTTGAAGGCACTGGCTGAAGGCGGCTGGCTAGGTGTTACGGATGAACCTCCCCCAAACATAGAAAGTGAGAGAAGAGGACGTAAAGCGGGAAGCGAGCCGGCGAAAATGCCGATGCCTTCTTCGACCATGGACCAGAGACCAATTTTACCGGTGCTGTACATGAATTCTGCCGGGTCGCTGTAGAGACTTAGGTAGCGAAGTCGGACGATTGTTGCGCAGCTCGCACTGTGGAAGCGAAGTTAGATGTGTATACGAATGCCATTTGGGTGTATAATGGGTCAAGCTAGACTGCAGTTGTGCGAATAAAAGAATGAGCTACTTACAATGCAGCGAGCCCCAAAATCATAGCCACTGATGCCTTCACGCGAACCTTCATCTGAACTTTCCAAAGCAACACGGCAGGTAGGAAAGCCATAGAAAAATCCGTCACAATTTCGATGGCAGAAAAGAAGAAGCTAACGTCGCTGTTCAGCTTGAGGTTGCATGAACCTGTTGTAGTCTCACCCCATAAGGTTGTGATAGGATGACAGATGTTGGCAACTCCAGCAATGAAGACGATGCAAGAGATGATACTCATAACAATGATAGCCCAAATAGTCAGTACAAAAGGACGGCGAGTGTCTGCAATACGGAGAAGTGTTACTGCAATTGCACATTTGATTGTGATTGCACTGATCGCGTAGAAGAATTCGGTGATGAAGAAAAGCTAAGTTGATATCAGCTATGCTTCTTGATGAATAGTGCCTCGACCGAGGAATGCATACCTTGATACCTCGCATCTTTGTGCTTGCGGGTAGAGTAGCGGCATACTGGCCGGAACCGTAGAAACAGCAAACAATGCACATTCTGGCAGTGACAGTGAATAGAGCCTTTACTATCGTCAGTACGTCTTTGTAAATCTCAGAGAGAAAGATAAGTCCCTACCAGCCCAAGTGCCATCATGTAGTCATCCATTCCCAAAGCCTTCCTCGCCACTCTTACCCAAACTCGTGCCACAAAGGTTACCCAGCTCAGTACCAGCATTGCAATTGACGTATACAGGAGGTCAACGCCATCTCCTTTCGGACTAACTGTTACCATTCTTGATTACAGTCGGATTTCAAAATGGGATGCTGGAGAATGAGACAGACAGAGAAAGACGAGAATTCTGGCTGAAAAGAAAGGATTTCTTTCTCAAGATAACCTATTGGGCGCCATATAGACTCCACGATCCATGATATGAACCCCCTTTGCAGGCTTCGTGGAGAAAGAACTAACGATGGCCCGCTAAGGTACTGACCCAAGTGGACGAGAAAGTTCAAGACATCTTTGCCTTGCCTTTGTGGACTTCAAGGGGCTTTGGTAAGGGTCTGTAACACAAGCAAGAACTTAAAGAGTAAAATCTCTGAAGATCTGCTTTCACGACAGCACAATGATAAAATTTGACAGAAGTAACAGTGGGGAGTCCGCTAAGCGAGCTTCATGGGAGCCCAGCGATGTGATTCATGGTTTTCGCGTAATGTCCCGGAGCCGACAGCAAGGTCGGCATTGCGTCTTGTGCAGCGGGAGTTGCTCTCGATAAGGCTAAGAGGTTTGCTATAAGCTTGCAATGTTTAACCAGAACAATGGATACTCGTTACGAGTCGCTAGAAGCCTACGAAAACTCTCCAAATATTTATCCCTAAATATAGAGTTCTAAAAGCAGCCTATTCTGTAAGTCCTGATTCTATTACGAAGTAGAAAGAATGCTCTTCTATAAACGCATTCTTATAACTTGGCTCCTGTCATAGAGAGAAATCCATCTTCTGAACAAGCTAGCCTTTCAACAAGTGCCGAAGACATGGCAGGTCCTGATTCCAGGATCTGCCTTCATGCTAAGTACTTTGGTACAGTAGGAAGAATTCTAATTCGTTTAAACTCACCGAGTGGATATGTTCGGATAACTTCCCCCCTCTCTTGGCACGTCAAAAAACCGTTTTGGACAGCGGCTCCCTTGTCGTCAAACTTCTCTTGCGTGGTGCCTCAACGTTTCGACCGGTGTTTATGCGCACTTCATTAACGTTTATAGGTTCCTGCCCGAAACCTTAATTCATTTTTGGGCAAGATCTGACTGCTGCAGGATTTTGGATGCTTATGGCTCTTGTGATGTTTTCTATTTAATTCTCCTGTCGATCATTGATTCCAGTACATTTTCTTGATTTAGGACAGTAATTGTAGATCGCCTCTCCACTATGATATGGATGATCTCGAACTGTCTATGTGCTCTAGATATGGAGCTCGTATATGACTTCTCAAACTCAAAGGATCCTGATATCTGAAGATCCATCAAAGACTTCAATTTCATTTGACGTCGCGCACTGTACTGTACACACCGCCCATGTCGAACCCATGTCACGTCCCCGCATTGGGAAGCTTCATGCAGCAGGTATCCTTGAATAGAGCTTGAAGCGTCTGTTTCTTGTGTGCTCCCCCAACCTCGACGCAAAGTATTGCATAGCAAGTTTCCCTAGCTTTCTCGACTCTCTCGTCCATCTCCAAAACTATTCCTCGTCAGCACTTTGATCCTTTATCCACAACAGAAGACTTGAAGACCCAGAAAGCCAGCCTGCACTATCCAACATGACTGAGTTCTTAATCAAAGACGAGGATTTGACCAGCCTGAAGGGCAAGGTTGTAGTTCTTACAGGTACGAATCTGTAATCGTTTTGCAGGGTACTGATATGCATATCTTGAGAAATGCTGACATGAATTGATCATTTGTAGGTGGTTCTTCGGGAATTGGCCTTGGGGCTGTTGACCTCTTGTTGTCTTTAGGGGCAAAGGTCGTTAGTGGTGATATCCAACAACCTCCCACGACTGGCGATTCTCTTTTTGTAAAGACAGATGTTAGGAATTGGGCCGATCTGTGTGCCTTGTTCAAGAAAGCAAAGGAGGAACACGGCCGAATCGACGTAAGTGGATTTCTTTCTCCTGTACTGTGGTAGACATGTTGTTATACACAATAGATTATCAATTTATATTCGCTAACGCAGCATTATTAATAGTATGTCTTCGCCAATGCCGGAATTGCTCCAAAGGCGAATTACCTCGAGCTTGAGACAGGACCCGATGGAGAGTTGGTGAGGCCAACATCAGACACAATCGATATCAATCAGATGGGTGTCATCCACACAGGGGCTCTTGCTGTCCACTACTTTAAACAGCAAGCAGAGGGTGGAAGTCTTGTGGTCATGGCTTCTAGCACTGGCTTGCATCCAGTTCGAGGCGTGGATTATTGTAAGTTAACAGCGATACGCTGCAGCAAAGTATCACAAGCTGACAAACATGCAGCTAGCTCTAAGCACGGTGCTCTTGGATTTGGAAGAGGGATGGCAAAGCTTGTGGAAGTTGCAGGTCTTCCAATTAGGGTCAACACTCTTATGCCATCATGGACAGCAACACAGGTTTTGCCTGACATTGCAAGTCTCTTGACCATGGTCTCTCACAGATCGCAGCCAGCTTCTGTCGTAGCACGTGCTGTTGCTTATTTGATGGCTGACACGACAAGGAATGGAGATGTTGTTTTCATCTCAGATGGGAAGTACACCGAGATTGACAAATCGATACTCCTTCCTGCATACGAAACTATCAAGGGAGATAGTCCTTCTGATGATGAGATTCTGGGTCGCCTTCTGGCGTTGTCATAGTCTGTTCATTACTTTAACTTCTACACCTTTCTAAATTCTCCTGAGTTGTGAGTGTTGCTGTTGGTGAAGTCTTTGTATCCGTTAGCGGTTCGTCGCGACTTTTTTTTTCTGTTCCTGCTTCTAGTTATGACTCGCTTAGTAGATATAAGAGCAAGTCCTGTTGTGTTTTTCTGTTTTGCTAGTGATTGATGGCTGATGGCTGCTTTGGGAACGGTGAGAGTTAGAAAGAAGGAGGTAGTGTTCTCTATTGTGCCTTCTTTTGTGAGATATCTGCCTGTCTAGGGGTTAGTTCTTGCTTAATTGAAGGTTCTGGGGGAGCTCAACAGGCAACTTCCTTCTCTGGTAATAGATGCAAGTTAAAACCCCCAGATTCCTCCCCAACTTTTCCATTTCTTCTTCAACAAAATGGCCGACTTCGAAGAACAGGTACGTAAGAATATCACCCTCATAGCAGAAGTCCTTGGAATTCTCTATCTAATTCTTCAATTCATCATCTTCCTTGCTCGTGCCTTTCCAGCGAATAACTTTATCTGCAGATTTTTCCGCCGGGGTGCCGGAGATCTTGCTAAGTCCTCTTCGAAGCCCTCTTCGGAGGCTTCGAACGGGGACAAGGCTTGATTGAAGGCAGCCCGGACGTGATGACGGAATCTTCCTGAGCGCGGTCAGCGAAGTCGACTTCACCTGTACGTGGTGCTGGCTACGAACCTTCAGCATCTTCTGATGTCTGGAGAGCCAACGAAGTCGCGATGCTCGTCCTTCCTATGTCCACCGTAAGTTTCATCATGCTCTCTAGCTCACTTTGATCTCTGCTGACTCTTCTTCACTATCAAAATTGCCATTATCCTAGGGCTCATCCGACGACAAGTACCATTCGATCACCGCCGCATCTACATCACTACTCTGTTGCTGGAGGTACTTTTACGTTGGATGCTCTTGGATGTTGGTGGTGATTAGACAATTGTACACTAGATGCATTCATCGCTCCCATACACCTTAAATATCCGTGCCAATCATTCTCGACCTTTGTGATGTTAGCAACAAAAGATATCGATATGAGTGGTGTTTGAATTGAATTCGAAGCAATTTGAGGCCGTCCTTCTAGGTACCACAAATCCGTTGCCATACAAACTTTCTGCTTTTCGTATGCCTGGGTACTTTGGCGAGCCAGTGTCGACTTTTGTTATAGAATAAATAACTTCCTACATAGCTTGGGTAAGTGATCTTCGTCTGAAAGAGTTCCTAAGCTATTCCACATTGCAAAATCCAGACGTCTACAGGTAGCTATAGTATAGATAGATCAGCGACCTTCAAGGCAGGATCAAAATCATATACCACCATTTTAAATACAAATATATTGCATTATAAACACAGAAGTATATAGAGCTTTTATACGTGATAGAACTCAATGCCAAGACTTAAGTGAGAGTGAAGTCGCAAGATGATGTACACATTTCTCTTGATGTCTGTAATCTTACCTGTGGGACAACAAGGCTCTCAATATACAAATCCGAAATATACTACTTTACTGCGAGTTTCTTAGGTAGTCTAGGGTAAAGCAGAAGCTTTTCATTAGATGGACCCGTGGCGACATGATCGGCTTGTCATTGGGCCCATCACACTGCATTGTAATATTTGTAATATACCCTCATGATTAACTTGAGGACTTTGGCCCTATTCCTTTGTTGTTACAACTCAACTAGTCTTTCTACTAAGTGCACCTGCAATAGCAAGACTATACCAACAAGCAGATATCATAGCAATACTTATACACTTCGTCCACCTCTCTCATACTTAAGAATTTGTCTCTCGTAACCTTTGTTTCACCACCTAATTTTGCACCCGTACATTAATATCATATTAAATTTCTCCGATAAAGTAGACTTCTATATTTATAGAACTACTTAATCGTAATACTAAACGCTAATTTATATCAAGGACTCTTATTCTAACACTCTATCAAGGTAAGAGATTTTTTTTCATTTAAGCCGTGAGAAATCCAGAGTAAACAGTTCTTTTACCAGTAGGAGGAATGGAAAAATTTAATATGAATAAGCTCGTTTTATATAATAAAGGGATCGTTGGTTGAAGTAACGAGCTAGATAAAGCATTTTTGTACTCATTCACTGCTCCTGAATTTGCCAACTTTGTGTTGTTAAATCTGGGAACTCATGTACAAAATATGCTTGACGTCCCCACCATCTCCAATAGAAAGTCTCTCTAGCTCTTTTCTTTTGCACATCTTTTGATTCGCTTTTACTGAATTGTTGCTCTCTTTCTGTTGACGTAAGAGTAGACGACGAGTCAAGGTCTTGACCTGCGAACTGTAACGATCCTGATAAAAATCTCTGACCCATACCTTCAAAAGGTACAAAGAAAAGTAGCTTAGGTCCAACGATACAAGGTATGTCAGACTTCATAGGCGAAAGCCCCGTACCAAGGTTTTGCCACTTCGTGATGAACAGCATTGTTCTCTTTCCTTCGAAGCGTTGTAGACCAACTTGAAACTTGGTGAAGCAGATATTGCATTCAGCGCTATGGAGAATCTCCTGATGACTCTCCGGAAGAGAGTCAAGTGCTGCAAGCTTGTTGACGATTTTCCAAGCAAGTTTTCTGTTATTTCTGCTATATCTGGTAGAGTGTGGACATTTCAGATGATTTCTGCTTGTCAAGTATAATCTACTCTCTCTCGATTGTTCAGGTGGAATAGCGTAAGCTGTTTGCACGCACATCAAGAGTCGACTCGCTACGATTTTTGGTGTCGCGATAACTTGTTTGACCTGCGTTCCCTCCATCAAAACATCACTCCGGTACGAGAGAAGTTTCAACAACTCAGTGCAGTCCCTTGTCAGGCGATGCTGCTTCATGACCATTCGAAAGACCGTGAGATGGAAGCTTGGATGTATGAACTTTGCGGTGCGATACTCTTGATCCAGTTTCATACATGGTGTAAGGGGGAAACAGTGATCTTTGGGCAGGGCAAACTTTTGTATGTCGGATAGGGGATGGTGCATCCTGCAGTCGTAACACTCGAGAGCATCGGGGTTTTGAGCCTCAAGTACCTCCCATGCAGGTTTGCTGTTAGGGGGTTCTATGCAGGACCTTGAGGACTCATGTTGGTTTTGGAGATGGGAGCCAACCTCCGAGCTGGAGTTCATCTCATACTTCGTGTGCCTTTTCGGTCTGCTTGCCATAGATTGAGCGAACATTTATTTGATATTATGCTTCTTTCTATCAAGTCTTCGAAAGATGCAGCGAAATCAAATAATGTAACGAGGTACGAGATTTGCAGATGTATTTATGGACACTAGCTCAGTCTAAATCAAATAACACATCAGTGCGTCACATGAAGACCAAATATGGGCGGTCTTGGGCTAGTCACTAGAGCCTTTAAACAGCAGCTAAACTCTTCATACAGCAACCTAAGGCTCTAGAAACCGTTAGATCATAGCTGCCATAGTGTGGAGTCATGTGGAGTAATTAAGGCACCACCCGAGAACTCCTCCGCGTTTGCTTCTTGTTGTTAGCAGAAAAATAGGAATTATGCCGTTTAGTTACAGTTGTGATCGACTTTAGTATTCTGGGATGGTCTGTGAAAGCGATGAAGGTCTCGATGGTTTTTTATATCTCCAATGGTGGCTTTGACAATATCCTTAGGCGACTAGAAAGATTGCCTAACTAAATCGCTCTATTGAGATATATACTAGCTTCAATTGGCTCGCTTGACACTAAACTAGACATTCATGAAAGGTAATGACACCATAAGGGATATCTGAATACCTCGCTTCCGGACCCCACTTTCCAGTAGTTCCAACAAGTCCAAATACTTCTGGAGAACAGTAACACACAATGATCGTGATCGCAGACGTGTCGATGGCGGCAATTTATTTCAAGAGGGCAACATGGGTTTAGGAAGCTAGAATTGACTCTTGGGATGGATTTTTATTGCTGTAAAGTTCCTCTAAAACCCTAAGATGACCTCTAATTCTTCAAGCCCTATCCAAACTCCGTCCTTGATGCAGACCCGCCACCAAGGAAGCCCAAACCTAACTCCAAATGAGAACGCCATCGCTCATCTACATCTCGCAAATCTCCATACTACTCCCAGCCTAATATCTTGGACCGCCTGAGGTCATGTTCTGCATCGACACCGCATCACCACTCTCCTCATCCTTAATCTGAACCTGTGCTTGAGCCTCCTCGCCTCTGTGCATACCAGTCGCCTTGTGGTACTTGAAATCGATCCATGAAATGATACTCGCCCATAGGGCAAGCAAGCTGATTTGTCCCGCAACGACGATGACACCCCACGAGATGGTGCAGTTCATGCCCTGGCAGAAATTCAAATTCGCTTGGACCATCATGAAGGCAACGGCGGCCCAAAAGACGATCTCGAGAGAGTTGAGGATGAGGTAGGCTTTGAGGCTGCCCCATTTCTTGCAGGAGTTGACTTTTTCGGTGAGGACTTGGTAGAGGATGATGATTATGGATTTGGCTCCCTGGTGTGAATGTTAGTGTTTGTTATTGATAGAGGATGGAGAAGATGCATGAAGGTAGGGAAGGGCAAGACGAACCATTCCGAGTGCCATGGTGTTTGCTCTGCTGGGTGGTGCTCCAGCTGGTGCTTTAACGAAGAGGAGACGAGCGGCTGTTCCGCCGAGAGCGCCGAGGACGAAGGCTAGTTGCACCATGTGGAGGGGGAACTTGAAGCGAGCTGCGAAAAGATTCATGATTGCGATTATTGGAGTTTTTAATTATTGTTGGGAGTGGTCAAGGAAGATATCAAGTAAGACTGAAGCTGATGATTGAGCTGAAAGTTGAATTGAAGACTGTAGAGTTGAAGATGTTGCTGTTGATGATGATGTGAAATAATGGGGAATGAAAGGTATCTATATATCTAAATGCTATAGCAACACTACGAAATTGCATTTCCTCTAACAACTCTGTTGTATCGCAGTGTTTCCGTAAATACATCGCACTCGCAAAGTTCTCGGGTTTTCTCGCATAGGAAACTCGGACTCGTACCCCATCCCATCTAGATTTGGCTGCGGGTCAGACACAGGGCTGTTCTACCAAATAAGCATATAAAGAGAGAAGATCTGGGTTTTGCCAAGTCTACCAAGCATACTGACGCGAATCTGTACTGCCATAATGCATGTTTGAGTTTGCTATTTGGAGCTTGTTCGTTTTTCGTACACAGATCACTGGTGAGCGATAAGTTATTTCGGGATTTTGAGAACAGAGACATTCACTAATAGCTGCAGACTACTGCAGATATAAGTGTGTTTCATAATAACAGCAAAGTAGCTAAAAAATCAGAAAAGATATTAGGCAGTTCGTTCAACTGTCATCGCAAGTATCGTGGCTTGTCTCGTACCTAGGATGAAACTCGGATTCATATCAGAGGTTGGGCTTGGGGTTGATCTCAACCTTATTTCTAGGCTTATTCCGCTGAGGTTATGCACCCCAAAGAAAATCCATCAATCTAATATTGGGAAAGTTTGAGACCATCAGAAGCGTGAGAAGGAGAAGAAAATTTCACGAGCGTCGGACAACATGAGAGCACTTTTTCGCAGGATTGGAGAGAGAAAGAGTCCTTGCTCCTCTTTAACACGGGCACTGCCATTGAGTGAGCTTTGCCTCGACCCAATGAGGACTGCTCGAATGAGACATTGCTACGACAACGTCTTTCTCTCCAACATCGCTCAGATTCTGCGACCTTTCCTACAACCAGCCTGTCCTCTCCGATACAATTAACGACAATGCAGAAGTCCAAGTTGCCGATCCATGATTTAAAACAACTGTATCCTCTCCTCGTTTTGGTTACAACCTCTTGTGGTGTGGTTGACAACACTTACATCGTGACTTGCGATTATCTGCCGCCTGGAATGCCAATATCCTTGCGGACCAAAGCAAGAGGATACCTTTCTGCTGGATGTTGCTTGAGATATTCATGACCTAGGCCACACCGTTGGGTAGGAGTCTCATTGAACTTCCTTAGCATCATGTTGATGATTCGACAGACCGGATTCCTCACGGATATGACTGCTGGATATCGACAGAATACTCGACATATAAGCATCGCCCATATCTATTGGAAGACTGCCATGGCAATTCTTTTCCAGATATCGACAGATATCCGGCAGCCAATGCCTTTCCATCTTGACAAAAAGGAAACATGCCATGTTATGGATGTCATCGTGCCAAAGAATCGAAAAGTGGGATGGCGATAGCTGTTAGTGATAGCGTACCTAGCTGTTGCTGAAAGAGGTAGGCTTCCAGGCTTCCGATCCACTAAATCCACGGATTCCAAAAGCCTATTTGATCACAAATGTGAGCTCGGACAGGGTGCCGCCGGACAACCGTCGAACCGGCATGGGACGATGACGGTGCCGACGCGATGTTGAAGGGAGAGGAATGATTTCAAAGCATGGTATAGAGTTTACAAAGGGACAGTGAGTGTATCGAGGTAGCCTTCTGTCCTTTTGTTTCATCATCACTATCATATTCTTACTATTTGTTATCGCGTCATATTTCTGATTCACATTCCTCTTCTATTTATCTCAACATTTTCATCTTATCAGAGGTTGCGAAGCTGTCAGCGCAGCTTTCAACATCTTGGTACCTGACCAAGCCAAAAGTGGAGGTCACATGTGTGGCAACCTACTGAGGTACCGAAATCATGGCTGCAGCACATGAGAACACGCCTTTATTAGTTGAGCGAGCAGACAGCATCAAATCTCAGAGCATTGATGGATCATCCGACACGTTAACGGAGTCAAGATCCAAAGGTGATGAAGAACAGCTTGAAGATAGTGACAAAGCGAATCAGCATGTCACGAGATTAAGAGGAAGTCTAATCATTTTGAGCCTATGGGGGTTGATCTTTCTCCAAGGTATGTTTGATAGGTTTCTCAATAAAGTGAAAGATGGGACGATGTGGTGATGGATGATGATGAAGCAGCGCAGGCACAGGTACTTTAACTGACTGGGAATAGCATCAAATATGTCTGGAATAACCACGACCCAATCGTATTACAATTTCCTTTTACCTCCAGCCTCGCTTCTCCCAGTCTAAGAGTGTTGAACTGACTTAGCTCTACTGCAGCAAAATAGCAGAGGACCTTGATGCCTTTGCTGCGGCATCTTGGTTTACTTCAGCATATTTGATAGCGATGTCGTCAACATCGCCACTTATCGCTCGACTAGCACAGGTGTTTTCGCCTCGCTATTGTGTCCTTGTTTCTGCGATCTTCTTCGCGATTGGAGGTATACTAACATCACAGGCTATGAGCTTGCGTGTATTCCTATTAGGAAGAGCTGTACAGGGTATTGGTGGTGCTGGAATCATGACAATATCGTTCATTCTGGTCCTTGAGCTAGTAGGAAAGAAGAGAAGAGGCCTATTCATCGGCCTTGTCAATACAGGATTTACTATCGGAGTCTCTTTTGGCGCTGTCGTTGCTGGAGCGTTGGTCGAGGGTATGGGTTGGGTAAGTTCTCCAGCTTTTGATGGGGATCTTATTTGACGAGTTTAGCGATTCCTATTCTGGATTCAAACACCACTGGCACTTCTTTTTGGTATCGCCATTTTCTTCAGTATCCCAAGTTCATTTACCGGTGGTGATGGAGACGAGGCGGAAACTTCAATTTCAAGCAAATTGGCTAGAATAGATTACTTAGGTGCTTTAACACTTGTAAGACAACGACCCCCTGGTTATGCAAGTGTAGCTAACATATTAGACTCTTTCTCTGTCACTTTTCCTTTTTGGACTAGCCTGGCCTCAAGTCATCTGGGCACCAATAGTTGCCTCTGTGGTGCTTTTGATCGCTTTCGTTCTCATAGAACTCTATGTTGTCGCCGAGCCCATCATTCCAATCTCGGTTTTGAAGTCAAGAGGTGCACTATTATCCTGTTTTGCACAATTAGGTGTCATGGCTGCGAGATGGATCATTCTGTTTACCTCGCCAGTATATGCTCTAGCGGTTCTCTCCTGGTCACCATCAGCAGCTGGATCAATACTTCTCCCGACGAATTTCGGATTTGCAACTGGTGGACTTATGGTTGGAGTATTCCATGTGAAGCGCGGAGGAAGCTTCTGGCTGTAAGTTTTTGTTCATATTGAGAATTGCACATTACTAACTGTCGTGAAGTCCGAGCATAGTTTCTTACTTCCTATTCGCTTGCACACTTGGCATCCTATCCCAGATTGCGAATGAGAAGACACCACCAGCTTTGATTTTCCTTTCAGTATTTGCAAATGGTCTCTGTACTGGCGCATCTCTCAACTACACATTAGCTCATCTGCTCCATCTGACCCCGCCATCAACCCATTTCATCTCTACCTCCCTCCTTACCACTTTCCGTGGCTTTGCAGGATCATTTGGTTCCGCTATCGGTGGTGGCATCTTTGTTCGATCATTGAAATCCAAACTTGAAGTTGGCTTTGAGGCGAATGGAGGTTTGGCAGGCAGGGAAGAATTGGTGAGAAGGTTGCTGGGAAGTCCAGCACTCGTTCCAACCTTGAAAGGTGTAGAGAGAAGAGTTGCTGTGAGCGGCTATGTGGGTGGATTGAGGACGATTTTCATGGCAGGCTCCGCATTGGCTCTTGTTATGGTTGCCATACAGGCAGCCACAGGATGGGAGAGTGGTGAGAACAAAGAAACTGGCAGTGCTAGTGAGACAGCAAGTTTAGTAGCTGCGACAGATGATTGGGAAGAAGGTCTAGAGGAAGGTGCTTGAGTTGTATCACCAAATGTCTCGTACATCATCAGCGAAGTTATCGAAAGCAAGTTTAACATAGACTGTGTTACAAGATAGGCACAACGCATGTTTCTATTCCAAGGACAAACGTTTCGATCTTGTATTTTTCTCGCTTCATTGTGTTCTTGCTCGCTGGCATTGTCACACTAACAACGTTTGTCTTGTCTCGCGAAGCCTCATCGAAATCTGCAACTTCCCGATGACTGCGTGAAGGCGACACATTTCAAATACCTGCATGATCAAGAGATCTGAAGTCTTCCATGCATGCACGATCTAGCAACAGCAAACATGGTCATAGCAAAGGGAATATGACATCTTATCCCAATTTCTATTACTGCATCGTGTGTACATGCATTTGATTGTACCTGCTTGTGCTCCAAGCAGTGACTCCATCCCCTCGAGAAACATGGAAGGACCTATCTGTGTCTTGATGATCAGGTAGAGGATCACCGCTGTTCTATTTCGAAATGGCGGCGTTGTTTCATGTTGCTCGCCTAGGCAACGTTCGAAGGTGTGATGTACATTCATATTTTGCACTTTGTAGTTTGTACATTCGCCTTGTCGAGTTGTCAATACAAATGTGGGTAATCCGAATGTTTAAAGCTCACTAAGGCGTAATGGCTTCTCGGCATGGGCCGAATCCGATGGCTCTTTCCGGATCTAGAAGTGTAAGTCGGTGGGAGCCTCATCATCTGAAGTTGGTAGCCAGAGAAGTCAGTGGCAGGAAGCGAAAGAGGCAGTGACGATGCTACCTAAGCGTGAAAGGAACTCGTCTGGTGACCTACCTAGTTGCTTTTCACTGGCCTGAAGTGAAGCGACTCATCTCTGGGCACCCTTTACGCTCTTTGGATCGTACGTTTTTACTGTTCTGGTTGTATTTGTGCTGCTCACGCTTTTGGGAAGAGAGATATATAAGACGACCAGCCCAACTCACCTTTGCCTTTCATCTGGTATTCAACCAACTCTTTGACACGTCTACATATTCTACGCTCACCCATCTGCTCTCTCTCTCTTGACTAGATATACGAATTGTCAATTGTCACCAAAAAGCCAAAATCCTTTAGCAGACCCTCAGTACAAGAACTATTGCAACATTCAGGATGTTCTCAGTAATCATCTCCCTCCTCTTCTTGTGTATCCTCGTCACTGCAGTACCATGTACCTTTGTCATGGACGCCGTCGGCGCAGCAGACAGTGTCGTCAAACAGGATAGAAGTGAGTATACCTGCTTTCATATGTTCTTTTCATCCATCAGACGAAAGTAGACGAGATGATCTCCAGAAATCCAGCTTCTTACAACTGGATGTCAAAGCTTGTCTCTGTGGTTTTGACTTTTTTTGCATTCGATCAAAACGATATGCTGACATCTTGCAGTTGGCGAGTTCAGAATCGGTGGCATCTATCCTCGAGGACTGTACTACATCGACAGTAGCATCCTTTACGATTCCATGGGACACAACTGCATTGTCGACCAAAGTTCTGGGTTCTACTGCACACTAGGCATTGCAAACACAGTCAAATTCTCCATCAACAACCAAGGCAAGCTCCTCTACAACGGAGAGGAGAACTGGCTCGCTTGCCCATCAAATGACGGCAGTCATGTTATCCACGGCAAACACAAGGCCAACCCAGCTGGTTGCGAGATCATCACTCTGAAGACTACCCTAAGGACCAGCGATAATAGCTGTACAACTCTCAGTCAACCATCAACCAAGTCAGCTCCGAGCTGTCCAACTGATCTTTCTGCTGGACCCGGCAAATATGAGTTTCCCCATCTGATTCTACCCACCTCACCGCGATTCATCGATCAGTCGTTCGGTATCTCGTACTGGGCTTTCATTGGACCCCAACGAACCACACTCTTCAACTTCGACGTGCCTGCTTCGCACGCCGGCCTCACCTGCTCGCTAATTTTCCTCTTCCCTTTCGGCAATGAGCTCGATCCGAACACTGGCAAATTCTATTATTCGGGCATGGAACAAGTCAAGGTTCAACATGGTGGTCTGAATTTCGCCCTGCTAAATGGGATTGCGAACGCAGGTACGACTTTCAGGACTACACCAGGTGTCGAGAAAGATTATGGCAAGGTGGAGATCATTCCTGGCAACAAGTACACAGTTGCTACCTTCCCATGTCCTGCTGGAAGAACGGTTACGTACAAGGTCAGCAGTGTGAATAACACCGAGCTGGATTACTTTCAGAACAGTGCTCCGGCTGCTATTGGACTCTACATGGTTCCTTGTTCTGGATAGGGTGATCCGCTGAGAGTATTTGTAATGTTAATGTGGAATGGCTAATTGCTGAGACAACATTTGCTGTCTCTCACTTGCTTTAAGGATAGGAGAATGGCATAAAGAGAAGTTAGCTTTCTGTTTTTTTTTTTTTCTTTGCGCAAAAGCGGGCCAGTATTTTCTAGCTCTCTATGTTTTAGAGACGGGGTTTTTGCTTTAAAATGTAATAGATCGTAATGCTTAATGACCATAATGGAACCATGCTTTCATGTCTGTTTATCGCCGAAAATGATTTGTTGGCTTTAGTGAGCAATTGGTCTTTGATTGCACATTTAATTTTCGCTAAAGTAAACTCGTACACAGTCAAGCATTTCAATTTCGAGTTTTTGTTTTTTGTTCCTCTACTGCATATGTTACTCGGTCAACAGCTACCCAATTCATCTTCGCTACACTAGGTAGAGTGTATTTATACTAAAAAAAAAAAAAATAGATACGTCGGGACAGCAACGAGATAGCGAGCGTTTTCTATTCCCCGCAAGCATCCCTTGGACTTGTGTGCGGTTCATATGCTCAAGAGAAAGATGGCTTTGGGCTTTGTTTATTGACATGATGTGAATTCTAGATTTAATGGACTGGGTGACATTTCTTAGAATATCGTGATGTGGCTGTGCTGTAAATGAGAAAGTGGTTGCCTGTTCCCAGTGATGATAGGTATAGAATGGAGTTGGCGGTGAATTTTTGAGGGATGGAGATGACAGCAGTTGCCATGGAGCTATGTCTCCAGCTCACTAGCGAGGTTGAGGGGGGTTCAAAGGGGATGGCTGGACGGCGATGTTGCAGGACTTTTCGAGAGCTGAAAGCTGGGCAGATTGTAGGTGGAGGACAGTAAGCATGTGAGGCTTTTCCTTTGGACCTCAGCGAGATCTCTGTGTGTTTCTTTTTGTGGTGTGTGTAATTTAAATATAATCTAAGGTGAAAAGATACTATTTTATTAGCTTGCTTTTTAAGAGCTTGTTTTAAATTTATGTGAAGTTGAGGGAAGCTGGGGAAGTGAGGTGACGTTAGTTCTTATATCTAGCTTAGGTTTTTGATCGGTAGCTTACTGATCATATTTGATCCTCGGTCCACACTATAAATTTATAATGGCGGTGGAGATGTTGTCTTGCGCTAGGTGTTAGGTGTTAAGTGACGATAGTGATGGGAGGTGGGCGAGTGTCGGGCTCGCTTATGTTGCTTTGGATGCCGGTATACACGCTCAAAGTGCTATGGAGGCATAATAGAGGTATCTATGCGTGTTCTTGAAGTTGATGAAAGAAAACTCGCATAGCTAGGCGTTGATGACAGAAGGAACGACCAGGTGCTGACAACAATGATTGGTTGTCTATGTAGAAAAGAATACAATTTTATCGTGGGTGGTAATCCCTTGAATGGATCACAAGGTATTGATTGCAGGAGATGGAGTTATCGATTCTCACTCAGCTGAGCTTTGGTTATACAACAACATCCGCAAACAAGTCCCTTCGAAGACCTCTGAGTCTTGTTTTTCTGGTTGTTGAATGCCAAATACTTTTAGAGTCACATTTATATATATATACTTTGTAGCTTGTAAAAGTATATCTTAGAGGAATTTCAATTGTTATGACAAAGCAAGGCAATTTTAACATGTGGCTAGCGGCATTGAGGTCTTGTGTCTAGAGATCTGGCATGTCTACCCTATTCTTTTCACTTTCCCTTTATAATAGGTTTCAATCAAACGTTCGCCTTAGATTATGCGAGATAATGGCGTGTGGTAGATATGCAAACCTTTGGAAGCAAAAGCTAGAGCTAAGTTGATAGTAACATGAATGTAGATCTTAGGTGACAACAACATTGCTTTCGCTGAGCGAAAGTGCGGAAAGCGAGTTATTAGCGAAGCTATTTTATATTGCAAGATCCAGGTATCCATGGATACTGCATAACAACTCAACAGTATCTAAGGCACTACCAACATCTGATGCAATTATCGCCAAACACCACCGTATTGCAATATCAATCACAGAAGTGTATGGAGTCTTATGCGCAACAAAACACAGCGCCAAGGCTTAAGCGAGATTGATGCTGCGTCGTCGATAATGCAAATATCTCTTCTGATGGCAATGCTTGATTGAGATACGAAGTCCTACAGAGTATATTTCCGGGAATTTTTATAACATGAACATGCTGGTATATGGTAGGTATTCATCGGGTGGAAACGGAGTGATGTGGTCGGCATGACGTTAGCCCGCATTACGTCGCACTGAAGCAGATCTTCATCTTCAGTTTTGAAACCCCAAGTCTATTGATCTTGCTTTTCGAGTTGAAAATTGTATTCCTAACTGGGTGGTCGGCGCAGTACCTTCGTATCGACGACGAAAAACCATGGTGACACCCTCGCACCTTAGTCTGCTCATGTTGCGTCCAAAACAACTCATGCTGTCCCACTACCACTCACGTTTACCCACTCCCCTCGCATCAACATCAATTTCCCTCGCTCTTCTACCAACCCGCATCACGAACATCCTACCCAAAAACGCAATCCGCACATACACGACCTCACCTTCACTTCCACCTCCGCCTAAACCAAAACAAGTCCCACCCAAAAACATCAACCCGTCCTACGGCGCTGCTTCGTTCAAGGACCTAGGCGCAACAAAAACAGTCAAGATTGTGGTGCTGGTTGCGATCTCTATCATGGCGACTGCGGAGACGATCACGTATGGGACGTGGGGATGGAGGAAGTACGAGAGCTGGAAGAAGGGTGATGGCGAGGCTTAGTTCAGAGTGTAGGAAGATATGGGGAAAAGGGCTATTTTCATTTTGATCTTCTCAAACAAACATTTGTTCAGCAACATACCACCCCAACTTCTCAACCTATACCCATTTCCAGGAAGTTTAAACTCGAAATCTCTTGATATAATCTCATCTCAATGACAAATTCAAGACTACCAGACTGGCTAGGAAATGCAAGGTGAATCAATAGCAATGGAAGAATTTCTCATGGATAAAACCATATTCTTGTACTTCCTGATTATGGTCAACCTAAGGAATGAAATCATCTCGATGCATCAATGTTCCCAGAAGGAGGAAGGAAGGAAGGAAGATCTGAACTCTGGCCGATGTGAACGAGCATCACGTTGGATATGTTATTCAGCAAGAAGTATGTAACACTGGAGTGGGTATTATACATCCTTGGGAGGCAACGAGCCAACTGTTCTATACCCAACGTATAGAAGTTTGAAGTTGACAGTGATTTTATGATGTGCGAGTATAGTCTCATTGTTGACAGTAAGTTCTATACCTGCTTTGGAAGAGATGCCATAGAGCTCCGTCGTAACTTCCCTGTAAGTATTGCTCCATCACCAATCTTTCAGTAGTAAGTAATTAATTGCATAGCATAGAATAACAGTCGAGGCTGCTACCAATTCACAAAGACACCTCGTTTTGTGGCATCTTTCGCTTGTATTCTCCTCCCAAAGAGCATAAAATTCTCGACAGAAGTCCCATTATTTATATACTCAACTGGGAAAATTGATTACTAGGCCATCGCAAATCTACAGATTTGTACACTTGAGTCAAAACTCCCCTTCGCTTCAACCCAATGAAAAGTGCGATATCACTTCACACAATGACAAAGAGGAGAATTGCGTATATGAAGCCACTTCTTCAAACCATAGAGCTTCATAAAAATTATCAAGATCAAGAAATGAGTGGATGTTCTGATGGTTCGCTCGTAGACCCTTAACATGAAGACTATAATATGAAAATGTCAAATATAATTAAGAAAATGTGGTGTATATAGTATCTTTCAGCACGTTAGATTGCACTCTACGCGTGTCACTATTTCTCACTTCGTTCCCTTTTGACACTACGAACTAGCCCATGAGATCTCACCAGTGCCGTGACCTAACGCACAAGTAAATGACAGCAGCAATAGCTACCCTACGCTCCTGACAACGAAAGCACATCTATACCTTACCATGAGCCATGCGGTACCGATACCATAAAGAGCTCAGTAAGCTCCAGCCAACTCTCAATATAACCACTCACCAATACACGCACAACGCCGCAGCACAAACAGTTCAAGCCTCCATCTTTAGTTTGGGTTGAATGAATCCCGATGTCGATGAACCACAACACATGCACGTCTCGGAAGACATTTATACACCCCAACTGCCTAGATGAAATCTTCAAACCATGTATCTCAAGCGAAAGCCATAGGCCAACAGAGCAAAAGCAGTCCCATTCTGCGCGTTTTCCAGCACAAATCTAAGATCTCAAAACTACCACACTACGCTATGCCATCAACCAACCTTCATCAATAATCAAGTTAACCAATTGACTATAATACCATCCCCAACACTGCCACGAGGACGAAATACCCAAGGGCAAATCAACATGGCTCAACTCATTTAGGGGACCACTGAATGAGTCAACTTCCCTCCGAGGCAGCTTGTACTGTACATATTTCAACTAGTAACTAGGCACGATAAAAGAGGAAAGCAACAGCAGAAAATAAGCTCTAGTCCACGCACGCACTCACTCACGCACTCACTGCAAAAAGGGAAGAGCAAATGAACAAGTTGACAACAGCGGGATGCCTCACAGCATGACAGTGACATGGCGACCTGGACCATCCGCAATTATATCCCGAAGTTGCCCTTTCTCGAGGTCGCCTAAACTCGTCTCTTCATCAGAGACAAATCCTACCTACCTACCTGATGTTATCTTACGAGGATCGAAATATAGAGGTGTGGATTTGAGGGAAACTTAAACACAAGATCAGTTGTTTTTTGTATTGTCTAATGTGCGTAAATTGCAATCACATTCAGGAGCGTCATTACTACGGTGGTTCTATCCAGCTGTGCCTTGCCCTCCGACGAAAACGAAGATGAATTTGACTGTCCTCGCTTTCCTAACAGCAACAGCATGGAGCAGACAAGCAGGGCCTGAAGCAAACTCCCGCGGTTCCCAAAGCAACGATCAGCCATTTCCAGGCAAAACAGTCAGACGCACCAAGACTTGCTTTTGTATCCACTAACTAGCCATAACTCAAAGCAGGCATAGGAACAAAGGAAGGTCGCTTCTGGTGCACACAAGAACTTTACCAACAGCAACGCTCACAACTCAAGAGAAGTCAGAAAGGCACAGAGGTTAGAGTAAAGAACAGACTATGGTATTCTCGATAATCCCGTCCTCTTAAAAAGACAACCGCACACACCGTTGCCATTGAAGGCATACTATGATCTAATAACGCGACTAAATACATACAAAAACCGCCAAGGAACCCAATTCAATTCGCACCTATCCGTAAGAACCAACACCTGCTTAATCCAGCGTGCGAAAAGGAAACCCAACAAATAACAAATGGAATAACCACCACCTATACCCCACGCAGATGCAAGTATGCCAGATCAGCACAAGCAGAATGAGATCCTCATTTAGTTTTCCAATACCGCCGAGCGCCCGAGACCGAAACAGAAAAGTCTATAATTACAAGATCGGACACGCTTCTATGACGGTTCTCGAGGGTATCAAATGAATTAGGGAAATTTTGTGATAAGAGGCTCCATCGATGTAGCGACTTGGGGAAATGCCGATTCTAAACACCAGAAATGCAAATGTTGCCGATGACCAAACTTAAGGAAAGGCTGTTGAGGTGCCTGAAAAGGACCATGTGTTGGATATTGTTCTTCGAATTCGTGCTCTCCCCTGAAAGGTTGACTGTTTCGACCCAGTATGGTCTTCATCCAGCAGAATATCCTGTTGCTTAAGATATGGCAAAATTGATACCAGAAAACGGTGACAAACTAAGGCCATGCAAAACTGTATGTTGGCTATTTTATCCTTTCCTCGGCTCGACCTGTAGGACACGAGTCACAATCCTGAATTGTGGGTATCAAAGCATTTATCTGTTGATACTTCTTTCAAGAATTGCTCTGCGCTCGATCCATCGGGATATCCTGATCCTCCTCTTCTACGTCTGCATCAACCAGATAGGCCAGAGGTGCCCAGACTCTCCAGTGAAGAATTCCAATATGGGCAATACGGGTGGCGATTTCAGTAATCTCTTCCTTTGGTCCTTCTCTTGGTATAGACGCACCCTTTGGTGTCGTTGCTGCCTCGAATATTTGGAGATTCGTGAGAGGAGTGTAGGTATCAATGAGCTTTTGTAATACAGGAAACAGTTGCGAAACAACTCGAGCTTCTGCTTCTTGATAAACACCCGAGCGAGGACTGGAAAGGTGAAAGGCCAAGTGCGTTTCGAATTGTGGCAAGCGAGCAAGTGATGTTGTTGTGGAGCGAACTATTTGAAGCGCGAGAGCAGGTGACAAAGCCGACCACTTGTCGTTCGATGTTGAAGACGCAAGGATATCGAGGAGTGAAGTTCGCAACCGTGAAGCTGAGTCAGTAAGTGGCTGAGAAAGGTATAGTGGTGTCGGCGTCGAGGCTTCCGGTGTTGAAGAAGTGGACGAAGGAGAGGACCGGGGGCTGGATGATGCTGTTGTGGAAGTGCTGAGACCATCCTCAACGCTTGGTACCCATGACTGCCTACCTGATGGATGGCCGATGAATTGGCCACGTTCTTGGCCTGGAGCACGCCTGATCTTGGTAGCAGCAAAATGATGAGGCAGAGGAATCGTTGGCGAGGAGAGCATAGTGTTATCTGCTGGAGAAGCTGGACGATCGAAGGGCGAAGATGCAAAGGAAGAAACTGGAGGTGTATCATCCGAGGCACCGAATCGGACGTCTTGCAATCTGCTTTGCGCCTCCAAAGTTCTATACAAACGCATACAGATTTCCAAATTGATCAGATCCAAAATATCAGAACGGAGCTTCAACAACCGTTCTTCATCGAAGAGAAAGGTGTGTGGCACAGGCTCTGACTTGGATGGCAAAGTGAGGTTGACAAGAGCTTTGATAAAGTCCCATGTATTTCCTTTGGAGTTCATTGATGCATCCAGTGGTACTACATCTGGTAGACTACTTGCTCTCCTGAACCAAGCATAGGCGCCCGCAACATCAACTCTCCTTGACTGTATCTTCTTCATGAAGAATTTCTGTTCAAAGTGGACAGTGTCCTCAATGAGCAGCGGCCGGAGACACCTTATTTGATGATTCGCCACATCCTAAGAAAATTAGCAAGCAACATAGCAAATGGCGTACATATCTTACCAGCTTCATAGCCTCTAACACACCCAGTAAATTTTGCATCCCGCGAACCAAAAGAGCTACATCGCCATTTCGGTCACCGTCACTAAGTTGTGATCTCATTTCATCCACCCACCTATCTCTCATGGGAGCACAGTGGTTTTTCAAAAGACTTGATAGCCATGAGGCCAACTTGTCGAGATCAGCAACTTGTTTTTGAAACTGTTGCATCAGCAACTCCACATTGAAGCTTTCCTCAACCGAAGCTCTGTCTCGTTGTGGGACCAAGGTTTCAAGTATCCCTCGAATTGCCTTCAAGGTCGCAGGTAAACTCCATTCTGATGTTCCAATTTCTTGCTCAAACTGCTCCCTGTTGGTGAGATATTCTCGAAGTTGATTTCGCATGAGATCCCAAAACTCATTCGCCTTCAATGTCTTTTTCCTTCCTTTCTCGCCATCAAGATTGGGACGAAAATGTAGATCAGGATCGAAATTAATGTCGTGGCGAAGCTTAGGATTATTGACAATCTTATTGACATCTAATTCACTTAGTGTTCCCTTGGTAACAGGAGGTTCGATGATTGCGTTCAGCACGCCGTACTCCCTCGTACTTGACAAGCTCGATGTACTCGAACGGTAGGTTAATTGATTTCTCGGTGACGGGTGACCACTAATAACTCTATGCTTCTGACCCTCGATTCCATATACCGAAGATCCGTGTAATTCCATCGAGTTTTGGGTTATTGTTTCTTCTGATTGCTGAGGTCCTCTTGATCCAATATCATTTGTCTTCGCCGATGGAGGGTTGGGGTGGCCATTTGTTGTGCCCACGCTGTTCCCACGCTCTCTCTTTCCGGCGTCTGAATCCATTATGATTATAGTCCCAGCCCAGCTGCGATCTTCTTTTTACCCCGAATTTCGTGATCGAAATCAGGTGTTTCTTGTGTAAAGTCTTGGTGCAATATCTAGAAACGGATGCTAGTCGGATCGATAAGGCGAAAGGAGCGTATCTGGAGGTAGTGGTATTATCAGTAAGAGCAAACAAGCGTAGGCCTCGTGAACCGGATAGTAGCAGATTGTGCTACTATACTATTCGAGTGAGTGCGAGTCGCAGTTTCGAGGACGGGGCTCTATGAGAGCTGTGTTTGTGTTTCCGTTTCTGCGAGACTTCGGAAAGATGCGTTAACTGACTTTTTGTGCTTCACGACTGCTCTGCTTTCCAAGACCTGGTGTCTAATTTCGAAAATGGATCGTACTAGGCGTATTATGGGCAATTGAGGTGTCTGAAAGGACTGTGAGGGTCGAAGTCGTCGGCCAACGAAGGTGAGGTGTGTAAAGGAATGAAGTCAACAAAGAGTACTTCGGAGGTAATTCCCTCGAGAGTGCGTATGTAGGCGTAGTTTTTCGTAGGAAGAGACGAAAACAGAATTAAAGTAGACGGGAGACTCAGAGGTCGAAGAAATCGAAGCAAAGCAAAACAACGGTGAAAAGGTTGTGAAAGGGAAAGGGAAAGGAAGGACAAGGGGAGGGAAGGGAAGAGGGTTTGAGTCTGATATGCAAGTAAAGTATGTACAATGCAGCAGTGTGTGAAGTGTGCAGAACCGTAAGACAACAACCTGGAATGGACAGCCCCAGCGAGTGTGAGGTCGTCGCAGCACCAGCACCAGCCAGCACCAGCCTAGCAGCCAGCAACTGGAATTGGAAATGGGAACTGGGACTGGGACTGGAGGTGAGCAAAACCAAGTCAGCACGCCCACAGCACCCACAGCAGCACCCACAGTACCAAGAACAGCACCTCACTTCAACACCTGAACCTGAAGGTAGATGACAGGGAACAGAGTCAGGGAGTCGGTGGAGTCAGGGACACACAGCAACGGCGCAGGGAGAGGCTTGCTGATCCAATTGAGTCGAGGTGGTGATAGACAGCAGAATGAGTCTGTGCTGCTAGGTCCGATAGAGAGTGCTGACACCGCTGAGCAATGCCGAAAGAGATGAGCTGAGCTGATGCGTCGGAGGACGTGAATGGGATATGATGCGAGGATGCCAGATGTTTCCAAATTCATTCCAGGTTCCAATGATCAATGAGCCCCCTTCTTTCTTGTCTAAATTGATTGTCCTAAATGCACCCAATCTCGAATATATATTAGTTTATTGATGCACCACAATCAAAAACAATCATCTACGACAGAGCCAGTTACCAAAACCAAGGCTGCATGAGGCGTAGAGGGCGTTGATGATCGATAGGGGCGTCAGAACAAAGAAAAAAAATGGATGTAATAATAAAGATGATCTGGATTCTCTGCCGTGGACGTGGACGTGGACGTGGATGTGGATGTGGGTGTTGACGTCGGATCATGGGGGATAGCGAATATACCTTACCTTACCCAGCTACTGTAACTGTACCACTATCCGATGGTGCACCTTTTAGGACAGTTGTCCGCGGACTGACGTCTCCATTGATTCCTGGTTCACGTCTCCAGTGTGGCGGATTCATGGAAGATTCCAAGAGGAGGCGATATTATGGACACCGGAGAGACACTAACAAGTCTCTCATAAATTACGGAGGTACAGAACCTCAAAATATTAATTCCCATAGGCTCCACAGAATAATTTGAGCTGTGGCTGAGGAATCACAGATGCATTGTAGTCGTGGCTATAGCTATCCTCTACTACTAGTACTGTACTGTATTCAATCCATCTCACAGCTTTCGTCATCCTCGCCTCTCACTTCTCATCTATCACCTTGTCTTGTCAACTCTTGAAATCCTGCTGGTGGACATAAGTGCATAGTCACTAAACACCTGCTCACTCAGCATTGGACCATCAAGCAGCCTTCATTCTTCGCCTCTCCTCCAGTAGAAGCAATATATTGTGCAGGAAACCCAAGAGGTTAAAGGGTGCGTCTGGCCTGAGTTACTCCCGTCTAGTCTAGTCTAGTCCAGTCTAGTCCAGTCTATTCGTAATGGTTCCAATTTGCCTTACAGTGAATAAATGCAGCCACATTGGAAAACAAATGTTGCCTACACACGCTTCAGAAATCAGCATTGATCTTCAAATTATGTACTCACAGGCCTTCTGTGGCAACTCTATACTGAAGATGCATCAATGCATTCCATCTTTCTCATGCTAGCCGGCAAATCCGGGATGAGACTTCAAAACCCATCAAAGCGCCCTGAGAACACCACAGCTTCACAACTCACCCACACATCACATCACACCACGCATTAACGCACATACGAGGTGGTCATCAAACCTCGCTTAGTGGTCATTCATAGAGAGCCTTGCTAAGGTATGGTAGGACATGATATTCGGTTGAGATGCCATTCTGTAAGCCATCCTGCAAGCTCCAGTCTCCGATGAATGAAATGGTTGAAAACCAATGTTGGATCAATGAAAAGATCCAGTTTGCCTGCAACCCATGATTGCAAATTCCTGAAGTCGTCCAAGGCCTCGAGCAAGAAAGGCCATGGCTACGACCATGTTACTCTGCGTTATTATCGCTACCATCGCTAACGAGTCCCGAATAAGCGGTGCTGCCATGCGGCCACCCAGTCTCAGATCCTTGAATCGCCTGTTTGCTTAACTACAAACAAACATAAGATACGTAGTGATCAGCCATCTTGTATGTCCTGACGATATCTTTCAGTTACAGCCTCATGAACCCATCAAAGAGATAACAAACCTATAAGAGCAAGCTATTCCCAGTTTCCTGATACCCTCGAAGTCGACTTGATTCCACAATTTTCGAATCTTGAGCCTCGCAAACAAAGATCGCCATCGGAGATCTGCTTTCTCACGCGGGCTAGGGCAATCAATTCTAATCTAGGAAGTTGAGATGCAGTGGAAGTCAGTACACACCACCTCCGTACACTGCAGCTATCCTTGGGAATGGAGCAAAAAGGGCAACTTTATGAGACTTTGGATGGTACGACATCGCTCCCAGGCTGTTGGTACATGATTGAGGGAGTACGATTCAGATCAGCCATACCTCCATATCCATTACATTCGCATTCACCTGGAAAGCTAGCAACAAGATTCCTCGAGATGTCGTGAGAAATATTGATTTGCCATTCATCCCACGCATCTAGAGGTTTTATTATCTTCGAACATGTCTCAACATAAATTCAGGTTTCCCGTCTCGCCAAACAATTCACACCCTCACATTCTCACACACCTCGACACCGTCTTTAGCTTCTTTTGCGCCCTGCTTCGGTGGTACACCCTTTTCAGTGGAATGAAGCATCAAAAGCCGCAGATCTACAAACGGAAAATGACAGATGTTATGTGGTTACAGGTGTGCCAATGTGAAAGCTGTCTCACCGAGAGAACTTCGGTGGAAAATAATTCAAAACAACCAGGTCTCTGGATTTCGATGGCACATTCCACCAATAATTTCCCCCTGAGACTTAGTTGTTCTTTTCGCCAATGTAACGATGGAAAATAAGGCGTTCGAGGTACTTTAGAAAAGACCTTCAGATAACACGTGACAAATGTTCAAAACGCACCTACCTTAAGTTCCATCTATTAGCCTGGAAGCATTCTCATCGAATTATTTTTGAAGATCACTAAATTCAAGCAGCCTCAAATGAGATCGGTGCATGGTGACAAGGGATGCTTCGTTTTCGTCCTTCCGACCCTACTGGTCCTACTGGGAATATGGTTGGTGTTTTGAGTGTAAAGTGACATTTGCCAAACGACTGGCAAGGTTAGCCTTTGTCCTTGCAAGTTTTCAACACTCTTTCATCGTAAAGTATATTTGAAGTATATTTTTTCGGTCACACAGCCGTTGCCAAGAGTCTCAAAATCATTCTTTGGAACGCATTGCATGAAATCTTTCATCCGTCCTTGAGAAATCTTCATATCAGCTAATTTACCTGACAAGGAGTATCCAAGCGAATCTATAGAGTAAGGCGAGATCAGCACTTCCATTAAAGATGAACTTCCTTTCCACGTGCATCCTAGCCGAAATCACAGGGCGCAAGCAAAATATCATACCATCCCATCATATCGATTGAACATACTTAGCTTCAGAGCACGGAAGCCAACGGGAGGTGCGCGGCAGCGATCCGCCTCTCCCTCACGCTGAGCAACATCTACGAACATCCTTACAGCGCACAACAAGTCTCATGCCATGCTTGAAGGATATCTCATCCGATCCAATCTTCTCGGTAAGATTCCTCACTTCACCAAGGGCACTTACCTCTAGCACTGCAGCAGAATATATTTGTCGTGAGTGCAGGTCAAACTGACGGAGATCTCACAGGCTCCCAAGTGTACGAGTTGATCCATAATCGAGAGTACTACTTAGAAACGTGAGTAACAGAACGTCCGAGTGGATGCCGGGTGGATGGTGTATCTGTGTTGTATCACTTGAAAGTACTCGCCTCACATGCAGCATGTACTGCGTGCCACGAGGGCGGACTGGGGGTGGCGCAGTGAATTTCTCGACTGTAGTCAAATGATTTTGCAGTTGCCTCACATTTTTGTTTTGGAGAAGTCTTCATAAGCAGCAAATTCTAGACCGACATCCAACATAAATCGACATGTGCAAGTAGGAGATCGTGGACAGATATGTGAGGACGAAAGTTTTGCATATGTGTTGTCTACCATGACTCACCGAACCAATTGTTTGGCAGACGAATCATGGGAATTCATGTGGGCGTTGAAAGCTGCATTGAATTTTTTCTTTGAAAGACGGTGTGTGAAACTTTTCCTCCTGCGATTGGGGATTGAAGTCGTCTCCCTCGCCATCAGTCTCATTTCTTGGTCGAATGATGCCGTCGTGGTTGTGGTTGTGGTTCTGATGGTTGCGACGCCGAAGTCTGTCCTTTTTTGCATTACCACAAACTCCTCTCTCTTAGCACTGGAGACTTCGGAGTGGACGAAGTTTCTTCAGATCATTGTTTGATGGTTGTTTGTATGTAGCATTTCACAATGTTACCGTAGCGAAATCCTTACCGTGTGGTTTATTCCTCACAATTGGCATTTCTTTGCACAACGCATGTTTCATGCACAACTGGGAATCTGGCTCAAGGAGTAGGTTATCATACTGCAGCTGCTGCTGAGTTTCGGAATACCAGCAACACGCAACTCAACTCCGCTAGATTTCATTCTCACGAGATAGCTGAGCTGAGTGAAGCATCAATGAACTAGACTTGCAACATCGGAGTCTATCCTCCTTTGACAGACAAACAGACAGGTAGGCGAAGTCACTCAGATCTAATATGCAGAAGCTTTCGTTCAAGTATCAGGTTATCAATAATGACTCGGGGGGAATTATGCAAAATCGGACAGGACACTTAGCACACTCTCATTCACTTTCAGTTCGTTAGTTTGTTCATGTGAGGTCAGCATCATCACTTTCTGCATTTACTTTGTATTGCAGCAACGTTTAAGCAGACCTATATGTGCATACATTTGGGTATAGCAAGAGCAGAGTCAATGTCAGTGGTGAAATATCATAAGAACGTGCATGAGCACATCGATGACCATCATCCGCTCATGAGATAGATCGTGTACCTTTATCATTGTCTTGTCACTAGTTGAAAGGGAGATTTATTCTGCTTTATCTCGTTCTGCTCTGTCCAGTTATAAGTTTGTTGTGTTAGGAATAAGCCGAACAGAAAGATGAAGGTCTCCTATCTCATTCACAGATTCGCAGAATCAAATCGTCACATGTCTTGCCTACCTCGTCCTCTGAAGATAGCAATATCTACCTTCACAGTGTAATTATGTTTCTATTGTGGAATTGAGATATCACAATGGCTAAGTTAATATGCTAGAGACCATCAAACGTATTTGGAACTAGCATAGGTAGAGAGGGTATCTACTACTTTATTTTGAAATTACAAGCTGTACTAGATGTGACTCGGGTACCTCAGTGTCATCAAGTCTAAATCACGTTATGGATGATATAATGAATGTTTCGACCTACCCTATGCAAGCTGTGTATCTCAATCTTCTCGTAGCGGCTCATTCAATCTCTACATCGCTTACATATAAGTCCTTCTTGTTCGGAAGCCTGAAGATGTCGAACGCAAGTCTTACAGACCCCAGCTTGTTCACTCAAAGAAAATATCATGGTCCAACATCTCCAGTCCATTTGAGAAGAACAAAACAAGAGCACCATACCTCGATCGTGGGCAAAACCGAACGGCGATAGGAAGAAGGAACTCCAATACTCGCATTAGGTCGGTAGCTAGTCGGTGCTCCAAGCGAGGCGAAGTAAGGCGATGCAATGCGATGTGATGCCAGAATGAGCGTAGAACAACCAACCCATTTCATAAATTGTTACATTTACAGTATCTGTCTAAAGTCGTATTATGTGAACAATAAGCTGTGCTGCTGGGGGGTTCGAAAATGAAGAGGGAGTTGAGACTCGGTCGAGGCTTGGGAATGAGGGATTTTCTAGGACTTGGAACTTATTATCGCTCACTCACTACTACTCCCACCACCACCACCATCACCCACCCACTCACCCACCCGCTCGCTCGTTACCTACTCACCATAGGAAATCGGTAGGTAGGTAGATAGATGCGCAGGCAGGTAGTTGGGGAGATGAGATTGCGAAACAAAAGAGGAAGGAACACTTACCTAGTATTCTGGGCGTTTTGTCGCTGTTTGATGTGCTTGTCTGTTCCTCCTCACCTCCTTTTCTAATTTAGGAATGCAAATAGGGCAGGTCAAACAGGATATTAGTACCTTATTTCCGTATCAATGATACCGACTCCTCGTTCCACTTCTCGTATCATCATTGCCTGATTGTGGGATGGACGACAAGCAAGACTTTAGCATCTTGCGTGGCCCTGTCGTCATACTGATTTAGAGTTAGAAAGATAGATTGACACGAACAAGAACAGGAACAAGAACAATCTAAAATGGGATCTCAACACTATCATTTCGTATTTCGCAATTCATACTTCATATCTCCTGTCCTCGTGCTCATTCATGCTCAAGCCCAGATTCCTGCTTCTCCTCATTTAACATAACTCATCTATTTCCATTCCCGTATATCTCTAAATCATCACCGCATGTATATGGTGTATCGTGTATCGTATATCGTAATGCAAGCGCCAACCCAAACCAAACCACCAAACGCCAAAACATTTCTATCCCATCGAGATTCTACGCTAGGAAAATGCCTCGTATGAACGCCCCGATTCGCCTCCCCTTGAAAATGGGAGCGCATTGTCTATAGCAAAATTGCCGCAAAAAGTCGTTATTTTGACTCAAGATGATGCGTGGTCCGAGGAGCATCGTGGTATTCACCCACATCCTGACCCCACTCGAGGCGAAAGAGAAGCGCATGTAGACACTGGCTGAGCGCCGCCTCGATTGGAAGATGTCAACACCGCGACCAATTACGACTTACGTCAGGTCAGGTTTCCTCGGCAGCTCTCAATCACGATCACGACTGCGACCACGTTCTTCTTCTTCCACAACATCGACATCAAGCGCCCCCGAGCTCAACATCCCCATCTCCTCGTCTCTCGTTCCGTCCTCTCTTTCCCTTTCTCTCCCACTCCTCTCACTTTTACCACTCTCATCCCGCCCCTTACTAATCCCCACAAAGATCGCACTCCCCAGCACCAGTCCGCCGCCCACCAAACTCCACGTCCCAGGACTGATGCCAAAGACCAGACGATCCAATCCCAGGGAGAACAGGATATTCGTATACACCATGTTCGTTGCTCTTGCACCACCACCTTTGACGCCTTTCTTGCTGCTTGAACTTGGGTTAGAGCTAGCGTTGCCATTCGTGCCTCCCAGCCCGGTAGTGAGGAGGTATTGCATCGTGAAGCCGCACACGCCCAGGAAGAGAAGCTGTGCCCATTGCAATGCCGAGGCGGGAAGTGAGAACGTCAAGGGCTGGAAATCGCCTGCCGCAGGCGAGGAGTTGTCGTTTGAAGGGGGATAGAAATAATATGTCACCGGCGCAGAGAGCGTGAGGAATAGAGTCGAAATTAGGAAACAGAATGTACTGAAGTAATTCACGCTGATGAGCGGATGCGCACGTGTGCCTATCCACCTAATGGTCGTGTATGCGCCAGCTGCGCCTAGAACGCCTAGGAGCGCGAAGAATACGGCTGATAGGCGCTGGGCCGATGTTGGTGTTGGGTAAGAAGATATTTCTGCTGTTGATGTGGTGTTGGTGCTGGCGGTGGGGGGTGATGATGATGCCGAGGACGAAGAAGAGAAAGGACGAGCGATCAACACGACGCCGATAAGGGAGACCAGTGAGGCATACTGTGCGGAACGGGGGAAGGGTTCCGAGAAGAGAAGATAGCATCCGTATGAGGCGACGGAAGGGGCGAGGAAGGTAATCACGGTTGCGTCTGCGACGGGTAGGTATTGTAGTGAATCTGTTTACTCTCGTTAGCTTTCTCTCTCTTTATTTTGAATCAACTCTCTGTCTCTGTCCAAGTCGACCTTCGTTACACCGAGTCGCAAAGTTTAAGCGAGAGCAAAGGGGTGAAGTAAACAGGTAGACGAACAATACATCCCAAAAATCCCCCAAAACCCCGAACAAGCCCTCGCTACCAACAGGCCTCTCACACCCTTCCTACCAAATGGGAACCCATCCACCTTCTTCCACCACATCCAAGCAGTGCAAAACACCATCGTCAGGCCCTGGCGCGCAAACAGGATTTGGAACGGGTGCATGCCATTTCCCTCCAGCTCTAGCAGGCGTGCCGTGACGTTCATGAGGGCGCCGAAGAGCTGAGCCAGCGCAACGAGGAAGAGTGGCTGGTTGGAGATGTAGATGTCGTGCAGGCAGGTAAGCCATGTTTTTGTTCGTTTTGAGGAATAGGCGTTGGGCGAAGAGGAGCGTGAGGAGGAGGGGGAAGGGGAGTGATGCGCAAAAATTGAGGGGTCTGGGAGGTTGTGGGATGTTTTGTGGTGGAGCGTGGGAGAGCCGTTGAGTGCCAGGTCGAAGGAGGAAGGGATATTGTTCAAGATATCATCATCGTCGTCTTGGTGGAGGGGCAACTTGATTGTGGAGGAACTTGTCTGGGGAAGTGGGGTGTGAATGTAAGACATGTTATGAAGTCGTCCTTGGAAGCATTGCTCTCTAAGCAAATAGGTAGCAATCGGATATTCCGCTATTGAAATTGAAAAGCTATGCTATAAAACAATCAACATCAAATGTATCAAGCAAAGCAATGCTATCTTCCGGCTAAAGAGCAAATATTCAGCCTTGAAGAAGACATGAGGTGTGAAAAAAAAACCTTATGGTGCTGCGAGAGCGGTGGCCAGAGTAGCATCAAATAACCACCCACACCTACCGGGGATAAAGGTTCCTCATCTGGACTTCCAGTGGGTCTTGGGAAGCAATATCATGATGTAAATGGCTGAAATAGCTTCCATTTATCTGCCTAGTACAGTACCGGGAACAAGATAGATTGCACCTACCATTGGTAGACATTGGTCCCAATGGACGGGTAAGTCATGTGTAAGGGCAGAAGACGCCTCATTCTGCAGGTTCTCCCACTGGGAAGGTCATAATCTGGGTGGCTTACACCGTGTAGTGGGATGAGGTGAGGTGAGTAATGAAGCACGTGCGAAGGTGAAGGAAAAGGTCAAAATGCTGTAGAAATGATTTGTCTGGATAAATTCAACTTTGGAGCAGGGGGAATGGGAAAAACATGGAGGGGTGATCGCCATGGGGCGGCTAGGTATCGCCCTTCTGCTCTGAGGTGGATAAACGATGAGCCCCTTGTGGAAAAGGCGAAGAGCCGCCGATCGAAACGTATAGAAATACCTAATTAGAATATTTTCTTTATTTAGGAGACTCAGAGCATCTGCCTTTGCCTCTGTGGGTATCATGCCATATCAACCATAAACGCCTTGAAACCATGCCTGCTCTCAATATGCCCAGAATCGTCTCCCATACGCCATCGTATCATCATAGACCAACAAGAATGCCGTTTCTCCCATGTCTGGCCATCCAAACATATAATCACTTCCTGCTGATACTTGGAGCCCTACTACCAGTCTTCAATTCAGAATCCAAGGCATCATCATCTGCATCGTTCAACGGTTCCTCTTCCAGCGCCTTGACATTGGACTTCGTGATCTTGTCATCGTTCTGATCCAAGAGCTTTCGGGCTGCATCAATCTCCGCCTTCTTGTCAAGAGTTTCTTGGATCTTCCCTAGGTACGCTGGATTCTTCCGACAGGCGAACTTGATGTCGTCGAGCTTGATCTTCTGTCTGCCAGCAAGTTGTGCAGATCGATGGGCCTCGAAGCAGGTCTCGGTGATAAAGTCGGTAAGGAGCTCATCCAGGACTCTTCTGGTAGTGTCAAGTGGATATTGCTTGTCACCGTGGGCGAATAGAAAGTGCTGTACTGTGGATGTGTTAGATCAGAATCAGAAAATCATGACATTGCACTTACGCTCCTGGTCAGAGAAGTTCTGCTGTCCGCGATTTTTGCCGACACGTGCTCGGGGCTCCATGTTGTTGTTGATTGATTGACTGTGCGAGCTGCCTCTCTTGCTCTTCCCCGAGAGATGGTGGGGTAATGGTGAAGGTGATTCCAGACGGATGCGAAAGAAAATCAGTTGAGCAAGGATGAGGAGCACGAATGCGATGCTTGAGCCTGAACTTTGGGTAACCCAACCTGCGAAAGAAAGTGGACGTGACCTCGTCAAGATACACGAACAAATCAGCAATGTCGTCTTCGCCTTTGTCGTTTGGTTGAGTAAGACGTAGCCTCGCCGTGTCATGAAATGAGGTTCTTGAGGTGGGACTTGATCTGGAGGGAGCTCGAGTTGAAGCAAATAAAGCTACGACATCTGGATCGGCATCTCGGAGGTCAAAGCCCCGATGTAAGATCACGTAATCCGGGAGTTCCCAAGCGAATTAACGGTTGCGCGGAGAAACCATCTTCCGAGGTCGCTTATTTTCAAGACGCTGTAGATAGCCCTTTCGAGTCTACTTAGCTTAGCTGGCGATAATCGGATTGTCTATCTGTGCAACTTTCTCACGAACAAGATCGAAATGGTATGTGATGCTAACGAAGAATTCTATTTCTGAAGCCTGTGAGGCTAACCAAATCAGTCTGCCCTCTTCAATTTCCAATCAGCCTTGCTGGTACTGCTTCTGTTCATCTGCACAAATGCCTACATACACCAAATGTTCCCCGCCATGATGGATAGACACAAGGAGTCGTGAGTTACAAGGCCACATTATACGAATATAGGGCTAACAGATCTACAGGCCAATTTGGGGACCGTTCTGGAAGTGTGCGAGGATTGGGGAGCGCTTAAGTCCATACATCAGTGTATGCTGTTGCTTCTTCGCAGTATGTATATCCTCGCAAGCTCCCAAGTCATCACTAACACGAACAGGTTCGTCTGTTTATCGGTGCTTGAGCTCTCTCTCTCGGTTTCTGCGGGCGTTCAGGACGGTGGGGTTTTGGGGCTGATTGCACAACCAAATAGGCTGCAAAGGACAGCTTTGCGATGTACAAATACCCAAGACATGATACACGATTCATATGGAATAGAGATTCAAGAGTCTACCTGACGAACGCCGTCGCTAATGTTACAAAATTGATGTACAATCATTCAAGATAGCTTGTTCGAGTGCTTTCGTTCTCTCCCCAGATATCTCGACTTTCCTGCTCCACGCGCTTCATCGCACTAGCTACTCCTTCCAGCTTGGAAACGACATCTAGAACACCTTCATTTACTCTCTGGAAGTACCTGTCATTGGCTTCTCGCCTTCTCCTCGCGAGCAAGACATCTGCCTCGGTCTCCTCCTCAAGCTGGTGTCCTAGCCTTTCAGATGGTCCTGGTCCGCCACTGCTCCCAGGCCTGCCAGTTCCACTAGGTACTGTGCTTCCCATGGTATCCAGTGCACTTCTGCCCTCACTTCCCAAACCCATACCTTTTCCCCTACTATCTTTGTCCGTGCTTTCAACCATATCATCAGCCTCACTCCTAGCCCAAGCTTGCGCCAACTCAATTTGTGCAGCTCGTAGACCTTCCAATGCTTTACTGTGATCCGGCCCAAACACATGGGTGCCATTGACAGCACTAAGCTCTACTTCCTCCAAAGTACTCTGCATCTCAGCCCATAACGCATCTGTCCTGTCCGCTTGTTTCTTGCCCTCTGAGTCCTGCTGCTGGCGTGGTAAAGGGAGAGATGGCCCACCCTTATCACCTGCTCCATCTAGGCTCCCTCGAGGCATTCGTTTCTGGGACAACGCTGAAATCTGCCGAATCAAAGGAGGAGGCCTGGCTGTGTTTAAAGCAGATGGGTTCGTAACTGGTACGGGAGAAACACCTGGCAGGGAGACATGAGAGGCATTTTGAGATGGCGGACCAAGAAATAGAGAAGGTGGCGGCTCGCGCATCTGTTTGCCCTTCATTTTGGGTGATTGGGACATCATTGTCACATTATTTTTCAGTGGATGGTCTATCACTTAAACATTCAATTGTACAGGTGGGTAGGGTAGGCATACATGGGTTGCGCTCCTAGTACAGAAACGGAAAATCATAAATCCGCACCTATATCACATGACGATAACTTTCGCTTCCCACGCACACAATTCTTGACAAATTTTGACCCGCCAATCCACGATCTTATCGACAGCCTCAATACCAAAACGACACCCCATATCGCCATAAACCGGTACGTTCTTCCCTTCGAATTCCCAATCCAACTCAATCCCACATCTGCCATCTTCAAAAGCTCAATTCTGACTTCGATTCTGCGCAACTACAGCAATCATGGGTAAAGGAAAGCCTCGTGGTCTCAACGCCGCCCGCAAGCTGCAAAACCACCGTCGTGAGCAGCGCTGGGCCGATCTGTCATACAAGAAGCGCGCTCTCGGAACGGCTTTCAAGTCCTCGCCATTCGGAGGTTCTTCTCACGCCAAGGGCATAGTTTTGGAGAAGGTCGGAGTCGAAGCCAAACAGCCCAACTCTGCTATCCGAAAGTGTGTTCGTGTCCAGCTCATCAAGAACGGAAAGAAGGTCACAGCTTTCGGTACGTTGAATTCCTGATCCGCAGATTGATACTTGAAAGTTAGGAGGGGCCAAATGGGGCGAATGGCAGGAAATGAGAGGATGTCATGGCATGGGATTCTACAGACAAATGGCTAATACGGTGATTCACACAGTTCCCAATGATGGTTGTCTCAACTTCGTAGACGAAAACGACGAGGTCCTGCTTGCTGGTTTCGGTCGTAAGGGAAAGGCCAAGGGAGATATTCCCGGTGTGCGTTTCAAGGTCGTCAAGGTCTCTGGTGTCGGTCTCTCTGCGCTGTGGAAGGAGAAGAAGGAGAAGCCCAGATCATAGAGTGTTGATTGCTGCTGCTGGAGGGCGAGAAGGAGTGCTTACGTGTGGAATTTGGGGGAACTACTTGGTGTTTGTTTCATTTGCCTGCGTTGCGATGAAGGACGGAGGAATGGGAAACTCTGGGTGCATGGCTGGACGGACGGGCAAATTCTCTCTGGGCTTAGCATCACCTTCTTGTTGTTGAGTGATCGGGAATAGATCATCTCTTCACACTCACTCACCACCACTACCAAAACCCAATGATACACGGGGCGTTCTTGAAAAGAAATATCAAACTGTAACTTTTTGTGTGGGGTGATATTTTCTGTTGTCAGTGCTGGTGTAGACATCTATACTTGAAGCTTCTATGGATGATGCAAGACGTCCGTCGGTCTTCGAGTTCTTAAGTCTATTGTATAGTTGTACAGATATACATAGTGAAAGTATGGACTTGGGTACCTATTTCCTTTTCTCGTTTACATGCTTATCCAAGATGTCCTCGATAGAGCTGCCAGCAAGATGAATACCTGGACCATGATACAGGAGGCATACCAAATACACGACATGCACAGATACAACAAGTCAGTAAAACAAGCAACTCAATACTTCATTCTTGCAGCCCTGTCTGATACCTCAGCTCGATAACCTGAAATTCTCATTTGAAAATTACTTCTATTAAAGTACAGCTAGCAAGAGGGGCAATCCGTAATGTCCTTCAAGAGACACCATCATGGTAAAAGTCCAAAACAAAAAGCTATGTAGATGCCATCGAATCTCGCATGCCCCAAGTTCCATCCCCAATACGAATATCTCGGCTGTATAATTACTACAAGACGTCCATCCTGTCTAATGCCCATTTGTGGGTCATGGTTATCCATCATCTCGACAGCAATACACATTTAGTTAGTTTACATGTAGATGTTTATGTCAGAACTATGCTAACAATACTGCTTGTCTACCTAACTGACCCACCTCCCTCTTCTCCTCTCTAGCTCGCTTATTACCCTCCTTTTAACCTTCTTTCTGGAGCTCAATTTAAATTTCAATGGCGCTGTTGTTATATATCCTGTAGAATTGTTGTGAGCAGAGGCTCAAAAGAAGAATGAATATCGGATCAGGGAAGACAATTGCACATTGTCTAATAGGATAACCCAATGCATGAGAGTTGTTACCTAGTTGACATCACAGTTTGAAATACAGTAACGCTTGATCTTCATTTATCGTGTGCTCATTATCTCCTCATAGATATTATGAATATGTATATACTAGATGATGTCTCCCTCCCAATACGTGTGTGCTCCTGTGCAAGTCGGGTTTCCCTCCCCAAAAAGCGAACAAAATTTCCAAGAATATATACAAAGAACGTCAAGAACAATAAGATAGGTCTATCCTCCAATCCGAACCTTTCCACTTCACCAAGACAATCATGCACCTCAAGCACCGCCACCCTGAATAAGCACCTCTCTCGGCCCTCCCCATCCTCTCCCAAGCGCTTGCTTCGGACTCACTACGCCCACTCCATTCATAGCACCACCCACATTATCAGCAGTAGTCCCATAGCGACCAACCTCGACACCGACCAAGCTCTCAAAATCCTTCACTACACTCGCATTGACAGCCTCCACGCTCCTAAAATACAGCTCCTTAGCGCCCAGTCCCAAGCCCTCGAAGCTAAACACTTGGCTGGTGGTCCCAAACGACGAGCTCGTCCCCGTAGACGGAGATCCAAAATACGCCGCTGTCCCATTTTGCGTCGTGCTGAGCTGCGTGCCCTCGAAGCCCGCAACCGAGGCAGCAGACTGTGGGAGCGAAGCAAAGGGCTGTAGTCCTGTTGGGAAGACAGGCGTCCCTGAGATGGCGAGCGTAAGGCCGTGCTGCAGGTCGGCGCCGATGGTGAAGTTGCCTGAGGCTGTGACAAGGTAGGATGTGTTTGCGTAGAGCGGGTATGTGTACGAGGATTCGTAGTACGTGTTTCCCGATGAAGTGTCGACACCAACAGTCTTGTGGCGATTGAGTTGGATGGCGCCGTGGGCAGTGTAGAGACCGTAATTCGTCACCGCGAGGTTTTGGATCCATGTTGTGGATTTTGTGCCGCCAGATTGAGTTTTGATGTTCGATGTGATGCTAAGGGAGCGTTGTACGTTCGTTGTGTATTCTAGTGTCTCGTTCGCACCACTTGCGTCTTGCGTAAGGGTTTGGGAAAGGCTGATTTTAGGTGGGGAAAGCGAGAAGACGGGTTTCGTGCCAGTAGTAATGGAGTGCGGGTTTGAGTCCAGCCACAAAAATATCTTGCCTGTAACATACCAGTTGCTTCCAACACTCGAAGTGAGCGTCCCGGTTGTCTTGCCATCGTCCTCGATTCCTATGACGCGAATCTCAAATGTGTGAGGAATGCCGTCGCAGAGAAGTGGTAGGAATGGAGTGATGTCTATCTCGTGCTCGCGTAGGTCAAACGCGTCGATACCAGCTATGGGTCGCCAAAGACCAGGAACCACACCACCAGTGAAGATGACAGGAAAAGGCCAGTGGACTCCAGCGAGCTGGCCGTCGATTAAGACTTGAACTTCTCGAAACGGCGAGTATCCATAGAGCGTTCCGTCATATGGTAGGAATGTGTTGATATCTGATTGAAGGACATTGCCCCACCAGAATTCTTCCGTGGCTTGACCGCAAGCTGAAACGGAAAAGACGGCACGATTGATGTTTCGTGGTAGAGTGACCGTGTTTGTGGCATTGTCGCTTGGGATCACGAACATGGAGGACGCACTTTCGGCTCCATGTCTGGCTGAGATGGGGATGATGAGGTCCGCGGGTATGACTGTGTCTTGACTGGTGAAGAAAGTGGCAGTGAGTGTTGTGTTGAAGAAGCCAGTGTAAGTCGAGTCAATGATATTACCCAGGTCAAAGATGAGTGTTTGTGGGCTCTCCCAAAAGTATAGATACTCTGACATATCTTTGATATACTCCCATCGGATGCCGTTGGCGGTGGGTTCGGCAGTGGAAGTTCGCCAGAGCTCAGTATCGTTGAAATACATGATAGCTAGCCTGTCAAATTGACGTCCTCTGGAAGTGACGGTGAAGTTCATGGTGATGCGATTGAACTTGCATTTTGGAGGGGTATATTGACCTATAACGTTTAAGAATTGTGCCAAAGTAGTGTAAACGAGGAGACTAACCGACGAAAGGAATTCCATAACTCCACCCAAAAGAATGTTCCATCAGCAAAACTTCACAGCTTGAACCGGAGGACACTTTCTCAATGGTGGTTGTATTTCCAGATCCGTCGCCAAGAGTTGTCTCGTCTGTTACTCCCGAAGGGGTAAGGACAGGTTGGTAGACTTGAAAGTTTTCGAGGACGCCAACGGTTACAGCCGGCGCTGGTACAGCATCTTTGACTAATTGATAAAGTTCTGTAATAGATTCAGGATCTTCCCAGTCCGAGGTTTGAATAAAATCGCGTAGTAGAGTTATGAGGGTAAAACCACATGCCAGGAGCATGAGAAGAGAGAGTTTGTAGCGAAAGCTCGAGACTGATTTTCCCTTCTGAATTTTTATGTCTGTTTCTTCACTAAACACTTCATCCATTAGGGCAATCTTTTCGCACGCCACTGTTTGGGTTCGTGGATCCGACTCCATTCTAGCAGGCGGGTAAATGTTATGGTGATTAGGTAGGTTGAGTTAGTGTCGTGATAAAGTGGTGTGGAAATTTAGACGATATTCCCGTCCTAAGATGCTCCGTTCGTGAGTGACAAGTGGTCCCAGTATCTCTTCCTAGCCGCAATAGCCAGTGGTTGCCCCGCGAATCGTCCTTGGAAGTAGTTGAACACCGCAAACTCGTCTCTCGTTAAGACATATGTCTCAGGTGCTCGTTCAATCCTTGCCCAAATATCTCTGATGGCAGTCTCGAGAGTAGCGATGATGGAAGGATCTCGAGCGCCTTCTTCACTGTCTCTGGCAAATTCGAGGGCTTGTGAAACGGTGAGAACCGCGCTGGAAATCTGTTCTCTTGTAGCGCGAGCATTGTTACCACGCAGACTCATTGACGATAAGAATTCGAGGTTAAGTGCGGGGCTGGGGATAACGATAGTGATGTGGTCGTGCGAGTGTGACTTGGAGAGGAACGAATGAGGAAGGTCTGAGCAGGAACTATACAACATGGTGGAGAAGAGGAAGCTCGAAGTCGGGAGCAACGGAAGATTTATATATAATATGAGTGAGTGGGTGGTGAGATGGTGGGATGTTTGTTGGATCGAGGGGTAAACGATGACGGGTGAACAATGCAAATGTACAAGTATGTGCGTTGAGAGATGAGGCAATACAAGTATCAAGCAACAAGCAACACAAAATAGAACAGCCTGCAGGTAAAGGAGAGCTTTTGTATGGAGCGGAGCTGGTGCTTTTCGGTAGGCGTTATGAGGCGTATGACTGTCAGAATATTGGGGGTCGATGGGGTTATGGATTGGTTATGGAGTGGTATGAAGTAAGAGCGCGCAGAGACGAGAAGAGGTGACTGGATAGTTGCAATGTAGCCAAGTTCGACTCTGACATTAGGTGGCCAGCACCTCTTATTTGTTTCTTTTCTCTCACTCCATACCTTACCATACTCTATCATCCATACCTGACCTGAATCAATATCGGATATAGAATGGATCCTTGACCCACCAACATCGGATGAAAGATTGAAATGATTCAGTAAGCCCAATAAAGTCTACTTACGAGTAAGTTTATCCTGTGAAATTGGCTTTCAATAATGAAACTCGTCCAACTCAAGGATACCAGGACATCCAGGACAACCAGGACGGCCAGGACATCGGAGGTCACCACCTGTGGCTCGCTTGCATGTTACCGTATGCTTGGTTGTTCAAAGCACCTCCGGGAATAATTTGATAGGTGTAAGCACACTCAATTCTTCGACGCACGACCGTTCCAAGCTGTGGCTGATGGAGACACAAACAAGCGCACATGGGCCTTGGATCGCGGAATCGAGCAATCGAGCAATCGAGCAATCTGTGGAGCTGTGGAGGATGGATCCTCTTTTATCTAAGAAGCAATGACCGTTAGTCGAAGGCATTCGTCAATTTTAAGGTACAATGACAAACAATTACTTCGGCGATACAGAGGCTCCGCGATAGTTTGAAAAGGTCAATCGACGGCATTGAAGGATGGCAGTTGTTCCAAGTTGTGAGACTCTCATATCAAGAGCTGCTATATGGGTACTCTTGATAGTAGATGGTCAATCGTCGCAGGATCATGTTCGCATAGACTAGAATACGAATGCCAACATTTTCATTTGGAGGGAATCTCGAGGGCATCTGAGCACGCCACTTGGCACTTTGTCTACTTGAGTAATGAAACTCTATTAGGAGAGCAGTCCTGACTTGTTGATAGTCACTACTCCTAAACTGCTACCCTTGGCTCGGCACCGCAAAATATCAACAGCTGACCTCAAACGAATACATGCGACGACCCCAAGGCTGAGATCCAATTAATATATTCACATAGCGCCGATCATTCAACATCCAGGTGGGCTACTGGCTGAAAGTCTACACAACCCACGCGAAGTTCTTGGCCTCAAGAACTGAGAATAACCCCCCTGGTATGTTGATGTGATACCATGCTGAAGTGGGATTTTTTCTTTTTAAATCGCCGACCACCATCATTACCACCACCAAACATGAATGGATTTAGGTGCTCCATCATATCCTTTGCCTCCTCGGGGGTTCGGACTGATATACTTAAGACCCACAAGTCGAGTCGGCACATGTTTCCGTACTGTCATGCGGCCTATCAATCCTCAAGAGAAATGGAGGCTCAAAATCTCATCCTAGGGTTGTGGGCTGTGGCGTAACTGGGTTCAACATGACAGGTCTGTCAACGCTTACTATGGCTTACCAACTGTCTAGTGCTCGCCGAAGATACTTCAAATGGAAGAAGAAAAGGCCACTTCTGCGCTAAAATTCCGCTGCCGAAGGGGTGTCCTGAACTGTTGCGAGATTTTGAGTTTACGGAGCTGCCAGGGACGGCCGCAGGTAGGCAGAACATACTTTTGCTACGCCTCATGGTTTTGCAAGTTCAGAAGAAATTATTGTCGCACTTGCATCAGAGCGAGATTGGCTTGATCCTGGCGATATGAAGTCGAATTGCGCTGGATTCGTGGCTTCTGTCACAAGTTTCGTTGTCACCAATCTCAAGACGTCCCTCGGTTGGCAACATGTCCTATTGCGGTAACACCGATATGAGGATATCATGGAGAACTCTTTGTTCTCGGGGACTTCCTTGTTGCTGGTTGCTCTTTCGCGAGAATCTGGAGACCGGAGCTGGTGGCTTCTTCCGACGCCACACGTATCTCCAGTACTTTCTATGGGACAATCTTTAACTTTCTAGTTGCCTTTACCTTTGCCTAAGCCCCTCATCTGATATCATTTTTCTAACACTGTACAGGAGGATGTATCGACTTGTTTTGAAACACTTCTCGAAGTGTTCCAGAAGTTTCAGGATCCCGTGGTATTTTCAGGTCACTTTGGTCAAACATATTGCAAGAGATTCCCTCCAGACACGAGGTCTTTTGTTGAGCAAACTTCCATGTGCCACACATGTTGCAGGTCTAGACCTCTCCGTCCTGGACATTCGAAAACGATACTTCTCAATAATGCTCCGCAAGCCCTGTCACGCATGGTTTAGGCTTCTACTCCAGCGACAGCTAATCCCGAAATCGGTACATCTCCGCGTCCAAGACAACATGGCAACCAGCCGAGGTAAACGTGTCTTAGATTAAACGTATCAAGTCAATATCAGATCTCCATGCGTGCCGAGTTGTTCGGTATCCCGTCATGGCTCATCGAGAGATGCCCGACTTGTCAAGGCAAAAAATACTTGCAACGCTAGAAAAAAGAATTCTCCTTCCAGATCTGCACGTATGGATCCAATATCTGACCGGTTTCTAGGCAGCCGCTTGTCAAACGCGCATTTCGTGGTGGCAACTGGATATTTTCCATTGCGTGATTCATGCCGTGGTGGCTCATAAACGGACGAACAGCGGAGCTAAGCCGAGGTGATAGCTGCCGGCGGCAAAAGTATGTGGGTTTTGATAGAAGATTCTGATATCACAAGCGCAAAAGCAGCACTTCGGCCGACATACAACATCTCAAGGGTTTTACTCCACCTTGGAGTCCAATTTTGGCGGAATTAAACACAGAATCACATATTACTGATCAACGGAACGACCCATGGTGGGACCCTATGGGTCTTGATGACAAGAGAAAGACTTGAGGAAGCGAGCCCGACTTTCTGGTCGTGTATGAAACTGAAAGCGTCAAACTCTATTCGACTGACTCGAGTCAATTTCTGCAAGTACAAGCTTCGTACAGTTTTATCGTATTTTCGTATCCCGGTTTGGATACATCTCGTACGATTGTTTCTTTGGATGATGAATTAAGGTTACTCATCGGGCTGCCGTTTTGGCTGCGCCGGGTGCTTGCAGTTGTAGTGAAAGCATATTCTATATCCGCGGGTTTTGGATGCAAGTGTGTCACAAACTAAACGCCGGGCATTTGGCATTACCACATGGATTGGTTTGGTCACCGGCCAGTAAAGTCTGATGAGCAGTAGCTGGAAAAAGCTCCAAGATCTTCGAGGAAGAATGGCAGCTGATTCGAATTCGGGGTTATATGCTGTACTGGTAAGATCGCAAGTCGGAACACAAGTATGATCGAGTTTGTGTTCTCTACCTGCACATACCATCAATTGATACCATAGCTCTCTAGGTATATTTCTATTTCGCATTTTCAAGCCCCGATCTTTATATGTGGAACTTCATCGCAAGCTTGTCACAGAGCTGTGAGCAGACAGCCACTAGAAGTCGTCTTTGAGTGTTGTTTAGGTTTACTTTCAAAATTGCTTGTATACTTAGCTTAGGAAGTTCGTTCGCCTATTTCAGCTTCGCTAAGCGATAGGGGCTACGCTGGAAGCTAACAGACAGCGTACCAAACTGTTGGATCTCTTAGTCTCTGACTATCGCCATTGATCAGTTTAAAGATTAATGGTGTGTCCTATTACGACAGTGCTGTCATTTCACAAGCACCATTTTAGTTGGTGTTGGCGAAGCCGCACATTCCGTTTTCATTTCAATTTTACAATTTTTCTGTCTTGTTCGTCAATCCAGCTTTTGCACATATCGACGCTCATATAGTTTACACGATTTAAACAAGTATATTCTGCTATATACATTATCTGAACGTTATTGAAGTTGATTTATGAAGATCCCAGACAAAATGGGCTTTCTCAAGCACCTCTTCGCGGTATTTCTGCTGCTTGCATTCGCTACACAGGTCTCTGCTGGTCCTGGCGGCGATCTAAATTTGGTCAACTACACTCCATACGTGTGGAGACTTAAATGGCAACATTCGTATCAAATTCAATGGATTCCACCTCCTTGGATTCCACCCAACGCATACTCTACACAATACATTGAATTTGCAAAATGGTCCGACAATGGCGACTGTGCAGCCGAAGCCATCTATGAGCTCGAGGGGAGTCCAGGCCCTGCTCAATTTACAGTCAAAGCTCGCCTCATTGATGGAAAGCGCATTCTAATCAAGTATAACGACCACTTATCCTCAGTCGGCTCCCCTGAAGATTCCGAGTACGACCTGGGCTTCGAGCATGATGGAGGAGTCCTCTTCGCACTCTCTGGAGACGGACGCACACCTTATGTCGGCGGACAACCACCTGTAGGTTGGATGCAAGCTATCATGCCTGTTATTGGCGAGAAGCCCCTTCGCAACATCTGCCTCCCAACAGCCCACGATGCCGGCATGTCAGAGCTGAAGAGCCCTCCTTGGTTTGGCGGCGTCTGGCACAACACCTGCACGCAAGACGCGACCATATTCCAACAACTGGAGTTCGGCGCCCGCTGGTTCGACATCCGCCCCTTCCTGCGCAACGGCGAGTGGTTCACCGGGCACTTCTCACAACTCGGCATCCGCGACAGCTGGGTCGGTGGCACAGGACGCTCTATCGCAGACATCATCAACGATATCAACGCTTTCACGGCCGAACACCCAGGCGAGCTCATCGTCCTCGATCTTACACACGAGCTCAAATTCAACAGTGGCGCCTTCACAAAATGGGACAATCATTTCAGCGACAACGACTGGCGCCAGCTGCTCACTCTCCTCAGCCTCGGCATCCACGACCTCTGGAGCGTGCCTGCCTCAGAGCGTCGCAGCCTCCCAGACGATCTCACCACTGTCCCACTATCAACGTTCGTCCGCCCGGGCTCTCGCTCCGCTGTTCTGATCCGCTACCCTTGGTACCTGCCCACGCCCGCAACCGACTTCCTCCCTAGCGCCTTCGTCAACGAACGCTCGCTCCCTCACACCGGTTCCTACTCCGAGACTTCGGACCCGGTGTATCTGAACCGGGACCAGGGCGAGAAGTTGCGCGAGAACCGCGTCTGGCCTGATCGCGCCATGCATCGCGGGACGTACACATTCACGCAGTCAGGCACCTGGGTCTCCGATGTCGCGAATTGGTATACTAGTATCGTTGGCCTTGCGCGCGGCGCACAGAGGGTCTTGTTTGCGGATATTTGGGGGTTCTTGAGTGTGAGGACTTATCCGAATTTGGTGGAGGTGGATTATCTGCATAATCATCAGGTTACGTCACTTTGTATGGTAATTAACGACCGATGGGGAAATTCGGAGCCATCTTAGGCCTCATGGCTTGGAGTCAATCATTCGGAGATAGTGCGTTTCGGAGTCCTAGGTATTTAATGGTGGTGATTTACTGCGACGATTTGGGAAAGGTGTTTACATGGTTGTCATTTATGCGGAACTGATACGATATGGTTGTGTGCTTTGGTGTTCATTTACGAACGGCGAATACATCACTGGAACATAGTGGTTGGAAATATACCCTTGGGAATTTTATCTTGGAATTGGTATGGAAACTGGAGTGGGTTGGGAATTGGAATTGAGCACATTTGGAGTTCATATACACCTCCTGATGGATACCATAGCGCTGGAGGAGGGAAACTCTTAGCTTTAGCTGTCACAATATCAATCTTGACAGCATACACTCCATTTCTCCTGTCTATGAAAGTGAACATGTATTTGAGATTGAACCCAGACATAGGAAATGGGCTCCTTTCAACGACTACTGTCTTTCATAGTTGCTGATCTTTTGCCAATCAATTGAAATTTGAGCATTGAGTCATATCTGATGAATTCCTGAATTATCATTTCAAAAAAGGGTTGCTATTAAACACTCCACTCGTTTGACCTTATGCTCCTCGAAGTATCAAATGCTTGTTAGAGGTAGCCATGATACGTAGTAGCAAAAGTTCCGTAAAATCAACCTAATTTGCAGGACCTCTTCGCTCTGGATTCTTGCAAAATCTCGTGAAGTGTCGCCTTTACTTCTCTACAGCGAAGAATTCTGCTAGTTAATGAACCTACTTTGCTGTCACCTACGTTGTCTTTTTCGGGCAACATTACGCTTTTTTTGCTGTCAAGTATCACATTCCCATTGAACTTATCAGAATGCTCACAAGTCCTACTACTATGACTGAGGAAATCAGCGAGCTTGGGGGTCAGGAAATTTTCAATTTGTGATGCGTTGAGGAGCTCAAGCAAGAAATTCACTGCAGATAAAGTGAATCTCAAGCCCTTTCAAGCACAAAGTGTAGTGTCAGGCCCCCACTGCGTGCGTACAAGGTCTTTGCCTTGTGCTTGGCTACGTATGGTATTAATACAACCTCACACTCACTCCTTCCCCAGCACCAGAGTCTTATCACCGCCCCCTCAAGAACCCTATGATGTAGGTCTCACGCTACAACATAAGAGTAACCACCTGCGCCCCTGTTAAGTAAAGCTAGGCTGAGAGATCACAGTCTTGTGTGTGCAGATTACTCGTTTTGTTACACCAACACGGAGGACTTGATAGTAGTCGGCACCTGCATTTTTCGAATGAGGCAAAAAATGGCATGTATTGACAGCAGATATAAAACCTAAACTTCTGTTACTTGCCCATAATCTGTACAAAATCCTCATAACATAAAACCCCCAGGCTGCACAACATCAAACATATTGCCTACCGAGCCTCGAGACTTTCGATTTATGTAGACCCAATTCGCACGTCTGTACACAACTCATAGGGTAGGTAAGGTAGGTCTCTGTCCGCCCGTCTGTCTGTCCCTTCCATCTCCACGGTTTCCCCTTGGGCACGCCAAAGAATAAGCGAGGCCACCAAACCGCGACTAGAAAGGCTTCAGAACGGCTCCTCGAATAAATCCGTAAGATAAAAAGAGGAAAAAAGCATGAGTAGCTGGATTTGAACCAGCATCACACAAGTGCAGGAGCTTTTGACTCTAGTGTAACCCACGGCGCCTTCTGAATTTTCGAAAGCTCGACATGGTCTGAAGCCAGGGTGGTTTTCCCCTCTGTGCAACCTGTGTGCTCTACCATTGAGCTATATTCATTTATGTTTGAGGTAGATTGAAGAGTGTGTTTGAACTTATATACTTGGGCTAAGAGCTACGTCATTGTAAAGGGTTTGTTTAAAGAGCAGCGTTATGATAAACCTGTCCGTGATACAGGGTAAACTGGCAGATTTTTAGGACTGGTATTGATTATATCATTCGTATCTTCTTCACTTTTGGTATCTGGCTGTAGTACTTATGCAGTACATCTCTGTTGTAAATGACCTTGGAAAATCTAAGGCGCCTTATAGATCTTAGGTGCCTACCTACTTGGAATTCCATCTAACCCGCGCCTAATTCCCATGACAGATTGAAGACCGTGATCATCCTTTTACCAACAATCACATTTGACGTGCTAAAGACAATAACGCAGAAAGCCTCGGCAGTCAATTAACACTCCAACTATGTGATTCGCTACGCTTGATTCTTAACCTCGTAGGCTCGGGTTTTTGCAGGGTTTTCAGACCACTTATCTACTCAGCTGGAAAATATTTGCGGTTTGTACAGCTATGGGTTCTTTTCTTATCAGTTGGTATCTTTACAAGCTACAAATAACACGTTCAACCTCGAGCTTTCCAGCCTTATCATCGCCGCGATTTGAGACTCCAGGTGACGCAGACAACTATGACGAAGGTACACTGAATATGACATGGAAAGGTCAGAGTTGAAGATCAGAAGTGTGTGTATCAACTCTATCTTTCATACATGTAGAAACCATTTGCGAATATGAAGTGATGATATAAAGAGCTGAGTAGCATGGGAATCTTAAACCTAAACTGACATCAGGATTGTCAGAAGAATATACCACCTCCAAGCAGATTATAATGCTCACGAACAATCATAAGCTCACATCCCTCAAGCAAAGGCTAGTTGAATCGGTGTTACAGTATTATGTAAAATGCATTCATCATTTATCTCCTCAAGTCATAACACAGAGCCCATCCATAAATGAGCCAGCCACTAATACCAAACACTACACTACCTGCCTATTAAATCAGAAACAATATGCCAACGCCCAATGCAATGCCTTTTCTTCCCAGCCATCCATCATAACTACCTCCAAACGCCGGCGCCTGTCCCCCATTTTTTGTTTGTAAAAATCAAATATCGCTAATGTTCGCAAGTTACTGACAATACATTCCTTACCTCAAGGCCAAAACCGGAATATCAAGAGACAGTAAGAATACAGAAGATATCTCTTATGCGTTGTACAAGAGGCGCGTTAAAACGTCACCTTACCATTACCATTAAATCTCGTCCCGAACCCGTTCATGGGACTTGACATTGAGGCTGGAGTCATGGAGCCATCATTGGAACCAAGGGTCATCGTTCCGTTCCGTGAGGATATGGAGGAGCTATTCATAGATAGAAGAGCATCTGCCCGCTCGAATACATTGCCACTAAACATTGCCTGGTACGATGCACTTTGAGGCGTGGATGGCACTGTGGCTTGTGCGGCCGGTCCAAGTGCTGCGCTTTGGGGTGTCATCGGTAATGGTATTTGAGAAGCAGGCGATTGCGAGGTGAATGTCATTCCACTTGACTGTGGAGCAGCCAAGAAAGCCCAAGGAGATGTCTGGATAAGCTGGCTAGTTTCTTTGATTACCTTTTGAAGTGGTCGGAGGAGGCCGATCACATCAATAGGTAATAAAGTCGTTAAAGCCTTCGCTTCTTTCACTTTCATTACAAGGTCGGTATATGCCTACTTAGGGTTAACACTCTGCATAGTTTACTTCACACATTCTCCATACCTGTATAAATGCATTGCAAAGCTCCCAGAACGCCCCTTGAGTCCTTATTCCCGGTTCCTTCAATTTGATGAGTGACAATCGAGAACGCAATGACTCGGTAGTTTGCTGAGCAATTGCACATTTCTGTATCAATATCTGCCAGAACTGCTTCGGCAAATCTGGGTTAGACTGCTGACCACTTATCCTCATAGCAGTGAGAAAATGACTATGAACTTGTGGGAGGTTCTTAATCGTCATTTCTGATGCTTGCTGTAAACGCAAGAAGATCTTGTCGAACAACCGGTCTTCCTCTGAGAAATCCCCACCTATTCTACCGCTCGATGCAGATGCAAAGGATTCTCCTGACCGTGGTGTAGCACTTGTCATTGTAGCAGAGCGGCCGTTGATGAATGGTGGTGCGCCAGTGTCAGTAGCAACTCGAAGGTTGCTTGTGTGATGAACAACTGTTGCACTTCTTATTCGTAAACCTGAACCAAGACCAGGACGCTCGCGTGTCGGAGTGACTGATTTGTCTCGTGGAGCAGGTGTTGTTGTTTCATTTACTTCTTCGATGCTCGATGTTGCCAAGCGATTGTTCGCAGAAGCAACATCTCTCACCAAAGTGCTGCCTGCATTGTGAATCTCTGCTGTGCTTCCCCACATGAGAAGTAACAAGGTTCGTATGTACCGAGGGTCTCCATTTTCCATTAACGTACCAACGTTTTCTTCTAGCTGTCGACAAACGTGCATGTATGCGTCTACGCACGTCAGGCAAGCCCGATGGACATTTTCGTTCGATCGGAATGCGTCTTCGTCTTCCTCATCTTCAGAGTACGTGTCGTAGTTCTGGATATGCCGATCTAACTCTTCTACGTGTGTCGTTGCATTGTGGAAGACCATCTCCAGACTAGTTCGTTTGTTTGTACCATCACGAGTTACGCCAAGCAGACTCTGGATAAGAGGATGGATTTGGAACAATGCATACAGAATGCCTTTCGCTGCTTCAACAATAGGATCTGGTGAGCTTGTTTCTCGCTTTCGTTCTGGCAGGCTTGACAAACGCCGAACATAGGTAGCTCTCGCAACTCCGCCATCAGCAGGGCTGTGTGGACTCCTCGAACTAAGAGTGTTGTAGGTTCCATTGGTATTGGCTTGCATTGCAGAACCGTGACTGAGACCTCTGTAATGACTGTGTCGATTGGACTTGGTCTCCTCAACTGTCCCTAGATCAGATTTTCTAGACACAATACCCATTCTTCTTGAGCGATCTGACGATCGGTCCCGAGATGCCTGGAGCAGGCTCTCACTGTTGCTTCGGAGACGCTCGTTTGTACTCCCAATTGTCAAAGGCATGACACCGGGCCTTCGCAGAGCAGTATTCTGTTGAGACAGCCCTCGATAATGTGACCGAGAAGGAATTGGTGGTGGACGAGGTAGAGCTGGAGAACGCAGATCAGGCAAATCTGTGCCATTCACTTTGATAGGGAACCTTCCACTCATAACACGCTTCATCGGCTTGGGAGTTTCTGTTCCTTCGCTGGATTCCTCTTCCCCAGACTCAGTTTCTGAGCGATCAGATATCGCCTTTTGTCGGAGGAACCTTTTGATCTGCGATATTACAGCGATGTAATCTATCTCACTCTCCTGAGAACCGTTGGGAGGAGTGGTAGCTTGGGGCTGCCACACTTCTTTCGGTGGGAATCGCACAGGGTTTCCATCAAGCTTTAGAACTTGTAGAGATCCCATTTCGGCAAGGCAAAGCGGCAGAGCCTCGATCCGATTCTTCTGGACGGATAGCACTTTCAAGGACGTTAACTTCACAAGCTCTGGGGGCAATACTTTAAGCTTATTCCGACCAAGATCTAGGATCTCGAGGGAGGTCAATTGGCATATCTGTATCGTTCTTTAGTGCCTTGCATATTAACCCCGGATTCCATATCTTATCTACGTACCGATTGTGGAAATTCGCGTATAACGTTATTTCGAACGTTGAGGTAACGAAGTGATGTGCATTCCGAAAATCTCAAAGGGAATGCGGAGATTTGATTGTGTGACAGGGCAAGTCTAAGACATGGAGGAGTCAGCTGGCTGCCAGATTCTGATGCTCCTCGTGGGACAAGATAGACAATACCTTTCCAACTCGTTTTTGATGATATCCACAACTTCTTCCGGGAATTTTTGGATCTGCTTGTGGCTTAAATCAATCGTCACCCCTGGCTTCAGCTCATTGCTGACACCGCTGGCTTCTGCGGCTTTCGTCTTGTTCTCCTCAATGGCATTTCTCATTGCCTCCTTTGCCAGTGCTACAACCTGTCCGGTCGATATTGACACCTGAGTAGACAGCGAGGAGTTTGATGCTGCATGTCGGACTGGATTTGGAGGAACCCTTCGTACTGTGCTCAAGGGAGCTGGTCTAGAAACTCCATTGTCTACCATCGGCCGGCCAGTTGACTGGGTTGCTGCCCCCAGTGGTCCCGATGGCCTCTCCATATCAATGCCTTCTCCTGCTCCTTCTCGCAGACGTTGTGGACGATTAAAAGCTGTCCTTCGGGGTTGGGGCAGCAGATGTTTCAACTACTCTGTCGCGAAAAGAGACCAAAGTTCGGGTGCACTCCGAGAATTATAAGTGTTGGCGCGTGCGTGCGGCTCGCAGATGGTCGGATTGTGTGCCACGTCGAGAACTGTGGGCGCATCGCTGACTCTCATTTGTCGACACCACGCCTTAGAGCGCAGGTTTTCTCGTTGCAATCGCGAACAATCGTAGTTGACGTTCGTTGGGGGTCGACGATGGTGATATCCTGAGCTATGGGGATAGGCACAAGCACAATAGATGCGGTTAGTGCATTTACAACGGCTGCAAGGTACACAAATTAGTGGGGGCAGTAGCTGAGTTAACCAATCATCATGGCATTCTCCAACATTCCCCTGAACGAGGCATACACGGTATGTGAGAAAGGATATAAATATCGAAAGGTAATGGATCATGCATGGAGAAGCGGCTGAACGTGCAAGAGAGTTTATAAATGACCTCACTGGAAGAACAACTTCCGATAAATGCTTTTGCTCGATCTTTGCAGTATATCTACCTCGCTTCTCAATGGAAAAAAGGGGGGCTAAACGAACCCCTTTGACCACCCCTACCTAACTTACAAGGGTTGTTCACACATGTTTTTTCTTCAAAACAGTATGTGTTGGAGACATAGGGGAGGACTTGAATTGATTGTTGCAAGTAATCTATCCCAATAAGGAGCAGGGAGGAGGTCTCGAATGAATAAATGAAAATACACATTTGAGTCTGACATCTCAGCTCCGCGGAATTCACAGGCTGAAGACCAATCCTTCGTCTGGATTTACTTCTCCTCTACACAACCTATCCCATGCTTTTCCAACATCGTCCATTCCTGCTCCCCAGACCAATCGAAGCCCCTTTATGCCTCCCTGGTTTTTAAACTTGTTCCACTCATTGAGAAACTCTTCGAAATACTTCTTTTCACCCAATATCTCCATGGCTTGTGACCTCAGCGCAGATGCATTGAGGTTGAACTTCAACCCCGCCGAGGATTTCGCAGCGCCAATGATCTTTGCCGTGATTTTTTCGGGACTGTCCGGTACGACTTCACGACCAATACCTATTTGTACCACAGGATAGTTTTCACGCAACTTTGCCGCCCAAAGATCTGCGGCATTGCCCCTGGCTCCAAAATCACATATGATGATGTTGGAAGTCGGTGTAAGATCAAGCTCAGAGCTGATATCAGAGTCACAAGCGTCGTATAGTAACACCTTGTCAAACAGCTCCGTACCTGTAGCGAATGCTTTTGATGTATTCGAGCCCACGGCAAAGACCCCTCGAGGTGTCTTACCTTCGGGACGACAGTGCTTGACGGCATGTGCAAAAGAAACCCCGGTCTTACCACTCGCTGCAAAGAGAATGAAGATAGTGTCATTGCTGACGATGCCTTTATCAAATGTCCAGCCGTCGCTGCTGTCTCCAGATGGATAAACGGCTTCCGCGGGGTTCCATGGAAAGACAAATCGATTCATCATGTAGCCAGTCTCGAACAATACTTGCAAGAGAGAATCGTATCCTTGACTATCCTTCAGGTCATGCTGAGGGGTTGTGGATGGTGGATAGAACAGGTAACGATTGTAAACGGGTAGCACATGTGCTCTGTGCTTGCTGATTTCAACAAATTGTCCTGGTGCACTGGTCGTCAAGTCTATTTGTAGGTCTACTGGAAAGGTTCCAATTGGCAAATAGCCCCAAACACGAGCTCCAACCACGACCTCTGGAGCCGTACTTTCTATCACAGTACCATATCCCCAACATGAGATTCGACCGTATTTGCTAGCATCTGAGAACTCTTCTGGTATGGAGCCAGGGAGAGGATGAATATCCCACCAGCCAAGAAGGTGTCCGATGCTGGCATATGTAAGATTGTTGGTGGTCAACGAAAGAATCGTTGTTTGAACGCGCAACGAAGATGACGGTAGTAATGGAAGAGAAGCTTGAGGTAGTGTTACTAGATGCTGGTTTTCGTAATTGGCTCTTGAGAGAACCTGAATCACTGGTGCATGCTCCATTGTAGACATTATTGAGCTGAATACTAGAGAAAGTGATCAAGAAGAAAACAAAGAGAACATTGGAATTTCGAAAGATATGTTGTTAATATGCTAAGAGGGGTAGGCTACTAAGCATAGCTAAGCATAGCTATGGTAGGTTGGCAAGCATGACTGCATGTCTTGTACGAATAGTAAATCCTGATTTGCAGCCGTAGACGAAGATGACGGATGGTTTCTAGGCAAAAAGGGATTATCTTGACAGAAAACTAAAATCCAACACCATGATCAATCGCGAGGGCTGACAATATACCTAACACAAGAACTACTCGTATGATTGCTGATTATCAGGCCACATCGAAATAAATATGCCAATCTCCTCCCAGAATTGCCATGGACAAATACTCTTGTGCAGTCAAGGAGGAAGGTAAAATTGGCAAACAAAGATACGAATCGAGATAGTGTTAGTCACGTTTCATCGGCCCGTACCCACAGACACTGAATATGAGGTTCTCATCGTCGAAGTTATCCCTGGAGATGTTTATCTAGTTGGTAACTTAGCGTGCACTCAAGAAAGAGCTTCGTGATGATTACTAGCGGTTTCCGTAATCCTTCCTAAAGCGCGTTGAGACGCGTCTTCCGCAAATTCTCACCACAGTCAATCCAAGGCACGCGCTATCCCATGTCGAAGGACAGAAGTAGTTCATTTAGTATGAAGTATGGGCAAAGGAAACAAACCTCTATATTTGCGATCGAAATCGAACAAATCCATCGTGGCAGCTAAGTTCAAAAGCACGTGATAACTGCGTTTCCGATCAGCCGTCGAATATGCCTCTTGTCAGAACAGCTTCTGGTGGTCACTGCATGGTTGACCTAGACTTTACGTTAAGACGACGGTTCAAGAGAAACACTTTCCGGTGAGAATCTCAACATCAACATAAATTTAGACGTATCAGCTGACTAGACCCAAGACCTCTTCAGCGTGATGTTATTGAAGCTGCACTTCGTGGAGAAGATGTTTTTGTGCAGGCTGCTACAGGCTTCGGCAAGAGCTTATGCTTTCAGTTGCCTGCTGTCATTGATCATGGTAGTAAGTATGCCCTGCGTCTTACCAGTATTTCATTAACTTTCTCCAGTTACAATTGTGGTGTCACCTCTCCTTTCGTTGATGGTATGTACTTGGCTATCTCTACAGTATATCCCATTGACTCCTTCTTCAGACCGATCAAGTAAACGCGTTACGGGCAAATGGTATTGCTGCTGGTACGATCAACGGAACCACGCCTTATTCCGAAAGGCAGCGTTTGCTTCAGGACCTTGCAACTGGCCATCCTCTCACTCGTCTGCTATATGTCACTCCCGAAACATGTGCGACCGACTCTTTCCGTGAGCACTTGAGGACTGTGCATACCCAAAGAGAACTTGCGAGAATTGCTGTCGATGAGGCTCATTGCATCTCAGAATGGGGTCATGATTTCCGACCTTCATTCAAAGGACTGCGTTGGTTCCGTGACAATTTTCCGGATGTGCCTATCATATGCCTCACCGCAACCGCTACTGCACAAGTCCGAAAAGATGTTGTGGACACTCTTGGTTTATCAAATGATAATTTGAAGGTATTTACGATGAGTACTAATCGAACGAATTTACACTATGAAGTCAGGTTCACAAATGATGAAGAAGATCATTACAAAGGTGAGACAGCGTCGAGTAGTTGTGGCATATGAGAACGTCTTCTTTTATCTGATCTTGGAAATACCTACTGACAAGCGGCAAAGAGTTTTTAGGTTGGATTAGAGCAGTCCACAGGCGCCGTGCAGAAAACATGGAGCGGAGAGCGGAGCTTGAACGTAATGGTGAACGACTTAACAACGTTTCTGGGATCATCTACACCATTCGACGTGAAGACTGCGAGGCACTGGCTACCCGGCTATGCAACAGCGGTATTGGAGCCAAACCCTATCATGCAAAACTCACCTCGTTGGAGAAAAACGAAACCTTGCATCGGTGGTTAAACAACGAAGAACACTACGATGTGATTGTTGCAACCACTGCTTTCGGCATGGGTATTGACAAACCGGATGTTCGATTCGTGGTCCATTGGCAGATACCCAAATCGTTTGAAGGCTTCTATCAAGAAGCCGGGCGTGCAGGACGGGATGGTAATGCTAGTGTATGTATCATGTACTACAGCCGAGAAGACCGGGATAGGACATACAATCGGCTCAGCAAGGATAAGCAAGGCAACCTCGAAGCGAGACTCAAGAGTCTTAATGCCCTGGTGGAATACTGCGAAGAGACCAACAAATGCCGACATAAGAATATATGTGAGTACTTTGGTGAAAAAGGAGAAATAGAGTGTGACTATGCTTGCGACTGGCACAAAGATGCCAAAGCACTGAAGAGGTCAAAGATCAATGACTTGGCTAGCGAGGAATTTGTCAGTACTCAAAGAGAAATGGGTGCTTACAACCAACAAGGATGGGAAGGATATGACTAGTCATGCCTAAGGCAAGCCATTTGCATTGCATATGGCATCGTATGTGCATTGGCGCATGTAAGTTATCCGTTAAGCCGCTCATAAGCAAAAAGACCGAATAACGCAGGTCTAAGGATTGATGCAAGCCTTTACTGGAGGTAAGACATCCTGCTATTGTTACCTTGAGACATGTCTCTAAAATTACAGCAGCGGCACCTACTGTGTGTTTCTGATATAACTTTATTATTTCATGAATGATAATGGACATTATGCAGAGTCGAGAGTATTACCAAAGACTTCAACACTCCCATAGAGAATTCAGAGATTGGGTATCCTGTTAATTGTCTTTCATATCTGCGTTTTGTCGTTCGTCGGTGTCTCCTAGAAGTGCATGCCCGTTACAGATGCAGTCCTTCATTCCGGCATTGAGAACACCACAACCTCTTGCTTGAAAGACTTACTGGCTTTCAGTATCCTTTAGTCTTTTCAACTTTGCAATCAAAAGGTCGGCGGTGTGCATCTTGCGCCACAAGCTTTGATGGAGTGCTCGTTTGTGTATGCTAGATCTTCTCGTACTGGCTGTTGCAACGAACGACTATGGAGGGATTTTCAGAACAGCAAACAAATATGTTGCCTTTGACAAGAAATTGAGTAGTATCTCTGATCTATATAACGAGACATTCCTCTCTTCAGCTCCTCTCACCAGTCACTCATCAACCAGAGCATCTTCCAACACATTCAAACTCACTCCACACTTCACATTTCATACAACCAACAAATCCTTTACCTCGCCATCATCCTTCAAAGTTTCTCAACTTCTTCAATCAAATCTCTAATACAATGTCTTCCAACTCTGCAACCCAATCCGGTGCTGCAAATGGCAACAACTCTGGTGCTTCGCCAGTCGAGCAGTTGTTCCCAAAGTCTGATTCTGCCGGTCTTGATCCTCAAACCGTCGACGACATGATCCGCATGATCAAGGTCTCCTCGCCCAACGTCGACATCTCCGAGCTGCCCATCATCAAGGCTGCTCTCGAGGAGCACAACCACAAGAACGGCAATGGCAATGGCACCGGCTCTAGCAACGATCACAGCAACGGTGTCTCAACGCCCCAAGTCAACCCCCAGAATTACGTGCGTCCACACTCTCAGTCCCAGGCCGCCCCGACCTCCTTCATGGCCCCTCCTAGCAGCCACATCGAGCATGAGACCCCTTCCATCGCCGTACACGAGGAGCCCCAGACCGTGCCCGTCCGCATCATGGTGCAGCCCAAGGACTCCACCGGCGCCTACGCCAACGCCCCCAATGGCAACACACACGAAGTGATGGAGCTGGACGCTACTCTCTCGTATGTGCAGCTGCAGGACACCCTGCGCCGCTTCCTGCTCAAGCACTCCAGGGGCGACAGCAAGGCCCGCGCCAACTTGTCCAGCACCGTCTTCACCCCCGACCACCAGCTCTCGAAGATCAAGTGCATCTGGTCCAATGTCAATGCTTCGGGCTTGATGGGTGACGGGGCTTCGTCTTGGGGTGGTCCCATTGCTGCGCTACCAAGCAGCGATACTTTCGTGACCGAGGAGAACTGTGCGGTTATCTTGAGTGCTATCATGAAGCGTGCGGGTGCGCTTGATACCTTGGTTTTGGTTACCTTTGTTCCTGATGATAACTGAGCGGCTGTGGTGGATTGGAGGGCTCCCGGTGTTTTAATCCCCTTCTTCTCTTCTTTTTCTCGGTGAGATCGTTTTTTATGATTAGTTGGTTTGAGTTTCAGCTCGATCTGTTTGGGTGAGAAGATCCGGGTTTGATGGATGATAATGGTATGGCTTGGGGCTAGGGTGGATGTGAAAATGGCGAACAAGCACACTCTTTTGGAGACGAATGTTTGTACAGTAGCAGATTTTTTTTCTATGGTATGACTTTGCAATTGCTTTGCTTGCCCTATGATTTGGTGATTTGCTCCCATCATACTTTGATTCCTAGTTGTAAATAACATCTCTCCATGTTTAATCCTCGTCGACCATTCTCATCATCTAGCGTGTTAGCAAAGACAACAAGAATTTAGTTTGGACAAGATATAGGGTTGAGAGGAGACCCTTGCCATAGCTTTATGAGGCACAAAGATACCAGTGTGCAAAAATTACGTGTCTTCTATACCTGGTCTGTTTACTAGTAAATCACAGCAGTGCAGACTATCTCAAAGAACATGAAGCTTATGAAGAGATGTTTAATCCAAGATTTATTGCTCTAGGAACGACTTGTTCTATACTTACATTCTTTCGCTATCATAAAGATCTATCATTACTTTAGTGTAACCAATTCCTCAGCACTAGTAGGATGAATAGCCACACAGCTGTCAAAATCGGCTTTTGTGGCACCCATCTTGATAGCAACTCCAAATCCCTGGAGCATTTCTCCACTTCCCAAACCCAAGATGTGTAGACCCACGATCTTCTCGTCTGGACCTTGGCAAATAAGCTTATATCTAGTAGGCCCCTTGTCCTCGGGCTCCATCATGGCATAATACATGGCTGTGAAGCTGGTGTTGTAGACCTTGATGTTCTCTTTGCCGTACTTCTCAATGGCTTGTGGCTCGGTAAGACCGATGCTGCCGACTTCGGGATGAGCAAAGACGACTGATGGGATCATGTCATAATTGAGCTTAGATGAGTTGAATTTGGCTGGTCCAAATAGGCGATCACTCAGCTTACGACCGGCTGCAATTGCAACTGGTGTGAGCTCAACCTTACCAACAACATCACCCAATGAGTAGATGTTCTCTACGTTGGTATTTTGATACTCATCGGCGATAATCTGACCTCTCTCATTCTGCTTGACACCGGCTTTGTCAAGTCCAAGTCCTTCGACCTCTGGGGAACGTCCAATAGCCCAGATGAGATCATCGATTTCTTCGAGCTTGCCCTCTCCGTTCGAGTCTTTGTAGTGGAGGGTGAGCTTGCCAGTCTTCTCATCTTTCTCTACCTTGCTTTGGCTTGATTGCTTGTGAATGTGCACACCCAACCGCTCATATTCGGCAGTGATAGTATCTTGTACCATAGGGTCGAAGCTCCTAAGGAACTTATCATGACGAATGAAAAGATGTGTCTCCGTACCGAGTGCGTTGAACATGCCAGCAAACTCAACAGCAATGTATCCAGCTCCGACCAAGGCGACCTTCTTAGGTTGTGTAGGGATTTCAAAGAACCCATCACTAGTAACACCATATTCCGAGCCTGGAATATTTTGTGGAATTGTGGGATGTCCGCCCACGGCAAGCAGAATCTTCTTTGCTTTAACAATTTGTTTGGATCCATCGTCAAGGGTAATTTCAGCCTCGTTCTGTCCAGTCAGGCTTGCTCGGCCGTGGATGTATTCAACCTTGTCGTTGCCCAAATTCTTTTCGTAAATACCATTAAGTCGTACAATGTATGCATCTCTCTTCTTCTTGAACGTCGGCCAGTCGAAAGGTGCGGTTTGGTTGACCGAGAATCCATATGCTTTTGCTTGGTGAATAGTCTCTGCAATCATGGCAGCATTGAATGTGACTTTCTTGGGCACACATCTAGATTTGTTAATCACAAGCAAAATAGTTAGCGGGGGGAATTGTCCTCACCCAACATTGACACAGGTTCCGCCCAAACGTTTGCTCTCAACAGCAATTGTCTTTGCTCCATAGTACCCACTGGCTCTTCTCGCAGATGCCAAACCCCCACTACCACCACCGATGACTAGATAGTCGCATTCCTTGGGGATAGGTGCCATATTGGAGGAAGATGTCGAAAATTGGCGTGAAAGTGTAGAGAGTCTTGAAGTCGCCGTCTTAGAAGCTAAAGCTGCAGCAGACGTTGTGCGAGATATAAAGACGAGTTTGTGCATGAGAAAGAGCGTGAGGGGGGTAGGAGGGGAAGTGGTTCGAAAATAAGCAGCTCGTTCGGCGCTGGAGTGACGTGCTGGAGAGCTGCATGCACTGTGACGAGGGGCATTCGATTTGTCTGAAATCGCCTTTCAAAGCCCGGGTCGGCGTCCATGGTAGGGAGCTCGGATATTACTATCCTTGTAGCTTGTAGCTTACCAAGACACTGATCGATCCAGCTCGGCCTAGATGCGCTAGATCCTTTTCGGAAATACCAGAGATCTTTATTTGAACTTCATATTTGAAATCCTACAATTGATTTGAATGTACTCAACGAAGTCGTTGTATTCTTTTGAAACACACATCTCGTTCCTATCGCTTGACGGCAAATCTTATACTAGCCATTGTCTTGATATTGTTTGGCAGATTGGTAAGAATGTCCGAGGTGCATTCATCAGCTTGCATTCCATCTCGAGTCTCTTTCTGGCCCGAATTGCCCCAAATCAAAAATATATATTTGGTGTCAATATCCACCAAGTCGAGGTCTTCCTATATTTGTCATCGGGGCAGCACGATGCCATTTTTGTCGAACTCTAGTATCAAATTCTGCAAATTTATCATTTACATACAACATCATGCCTGTGTATACTCTTTTAATTACTTTAATATGACACCACATCCTTTGCAATGATGTCATATGATCCCAGCTGTGTTCTTTCCTTGAGACCTGAGATACGTTGAGGTTCTTTCCATATAATAAGTTATGTTTGGGTATTTGAGCCTCCTCAAATAGACATGTAGCATTTTACTATATGGAGTACATTTGATGCAATCATGGAGTATAGCAGACTGCTCTGACAAGTGCCACATTAGTTCGTTCCCCACAACTAGAGCTGCTATAATAATTAGCACCTCTTGATCTTCTTTGAGGAACTTTTTGAGAAAGTCCGATATTCTGTACTGCAGCAGAGCGAGACTTCTCCATGTCACCATCTTGCTCGGCTATTTGTTCGAATAAGGAGGGTTTTAGACACAAGGAAAGGTTGAGATGTGCTTATAGCATGTAAAGCAGCAGAAAAATACGTATCTCTAAACTAGAAACAGAAACAATATATGGTTCTAGATATCAACTGCCGTGACCAAACCCTTATTCGCTTGCGGCAGATATCATGATGCGTTCTTACCCAAAGTTGGACAAGGTTTCTCGGAAGGTGCAAGCAGTACTGATACACTCGATCATCCTCAGTGGTTATATGTTTGATTCAATAAAACTACAACAATTTATGGATATCACCATTACTATACGAAACATCTCATTAAAGTGTTCCAAACTATGGCTAGCACGTTGAAGAAGTTTTTCAGCGCCAAAAAATGCAAACCCTGCGAGTCAAACAGAGCTTTGCTAGACATCCAAAAACAGAAACACCAAGAAGAGGTCAATAGGTTGTTGGCACGACTTGCACGTCGGGGCCGCAAGGCACAGTCCGAGAAAAGACCAGGCGTTGACGCTTTGCACAAACAACTCAAGAGCCAGAAAATCAAGGCGGATCGTATATGTAAGGAGCTCCGCCGGGAGCACGGTGAGACCAAGGAAATAAAGAATACTCAAATCCAGTCCCTGGCGAGAGAGATATCTGAGCTCAAAGCGGAACTCAAAGCTTGTAAGAAAACCAACCATGCCTTGAAGGACGAGATCAACAAGACTAAAGTGCGCTCCGAAAACTTGGTCGCCTCGACAGAACGGAAATACAACGACTTAGTTTTAGAGCAGCAGACTCTCGACGCTCGTAACGCTTCACTCCAGCAGGTCAACGAAGATCTACAAGCGGATCGCGATAAGCTCCTGGAGCAAGTTAGTCCAGATGAAACGAGGATTGATGAACTTGATAGCCAAGTTAAATTCTTACGATCGAAACGAGAATTCTACGAAGATCTCCGGATGTTAAGGCCAGAAAATCCTCAATTAAAAGAGAAACAGTCTACCTGGATAGACGAGAGCACCGCGCCAGAGACGAAAGTCTCCCCACCCAAGGATCCACGTGAATTTCCGGGCTCAGTTCCCATTGTCTCCACCACCACCAACACCACCATGCTGAACAAAAAGCGACTTCACTCAACGACACGGAGTAACCTTGCTGAAACCGAGTCCCTGAAGCGGCGAATACTTGAACTAGAGACCTCGAAGAGGGATCTATTAGCAGCTGCAGAGGACATGATCACAACACACGAGCGCCTGCACAACTCGTTGAGAGAATGGCGGGAATTCTGTCAAGGCCCTTGAAAGCGCGAGGGAGTGATTGTGCGCTTTGTAGATGTTGTTGGTGGTGCCGAAATTATGGGTATGGGGACTTAGGTAGGTTTCTGGTGAGGGAGCAAGTAAGTGTACGTACTGTATTGTATTGTAGCGGAATAGTCTTATGGACTGGAAATGAATATGAATATGACTTAATGTAATCTTACCATGAACGAGTCAGAAATTGTAGCATCAGTTCATCGCGCTTTTGATACTTGCTACTCAAGATCCAGTTCTAGGATTAATTGAACATCTGATGTAGCAAACGCCAATACATCCATCTACTGTGAGGAATGGAGGAATGGAGGGATAGGTAGTCGTGTGAGATCCTCCAGTCTGATCAACCTAGGTTATAAGCGAAGGAAACTCCTGGCAGGGTCGCAGTAAAGCGACGAGGTAACCCCCAAGGGTCGGAGTTTATATAACAGTAAAACAGTACCATAGGTCGGCTAACCATACGTTGTCTGCACAGTATTGGCGCAGGAGGCAAAAATTCGGAGGATACCACAGCGAGATGGATCAGATACACTTTAGAGCATTCAATGAAAAAGACTACCTAATGTACAACCCACGCTCTTTTGAACCATGAATTCATAACCTCATTAATTTCCTCCTCTGCTCCTATTGCCGATAGTCGTTAAAATGGTCGAATCAACACAAACTCACCACTCTTTCCCTCGAAAGCCGTAATACCTCCACCAACCGGTGCTTTGGCGTCGCCAAAATATCTCAATCGATACCGTCCGGGCAGGACATCCTTCTCCGTCTCCCACACGATCGTCACCTCACTATAGCCCATGAATCCATTTGTCCTCTTCCAGTGATAGATCAGGCTCCAATCGCTATCATCCCTAATCTGCATCCACGTCCCATCATCATTTCTCATCTCCACAGCTGCGAACGTCTGTTCCAGCCTCAGGTTATTGCGTGGATTTGCACCTATGAATGTTGCGAAAACTACAGCCCCGATCTTATAAGCAAGTTTGGTATCCGTGACTATATCGCCGTAGTGTTTGAAAATCTGAGGATTGTCGTAAACAACTTTGTCGATGAATGAGATGGAGCGATTGACATTGTTTGGTGGATAGGGACCTGGCGCTGGCTTTGTGGTAGCGCTTGATGAGAGGTGGTGGAGATGACTGAGAGTGAGGTTGATATATGCTTCGAGTGTGTGTTGGCCGTATAATGTGGATGCACCTTCATAGCGTTGAATAGCATATTCTTCTTTTGTCGAGATGTAATGCGTGTAGCTATTTGCTGGACCACCAATGACGACTACTGGGTCGACTGAAGAGGAGCCAGAGAGTGCGACAGAGGCTGCAGCATCGTGAATGGCGTTCTTCCACCGACGGCCGGCCATGGTAGTTGCTTCTCCAGGACTGACGATTATCACGAATTGACCAACACGGAGGACTTGGACATCAACAATGTTTGGAGTCCAGAGATAAGGAAAGTTAACTTCCCCAACGTCAAGTAGAATAGGTTTGGGAGAGTGGCATCTCTTCTGCTGCTTGGTAGGCGTCTTGATAACGCCAGAAACTAGTCGCCAAATAGGCGAGGCGTTAGGATCATTAGGGTCATTCTGTGTGAAATCAAATGCTCCAGGCCAATCTGTGGTCCCTGCAGCAAATGAGTAACCCAAAGCCGCCGGACAAGTGGTAACATAACTTCCATTGGCCAATTGGAAAGTAAAGTTCGACATGTCTTGGAAAGTATGGAAAGACTTGACAGTAGATCCCGTGATGGGAGTGCCGCTCTCATCCAAAGAATCGTAGAGCTTCCTTGCCGGTTTGAATTGTCTCATGCCAATCTCATAGCAGGACATAGCACCTTCGTCCTTGACTCTGAAATGTGGGCCACGAGCATGGCAGTATTTGGTCTTGCCATCGCTGCATGTGCTGTTCTCGAAGCTGCACTCCATACCCGAACCATCTTCGCACCATGCCCCAAGAACATTTGGGCTAGTGTCACCAACATTGGCCTGTGAAAATCCAGCTACGAAGCCTTCAGCGACATTGTCCTCGCCACGGAGACTCTTCTCGAAGGCGGCTGCAGCAACACCTTTGTTATCTCCAGAGATGAGAGTGTTATTGCCGAGCATCGAGGTACCATGGACTGGAAACCATGTCAAAACACCAGTATTCTTTCCATCAGAAGCTCTCTGGAAGCGAAGTAGGGTAAGTTCCTTCTCAACCGAGCCATCGTCCTCAGCACTCTCATTGTACTTTGCTCGCTCCGCTGCCGGATTTGAGATATAAGCGAATAAACTGCGATTGATGTTCGCACCAAACACTTTCGTCTTGCCAACAGTCAGATACCCAGGTTGCAGATTTGCATGAGCTCTTTGAATGGACAAGACAGCCCCATCGACAATAGCTTGATAGCTCTGCTTATCGAACCCCTTGCTAGTGATTTGAGGTAGAAAATAATTCAACCAGGCGCCCGGCCCCGAATGCGAGTGAGTCCCTGTAACCGCAACATTATTCTGACCATAAACTCTGAAATCAGGCCCCAAAGCGAAAAGACCGTCAAGGATACCGTATCTGACAGCCGTATCGCCAGATTGCGTATCAAGAACCAAGTACACGAATCGGTCTTCGGGGCGATCAATATCTCCCACAATGAACGCTCTCGAGTACAGCCTTTGGCGAAGACCGCTGCCTACCTGAGACGAGTTCGCATAACCCATCATGTTGATCTCCACCACGGGTCTGATAACCATCAGCACAGAGATCCGACACGAAAGAAAGCAAACTTGAAGCATACCCCGTGATATCCGCTTTGCCAACACCAAGTAAATATTTACTCCCATCCTGTCCGGCCCTTTCCGCCTCAAGCTCTGGCTTGAACACCCATCGCCACCTCGCACGAGGACTGCGATCCGAAATCCTCACCCAGAGAAAGAAACCCAATACCACGAGGAGAGCTGCAGCGACCCATCTCCAGAGATTAACGAGTTCCTGTTGCCTCTTGCGCATGGGAGAGCTTTTTGGGATGGTGGACGAAGCGGAAGGGCCGGCCTTCCGGTCTGGATGAGTATCCATGGTAGAGGATAGCGAAGAATATATATATGTACTTCTTAACCAAGTAAGCTGAAATACCCTCCTAGAGGATGGATGAAAAAATGTTTCATAACTACTGAAGAAAGAAAGAAACAAAGCTTCAAGCTTGTGATCTACATTTTAGTGCGAGGGGTGTGTGTGTGTGTGTGTGTGTGAGTGCCCTGCTGTGGAGAGGTGAGGTAGCTCTCGGACAAGGGTTTCGAGGAAGCTGCGAGGCTGCAAACAGAAACAAGGAAATGTGGAGCTTGATGCTTGATGCTTGATGATTGATGATTAGGTATTAGGTATTAGGTATTAGGTATTTGTATCACCGTCTGATCGCACGTTGAGAGTTCAGAATAGTCAACCTTTAATGTGTAGTTTAGGGAGAGTAAAGGAGTAAAGCATCGTTGCCCAAAGCATTTACTCAACTTCACTCTGTGACTCAAGTGAAGTTTCCCATCTATGAACGAAGCGAAGCCATTTCACAATTGAATTTCGGTTTCTACCCAGCCAGCGCAAACAAACACCCCCAAGACAAACCCGCCCCACTTCGACGCCACTCCCGCCTCGCAGGAAAGAGAGGATCAAAGAAATTCCCAAACTCTCAGCCTTCTGTTCTTTGACAGTACCTTGACGAAATACCTAGCAACTTCAAAACTCTCCACCTCTACACACCCAATTGAACCTCCACCAATCCCACTTCAAACAAAACAGTCGCACGATAAGCTAGCAACAATGGCACTCGCAAACGCCATCCACGAATCCCTCCCTTACATCGACGCCGAGCCCACGCCCGCCCAACGCGCAGCAGCACAAGACCTCATCAACGCCGAGCTCTCCTCCTCCAGCACCACAGAAGAAACACACTCACACTCACACCCAACAATGCCGCCCCTCCGCCCCTCCAAGCTCTCAGCACTCATGAGTCAGGAAATGGATCGCCTCACCACCTCGCCCACCTCCAAACTGCACGCGATCGACCTAACACGATACGAGACCCTCACCGCACCCAGCGCACCCAGCGACGACGACGACGCCGTCCCAGACAAGGACGAATGGCGCACGGCGCTGCACCAAGCCTACACATCGCAGACGTACCTGTCGGCACGCAGCACGTCGCTGGCGCTGCTGGAGAGCTACGGCAAGAACGCGTGGCTGATGGGCAACGCACAGCTGGAGGCCATCCTGCGCGCGCTGGAGGCGGACCTGGCGGTGCGGAAGACAGAGATCGATAACGTGGTCATTGAACGCAAGGGCGCGCAGGAGGCGGTCGGGGCGGAGATGAGGGGCCTGGAGGAGACGTGGAAGAGGGGTGTGGGTAGAGTGTTGGAGACGGAGGTTGCGGCCGAGGGCGTGAGGAGGGAGATTTTGGAGAGGAGGAGGGCGGGTGCTGCTTGAGGTTGGGATTGGGATTTGGGATTTGAGATTTGGGATTGAAAGTAGAATCCGGTATAGGATCTGGCCAGCTTATGATGATTCTGGTATGTCAGGATGGTGTGTAAGAATATGACCATGAGCCACTGCATGTATGCATGAGTGGTGGCGTTGTGGAGTTAGGCTAGCAGCATCATTGCTGCCATAGAGCAGTCAACCATGCCAGCGAAGAGGTCACTTGTGCATCAATGAGGTAACATTGGTATCATCACAGCATCAAAAAGGCAAAGAAAATGAACTTAAAAATAACATTCAGTCATCTGCCAAAGCCCTCCTGTATCAAAAAGGTATCCGGGCCACCCCCACAGACAAATTTGCGTGTCAAGAATGAACGTATCCCTCATCTAACGCCTAATCATAATGTTCGCACTCGCTAGAATATCGTACCTTTCTCATAACACACCTACTTTGAGAGAGGGTCAACCTCTTCAACGCCCACGTCGTACTTCGTCCTTCTCATGATGCTCTCCACGGGACCTAAAAGTCTCTGGAAACCATCCTTGCTAAGCGTAGCAACCTTGACCTCCGTCTTACTCACAACACTCGCAGCTCGTGGGGCGTCATTTAGCAAGGCCAGTTCACCAAAGTAATCACCCTTCTGGTACTTCTTTACCGGACTCTGGTTGCCGGCCTTGTATGCCTCGGCCTCACCACTTTCTAGAAGATAAAATGCATCACCAGCATCGCCTTCTTTGATGATGGTTGTGCCGGCTGGGAGGATTTGTGTCTCCAATGCATCGGCAATTTTCGAGCGTTCGTATTTGGTCAAGGTAGAGAGAATAGGGACTTCCTCCAAAAAGCTCTCATAAAGACGACGACGCTGGAAGGTGGAGTCCATCAAGATCCGGCGGAACGTAACGCGATCAAGATACCACAAAGTTCCTGGTTGTGCAGAAACGACAGTCGCCGCTCTAGGAGAATTGTACATGAGAGCCAATTCTCCGAACGATCCACCCGGTTCAATCGTCGCAACCTTGGTGCCAAGGCCGTCTGTACCAGTGCCAATACTGCCAGAGGGGTTTACATAGACGTCAAAAGCTCCATTCTCAACAACATAGAAAAAATCTCCTTGGTCTCCTTGAGAGATGACCTGTTTCAAACGGCATTAGTCTTTACTGATTAAACTTGGAATTGACGAACCTTGATATCCTTGGCTGGAATCGGCTTCTCCATCAGAGCTCCCAGCACCAGCGAGCTCTGTTCATCATCTAAATGGCTGAAAAGGAAGTTGTTACTGATGGACTTCTTTAGACGAGCAAGCTGGTCTTGGGTCTTTTGATGGAAAGGTGGAGTCCAGTTATCGTTCGAGGAAGCCGTAGGATTCATCGACTCGGCCGACACGGATACTCTTCTCCCCATTCCATAATGTGCTGGAAATCCCTCCGAACTCGCTGGCTTGAAGGAAGATGGAGGTCCTCCCGCTCCCGCTCCATCGCCTCCAAAAGCACCTCCAAATATCGGAGGTCCCCCTTTTCCAAATCCAAAGCTGGAAGTTGTTGGTGATGTGACAGTATCATTTTCATCCTCCTCAATTACCTTTGTGATGCCACCAGAGCCAGATTGGTCGATCGAGAGGCTATCTCCGCCAAACGGATTGGAGTTGGTGCCGAGTCGGCCAGGGAATGTGCTTCCAGACATTTTGGTTTCTGGTGGAGAAGTTGCAGACAAAAGGAATTGAGTGCGCTCGGTTTCGAGACGCTTCTGGAAATAGCTAGAGCAGTATTGTAGGAAGTCAGACGGCTGATCCTGTAGAATTGCTCTATTGAGTGTATCGATCTCTTCGAGATAGGCAGATGGTAATGACATTCGACGAAGCTGCTAAAAGTGCACGAAATGCTCAAATGGGTTCCACTTATGACAGAGGCGGAGAGGTAGCTGTGGGATGGAGGAAGTGACGAGTGCGTAGTTGGGAGAGATATGCAAGGCCACACCCAAATTCCAATTTGCAAGAAATTGATTGAGAACCCGACCTCTTCGAATTTCTGTGCACAAGGCTATTAGCAATGCCGTACAAGCATGGGAAGGAGATGGGTAGAGTGTTGTTCTTCTGGGAGTTTAAACAGAAAGAGCGGGGTTGCCATGTCTCGAGCTTGAGCTTCCGTTATGACTCTGCGATCATCACAAGATAGGGTGAGATCTGCAGTTTTAAGAGGAAGAGAAGAATTGTAGAAGTTAGAAAAACATACAATTGCAGAGCCAAGTAGGAATCATGTATTGTATTGAATGGTAGGACTGGATGCGAAGATGTACCGGGTATGGTGGTGTGAAGGTCAAGTTCAAGGCAAAGATAATGTATGTGGTCGAAGCTCAAGCCGTCGCCGTACAGATGTGATGAAGGGAAGTGGAAGGGAGTTCTGGTGATCCGTGTGTAGGATGGATGGTCAGTGGATGGCCAGTACTTTGACCTGGTATGGTAGGTAGGAGGGGAAGCTGGGAGCTTGCGCGCTGTTTCCTGGTGGTGGTGGTGGTGGTGGTGGTGGTGGTGGTGGTGGTGCTAAGCTAGGATGGCGTGGAGTGGATGCTTCTGTTGATGGAACAAATAATAATTGGAGTTCGCTTCGACTTTCGACGCTTCGAATGTTCTAACTGCAGTAGAAGGAGTCGAAGGGTGAGCCAAGCTGGGGGTGGGATTGGAGGGCTGATAGGCCGTAAGGAGGGGCGCGATGATCTTGATTGGCAATGCTGGTTTGGAAGGTTGCCGGAGCTTTTGAGTTGGCCTTCTCGAAGGAAAACTAAAGGTTCCTTCAACAACCCAACTGCAAGGGATATGATACGATGAATAAGCGATCCGACAGGACAGGAATTGAGAATGGAGGTGACGGGAAGATGTGACGATGAGATGAAGGATAAGGAGAGGGAGGTGTTGATATTGATGATGAGGAAATAATAATGATAATGGTAATGAAGATGAAGAACGTTGGACTTGCGACACATAATACCCAACCAACCTAACCTGCCAACGTAAGGTAACTCACTCACTTTCCTCCTCATGTCCTGCACAATGCAAGAAATAAGCACTCACCCGAAGGACCCCGATGGATTGAAAGTTGGAACCGTGCTGACAATCTGCAAGTGGAGTCGATGCAAGGCTCGAAATTCTGGGTAAGTTACTGGCAATTGGCAAGTGTGATTTCCAGAATGAAAAGGTAAGGTAAGCAGGCAAGGTAAGCTGTATGGTTGGTATCGCCAAAGACAGAGTGAGGTAGGTCGACCTTGGTAATGGGTATAAACACAACCACAGTCGCGAGGGATAGGGAAGGGAAGTCCAAACGGAAAACCAAACGATGAAGGGCGTTGAGAATTGTTAAGGATGTGAAGAAAGTCATCTTTGCTATGGTTATGACGAGTGAGAATTATATTCTGCTATCGACAAAGACTTGATCACTTAACTCGTTTTACTTGGTGGAGGAGGATGTGAACCAATACTGCCAACTGCCATGTCTCGGGATCTTTCCCATGATTTGAGTAAGAAGTTGTGGAACATCTGTTCCATTGATAAGGTGAGATATTCAGGTAACATGTATCATGATCATTACTGATAGATGACAGCTGACGACCTGGATGGGTTGTATGACTAAGTGAGGTATGTGGAATTCGGGAGGTATTGTCTCCCTATTGAAGATTATTTGTGAAGGTAGGATTTACCGTATACTTTATCTACACTTTATCTACACTTTGTCTATTCTTTGTCTATGCTTTATCCTCTCAGTTGGATGTAGATGTGATTAGACAGACCTGCAGTGTGTCACGTATGCCAAGTACGAAAGTACTCAGACAATGTAAAGAGAAAGTCCATGCCCTGAGCTTGGTATGTTTCTGTTTCAAATGTCTATCTATTTTTACCTCTTTACAGTATCCTGTTTGTTACCTTACGTATCATCCCTTATCAGCATGGCATGCATGGTTGTCTCTGAGTGTCTCTCCCAAGCCCCAACCCCTCGATTTTCTGTCGTTTGTGTCGTTTCCTGTCGTTTCTGCAGCAGCTGACAAAGGATCAAGCGACACATTTTCAAGTCCAAGCTCCTCAAGCTTCCCGAGCTCACCCCTACCTTGCCTACCATACCTTCCAGGATCTACTTCACACGAACCGTACCATACCATACCTTTTTAGACCGGTTGCAAGCTGGCGGTCACAATTTTGTGTTTGTTGGCATAACACCTTTTACTCGAGCACCATACAAACTAATCCCTATTTAAGAGTTAGAGGTAAGCAAGGTAAGTAGGTATGTACGAGCACTGTACTGTATCTATCTAGGTTACCTTACCGTATACCTTAGTATGTAGGTGCCTTATCGGATTGAAATATGACGACACCAAAAGTGGGTCCCAGCATTAAGTTGCACAAACAATCCAATTTAATCCAGATTTTATCCAGTTAATCTGATGGTTAATCAGGTAACCGCTTGCATTCGGCATTATTTCATTACCTAAGAAAGGTAAGAAAGGTAAAAGAAAGTAATAATAAAAAAAGATATTTCATGCAGCTGTTGTTCTGTTCTGTTTTGTATTATTATGTTGTGTTGAGTTGTGTTGTGCCGTGCCTCTTTGGTCATTCCCAGGTCACTCACCACTTCAATCAAAATAGATGTGAGCTGACATGCTCATATATTAATTGCTTGTTAGTCTTACAAATTTGCCATCATCGTCACCTTGCTTGGTTTTCAGCTCCCACCAGCTACGTAACTTCAAATACCCAACTCGCTATGGGAAAATCTTTCATTCTGGGAGAATTAAGGTAATCTTACCTTATGATGCTTACGAAATCTAGAGTCTTTCTTTACTAACGACCGGCTGCCACGATTGCCATCTCTGATGTGGCTGTTTGCAACGTGCTAAGGTGCTAAGGTGCTGGCTAAGGTAGCTTGGATTATTTGAAACTATTTGGAAATAGGTAGGCCTATCCACACATCTATTGACAAGGCTAAGTCAAACTAAGGTAGACGACCTGAAGGAAATAGTATCTGACAGGGGTTGTTTCAGCACTTGTACCTTTCCTTTCCCTTCCCTTCCCTCACCCTCAGGACACCCAAACACGCCCCTCAACGTACCCGAGGCCTCGCCAGCCCAAATTTCCGGGTTGCTGAAAGACCTGAAAAACTTCCGTCTACCACCAGCAGTCAGTCAGTCAGCAGCATTCAGCACCCACCTCACTTCACCTCATCTCACTTACCAGCCCAGCCCAGTCCAGTCCAGTCCAGTAGTCCCTCATCCCCAATCCCCCCCCCCCCCCAATCCCATCCCATCCATCGCCAGCCAGCACAGTTGCCACTTCACCCCCCCCAAAATCCAAAGCGCACTTTCGTTCACTCCACTCGTTGTCAAACATCCTTCTCTTTCATTTTTCACTGAAGAAGAATCCTAATCTTCATCTTCGCCTTCGCCTCTCAATTCACTTTCCTCCTTTCTCAAATCTTTGGATATCCCAAATAATAATCACCAACGAAGCCCATTCAGGCCAATCAATTCGGACTCCGGCGCGCGCTCTACACCTCGTACCAGTAGAATCCTACAGAAACGCCGGCGCAGCTGCAGAACACTTCCGATATCAACTCCCAACCATTCTCAATTCTCTCTTAATCAAACCTACTTCAAGCATATTTGCTTCCAATTCAATAGCAATCACCTATCAACTCGCTCTTCCTTCTCCTCCTCCTTGCCTCTCCCAATTCCACGTCGATCTTCATAATCAAGTCGCGCGTCAAGATGGGGTCCTTTGTGTTCAAATGGTATGTGTAGATCCGCTTCCAGCGTCCCCAAGCCATCCGCGAGACGGTGGTGTCATCGGGAAGAGACGAAGATCGCGCAGCACAGAGATACAGTACATTTGCGATTGCTCGAGTGATCTTCGCACAATTCACTGATTCAAACAATCTTCAAGAAAGCCTCACTGACATGAAAACGTAGGGACCATCCGGCTTCCGAAGTCTACGTGACGGGCACCTTTGACGACTGGTCCAAGAGCGAGAAATTGATCAAGACGGGCGATACTTTTGAGAAGAACGTTACACTCCCAAGTGCGACCGAGAAGATATATTACAAGGTGCGTGATGCAAGGGATGTTCCTACACGATTCAGAATGACAATGGCGTCGTGAGCGCGTTCTTCAGCATTCCTCACATCTCTCGATATGGACCTGTTCCGGCCAGTAGCCAGCGTTCGGTCTCACATTGCCTCTTATCAACCATTTATCATGCTATGGATTTTTGGCAGGACATGATCATGGTGGGGGTGCGTGCAGGAACTGATGATGGATGCATCGAGGATGGTGGATCAGAGTGCTCAATTATGACGCAGCTCGGCCAGCTTTCTTCTCCAAGCATCGTGAAGCGGTGAAGCTTTACAGTTGGCAAAAGCAAGGCTTGCAGGGGACTTTTTCAGGCAGTGGCCTTGTTTGAGTTCGCTGCTGGGGCCACGCGCCGTGAGCGTCGGTTATTCCCAACCCCGCTACAAGCCTGGTCTTACATGACTTCAGCTCCCTCCAGCTGACATGTTATATCTCTACAACTACTCTGTCAATTGATCTTCTCTATTCTCAAAGTCAAAGACTAGCAGCTAACATATCATCAATCTCAGTTTGTCGTCGACGGAAATTGGGTCACAGATCATACTGCGCCTCAAGAAAACGACCACTCTGGTAATCTCAACAACGTCCTCACAACAGACCGAATAATCAAGCACACACCCGAGACAATTGGCATTATGTCCGGCGTTACTCCCACATCCACAACCGCAGAACTTGCAAAGGAGGTACCTCTTGAAAAGTCCTTGAGCGGATCCTCGGACCTGCCAGGCAGCTTTCCTGAGACTCCGGGTCTTGTCGAGACGGGCGACTTCTCTGTCAATCCTCTCCCAGCAGCAGATGGTGCCGTTAATCCTATCAAGCTCGCCCCGGGTGAGAAGGTTCCAGACCCAAGCACTTTCACAAACCACACTGTAACTTCAAACGTCCAAGACGACCCCGAGCTCGTTGCAGCAGCAAAGAAGCAGGAGGAGCAAGTCTTCGGTGTCAATCCTCTTCCAGCATTCCCTGGTGCTATCAATCCTATAAAGCTTGCACCGGGCGAGAAAGTTCCAGACCCAAGCACATTCACCAAGTCAACTGTAACTTCAAATGTGCACGATGACCCTGAATTGGTTGCGGCAGCCGAGAAGGAGGGCGAGCAAACTTTCAGTGTCAGCCCTCTTCCAGCATTCCCTGGTGCCATCAACCCCGTAAAGCTTGCACCAGGGGAGAAGGTTCCAGACCCAAGCACATTCACGAACTCAACTGTGACCTCAAATGTTCACGATGACCCTGAATTGGTTGCAGCCGCAAAGAAGGAGGGCGAGCAAACTTTCAGCGTGGACCCGCTTCCTGCGTTCCCTGGCGGAGTCAACCCAATCTCACTTGCCCCAGGCGAAAAGATTCCTGCAGTCAGCCATATCACTGGCAACACTGTCAACTCTGGTGTCACCCTCGACAAGGAGTCATATGAGCATAGCGGTGCATTAGGCAATGCTCCTGTTCTTCCTCCAGTCGTCACCCCCCAGAATGAGCGTGATCAAAATGGCACTGGTATCTTGGATCTACCACCAATTTCAAAGAATATGATTCCAGAATCGAGCTTGCCAATGGGCACTTCAGGTGATGATACATTCGATGCCTCGCCAATGATCCAATCATCCGGTCCAATGAGCACTACTGCTCAGCTTGCTGGTGCAGTCCCTCTCGAGTCTACTAAGGTTCCTGAGGTGGTTAAGGAAAGCCAAAAGGAAGCAGGTGTTGAGCCTGAAGCCAGCGCTATTCCAGAGGAGGTCGCAGACAAGAGTGCTGTCGAGAAGGAGCTTCTTAAGGAGATTCCAGTGGCACCATCAACCTCTGAAGGTACCGCTGGTAAGGGCACTGAAAAGTCTGAGAATGGTATCACCGCAGGCGAGACTGCTGCCGCTGTAGGAGGCGCTGCGCTTGCTCTTGGTGGCGCAGCATTCGCATACGCATCAGGAGCTGCAAGCGATTTGACCAAGCAGTTGCCTGCTTCTGTTCAAGAGTCAATCGCATCTATTAATGCCGAATCAGTCAACAAGACAACAGCCAAGGACACACCTGAAATCGTCAAAGAATCTATTGCAGAATCTGGCCAAGGTGCTGAAGCTGCAGGAAACGAGGAGGCCGTTTTGGAGAAGAAAGCCATGGAGAAGGAATTGTTGGCAGAGATCAAGCCAGAAACTTCTACTGGAGAGCCAGCCCCAAAGATCATCTCAGAAACCCCTGCACCAAAGGCCACCGTTCCCGAGCCTGTTGTCGAGGAACCTGTCGCAAAGACCACTGTTCCAGAGACACCATCTGGACTTGTTGCTCCAGTTGTCGAGAAACCAATTGAATCTCGTGATGTCTCTCCAGGAACTGTGCCAGGCTCCCACGCCCCTACCACCCCAGCTAAGAAGGTTGCTGCGTCGACTCCTAGCAGTAGCACCAAGGTCGCTGAGAGCCCCGCCGCCTCGACGACCACCGATAAGAAGAAGAAGCGAACATCTTTCTTCGGAAAGTTGAAGGAGAAACTGAGCCACAAGCATTAAATGTCTTGGTTTTGGGTTCTGCAAATATATATGAAGCAACAATTCGAAAATATCGGAGTCGGCAAACGCTGTGTATGATATTAATGGGAATGCTTTCGACCTTGACCGTAATGTGGTGGGATGAGGGACGGATAAGGGGTGTTATGCGAAAGTACTTGCTTTGATACCGACTGTTTTACGTACCCCCATGGCTGCGTCGCTTGTGTTATTGAACTTTTTTTTTCCCCCCGCGTTTTGTGCTTTTTCAACCAATACCATGGCATGTTTTTGGGGGGGGGTGCTGCTTTGCATACTTTGGAACATCGCTTGTAGGCTGCATATTTTGCTGTGGTCGACGATGGAGAAGTTGGTGGGCAAATGAAGTATGTGGTAGTAGTAGGACCGAATGCGAAGGGGAAGGAAGAGCGTTGTCATTGGAAAAGTGTAGATTAAGATCGGTGGCAGAGACAGACAATCAGTCAAATGAATCAGTTCACCGATCAGATAGAATATGTAATGTCATTATACTGTATGCTTTTTGTTCACCCGAGTTCATTGTGACCGTCTATTGATTCCATGTCTTGCCACTTTGCCTTCGACTTCACTTATAGAGCTGTATCTCCCATGATCTTCCACTCAATATGCTATTTTATCATGCCCCTCCGGTATGCTATGCTATGCTATGCTATGCTATGCTATGCTATGCTATGCTATGCCATGCTTCGCCATGTCCAAAATGCCATTTCTTCGTACCAGTACTTGACTTGTCCGATCCATGCCTTCTGCTAAGCCATTCATTCCCGATCCCAATCCCAATCCCAATCCTCATATATCAACGCCCCATGCATACCACCACCGTGTCCATGTCCATATCTATTGCTCTCTTTGATGCTCTGCCCTCTGATGCTCTGCCCTCTGATGCTCTGCCCTCTGATGCTCTGCCCTCTGATGCTCCGATCTGCCCTCCCTGGCCCCGATGCCCTGATGCCCCGATGCCCCGATGCACCACCACATACCCATCCATGTATTTGAAAAGATACGTTGGAAACATACATAACAATAAGCAATCCATAGGAAGCAACATGTACGGACGATCAAAGGGAATGAACAACGAGAGACAAAAGACCAAAGACAAACGACAAGAGATATTAGATAATTAAATCGATCTTCCTCGAGCACGAGCAACTCGAGTGCGTATATATAAAGAGAAGATAGATAGAATAGACAGATAAATAGATAGACCCCATTAAATCCACCAATTAACACCAATTAACACCAACGAATTCGAATGAAATCCAACATTAGGAGAGATCTCCATAATCATCTCTCGTCTCTCATCCCTCATTCCCATTTCGTATGTAGCGTTTCAGACGTGACCATTAGGTTGGTTTTTTCCCCTCCTCTTGGTAGACCCATGCCATGCCAAACACCACCCTGCCTTAAACGCCAATGTAATGATATGATGAGTTAGTTCAACTGAGCAAAAAGGGACCAAGGAGATAATAGAAAGATAGAAAGATAGAGATAAAAAAAGAAATAGATGTATAGGACTAAGGAAAGACATTTGAATGTTTCATGACGCAACCCCAACCTGAACCCGAAATAGACCCCAAGAAAGAAAAAAACTTGAATGTATAACGCCGAGATACCATGCAGAATACCGCCCGGATGCTGATGTCGATGCTGACTTGTATGTATGAAATGAGATGAAACCACAACAAAACAGAACAGAAAAGAAAGAACGGGACTAGGAAGGATTGGCCGCAAACTGAAAATGAAAATGCCACCTGTACAGAACCGAACCGAACAGAGCAGAAGAGGAAAGGAAAGCGGATGAAGCAAGAACGAAGAGGAGAGAACAAAGTGTGCGTGTAAGTGCGCGAGACAGCAAACGAGCCACTACCAGACACCGAGCCACGTATTCAGCCACGTGAAGCAGGAGACAGGCAGGCAGAAGATGTGATCCGAGGAATCAGAACCACTTTCCCCTTCCACCATCCTTGATCTTGCCCAACACCAACACAGCATCAACAAGCAGCCCACTCCTGCCGCCGATACTCTCGCTCTCAAGTCTCCACCTCACCGCCTCAACAACGGCTTGCGTCTCGGCTTTCACGTATGCTTTTCCGGTAAGCAGATCCTCGACGCTGAACTCTAGCATGGCGTTCAGGTACGCCATGGCTTTGAGGCGTGTCTCCTCTGCGAGGGATACCTCATCGACAGGCGTGGAGGATGAAGAGCTTGACAAGGAAGTTGTGGGTGTGGATGCGTTCTGAGAGAGCGAAGAGGTTGCGTTTGAGCCGGAATTGTGGAAGCGATTGCCAAAGGCCCAGCAGGTGAGTGAACAGACGTAGAGAGACCAGTAGTCTGAGAGACCTGCTGCACTCTGGGTTGTGAGGGAGTGCGGCTCTGAGAGAGCAGACTGAAGGACTCGACAAGCGTGATGTGTGGCTTGTGCAGCTGCGAGACTGGTGCTCCAGATCTTGAGGCAAGCTTGAGCAGCGTGGAAGGCGGATGGGGGAGTAATCTTCTTCCCGAATACCCAGGTGTCTCCGGCTGTTGCGAGCAGGGAATGCAGAGGCGTATGGTATAGCGAGAGGTAGGTGTGAGCGTGTGGGGAGGTGGGGAAGAGGGCCATGAAGTTCTCGATGTCTGGTGACGGGAAGTCATTCGGGTAATGCAAGTCTTCCCGTAGCGGAAGTTGAGCGGCGAACCAGCACATCAGGAGACTTTGTGTGAACTCTGGCATGCCGAGTACGTATGAAGAGGAAAGTTCCCCTTCGAGAGGATGCAGTGCCTGTGGAATGTATTCTAGTCCATTGAGTGAATGCCACTCTGAAGCACTGCCAGCGTCCCACAGATTGTCTGGGCATGGTAGATGCATCAGTGGCCTGGAATTGTCCCTGATAGCCTTTGAGCGTGACTGTTGATGGAACATTGACTGATGGACATCGAACATGAAACAAGCGCTCAGAAGACGCCTCCGAGCTTCAGATAAAAGGAATGAGTACCACCCGCTGTGAGTATCGGATTCCAAAAGGATTTGGGTGTTGTCTTGAGCCGAAAACCGCTCTAGGAGGGTTTCAGCGGTATTGGAAACAGAAAGAGATCGATTGGGCATCGAAACCGGGTGCACTTCTGTTGATTCGCTTAATAGCTAGTTTTGTTAGCACTGAAACCGCCCTCGTGTGTTTTGGAAACTTACTCTGCTATAAAGCTCCTCAAAATGGCGAGACAGTCGTACAGTAATCCTCTTCCCTCGGAAACGAGTGAACATTTCAGTGAGAAGGATTGCTTGTCTTGTTGATAAATCCCAATTCGGGCACTAAATTAAAGGTTAGTGGCAAGTCGTGCGATCAATGTGGGATTGGAAAACCTACACATTCGATTGCTTTCTTGCATGCAGAATGCATTATGTCTCCAGTGGTTCTTGCTTCGGGTGTATTATGGTATTGTGTGCCAATGGCAATTATAGCGTGGTTGAGGATCTGACTCGTGCCGGCGTTGAATGTCGGTTTATGTACAATAGGGAAGAATTCATGAAAGCATCGCCAGTAGCTCGCAACATACATCTCAAACTGCGGCTGGACAGTTGAGACTGCGAAATTTGTGTTAATCGCATTCAGTTGTTGGGACTCCACCAGTCCCTTGGCTCTGATACTCTCCAATCCGGTGATGCTGGATACTCGTGAAGGGGAGACTGGAAAATGTTGAGCCACTGGCTTACTAAAAGTCGGGAGGGCTGGAGTACCCACTGATTCCATATAAGTAAATACACCACCGTATGTTGTTGGCACATCCAAGTGGTGATTCCGAGCCGAGAGGGGAGGGGTCATCCGGGGAGAAACATAGGATGTGTCGAACTGCTCAAGCATCGGATCAAAAGGAGGGCTCCTCAAATCTTGTGCAGTAGCACTCATAGGATGTGGTGACCAGAGTGGAGCAGATGCACCGGTTGCTGACCAATCTGGCAACGTCGCAATGGAACCAGATCGACCATACCTTCGCGAGCCATCTGAATGTGCTGAATATGTGCTGTCAGAAGCCGAGGAACACCACGGAGAATTGTTGTATGACAAGCCAGGAACCCAGCTTTCTTCCGGAATTCTCAAAAGAGGAAGTTGTGGGGTAGTTGTGTAGGTCGAGAATTGACTTGTTCCACCCTCTGCATAAGGCTCTTCAAATAATGGCTGAATTGGCCGTGTGAAGGCATTTTGATCTGTAAAATTACCAGTTGCTCTAGATCGACCAGGTCCTGGAGAAGGAGCAGAATACTCGGGATTTGATAGTTGGGCCTCTGTGGCACTTCGTTTATGGCTGGTTCCTGAGTCTGGTAAGAATCCCGTGTTGGAGAAATTGCCTGTGATAGTACTATAACTGGAGGCAGTCATCGAGCTATCACCACTACCGGCTGTCCTCGGAGTCATTGAGTCCATAGGTGAACCTTGGTTCATATTTGACGGAAGTTGAGCTGGAGTTGCAACCGTGAGAGACGGCGTTCTCCTCTCCGATGCGTCTGAAGATGCTCTGCTACTCCTTGGATCTTCTGATTTGAAGGCTATCTCGCCTTGTGTCTCGCTAGTTGCTGTTAGCGAATTTTCAAATAGTTTTACCACCGATTGTTTTAACACCACCTGCTGGGACATTTTCTCTACAAAATTAATTAAGAATGACTTACTGTCGGTGCATATGGCGAGCCAAAAGATCTGGACGGTGAAATGCTCTCTCGCAATCCTCAAAGGTGCAAGGATAAGCAGGTTTCTGATGGCTCAACTGATGCCGTCTATAATATTGTCAGCTCAAATTTAGCCCACCAATATCAGAGTAAGGGCAAGCTCTTACCTCAAGTGCTCTGCTCTTGTAAAAGTCTAAATCCACGTGAGCAACTCCGATTTCAGAATTCATACGGTACAAGGAACTTACCTTCACGGGCCTACACTGTTCACAAGTGTGTACAGGGACACCCTTCTTGGCTTTGCTGACACGCCCAGTGATAGGTGTGTACTTCACAGGTACTCCATCTGCTCCATCCGACCCTCTTGAAGGTCGCGATGGGCTTCCCGACTTGCTGCTGCCTGCCGCCTGATACCCAGCTGTAAAATCCATGGCCTCCTCTGTCTCGCTACTACGCCGCCGTGCTATAGCTTGCCTCTGTACGGGAGGTTGGATGGCGGGCCTCAACGTCCTGTTGGATCTGCGACGTTGGGGAATGTCTTTAGTACTTTGATCGACAATAGGTGGTAGAGTTGTCTCGGCAGATGGTAGGATGGGAGGAAGAGAGGCTTGTAATTTGGCGGCTTCCCTTGACCTTCTATAGGCTTGCGATTCAAGCGGCTCAACATCCACATCCATTATATCTTTGAGGCTCGACATGATGTTTGGTTTAAAATGGAAACCGAATATCTCTGTGTGGATCCTACCAGCCTTTCTTGCACAGCCTGACTGCAATTGAACTGCAAGGGGCCAAATCTCAGTGCAGGAACAGTCTTGAAAAAGCAGGAACGATCTTGGTGAAAGTGTGAGTGTGTGAGTGTCTAAGACCGAAGTGAAAAAGCTCCGAGATCCAGGGTATGGGTTTTTTGGTAGATGGTGGAGAAGTGACTATACTTCGAGATTGTTGCGCAGTAGATGCACAAAGATAGAACGTATCGCGGGGCATTGCTGAGAGTTGCAGAAATCTGTAAGAGAGAGAAATGGTGGAGGAAGAAGATGGAGGTTTGAAAGAGCACTACTTTCCCCCGTCAGACGTATCCATGTCATACACCATGCTCTGTATGCTCTGACAGACAGGGAATAGCTTTACCATCCCAGTGGCCCGTTCGAGCCCGGCCCGGACAATAAAGTATTAAGGTGCAGAAGTTAGAATCAGCGGGGGACCAGAAATAGCCTATGCTCTGGCAACCATGGAATGATGCTTGGTCTAATAGGCGCCGTACCCTTGGCATGGAGTGACAAAGCTACTTATTAGACTAAGTAGTGTTATATGCGACAAAGGTAAAGAATACTTACCGTGCATAGAGACTTCCTATAGTGCATGCAAACTAATTAATTTTGGTCTGCAATTTTTGCTGTTGTCTGATCTTTGGGCTGAAGGTTTCCTGCAAGAGACCAGGTAAATCATCACACTTTGCCTAATCAAGCTTGACAGGCGCGAGATATTCTAACGACATCTGGATGAGCCACTCTTTAACAGGTACTTGGACCTTGTCCCTGCAAAGATAAACCCATTGTCCCCCTGACAAATAATCTCACTGCAGGAAAATAAGCGCGATGTTGGGATGAAAAGAACCGACGCCGAATAGAGTACAACGTGATGCAGCAAAGGAGCAAAATGCTGGATTGGGTCACCTTGGCAGTCGTTTGGGTGTGCGTACAACAAATCAGAGCCCTAGTTGAAGTAAGCGTCCTTCAATAACCCCATTAGATTGGGGCCCAAAACTGGTATCAGTGAAGATATTCCATGCAGCCATGCTTCGAAATGCTTGTCTCTGTGCCCCTATGCCACATGTTCGGGTGGGGATTTTTTTTGCACCCACCTGCCCACCATCTTCCTAAGTTTGCAACTGATCTAAAATTGGATCATCATGTTATTGCGCCTCCTCGAACACCTAAAACCATCAAATAGGCACAAAGATCCCCCCTCAGAAGTTGAACCACGCGCTTTGAACGTGCGTATTAATAAGGTACAGACATCTGTGAAAAATAGAATCAATGAATTTTCCCGGTTGAAATAATAAACGATTGCTGTCATTACAATTGAAGAAAGGCCAATATCAATTCAACTGGCGGCAGGGTCAACAAGATCACCACCCTTGACCTTGTCTCACTCGTCCCATCTGTGAAGCCTCCCGAGAGATCCTAGCCATAAAGTAACTGTGGAGAGAGATTGCTAACGTTGGAGGCTTGCCAAATTTATCCGTGATGCACTTGCGTGCGACATCGATTGTGCAAAGAAGACTTCTTCGACCCCAACAGAAGAACCTCATCGCCCCCAAGATCTTTGAATCAACGATTGAGTGTGTAAGTCGCAATCGTGCATTCTAACGGCTTTGATCCATGATGGGTAATGTCCATGTTGGTAACGAACGACACTCTTTTAGAAGGAAGGTTTTGCTCCTAGACCTTTCACGCAATTTCTTCCACTGTCTCAACTTTCCGACGTGGTGATCTTCATTGGTAAGCAATACGAGCAGGCTGAGAGTGGAAAGTTTGTCTCCTGGCCAGTGCGAATCAAGCTCAAACCCGTGATCCAAAGTCATAAGAGTAATCTTATCGACATCCCCGCCCAGGGATGAAACTAACCGAAGTCATGGTTTGGGTGTGCTCGTTCGTGACTTGCTGGTTTCTAGTCTAGGAGATAATTGGGGGTTGATGCCAGCGAAGCAACGGAAGTGATCAAAAATGTGTTGTCCTGTTCGCTGACTCTGCTGACTTTTCAGTTGAGCGGAGAGCGAGACCCGGGCGCTTGTTGACACAAGACAATCCCATCAAGGGACGATCCGTGCCTTTATCGCTTCCTTCAGGTAATTGAAACACATACAGTACTGTGCACCGTACAAGTATCTAGCACGGAGGTATTATCCTGGCCAGAAATCAATCTTATCTAAACCAGAGAATATCCACTTGATTGAAAATTGTTCCATATCATTGTCTTCCTATCACCCAGGACACAAGTACACTTCGCTCGACGTTGTGGTCGGAAACATTGAGGAAATGGTGGCTGAAATCAACCACAAATCCCATTCGTCGATGAAGCTGTGTCTCAAAATAGGTTTCATACTGGCCCTCCAAAAAGCGGCCACTTATCCTTTATGCGTCTATTACTGTTAATAGAAGATCGATATTCGATTTTTGAAAAGCGTTTAAAAACAAACCAGTAAACCTGTATCCGCGATAAGAAGATCAAGTGATCATGCCGACTGCTGAGTGATAGGTCGATTATGCTTCATGTATGTGATGCAACTGAAAATATCTCTCCTTACGTGAGAGTTGTAAGAGACGAAAAGTGTTGGTTTTTGAAAGAGACGACAAAAATAGAGTTTCAATGTATTCTGAGCTTCCATGTATTGATTGCGCAATCAAGGGTTTTGATCAAGGTTCCTCAATGAATATTTTGGGAAGTTGATTTTCTTAGGCTATTTGCAAGAGATTTGTCGGTCGAATTGTTGCCAGCTTGAAGCTGTTGAGAGGAAAAAACATAAATGTTGTCGGGTAGTTATCAACTTTTACACGTCATCTTACAATCATTTCATTTCAACTAGCGTCTATCGTCGTCAAGAACCCGCAGATGGTTTGAATAGTTTAATAAGCGCAGCTGTGCAAGAAGAAAGTTTCTCGAGGTATAGTATTACAAAGACAATGCTTTGGCCGCCCGAAAGCGCAAGGCTTTCGTTAACTTCATATAGCAATAATGCTTCATTGCACACGGTTAAGCAGTATTGCACCGTTGCAGAACTATCTCACCCAAAATGTGAGATTCTTCATTCTTCCTCTAATGTAGCTTTTTAGACAACTAGTATTCTCTAATCGACTATAGGCTCCTCGGCAACATAATGTAAATAAGCGCCTAGCAATTTGATGCCCTCGATGTAGTTCTTCTTGTCGAGCTTCTCGTTAATTGAGTGGGCTGCATCAGTAGAACTCCCCATGGGTAGGAGGAGTACGTTCTTCCCTGTTGCTTGCTCGAAAGTCAAAGTGACAGGAATACTATTGCCAGATAAGTCAGTGTGACCAAGTTTCATAAGAAATCACTTACCTTCCACCTTCCCGTGTCAAATCAGGTTTCATTCCCCATACTCGCTCAACAGCTTTACTGGCTGCAGAGAAATTCCAGTGCTTTGGGCTAGCAACCCACCATTTACCAGCATGCAACAGCTCACACTTCATTGTATTCTTGCTACCAAGCTTCTTGAATTGCTCATTGACATACTTGTACACCAAGACATCCACATCTTCAGGCTCCATGTTGGGTACCGTGCGTATAGAGAATTTGCCAATGACCTTGGCTGGAATAACTGTTTTCGCACCTGGTTGTGAGAAAGCTCCCTCAATGCCATGTACGGAAAGAGATGGATATCTCCAGCGAGCCATCAATGTTCGCTCCTTGTCATTGTAGATTGATGTTTTACTTCCAAGAGACTCGTAGAGGTTATCCATGGTAAAGGCAATATCACCGTAAAGAGCTTTCTCGTCGTCGGTTAGAGGGGCAACAAGCTCTGCGAGACCCGGAATCTGAATCTTGCCATCTGTGTCAACCAGACTAGCGAGAATTCTCACTAAGTCTGTCATTGGCTCTTGTGCTGTTCCACCGAATACGCCGCTGTGAAGATCTGAGCCGGGTCCAGAGACCTCCACAGAGTAATAACTGCAGCCCCGAAGACCATAGGTAAGGCAAGGTTTCTCGGTACCCAGCCAATAGTTGTCTGAGATACACACAGCATCAGCATCTGCGAAGTACTGCTTGGCCTCGGCCTTGATGAAATCATCCAATCCTTCCGAACCATACTCCTCCATGCCCTCGAAGCACATTAGTAGATTGACCGGGAAATCCACATCGGCCTTTTGATGGGCCTCGATTGCGTTCAACCAGCCCAACACAGGTCCCTTGTCATCTGTGCTTCCTCGACCGAACATTCGTCCCTTGTCATCCACAGTAAGCTCGAAAGGCTCGGTTGCCCATCCGTCCTCCTTTCCTGCTGGTTGTACATCGTAGTGACCGTAGACCAAGATAGTACGCTTCTTCTTGTCATTTCCATATCTGGCAATCACAACAGGGGGAAGCTCAAGATGTTCCTTTCCAGGCTGCTTTCCTAATGGCCGTTGTTCAACCTCGGCACCAAGGGCTTTGAGCTCATCAGCGAGAAACTGCCCCATGCGTACAACATCTGGTCGGCGCTCTTCGTCGGCAGATACCGAGGGTATTGCGACAGCCTTCCGAAGTCTCTCGATAAAGTGATCAGAGAGAGAATCAACTTGGCTGAAGAAGCCATCTAATTGAGGTGCCATTTTTCGAGCTTGATGCGCACGAGTCGCGTCTGAAAGGTAGTTCCGTGCTTGGGTGTGGAATAAATTCGGATTATTCTTGAAGATATGGGACACTGGGGTAATTTTGGCAAAGTGGGAGACTTTTCGTATATTGGACAGAGTTAGGATGGATGAAGTTGGCGTAAATGCTCTAATAGACATGTGAGAGCTGTTCCAAGTAGTGGGGTGTGATGATTAAGAGGGGTTGAAGCTGCAGCATGGATACCTTGAGGTCCTGGCTATTGTCAGCCATTTCTCTGATATTCAGACCCCTTGAGGAGCTTGACTATGGGGTAAAGTAATGAGTTCAAGCAAATAAAACAGCTTACATGTTTCAATGAGGAATTTAATAAGATCATTCGCAAAGCTTTTCGAGATCAAGGGTATTATTCTCTACTTTTCAGCTTTGTGACGATAATCTGCGGTCTTTCCAAAATCCCTGCTTCACCAGCTTCGTTTTCAACGAAGTTCTTGAACACCAAACTTGACCCCACCAAAGCCTTTATGGTTGCCATTTCCTTCGCAGCGAACGTTCGTATTCTGCCACCAACTGACATGACTATAGCGACGTTGATGAGCTGATCAAAAATGGTAAGCTGTGTGCTGCGGAATCTTGGTAGCTCCGCTAACTTTTAAGTCGAAACAATACCTTACTACCCACACAATAGATGACGGTACACCAAATGTACCCCCCATCCTCTCTGTCGCGCGACTAACATATCTGCAGCACACCTTACAGATATATTCTCACTCGCTGTAACTCCGACGCAAGTTCTGTCGGCTTCTGGTGCGTCCGCCATCAAAATCTATTCCACAACGTCACCTTCTTTCGACCTCGCGCAAACACTATCCGGAGCACACAAGCTTGGCTGTCACCATATTGCTACCTCTAGAAATGGTATCGTGGCAGCATCAGCTGGGTTTGGAGGCGAATTGAAAATATGGAGCATCAATTCTGAAAGTGGAGAGTGGAGCGAGGCAGGAAAGGTCGTGGATGGTAATAAAGCTGGAGATGTATGGGCTATCGTGCTCAGTGAAAATGGTCAATTTCTTGCAAGCACTACATATGATGGACGCATCAATGTTTGGGACTTAAACGTTGTCTCGGAAGAAGGAACGAAGGGCAAGAAGATCAGAGAGTACGAGACCAAGGGCAGTTTTGGCATGTCTGTGGATATGAGCCGGGATGGAAAGTTCACTGCTAGTGGACACGAAAATGGCGCTGTATATGTGTTCAACAACGATACTGGAAGAATGATGTATTCTTTACCTGGTGAGTCTTCTCTCCTGTGTTGGGCGGCAATCATTAATTGAGTAACTAGGACTTGTCAAGCCAGTACGAACAGTCTCCTTTTCGCCGGCCGGCACACGCTTAGCAGCTGCGGGTGATGCACGTGTCATTGCTTTATATGATGTGCAGCACGGCGAACAGGTTGCAAATCTTACTGGTCACTCCGCGTGGATCTTCTCTGTGGATTGGAGTGATACTGGCGAGTATCTACTTAGTGGATCGTTTGACGGCAAGGTCAAAGTCTGGTCTATTGACCAAAGAACATGCGTTGCTACACACAGCGAAACCGACAAGACTTTGTGGTGTGTGAAGTGGCTTCCAAAGACGGGCAGGAGTGAGGCATTTGCAACAGCAGGCGCAAATAGGAGTATATCCTTCTACAGAGAGGCAACAGGCGGTTAGCTGTCGCAATCAACCAATATTCATGATAAATTGTTAGACTTCAGGGCCTTTGCTAGTAGCCGCTCAGCCATCAAAAGAGGAGCTTGGACGTAATATAACCTAGTTAAGGGAATAGACATCTTCGATTCCATTCCTCCGGTTCGCTTATGAATACATGACTGTCTTTATGTCTCACACCATTAGCTTCAAGTTATCCCAAAATATATGTGCTTTCGATATTCTAAAACTAGACTGAGCAGAATTGCTTCTCAAAATGTCTTCCTGTACTTCGGGCTCGAATATTGATATCCTCGCTTAGCAAAGGTCGAACTCCTAATACAAATCTGACATAGTAGAGCTACATTACAGGATATAGACCACAGTGTAGGCTCTGATTGATAAACTTGCAATTAATCACCACTTGGTATAATTGGATTTCTTCTTGGGAGGGCGTACTAGCTACTCACTTCGAGATATACAGAGTACCATAAGATATTGAGCTTCATACGGGGTTTTCTTCTACAAGCGTCTAGAGGGTTGAATGTATGAATAATAGATGTAAATAGAATCTTTAAGTACATCGCATCCAACATACTTACTTTCAAATTCAGATACCTTGCATTACACACATTTATTCAGTCAGTCATTCGACACGTGATATCAAATTTAAGGTTTCAGGGGATCGAGTGGTTCCTGACTAGTCCGTTTTAGCGCAGGAGATACTTGCCAAGACACCCGTCGTATCTCAGGATCGCGACGACATTCAAAGAGTTGATCTTAGGCCTACAACTTCGACTTCTTTGTGCCCTTCTGCTCTTCTTCCTCAGTCACTCCTTAGACACCACACTCATTCAACACCCTACCGTCCATCGACATTCATTGCTCCCTCAATTCTTCAATACCCACCCCGTCTTTTAAGCTTAATCTCCAGCGTTGATACCCCAGCTTTTGTTTTTGATTCAACATGCGCGCCTCTTCAACCTTTGTTTTTGCCGTTATGGCTTTGGTGGGCCAGGCATTTGCTACTCCTCCAGCCTGTTTGATTGCTGCTATGGGGTATGCTCTTGTTGGTCCAGGACGGATGTATGAAATCGAACTGACCAAGCGCGTAGAGTCCAAGTCAACCCAGGTGATCTGAAGGCTCTCTGTGGAAGCCTCGAGTCTGCCGTTGTTGGAAACATCACTGAGAAGTGCTCTGGTGCCGCATATTCGTCTGCTACTAGCATCTATGCTGCTACTTGTCTCGCCTCTGAATCTGTTACTATCTGTATGTATAGTTGGGTTCCGGTTGTATACTAGTTTCTAATGATGTTCAGCTATTACTCAAAGCTCAAAGACAAGCTCCTCTACTGGCTCTGTCTCTGCAAAGACTACATCATCCGGAACTGCAGCTAAGACGACGTAAGCGCACCCGAAATCCTATGCTCGATTACACTAACTCGGATACAGAGGTACTGGTACAACCGCAGCCACCGCAGTTGCCAACACCGGAACATCCTCTGCCCCATCGGCGACAGGTACAAACAGTGCAGGTTCCAATGCGCCCCAGTTCTTCATTGCTGCCGTTGCAATTGGCATAGCTGGTTTCGCCTTATAAGATCTGCAGGACAAGTATTGGATGGAAGGTATATAAGCTTAGTGGACAGATGTAGAGTTGTGAGGGAAGAATGTACTACGGAAGACATAGAACGAATGGCATATCAGAGTGTTAGACAGGTCTCAGGTTGTAAGGCGTTGTGTGGTCTTCTGTGCAGGTTTCATAGTCGAGAATTTGTGCCCTTCTTCACTTCCATACCTTCGCTGCGTCGGAGACCAAGCCTCAAGATCGACAATGTATGAATCACTCGTGTAACAATAAAAGTGCAAGTTTCCCTCAGCTTTTGGACTTTTTAGAGATAACTAAGCTCTCAAGTCTCTCATTATCTGGATCTGATAATAATTTCTTGACACCGTTCTCTTCAACCAGCACTCTCTTATTCCTCTGCCAATCTAGCCATGCCATACCCTGCAGCAAGCAATCTGCCAGATCATCTAGCTTTGGAATGCCCTTCTTTTCCATCTCATGCTCTATCTCCTTCTCGAGCGCCTTAATTTTCCTCGGTCCCGTAGGTCCACCAGATTTCCTCCCCCATTTCTCCTTATACATCTCCGCCATCTTCTCCACCTGTGCATTGCCCATCCCCACCATATCTCCCCGCGCCAACCACGTACGCACCAAGTCGATTTTCTTACCCTTGTTAATAACTTTTATGTTCTTCGTTTTGGAGATACGCTTGTACTCTCCAATAGCGATATCCTCATCTGGTTTTCGCTCTGGACCTAACCAGTATGGACCTATCTTTCCTGGCGCAATGGGCAGTATGATCCCGTTCCAGAGACCTTCACCTTTCAGAGTCGTAAGGATGCTGTATATCATAGACTCGAACATATTAACTCGCAGTGTCCATTCCAAGACTTGCGCAGCGGAGCCAGACCGGAAGCGTTGCCTCTCTATGAGGATATGTGTTGGATTTAACGGCAGTAACCGTCCTTTGATGAGACTATAAGCTGTATTTGACAACGTAGCCGGGTCGAACGGCTCTAGAGCTTTGGCCTCCATCCGCGGCTGCTTTGCAGCTGGGTTTGCGGAGTCAATTGGCTTCGTCGCCGTGACCATAGGTTTACTGGACACAGCGAGACGCTGCCAGGCTTTGATCTGGGGCAGGACACCCGGTTTGTCTGTCGCGGGGGCATCGATGAGGCAGTATGCGAGGTTTCGGATGCCCATATCTATGCTGAGGATTCGCAGGTGAGGGTCTGAGGCTTTTGGCTGAGGAGTTTCTGTGGTGGTTGCTGTTTCGTGGTTTATGAGCTGGGTGAGAATGGGTTTAGTGCCTGAGACTGAGAGGCCTAGCTTTAGTGCAAGTGTTCGCAGCTCGACCAGCTTTAGAGATGCTAAGGTCGTTGCCATTGCGGCTAATCTTTTGGAAAGTGCATGTATGTCCTCATGAGCAAGTAAGAATGTTGGGTTGACGCGAGGCGCGTCATGCATGTCACAAGCCTCGGTTGAACCTGTATGCAGGGTTTATGCAAGGCGAAATACAGCACTGGTTTGGAACATAAATTTTGAATCCATAAATCAAGGATAACCTCTTAGGTTTGAAATGTACCTTGAATAGCTTTTTTAATTCGAACCCGTTCGTTCTATGTTTATATTTTTACCTACTGTTTTGTATGGGATCCGTTCCCTATCTATACTCGCTTAATTTCTGCTTGTCACCATTCTCGAACACAATTATCTACATTTGTATGATGGACTTCTATCGTTTAGAAAAAGCACTATGAGAAGCGGAATGATTGTGGCCCAGAAAATTTAAACTATCAGACTGTAGGATTTACCCTTCTTTCTAAAAGAAATGTGCTCGATCCCTCCTCCTCACAACATGCGCTTCACGGCCATTCGTCACTTTGCCCTCATCTCCCACAAGAACCATATCCTTATGATTGAAGTCCTTTTCTCTAATCCAATCTTTCACTTCACTATCTCTCATCAAACTTGTCTCTTCCAGAATTGGTATGACATTCTGAGATTGCAGCTGGGCCAATGTGTGCCAGCTCTCGCCAATGAAGGACAGCTTTGTTCCTGCAATGAATACAGCAGTTATGATGATCACTATGATCAGATGTAACACAAGACCAACTGTTATAATGACAAGACCTGCACGGCCTACCGGTTGCAATTGCGACTCGATAAAAGTGGTGGAGCTTGGCCCGCTGGAGTCAAATTGTTGCAATCTAGAATTGACCTTTAGTATATAGAGGAGTTGGAATTTCGGAATATTGCTTACCGATCATAGTACTGCATCATGTTGACGACAGTGAAGATCGCTTGTAGCGCTTTTGCTGCGCTTCCAGTCTGCTGAATTGAAGATTGAAAAATTGACGACAAGGCTGTGCTGACACCGGTAGTGTTGGTGTCAATATTCATCACCGATCTTCCACAATTCGTACACATCGCCCAAGACGTGGTGGATGGATACAAGGATGTTGCCCCAAGAAGCATGCCAAACCCATAAGTCCCATCGAGTGCACGAAGAACTGTAGCTCCGTCATCATCCGATATGTGACGAAGACTACTCCAATTCTTGGATGGTTCGAGCTTAAATAGCCCTCGATCCCAGAGAGTCTTGTTTGAGCCATCAGCACCTAGTTGGCGAAGGACATCGGCTGCATTTAACGCAAGATTGGTGCCTTTTTGTGCTCGTAAGACAGGTTCTGTCCTATTGACCGGGCTCGAGACAGTGATGTTTGTGTCTAATGCTGCAAAGTTTGTGAAGCAGTAACTGATGGAAATAGTCTTCAAAGTTAGAGCAAACGTACTTGCAGCTTTATACGTGACCCATGAAGTGGTATTTGACGAGATGTCCGTCCATTTTGTGTTATTCAAATGGCCAAATCCAGGCGGGAGCTGTCCTGTATAATTGACAAGCACATATGAAAGTGGATCGAATAGGAGATTCTCACGAAGAAGCGATGATGCTCTGGTCCCCAGTATCAAAGTTCGTCCGTTTCCATCAGAACCTCCACCTGTCTCATTGGGATTTCCGTAGCGATTGCCAGCTACACACATGGTGATGGGCCAATCATTTGTTCTCCCGTCTGCAATTGCCAAGTCGCATGTGAAGCTGACAAAGTTGCTTGGTCTTGGGACATTATTGCCATTACCAGGTGAAGAATCATTATAGAACGAAATCCCCTCTGGGACCGTTTTACCCAGTGAAATGAGTCCAGTCAGGTAAGGGGGGTCGACTCCGAGTTCACCCCCTCCAGATACCATCAAGAGGTCTTGGATCGTAGGCTTTACGCATACGACACGGCTGTTGAGCAGCGTCCCAAGTCCGGTGTAATTGCTCATCGTTTGGCGTGTCGTGGGTGAGGTTATCGGAAGGATTGCACGAACCACCACTCCAGTGTCGTCTACTTTGGTGTTCGTATTGTTGGAAACTTCGGAATACTCACCGAAAGTTGGATAAATAGGTGGCATCAGAGTTGAGAAATCGGCTTCGTATTGTCCGATCAAATTTGTTTTCGTCGAATTAAGAGAGAAAGCTGTCTGACTGGAAATAGCATCTCCAATGATGGGTGCTATTTGGAGATCGGCAATGAGTGCCGTAGAAATGAAATGAGATGCCATTGATGTGATTGACAGCGCAATGGTAACGATGAGAAGATACCATATTCGTGCACCGAAAATGCCCCCTTTGAGTAGGAATATCGGCAACGAAGGACTAAATCTTTGAATCGACAGAGAGACTGAATGGAATAAACTGAACCCTTTAGATAGCTCCATGATGGCGGCTATGATCATGGAAGTACATATACTAGATTGGAACGCAATGATGGTGCGAAGTGCAACGGATGAAAGTGTGACTGCCCGTTGAAGATAGGCATGCAGGACCAGCCAACGCCAGATTGGCATGTTCTCGTCCCCTGTCCACTAATAGAGGGTTAGTATGAATTGAAGTACGTTGATTGAAGATATACCAAAATCCACAAGAAAACTAGTATTGCAACCACCAGAGAACTCCCGATAGCAATTACTGTAACATTTAACATGCCAATCTTCTCCAGGAATGTAATTCTCTTTTGCTCATATGGTTCGCTCGAAATTGATGTTGAGCGAACACTCATTCTGTTAACATCATAATTGTGCTTCGTCCGCTCATGCTGTAGCGAGGCATCTTCCATTCTAGAGCTAAGCATGGCTGAGAGTGCCTGTCGAAAGCAAACGAAAAGAAAAATAACAAACAGAAAAGAAATAGAACGTTCAAGACTCTCGCCAGGAGACACCTTGTGCCAATTTTTTCCCTGTGGAAATAAGAACATTTAAGCATCTTGGGATTCTGGGTTGACGACGTGGTCAACCTCGCGGTCCCCATATTGTTGGCCAGTAAGTTTAGTGGTTCCGCAGACAGGCGCTTGCTTCCTGGCGGCTCGCTATCGCTGTGCTGGTGAGGAGGCAAATGTAGGATGACTTGAAGCTGATCAATCTGTCTTCAAGTTTGCGTGTTGACAACACACAGTCTATAGATTCAAATCATAGAAACACTTCGTTTAAAGTGCTAGTCAAGAATATTGCGAGGCCAAAGAATTGTATTAATGATGAAGTTCGACAAGTTAATGATCCTCGATGATGAGAGTTCGCAACTGCCGTGGGCGCTTAGTGCATGCAGGGGTGGTTTCAGAAATTCCCATTGCCCAAAGATCGTGCAGTAAGTCTGACGGAATGCGAGGCTAGGTACCTAGATTCAATTAAGACTGAGACTCAAGAGCGCAGAAGGGTATTCTTGATTTGGAGAAGCAAACAAATAGTGGCAAATTGCCATTGATTTCTACTTTGACCCAAGTCATACCCATCAACGCCATAATTTTCGCACCCAATGCAATGATGAGAGGACCAAAATACATGATTATCTCCTACCTGTAAGAAGAGAGAAGCTACTTCTTGCTCTTCTTTGACTTCTTGACCTTTTCGACAGAAACTTCTGGTACAACATCTTCGGCCTCGACGACCAATGTAGCTTTTACCTTCCTCTTCACCTTCTTCTCGGGCACATCGACAGCAGGCTCTGATTCGGCAGCCTCAACAGCAGCTTCTGCCTTTCTCTTCTTGCCTTTGGGCTTGGCTGGCGCATCAATAACCGCAGGCAAGACTTCCTCAACCACCTCGACAACTTCCACGACCTCCTTAACAACTTTGGCCTTTCTTCCCTTCTTTGGCTTGGGTGCTTCGACTTCTTCGGGGATAGCTGGTGTCTCAGAAACTACGGGTTTGGATTCCTCAACGACCTCGATGGTCTCTTTAGCAGCCTTTGCCTTCTTTCCCTTCTTGGCAGGCTTACTTGGCTCTTCGACAACTGGGGCAGTTTCGATAGTAACAGGCTCGTCAGTTTCCATCTTATCAGCCAGGGCGATTGGTGCCTTCTCCTTCTTGGAGATCTGCTTGGTGGTCTTAACCTTTGGTGCCTTGAACTCGTAACCAATTGCCTTCAACTTTTCTGCCTTCTCTACACGTCGTGACTCTTCCCGAACAACTCGCTCATCCCATTTCTCCTCAGACACACCTTGATCAAGCTTGCGACCTTCGATCTTGTTCCATGGCACCTTCTTGAAACGCTTATTTGCGCCCTTGAACAAATCCTTGTGAACCTGTGCAGCAGGGATAAGCTTGACTTTCAAAATGTGACCAAACATAAGGTAGCTATCCATAGTCTTTGCAACGATTTCAGCAACAGAGTTGGATTCAAATTCAATGAAGGCAAAGTGCTTGCTTGCTCCAGTCCTCTTGTTTCGTGACACACGAAGTCGGAGGATATTTCCGAATTGCTTAAAATAAGCTTTCATCTCGTTTTCGTAAAAGCCGTGAGGAATACGGCCAATGTAGACAACGCCGGGCTCATCTGAGGCACCAGCTTCAGCAAGCTTTTTCAGCTTCTTCTGCTGTTTCTTGGTCATAGAGAGGGCATCGGCGGATAACTTTGGGATTTCCTGACCCTCTTTGAACGCATTCTCATTATCAACGTCATCCTCATCGTCGTCACTTTCGAAACCCTTGATCAATGCTAAGGTCTGATCATCCTCCTCTACGTCCAATTCATGTGCTTCGTCATCGAGGGCAATCTCGTCATCTTCCTTGTCCTCCTCCTCATCAGGTTTGACTGGCTCAGGTGCGCTCTTCTTAGGTGCCTTGGTCTTGGACTTTGCGACCTTTTTCTCCTTGGGAGCCTTGGGAGCCTTGGGAGCAGTTATCTCATCGATGGGTTCTTCTTCCACCGCAGTGACCTTCTCCAAAACTGCTGGAGCAATTGCGTCGCTTTCGTCCTTGGGTGTGGCCTTAGTCTTCTTGGAAGCCTTTGGTTCTGCGGGGTTCTTCGATTTCTTAACCTTGGCAGGTGCGACGTCTTCGGTGGCTATTAATGTAAATATTAGAGATATACTGTGTATTTGGAGGTTGATTGTACCTTTGCGCTTCTTGAGAGGTGCGTCCGAACCCTTTGCGGCGGTCTTGACTTTGGTGGGCTTTTCCATATCCACAGCAGGAGCAGAAGCTATGAACTAGTTAGAAAGTGGTCAATTCAATAGCAGGAGCTTGTTGTACCCTTGCGCGACTTAGTTTGAGGATCCTTTGCCATTATGCTGGTCAAGAATTGTAGTTCTGGTTTTGAGATGTTGTAGGTTTAGGATTGAAAATGGAGGCTGCTGGATAGGAAACTTTTTTTTTGGTCGATTCTGCCTGGGCAATCTTTGACCGCCTATCGCCCACCACCAACCTTAATTGTCTGCTGTGTGAAGCTCTTTGATCACGAATAGCTCACGACATCATTCTCATCTCAAAGAACGAACAGCGTACAGAAAAGTATTGCTGGAATTTCCTATAATCTTTCAAAGCACAAATTACTCCCAAGTATCTTGTACTAAGACATTTCTTCTAGGTATGTCAATCGCCTACTAAGTCAACAGCACACTTGCATGGTCTGGGCAAATGAGTAGGTATGTTGTTATACAAGCTGGTGACAAAACAGGCATATATTTCTCCCTACAGAAACAGCTTTGCTAATGGCTGTGGGAAACTAGTATAAAATCTAGTGCAGCTCCACTAGGTAGGTAGGTCCATTGCAGCCATCCCAAATACCCCACGTGATTTGATTAATTCCATGGCAACTTGAATTTGGCAATTGTCGAGTGTTGGTAGTATTTCAATCTGCAATATTAAATAAGGTCGAATTTGGTTATCTGCGTGGTTCCTTGTCTTCCTAGCTTGTTAGGAAGCTTTGAGGGCCAAATAATGCACACTTGCTCTGAGATGGTGCCTTGGTTCGCTTAGGTACCTAAAGTTGAGATCTTTCGCAGACCTACCTACCCAGCTACCTATATCTCAAATTGTGTCCAGCCATTGATCAAAGCACCATTCTCAGGAACGTCCTTGTAAGCGTCGATAATGGCGAACAACAAAAACATTTCCCATGCAGAGATGTGGGATGATTCTGCTCTTGTGCACTCATGGAATGATGCCCTTGAGGAATATAAGGTTTGACTTGCCATTCCTTCATCAAATCTCGTATCTGACACAATGCAGAAGTACCACAGTATCAATGCCACAGGAGAAGACGAAGATGAAGTGTTGAAAGCAGCAGAGGTAGAGGATTCAATGTTAGTTTACCACACAGTCCATATCTAACTCTATGAGCTCACTGCATCAAAGTAACGGTCCAGTTCTTCCCGAGAAAAGGTCTGGCAGCATCAATGATCAGCAAGCCAAGACGACAAGCCTCGAGAAAACAGCTGATAATGACATAGCACAGGTATGCATTCCAAGATTCTCATATTAATTTTGAGCCTCCATTGTCAGATCCCTTGGCATCTCTAACAAGATCTGATTCGAAATTTGGGTTCTTTTAGTCAAACACCATGCACTCTGCTCCACCACAAACATCGGATGGCCCTCCAGTAATGCCCCAACATCTTATTGGACAAGGTAAGAAGAATCCTTTTGCAGCTTTTTGTTTAGTGGACCCTGCTGATTTGGTTCTCAATCGTAGTTCACGACGAAGGATTGAAGAATTTGCTGATGTCCTGGTACTACGCCGGATATTATACAGGGTTGTATGAGGGACAGAAGGGGACGGGTGCCAAGCATGAGGCATGATGGAACTGCCAAACGGAAATCTGCGACATCCAATGTTTGGACCATCCGATGTGCCTGTTCTGCACGGATGTCCGAGCAACCCATTGTTTTCCGTTGGCATCTGTCAGAGACGGGATAGGTTCAAGTATGGACCTTAAGAAACAAAATGTAAGAGCATGCGCGCCGTCTCACGACCAGATTACGTGGTGGTAGCGCCCAATCTGATTTTTTGGCCTCTACACTCCTGGCCACCTCTTTATGTGAGCCTCAAGAGATCACATCAGGAGAATTTCAAAATCGATCAAGCATTTTAATCAACCTTAAAAAAAGGGGTTCCCAGCTCATGCGGGTTGAAAATGGGCCTTGACGTCTAATCTTAAATCGACCGGAGACATGCAGCATTTCATTTCATCAGCATAGAATCGTTGTTATCACTCTTCTGCGTCTACAAACTGCGCATTTCTGCACCGCTTCTAATGGGATGGCAGGTCAATCTAATAATTCGGATCAAACTCTATCCTTTCTTCAGATGGAATATCTCATATCTGAACATTTTGGCTCTCGTCCGAGACGTGGCGTAGCCGTGGTCCCATGTTTAACGATGGCCGCATGTGGTCTTGAGACGACTCTGGGACGAAGTCTAAAACGTTGGACGTCCGAGGCCCCCTCGCTTGGCCGGCGCCACCACCCCTTACGGGCCTGTGCTCCCTGTCATCTTCTCTTATCCCCAGGATCTTCTGATATTCTTTCATCGGGATGTTCATATTTCATCCCAAGCAAAAATGCCGTTTGGACGATTTGGAAGGGATTCTTCACAGAACCTTGACCGGACGAGGACACCTCCGTATAGAGCTTGCATGTGTTTCGCGCCAGGATCTCCTGAAGTAGTCCAAAGGAAGATGGCCCTGAATCCCTACTGTCAATTTCATGCTTGATTTAATATCCTACCATTCCCCATCGCTCTCATATCTTCTGCTTCTTCATCCGACTCGCCGTGAACACATTCATTCGCTTTTGTATTTACCTTTCTTCAGCTTTATCATCACGAGCAGGCTCGCCATCTGGCATATCAAGTTCTTCACTTATAATCTTTTACGCCACAGACAACCTTGATACTTTTGTACTACCGCAGCGCGGCCTTTGCGATCACCTTCCGACTAAAACAGCCCGTCACTTATAAAATAATATCATCATGAGATTCTCCACGATTGCAGCTCTTTGCGCCGCGCCCTTGGCGTTGGCTGGTTCTTTGGATGTGGAGTTGGTCGAGCGGGAGAGTGTCACCATCACTGAAGTTATTGTCATCTGGATCAATCTTGGTGGAGAGGCAACCACAAAGACCATCAACACACAGTCGGCAGTAGCAACTGGTTCAGCACCCGCCGTAACACATACAGTGAGCCTATGCCTTTGCGTCCTACAAGATCCTCAGATACTAATTCCTTAATAGGTCGTCGTTGGTGGAAGTGCTGGACTCGTCTACGTACCCGACACCATCTCAGCAGCTATTGGAGACATGGTTGTCTTCCAATTCATGTCCGCCAACCACACCGTTACCGAGTCAGCCTTTGCCAACCCATGTGTTAAGCTTCCCGGTGGAATAGACTCTGGCTTCATGGCAAACCCAAACAACACTGTTGTCCCAGCACCAGCTATGGCGATGCAAGTCACCGTCTCTACCCCTCTCTGTAAGTACTATCCGATCACCATCTGCACTTCATCTGACAACATTAGGGTTTTACTGCAAGCAAGCCAAGCACTGCGGCAAGGGAATGACTTTTTCCATCAACCCAACTAAGGCCAAGTCCCAAGCCGATTTCAAGCAATTGGCCATCGCACAGAACGGAACTGGTGCCACTGCAGTTATCGTAGGCGGACCTGCTGCATCTGCTGCCTCAACTGTGTCTCTCCCTCCTCCTGCCGCAACAACTGCAGCATCAAACGCTGGCACCATGGTCTCTGGATCAGGAACCGTTGTCGCTGGTGGTGCATGCGAATGCTCATGCTTCTGTGGTGTTGGTTCATTCCCAGCCGCTGGCCAGGGTCTCGCCGCTTTCGGCGGTCTCCCAGGTTAGTTTTGTCGATTGTCTCATCATATTAACAATATATTAATTTGGATGCAGGTTACATGCCAATGGCTGCCCTCGAGAAGTAGATTACTGGCACTCGTCTATCGTCGAGCACCAACTAGCGTTCAAATGTATAGCAATATTTCACGGAGTATGATGAGAAAGAATTACAGATCCTAGCCAGCGTCGCCGTTGAGAGGCTTGATGCAGCGGAGTCGATTTCTTGATGGTATATATGACAGGCTCGTATGAGGGAAAGGGGGATGCATCTTAATAGTCCGATGAATGGATACCAACTTGTTGCATTCAGTATCGGCGTTGAGATACTTTTTTATTGTTTTTTTTTTTCCTTCTTTGGTGGGACGTTATAGACATACAGATTACCCTTCAATGTTTACTCTTTAAATCCTCGGGTCTACGTTGCTTTCTCGTCACGGTCGCCAGTTTTTTTTAACTCGTGATGTGTTGCTTCATATCTAGGTATGCAATTTCATGTCGTGTTTTCATGAAAAGGATCAAAACTATAGCATGCGCTTTTGCATCTAAAATTGGTGACTCGAATTTTTCTGCATAGGTTGTTTGATTGCAGTTAGTATCCTGCAATTCATAGTTGCTCACTCTATCAAATCAAAATGACTTCATCCCTTGAGGGGGAAAAAAAGAGAATACATTCTGTCGAATACTCAATAGCATTATAAACAGATGGATATGCCATCTCAACAAGCTCTTTCAAGGTAAGTTTGATGCTTTACATTTACGCACTGCTTGCTTCTAGGTTTTGACAAAAACAAACTTGGTAGACGGCTTGTTCTCATATCTTATATAACTGTAGGTGGAGTAACTGGGTATTTTACCAAGCCTTTCCTCTCCATAGTCTTATACTGCAAAATCTTCAACAATCCATAGATCATCCTCAAATTTGGCGCTGCCACACCAATTTTCTCCGCCTCTCTTAGTGGCTCGCCAACGATATTCTCGAATTCAATGAAATTTCCCTATACACAACCTCATTAGCAATCGTTTTCAACGCACAACATATATCACTTACCTTCTCAATATCCTGCTGCATACTCGGTTTGAAAAACGTCGTCTCGGGATCAGCATTGATCATCTTGTCAGCAATGCCCTCAGGCAACACAATCCCTTTCGCCTTCGCAATCGCAATGATCTCCTCCATCAACGGCCTAACCACATCGTCGATAGGAAACTTCGACATCCGCATCCTGCTCGTATCCATCTGCACAATCGCACACGCCGAATTATAGCAAGAGTTATACACTAGTTTGCGCCATCTCACAAACGCTACATCGGCGTTATACTCGCAGTCCACTTTTCCGGAAGCATCATAGATGGCAGCGAAGCGCTCTGCAGCCGCGGTAGACGTCTCGACTGGAATGTTGGGATTGGTGAAGGCGCCCACGATGAGCTCGTCCGGGTCGTCGTGGAGGATCGTCCCAAGTGCTGTTTCGGTCGCCCCGATGAGGGAGACGCCTGAGAGGACGGGATTGGTTGGGAATTTGGCGAGGATGGGACGCTCGATGTTCAGCCCGTTTTGGAGGAGCATTATTGCAGTGTGGCCTGGTGTGATGGCTGGGGCGATGAGTTCAGCGACTGTAGGAGAGACATCGGCTATGTTTTTGGTTGTAACAACGACGAAATCGTACTTGGTGTCTAATTTTGAGACGTCTGGGATGGCGTTTAAAACTGGGGATGTTAGTGATATTCTCGATAGGAAATTGTGAGTGTATTACTGTTTGTTGGTCTCCAGGAATCGACTTTGCCGAAGTCTACGGAATCGATGCTGAAACCATTCTTCACCACCGCAGCGTAATTTGATCTCAAGACTGCAGTCACTTCGGCGAGTCCTCCGACCTCCATGTTGTACGCTGCCATGGTTCCTACTCCTCCACTTCCTACGAGAAGGACCTTTGATTTTGAAGTCATGGTTCTGGCGCTGTACGAACCTCCACGTGATGTGCTAGTTATAGGAATTTGGTCTTTTCAGCTTATTCTTTCCTAGAAAATGTCCAAGATGTATGGTAAAAGGTTCTTTAGCTTATCATATATTTGCTGGCCGAATTTAGTTCCTCAACGGTGGGATGAATCATAAGCTTAGCGCTGCGAATCTTGTTCCAAAAGTGGGATGACTTCAAGATCTATCGAAGAGAGATAATATGATTGTTATTAGAATAAACGTATTGGAGAAGGGAATTATGAACTTAAATAGGTCGAGTATGCTTCGCTTATGCTTTGGGTGGAGTTGGTGAATCAGTCGGGAACACTTGCCTTTCCTGGCCCACACAGTATAGAGTCATCGCTAGCTCTTGCCTGTAAAGTATTTTATGATTCTCTGACTATGGAAAACTTTATTGGCCCTTGAGCTTGTGGCTTCACTTTGTTGAAAAGGATTCTACTTTAGGATCTCAATATGCTTTTTGTTGAGGTGCCAACAATACCTAAAGAGTTAGTAGAGCATAACCTTCGTCAATGTCTATCAACTATGGGATTTCTATTTAGTATCTATATAAAGATACTAGCTATCTCCCACTAGAAAAGAATCCTGTTCTTTAACCTATATAGTGTGCTTGATGGAATCTTGACCGCCACCATTAAATCTATAAAGTAATTCATATTGAAAAGAGACAACAACATATATCAAAGAATATCCTACAAATCATTAATTGATTCAATATATGATTGTAGTCACAGTCTATATATAGTCAAGGCTTGTTATAAATACCTTTTACCTTTACAATAGCGACTCGAGAATTATTTGTAAATTTACTTTTACGATATCGGCTTAATTAAAATAAAAATAGTTTATTCTACGAAGTCTATATAAAAGATACGAAATCTATGGAATATCGCTTATCAAGTATTTTTCAGAAGTTAGTGTGAATTATAATACCTGTATTTTGGAACTAATACTTTAGCTTTTATAGTATTTTTTTTTTAAAAAAAAACCGCCAATGAGTTTAATAAAAAAAAAATTGGTTTGGCTCAAATGTCTGTTTACTACTTTCTGTTTGGGAATTGGAATTGTGCTTACATTTTATAATCCAGAGGTGTTCAGTTGGCTTTTTTTTAATTTTTAATTTTTAATTGTTAATTGTCGTTGTCGTTTGACGTGGTGTATTCACCTTGTGTCTTTTTTTCCCCGTAGACTTTGTCGTCGTAGTTTGTCTGTATGTCCTGGTTTGTTTTGTAAGGTGTTATCACCTTCACCGTTGGTATAATAGTGTCGAATTGTCCTTGTCTTTGGTTTGTTTTGTATGTCTTTTGTTTGTCCCAAGTTGTCGTCGGGATACGTTTTTGTTTTGTTTTTTCTGTATTTTTATTACGTTCTATATTTTTAAAGTTTTCTATATTTTTCTAATTTTTTTTTTGTTTTTTAACTGGAGAGTTGTTAGCGTTGACTTTCTGCGAATTGAACACAGAGCAGTCCACTGAACCATTTGAGCCTGGTTTATTTGTTGCAGCTGGAGGGCTTAAGGTCTAATATAAATGCTGAACGCGTCGAGTGGTGACTCATTTCGCGGTTGGTTCTGTGGTGGAGAAGGTGAAGGTGAATTGTTGGTAACTGAGGAGGTTGTGCGCTTATTTTGGTTTCGCAGACACCCATCGTATGCCTTCAACCCAACACTTCCACCAAACCAAAATTTCCCTCTTATTTCTAACGTTCTTAAGTAGTGCCTGCAGAGCCGAGGGCGTGCTTCTAGTATCAAAATAGCAATACATCACTCTATGGTCCCACCATACGTCTAGTCTAGTCTACACCGGGGGGCATAGGTAGCCTACGTCATGGCGTGAATGGAGGGGTCTGGTAGAAATCATCTCGGAGGACTTCTCGCGATTCTTCTTGGATTCAATTTCAGTAATTACTTAATATTTGTTGTTCGGAATGTATCATGCGTAGTTGCTAAACTGCAGATTCGCCGTTGCTGCGCTACGCTGCCACTCTCAACTATCCAGTGCTGAATTCAGAAGTTATGATTTTTGGGCAGCCACACATATATAAATCGATTCTAAGATATTAAAAATTTGACTAGACCAGCTTTCAGGCTTGAAATTGTTCATTTGGACAAGCTGTTTTGAACTGTCAGCTTCATTCTGATACAGGTGGAGGAGGTCCCTCACATTCATGTCTGCACTTCGAGGAGATGACTGAGTCAACACAGCGACTATTGCTAAATAACCAAGACACTTGTGTTGCATTTTTTCACATCAACTCAGATTTGATCATCACGTACATGTGAAAGTTGAACTGCTGTTGATGAATGCAAGTGGTGCTGCATCCACGTGAATCCTAAGCGAACATCATATCGAATGTGACGAACAGGCATATCGCCATTTGCCTGGAACTTCTGTAACACCGGGCAAAATATGGGTACCAGAGCCGGAGAATCCCAAAAATATTGCTTTTCCGAAAGAGTACACACTATTCGTGGTCATCTCATGGTCGCTATCTGTTGCACAATGTCTCACGATTTCTTTTTTTTGTTGACTTCCATTCCTTCATAGGAATTCACGCAGATCTCGACTGTGCTTTGTGTTCTGTTGGCTCTAAAGAAAGAAACGGGACGGAGCATATCCCGAGGATGTGGAATTTATTGGAACCATAGTGTCTAGTGGGTGGTATTCGGTGGTATCATTATGCATATTTCAAGCTTCGCCATGCAACCATATATTGACAGTCCACGAGTACACAATCGATGGATCGGACAAACAGCTGATACCTGATGGGCAAAAAAGCTCAAAGGTGCGCCATCTTGTTATCCATGGCTTGATTTAAGTGCTGCATAGTGATCCGGGGTGACACGAAACTGTTCCTCCACACTGTTCCAAGCAAAGTGAAAAGCAATCCACAAGCACGAATCACATTGCGTACCTGCATTTGCATGAACGATTGCTGTGAACACTTGCATCTGCAATGCGACGACTGGATCTTGGTACTTGATCGTGACGATACCGCCTGAAGGTTCACAACATCTGCTGCACATACCTCTCGTCAACATTCTTTCTTTACAGAATAATGCAGGATTATGGTCCAAAACTGATACACATCTGGCGATTGAGCATACCGAACAGCTTTAAATGGTCTGGATAAGCCTCATCTAACTTAATAGGATATTTTCCGTCGACTCCACATGGAACACTTACCTATAGAGTGATATGTTATGATCAAGCTTAATGGTACCTGGCCAAGGGCAGTTTATAATATTGCGCCCCCTGGCCGTGTTCCCCATAGATCTCCATCTGATCTCAAGGGACACATCCCCACAGACATAAAATCCCCGGAAGTGTGCATATCTTTGTGCACCCTCGCACCCTTGGAATGTCTCCTCAAACATTTTTATCCTTTGAAATGCACCAATCCGCAATGCTTGTTCACCAACTCCAAAGTAATTTTGTTTATCCCAACCTGTCACAAGGGGTCCTTGATACGAAGTCTTCCCGTCTTTCTGCCCGCCTCCGTCACTACTCTCAGTCCTTTTGCTTCTCCATAACCTCATCTCTCTCTGGCTCTTGAAGCGGTAATAAATCAGCAATTGTGCACATTTGTTGGAAATCGTCGGGAATGGCTTGTTTCAAAGTCAGACCAAGACGAAGTTTTGCCGGAAGCTATGCAGGAGCGAGCATCTTCGACCCAAAAAACAAATGGTTGTTTGTCTTTGTTGGTCATCCAAGACTTTTTGGTTAGCCCGTCATTTGAAGAGGCGGGCTTTCTCCAAAGTATGCGGTGGCGTTATCACCAAGGCTAGCTCGGCCTGGTCAATCTCGCATTGCCCCACAAGAAGCTTTTAATAGGCCTTCGTCGGCCGGTCATGTCTCTTTGTGGAGTTCCTCTGGCGGCTGAACATGGGATGAACCAATGAACGGATACTTGGAGGCTTTTGCGCTTAAATCAGTTCATCAGGGGGTTCTCAGTGCGCATGGATTGGCATCAGCAGCCATCGCTTAAATAGGAATAGCGTCTAAGGAGATGATCCGAAAAAGGATGGAGACCAGGGTCTGTCCAGTCTGTTCTCTTGGTCCAGTCTCTCCCAGTGACGAACCAGGGCGAGAAGTTTGTGTGAACCGTGATGAACGTGGAGGGAAAGAGCAAGGGTTCATGGGTTGCATGCCATAACTTTCCATCTTTCCATATACCATTGAAGCGGCCCCTGCATCCAGCAGTTTTCTGATAGGAAGGACTGACTCAAAACGATCAAGCGTACTTATTTAGTGGATGATCGCCAAGGAAAGACAAGGACACACAGACGGTGGGCAATTCCAGCCTTTGTTGAAGCCGACCTCGACTTCTATCAAGCCTTCTTCTTGTCGAGCTTCATCGTCAATCGTCCTTTCGTGACGACTACGACCTTCTCGTCCTCCTCACCTCATCCTCCTCCTTCACGCCCGTTGATCCTCTCCTTCATTGGACTTCTTGGACTTGCTGGAATCTATAGAAAGCATTGTATAATTATTTCCTTTCGATACAGGATCTGGTGCATCGCGCGGTTGTGTTCGGCTTCTTCGCTCTTTCTCATACCAGTTAACACGTTTGGACATTCCACCATCCAGCCTTCCCCAAAAATCGATACTGCGGCCCTTTTCTGTTATACTTGAGCATAGTCGACGACTTAATTGTCTTTCGACTTTCTTGCGCCTCGCCTCTCTCTCCATGCTTCGTCAATTGTAATTTTAATATCACGTCTTTGAGAGTCTGGTACTCGCCTCAGTGTCTCAAAACGCCTCCACGCAATTCATCATCGTCAACGGTCGTCAAAAGGAAGATCCACTTCAGCTGAGGGGTCAGGAATTCAAACTATCTCTCTCTGTACAAGCTCAATTCGTGGTTCTTTGAGAGGGTGGTTGCTGTGTCAAGCGGGGGAATTGCCTTGATCCAGGAAACTTTTTACAAAGTTTCTATACATCGGACAGGACGCATTCTCCACAACCGACCTTGATCTTTCTATTGCCTCCTTTGGGCAACGATAAATACACGATTTCTTCAACGCTGCACCAATTATCCCAGCAGGACTCATTACCTATGAGAATACCTTCTTGGTAAACTCAAAGTCGGAGCTAGAGCAATGCTGCTCTCAAATGTGTTTCCAGTTGCCACTTTGGTATCTCTGGCTTCAGCATTGTATATCTGGGTTCCTGATTACCGCTGTGTAGACGATGGCACCTGTCCTTCTGCTAAGAGAGGAATCGGTTCCACAGAAGAGAGTTCTGGTGCAAACACAGTCAGAATCGTCCAACGACTACCAATAGTAAGCATCCAGCTCTCACTTCATCTACTGCCTCGCTAATAGGGTCACCCCAGAATGATCTTCCACATGAAGTTCGTATATCGCGTTTGGCTGACCGTTTGGCTCGGAAATACCAACGTGCTCCCATGACTGGTGATGATCAGAATGGACAAGCGAACATTGAAAGGAGAGCCAACACCTATACGGTTATGACAGCACCTACTCCTGCACAGCCGAACTCGGCAGGTATCTACCAAGATGGTACAGATTACTCGTACTTCGCCCCTGTTTCTTTCGGCTCGAAAGGCACCAAAATGTACATGCTACTCGACACCGGTGCAGATCGGTCTTGGGTTATGAGCTCGACATGTATCTCAAGCGCTTGCCAAACGCACAATCTTTTTGATATCTCGACCTCTACTACCTCAAAAACTTCTACTACAGAATTCAGCATATCGTATGGATCTGGATCTGTGAGTGGTTTACTCGCAACCGACACCATAGCATTTGCAGGCCTCACCCTCCCCATGACGTTCGGACTCGCCAGCAACACCTCGGACGACTTTCTCAACTTTCCAATCGACGGTATTCTTGGTCTCTCTCTATCAAAGAGCGGTGATCCAACATTCATCGACCGACTTGTCGCTTCAAAGGCACTCAAGTCAAACATTTTTGGCGTTAGCTTGAACCGAATGTCCGATGGAAGCAATACCGGAGAAATCAATTTTGGAGCACCGGATACTACTAGATTCTCTGGTGTATTGGGGTACACAAATGTTGATATTGCCAATTCAGGGGGCAATTGGGCGATTCCAATGGACAATGTTGGATTTGGAAAAACGCAATCTGGCTTGACTGGCCGTTTGGCCTTCCTTGATACAGGAACTTCCTTCATCTTTTGCCCACCAAAAGACGCTGCCACCTTCCATGCCTTAATTAAGGGGGCTACGACTGAGGATAATATCACCTACCATGTGCCATGTACGACCACAGACAGCATCACCTTCACCTTTAGCGGCATTACGTATAATGTGCTAAGCAAGGACTGGATCGGTCCAATGGCTAATGGAATCTGTACAAGCAATGTGTATGGGCGAAGTGTTGTTGGAGCCAATTGGCTTATTGGCGATACTTTTTTGAAGAACGTATATGCAGTATTTGATGCTGACAAGTCGAGAGTTGGTAAGTAGATGTATTTTTGTTAGAGAGGAATCTTGGAACTGACATTTCTTAGGACTTGCTGCAGTCATCTCCCAAACTTCAACTGCATCATCGACCTCGACAAGTACCACGCCATCGGCCAGTGGAGCATCATCAGGTAAGCCCATGCGTTGAGTATTCTTGTTGAGCAAGATACGATTTTATTTTTGCGACTTTGCTGACCCTGTCGTTAGGCGTTGCAGCCGCTGGATCTACAACAATTGCTACTGTAGCTACCATGTCCGCAAACAACGTTGGCACTTCAACAACAGCAACCACGGCAATGCCTGGCATGAATGGCCATCAAACCACAGCAGCAGGTGGCACAGGAGCAGCAGCAACATCAGCTGCAAGCCCCACGCCTTCTCAAACGATAAAATCGGGAGCTAACCGACTTGATCTCAATTTTGTTGTCCAAGTCCTTACCGCCATAGTCCTCGTCAGTAACCTGACATAAAGCCACACTTGAAGTCTCCTTCATATAAAAGTCGATTCTCACTATCTTTGATACCCATTAGCCTTAGAGTTCTACTCGGGCTCTCGCTCTGAATGATGCATTTATGTTCTTGTCTCGCTTCTCATGTGGTGTAGCTCCTATGCTATCATCTCGATATGATGACGGGTAGATATGTATAAATGTCTCTAATGTATCTAATGAGCATAGCATATCTTGCTGGAGGCTCATCATTTGTAATTAATTAGCGTTGCATTCACGGCGCCGGGCATCACTGTACAAAGCTTATGGTATCCCATTCGCTTCATTTTCATGCCCAAGACTCTGCTGTAGTCTTTGGCCTTATATTAGAGCGGGTCATGTAAAATAATAGACCTTCAATTTGCTCAGAATAATCTGCTTAAAATTCCGATTTTTAAAATGTTGCCTTCTCCTTCATATAATTACTCCAAAAACGTGTTCCATTCCAAGCACATGCCCAGGCTATGGACCCTGAAACAAAGCTCGAAGGCTTGGCCAAAAATAGTATGGAGTTCAGCTTTCACAGGGGTGGCATTGGTAAGGATGTTTGCGGCGAACCTCACATTCAAGACCACCTTCTTCATATTCGTGCTCCCACCACCTTGAAAAGACAGAAATGCTTCCGCGATAGCAATATGGCCAAGGCCAAAACTTTAGATGTTCGTAAAGATGGCGATCAGCAATCATCATCGACAAACGAAGAAGCAAGTCATCTCCTCCTCCGAACATCCTTCTCGGACGACGACGAAGACGACATAGTTGTCCACCCCGGCCCAAGCCGCCATCTCCCCCTCGAAGAGCCTCCTCGAACCCCGCGCACTCCCAATCGAGTCCGCTTCGACCTCCCTCCTGCTCTCGATTCTCCCGAACGCATTGGTCCGCCGCCTCCGTACGCGGATTCCCCTCTGTCCGGACGCAGAGATGGGCGGCAGCCGCAGCGATTCTTCCCTCTGCTCACGGGCATCGAGGCCCCGTCTGTCACTGTTGCGAATACGCCCTGGGGAGATGAGGATGTGCAGGACTGGGCGGAGAGGGAGCGCGTGCGGCCGAAGAGTGGCATGCGCTCTGCGTTTATGAATATGGCCAATTCGATTATTGGAGCTGGCATCATTGGGCAGCCTTATGCTTTTAAGCAGGCGGGCCTGTTGACGGGGGTTATACTGCTGGTTGCGTTGACGATCACGGTGGATTGGACCATTAGGCTTATTGTCATCAATTCAAAATTGAGTGGGAGAGATAGCTTTCAGGGAACGGTGGAGCATTGCTTTGGGAAAACGGGCTTGATTGCTATTTCTGTGGCGCAATGGGCTTTTGCATTTGGGGGCATGGTTGCATTTGGCATTATTGTGGGAGATTCAATACCTCATGTGCTGGCTGCGGTATTTCCAGGCCTAGAGGATGTGCCAGTGCTGGGCTTGTTGACAAACAGGAGGGCAGTCATTGTGATATTCATTCTGGGAATCAGCTATCCTTTGAGCTTATACAGAGATATTGCCAAGGTAAGTTTGATGATTCAGGTTCAAAAGGGCGATCTGACAGAATAGTTGGCAAAAGCTAGTACTCTGGCACTGATTAGTATGCTGGTCATTCTGTTTACAGTCGTCACCCAAGGTTTTACAGTACCTGCGGAGTCCAGAGGAACCTTTGATAGATCTCTTTTAACCATAAATGATGGGGTATTCCAGGCCATTGGTGTTATCTCTTTTGGTATGTCTGAAATCCTAAGTGTACTGAGTCTTACTGACAAATATAGCATTCGTATGCCATCATAATTCTCTCCTAATCTATGGATCTCTCAAAACACCCACTATCGACCGCTTCTCCCGAGTCACTCACTACAGCACCACCATCTCCATGATCGCCTGCCTCCTCATGGCCCTAGCAGGCTTCCTCACCTTTGGCTCCAAAACGGAAGGCAATGTCCTCAATAACTTCCCCACCAATAACACCATGGTGAACATTGCGCGTCTCTGTTTTGGGCTCAACATGCTCACCACGCTCCCGCTCGAAGCCTTCGTCTGCCGAGAGGTCATGCTACATTACTGGTTTCCCGGTGAGGCATTTAACATGAATCTGCACCTCATCTTCTCGACATCGCTCGTCGTGTCCGCCATGACGCTCTCGCTCATCACATGTGATCTGGGCGCTGTGTTCGAGTTGATTGGCGCGACGAGTGCGTGTGCGCTGGCGTACATTCTCCCGCCGTTATGTTATATTAAGCTTAGTACCAGGAGTTGGAAGACGGGCGCGGCGTGGGTGTGTGTTTGCTTTGGGTGCGCGGTTATGGGCATTTCGTTAGTGCAGGCAGTGGCGAAGATCATTAGGAATGAGGGTGGGACAGCACAGTGCCGGTGAGGGGATAGAGAGAATTGATTGTTAAGAGTAGAATGTAAAATATTAAAACATGGTTTTTTGTGCATTGGCGGGGTTCCTGGAAGTTCCTTTACCATGTTCCACCCTTTCCATCATTGCTCTTTCATCTCAGGCAAATATCAGAGGTTGATTAATATTTGCATGCCTAAGCCTAAGAACGCCTCCGTCTACGGAATTATTATTCTCGTGGCTTGATGTCTACTACTTCTTCTGGGTTTCGAGGTCCTTTGGTGGACGGGGTGTTAAAGACTGGCTAACAGCTGGACTGAGATTCTGACACTTGCGTCACAATTTGAGCTCTGCGGTATGCTTCCAAAGATCTTTGATGAAATTGGTCGGGAAGCATTGCTAGAGTCTCCTATGAGGATTAACGCGCATGATACGTTACCAGACATTTCTTCACCTCCTCCTAGGCTAGCGACGATTCATTTTTTGCCGAGAATAGGACTTACAACTATCAGGTATAGAAGGATACAATGGCACGAGACAGCATCGTCGGATGGTAGAATAGCTAGTCGCAGCGAGTGGAGTAGATCAAATGATTATGTGAGGAGAGGGAAGAAGTGACAGTGAGGTGGAATCTGGTTGGGATGGGAGTGTCGATGGAATGAACACCCTGTGACTATGTTCGCTTGCTTGCTTGTGTGCATCCGCTCTGAGAGAATGAAAGAATATCCATTGTTTATTGCAAACTTGACTCACTGACTGGACTGTTATTTTGATACTCTCACTTTGAATGTAAGTCAGCAAGTCTACAGGCTCATCGAGGAAGTCACTTCTAAACCCCAAACTAGCAAATACAAAAGCGACACCTGCTAGGTAGGTAGGGAACAGGATAGGAAGTATGAAGATACAGAGGTGCTTCTAAGCAAACCAAACGAGCTTCATCTAAATAGATTAAAACCCGCATTTCCTTATTACGATGCGATACGATACGATACCTACATTCTGACAATAAGGTATTCCAAGGGAAATAAAGTATGTGACTTATGCTCCTTCCTCCAATCCAAGAGAACCAACGACAGGAAGACAAGAAAATCGATTTCCTTAGCCACTACCACCCACAATGTCTGTTCGGCACTTCCCTACTGCTCGTGAGCAATATACGTCGAAGCAGGAGCTTTTCAACCGGCGACCAGTCTCACAAGACGTGTCCTATAAAGCAATCACTAAGGTGTGAAGGTTGGGTAAATGGTCTCGCCTTACCAAGGTATGGTAACCAAGGTAAAGAGTGATCATGAGGAACATCCATTCTTTGAAATTTGGTTTCAAGTCGCACCGATTGTAGCAAGGAATAATTTCTCGTGGTAGGTAGTGAATAGTTGTGTAAATATAAAAACCATTGGAGAACGTTAAATCGACTCAATCCCAACTTCAGCAAACAGACTCTACACGCACCCAGCGTGTACGTTATGATCTCGGACCTTACTTAGGTGCCTTATTTCCCTCGATCCAAGCAACCATCACGAGCACAGTGGAGAAGAAAACGAAAATCAAGCAACAAACTCGCTTGGGTAAAGCTGCACGAAATGGGGAGGAGGAGGAAAGCCAGATGTACCTTAATTATTATACCTCCGAGCAATAGCGCCTGAACGGGTAAATTACGTAGTGAATCCGGGGTAATGCTAGCACATACCCTTGGTAGACAGGTATTAAATCGGTCGTTTGACTGGTTTGTTGGCTAGTGGTTTCCTTGGTGCTACTACGACTTCAATCTAAGTTGTGTCATGAACCACACGCGAGATTACCGTGGTATTTTAGTGGCCTTGTGCGTGTGCATCGCCTAGACGCGATGGTCGTTCGTCGTGTGTGTATATACATAGGTGAGTCTGCACTGTTGCAATCCTAGAGGTGAGGATATCGTTTTGTCATTCATTCATTCGGACTTGAAGAGAGAAAAAAAAAATGATGTTCTCCCTCCGCATGGTTGTCGTGCTCCTACTCTCTACAACCACCTCGCAACTCGCACACTGCCTCCCCTCAGTCCCAAACACCAAATCACCACAAATACACTTCGTTTCCCCCATTCCCAGTAAGATCGCAATTGGGTCAACTGTCGTCCTACGATGGGGACCAGACAAAAAAGAGGAGTCTTCATCAACAAGAGGAGGACGAGTGGAGCTCTCACTGCTGCTGTTGAATGTGAAAGATGCTAGGAGGAGAAGTTTCAGAACCATGGGTGCGTAAAAAGATGGAGGGTCTTCTTTGCAGTGAATTCCCTGGAGTGTGAATCTATCTGGCTGACGAGAAGATTAGGCGATCGTCATGTCCTCAGTGAGGTGGGGGAGTTTGTTTGGGAAGTGCCACCGTATGAATATGGTGTACCAGGCACAGTAGGGGATTCGTTTGTGCTAGGTTTGTATGATGTCGACTGGCAGCTTGTTGGTGCAAGTAGCGAGTTCACGATCGTAAAATCTAGAGAAGACGAAATGTCCGGAGGTGATTCGAGAATGGAACTTGAGTTATGAGAACTTTGTCATTCATCCTGGTCATGTGAGAACCTATGTCATAAAGCCATCTATTCATCTAAGCACTTTATACGCCAAACGGCCAACCATTTATGCCGGATCTATGCAATGGGCACGACGGCCACAACCTCTATTGATAACGCCTCAACCCCAAACCCGGGACCCATCTTTAAAACTGGTCATCGTTGTTAAGCAAACGCACTTCCTCGCCTGGCTTGAAGGCTGGCATGCCAATGTATGGACAGCCATCGCAACGGAACGCATCTCCTAGACTGCAGTTTCCACATGACCCGACCTTGCCCTGGACTGTGAAATCAACCTCAGCAAGATCGTCGGAGTCGAGCTTGAGTGTCTTGAGCTGGGCATCGGCTGTCTCTCGCTTTGCTGCATCTTCGGCTGCAATTCTCTCGGCGAGACCGCAAGTGCAGTCTTTGCATGCTCGACGACGCTTGCCAACGCGGGGAACACACTCGGCAGCTATGATTATGTTAGAAAAGTCTTTAATATCGAGAGATAAAACTTACGTATATCAGCAGGCCTCTTCATTTCCTCCTCTGTAAGAAGTGTATCCTCGTCAATAAGCTCATCGTCGTCGCTTTCTCCTGTGATCATAGGCTCTCCAAAGTCGTCGCTAAAATCGACAAATCCAACACCTGTAGGCTTGTTTGGTGTGATATCGACACTCTTCCGCTTGCCATTGATAGGCACAGTTACTGTCGCTACCACAGGTCCAGCATCAGAAGTTGCAGGCGCTTTGTTCTTCCTTCGCAGCAAGCGCAGAGGTACAGCTTCGCTTGCACTATAATCTGGCTTCACCATGTGTCCTCCTTCCGCCATAAGTCCAGCCAGGATAGCCTCCCGTAATTCCAGTCCTGCTTCATCCTGACCAAAAGATCCATCTTGTGCCTCGAGCTTTCCACCTGCCTTCAAGGCTTGAACGATCCTGCTAAACACATCCCTGTTGAGAAGTTTCGTAGATTCGACTCTTGTACCATCAGCGTCCGTGAGAATGAGGATTACATCGTAGGTCGACTCTGGGAGAGTCACTAGGCCCGCAGATAATCTATCCAGCATCTGCAAGTCGGTGACTGATCTATCATGCGAGGCCAAAACATTTCGCAGATTCTCCTCGTGACTGGATATCGAAGGAGGTGCCAGGAGAAGTGTTCTGGCATTGAAGGAAGTCATTTTGTTGGCTGCAACTGTCGGGTTGAAATCGGAGTCATTGTCTATCATGATCGATGGAGACATTTTGGCGGTAGATGGACGGATACAGAATATTTCGGATGAGTTATACTTGACAGTGTCCTCAAATCTGAGACGTAGGAGGGACGAACGACTTCTTTATGTACAGTCAAGTGTGGTCGAAGTCGGGATTGTTGAAGAAATTGTATATTTTCTCTCGTTTGTCAACTCCGCGCCTCGGAACTTACGAATTACAAAATTGCTGGGTAATCAAGGCCTAACGAGGGGCACTTCCGATTGCCAGAGTTGCCAGGATCCCACTTGATTTGATTCAGCGAATGACGTCCGATCTCCCGGTGGCGCTAAATAGCGGGGGGGCAATATGGGGCCAAGTGGCTGGAAGTGGCATAGTGGCAGAGTGGGTCGAGGGGGGGGGGAGAGAGAGAGAGAGAGAGAGACAGTTGCAAGTGGTGGCTCAGTGGCCGAGTGGCCCGATCCAAGGGCAACTTTACCCCGGATTTGATGACTGAAGATGAAGAAGTTCCGTTCCCGTCTAAAATGGTACGGTATGGTACCTTAGACAGTTACCATTCAATTGAGTCGACATTAGGCACATATAGTAAGTATGTGTGTATATATGTATTAATAAATACCTTACCTTAGCACATTGTTATCATCCATATATGATGATGATAATAGAAGCAGAAACCCCCTACCTATCTGGACCAACTTCAACTGCATGGAGTAAACACGCATTGTGGCAAGGAAAGTGGAGAGATTGGTCTAAGCTCCCAGGGATATGTCATGCTTCAACTCTCTCCTCATAGCTTCGTAAGGTCGCGTGATAACCTGCTCTGACTCCCGGTCTCGCCTACAAGAAGGTTCTCTCTCACTCCCTTTCAATTGTAAACCTCTACATACCAAACACCTTCTCCTCAATCCATCAGTCTTTCATCCCAATTCAATAGACAAACATCAAATCAATCTCTCAATCCTCTCAAACATCTCCTCAACCGCAATCAGTAAGTATATCAAACTCTCATTGATGTTTACCCCGCCCTCCCGTGTAACTCCTCCTCTCCTTGTCTAACTCTACGATATTTGCCTCAATGCCTTCAGAAAGAGCTCAATCCATTTCTTGTTTCATCCGCTAACCAATTGATAGTGGGAAAAACCAATAAGTTCAATGATCGAGGTATGTTGATGCTCCTCGAACCTGTTCGAATCCTCTCCGTTTGCACCTTCACATCCATCCGAAGCACGACATGAATCTCACACTTCACGCCATTTTTGAAGCTCGATAACAATTCATGCTGACAATACGCAACTAGACCACGCCGGCCTCGCTGATGGTACTGCTCACCCAACTGAAGTAAGTTTGTTTTCTTGTTTGCTTGTTCTTTATCATCGCAGATTATTTCCTCAGTCAGCTAACCGCATAATCTACAGCACCTCCCACGCTACTTCGCCAAGTCAGGCCATGTCGACGTTGATCCAAAGAAGACAAAGAAGAATGGTGCTGGCAAGGGTGGCTGGTTCGTAGTTATACACACATGGTATTACATGCTTGATCCTAACAAACCAATAGGGGTGTCGAGGGCGAGGAAGTCCAAGACGAGGGTTTCAATATTGCCGGTGCTCGTCGCCGTTCCAACAGCAGCTCCTACACTGCCGGCCTGAAGGACTTCAAGACCAAGTTCGAACATGTCGAGAAAGAGCCTGTCTTCGAAGAGAATCTCCATGGCGTCCTTGAAGATGACGAGGAGCTTCCTGCCGCTCGACGCATTAACACCGAAAGCTCCGATGGCAGTGTCGACAGTCTTGATGAGGATATCAAGCGTAAGCATAGTGTTTAGGTTGGTCGGCGTTCATAACATACATGGCTGCTCGTTTGCAAACGAACTATAGCGGCTGGCGTTCGTGTTGTCTGCTGGCGGATAGCAGATTTGCGTTGCAAGTTCCAATCACTACAGGTGATACGTATTCATGACAGCGATTACTGGCTTTTATCACCAGATGTACTTTAGCTACTACTCAAAGGCATAGAGAAATTGCCCAGTAACATTATTGTCGTTGGCTGCTGTGAAGTTGAGCAAATGAGACTCGAATTGTTGTAACATACGATACACTGCATTGACTTAATTGACGTCGACCTCGTATGTTGTTGTCGTCATCTACAGTAGTTCCCAAAGCTTCGGGATCCATCTCATAGACGAGATTTCCAGAACACGCCGTCCCTTCGGGTGACAAGCTCAATCCGCTCGATTGCCGGAGCTAAAAATCCGGGGAAGCAAGGGATGAAGAAAGAACCCCCACCTTGATATATTCTAACATGTCAGTGCAAACCATTCCTCAAACATCATCTTCTCAATATCTTCTCAATACCAAAAGTAGATAAAAAATGCCATACGATTTGAAGGATCGAAATGTCTTGGTCACTGGCGGTTCTAGGTAAGTTTTTTTTTAGAGTTTCGATTCCTGCTTTAGTGAGGCATTGGGGTGGTTTCTTTACCCCTCACTAGGTCGCTAGGTCTCACTAGTCGGGTGTTGAACAACGCTCCCCGAGTAACAAGGCATGGATGGTTGGACGGTTGGATAGCCTAGATTATGTCTTTCTCATCGTTTCTACACGGCGTGTATATTCACGTTTTCTCATGACTCTAGAGAAAGTGCAAGAGTGGACTGGAAAATGGAGATTCTCGATAGAAATCAACTTACTGAATCTAGCTAATGAATACGTGTGTCTCTCAAATTAGGGGCTTAGGCGAACTCATATGCTTGAAATTCGCAGCTCAAGGCTGCAATGTCGCCATCAATTACTGCAATAGCAAAGGCCGAGCGGATGGCGTGAAGGCCAAGTGCGAGAAGGAGGGGGTGAAGGTTGTGGTGATTCAGGGTGTGAGTTCTTTGTCTCAGTTGTTGGAGCTACTTTGGGATTACGCGAGCTCCAATTCTAACCCCAGAGATGTCTGGTATATGAGGTTTATGAGAGAGTGTGTGTGGGTGTGGGGAAATAAGTGTGTTAAAGGCAAGGAGGGTACGGAAGCGAGAATGAGGACTTGCTAATCTAGGTGCTCGATGTGTAGGATATGGGTGTTGAAGCGGATTGTGTGAGGTTGGTGGAGGAGACGACAAGTGCGCTTGGTGGGTTGGATATTATTATTTCGAATGCTGTAAGTTTCGTCACCACTACGAAATACACTTTGATGTTGGGAAGCACTGACATGTAGTAGGGATACACACGTTTCTCGACATTCTCAGATCTTTCTGCTCCTACTGATGAAGACTGGCAAGTACTTGTCTTCAATTTTATCAATCCAACCTGCCTCTCACTAATACCAGTTTGACCCTTACACCTCTCACTTCTTTTCTCCCTATCTCCTTCCATCCCCAACACTCGCCCAACACTAACCCTCCCTCTCCCCAAACAGGGACCTCACATTCGCCATCAACGTAAAAGCGCAGTCCTACCTCCTCCGCACTGCCCTCCCCACATTCACCGCCAACCCCCAAGGCGGCGTCTTCATCATCACCTCGTCCATCGCGGGCCGCATCACCGGCGGCAGCAGCATGCCCTACGCCGTGTCCAAGGCTGCGCAGCTGCACCTCATGCGCTGCATGGCTGCTACACAGGGCCCGAAAGTGAGGGTCAATGCTGTGTTGCCCGGGTTCTTGAGGACCGAGTGGGTATGTTGTTGATTTTTTCGTTGTTTCATTGTGTTGTTGGTAGGCTTGGGAGCTTGAAGAAGGTGGATGGGGTTTGTGGTGAGAGGGCTAGGAGATGGTTGTGAATATATGGAGAGAGAAATTAAGCTGATGACAAAATAGGGAGTCCAGTACTCAGAACAAGCCATCAAGGACATGCAAGCAAAATCCTGGCTCGGTCAAGACGTGAGTGTGCCCTCTCTCTCTCTCTCTTACACTACAACTAAGCGAGAATCCGGAAGCGACCAACGCAGCTGACGAGAAAATAAATAGACCGACCTAGACGACTGCGCCCAAGCATTCGTAGATATCGCGAAAAATACCTCCATGACTGGGCAGAAGATCCAGGTTGGTACGTAAATGTATTTCTTGACTTTAGAAGGCGGTGGTGATGGGAGATGGAGAAGGGTGTTGTGCGGTTATGTTTGGTGGCTAACGTGCACTACTTTAGACTCGGGACTTGGACAAAATGACTAGATACAGTGCTAATGATGATGGCGATGTGATGGCCGAGTATGCGGTTTCTGGAGCACTTGGAATGGAAATGAGGGAAATGAGGGAAATGGATCTAAGGAAATGGAAATGATCTGATGTGTGACGTGGTGATTGAAGTACTGGCTTATTACTTCAAGTGCTGGGTTAACTATGAAATAGAGTGCGTACAGGCCGAACAACGTGGGTAGAATTAGTGAGTACTTGAAATGATGTAATGACATCCAAAACTTTTTTGATATTAAGCATTACGGGGGTGTTCTGTATCCCACTTCTAAGTAAGCACACCGACCGTCTACCTACCTTAGGTAGGTAAATCTCGGGTGTGTTGAACGCCGAGAAAATGCAAAATAACCCAATCTATCCATCCATCCAACCGGTTGAAAAAATCGCCACCACATACCCAAGCGAGCCGAAAAAGGGGGTATCGCGCTCGCTCACAACTCCAACTCCCTAACTCTCTGCTCAGCCTCCATCATCTCTCTCAACTTCTGGGCCTCCTCGCCGGCGACCTTGGCGCCCTTCTTGCGCTGCCTCTCCTCGTACGTCTCGCGACTCTTCATGATCCTCTCGACGATCTGGGAGGCCGTCACGCTGGAGAAGTCGTGCTCGCCTAGCTGCTTGTAGATGCCCAACTCCTGGGCTGCGGCGTAGCGGGCGGTCGAGTTGTTGCGCGAGCTGGTGGACCCGTGGTAGACTGCGTCGGGGGTGCCCCAGGGCGTGGAGGCGAGAAAGGATTTCGTGGGGTTGTAGGGCGCGCCGAAGATGACGGAGTCGACGTACTATTTTTAGGGTTAGTGGTGTTGTGTGATGTGAGATTATGGAGGGTTGTGAATGGGTGGAGGGCAGTACCTTGCATTGCAGGACGCAGAGACCGCGCTCGTAGATGTTCATGATGGGGTAGTTGATCCCTTTGTATTTGTTGATCACCCTGTCCTCGTGGATACCAGCAACCACAAAAACGGGACTATAGTCTTCGCCTTTCCCCACTCTTTCCTGAATGTTCTGCTCGCTGTACCAGCCTTCATCTCTAGCTAGCTTCTCTTCTGCCCCAATAACCTGTCGCAAAAACGCAATATGGCCAGAGGAGAACAGGTCAAAACCTCCTCCGATGTAGACAACACGCTGTCCCGGTTTTGGCTGCGACCCTTTACACAATGTGCTAAATGTGCCATTTCCCGCAGCGACAGTGTCCTTGTCTGCCTCAGCTGAAGCTGTCCAGAACCACACACTCGGTCCTGGTGCTAACCCACTTGCATCCGTAGCGTAGACCTTGATCCTCTCCATCATATCGGCACCTTCACGTTTCCTCTCCGCTTCTTGGCCAGATCCCTCCTCTCCCTCCAGGACCTTGGCCAAAGAGTGTATGAAATGCGTCTTCGTGCATAACAACATGCGCCCCACCAAGTCCGTGGTCGAGATACTGGGTGTTCGCTTCACGACCTTGAATCTACCAGCCGCTTTGACATATCTGTAGCAATCCGCTCCGCTGCTGTCGGATGTAATGTCATCGCCGTGTACGACATACTTGCATCCGTAGTGTGTGATCCAGGGTAGTGATGTAACGTACGGCGCATATGGCACAGATTGAGTAACCCATCTGCATGCATCGACTGCGGTAATACTGGCATATGCTGATCAGCAAGGTGTTTTGTTCGTCGAAAAGACATGCGATTACCGTTCTTCCAAGTTCATAACCGTAGGACCCTTATTTTCCAAAATCGACTCATCCGAGTGAATGCCCACGATGAGCTCCGTACCCAATTGGCGTGCTTGTAACATTGCACCGGCATGGCCTTCAAAAGATCAGTAATCTATTTCCACATGTTGGGGAATATACACACCGTGATGGAAGAAATCCCAACACCCATCAACCCATATCCTATCATCCAGAACCTCTGGTGCTGGATCCCCAGGTGGGATTTCCACTTCAGCGAATTTCTCAGACATAGCGATGGTGAAGCAAGCGATTTTGCGTTAAAAAAGTTGATTGAACAAGTTGAAGTTCCAGAACCAGCTCGAGAACCAAACCTCATGAGATTATCCGGCCAAGACAAGCCAAATATTGTGTCCCACTTGCACGTTCACATTCACATGCAGGGCAGGGTAGCACAGGGTAGGGCAGGCTTTCGTGGGGCATTTCTCACCGCCCATGATTTAGGAAAAGTTCCTTTAGAATTGGGGCCTAAGTGGTACTTCATTGGCGATGTCTTTTGCCGAGGCGGCGTGGCTTTTCAGGGGAGGAGATGAGGTGAGGGAGAGACTGGGAGAGACTCAAAGAATGGGAGAAAAGACCCCTGAGTCCATTGAGTCGCCCATCTCAGTCTCGACTCTTGACAGTGACAAGGTAAAGGCACTGGTAAAGGTGTGGTGTCTCAGTGGGGGGTTGAATCAAACGACTCACTACCTATCGCTGTCGCTATCGTTGACGCTGTCTTGGTTGGCTTGCTGCCAAAAATGACTGATGCAGGGCAGCTTGCAATTGGATTGGAGCTTCTTGAGATTCCATTGACGACTCGTTCGGAATGTGTAGTGTGCAGTGTCGCGCAGTGCAGTGCAGTGGAGTGCATGCTGAGCTGGCTGAGCTGGCTGAATATGAACATCGCGAGACATGCCAGAGATGAGACAACGACAACCTAAGCCAGCCAGCCAAACTCAAGTACTCCCTCCATAATGCCATGCCCATGCCATCTTATCCCATCCCATCACATCGTCTCTCCCCTCTTTGGAGTTTGGACGCCGGACGCCTTACCCTTATTTATGAGCTTGATTTCTTCTCGCTCGACTCGTTCGCTGCTAATAATTGGTTCCTAACTCGCATTGTAGCCCTCCTGATCCCCTTCTGTTGCAGGCGCCGGGCTCTTGGGCGTGGGCGTGGGTGTGGGCGTAGGCACAGTACCTCCGTACTATACCTAGGGAGCGAACGGTCTTTTTCGTCAATGCCATTTTCCTTTTCAAGCTGAAGCTCGCTGTGGAGATCGTCATGCATAGCTTTTTACTCCTCTTCTTCGATCTTCTTTCACATTCATATACTAATCGAACCGGAGACAAGCGACACCACGACATGCTGAAGAGAACGACACTGACGAAGGATTTATGAAGAAGTTCAAGACCTGGAAGCCCTCTATCGAAACGACCAGACCCTTGGTGGGACATCTCTCATACCCCTGAACCTCACTAGCGGTATTGCAGCAACAGTGTAGCGACATTTCAGCAATCCTTCAAGATGCATCACTCGCATGGGGGAGGATTGTTCAAAGGAGGGAGTATATTTGGAGGAAGCAAAACATCGAGTAATTCGACACGAACAAATACATCAACGAGGCCAAGCACCAGTAGCGGCTCCCCCTCTTCCCATAGCGAAACAAGGTTCAGATCAGACATATTCAGCGGCAGCAACACATCCTCTTCCATTCGCAAGACCTCCGGCTCGTCGACCTTGAAATCCCCCAGCGCAACCTCACACTTAATCCGCAAGAACTCCACCGCTGTCCCCATCCTCTCACCTGAGCGTAAAGCGCAATTGTCCTCCACACTACCTCCCAAGCCGGTATCTCAATCCGTTACCACACCCATCAGAAGCTCTCGCACCGAGACTGAGGTTTCGCCCAGAACAACAATAGAGGGCATCAAACCACTCCCCGCAGAGCCCCTCAAAACACCAACTACTATCGCAGAGCCGACAAAGTTGACACCGCAAGCTCCCACTCCAAATCTAAATATGCTCGTCAGGCCCTCGACTGGTTACCAGTCCATCAGCTCGAATGCAGGACAAGGCCCTTCGTTTGCGCCCATCCAGCCGCCGAGTCCGACGTTAGAAACAATCACATACCAACACATACAAGATACCTCGTCGAAACGGATATCGACGCTGGATTATCTACGGAAAGCGTGAGTCTGCTTCCTTTGTAGTGGCACAGTGAGATTGAGTATGCGACTAACTTCACACCAGACATGAAGGGCGCGTATACTGGTTCAACACATTATTATTCAACAAGCCCGATTTACAGAAAATGCCATATTTCGATTCAAGGAAACTAGCTAGGCGCGCAACAAACTACCTCCTCCTAGGGCTCTCGCTACCGACGGTCATCGACCTGAATTCCTCCACGGCGCTCGAGTTTCTGCGGACGCTGAATGCGCTGCTCGCAGAGTTCGAATCCTTCCAGCAGGCGCACCCACCAGACGGAACGGCATCTTCGCTCTCGCGAGGCCGCTTCCCGCAGATGTTCAAGCGCGCCACGGCGACGAGCAGCAAGGGCAGGCGGACGAGTTCGGCGGCTGAGATTGGGCTGCCGATGGGCAATGATTCTATGGATTACAAGTCGACGAATGGAGGGAATTCCTCGAATGGCTCCGGTGCGGCGACGTCGTTCCCGATCAGCGAGACGGATCTCCTGCCTGGGGAGGAGTATACGCATTTGCTGACGCCGTCGCTACCGTTTGATCCGGATTTTTACGAGACGTTTGCTACGCTGTGCGATGTCTTGATTGATTGCTATACACGATTGATGAGTTTGGTAGCTACGCCCAGGGAATGCTCGCCGCTGGTGGCAGAGATGTTCACGAAAGCCGATTCGAGGGTGAGGAAGATCATTGTGCAGGGTGTGGTGAAGGAATTTGAAGATAGTAGTAGGGCAGGCTTGAAGAGCGAGGTTGCTGGTGTGGGAAGGGTAGTCTTGGGAGGACTTATGTAGCACTATTTAGAGGGAGGCGTTTCGGTATTTGGGCGTATGCATAGGTAGCTTTGTAAGACCCAACATGAATGACGGATGATTGATGGATATCACGATCAATATAGTTATAACTATATATAGTTTACACGTGCTATATCTAAAAATTGAAGAGCATTTGTTGAGACTAAGGTACTTGCTACTTCATTAAACTCATCCAACCTATGATCAGTGATTGCCAAATGGGAATTGGTGATAGATTCGAGCGAACTCAGAATCGTCAAACGGAAGCAAAACAGAAAGAAAAGTCCAAAGTTCATCAGATACCATAACGCAATTTGTGTCAGCATCCGCACACCGTGTTTTATCACGTTGTACGTCAGTGCTTGACTCTATTTGGTAATCATCATATGAAGGGACATGACATCTAGTCCAGCTCTGTCGAAAGAGCATCTACGACGACAAAAGACCACAGAATAAAACAAAACATCTTCCATGACAGAAGATGCGGAGAGTGTGACGTTCCAGCCATGATCTCCGCCGTCGCCGCTTTCCATAAGCTATGGACCCAAAAATAAGAATGGGTGAACTCCTCGCATCAAGAATGAGCCCCATCGAGTTACCGCTCCCACTGCTTGCACGGCAGGAGAGGCAATCGCATAACTATCGATCTCGACGAAAAAGGTTCCAACTAACAGAACATCCCCAGCGGTCCCAAGAACAGTCCAGACACCTCCCACATTCCTATCTCCCAAAGTATCCAAACGCAATCCCGGGAAAGAACGGACTCATATCTTCATCCATGCGGTCTTCCCAGTTACTGCGGATGGCTCCTGAGCTCGACGGGAAGGCAGTACAAATGGTGAAAAGGTGGAGGGGCCAAAGAAGAATTGATAGAGGAGAAGCCGCGAAGTTACTTCTACGGCGGCGCGTTTCCGCGTTCCTTCCGAAGAAGGTTGTCCGGGGACTTTCCCCAAAGCATGTATGACTATTGCTAGTCGAGAAACCGCGAGGGATTTCTCTGTATGTGTGCTTCGAATGCGATTCTTTGAGCGAGGAGTTGGAGAGAGGAAGTGTGAACGCTCGAAAACTCAAGTTTTATTCTCGCCAGGTGGGGCGCGAAACTAGGCTGAGCTAGACTTAATCAAGATTAGCACCAGCAAAGAAATCAGAAGTCGTATTTGATTGGTCAGGCGCGACTTCAAGTTAACTGCCTGCGAGTGTGCCTTTCAAAGAGCTTTGGTGCCTTGTGAGTTGGAGTACATAAAATAACATTCCTTTATTGTACGTCGACTTCAATTACTTTCAGCGGATCCTGAAAGAGGTCAAAGGACACTTCTCTTGCGGAAACAACACCATTCAACTTCCTCACACCAAATCGTGCTAGATCCCAAGCACACATCAACAAAATGGCTGGACTTTTTGGTTCCGCCGCGACGAACTCCCAAACCACTGCCAACGCTTTGGGGGATCTCAAGAACGATATTGCGTTGAACAACCCTCCCGAGGACAGTATCTCCGACCTCGCTTTCTCGTCGAAAAGCGCGCATTTGGCGGTAGCCTCCTGGGACAAGGCGGTGCGGATCTATGAGATCAATAATACTGGAGGAAATGGAATCGCGAAGTTTGAGCACGAGGCACCAGTTCTTAGCTGCCACTGGTCACCTGTAAGTATATTGAGGTTCATTACCGGAGAAGAAATCTTACTGATGAGAAATAGGACGGCAAGAAGGTAGTTGGAGCAGGAGCGGACAAGGCAGCGCGTATGATGGATTTGGGAGGCGGCACCACAACCGCTGTCCAAGTAGCAGCACACGATCAGCCCATCCGCTGTGTTCGGTTCTTTGAACTGCCAAACGCAGCTGCGCCCATGCTGGTGACCGGATCTTGGGACAAGACGATCAAGTACTGGGACTTGCGACAATCGACGGCTGTAGCTACTGTGCAATGCCAGGAACGTGTGTACTCCTTGGATGTGAAGGGCAATCTGTTGGTCGTGGGAACTGCGGATCGTTATATCGACGTTATCAACCTCAGCGAGCCAAACAAGTTCTATAAGACGATGCAAAGTCCTTTGAAGTGGCAGACGAGAGTAGTGAGCTGCTTTACCGACTCTACCGGGTTTGCTGTGGGAAGTATTGAGGGAAGATGTGCTATTCAATATGTTGAGGAGAAAGACTCTAAGTAAGTTGACTATGCACCCTAAGTCACAAATAGTAACTAACACCAACAGCTCTAACTTCTCCTTCAAATGCCACCGCGACCCTCCCCAAAATAACATGACAAACGTCTACTCCGTCAACGCCATCTCCTTCCACCCCGTCCACGGCACCTTCAGCACCGCCGGCTCAGACGGCACCTTCCACTTCTGGGACGGAGTTGCGAAGCACAGATTGAAGGGATACCCTACCACCGGCGGCACTATCTCAGCTACAGCTTTCGACCAAAACGGAGACTGCTTCGCCTACGCCGTGAGTTACGATTGGAGCAAGGGATACTCCGCAAATACACCACAAACGCCCAATAAGGTCATGCTGCATCCAGTTACGGGAGACGAGTGCAAGCCCAGACCTAGTGTTAAGAAGCGTTAATTGAGCTTGTGGGCGAGATTGGAATTTTGAGGGGTGGAGAACGTGAAGGATCTCGAGTTTTCAGCGACTGTGTTTGTATTCTAGGCAGGCATGGATTTGCATTAGGGCGGAAAATTAAGGATCAGTGGGCGATGCATCAAGGCGTTCCGGTGATCTTGGGCCATGAATACCAAATCCAATGAAAGAAGCGTAGATAGAACCAATGAAAGGACTGTGAAAGGATTCAATTAAATCTTTAGGATTAATTTTTTACTCTTACACTGTGACACAATACGTGACGACTAACAGCATATGATATGGTATGGCTTGTATTGTTTTGTTGGTTTATACAGAACTAAATTATGGTGGAATTTAGCACTAGACAATGGCAAGAAACGCAAAATGGAACACATCCACAAAAGCACAATAACATCATTGAGCAGCATAAGACATTGGAGTATCTCCATAACTTTGATCTGATAATGATTTGAAACCAGATCCACGAATCCCATTTGCCAAATATGCTACAGTCACCAAAACGCCATCATGACCAATACATACATCTATCACATCTTCTCTCCCCGCTTGCCCTTCCCATTTCCATTTGCATGCCCATTATGCTTCTCCACGCCCTCTTCGTCGCTCTCCTCGCCCACGCTGTACCGATCGCGATCAATATCATCCACCGGCGTCCTCACATGCAGGTCATCTAGTTCGCTCTCGTCGAAATCGCCCGCCTCAACATCCCGGTTGCTCCTCTTGTTCCTGAAACTCTCCAAGCCCATTCCACCTCTGACGCTCTCACGAGCACCACCGAGCGCCATTGGCTCGCCGCCAAAAATGCCCTTGTAGCCTGCTCGTTTCCGACGATCGCGCCAGATATAGTATCCCCATGCACCAGCTGCGATGATGACAATGACAAGGACAATCTCACCAGATTTGTAGTATGCTGACCATTTGGCTGCTTCCAGCTTGGATGCCTCAGCTTCCTCGGCCACGGTACTGTTTGGATGTCCGCCCACTGACGTTTGGAGACCTTTCTCACCATCAATTCGACTATCAGTAGGATTACCACCGATGCTACTGATATCTACACCCATAAATCGGTCAAGCATATCCCTCGTTCTTCGAGCGTAATCGAATGGGACCATGTGAGATGAGTTGTAGAATAAGACATAGGTCAGGTTCCTCGCTTCTTGCCAGAAACCAGCCACCTGCTTCTCAAATACCCATTCTCGACGTGGTGCCCAGGTACCAGCAGAGAGTTCAAATCCCTTGCCGCCGTTCCATTCCATATTGCTGATGAGCTCTTCAGTTCCAATGTGATTGCAGATAAGATCCTCCGCTCCTGAAAACAAGACAGTTGGTACCTGAGCGATCAGCTCAGGGAGGAATTGGATGGACGGTTTGGAGTTGGCAGCTCGGAAAGCTCCTCCGACAGCACCGTTGCATTCAGTCCATCCTGTACGTTTCGCTGGATCGATGTGCAGAGCCTCCAAGACATCCTTTCTGCGCAGATATGGGGTGACATCCTTCAAATCCGGAGGCCAGTTCATTCCACAGCTTGGGTACGAGTCCATTAACCTGACATCGTACATGTTGTAACACTGAGATTGGCCACCATTCTTTCCTGGTTTCTGTGTCTCCTTGAGGATATCTTGCAAAATCTGCTCGCACTGGCTAATGTCGACGTGATCCTTGCCTCCAGCTTCGTTCAATAGCTTTACGCAAATAGCCTGCTGAGATTCAATTCTCTTCGCCATGTCGGAGCCACGTTCAACCAAGCCTTTCTCGTAGGCAAACTCCAAATAGGCCATGTATTGTTCTGGTGGTGAGATCCAACCATTGCCTATTACCATGCCTTTCAGCTGCCATGGATGTGCTGGTCCAGCCTTATTTCGTGCTAAGATCGCTTTAGCGATATAAGGAATATGTTGGCCAGCATAGGATTCGCCTGCTAGATAGAGCTAGATTTTGTTAGCATTTACCTCACGCAGTGGCTCGGGTATTACTAACATCATCATGCTCATATTCCGGGAACAACTCAAACCATTTTTCCAAAAACTGCACGAATTGATCTGCCATATCTGGCAATTCACGAAGATAGCTGTCGGAATCTACATAACTGAACCCAGTACCCACTGGATTGTCAACAAACATTACATTCGCAAATTCGTCCCAGGAGCCGTCATTGTACTCGAGCTTGGGTCCATTCGAACCATCAGCAACACGATATGCTAAAGCATGTGTTAGTGATATTCCAATCAAATGGACCAATGCAGAGGATTTCTGCACAACATACGCCCGATTTCCATCAGTGCCCCGTCCTCAGAAGAACATCCAGGACCCCCATTGAGCCAGATCACAGTCCGTTGTCTGTTCGCAATGTGTCTGTTCTGGAAATGCCAGAAGAATATATTGCCGTTATGCTCTGGTGTAATCTCGATGTGTCTAAAGAGAAATCAATTACTAGTTTCCACACCAAAATGGCAGAATGCTTACCCTGCATGCATCTTCAACAAAGGCCCATCTGGCGCTCCTGGCAGAGAGTGTACATAGTAGTCCCCAGCCTTCTTCTCTGCCAAACATAATGATGGAAGTAGCGATGTGGAAAGTATCGTCCATATCGAAAGCGCTCGAGTGACAGTGCTACCTCCTGTCCGCCGTGGCAGTGAATTGAGGAGTCGCATCTTGGGCTCTATCGATCCAATGCAGCCGGTTTAGGTATTATAAGGCCGTCGTAGCCGACTTGGGTTGAAGGAGAAAACCTTCTAACAATCGTTTGTTCTTGGGAATATCATCAAGAACCTTTGTTGTCGCAAAAGAGGTGGCCTGAAGGAGGCTAGAATAGACCTTACGCGTTGCGAGCTAAGCCGATTAACCTTGTAAGGTATGACCCCTGGCAAGCTGGGTGTTGGCAGCAATCCTTCAACGTAAGGGATGTATTTTTACTGGGTACTTTTTCGGTGCAGAATCAATGTGCAGAGTCAAGAAACGGATTTCATAATCTACTTCTTGACTCAAGAACTCGGCTATCGAGAATCGCAAGTATATATCCTCAAGCACCTATCTAGCAGTACAACTATTTATTCCTGAGGGTTCCTTCATCTGGGCTCTGACAACGGCATATATGACAGCCAATCGGGATCTGGGCTCACGAGCGGCATGTCTGCTTGGCAGCAGATTGATGGCGGAAAAGTTAGATGGGGGTCAATGTTTCTAGACGACAGACGACAGACGACAGACGACAAAGCTAGGCAAAAAAAAAATACATCACTTAGTTCATGAGATAGATCCACTCGCACTTTCTTTGCTGTTTTGCTTGGTGATGCTCATGGTCATTCTCGGACCGTTCAGACTCTGCCAATATCAGATTTCACTAGCTTACGTATCAGATATTGTTTGAGCATCTATTGAAACGACATCACACGAGTCACATTCTTTGGGAAGGAAAGTCGACATGATAGCAACTAAAGACGATAGGAATGTTTTCTACCAATTACCATTGTTATCACTGACACCAAATTTCGAGGAGTCTGGCACCAAGTGTCGCGATGTATATTTCATTTTGGTGTGCGTTGTTGAGATTCTTGATTGTTATGAGCTTTTATACGTTTAACGCACCAGTCGCAGTTGGTCATGTTTCCAGATTTCATTCAAAAATAGTAGCGAAGAGTCTACAGACTTATGATCTAGATTCCAAGAGCCCTATTCCTCAAAACAAATCCCCAAAGCCCTTCTCGGAGTCTCTTTTGATTAACTCTACCATTCCCTATATATCGTTAGTATGGTCACTATAAAGAGTCGCATTTTTTGTAGCGTACTTCAGGCATAATTGGCTCTCCCTTTTCATTTTTGACATATCGAAATGGCATCTCCGTACTCTCATTCTTGTTACGACGAATTTCTGGATAGTCGACGTATGGCACTTTGTCCAAGGGAACTGCCAAGGCGTAAGTAAATCTCTGGATCTCATCTAAACCTCTTACTCTTTTCTTGTGCCACCATTCTCGTCACGCGAACTGCAGTATCCGTCGTCATCTGGGTGGGGCCAAGACGTCTGCCTTCGAAACCCTTCTTTCTCAGCTCTGAGGTTCTGTCTACCCATGCATTAGTTGCTTGAAATCACAGAATTGCTGCCACACAAACCTCGAGGTGGATCATCGCCTGTAGTTCCATGTCAGTAATCGATTTTACTACAGTCTAAGGATGTTTACCTAGGATCCCACCGAAAAGAAATATATCAAACTTGTCTCCATCTTCGGGGCTCAGCTCATTCGTAGCCGAGGGATCGAGTAAACAGACGCGAGACTTATTTTCCGCATAGAGCACTTCGACGCTGCTTCCGTCTGCAGTGAAGCCAGGCACAGCTTTCAAGAGATCTGGAAGAACTAATGAAGGAGGAACAGATGACAGACAGAATTTTGCACCGGCCTGGTGAGACTCTTTTGCGATTGTGATATACTCCAATTCTGACCATGGTCCAAGTTCATCATCGAGATGCTCAACGATATAGGTTTTGCTTGTCATCTTGTCGTGTAAGCGGATGGCGTGGATTATACTGAGTATCTATTGGACTAAAGTAGACGATCTCGGAGGACGTTCTCCGAAGCAGAACTGAACAGCTGCAGTAATATGCGGGGTAGAAAATTGTGTAACAAAAATCAATGGAGGGAGAGTTCTAGGGCTGTAAGACACTGCTTCTGACTCGTACAGTTGTCTTTCAAAGTGAAAGCAAGCAACTACAAGACTAATATCAGCCAATCCGGAGGAAAAACTGTCTTGTGATAGACTCTTTTGGGAAATAGAAGATTGAAGGGGAATGGATGTTGCAGTGTGTGCAGATTATTTGGTAAATGCTTTGAGCAATGGGATAATGAAAATGAAAATTGATATCAGGTGGCAGGGTTGGAGTTACATACGTCACTGAGAGATCTTAGAACAAACCCGATAAAGCTGTGGCTTTGGGTGAAAACTTGAAGCAATTGGAAAATCTTCTATGGTGGTTATTTTCTCAGAAATTATACCACCAGTTCAGGTGTCTAGCTCCAACTTTTTTGACTTTTCCATAAACTCTCAATTTTAGCCGACCCCTCGTCTTATCGATGCTCCACAATAAAGTAGATGCTAGACCTTGAACTAGCAAAGGGCACTTCTTAAATCCAACGTCAACAACTCTACATCGGGAGATCCCATTAAATATCTTACTGGATATTCCGCTGAGTGTTTGCTATCTAAAATAGCAAAGAAAAATTTAAGCTGAAGCCGTGCTGTTGAGGCATTAAATCGGCAAGAAACTGGAACCGATTAAACGTCTGCCCCTCATTGCCTGATTGGGTGCTGCTTGGGCAACGGACGACGGCGATCAGGGATTGGTGAACCATCATCACGACAGTCACGACCACTCCAAAACTTCCAAGTCACAACAACGTCTCCTGCAAACAAGCAAAGAAATCCTTCTAAATCACCTCTTCATCTGCGTGTCTACATACTGTAACTACAAATCTGCCTGGACCGCTCGTAACACGATACACAGACGAACATCCAAGTCACAACCCCCACCAACTCCACACAACCTACAAGCAAGATGTCCAAAATGCTACCCCACCAGAAGAACAAGATCGATATCGCCGTACGTTCCGCAGATTTGTTACAATTGGGAGGACTGCCACTGACATGAACCACAGTCCCTTTCTCCCGATGAGCAGCGTCTATTCCGCCTCTATGGCAAGCTCCCCTCCAAGTCGGACCACCTGGCCAAGCATCTCAAGGAGCGCAAGTACTTCGACTCCGGTGACTACGCTCTTAGCAAAGCTGGCAAGGCAAGCTCTGTCGACACTGGCAGCGTTGGATCTGAACACCCTCTCCCAGAGAACATTCCCCACCTTACCTCTCCCAGCGTTAGCAGCGCCAGCCAAGGTGGCAGCGGTAACAGCAATACCTTCATCAGTAGCAGTGCTGGACTTCCTAGCGGTAGCCCGGTCAAGGAGGCGAGCTACTTGAACAGGGAGACAAGTGTAGATGAGCAGGATGAGAAGGAGAACAAGTCTGCCAGCGTTAGTCCACCACCAGTCAAGGAGGGTACGTTTCATTATTGTTTCTGGACAATATCATATTCTAATCACCGCATAGGCATTCCAATCCGGAAGTAAAGCTGTATGTTGATCATATCATACGATTGTCTACGATGCTTACGTTCGGGCTTAACGATTGATGGAAACGGCGTTTTACGGGCTTGGTGGTTGTTTTTCTACGTAGTGGTTTTACTGTACATGCTTTAGTCCTGCACGGGTGATTTGGTTGGCTTTACCCCGAGTTAAAGGCGAAAGGAACGATATGTTTGAGTGATGGGCAAGGTATTGAAAAGGTCTATTTTCTGCATGCAGTAAGGTAGCAGATAGTCATATCACATGCCTCATGAGGTCCATCCATTGAACCTTTTCCTTTCCCAACGCCATCCAATGCTTTTGTGACATGAAGATCTAGCAATACTGCTTAAGCAAGAGCCTTCACTGCCATAGTCTTTGCTCCATCGAATGTCTTATTGCCACCAATAAATCCTGCTGCATGGACGAAGACAGCTCCAGACACACCAGCAATCTCATCCAACTTCTCGTCTCTGAATCCCCTCCAGGCTTCTGGCATAGGTTTTCTGCTTTGGAAAGAGTCCTTGCTCTCTGGAACACATTGGATTCTCCACTTCGCATCTGGCGTTGGCTTCTCTGGGTACAGAACGTAGAGGACTTTAGACGCTCCACCCTCTGCCTCTTCGAGCGTGTAGAGGTGATCCTTCCACGGAACAGACTGTCCATCGAACACCAAGATTCTGCCCTCTGGATCGTACTCCATACGCTTAGCATACGCCTTCTTGACGATATCCCGAGCTGGCAGCCATGACTTGGTGTAGTAAGCCAGATCTCTAGAGAACTCCTCGCCCATTCTCTCGCTTGCAACCAAGAACTTCTCATCTTCAGCCTTCTGTGCCTCGACGGGGTCTGAAGGGGTAGGATCGTTCCAGTTTGGGTTCAGTCTCGAGACCATGGCGCCTAGAGAGAAACCTCCATCGCTGAAACGCTTCTCCAATCCTGCAGCAGCGACAGCTTTAGGATCATAGGCCGAGATACCATTATCGTGAGCGTCCAACGCCTCAATGAAGCTCTGATAGATCTTGTTCCAGATCACTCCGACCTCCTCGTTTTCCTCAGGTACACCCAGCTGCTGCGCAATAATTGCTTTGCCAAAGTGCATGTACACTAGACCAGCAGACGATAGCTTGGTTGGGCGGTCTGGGAACGTGGTGTTGAAGGTGCGCTGATGGTGGTCGTACCGGTTGGTCGAGGCATCATACTCTCCACCCACGTCTACGACAGTATGGCAGGTCTGGAGGAGGGCTGGGTCGCGAGTGCGGATAAGTTGCGAGTTGTGGTAGGTGGGGAGCAGACGGAGCATGTAAACGGCGAGGGCTTCATCGGCGTGGAAGTGGCCATTGTGTGTTCCGATCGAGACCGGGGAGGTCTTGAGTCTCTTTGCTGCTGTTTCCGTCATCTTGGAGGCGGCACGAAACATGCAGATATGTGTTGTTGATGGAGACTTTTTCCCACTTTCTGCTTGTTGCTCTCGGCGGTGAGGTGAAGAAGGTGCAGTTTTGAGCTTAGCGGGGTCTAGGCCACGAGCAGGGGAATGATGTCCCGGGCAGCAGTTCGCACGACTTGCAATGATCTCTTTTAATTAATGCTTCGCTGTCAAAATTCACTCTCCTTTAGGTTCGATGGTCACCTCTCGAATTCACTTCGAATACGTTACGTCTAGGATTTCGGTGGTGACGGTGACGGGCGACTTCATTCACAAGCCGAAAATAACCCTGGCTTCTCACATTGGATCTTGAAATCTTGCAAATATTCAAGATCTGCGATACAATCACCCACTCAGCTTTTCCAACACCACGCGACCCAGCCGGTTATTGGCTCAGGTAAATCGCCCAATATCCAGGCAACATTCGACATTTCACTTGCAAAGTCCCTACATATTTGGCTTACCACTAGGCAGCTCGACCGTAGCACCATCCCTACCAAGTCCCCACGAGATTTCTCGCGTGTGAAGATAAAGGTCTCAGGCGCTTCGAAAGCACGATAAGAAGGTGGCATTCAGATTTGTGGAGGGCAAGCAGAAACCTCCGAGACAGTCGGACGAAGACGAGAGAATACTGGCGACACATATCTACGAACATCAACGACGCGATTTTACGTCCTAGGATTCATCTGGCGCAATATTGAGCTGCCAACGCGGAAAAGAAACCAGTCCAGGCGCGCTTCATTGAACGCTTCGGCGTCAACCAGCGCTGATGTGGTTCTTCCGGATCGTGTCTTCTGCGATCTTTCTGCTTTCGATCATCCTTTCAATACCTATAGCTTTCGATGTTGGCGGACGAGAGTGTGGGCTGGCTTTCTCCCTTAGCCTGTTTTACTTCTACTTCTTTTATTCGACGCTCAAATTAGCGACACCTGCCCATTCACGAGTACGATGGACACTTATACAGATAATAGCAGTATCACAGTGGGTGCTACTGCCGGGGCTGTTGATATGGAGCATGAATCGATTTGCGGTGGATGCGAACAACAGTGGGGACTGGGTTGCAAGGACATTTGATGGCAAGAGGGCAGAGGATGCCAGTGTCAGCGAATGGATATTTGGCTCAGGTGGCCTCTTGGAGGCTATGACTGTTGGCACTTGGGATAAAGTGCTGAGATATTCGACACCACTCTTCCAACTCGCGGAGGGCTTCTGCTCGCTCCTCGTCATACAAGCGGCAGGCCAGATTACCAGATGGCTGGTAAACCGTCAGCGAAGTGATACGTGGATGGTATGTGAACCATTTCCGTTGATAATTCAAAGCTAATACATTACAGATCGGACTTCTCGTCTTGTCAGCGTCGATTATATCCAGCTCCGTATATTTCCTATGGAGAATTACCAACTTCCCCGAAATCAGCAACGTTGATGCTCTGCTCATTGGCGCTACTATAACCTGCGCCATTTTCCTGTGTGCTTGGGGCATTGGAAGTGGCAGAGGAAATCCAGTGGAAAGTTCTCTACTCTTTGCGTATGTGGTGTTGTGTATATACCAGATCTTCACAGACTACCTACCCACCTCGGAGCCGCCACCACCTCCCACTCAGCCCGAATTTCCGCCATTCCCTCCCATCATAATGGCATCCTACACAACACTGGTATATTTATTATCCACTCTCCCATCCGCAGTACATTCAGGATTTACCTTCCTCTATGCCGCTTTTCAGACAATCACTCCGTCTGTCATTATATCGCTTGCTTACAGAATCTTTGTTTTTTACTCGGCAACTCGGATCATACCCGCCGTACGAGACTCGGGAGCTCGAGCTCTATCTGAAGAGCCAAGCCTCGACGACAGCGATGGAGCTGGCAAGATTCTAGGCCTCCTGAGCTGGTTTAGCCCAAGTATCCTTATCGCTGTGTACACGAGTCTTCTGATGCAGCACTTCTCGACTACCTCAGCAGAAGGAAATGTAGCTGAGTGGTGGATGATGCAAGGCGGTGATCAGGGGGGCAACATCTGGAGGTGGGTCAATGTTATTGCAACGATGGCTTTGTACGCATTCGAGCTCTACCTCGGTAAGGAAGATCTCGATGATACAATTACTAGTCACTGGAAGACGGATTGAGCCGATAGCCAGAAATTTCCTTTGTTCAGAGTTGATAGCTCTTGTGACTGCGAAGCAGATACCCCACTATGAATCTTCACTATAAGATGACACAATGTCAAGAAGATAGAACCAAGTAGGGATGGCTGTTTCGCGGATGGCCTTCCCCAAGAACAGAAGGAGTTGGGTTCAAAAAGGCGTCAGGCATATTGCGGGTTTGGCATGGTGTTTGGCGGTCGGATTGGGATGGGAGGACATTTTGAGCGTACATACGCGTGCTCGTTGCATGGTGAGGATGAGGAGCTAGGCCAAGCTCCATGCATTCATCGGAGCAGGTTTTCACTGGAGGCAAGCCTCGAAGATTCATCACGATACTCTCAAATACATAATGCAGTATTTCAAGAATGATGCAAAGGTTCCGTGATTGGTCTTTTTTTCATTTTGTCGACACACTTGGCTGAATCGTGTTCCAAAAGGTAAGGATGCTGGGATGAAGCTTTTCGATGCGAGTCGAGACTGACATTCTTCTTGTCGTAAGCCTGCCAAGTACATGGTATCCGCTACTTTTGTTTGGGGTCGGTACTTGACGGTAGATGGATGTTTTGAATGATGGTAACAACATCGAGATAAGGGAAGCATAGGTACTCGACATATGGACGTTGATATCTTGCAAAGAACAAACTGACTGAACAGCAGAGAAAGAAGAGATAGAAGATCTATTCATAGTCGGGGGGATAGAAGGGATTCGGTGGCCGAAATGGCACAATCTCACCGCTGCTCTGTTTCCTGGGGAATTTGGGATGTTCGCCCTTGTCTTGTGTGTCGTTCTGAGTTGAGGGCCGTGCGTGTCTTGCAAGATCCACAGTGTCTCCACTGATGACCACCGATGAGTGTTAGTGTCCTTCGCTACTGTAGCTTTCCCCTGTCAAACTGGTCCCAGCCGTCCCCAACGGGCTTCGGATGTGCTGATCCAAGCTGATGATCCAGTAATTTGTTGACTGATTTGATTCTCAGCATAGGCCAGGGACAGTGAAAGGTACCTCACTCACTCACTCACTCACTCACTCACTCATCCTCACCAACCTCACTATCCTTACTATCCTCAGCATAATATATCATCTGAAGCACCTGGTATGTCATCTCGAGATCCAATCAAACCAAAGTCTAAGAAGTCTTACCTTACCTCACTCCTCACTCCTTACTCTGTCAGATCCATAAATTGAGGGTGCCCCCCCCCAGGTTGTTCACACGTTTCTCTCTTCCTTTTCAGCTTGCATACGGTACTACACCACACTGTACTTTGTTCTTACTCGATCGACTCTGCTCTGCACGTTGCTTTCCCCAGCTTCCGAGTCTCACCTGGCAATCTCTCTTATCTGACCTTACATATACACTCACCCCCTCTCACCTCACCTCACCTTACTCTACTTTACTTCATCCCATCTCATCAATTCCTCAACAATAAACACTCAATTCATCACACACACTCCAAGATGTCGAGAATTACACCTCCAGTCACCAAGTTCACTCATATCCTTCGACGGAGTATCAGTTCCAGTGCCAGCGCAGGTCGTCCATCTGGTCTTCTCGATTCTCAAGCTCGAGCTTCGAGGTACTTACCCCGCAATATCAAAGACCTCAAAGCGGAGTGCAAGGTCAGAGGCATCACCCAACATGGCAACAAAGCAGAGGTCAGTCAATTGTATTCACTCAGCATCTCAATTTTCAAGTCAAAAATCATAACTTAACTAACTATCAACAACAGCTCGTCGATCGTCTCGCAGCACATGACCTTGTTGGCTCCAAAGCATTCCACACTACATCAGGCCACCGCCCGATCCCAAGCCACACTTCTCAAGTCTACAGAACCATCCCTTTGATGCAAGGATTCCAAACCTCCGCACCCAAGCAAGCAGCCCGTGACACCTCAACCATCGATTTCTTCTTCTTCCCTGAGATTACCGAACCTGAGTCGGCCAATCCATTTTCCAAGCTCCGTGTGCCTCTGCTCCCAGACAACTACAGCCCAGATCGCTCACCAGGTTCGCTCAACGCACTCGAGACACCAGATGCTGCTCTCCCTAAGGCTGAGATCAGTGTCGTGGCCGCGCATCCGGAACTCGTCATGCCGGCATCGATGAGTGAGGTGGTCGGCAATGATGGATTAGATGTCCATATTGATGCGTTGACGGAAGGGTTCTCGAGTAAAGTTAAGGAGTTGAAAGAGCCGGGTGTGTTGAAGGAGTTGTGGGGAAGTCTTATGGATGACGTTCTTGGTCCTAAGACGAAGACTGCCTAAGTAACGAGGTAGTGCTTGATCGATGGCGGATATTTATGGTTTCACGGAAATATGGAGTATAAGATCGGCTGGAGCTGATCGGCCGTGAAAACGGCTTGGATTGTTTTGATGACTTTGCTTGATGTTTGTAACATTTCTCTATGATGCGTTGGGACTATGAATTTAATTTTGAAGCGTTACCCGACTAAGACATCTGTCTCACGCTTAGATCATAAGATATCTCAAAATTCTTTTTTCATTTTCATGCAATCTTCATTCAAAACATCGGCTTGGATATACCACCATTGCACTTTCGTCGATATTGGTTAGACTTCACCAAACCCAAAGTTGCGAATTACCATGTGTGGCACCAGCGCACACACATCAGTTGACTCCTCAAGACCTTCACAACCCAACGATATTTTTCGCATTGCTCTATTGAAAGAGGCCCTTGATATTACATTTCTACCTATTCTATGCTGTGCCTGACAACATACCTAGTATCGTTTTTCAGGGTCACTACACCACACCATATCTCAAAATCAGTTCAGAGGCATTGAACGATAGTCTTACCTTAGTAGGTATGCTCATAGCTCATAGCTCATAGCTGACGGCTCACTACTAGAGAAACTAGGCAATTCAATAAGTTGTTGGTCGGGAAGGTTGAGTTGTATTAACTGTCTGGTTCGAGGGTTTTGTACCCCAAAAAGCCACTAAGGCGCTAATACTGGTCACGTGCCAGTCCCCCTTCCACTCTACTTACCACCATACACGAGATCCAACTTCCAGTTCACTCTTCCGGCGAAGTGAAAGGACGGGCATTTTGAAGTACGGGTATGCACTAGTCAACGAATGACGAGAAGAGGTTTTCTTCAAACTCGCTTGACAAGAGAGAGATGAATGCTTGAACTTCTATAGAAGAGAGAGAAAGAAGATTATGTATTTTTATTCGCTTTCAATTTTTTTGTTTTCAGGGGTGGGGAAAGGGATTCTGATTGTTGCTCACTCGCCTGACGAGGTAAGTAAGTAGATATGTAGGTACGGTACAATAGGGTTGATGCAATAACTGAAGAGCCACCTCCTCCCCTCTTGCGACGTCAAAGTTCACTTAACTCAATAAAATGTATTCTTACATGCTACTTTTCGAAACTCACTCAGGACGGCGAAAATATCAATAATACTACACGACAAGCGACCTCTCTTCGATTATATGCTCGTATGTATCTACGAGCTTCGCTAATTCAATAGAGTTCGAGAGGTGTGGAGACTAGGGGTAACAATAGAGTATCGAGTATCAGGTTGAAATGTATAGATATAAATGGCTGGTATATAAAATAGTATACTTCGAAAAGCAGTATGATAATATACTAGAATGAGTTAAGTGAACTTTGGCGTCGCAAGGGGAGGGGGCATTTTCAGTTATTACACCAAACCTACTGTAGGTAGGTAAGTAGGTGGGTGGGTGAGTTGGTGGATGAGTAGTTGAGAGGGTGGATGGGTAGGTGGGAGCGTGGATAAGCGGTGGAGAGAGATTTGTTCATGTTAGACTGCGGAACAGAAGCAGTGATCTTATCACCATCGAAATTATAGGTCATTACACTGGTAAGCTGATCGACTCATCATCTCCTAACGATTCCAAAAGAGAACCGAGGCTCTTGTGTGAACCATGTTTCTCGCACTACAATCCTGGGACCGGGCGGGGTGCAGGGCAAGGCTATCATTTCTTCGAAAATTTCGAGAAATCTGCCTCTTAATAAAACAGGTGAGACGTTCTCCTAAAAAGGGCTTCTCGTACCCCCTATTCATGTCCCCTCCTCCCAGAATTGATTCGTATGGCCTTTTCTTTCATGCCAATGACTTGTTGAAGACTAGATGGGAGACATGATTCGCAAAAGACTTGACAAGATGTGAGGCATCGGATTAATCGCTCGCTTAGCAGATGGGTATGTTTCCCAAGATTCAATTTGACCATCCTCCTTCCGGTACTCGTCCGTGTAATTGCGCTGTTCTGAAGAGACAACTCGTTTCAGCATTGCTTCTTAGTCTTGATTTTTCATTTAAGTCAGCATTGGAACCTCAGCCTCGTTTTGCGTGTGCCTGGGCTTTTGTCTCCCCAGTCGATATTGTTTCTTCTTCCTGCTCGCGGTATTAATTATTACTGCAAAGGGCCTGCTGTTGAGTATTCTAAGCCTCGAATGAGATGCGAACTTACCCCTGGACAGTGCATAGCAACATATGATCAGTTGAAATTATGATCGAGTTGCGTACATTCTGTCAGCCCAGACGCCTTCCTTCCTACAACCTCCACATCTCTTGTTTGGACTAGCATGTATTTCATCGTGTAGAGATAATGGCGGTCAGCCTTTCATCTGAATTGAGCCTGGTGTTGTGAGTTCAAGGAATTCAATAAGCTAATTGGGTCACTCATCAATGGACAGTGCCGAAGCTAACCTACCTGTGCCTGAGTACTTAAGCAAAAGAAAAAAACCCAGGTAAGCAACGCCTGTGTATGACACAAGGCCTCCGTGGTTATCACCACTCTCCAGTTTCTGGGATGTGGTGTCTTGACACTGCACTGCCCTGTTGCACCCTGTACTCGCAGGTACAAACAGCTGCACTTGAGAAATACCGCGAATCAGAACTTGAGGACAGTTTCGGCATTGGGGTGAGATATCTCGTATCTAAACAGATGTCTCAGAGGCACCCAACCACAAGTCACTGCCGCACAGAATTGCAGCTACCCGGAGCCTTGTCTTCAACATCGAGGCGATCTTCACATAATCGTCGTCTCCCCCTTGGAATCGCAATACACACCAGACCAATGATAATTGTCAAATAGCTGACGCAGAGACTCTACTTGGCTCAATAAAGTCGATTGAGCTCGTGCCAATGCTCCTGGCACCCCCCTGTAAATGCAGGAGGGTACGAGAATTGTGATTGCCCGACAACAGCGGCTTTCATTCTGATATTATAACGGCGTCAGGGATAACAGCCGGCCAGAAGATAGCTCGAGTACATCAATAACTAAAAAGATATTTTCTCAATGGCGCTCAAACCATCATATATAAAACAAAATGAATTCCTACCATGTACTCTCACAAAGCAATAAGATCTCGTCTAAACAACTGGCAACTTCTCAATGTCTCTTTCAGCCGAGGCGATCATTGCCCTCATAGCTCTCTTCATAGGATTACCGTCAGTTATTCTGCTCATCTGGAGGCAAGTGAAGCGTCGACAAATTCTACAACTTAAACGACCGAGGTTCTACAAATCAGATACTTTCTCATCTCTCCCAACATATACATCAGGTGCTGTTTCCACTCTCCCAACATACACATAGGATCCTAAGATTGTCTCGAACTCCAGATCTTGAACGTGCAGCCAGCACCAACACAACCAGATTTCCTCACCCGCAACCGTACAGTGACGCTTCACAATCCAGCCACCAATGGCCTCTTCTCCCGTCCATATATGAACCAGAGCGCGAAGGTGCAAACTCGTTTATGATGACAAGCCATCATCGCACTGGTAAGTCAAGGGGGCAGCTGCTAATGCTGTTTGGCGAGGAGTACTAATTTCATCTCTCTCGCTCGCTCGCAGATATCTTCTTCATGTCGACTCACCCAAGACCGCTGTCCCTGTATAGAGCCACTGCCCTTGGAGAATCTCGCATTGGGTCTTGAAATCGCGAGCGTTTGTTGTATTCTGACATGTTTCGTCAAAGATGAGGGGGAAACCGCAGAAATTTAGAGACAAGATTGGTCCACTGGAGTATGAAAAAGGAGCTCGCCCACTTTGGCGACTCTCCTATGCGAGGCTTCGAAAATTTTCAAAATACACATCTTCTTCTACATCATCTGTGTACTCTTTCTATTTTGAACCCTTTGATTTTTGGGGGGAGGGAAGAGACACAAGCTCCTCCCATTCATCAAGCGAAGAACACAATATCGACTTGGAGAAACTACTCCTCTGCTAGTAACGCAATATGTATGATGCTAATCTACCTACTCATGCTCCTAACCTACTGCCGAAACGAAAATGCATGCTAGTCCATCAATTATCCCGCATTCTGTACTTCACACGTCCCATGCAGAAACCAATACCCGCAAGCTATGCCATAGAGCCGCCTAATTTAGCGTCTCGACCCAAATCGACCCAAACGCCACCCAATGCATATCGACCAACATCCTATGAAAGAAGGATGAAAAACACGCCTCTCATCCGTGGATCTTGGACAGCCTTTTCGTTGCATATCATCTCATTTTGTTCGTTTATTTCTTGATAATTATCTCGTATCGTCATGACCATTTTATATCTCCACTGGGTTGTCTCGTTTTCCGTCTCGAGTTAAGTTGTGGCGCTGTTCCTCCTTGTGTATTCATTGCAGAATAGCGTGTTTGATCTCTCATGCGTATGCCATTGTCTCTGCGACTTGGCGCTGGTTCTATCTCCGTGGTTACTGCAGCTAGTGATGATCTCGAACTTCGTATCAGTGGACGTGGTACTCTACTTTTCGTCATTAAAGAATTGTTACTATATTCTGAGCTTGTTCGTCGCACAGGTGGCGGCTGTGGTCCGTCTCTGCTCCGTGGTCGGTACATGCTGGAGTCATTTCCAACTGGAGCTGGTATTGAAGGCTGTCGACGTGGCGTCACGTTACCCTCCATAAATGTTGATGCCTGTGAAGTGCCTCTGGCATGCGTAGGTGTCATCGGTGCCGAAGAGCTGTGAAGCAATGATGGAGGTGTGTACGTCCGCCTAATTTGACCATGTCTCGGTCTCCCTCCACTCGCACTTTCTGGACTGCTGTCTAGGTTTGCTTTCACTAACTCACTGGCCATATTTCGAACCAAAACAGCATTGTCACTTTCGGCTAAACGCTGTATTGCCTCAAATAGTGCATGGTCTCTAACTCCACGGGCTTGCTCATCACCAGGATCACAAATACTCCTAACAATACGGAGGAGGTTCAAGCGAACGACAGCCTTCTTGTGATTGAGTTTTTGCAAGATCCCAGAAAAGAGATCTGGGCGAGCGAGGGAAGCCGCCAGTGGTGAGCTCAACCGCAACAATTTCTGAAGCGGCTCAAGAAGATTGTAATCAAACGCACTAGCTCGAGGTGCATTGAAGCATTGTACTATCGCTTCAGTGAAGTTTCCTTCCATAAGAAATTTCTCCACCTTGGCAGTTTCTTCCTGGAGCCTGTGATAAAATCAGTATGTAGTAGCAGGAAAGGGTTAGACAGTCGCGTACCATATAAATATAGCATCCAATGCAGTAACCTGCCAATATTGGTCCTCCAGCAAAGACACGTAGAACTGGAGGCCTTTGTTTTGCCACAGATATTTTCGCACAATCTTGCCGGAATGTGCCATGTCGCAAAGAATCGGCAGAGCAAACTCCTTTGGGGGTCTCGTTGTCTTCATAATCCGTTGTAACAGAGGTATGATACCATTGACAGCCGCATCTTCCTGTCTAATTTTGCTTAATTTGCATAGGTTGTACATCGTGTTCAATACTTGATTGGATATCTCCCGGAAATGCGCCGAGTCCCTTTTCATGTTGGAGCTAAGCAAGTCAATCAGAAGCTCGATTGCATTCGCACCATGCAGACTATCTAATGTTGTAGATAGCATGGAAAGGTTTTTGATAAACTTGAGCATCGTAATCTGATGGGATGGCGTCATTCTTCGAAGGTCTTTGAGAACACCTGTGCTTGTTAGTGAGGTAATTCCTTGACGGGAATAATCCTACTTACGCTTTAGCACTACTCGGTCAGCAACCACCTCCTTGACATAATTTTCAGCTTGCGAGAAGAGATAGAAGATGTTCACAATGCGCCCCTCGACGAGCTGCGAAAGCTCATCGTCCTCGTCCAAAACACGGTCTAAGACTAGAGCTAGCGGTGACAAGATCTTGCTCCTTGAGAATATTCGACAAAAGTCATTTTTAGGCGTTGGTCCCTATTCAGGTCAGCATACGAAAGTCAATCTTGAACCCAAAATCCTCACCTGCAGTTCAAAAACATTCCAAATGCCATTCACACCAATTAGAACGAGATCTCTTGCTTCGTCGTAGTCTTCATCCAAGAATTCAACAAGCACATTGAGACCACCAGCGCTAACAAACATCTGCAGAGTCAGTGTTGATGTTTGATACATCTGTCTTACAAATGCTGCTGCTTCTAGCCGGATCTCATTGGAGTACTGTCTCGCGGCAAATTTTGTGATAATTGGAATCCCACCAACAAAACACAGGTTCTCTTGAATTTCGACGTTGTTAAGAATAATCTAGGTAAGGTTAGTACTGGGGAGCCATATAAGACTTCCCTACTTACAGTATTGACAACTTTTAACAATCGAAGGATCATGGGTTGATGGCCTTTGACAGTGCAAGGCTCCAGAATCTCAAGTATCGGAAGCATTCCATGAGCGCTAATGATGAGGCTCTTGGCATCATCCGACTCATAAAGAACATCAAGCTATGACGGTTAGAAAAAGTACGCCGTCGGAGGATAGCTACAAAACTTACCAATTGTTCAGCTATATCAGCAAGTGCATCGTGCTCTTCTGTGACTTTCAAAGAGCTGACCAGACCTTCAACTAATGTACAGAGCCTTGCGTGCTTGTCTCGCGCAATATTAGCTTGTAGATCCATCTCATCAAATCCTTGCTCTAATGAAGCAAAGGGATCATCTTCATCATCCTCATCACCCAGCCACGAGTTATTCGACAGCTTCGAATGCAGCATCAATGCTCCCATGCCATCCTCCGAGCCTCGATCGCTTTCATCCTGCTCGGAGACAACACTATCAGGGAAAACATCCGAGAAATCCTCATCGTCGTTCTCAGCATATCTTTGTATTTCAACAGAGGAGCGTGTGCGTCGCATAGATTGATCTTCTTCATGGGGAGTAGGGTTTCTCCTAATACTCCCATGAACATTGATAAGAGGTGACTGAGCTGATCTTGGTAAGCTTGTGAGATCTGACGGATGAAATAGCTTTGGTGATAAGGCATCGTCCTACGAAAAGTTAGCAAAACAAAAATGCAACAGATGTTCCTAAGCCTACCTTGATGATATTGAGCCTTCGGTCGAAGACGCTGTCGTTATCGATATGTAAGTCAGAATAGTCCTCCACAGACATTTCACGATATATCATCGCAGGCCTCGATGGGAGAATGAATTTTCCTTCGGCCTGGGCCTGAATTTGGGCTTTGACAGGCGATCTGGGCTTTGGTGGTTCTGTTTTAGATACTTTTCTTGGTGATGTTTTGTTTGTAGGAGGCTTGATATCTTGAGTTATCACTGTTGGTTTCACCCGGTAAGGGCGAATAGTTTCTAGTTCATGAGCATCGTTTTCGATAGACCTTCTTGGTGGCTTGATGGTGACAAGGTCTCCTTCAAAATTATGGTCCCAGTTGTCGGTTGATTCATTCACCATATCGAGTGACGCAAAAGCTTTGAGGCGATCTGAAGAAAGCATACCACCAAAATTATCGTGTGGCTTGAATTGGGGTAGATAAAGTGCACTAGGCGAAATTGCAGAAGCAAAATCATCGTCCCAATTGTCATCCGCTAAAGCACTATATTAGCATATCTTATTGTTGGGCAGAGTGTTACCTACCATTTGTCTCTGGTGACTGGAAAGCTTCTGCTGAATTCTTTGCCTTTATCAAAGATAAAGGACCCTTCGCAGGTGTTATGAGAGCTGTGACTTGCTGCTCATTATGCATGTTGCGTAGTGCAACATCCTTTCGAGGTGGCATAGGACTGGCCATATTCGACCTGGTTGAAACTCGAAAAGATCCAGCACCATTGGGAGACTTCAATGCTTCATTCCACTGCTTGACCTCCTCCACAGCTTCTTTAAAATTGGCGGGCGGCTTTGCAACAGGAGCGTCAGTCCTTCGTGACCCAACAATCCATGCATGTTTGAGAAGTTTTTTAGCCGATACTCTCAAATTCGGATCCTTCTGGAAGCATTGCATAAGAAAATCCCGTGCGGCCTTCAAAAATCAGTGTCAGTGCTACAGTAAATTGGGGTTCGCAATATACATACAGGAGAAACACCTTCTGGCAATGGAGGGTGGTCATCGTTGACAATAGCAAACAGTGCTGGCATGGGTGCCAGCTTATAATATGGCGGTCTTCCCTCAAGAAGTTCTATGACTGTGCATCCCAAACTCCAGATGTCTGACGCCGGTGTAGCTCCAGACAATTGTATAATCTCTGGGGCCATCCAGTATGGCGTGCCAACCACTTGAGCCTCTTTATCAGCTCCAGCCAGCGTGCTGGTGGAGACTCCAAAATCCGCCAATTTGACCTTTCCAGCCTTCGTGGTGAGGATATTGGCACCTTTGATATCTCGATGTATAACACCTTGATCGTGCAGGTACTGTAATCCCAAGAGAATTTGTCCCATGTATACCCCCACCAGATTCTCGGGGAATTTGCCGTAGGTTTTACATATCGAGTGCAGGGAGCCGTTTTCACACAATCTGAAGGTTATCAGCAAGTGTCTGAGAACTGAAATATGCAAACCTACTCCAAAATGATATTCAAACAGTCTGCTGATTTGACAAACCCCAAGTACTTCACAATGTTGTCATGCTAAACCATGTTAGCAAGTCCTGTCATGTCTAATTTTGTACCGAACCCACATTAAGATTCTTAAGTAGATCAATCTCTGCCTATTACTATGTTAGTGAAAGATATGCTCGCCCTAGGAAGCTTTATTACCTCGATCATACGAAGTTCACTTTTCGGTAGGTCTCCCAACTTGATTTGCTTTACAGCAACAGCTTCACCTGTACCCCAATTGAACGCTTTGTAGACTGATCCAAATGCTCCTTTCCCTAGACATTCGCCTAATCTCTGTCTGGTGTTAGTGACTTTCTCTGCCTATACCTTTAAGACCTACGTAGTCTTTCAACCCTGGGTCTTGAACCCCCTTCTCTTTCCCTGGATTCCCATCTTTTCTCGGTGTCCCAGCAGATCTCTCAACTTTGGCATGATTGCTTCCAGACCTGCTATTTGCCTGCCTGTCCGCAGATGGCGGCACATGGGATACCATGTCGGGGTTCTCCCCTTGGTGCACACCGGTGTGTCTCAACAGCTGGCGATGATGACCTCAGGTTGGCAGAACTCTTGAGCGGTGATGGGTCTCATCCCCACAAGACTGTTTCTTCTTGTTCCTATTCTTCTTCTTCTTCTTCTTCTTCTTCTTCTTCTTCTTTTGCAGATTCAAGCTCCCTTCACGTCGCGTAATCCTGTTCGCGGGGTTGCGTATGGGAACGTCCAGACCAAGGTTATCGAATAAGGTGTGGGTCCGGTCTGTTGACTTATGCGGGTAGCTTTCGGAGGATTCGATGAATGCGATTCACGGTGCTCTGTCTAGGAGAGTTGCAAGTTGCGCACATTTTTTGGCACGAACAGAACTTGGAGCAACGTATCCCTAAAAGTTTCTAGACAAATTTCATCTTGCATGTGGTTGGGCAGGTGAAATTGGTGATGCGAGTAGTGACAAACAAGGATTCAATTGTCCTGCATGTAAGGCTGAAGCCATGACCACGAGCTTGACTACCTTTACCAATTGCTTGTCAGATTCTACCAAAACAGCACATGCACAATTTGTCTTGTCAAAACCAAGTTATACATCAGTACGGATTCTACTACATTGTAAGTTGGATAAGCCTCACAGTCTAGCAGGAAAGCCAAACTATCTTGGAAAATCTGATGAATTTCCATTAACGAAGAGGACGAGTTCTACTCATCTAGAGTACCTTGTATGATGCGTGTTTCATTTCTTCCTTTTGTTCACGTAAATTGGTTATTATCCTCCTTATTGCAACGGCCAATAAGCAGAGCAGACCAATTATATATGTCTTGCCGGTAAAACAACGTTATTAGACGGTAGCCATACAAATCCAGCCGGTTCCTGTCAGCTCTGCCCCTGACTATGCATGTACCCAAGTTCAGAAGCGCCATGTCAACCATAATTTTAGAGTCACATAAACAATAAGCTGTGCAGTTGAAACATCTTCGTTGATGTCTAATATCACGTCTTCCACGTAAGGTCTCTTATTTTCAGCAGCCGTGCTCACAACCTGCCCTACAGATATGTGAGCAATATTCCCAACCGTGTAGCTGCCCTTGAAAAACGCCCCGAGAACTTTTTGTTCTGCCTTAGATCCCACTATTGTACAAATAGTATCACATCATTATCATTCCACTTCTGTACCAAAATTTGGAAGAGGGCCTTATATGAGCACTTTCAACTCGAGGGCTCTCGACGAAGATTTCGGCTCAGTCCTGCTTGCGCCCAAAACGATTCTGGGATATCCTCTCTTTCAGTCAAACGAGAAATAATCAACTGCATCCCTTCCCAATGCTCTGTACTTGTCGGATGGTCGTAGTGAGCTGCATGGTCTGCCAGCAGTGCATTCGCATAACTCCTGTCAACAGGATTTCGATCTGATCGGCTGAGTCCTCGAGGGTCAAACGTTCCTCCTTCTTCTTCATCCTCCTCCTCAGTACCCGAGGCGGAATCCGAACCTTCACAAAAATCGATGGCGTTTGCATAGATTGATTCGCTAGCTGAGTTTAAGCTTGTCATCGATGTAGTTACTGAAACTGGAGCTGAGGCAGACGACGAAGCTGCCGCCGCTGCGGATGATGCGAACGAGGACCCGGCACTAGGTGGCTGTGGATCGGGAGTAATTCCAGAAACGAGAGTATTCCAATTACCATCTGTACCATCAGGACTCCAGCTCCGGTCCCGATCTCCCAACCCATCTAAACGCGCTTGCCGTGCTCGGCGACGAGCCTCAAAACTGTCAGTCGCTCTATTTAGGGCTGCAACTCTTTCAGCCAGAACATCTCTATCCGCAGCCTCATAGGTTTCTCTGGCTCTGTTCAGAGCATTAATACTCTCTGAGATGGTCCGTGATCTCGTAGTTGGCTAAGTAGTAGATTAGTAAATCGCAAAAAATTATGCACTCTCGAGGCTGTAGCTTACCTCATATCGCGAGGCTCGATCGTCAACTGGATGAAGATTCTCATGACGTGGGCGAGATGATGAGCGAGTAGATGTCAATATTGATCGCCTTTCCCCAGATGCCGGCCTTTGCTCTGACGTAGAAGAAATAATCGGCTCTGTCTCAACATGCGACAATGTTGAATCCAGCGTCCTGGCCAATCTCCTCAGCTCTTGTCGTTGCCTCGCTTCTGCTACCGCATTGTTTTCCCTCTGTCGTCGCTGCATTTCTCGCATAACCTCAAAACGTGTCTGTATTTCGTCTGACTCGGGTGCTGGAGGTAAGAAGAGGTGACTATCATCATCGGAACTCAATTGCTCGCGCAATCGCGTCCGCTCATATTCCGAGCGATATCTGCTTGAGAAGGGATGAAGACTCGAGGTCGCCTCCTGATTTGTAGGCGGAGGACCCTCTTGTCCAGGAGGTTCAACCACATCATAGTCCTCCGGCGAACGTAAAGCTGCCATCCTGGCCAACATCCTGAAGCGGCGCGCTATATGCGGGGGCTCAACTGTGCGCAATCTTCGAATCGATGAGCGTGACCTCGCTGCAGTCTTTTCTACAGCCTTGATAGCAACCTCAGGCTCAATGGGGGTGATAAATATCCTACGGAGGCACTTTGGTTAGCAACTACGCAAAACGCGAGGAGGCTGACATACGGAATACCCATCTTGAGAAATATGACAATGGATTTAAGGTGGAAATTTTTCAGATGTGTACTGGCAGAGGTTATGCGATCGCAATGGAAGTATCAAAAGTATGGTGATTGATGGTCTTGAGTCGAGAGTGATGGTCTGCAATTGTTGTTTCTCAATTGAAAGGGACTTTCGCGGGTGAAGATCGCCTCAATCACAACGACTAGCGCCGGATCACTTGCCGCTAAAAAAAGAGTGGTCCTGCAAGTCATGCAATTCGACAGGGGTACAAAGTATATCGAGAGGCTGAGAACTAAAATCAACGACAAATTTGCGAACTTATTGGGAGTAAATCACCACCACAACATAGGTTGAACATACTTTGTCTCTGATCATACATCCGTAGAGCTGTAACATACGACATGGCACCGTCTTCTTAGTACTCAGCATTTTCCATCACGAACTAGGAGATTAGAAATTTTATATGCTCCTCGATTTCAAAATATGAGAAATTCTCTCCACTTTCAAAAATGATTGAACTAGGCTTAAGCCGTATCACACGGCTTCTTAGATACACTCCTCAGACCTGGCGAGCTATTCACGTCGCTGGGACTAATGGCAAGGGAACAATATGTGCCTACCTCTCCTCCATGCTTCGCGCTTCTGGTGTTCGGACAGGTCGCTTCACATCTCCACACCTCATCGACCGCTGGGATTGTATTACGATCGACGATTCTCCTGTTTCCGAATCAATCTTCAACGAAGCTGAAAATTTAGTGAAGTCCCGGAACCAAGAAAATGGCATTGGCGCTAGCGAGTTTGAACTGTTGACAGCAACGGCTTTTGAGATTTTTGCCAAAGAGAAAATCGAGATGGGAGTTATTGAAGTTGGACTCGGAGGAAGACTCGATGCTACCAATGCTATGGAGAGCAAGGCTGTCACGGTCATCTCTAAAATTGGATTGGACCACCAAGGCTTTCTCGGAAATACAATTGAGGAGATTGCACTTCAGAAAGCAGGTATCATGAGGCCAGGCGTTCCATGTGTTCTGGATCAGAGCAATATTCCAGAAGTTCTAAATGTGGTACAAGAGTATGCCAAAGAGATTGGAACGACAGTTATTTTGAGCTCAACCGAGTCATCGTTCTTAGACGAGCTGAACGAGGAAGACTACGAGCCTCATCAATGGCAGAATCTAGCATGTGCATACACAGCATTTCATCTCGCCTATACGAAGTTGAACTCGCCACTTCATCGTCTCCTTCCAGCGATACAAAGTATTGACTGGCCAGGCCGGCTTCAGACAGTAGATATCAGAAGCCTTACAGGAAGACGAGAGCTCATTCTGCTCGATGGGGCACACAATGTTCAGTCAGCAGAGGTGCTCGGAAGATACGTTGATACCAGGCTCAGAAATGGCACCCAAAAAGTCACCTGGGTGCTCGCTGCTTCGCAAGGGAAAGAGCTTGGAGGAATATTGCAATCAACCTTGCATTCGGGGGACTGTGTAGCAGCAGTCAGGTTTGGTGCTGTGGATGGAATGCCTTGGGTCGAAGCCATGGCTACAGAAGATATTCTCGCCGCAGCATCAGTAAGTGGCATTGAAGCAGGCCATCTCTACAACGCAGGAAACGATCTGTCCGACGCACTACGGTGGGCAGCGACAGTAGCAAATGGTGGGCCAATCGTCATAGCTGGGAGCTTATACCTAGTATCTGATCTGCTTCGCATGTTACGAGATGCCGAGAGGTTTAAGAGTCAATTGCTCAGCTAAATCCAGGCTCATCCCCCATAGCTTCCAAAACATTCATTCAAGTCGAAGTCTTGAACATTTCATCCTCCTTACTGACAACGATCTCATCCACCTCACCTCGAGAATCCACAATCTCCCGCCCATTTACCAAATCATTCTCTCGCACCCTCACCCACGCACTCTCTTCATTCGGCGCAATCCCAGCCTTCACATGCCTGGGCACCAACCTTTTCCCGGCGACCTCAAAATCCACTTCGACAAACCAGCTCTCATCCACCAACTTCCTGATCTGACTCCACGGCTCTTTGTCCAAAGACAAATAGTTCCCCTCAACCACGACAATGCGAGAGGTAGGTGGAATAGGAATGTCGTCGTTCACAGGATCCTTAATGGCATGGTCAAAGGAGGGAGCGTATATCGTTGGTGTGCTTGATGTGATGGGAGCACGGAGGGCTTTGAGGAGAGCAATAAATGCTTCTCCGTCGAATGTGAAAGCTGCTCCTCTTCTGTCGCGGGCAAGTTTTGGATCCGGCATGGCGTCCAACTGGGCACGAGAGAGGTGGTAGCCGTCCATCGGGAGGTAGGTGGCTATAGCTGGTGCTTCGGTTTTGCCATTAACTCCAGAAGCGAGGACGTTCAGTCTTTTGGCGACGGTACTTGCCAATGTTGTCTTGCCTGCGGAAGTATTAGTGTGAGTAATACAATGAGTTAATTGCAGCACGCAAGCAAATTCAAATCACAAAATAGACATACCAGAACCAGGAATTCCACTGATAGCGATTAAAATTCTCTCATTGGGAGCAGTGTCTTGGAATTTTGCTGTACTGAATAATCAGCTGAAAGTGTACACAACCCCAAAATGCAATGTTTTAAATCTGGCTATGGGTGACATACACCAGACCTTCTTCGCTAGACGACCAACTTGTTGTTCCATCTTTGGTACAGTACCTTCTTAACGCCCAATGGAACGGATCTGTGTTGATGTTGCTTGCTGACTCGCTCACTTCAAAGGTACTTCAGGACCAGATCGAGGGGTTCGTCTCCCCGCCTCACCAATGACATCAAGCCCTTATCGATTGCAAGGGCCCATATAAATTTATATCCTCACATCCAGTTCTCCACCATGCACTTCCTTCCCCTCTACATTACAATTCAACATCGCCGTTTACAAACATGGCAGACGAAGAGGAGAACCCCCTCTTCGCAATGGACTTCTCGGAAGATGAAGGTTGCACAGCAGAATCCACGGCGCAACCCAAAGTCCCGCGAGATTTCCAGTCCGAAGCTGATTTTCAGCAGGTGAAGAGGGATTATAGGGCTAAAGTCGAGAACGGCGATGTTAGTGGTTCATTTTAGATTAATCTAAATTCTTCTAACTTCTTTGCATCGTCTTTAATTAGCTTACTCTCCTTGAACTTTTACGAATGACTAAGAGGACTATACATTAATACATTTAAATAGCTATACTCCCACCTCCCACCTCTGCCAGTCAGCCAGCCATCGAAGCAAGTCTCGCAGGCTATCCTGCACGCCATTGAAGAACTATATTTTTTTCGACGTTACCAGGAAGCGCTGGATCTGACTGAGAGAGCGTTGGATGGCGAGCTGGATGCAGAATTCAAGAAGGTTGTGGAAGGCTACAAAGGGAGGTGTTTGGCCAAGTTAGGTGCGTAGTCTAAGCAGACTCGTTGGAGGGGCATGAGCAAACATGTAACGCACAACCATGAAAGTCTGGTTTGAATGGGATAATTCGTGGTTGTAGAGGGCTTTATTCTTGCTTCTTATGATACCCACATTGCCTGCCAGGAGAGTCTTCATATGGATACCACCTAATGTCCTCTTTGTCGACAATTGGTAGTCCTACGAGACATAATATTACAACCAGTTATTCCTAATGCTTATCCTGCACAGCAAACGAGGTAAACCTGCGCATTTCTAAAAGATAAAGGTTCAAAGCTTGTCATTCGCCTCAAGCCTCCGTCCATTTGCACTAAACCTAGCAGAGTGATTACCCTCGTCTAGTCTACACATTCTAGCCACCATCTATTTCTTCTAGTCATCATCTATCGACCTTCTTCCAGATGTGAAATTACATCTCTTTTGATTGTTACAGTGGAGTGTATCTCCTCTAGCCCAAAACGCCATGGATATCAAAACCCAGTTATATCCTTATCCGAACGCCAAAGGGGACTTTTGTATGTACTCATTCCGAATCCACGCTCGAAGCATCGCTAATCACAAAGTAGAAGTGTAGGAAAGTCGTTATCCGAGTCCAGGTCGATGCGGTGTGTTGTCGCTTTCTTACGCCATCATCTTCTCCTGGACCGCAAACTCCCTGGCCTTCTCCTCCCTGAAAACTCTTCTGCTCATTTCCAAGACAGCTTCAAATCCCTCGCGGCCTTTCTTGGCGTTTTCCTTGAATGCGGTTATGCTGGCATCCTCCACGGCATTCTTGACCTTTTGCCATCCTCCACATAATGCCGTAACCTGAGCCTCTTGGACAAATTGTGTTCGTGTTGCTGAGAGAGGTTGGTAGATGACTGTTTCGCGAACAGAAATGATGTTGTTGAATGTCATGTTTGAAGAAACCATCGTGACCTTCTTCGATTCAGGATCGACATAGGAAGTCTCGAAAACGTGTGAAGTATCGTTCCCTCCCATAATCGACATCAGCCATTTCGGCGCGCTCTGCTTGCAAGTAATCAGGCGTTCCGTTCGTAGCTATTTCGTGTTAGTATTTGCACTGCTGGCGGAGAAAAGGAAGGGGGCGTACAATTCCAGTCTCTGAATCGACGTGCCGCGATAATGTATCAACTGCGATGACATGAGTCGACTTATCGTTCCATGGACAGTACTTCCTCCAGTTGGCCGTAGAGACTTCCTCCCAAGAGTAATCGAAGGCGCAGGTATTTGAAAAAACCTTCATTGTTGGTCGTGTGCGAGATGCAGGACTAGTGTGAAGAAACTTTGGGGAAATTATGGACCAGTCGTGTGCGCGTAGTTGTCAAAGGGTAGAGCCGATTGTATCGGTGCGGTCGATATTATTATAAGCTGTAAGTTCAGCAATCTCGAGATTGTATTTAGTTGGAAGGTGAATGGGAGGGTGATGAATTATTGAAGATGAGTTGAAAGTCTCTTGCTCGTGAAAATAATGATTCGGGGAAAGAAGGAAAGCGGCAGAACGGAATGCGGAAAAGACCGATCCACTCTTTTTGCCCCTTTAGCCACACAGAAAGGGCACAGAATGATCAAAGTTTGGGGGTCCAGACGACATGACAGCTGGAGAGAAGATCACCGAAATTCATTACTCGCCATTCGTCCAAACTACAAACCCAGTTTTCCAGCTGCAGGATGCTGTCACCACCAGATATGTCAAAGCCTTACGAACGGCAATGTTTCAACCTTGGAAGATGCACATCACCAATGATATTTCAGTTCACTGGTAAACCAGTTGCATGAAATTTATCCCTCGAATTCGCCTCTTCAGCCACAAAAGCCGCTATCTTCCACAAGGCCGGCAAGACGAGGGGGGTTTGCGTGATGATGATAGCAAGAGAAGTTTGGAGACCCCGCGTCCTGCGAGCCGAGCTTTAATCCGTCTTCGTTAGGAGTGACTTTACATCAAGACCGAAACGATGGTTCAGACTACATCAGCTGCTATGTGTCTGAGCTTTTAGAGAGTAGGTAGGCGACAGAGCAGACTACCTTCTCCAAGTGAAGCTTGGAAGAATAGCTAGTGGGCTTCATGCGACGTTGGCTTGTGACTGAAGAGACAATTCAACCCTGCAGAGTCTCTAAGAACAAATGCAGGAATCCCTTGTCTTCACCGTAGTGCGGCCAATTGGTTTTGTCAGTTACCAAGTTCGTACCAACTCTTGTATTAGTGCAGTCTGCGTTTTACAAGTTGGATAAAGCCGACATCAAAAGTTTTTGATCCTGTTTAAGCTCCAAGCTCAAACAGTTATTGTTTCGCTTTGCTTTGAAAAGTTGATTTATTCGCTCCACTACTATGACTTGCTCAGTCGATCCTTGGCCTTTGGATTGTTTTTGCACTAGTGCCTTATAGAAACAGCAATGTGTTCCTTGAGGTGAGCATTCAAGCAATGGCATCGAATGGGAAACACCTGACCATTCTGGTCACAAACCCTTGAGTCCAACAAAGAATCCTTGCGTATCCTTACTTCAGATTGTATCCCATCGTAATTTTTTTGCTGCAAAGACTCGGTGGTGTACCTTAGGTATGAAATCGTTTAGTGGGGAGATCTAAAGTACTGTACATGCTTGAGCTATCAGATTGAGGTACCATTTCTCTGAAGTTAAGAAAAATTGGCGGATTGATAAAATCTGCCAGTGTAAAGAACATCTGGAAGAATTCTCTGAAGGCTTGAAATTTGAAAATTGAGATATTCTTACTTGATTGACTGTATGGCCGCTGATTTTGTAGTGAACAACTAGGAGCTATACTCGTAAAGCTGATACAAAAACTACCAACAACTTTCATTTTCATCAACAAAGCAAAATCTAGAGCATACCGCACATTAGAATATAGATGTTATAAGGTATAAGCTCATGTGCTTATTGAATGACTGTGGATTCTTAGCTCTGATTGGAATATCTCTAAAGACACAAACACCTCTGAGAGACAATAAATATGCCCGATTAGGCTGCCTCAATTTGAGATATATTGCAAAATAACTATGTAGCTATAGAAGCAAGTTGCACTAAGGATTGATGCAAAGAAGATACTAGACTGTAAGTTTGTGGGAGCAAGGTAATTCTAATCAGGATAAATTACTGTTCACAGGCCTGGCGAGCTTGTATCCTTTCTTTCCTGACAAAAGAAAGTTGGTCGTGCATAAGTTATAAAAGAAACATGTCGCCTTATGGAGGGTGCATTTCTGCCAACTTCGTCTGGTCCCCATCTTGTGGCCTTTGTAGCTACCACATACATCCCAAACCATATTTACCTAATTGAGCCACGTCTTCCCCCAACTTATTCAAGTCATATCTCATCTGCACAGGCTTCCAATCCCACTCCTTCATCGAGATTCAGTACAGCTGCCACAGCTCTAGAATGGCTTCCACCAGCCATTATGAGGTTCCTCGTGCGGAGTTCCCATTAGAGGTGAACTGAGTTCCATACATTCTGTCAAGTTGATTAGCCTGTCGGGAACTAAAGAAAAGATCATATGAAAAGCTGACACACGTAATTACAGGACCTTTTCCAATTCCTGCTATCCATGAGACCCCAACAGCGGAAAGCATCTGCAACCGAAGATTCAACCAGAAAAATAGTGCAACTAGATGCTTCAGCCCCACATACCCCCCCTCCAGCATTAAGCCCTGCCCGAAGCCCTGATGTCACAATTCTGGGTGGTCTTGGAACTGACGTTCCGGATTTTCATGCACTTAGCCATGTTACCCAAAACCTTGGTATCAACTCTCCATTTAGTGTAGACAGTCAGGCTAGCCTGCATCTAGCAGATCAAACGACTCTTTCACAACGACGCAGAGCCCATGTAGCCACCTGTTATAATCAGCATCCAAATAGTGATGCAGAACAGAAAGATTATCAAAATGGGATAGCTCGCTTCCTCTCTTGCAGTATTCTAGGCATGCACAAAATGCTGAAGAGGAATATTAAGGAGGATGCTTGTGTTGGTAGCAGTGCAGTGATTGCATTCAGAGGCGAGGAGTTCCGCACCTTGGGCTATTTCCCTAGTACCAATGCTTGCGCCATCAAGTATCCAGACGAGAATGACATGGCTGTTGCTATGCAGATGTTGCTCGTGGACTTTGCACGAGCAATGGAGAAGGTGTTCTTCAAAGGCGAACGAAGAAGTCTGGTAGACGACAAGACCAGATTCAAGCTTGAGTTCATCGTGGTTGGAGATCCAGGATGGAAGCCAAATCTGTCAGGCTTGACATGCTACGAGTCCACGGGCATTGCAGCCAGCGGAATCGTCAACCCAGAAAACGTAGGCGTCAAATTGCAAATTTTCCAAGGCACACAGAGAGACGACGAATTGATGGAATCTTATTACGGCGTAGTGGCTCATGAGTTGATTCACGCCATGGACTACATTTACCTTTGCCCATGTCTACCATGTTTGTCTGTTGATGAGAGCTATCGGTACAGCCAACATGGCGACACGTTTCACCTGAAGCTCAAATTGGTTCAAGATGTCATGGTTGATATTCTCGGACTCAAATTTGGCATTGGCAGGGCGAGATCAATGGCCTTGGACATGAGCCGTGGGTATCATCCATCTCTTGTGCTCCTGCTCAAATTGCACCTCAACCAAACCATCTTGGAAAACCAGCTGAAGCTGTTCCACAGAAATACCATCGGCTTATTAGACAGTCTTCGAGAAGCAATTACCATTTCAAGAAATGCGAGAAATTTGGAATAGTTTAATATCAGCAGCTCACGCCATGAGCAAAGATACAGAAACCTCGCGTAATCCCATACCACCTTCGAGAGGCAAGTTATCTCTTGCAACTCCAAAGTCCTAAAGGGTTAACTCGAGTAGCACATAGCGTTCTGCTTGTAGTGCTCTTTGAGTTCAATGATCTCCTTCTTGATCGAAGAGTGTCTTTCCCTCAAGGGACTTCCAACGTCAGACATAAATGCACAATGAAATACTTAACATGTGATTGAGTGCGGTAGTTCTGAATTCAAAGCCCCCCCTCCCCCCCAAAAGCCTACTCTGTGATTTTGAGAGTGAATGCTGATCATCAAGCTGAGTATCAAAAACCACTCTTAGCTTGTACCAACTGAAACTTGGCTTGAAGTACCTCTCAGCAGCCAACACGAGCAATGAAGTGAGGGAAACTCCATCCTCAGATAGTTAGAACATCGAGGAAGATTCTAAGAACATAAAGTACATGACGCGAGTTGGGTTGAAGGAGGCTGAGTAGTTCTTTGCGACTCATTAAATCGAGATAGATGATTGAACCAGGAAGCAAGGCATCGGAGACAGCTTAAAATTAGTCTGATGCAGCCACCATGCTTACGTGATCAAACATGCTTAGCATATGTTTGTACCCGAAGGTGACTAAGTTGTTGTCGATGGTATATCATGCTATTAGATAGACACTCAACCTGAATCTTCACTTTACTCCAGGAAATAAGTGTTGGGTGAATCCTTGAACTTGAGTAGACAAGTCATCAAACCAGTAGAAAGATGGTGATAAGTGATAGTTGTAAATGCAATTGGTGTATCAAAGTAAGATTATGGTTACACCACAGCTCTAAGCCTATCTCCTGACGAGGTTCGTGGGCTTCAAGCAAGAGTAACCTTGGAACAGTCTGGCTTTCTTGTGTCCAGCCAATGATGAGCTCCTATGTCGTCAAATTTCCCCAGCTCGCTTGGTCATGTCTCGGGTGCACAAACCATTTCTACGTGCCTCCGAGAATCGAGATCTTCCTTCTCATTTGCTGCATGCTGGAGCGGGATGGTGCTGTTGTTTGAGTGGAATTGGTGGAATCGGTGGAATCGCTGCGGTGTTGTCGTGCAGCTGAGCTCTTGGTTAGCTTTGGAAAGCGTGTGAGCTTGCTCAGCTTCTAATTTTACCAGCTCTCTACCTCTCATGATTTCTCATTACATCCATTTCACTCAAGGTATCTGAGACTTTTCATCACCATCGCAGCTCCGAGTACATTCCAACATTCTAACACAGATCGTGCACTGCTATATAAAAGTCGATACAGCAACCCACTCTCTAAATCCCATATATCTTTTGAGCCAATCACAGCGTCGGACTGGACCAACGCGACTTTGAGATCGCGAGTATTCCCAGCACACAAACCATATTCAAGCAAAAGAATCATCAGAATTTCACGCAATGCCCCCCGAGTTACGCAAGCGCAAAGCGGCTGCTGAGCCAGCTACAGCCCCTCCAGCGAAGAAGAAGAGTCCCGTCGCAAAGGCTGTCGCAAAGGTCAAAGAAGCCGTTGCACCAAAGGCCAAAGCCACAAAAGCTGCCACAAAAGCTACCGCAACAAGCGCAATTCCTGGCAAAATCGCTGTTGGTGAAACGATCGATCTAGAGGGCTTTGGCGGCGAGATTGAGACGAACGATGGGGTCAAAACCACACTTAAGAAGCTTGTGGATGAGAGCAAGAGCGGCGTAATACTCTTCACGTATCCGAAAGCATCCACACCAGGCTGTAAGTCGCGAAACCATACTCATTGCCCATGAGTAAAAGGCTGACTTTCTGCAGGTATTACACAAGCCTGTCTCTTCAGAGACTCTTACACACCTTTCACGGCGACGGGGTTTGACGTATATGGGTTGTCAAAAGACTCGCCAAAGGCAAATACAACATTCAAGACGAAGCAGAAGCTCCCATACCCACTTCTTTGCGATACCAGCGCTAGTCTTATTGGTGCAATCGGTCTTAAAAAGGCACCGTCTGGAACTACTAGAGGGGTTTTTGTGGTTGATAAATCTGGCAAGATTCTGGCTGTTGGTCCCGGCGGACCTGCTGCAACCCATGAAATTGTTAAGAGCTTGATTGATACTACCAAGACTGCCTCTAATTCTGGCGAGGAGACCAAGGCTGAAGTCAATGGTGTGAATGGTGTGACAAAGGAAGACATTGCGAAGGCGGATGTCGCTGGTGAAGTCGCTGATCCTGTCGAGAAGTTGGATGGTAGCGAAGCCAAGGCTGATAGTTCCTAAGCCTGGTGGTTAGGAATGGGTGGAGGCTGTTGATATAGGTGGTTCTGCAATTGTGGGGTAATGCTGTTAGCATTGGGGCACATCTGTATTAACGAAAAAGTGATCCGAGATGGCTCTGTATTGGACGAGAGGGAGCTAGTATGGGTTGCAAATGTTGCTGCATATTACTTTCCGCGAGACAATGAGGCTTTGCGGAGGAAATATTGCATCTAATAGCAATGACGGAATTAAGCTTAGGATGTGATGAGCATAATAGATTGTGCTTCTTGGTAAATCGGGCTGAAATAGTTTGGTAGTCGTTGATGTAGCTATAGTCGCACCATGGATGCCATATAATTGCAGAGAGCTATAGACTCAAACCAGTTGCAAGAAATACATCATAACATTAAAGGTACCAAGGACTTGATTTGCAGATGGAGAATTTGAGAGAGTAGGCTTCATTCTCGTATATGTGCGTTCTATGGGAGTGAACATCCAGCGACTACCAATTAAGGTATTACCTCAGGCCCAGAAGAACTGTACCAGGCATTTACTTGGCTAGCGTCGGGTAGCGGCAGTGGTTAATCCGGTCCCGGCATCAAGATTGAAGTCTATTCTCCACCTCTACAACTCGATTCACAAACCATACCTCGCCCCAACGATTCAATTGACCTTAATCTGCGTGAGAGGGACCTAATCATGTCTTCGCAAACTGCGGCCAAGGCTACGCAGGCTGGGAGCAGAGTTATGGCCGTTAACAAGGTTCGGATTTCCGTCTTTCTCGACTTGTCCAACATGAGCTGCCTAGATCAATCAGTTGTATTCTCTTTTGACATCAGCTAATGTATTATAACAGAAATATACAGTCCAATCCACTGGCATCTGGGAACGTATTCGCCGTGTTCTTGCTGTCGACCCTACGCGATCGAATGGTGTACCATTGAATCCTCAGTTCCGAAACCCTTCTCCTGGTTCAAATGAGCCCTTTTCCTTCATCGATCCAGTCACCCTCCCAGCTGGCGATATTGCAGACAACGCTTACTGGAAACGAGATTCCCGGAGAAACTATCCTCAACTGTCTACTGTCACACAGGCTGACGCAGTTGCCCTCTTAACCGTTGGTAGCAAGAGTGCCCCAAAGAAAGAGCTTATTGGAGACGCTGGTACACAGGCGTTGGTAGCTGCAAAGCAGGATGGAGAAACCGGCATGGCTGCTTACTTCAAGAAAGAGGGTGGTATCGCAACTCTGGCTACGTTGGGAAAAGATGGACTTCCTCCATTGCCCAGGTACGTGCCAAGCATGACAACCGCTCTTTGTTTGATTCTAGCAACTTACATTTTGCCAATAGTAGTGCCAATTTGAAAGCTGGCATGGATAAGTATAACTTGACCGAAGAGAATGCATATCCCGAGCAGTAAGTATCGCCATTCACCTCGAATACATGCACTAAAATATAATAGATATCCCTGCCGAACGTTTCAATAAACAAGCAGAAGATACGTGCTTTGTACATAGAACGGAATTTCACTCATTTGCGAACTATTGCGGACTGGTTGAATGATTGCGGTGTTATCAGTACACTTGCTATCTATCACTATTGCTCTTGAGTCCTCTTTGGCCTTTTGTGCAACAGAACTATTGCAAGTCTATTTGTTTTGCCTTAAGATCAGATGCACTTTGCCGTAGATGGTTGTAGTAAAGGTTGTGGTCCCTATCTTACCTATTCTGTTGATTTCAATCTGCCATAGGACTTCACCGGCTTGATTTGACACGCATCCGTACCTGCATTGACAGCGAACAAACACGCTCCGTATTTGCAGATTGCATGCACGATAGCAAAGCCCCACACGTTGCGATAAGTTATATCTGAGGATATCGCTCATCTTCTTTTGGAACGACATCTTGATGCACTTTCTTCAAAGTTCCATCATGTTTCATTTTGCTCAAACATCGCAACCCTTGCAAGGCAAGCCACGCTGCCAGGGGTCGATGCACAGCCGGCGGCCCTACCCGCTAGATTCTGTCTTTCTCTCCTCTTCTTTCTTGTTCAACTGTCACATTTCTGTCTTTCGTTGTCTAATTTCACTGTTTTATTGCGCAACTGTTTCTCTATTTTCTGCTCGAATATGCCGGTCCTCAAACGCCTCTGCCGCCGTGTTTAGGATCTTGTCCTCGAAGTAATAGCCCCTGGCGGTGGGAAGCCTAACAATAGCAAGCCTCGTGTGACTCAACACATACACACAACCACAATGTCGTTCGGGAAATCGCCCGATGATTACAGAGAGCTTGCTGGGGCTGCACATTCGACTTTGATTAGTGCGCGAAAGGCATGCGGGGATGGTGATGCGCTCACGCTCAATATCAGCTCTTTACACCATGTCCTCTCGCGGCTTTCTGCAGGTGTCGAGATGTCGGAAAAGCAGGGAGGTGCCAGGAAAAGAGAAGGCGACAATCGATGGCGCGAAATTGCGACACTTGCGCGAGACTGTGCGCGTTTGCTTAAAGTTTTGAACCAAGTCTTGGGAAAATACAACAGTTTGCCTATCGAGAAAAAGAAAGTCACAAAACTTTGGCGGAAGGTTAAGTTCGGGAATGGCGATGTATTGGATTTGGATAAAATACAGTGTGAAATGGGAGCATACACGCAGGCGATAAAGCTCTTCTTGGGATCAGTGGAGCGTGGACAAGTTGGTGAGGTTGAGGGATATATGGACAGTCATGGCGCAGAATTAAGGGAGGTGAAGCATACCTTAACCTGGGTTCTCGCTAAGATGCTCGCGGAGGAGGATGGAGAGGAAGAGGGAGTGCTAAAACATTGGAAGATTGGTACTGAGAGCGGGTCATTGCCCATGGCCATCAGAGAGCAGTTATCCAAGGAAGGATGGGCAGCGAAAGTGCTTACACGACACCAAAAGACCATTTCACAATATGTCGTGGAACTGGGTAAGAGGGGGTTTTTTGATGACAGCGATGATGCATTAAGTGGACATTACAGTCACGACAACTCGCCTATCAGCAAGACTAGCTTGATAGGATCTAGTCCATTAAGGCATAAGTCAGAATCGGAATCTGACTCCGAATCCAGTCTTGATGAAGACAACTATCCTGCTGAGCTGGTGCCTCATGGTAGGAGGAGATCATCAACTATAACAGTGAAGAACGGGCCAAGTTTGCGACCTACTCATGCCAGAAAAAGGAGCCTTGATGAGGTTGATACTTCTGAGGACGAGTCCGAGGATGAGCCACGTCCGGTTACTCATATCTCCAGTGATGTGTCAGAAACTCATGCACAATATTCCCTATCGATGGCGCCCACAACTCATGCTGCAGACGAGCATACGAAGCGGCCCACGCTGCATCTTGAGGCAGCTTCTGCTCAGACAGACCTCATTATTTCCAACCTTCCTCCACTACCAGCAAGCAGACCAAGAAGTCGCACTTCCGACAACGATAACATTGAAGAACATCTAAGGTTTTATTCTGCCTTGGATCCTACACAGCTTCTTCTCCCACATTCCACCACAGGATCAGCCATGCATTCTCGTCGCACAAGTGTAGAATTATTTTCCTCGCAAACCCTCAGCATCTCCAGTCTACCACCACTGCCTGCCAGTAGACCAAGAAGCAGGAATTCGAGTCATGGTGCATTTGAGAGTCGATCAGCAACTGGAGTATCTACCCCTAGTCAAGATGTTGCGGACCTCGGGTTTTCATCCGTTGAAGAAAATCCACGAGAAGCTCGTTTACTTGACCACTCAGGTAGTGAAACAAGCGACGAGTCCTCCGAAAGTGAAGAAGATACTAGCCGCTTTGGACAAGCTGGAGATGCTTCGAAGAATCCACCAGTACCAGCCACAATTTCAAGTAGATCTTCAACGATTTTGTCTCGGAATGATACAAATAAGATTGCTGATTCAAATCTCGGGAAGTTACCAAATCTAGGAGAACAGAAACTGCAGCTTCAATCTACCGCTAAAGTGTCAGCCTCTCAATCTCAACAGCCTTTAGTAGCAAGTGCCAATCACCATGACTCACCAACCCAGGACATGCCAAAGGGTGTGCAATGGTCAAAAGCCGTTAATGGCCTAAGCAAATCCGACATTCTAGTTCGTCCAAGTATTGATGGCACCAATGTCTCCACTAAACTTGGAATCGCTCCGAATCAATCACAATATTTGTATAGTTCTACAAGTGATTCTAAAGTTTCGACTGTTCCGAAGAAAACAAACCTAATGATGAGCAAAGATGTTATATTCTTGCCAGAGAAACAAATTCACCTCGCATCTCAGAATGTATCAACTTTGAAATCTATCAACAGCGAATCCAGTATAGCCCGGCCGCAAATCCCACGAACAACGAAAGCAAGCCACCTAGATGTTGTGTTGCCACAGCAATTCGCCACAACCATCCCTCATAATGGACACATTGCTTCGAATCATACAACTCCCAAACTTGAAGGACATCAGATCAGCCAATCACAAATTAACATTAGCAACAAGTCTCCTCTTTCGTCAACAAGACTCTCTTCATCACCGGTAATCTCTCAGTCCCTAGAGGAATTCCATCAGGACGATAGCAGCGATGATGAAAGCGAGCAAAGTTATTTGATCATCAAAGGTGCAACAGGCTCGCAAGTGAGCTTTGATGAGGAACCATTGTCTAGTCCGGTAGATGTCTCTCAAACCGAGATAATGGAAACTATTTACGCTCTCGAGACCGATGTTGCTGGAGAGATGAAGGATAAGGGTCATGGGACTGGCAGCAGTAACGCAAGCATTAGTGAGATTGATGGCCAAGGTTACATAAATGCTTGGAGTGTTATCCTCTCACACGTTAGCGACGATCATGAGTCGTCGCTCCTCGAGACAAGCGATATTTGGGCTCAGAACAATCCTACAAGTCATCCGACCTCACTTAAAAAGCAGATCGACACACCAATCAGCCATAGAAAGTTGAGAAGCGATACTTCTACTCCAGTCCCAGTTGATCAAGTACAAGAGGTCGTCCGGAACAGAAGTAGGAACGTGACTTTAGTTGGAGATAGCGACGATGAGCCCCGACCACCTAAGGATATTGAGCTATGGACCACTCATGCACCGCAAAATCAGCTTTCTTCCAAGCCGGTAATCCGCAGTCCTGTTGTTCAGCACAGTGTGAACACGGCAGACTACGAAAGTGGCACAGATGAGAGTGTCACAGTTCCAGGGGATAGCGACAACGAGCCATTCAGTCCAGTAAAGACGATGTCTTTAATGGCCTCAGTTGTGCAAACCACAAAGACCGAAGAGCACAAGGAAGCTATTTCTCGGGACTACCGCGAAGCCCTGGAGGACGACGATAGTGATGACGGCCCCACTGAAAAGAGAACCGGGATGCGTTATTCAAATGGTGCAAGAAGCCCAACCTCCGACGTACACTATTCGCGCACTGTGCCCAACCTCCAATTTCGGATCAGATCAGACGCTCCGAAAGAGCCGGTAGGCTTCCGTGAAATGGATTATCAGCCTGAAAAGCGACCCCTGAAACACAAAGATAACAAGAACTCCGACCTCGGTCCTCGTGTGCGTAGCGAAGCAAAGAAATCATTGGCAAAGAGAAATAGAAGTCGAAGCAAGGGTAATGAGTCTGCTGCTCTTCTTGCTGATGAGTCTTGGAACAAAGAGGTTGAGCGTCGGATGGAAGAATATCAAGTACAAGCTCCCAAAAATGTAGACAAAGTTACGGGAGCTCTTACACAAACTTCTCCCGCATCCTTAGCGTAAGTTTTTCATTCCGCCGCTTAATATGAAGACTAATATGTCACAGTCTGCCCGTAGTTCGTCAAATTGCCAACTTTGACAACAACAATAGGAGCTGGTGGTGGACTTCAAACAAAGCTGCTCGTGCAAAATATCAACCCACTATTGAGGATATAAACGACGAAGACTCCTTACCAGGAGCACATCCGAACTGTTGGTCAAACGACAGCGAGGAATTCAGCCAAGTTGGGAGTGACTTGAAAAGTGTGACCGACACCTCAACCTCGATGCAGAAGGAGGTCAATCCACATATAGCACAGTATCTGAACCCTTTCAAAGAGAAATCTGCCTTAAGGTCGTATAAAATAAGCTCTTCAGAGGCACAGCTTTTCTCTGAAGATGACAATTTCGCTATTGGTTTCCCAAGCTCAGATGATAACGAAGAAGTTCGCAAGTATCGATCAGGGAAGCATGTGGTATATGATGACCCAGATCTCAGTTTCAACTCCGCCTTAGACGAGAGCTCGGATGCTGATGATGAGTCACGAAGTGGCGCGCAGAAAAAGCAACCGGAAGCTACAACTGATGAAAAGGAAGCTTTCAAAAAGGGCATCAAAGCGGATCGCTATCGCAAGAAACGATACAGGCTTGAGAAAGGAAAGGAAGCTGTCTGGGGTTCTGCCTCTGAAAGAGAAGAGCGACGAAAAGTCCGCGTATTACGCAAGAAAGGCAATCAAGATCCAAAGATTATTGGCGGGAGAAAGACCGTCACGTTCAACTTCGCCGATCAAGTTGAGCCTAGAACCAGTGCACAACGGCCTGAGAGACTCGATGCCAAAGTAAGAGAAATGTGTCGGGCTTATATCGAAGATGTGCGAGATGAAGACTTTCTTCCTGGAGCGCATCCCAATTGTGACAATTCACTGGGCTCAACCGAACCAGAGGAGGTGTGTTCTCAACAGGAGCTTGTGCCATCTATTCCAGTCTTAGAACCAGTAATAAAGGCCAGGCCAACGAATGCATCCGTGTCACCTTCAAAATCAACACCGTCCACTCGGCAGCCCAGAGCGAAGCGACAGCGAAGTGTACCTTCACAGTTGCCACTCCCCGACGACGAAAAAGATGAAGATCTTCGCCGATATCGACGTGAGGAGGCAGCACCTTTGCTTCAAGATGATGCTGCTCCAGCATGGCGCTCCAGTCGTGCCTACCGCAGCAGGAAAAGCAAACAGAGACGATTCAGTCACGGTGAGGATGAGAAATTTTGGGATGAGCCATCTTCATGGGGTGGCGATGCGGCTGGCTCCTCTGAAGATGACTGGGGAGAGCCATATCGTTCAGATAATTCACGCAACTCTTCTGTCGTTGGAATGGGAGGATGTACATGTTGTGTTGTGGAACCACCACCCAAAACCAGGCGCCAGCATTACCGCTCGAAACCGGTCATTCATCACACGGATATTAATCCTATCAACCCATTTCTCCCTGTTGAGAATAAGAGTATGGCTTTAACCACTATGCCTCCACCTGTTCTCCCGGTACAGCATTCCAAAAGGCGCTCATCTATTGATCCATGGAGCCCAGATCCACCCCCTGTTCGAAGACATAGGCGCGAAAAGACATTAGAAAGTTCTACCTATCACGTCCCAGATGCCCCAGCACCAGTTCTCAACTCAACCCGACCTGAGTTACCAGCTCGTCGTAGAACTGAAAACACAGAGAGTTCACCATCAGCTCCTCGACCGGAGATGGCTCGACGCAGAACGGATGCAACAGAGAGCATACCTCAAGCTCCTCGACCAGAGATAACTCGACGCAGAATAGATGCTGTAGAGAGCATACCTCAAGCTCCTCGACCAGAGACGGCTCGACGCAGGATAGATGCAGTAGAAAGCTTGCCACCACCATCGCGACCCGAGACAGCAAGGAGAACTATCCGTACAGCCGTGAGGGAACACTCGCCAATCAAAACAGATCAACCAAGAAGGAGAATTGAGAATGGCGAGGACTTGATTCAATCTGCGCGACCTGACATAGGGAGAAGACTATCAATCAGAAAACAGTCACCCACTAGACTGGAACGACCTGAACGGATTGAGCGGCCCGAGAGAATTGAGCGACCCGAGAGAATTGAACGACCTGAAAGAATTGAGCGACCTGAGAGAGTTGAGCGACCTGAGAGAATGGAACGACCTGAGAGAATTGAGCGACCTGAGAGAATGGAACGACCTGAGAGAATGGAACGACCTGAGAGAATTGAACGGCCTGAAAGACCTGAAAGGTCAGACAACATGAGACGCCGAACCGAGATAAGCGAGAACACACCACAAACACAAAATACAAGACTCGAAATGGGCAGGAGAAGGACGATGGATAGAGATCACTCTCCAGTGGAGACTAGACCAGAAATGCCAAGGCGTATGACGGTCGATAAGGAGCATAGGCCTAGGGAGAAGCTTTTGAGATTCGATATAAAGTAGCGATTTAGCGAGCAAGCGTACATGATTTCGGGTTTTCTGTTGTATAGCGACTTCAAGTTCTATTTTAGGGTATCTTTCAAGATATGGAGTATATAAAGGTGGTTAATGGCAGGCATGAATTCTCGCCAGGATGGAAAAGGAATACAAGGAAATGGAAAAAGGTGAGGAAAAGAAGGAAAAGCTTGGGAAGCGAGGATGGAATATGGGTAGATAAGTGGGTTGGTTGGGCAAAGGGCAACTTTTAGGAACTGGTGGTAGTGATTTTCTATTCTATGTGTTGGATTGTATAGGGTTATTCTTTGTATGATGGGTTTATGTGGGAATGATTAGTGTATGAACTGGGCCTTGGGATTAGAAGGATTTAGCATGATTTATTAGATATATAGTAGCAAAGTAGCAATACAATGGTGGGCGTTTTCTATTATACTTATCTTATAGTGTCGATGTTCGTGCCAGATCCATTTACTTTATTCTATAATAGGCAGGTCCTGTTCATATACTATATTTTATCCAAGACTGAAGATTAATCTAAGCGAGAAATGAATTCACCCAGAGTGAACTCGTGTAGAAAGTAAGTTCACGTAGAAAGTGACTTTGCTCAAGCTCACTTTGAAAATCACATTGAATTGTTATTCCACATTTCCTCAGTACTGCCTATAAATTTCCCTTTCAAGCTCGTAGTTGAGGCTTCAAACTTCAACCCAAAATATGCTTTTTAGTTCTCTAACCAATACAAAAGCATTCACAACTTGAACCATCGCATACTTCTGAGTTCACTAACAAGCAGAGGCGTATTTGCGACTCGACTTACCATATACTATGAACTTCGCTCACATCACTCATTCGCTCACAAGTACTCGCTCACGATCACTCGCTCACAGTCACTCGTTCGTAACTCACAACGAGCGATCGCGTGCTGCTAAAGTTGGCCGGGAGGTAGAAAGGAGTTCGAAACTCAACCACCCCATATCATTTCTAGGTTAGCCGGGGGCCAGAGAAGAGTTCGTGACTTAGACTATCGCAAACCTCTGGATTTACTGGCAAGCACGTAGCACCGCAACTTACTCCACCACTTATTACTAACTTTACCGGCAAGAACAACACAAGTCGCAGCTCACAGCTCGCAATTCAAACCGCAGCATACTTCTAAACTAGCCGGGGAGCACAGAAGCATTTACAACTCGAACGACCGCACACTAGCAAGTTAACCGGCATACAACCTGCAATTTGATATACTGCATAAGCAAAGCTCACCGGTTAGCAGGAGACAAGTCGCAACTTGAACCACGATACTTCCAAAACTCCCCGGCAGAAACGAACTCGTTCGCAATTCGAACCACTTCATACCTTCACTGATACCCCGGAAAGGATTCACAACTTGAGTCACCACATACTTCTAAGTTCGCCGGAAGCACAGAAGCATCGCAGTTGAATCACCACAAGGTATTCGCAATTATTAGAGCTACCGCAGACATCTAAACTCGCCCACAAGCACAAAGCGATTCGCAACTCGCTACATACATAGCACTTTCGTTCAACAACACATCACTCTCAAGATGACACACGAACCTAAAAACATGAAAAGAAAGAACCCTTGGAATACATCCGGGCGTCAGATGTCACACCCCGCAGGGGTCGCCGCGACTAATCGAGTTGAGATGGAATCGAGGGAGGTACGTCGCCCCCGGTTAACTTCAAGTGAGGGAACCAGTAAGCTAACACAGGTGTGCAGCAGGACGACTACGAAGCACCTGACCAACAAGCACCGGCAACGCCAACTCCCCGGCCCCTCGACGCCAGTGATGCGTTCGTGCAATCGCAAATCGAAGCCAAAAAAACCAAAGATGCTATGAGAGCCGAGCTTGAAATTGAAGGTTTCAAGCGGTATAGAAAGGAATGGGGCGCCAGAATCCGTACCGAGGTGATTCGAGAAGTGCAGCAGAAGCTGGAAGAGCAAAACCATAAACTATGGAAAAATAAGCTACCTGCACTGATGGCAAGTTTGAGGGAGGAGGTGGAGAAGGAGCATGACGGGGAGATGGCAGGCTTGAGAGAGGAGTTGACATCGTGGAAGAAAAAGTACGAGAAGTTGGTTGCGCAGAGGGGAGGGAACGTTGCTGATGGTGAAAGTGGTCGTGGCGATGATGAAGCTGATGAGACAGGAGTGTCGAAGACCCAGCAGAAAAGGACTAAGCGACAAGTGACAGCAGCAGCCCCAATGAGTGCTTTCAAAACTCAAGCACTTGCGAAATTCCCACTCCCAACAACACGAAGCCGGGATCCCTCGACCTTGAGATTTGGAAGCAATTCCAGATCTAGAAAGCAAGGTGAAAACTCTCCCTCGACAGCCAAGGATAAGGATGCTGCAAATCAACCCAATTCAGCCGAGTCACCCATCGTCATTGACTAGACTTCTGGACGAGTTGCCTGGGTTATGTGAGATTACATTCTTTTGCGATGCGTGCCATACTTTTGACAATAATTGGGAGCAAGGGAGTTGGAGGACTTCCTTGATATAGGAAGCAATTTCGGCGTTGGGCTTGCATATCATGGATTCAAATATTTGCCTTACACGTTGCTTTAGTGGACATGAGCATTCTTATACCCCACAACGCTCTGCTACTTAGGTAGAGCTTGTTTCTAGCGTGAACCAATAATACAACTTAGACATAATGCCATCTTATTCTAGTTGAATGTTCTGTTCTGTTCTGTAACTTAAAATTCAATGTTGTGCTCGATACCCTTCCAAGGAATTGAAGCAACATCTTCGTGAGCCCTCAAATCTTGCACCAATGCACACGTAGTATGTCATGGCAAGTTTGAATCTCACTGACTCGGTATGTTCTTAGACTGTCATTGGATTGGGTACTTCTAATCAATTGTCGCGGCTAGCTTCACCGACATAGAGTATGAACAACTTAAAAGTGAAAGGAATTTTCATAGCAGGGACACAAGATTAAAGACTGACTGCTAGCATTGTACATACCAGCTTAGCCCCAAGAACGCCTCGTATCTCATACAACCTTATTGTACACCTCGAGTGCGCACTTTTAGCAGAACCCATCGTCAACCGTCTGCTCCTGAAGTGGTGATATAACCTCATCATCCCCTGCCTTTACCCGTTCGCTCTCGTAGTATCCTTTCCGACTCCGTTTCTGCGATATCAAGCTTGGCATCCGCATCCTTCTTCTTATTCTCTCTTGTTTCTCTCAAAGTACCGACGAGCTCGCCAACTGTGCCCTGCGTGACAGGACTTTCTAGCTTCCCATGTCTCCTCAAATTCTCGTTTGCCCAATTGATCTGACCTCCATCAGCCTCTCTATGGCGTTGCGCATTGCGTTTGGCGGCTTGGATTGAAGTGCGCGCATACACGAAGAGAATGCTGGCCATGCAAAAAGCTGCCAATGGAGCTGTTATCGTCTGAGATATGTTAGGAGCTGCGAGTATGGGTGTGGGGTAGGTTGATATGTACTCTAGCGTTGAGGTTGAATTTTGGAGGCATTGTGTATTATGTATAGTAGGATATAGTCTGAGATGTGTGTAGCTCTCGAAATCTCTAACTACATGATCAAGCAGTGTCTTTGGAGTCGAGAGTAAAACATCATGCGATTCTATTTCTGTGGTGCATTGGCCGTCAGCTGTCAGTGGACAATTGAGAGTCGCCGTCATCAACCAAACGCGGGTCGGGTCGGTTCAACAAGGATCTTTGACCCTCAACTTTTTTTTGGTCCATTACAACTTCACTTTACAACTTCCTCTAGTATTTGCCTCAGCGCTCTTTCGATCGTTCGCCACGGATACGATGAAGTCGTAGATTAGAGACAGCTCGCGAAGCTGCACAACTCAAAATGAAGGGAATGAACTTGGCCACAACCTTCGCTCGTAGTGGTTCGAGGCCACTATCGACCACAGGCTCTTGGACATGTAGAGAATGCTTGCATGTGCCCCGCAGATCGAAGAGTAATTCGTGGAGAGGATATAGCACAAGGGGAGGTCGTTCCATACCCAAAGGTCGAAAGACTGCAGTGTGGTTAGGATTGGGAGTGGCAGCTTCAACACCATTCTGGTTCGAACCTGCTAGAGACGCATGCGAACCTGCTGTGAGGACGGGGAGGGTGGTGAGCACTCTCTTTGTGTGTATCAATGAGTATGTTCTATAATCTCTATATGCCATAACAAACCTAATTGCGACAGCTATCGAGTTACATTGAATGCGAACGAAAAACTTGAGGACGAGGAAGAGGCGTCCAGAAGCTTGAAGGCTTGCCACCAGAGATGTGCAGATAGAACACTAAAAGTGCTGGAGAAAAATGGAAGCATATTCATCAAGTTAGGTCAGCATCTGGTGAGCATTTCCGTACTCATGATATTGCAATGCTCATTGGATATAGAGTGCGATGAACTACCTACTTCCACTTGAGTGGACCACAACTTTCATACCATTACAGGATAAATGCCCAGTTTCATCTATCGAGTCGATAGAGAAGATGTTTCAGAAGGATACAGGCGAAAAATTATCGGACTACTTCTCAGAATTCGACCCAGTACCAATTGGCGCAGCATCACTCGCCCAAGTGCATCTTGCAGTAATCAAGGGCACAGGGCAAAAGGTCGCGGTTAAAGTCCAGCATCCGGCCTTGGCAGAATACTCAGGTCTGGATCTGGCCTTGACCAGATTTACGTTTGTGACATTGAAGAGATTCTTCCCAGAATATGACCTAGAATGGCTGTCTTCAGAGATGGAGTTCTCTTTACCCCAAGAGCTAGACTTTGCCCTGGAGGGAGCCAATGCTATGCGAACCAAGGAATATTTCTCACATATACCGCAGCTGCCCCTCGTAATACCCGAAGTGATATGGGCAAAGGAGCGTATTTTGGTTATGGAAAACGTCTCAGGACACCGACCGGATGATCTTGAATTTCTGGATGCAAATGGGATTGATCGAGATGAGGTTTCCGCAGCTTTGGCCAAGATATTCAACGAAATGATTTTCGGGAATAGTGCGCCCCTACACTGCGATCCTCATGGTGGGAACATTGCGATTCGAAAGAATGAGCATCGTCGTGGGGGCAATTTTGATGTCATCCTTTATGATCACGGTCTCTATCGCGATATCCCAATAGACCTTCGACGCTCATATGCGAAGATGTGGCTGGCTGTCATAGATGCAGATGAGCCTAGGATGCGCAAGTACGCCAAAGAAGTAGCTGGAATCAACGACGAGCAATTTCCATTGTTCGCTTCTGCAATCACAGGTCGCGATTATAGCGTTCTCACCAAGGACGTGTCAATCGCTCGTTCGGCCGAGGAGAAGAAGAATATCAATGATGCTCTTGGAGAGGGGATGCTTCAACAACTTGTTCAACTGTTAGGTCAGGTGCCTCGAATCATTCTATTGATCTTAAAGACGAATGACTTGACACGAAGTCTAGATGAGAACTTACAGACTCGTCAAGGTCCCGTTAGGACATTTCTCATCCTCGCGCGATACTGCTCAAGGACGGTCTTTGAAGAGCAAGTCGAGGAATTGAAGAAGAATGGCAGCCTTTGGTGGCCTGGCAATTTCTTCGGATTGCTAGGTGCTTGGGTTGGGTATTTTCGGGTGGAGGTCAAGCTCGAGGCTTTTGAGACTTGGCTAGCCATCAAGAGGAGTTGGCAATCTGTTGTAGCTTCTTAGTGGTCAATAGATAGATATGGTTTGTAGAGACAAGACGGGATGGAATGTACATAAAACATGTATAAGCATAGACTTTATGTCTTGGTAGATCACAATAGATAGTCCGTTTTGCAAGCATGTTGCCTGATAGTGCGCTTGGACAGACAGATCTGCAGTCGAGAAATCTCGACTGTTCACATATACACATATATACAAACCATAAGACAACGACCTAGATACTGAGCCTGTTCATACGGCATACATACCTAATGATCCATCGTAGTTGTCCCCAATTTGGATGGCACATTCTCCACAGCATCCTCGAAATAGGCATGTAGGTTTGCCGAACTCGCTTAATCCAGGGGGCTCCAGAGATCCACACCCACCCATATGGCTTGAATGCAGGTACAGGTATTCAAACTTTCTCTTGAATATGGTCCCATAAATCAGTTTATTCTTCGGTGCCTAGTCCGTTGTGGCTGCGAGAGTCGCCCGATGTTCTATTAAGACTAAAAACATATCATGGTGCTTGAGCATGATCTTGGGGTTGGAGGAACCGATGTTGAGTTGTAACGCCTTCCTGAGTTTGGCGGGAGGTTTTTGAGATTTTTTAGATATGCTAGGTCAGTAGGCGTTGTAGGCGACGTAGGCGACGTAGATATTTCCATAGGTCAGTAGTACCATTCGCTCACCTCATAAGGCCCGATCCGCTCCTGGTCAGACCTTCCCAATCTAGGTAGCTGCTTCACTTCTTTTCACGCTCATCTAGAAATAATCTGAAGAGATTATGCTCAGGTTGCTAGATGGGGTTGGACGCGAGGTGCCACTGGCGCATCAAGGGCTCTTATTTTGATCTCTGGAGCTCACAACTGTTAACATGATCTTACGTGGAGAGCAAGGTCCGCGCATTAAGCCGTTCTGGCTATTTAGCCACGAAAGATCGTCGATTGTGAGCTAAAATTTCTTTGTAACACTGGGTTTTCATTCCAAAGATGGCTTCTGTTTCCAAGCTGTTGTTTCGGGATTCAATAAGCCTTCGATTAGTATAAAGCATGGAGCAATCATCACAAGTCAAGCACCGATTGCACGAAAGATAAGACACAACTCAGTTTTTAGTTTAAGATATCTCTTTAAATCATCATATTAATCAGTATGAACCTATATACAAGTCCAACTTAACACACAACGCTCGCAATCATATCCACACGCTTCAGCAACCGCCGGGGTATCTACTCGGGAATAGGACAGAAGTCATAATTGCCATTAATGTTATTTCCCCACCATGCGGGGAAAGGTTTGGACGGCCCACCGGCACCAAACACCGCGAACGACAAGATGAACAGCGCCGTCAAACTGGCACCATCAAAGGCACCAGTGATGAGGTACGAGTAGTTCTTGAAGATGCGGGGGCGGTAGTTGCGCAGGTAGAACTGGGTGAAGAAGCCAGCGATGAGCTGCGAGAAGATGACACATGTCTGCGACTGGTTGTATGGGATGTAGCCGGCGTACTGGATGAATTGCGGCATGTTGATCTCGTCGAGGGAGAAGCCCTTTATCTTGGGTACAAAATAGCAGATAGCACGGTGTACGAGCACGATGCCTGCGCCAATGGCGAGACCGATAGGCACCATGTAGTAGCGTGCGCCGGTCTTGTAGAGATACTTGGCCAAGGCCCAGGAAGTGGCGTTGGTGTTGTAGGATTGGATGGTTGCTCCACTCCAGGAGGCGTCTCCGTTGGAGTCGATGAGGAGCTCGCGGTTGCCGCTGACGATGGAGATCATGACAGCGTAGTTGACGAAGCCACCGAGGATGGTCCCGTAGATTTGGGTGAGGAACATGACACGGGGTGGGATCTTGAGGTATTCACCCATCTTCAGATCTTGGCACAAGTTGACGGTGTTGGAGATGACGTTGTGGGACCAGGCGGCGAAGTACATGTTACCGACTGGTCGTCCAGGAAGCATCAAACCGGCAATCAACTTGGACAAGTTGTTGGTAGCGATACCGTTACCGAAACGAGAGTAGATCAGGCAAGAGAAGGGAGCAATAATACTTCCGACGATCAAAGCAACAATGTAAGCCCAGATTGGGAGGGTGATGTTCTCCTTGACGACGACGACAATGCCGAGGACGAAGCTGAAAACAAGAACACCAGCATACCACGTCCATGGGGTCTCCTTGTAGTGTTTGGCCATGTGCACATGATGACGGTCGGCGAAGATGTTCTTCTTTGCATTCTTGAAGGCTTCCTTGATATCCCCACCCCAGAAGACGATACAGTGGGTAATGAGAGCACCGATAGCAGCGTTTGCCATGAACATGGCATATGCGAAGGTTCCAGTGAGACGGGGGATACCGTTTGCCAAAAGCTTGGCCTCATCAAGAACACCAGCAGTGAAAACCTTGGAGATTGGGTATCTGGTACCTTCATCTGTGAGGAGTCTGGTGGACATGAATGGAAGGTCCTTGGCACCCCAGGTATTGCTATAATAAATACCAAGCATTGCACAGAAACAGACCAAGAAACCAGCAGCAGAATTCGCTTGGAGCTTAAGAGGAAGCGAGGTGTTGAAGGAGGTAATCTGTCGTTTATTAGTCTCGAGGGGTCATGGTATGATAGACTGGATATTAACTTACGTATTGCCAATCGAATGACAAAGTGAACAGTCCCATACCCTCATTGTTGGTGGCTCCACCAAAGAGGTTGGTGAGGATGGCTGCTTTGCTGCCAGTGGCGTGCATAGATGCTAAGCACGGAATAGAAAACGAGTTGAGGAAGGGGAAGATGTATGCTGGGAAGAATTCATAGATGAACATGCCACCGAATGCATACCAAAAGAATCTCAATGGCTTAGAGTTCTTCAACTCCTGCCAGTGAAGTCCTTGGAGAGTCTTGACGGTAGGGAGCACACTCCAGTACACTGCATCGACGTGCCAAACAGTGATGGGTCGCAGAATTCCGGCAAGACCATAACCGAAAAGACCGATGGAAATAGTGCTCAAGGCTACGGTGGTCCCAGACAGTGGCAAGTCATAGAAGAGATCCTGTGCCGCGAAGACAGTTGAAGAGGCAGCCGCGTTGGAAGCAGCAGTAGCAGTGATGGCGCAAATGGAATGTTCTTTGAGAGACCAGGGTCCGTAGTTGAAGAAAGAGATAATCTTTATCCAAGTTGGAAGAGGTCCATCATTTCCTTTCGCTCTCCACCTTGCCTCAAATTTATCACCACGCGGGAGGAATTTAGCCCACGCCCGACCAAGGAAGTAGGCAATCAAGACAATGAAAGTTCCTCCAATGGTGACCAATGTAGGTTTGAACTATGTGAGATTAGCTTATCCTGCATATATCGAGGTACTTATCACGAGTCAACTTACATTGTAAATCTGATACATACACGCCTGGAAAGCCGAAAGTCCAGAAGCGAGAGCAATGCTACGGAAGGTCAATGAAGGATCATGGTCGTCCCTCATTGGCAGGAGATGTTGAGCCGCATCAGCACCGGTGCGAATGATGTAGTCGTCGTCGGTATCTTCAGCATCATCATGAATGGGAGGATCTGACTTGGAGTCGATGTCTGAACCCGAGTGCAACATGACGGCGGCGCCATCTTTGCTGAGCTCCGCATCCTCGACGGCGTGTCCAACCTTCTCGTTGACAGCCTCAGTGTTGGGAACTGGGACGATCTTTCCCTCGAGGTTGTTCAGCCCTCCAAGAACGAAGCCATCTCCAACTGGGGCTGGCATGTTGGGCAAAAGTGATTCGGGTCTGTGTCTAGATATGAGGGACAGATGAGCGATGCAAGCACAAGCTGGGAATGTCCATCATGGCGGTGCCCATCGTTATATATGAACCTTCGCCATATTGCTCTGGTACACACCATTCCTCTCCACGGGTACAGTCGCATTTCCTGAACAAGCATGGTTTGCCATTCAATGCCATGGTGTTACCAACCCAGGTCTCGATCCTGGTAGCTAGCCAAAGTGATAGTTTTATATTAGGAAGGTCTGCATTCTGTTAGACAGGGCTAATATGACATGGTCGTCAGAAAACAATAGAAAATGGGAAACCTACTTTAATCAGAACCGCACGAGATCATCCACACTCAAAACTTTACTGCCTTCTTTGGATCGGAGTTATGTCGACTTGTGGTCAATTTGTGAGATTTCGTGGAACTCGCAAGGTGCAATTCGGTACAATTGTCCACAATGTTGTACTTCAAATACGCGCTTGTCGTATTCATTGGTAGATGGGTCGGATTGGAGTCGGGTAGCTTGAGTAGCTTGAGTAGCTTAGGTACAAGTGCCAAGTGCCAAGGAGGATAACGAAAGTACTACATGCATTAGGAAGGTGGCTCACTTGCTCCATCTTGGTATTCGAGGCTAGAACGTCAAGAACATCAAGAACATCAAGAGCATCAGACCCGGACCCTCTAGAAGCCCCTCCACGATGGCGAGATGCTTGGAACCAACGACACCCGCGCTTCATATCCTCGAACCATGCTGATTATTGCAGATTGCGGATTGTGAATGGGGTTTCAGTGGAGAAGGGAAAATAGAGAACATTCCCAGGAGCACTAACACCTCCTACTTTGGGACATGTCGGGGAGGACGAGTATGTGATGATATGTCGTGATAAGGATTGTGCAGGCGAGAAGGTAAATAAGACGAGGATAAACAGGTAGTGGGCTGAAAGTACCGAGCCCATGAATATGAGTGGACGAGGGACGACAGACGACAATGAAACACGGACTTTGCCCATGACCAAAAGAGGAAGAGACGAGCGTGAGTACGTTGTATACGCATACAAAGTGCGTATGCGCATGAAGACGTGCACAACGAAGGGGTGCTCGGGTGCCGTGGAGGTGGCACGACTTGTCTCCACTCTCCACTTCTGACTTTGTGAAAGTGAAAGTGAAATGGGAATGCGAGAGGCGAGTTGATCATGACCTGTCTGCTCGTGAGCTACTATTACTACTGTAGTACCTTTTGATTACAATGCATCGAGAAGAATGTCAAAACAGCATAACAGAACATGAATACTCGATGTTACCGGAATCGACCAATCATCACCATTGCTTCGTTTTTCTTCGTGACCTTTCAATCTTCCTATCATTCGCCTCCTCGTGTCAACCCATACATCGCACTGTATCTGGTAGGTGAGTATAATACCAAGTGATCTGAGAACTCGAGGTTACCAGTCACCAGTAGGTACAGTAAGATACTCTTATCGTAAAGGTTGAAAGAGGCAAGAAGAATCGGCCGATCGTGCTTGTGATGGGTCTGTTTGTCTTCATGAATCTTTTCTCTTCCCTTTCCACAATGAAGAATATGAAATATTCCGTACAGTGGTGGGATAAATGGTGATGGCTAGTGTCGCGATGTCCGCTCAAGTTGAGTCCATAATCCATATGTACCTCGGCTTGGTAAGGCCTTGGAAGTCTTGGAAGTCCACAGTTGCGTCCACCAAACCACCATCGGACCGGTGCTGATCACACAATATTCAATTTGAATTGCTTGATTCCTCCATTGTATTACGACGACGCCGTTTTTTCCTTGGTGCCCAGCAGCCCAGCTCCTCGTGCCGCAAAAGTGGCGGCGTGAAGCGTGAAGCCAGAGAGAGCCACATTTGCTTGTTTCAAGGACCAGGAAGAAACCAAATCGCAGATATGAAAAAGCTTCGAGGAAGGTTTGAACTTAGGTGCTGATAAAAAAAAAAGTCTGTTATATTAAGGTAGTTAGATGGAGAATGATAAGCACTAAAGTATAAAGCAAGAGGCTAACAATTTAGACTTACCTAAGGTACTTATCCAGCTGAATGTCATGTGATAGATAGGCATCTCTTACTTACCTTACCTAATTGCATGTAACTCTCGCTTATTGAAGAACCACAACTCTTCTTTCTACCTAGCACTATCAACAAATGGCGATTGCTTTTCAACGAAAGGGAATAATTCTGCTACGTCAAACAAATGAACTACTTCTTAGAAACCCCACTCCGAAGAGAGACATTACGTTTTTTTTTTTCATTCGTTTCTCGATAGTTTAACAATCACAAACAATACACAACTGAACTATTACAACCGACAGCACTTGTCCAACATAAACACCTTGAACGCCACCCATAACCTAATCCTCATAAACAGTCTTACCACTCATTCCTTTAGTAAGCAACTTACGCTGAGGTCTTGAAGATCTAGTACGTCCTCTCAAGCGAGCAGCAATCGTATCTCCCTCAACCTCAGGCTCTGCCTCCTCACTAGCAGCAACAGAAGAGGCCGTTTCGCCAACGCTTATCTCAGTCGTATTCTCACCATCACCCAAAGCACCTCCAGCGGGCAGCTCTTCACCATCCCAACCAGCTGCCAAACCCGCCTCGTTCTGCTCCATGAAAACACGGATCTCCTCCTCATCACCCAATATACCGCCAGCAGGCAGCTCTCTACCATCCCTACCCGCCGCCAACATCTCTTCATTCTGTTCCATGAAAACAGGAATCTCCTCCCCATCACCTAATGCACCTCCAGCAAGCAACTCTCCATCATCCCAAGCAGCCGCCAACATCATCGCGCTCTGCTCCATGAAAACGGGAATCTCTCCTAACACCTCTGCATTATGCTCTTTCCGGATTTTCTGCTTGACTCTACACGTAAGATCTGGATCGCGCGCAATATAGATTGGCTCGACTTGCACAGGTTTCTGCATCAGGCGATCGCAAAGATCATCCACGTACCAACCCGGGACACCGCGTTCCTCTAGCTCAATCAAGCCGTTCTTCCACTTAAGTCTCTCCTCGCTACTCGTCAGGAACGGGGTGCTCGGGTTCATGTCACGCGTGTTGACGAGGTCGACGTACACGATGATGTTCTCGCTGATTTCAACTTCCAATTCCTCGCCGGTGTCGAGGTCGGTGATGTCTAGCTTGTCCTCGTAGAGATGGTGGATGCGTTGTTTGCCCTGCTTGTTGAAGTATTCGTGGATCTGCTGGTCGTATTCCCTCTCGATGGACACGATGTAGCCCCATGCTTCGATACCGTTGGGATATCGATTGTTGGGAAGTAATACGTCGCCTGAGAGGAGGTATAGGTCTTTCGATGAAGGAGCTCCGTCGAGACGATCATATGCCAATCGCAGGTTTGGGAGGCCTTTGAAGACCTGTTAGCTGGTTCTTGGGGAGTGACGAGAGAGTGTGTGAGATGGAAAGATGGAAAGATGAAAAGACGTACCTTTTTCATTGATATGCCATTGCCAGCCACGTATTTTGGAAGCTCGACCAACCATTGTAAAGGGAAACAAAGCCACGAATTCATCGATGGAGTAATGGTTCCCGTAGATGAAATACAGCGATGTGTTGTACTGCTCCTCTGGAGGTAACTCCGCTGTCACCAGCGCAGGTCTAGCAGACCGGGAGATCTGAGCCATACTCATGATAGCGATTTGCGAGTGACTCCTGTCTGGGTGGAAGATCTGTACTGCGACGATTTTCGAGAATGCCGAGAATTACGTTCGAGGACAAAATGCTTTGACAGACGAGATAAGATATCAGCTAATCCGAGTAATAAGGCACTGATGCTTGAATCGTTTTCGAGGCGGACGAAGCAGTGTGTGGTAATACTGAAGCTGCTTGTTGTGTTTTGTAATCCCAAAGATGATGTGTGAACAAGGGCCAAGCAGCCTTCGTCGCGAGGCAGCAGAAAGGCGCTAAGAGCACACACAAGAATCTCGAGAAGCCGCAGGTAATCTCGGCGAAACTTAGAGACACGAAAGAACTTCAAAGAGTAGCTCAACGTGCAGTTTCATACACTTGTTACCTTGTAGTGTTGCTGGTTACCCCCCTACTTTAGCGAATTCTCGCTTACGGGGATTGATGCTGCTTGTCATCAACTGCACCAACGGGATTTTTTTATAGCGGTTGTAGTCTCTCCTTTGTATTAGACAAAGGGTTCAAGCCCCTTGAACTTCAGCAGAACAAGTATCGAGTCTTTCCGCACCTACGATATTCTACGACATACCAAAAGGAATTAAGCATGGTAAACCGAAGGCAATAAACATTTCCAAAAATCACTTTCCAATTTTTTCACCGCAACCTTACGAATACATACCCATGGCAATCTAAGCTGATTAAGGTTTGCAAGTCTGAATTTCTTGACGCCCTCACAGAGCTTGCAGGGTCACCAATTCCCATTTGTGTTTCGAAGCCTTACTAAGTTCTGGACCTTACTGGCAGATGTTTGCCCATCAGCTTCACCGTAATGAATCTAGACGTATGCACAAGATCCAGGCCAAATTGATGATCTATAACTAAACTACTCAGTCTCTATGTTGATTAACCTATCTTTCTACCTCATCTCTTGACTTTAGATTTGCTTGATAGGTTACGTGTAATACAAAGCTCAGCAATGCCAGCAGAGCGCAGACAACCACATCCAAAAGGCAAAACAATAAGGCATGTGAATACATTAAACGTGGTTGCAGATGAGATTAAAACCCTAAATTATATGCTAAATTGCGTCGATAAATGTATAGAACATAGGAGAAGCATGCCGTCAATACATTTCCTGCCATTTTCATCATGCATGTCCATCCTTCACTCTGCTCCATCTAGCTGAAGCTGGCCTTCCTTCAAACCCCTTGAGACTCGCAGATACATAGAACAGAATTTTAGAAGATGAGGCTCATGCCGAAAGAAAAATCAGGTACGAATGACAGTCGATTACTCATGACTAGCCAATTTCATTAGTGACCTGGTAGTAATGTGACGGAAATCTCCTGCCTCAATGAACGACAAAGACATACCTTATGTTTATATCGTAAATCGCGACGAATGTGTCAAATAAATCATGGAGGTTTCGTGTTGTGTTGGTTGAAAAGATGAAAGGCTTCGAAACTTCAGTCGCAGAGGTGCAGACGTGGTTTGCAAACGTCATATCGTGAAGTCCTCCCAATTGTATCTCTGCAGAATATCTGCTTCAAGTCAGTATTGTCTTCCAAGTAACAAGAATCGGTCCAGATTTCTCACCAAACATTAACTGAAGTGTCACAGCCTCCCATTGATCTTCAAACGGCCAAACCTGTGTTCCGAAAAGGCTATGAGAGAAAGGCCACTAGATAGAAACAAGGGACAGGATTGCCAGTGATTTTCGTGAGCAAACAAAGTCCTTCGCCTACGCCATCTCAGTTTTCTCCTTGCCCTGTCTCTCCTCGTTCTCGGCGTCGAAAAACATGATATCGATTTCCATATTGTGGTGAACATTAGCGTATATAGGCTCGATCTTCCTACGTGTCCCATTGCTATCTTCGAAGCCGACAAGTCGGGCGTTGGGTCGATGAAGACCATGCATGCCATGGCTGAAGATACCTTGAAAACTTCTTCTAATGTATGCTCCAGTATCCTTGGGCATGATCCCTACTCGGAGACGATGCTTGTCAGGATAGGAGTTTGAAGTGGCATTTTTAAGTCTAAACTCGACCGTTTTTGGCCGAACTTCGAAGCGCGTTCTTAGTTCGTATTCACAGCCCTCGCTGGTGTTGGCATCGATAGTGGCATCGGTATCACAGCCATCGTCATCAATTGTCTCTGTATTGGCGTGTTGCTGGTCTTCCTTGTTCTGGAGAATTGCCTTCTTGGAGTGAGCACGGTTGGCTCGTCGAGTACGTTTGCGAGGTGGTTCGAGAGTCTCAACCGGTTGCTTGTTTGGGCTGCGAATGGGTTTTACTCGCTTCAGAACAGTGGTTCTCTTCCCAGGGTGAGGTTTCCCACTAATACCTGTCAACTCCTGGCGTGGTGGTGAATTTTGATGCAAGGCTCTCCACGATTCCCCGAATACTTAATCATGAAGTAGGTGTTCAGGAAGTGGATTGTGCTTACGAGAGATGACGACCGCTTGCGTAGACTATGAAATTTATTTTTCGGCTAGATTCTGACATTTGAATTGATAATTCTAGATCCATGTTGCAAACTGTATCTGATGTATATGCCATTGTGTATGACAGTTTTTTTACTCAATTTCCCGGAGAAACAGCAGATAAAAGAAGATGGGAGAGATTGGTATATATAGCTCGAGGGATTTTTAAAATATACTAGTGTTTTTGGCACGTATTGCCGTGCTAATTCTACTAGATTTTATAAGAGAACACCAATTGGTTTGGCTGGGCTCTCGCTTAGCTAGCTTAGCTAGACAGCATTTGTGACATCACTACAAAATTGAAATAATGTTCATTAACCCCTCCAGGACCTACAAGAAGAAAGAATTAGGAGAAAATGTCTCAATAAACTAGTCAAGGTGGAGAATGTTCGGCCTCAAGGAGAGAACTTTCTTATGGGTCAGAGAGGAAGTCTGTTACCAACAAAGCCATGAAGTTAAATTGCACGAAATTAGCCGGTCGGATTCTTAAGTCTCTCGTCGACAAGAAGAGAAGAGACAAAGCAATCTTCTAGGCTCTTGAAAATTTTCTCAGCTATTCTAAATGATCCCAAACATAGGTGCATAAATTCAAAGGCTCCTTCGACGGACAAAATCGCCATTTAAGGTTCAAGCAGTCTAGTGGGAGTTCTGAGACCAACAGGATCTCATTTGCCCTGCGGAAAATTTTCTATTTCAAATCATACACTGTATTCATTCTCTTCCTATCTCGATCAAATTCTGTGGATAATGAGGGCGTTAATCTACGCTCTAGTGTTAATGAAGCGGGCCTAGTCCGCAATTTTGGTCGTTCGTAGTGTTTTATGGGCGAGTATTAGTTACTTCAATTCTTTTTTGTGGTCTGATTTGGCCACTGGGTGCTAAGATCAGATTGTATACGAAACTAGTGTTAGTCTCAAAATTAAGAATTTGACTGGACCATAACTATGTTGCGTCTCCTGCGACTTCTAGAGTTGTCAACCGATCAAGTAAAATGCGAAAACGGTTGGACATTCGCCGAGCTTTAGGTTAGACTGCCCTATAAAATGGTAGGTGTCATCACATTATCACCCTGCTTTCAAATTACGCAGCAAGAGTGGTCGCCTGGCTTATTTACTGTACCAAAGCACTCACCTCTGTTCTTCGCATGGTCGGGGTTAGATACTATCAGGTTTTTCATACGCTAACCTCTTGGGTATAGGTAGAGCTATGGATGTTGTGGCATAAAGTAAGTCAACATACTTACATACCATACAGAATAAATCATATAATATCATAACACGGTTATTCTGGTGCCAATAGTAGATGTATCACTACGGAGATTGTCGGATACTGTTCGAATTAAGGGAAATAGGCCCTTAATTACATGTACGAATATGTACTAAGGACAGATGGCTTTTGTATCAAAATAGAGAGGTACGACGCTAATGAATACTCCACAGACCATAATTCTTTAGCTTGGGGTATATAAACCTGCTAGATCTTGCAGATACTCTATTTTGTGACAACCCTACAGCCACGAGATAAAACTCAATCTTCTTGGGCAAAATATCATAATTAGATGAAGCACGTTGAACTTGGGTGAGATACAATTGTTCATACGAACAATTCTGATATCATCTGAATCAGTAGTATTATACAACATCTTCATGCTACAGACAGCATTGGTAGCTGCATCTATCATCAATCGCTTCATCAGGAACGCGCTTCAGTTAGATGATAAGCAGGAGTGCACCAGATCAACTTTTACGCATCATAGCTTCGACTTTGATACTAGAAGTTTCTGCAGTCCTTGTTTGAGTCTGTCGTCCATGCCTTGCGCAGCTGGTTGCCCAGTCCCTCGATCAACAAAGACATGAATGATCTCCCCCACGGATTTGACTTCTTCAACTCCACGCTCAAACAGAGCAACTTCATAAGTGACACTACTCTTCCCTAGCTTGTTGACTCGAAGACCCAGTTCCGCGACGGCCGGAAAAGCAATGGAACCGAAAAAGTCACTTTTGTAGGAAACAAAAAGTCAGCCCGTGATCAATAGCAGTTATCTTGAAAAGATATTTCTTAGAGATCTCTCACCCATGCGAATGAACTACTAGGCCATATTGTGTAGACGTAGGCGGGTTCAATCCGCACTCCTCGATTAGATATGTGTTAACCACTGAATCATACCTGTTGGCAAGTTAGCGGATGATCGTCAAAAGATTTCCTTACTTACAAGAAATTATAAATTCTTGGTAGGCAGTCAGCAAAAGTTTCAGCAAGAGGTGAGAATCAAGACACTCGAGGAAACATACGAGTTGTTCATATGATCGTACATATCATTATCCGACCTTGACTATCAATTAACTTTCATCACGGGAAATAGGACAGGACGGGGATGTAGCTAACCACCGAGTCCGAAAGTCCTTGATATATCCGTAGTCTCCTCTGAGCCTAAGCTTTAAGTCTTTGATCCCGTTGGACATCGCAGCTGATCATGCACTGCTGTGTTGCTATGGCACTAGTTCGTATAACTGAGATGCCTCTGAATCATGGGACTTGGCAAATATCTAAGAGATCTGTAGATTGGATACAAGATTGATGATTGATGGGCTTAGTGGGCATCAGCCAAGACTGCTAACTGCTAACTGCTTACTGCTTACTGTGCGAGTGGATTGAGGATTGAGGAGATGAAACAAGGTTCAAGATAATACTTTACGGAGGTAAAGTAAAGAAGAAGCGGGAAATTAGGAATGTCCCTCAAGCCTCCAGAGATGGGGATCGCTGGTTCGACCGGGTAGTCGGTTTGATGTCCTTGATTACTCGATTCCTCGGTTGAACAGAGCGGGCTGGCGATTATGAAGTGTGGCTTTGATGGGGATGGGGCTGGGGCTGAGGCTGGGCAAGCGAAACTTCTTTTACCGCCTTAATTGATAGCCGCATCGCCGAGATTCTGCCGCATCCGTGCACATGCATGGCATAAGGTAAGGCATTGGCACGCATGTGCATCGATTTTAATTTTCGAAAGTATCGCCAACCATCGATCAAAGTCCACCTGCTATATCGCACTGCATCTTGAAGGAAATTGCCCCATCCCACCACGCACTTCACAAGACGAAGAAGACGAAGATCTTGCAAATAGTACCGTGCGCCTTTTGACTTCGCAGACAGAGTGAACGACTCAAGGTCCCGCTGGCTCCCTCTGCGAGAGTCATAGCGCTGCTGGCCAGTCGCCGTCAGACTACAATGGCAATGATAGAAATCGCACAACCAACATCCTATCCGCCATTAGAGGAAAAGCGACCATTCAAGGAGGCTGCTCCGGTTCTTGGTGAGTTCCCCTTGCTCCACTGATTGATTCTGCGGAAGCACCCTCCGAAATCTTCTGAGCTCAAGACAGTAAACTAACCAGTGTCATAGTCACCCCCTCAGACCCGTGGCCTCGTCCGTACTACAAGGAGAACGGCCTAAGGCGTGTAGCTCCATATCATTACACTTACAATACATATTGCAAGCAAAGATGGCGAGGAAGGGAGCTTTTAGAAATATTTGCAAGCGAATTTAGAGATAGGCCGCTTGCTTACTATGTATGTCGCACGGCTGCGTATCACAATAAACGCTGACCAGCATAGAAAGATGCCATAGAAAAGGGCGCTGTGGTTGTCAATGGTAAGCCTGTTGAGTCGACGGCGCATATTGTCAAAAATGGCGATGTTATTTCCCATACTTTGCACAGGCATGAGCCGCCTGTGACAGCGCTACCTATTGGAATCTTGCACGAGGACGATGACATGATTGTGATCAATAAGCCTTCTGGCGTTCCTGTGCACCCAGCGGGACGATACAATTATAATTCCGTCATTGAAATCATGAGAGCGGAGCGTGGCCATGGCTGGAATCCACTTCCTTGCAATAGATTGGATCGATTGACCAGTGGAGTAATGTTTATTGGGAAGCATGCAAAAGCAGCCGAAGAACTGAGCTTACAGATATCTTCCAGAACCGTTCGCAAAGAATACATCGCACGAGTCGAAGGAGAGTTCCCTGACGGTGAGGTGGTGTGCAACATGCCTATCTTACAGATATCTCCAAAGCTTGGCCTGAACCGAGTACGAGCAAATGGAAAAAGTGCTCGAACTGTTTTCAAAAAGCTCGCTTATTATCCACCCATTAGCGATACTGAGGAAGGAGGGTCATCAAATGAAGTCGAAGATTCTGGAACTGGAACAGAGATTAACAAGAAAGGATATTCTATTGTCAGATGCCTCCCTGTAACAGGGAGAACCCATCAACTGCGTGTTCACCTTCAGTTCCTAGGTCACCCGATTGGAAATGATCCCATCTATTCAAACAGACGTGTCTGGGGAGCAAATCTAGGAGCAAATGATGAAGATGCCACACAAGACACTGACGAAGATATCATTACCAGACTTTCAAGAATGGGTAAAGAAGAGGTGGCGGATGCTGTCGCATATCATGATGAAATGGTTGATGAATATAACAAGAAGAAAGCCGAGAAAATGTCTGGTGAAGTGTGTGAGATCTGTCAAACACCACTCTACACGGATCCTGGCGAGCAGGAACTTTCCCTATGGTTGCATAGTCTCAGGTATGAAGATGCCGGAGGAGCATGGAGTTATGTCTCCCCACTTCCATCATGGGCTCTCCCTCCCAAAGGACGAGAAGGACCAACCGAAGTTGGAGGAATGGAGGCTCTTGTCGAAGCTGTAAAGGATGAGAATCCAGAAATCGCGTAGTGGCCCATATTGTCTGTGAAGCTTCATGCGAGAATATAAAATTTTTAAGCGGATTGTCCCGCTTCTTAAAACCTTGGGCATTTTTGTTGTTTAGTAAACACTCGAGTATTGGAAAGCAGGTAAGATTAAAAGATGAGGGCGAGGTGATGAACGGATCAGACTTCCGATGCTTAGTCAAAACGAGCTTCTCATTAACACTGCCACATCTCCAAACTGTGCAAAACCTAACAAATTTGACTACTTTGAACTTTAAAAAACTACTAACGGAACACTCATGCGACCACTGCTACTTCCCGTTGGCCCATTGATTCATACAACCAAGAGGTCGGGCATTCCTCATGACTCTTGTCTCGCAGCCACAGAAACGAAGATGGGCAAATCCTGTGATGGGGATGAAGATCGGGGGGTTGGAGGCCCTTTTGGGTTCTCTAGGGAAGCATAACCAAGTCCAAGCTTGCAGATTCAGGGTCCGCTGAGAGGCCATAGCGTGGAGCTTTGAGTGTGCCAAATGTGGTGCGGCTTAGTGGAATTTATACTTCCTCGAAAAGAGCGGGATCGGCAATAGAAGTATCTCGGATTTCTCGAAATCCCTTTAACCATGGGGGCCTACCACGCGTTCCACCGCCTTCGAGGGGTTACTTCCATGAACACTGGTTGGAGCCAATTCAAACTTGCTACTAGTGGTTTCGCAGTACTGGGAATCCCATAATCTTGATTGTGATTTGACTTTGTGACAGCAGCTAGTGGAAAGTCTATTTGACGATTGTACCACTGACTTTCCGATCGATATTTCTTTCAAGTCTTCAAAGGTTCGACCTCAAACCTTTGCAGTCCATGTTTAAACTCACTTGGAGTTACTTCAACATTCCCACCAACCAACCAAGCTTAGGTATCGCGGCAGTGTCCGTGGCCGCGAGACAACCTTTCTTATGTCTTACCTTAAGAACTACGTCCGCCTCCGAGAATTATATTATTATCTGGCTATCACCTTCACCCTCTTGCCCACCATTTAGAGACACATATCAGCATCGGATCCAATCACATTGATCTTCACTTCTAGAATACATATTGATCCATACATCAAGGACCAGGACTGGAATTTTCCGGACTTGACGTGACGATATTGTGACCCTTCACAGGATTGCAAGCGCCAGAAGCGCCGTGATCATCGGAGCATGTCCGACGACAAGCGCATATACCTCGACTCTAGAGAGTCTGACGATGGAATAGGCGAGGACGCCGACGTCTCAGTTACAAAGCCAGCGCCGAAGCGCCGAGGTAGGATGCTCACCATCAATACCTACCCCTCCAAGCATCTATATAGCGTGTGTCTGACATTGCATAGCCTCACGTGCAGGAACGCGGAGTGTGGCATCATTAACACCAGAGCAGCTGGCTCGGAAGAGGGCCAATGATCGAGAGGCACAAAGGTCTATTCGACAGCGGACCAAAAACCACATTGAAGACCTTGAACGGCGCATTCAGGATCTCTCTGGTGAACATGAAGAGAAAAACATTGAGAATTTGCAGCGCCGTAACTCTGAGTTAGAGGAGGAGTTGCGGCAGTTGAAAGAAATGCTAGGCCGGCCAGAGATCAATATTGCATCGTCAGCTTCTTCCGCTTCATCTCCAGATTTGACACCTCTGTCCTGTAAGTCAATTGTCGATACATTGTTAAGCTGCACATGCGATGATTCAAGGATGACCCGCTTAACCGAGCGTCCATTATTTGTAATGACTGCTCCTTTCGTTATTCTTGATACTTCATTAGATATATTACTGATACTTGCTTTTTATAGCAAGATACGGCATGGAAGTCCTAGGAGAATCGCATCCATACCAATACAACCACCAATGGAGCACACCAAATCCATTCACAGGAGGCTATTCACCATCTCCTACTTCTAGTGCTGGTGATTTACTGTCTTCACTAGCCCCTGACTACTCAAGCATCAACGCCAAATATGTGGCGCCCAGTAGTGGCGTTGACACATTCAACATGAGTGTCAGTCTTGCGGACATGACAAGCCCCCTTCCATCAATAGTGTCCTCTAATTCACCAAGGACCAGAGGGCCAGGATATTCTCGACCGAACTTCGGCCGGAGCAGATCATACCCTAATGGAAGATTAGGCATGCTTTGCTATTCACAAGGTCGAACTACTGCTAATATCAGGAACAGGTCAACCTTCATCATCATCATATCAGTCTGGATTCCCGACACTGGCATCAACTAGAATAATTGGGGCAATGAACAGTACGCCATGCACTTCCATTACGAGCCACCCAATACCCGCAGCAATGTCGCCTCTGATGATGAATGGGATTAATCAGCCCTTGATTCCAGAACACCCAATATCGCCAGCACTAGGACTTGCCTCACCGGCCATGAAACTGAGTGTCAATACAAGCCAGCCAATGTCTCCAGGAATGGAGCCTGTGATGATGAGTGGGAACCCTATGATTGGAGGAGGTATGGGAATGAGCCATATGTCGATGTCGATGCCGATGCAAGCAGACGCAGTTACCTACGACCTGCCAACTCGAACAAATGAGCCGCCTTCTCTCCCAGCTTGGGAAATACCTCTTCGCTTTCTCGCGCCATCCGGACCTGTGGACAACATCCTGGTTAGTTTGCTTCAGCAACAGAGAGGTGGAGCCGTAAATGGCACCTCACCACCAATTCCATCTTCGCCTAGCCTGAGAGCTCTCGTGAATCCGGAGCAGTCCAATTCTGTCCACCCAGTGTCGGCCGTAATCGCAAACCTGCTTCAGCGCACGACTCTTCGTTCTTTGCCCGAGAAAATCGGTGCCATGTTAGTGGTTTATTCTCTGGTTCAGTGGCAAATCTCTCCATCCCAGGAAACTTACAATAAAATTCCGGATTGGTTTGTACCCAGAGCGTCACAACATTTCACTGCCCACCCTGTTTGGACAACTTTGGTGAGTGTCTTTATTTTCCTACCTAACACATATGCTGATTCACGATAGATCGCTTGGGGCAAGCTGAGAGATACAGTTATTGGAAACCAACAACGCTACGCGACCGAGGATTTTGAGCACATCTACACTGCGAGTCTCAATCTGAATTGGCCATACCGTGAATTGGACGCCTTATCATTTGAGGGCAATGATGTCAAAGCGTCGGACGCTTTTGTGCGACATGCCATGAACCTTTCGAACTGGAGTCTGGATGAGCCTTTTCAGCGAGCATATCCGGAGTTGCGGGAAACTTGCAAATTCACTGAGTTCCCTTTGTCCACAATGGGTGGAAATGTTCAGTGATGAGATATTTGAGGGGCTTCTACGCATATACGACGAAATGATATGATTGCTCGTGACCTGCTCAGGAGTTTAGGATGCACATAGAAATGGAATGGTTTGGCAACACATTGGGATGGCTGGATTGGGCTGGATGGGATTTGGGCTGTCGGTCTATGAGTGGATACCAAAAATACGAGTGCTATTCAGAATGTAGGAATCTCATGTATTGTAATAAGTTGAATGTCAAGTAATCATGACTAGAATGTGAATCTATGTGAAGGAAGATGCTTGATTGAACAAACAGATCTAGCCATGGTAAGGCTTCAATACTATTGAATACCGCCCAAGCCCGCATTGTGGATTTATGAGGACAGGGATAAAGAGCTATCCGACGACTTTCTCAACATTGTGCCAGATTACCATCCAAGATGTGAATAAAAAGACTAACCCCATCTGCTTGTAAAGCATCTTAGCAAGACCCGCTGATTGCCGATCCAGGCCGCATGCAAGTTCAGCGCGTTGATTTTGCCCCGCAACGCGGAACGCGAAACACACACGAATATCACGAAGCATCACCATGGCCAAATCCAGCGAGGAGGATGCTACGAGCGATGAGGAGGCATTCGTAAGCAAGCGTGGTCCTGTTACCAGTACTAAGGATTACATTGAACGTGAGTTCCTAAATATGTCTCCATTTGCCACATACTAAGGGTACAAAGGAATCGTTGGACGCGCCTCTTCCAACGACCTCGACTCCGACAGCGACTCCGATGCTGAAATCGCTGGCGCCCGTCCCTCTACGCGCAAGAAAGGCAAACGCAAAGCTGGCGCGAAAGATGGCTGGTCGGATGACGATGGCGAGAATCCATACGAGGCGTTCAAGAACCGCAAGGCGGCCAAGAGGAAGAAGCTTGCGGCGAACAAGAAGATCTTGAAGAAGCGAACTGCGGATGTGATTGAGAATCGTAAGAAAGCGAAGGAGAATGGCGAGACTTCTACAAAGCGGCATTGGGGAGATGATACGGATGATGGGATGGTTGTGGATGACGACATACCCGATTACCTCATTGAACGCAGACAGGCCTTTGATAGGAATTACCAGGTCTTGAACGAAGCGGGATTGAGACTGCCGCCAAGATATGAAGACATTGATTTCTCGGATGATGAGAGATTGGCAGATTTGCAAGAGAGGCCGGACTTCAGGGACAGATTTGAGCCATCGAGAAAGTATGAGGACATTGAGTTGAGGAATTCAGCTGGTTTGATACCATCGGCTACAGCGCAGTATCTGAGAGACTATCAGATCACAGGAGCGGCTTTCTTGCATGAGTTATTCGTTTATCAGACGGGTGGGATACTAGGAGATGACATGGGTAAGCTGTGCACTTAGCGAAGAAGATTTAGATCTAACATTTGTGATTAGGCCTGGGCAAGACTATCCAAGTGGCTGCCTTCTTGACGGCTGCGTTTGGCAAGACTGGTGATGAACGAGATGCTAAAAGAATGCGCAAGATGAGACGGGCTGGAAACAAACGATGGTACCCACGAGTTCTGATCATTTGTCCTGGTAGCTTGATGCAGAACTGGAAGAATGAGCTAGATGGTTGGGGGTGGTGGCATGCTGATATCTACCACGGCAGTGTTGCAAACAAGACCTCGGTTCTCGAAGCTGCGATATCAGGTCGATTAGAGATCGTCATCACTACCTATAACACGTATAGGATCAATGCGAGTGCGTTGAACATAGTTCCCTGGGATTGCTGCGTCGCTGATGAATGCCATACGATCAAGGAGAAGTCATCGGGCATCACCCAAGCGATGAATCAGGTCAATTCATTGTGCAGGATTGGTTTGACTGGCACAGCTATCCAGAACAAGTATGAGGAATTATGGACCTTACTCAATTGGACTAATCCTGGAAAGTTTGGACCACTATCGACGTGGGAATCTAGTATCAGCAAACCATTGAAGATTGGACAATCTCACGATGCAACCAATTCCCAGCTCAAGATTGCTAGGAGGACAGCAAGGTCATTGGCCCAGAATCTCTTACCACAATTCTTTCTACGCCGCATGAAAAGCCTCATTGCTCATCAGTTGCCGAAGAAGACCGACAAAGTGGTGTTCTGTCCTCTTACAGATATCCAAAAGGATGCATATGAGCGATTTCTCGAAAGTGACATTGTTGAAGCTATCAAGGACTCTAGTGAGGAATGTGATTGCAATTCAGGCAAGAAGAGAGGATGGTGCTGCTATGCTTTGGTTGGCGACTCTCAGACAAAGTGGCAAGCTATGGTGTTTCCTGCTATTACTACCCTTCAGAAATTGTCAAATCATCTCGCCCTTTTGCTGCCTAATCCCCTCGACCAGCCAGAGAAGCAAAATCGCGATCTTGAATATCTCCAAACAATGGTTCCGGGCCAATGGGAAAAGCTCTACCAGAATAGAAACTCAATTGGAACGCTCTCTAACCCTGATTTCTGTGGCAAATGGAAAATCTTGAAGAAATTGCTCAAATACTGGCACGAAAATGGCGATAAAGTTCTGATTTTCTCGCACAGTGTCAAGCTCCTCAAGATGTTAGAACATCTGTTCCATCTGACCCATTACAATGTCTCGTTTCTCAGTGGATCTATGCCTACGGCAGATCGTCAGAAAACAGTCGATGACTTTAACTCTGACCCAAACCAATTTGTCTTTCTGATCTCAACCAAAGCGGGAGGAGTCGGGCTTAATATCACGAGCGCTAACAAGGTTGTAATTTTCGACCCAAACTGGAATCCAAGTTATGACCTTCAAGCTCAAGATCGGGCATATCGCATTGGACAATTACGAGATGTCGACGTGTATAGATTGGTATCAGCAGGCACAGTCGAAGAAATTGTCTACGCTCGTCAAATCTACAAGCAGCAACAAGCGAATATCGGATACAATGCCTCAACCGAGCGACGTTACTTCAAAGGTGTGCAAAACGATAAAGACCAGAAGGGCGAGATTTTCGGGCTGCACAATCTCCTCTCTTTTCGTGGTGAAGATATTATCCTGCGAGATATCGTCAACAAAACCAACGTCGCAGAAGCAAAACGAGGCATTGACGTCCTGGATTTTGATGCTGATGACATGGCGAATGATGAAGACAACCCCTTGCGTGTAGACGACGATGCAGGTGAAGATGCAGCAATGAATCAACTCGCCAAACTGCTCATCCAAGGCGAGGATGGCAAGACCGCCAAGCCGAAATCCAAATCAAAAGCTGATCCTATCCAAGCCATTCTCGCTTCAGCAGGTGTTCAGTACACGCACGAGAACTCGGAAGTTGTCGGTTCTTCACGCGTCGAGGCCGCGTTGTCACGCAGAGCAGAGGAAACAGGCAATGATATCGAGTACGGGGAGGAACGGCTATTCGCCGAATCGCAATCACAGAGCATCAATATAGGACCAGGCGCTGCTGATGGTGAGGTTGGGGAGAGGCGGTTCAAGTATGTGTATAATCCTACCGAGGAGGTCATGCAGAGGCAGTTTTGCAGCATGGCTAAGCTTTTTGGCTTTGGGGGCGCAACGGAATTTGCTTTTGCTGTAGAGGGCATGACGCAACGAGAGAGGACGAATGTGTTGGAGAAATTCTATCGGATGAGGAGGGATGTGTTGTTTGGCGGGAGGGAAGGCACTGGGTCATTTGACACTAGTCTGGCGAGTGTGGGAACGGATGGAGAGGGCGATGTTAGCATGGAAGCTACGAGGAATGAAGCGAGTGAAGATAACGACGAGGATGACGGGGATGATGTGATGGGTGCACTAGACGCAATTATTGAGGGTGATGAGGACACGGAGACCGATGAGGATGATGAGCTCTAAGACGGGCTGGGGATATGTGACATTAGAGGATTTAGGACGATGTGATGGGAGGGAGCAGAAACGGATGATACCCAGGCGCTTTTGCTTTATAGACATGTAACAACACTGAACTACCTATGTATACGAGAAACTCACTCTTACATCTTGAGACAAGTTTTGGTTCTTCATAGTTGTATGATAGAATAAATAGTTTAAAATAGCTCACATGTCTCCAACAGCCTACCTCTTCACTACCATCACCTCAAAAATTAACACAATCTCACTTGTCCTAAAATGCTAGGTGGATTGACTACCTCTATGCACCGCGAATGCGAACAAGCACAATTACGAACACACGCACGGGGACATGACATGGACCAGCCAGATCCGAAACCGACGAGCAGATCGTAATGATAAGGTAGCTTGAAGGGTTTTGCTGTGCTGGTATTGAGGGGAGATAAATGATTAAATGATAGAGGATGGGGGAGAGAGAGAGGATAGAGAATAGATTGACGTGGTGAACTGGCTGAGCTTGGAAGGAATGGCGTGCTGAGATATAAAGAGTGGTGTGAGTGAGGAATGCATAGTATGTACAGTGATGTGTAAAGTAGTGTGTAATTCGGAGGTACGGCAGCAGCAGCAGCAGCAGTGACTCAGCTCTTTAGGCTGATGGTAAACTGAGGTTGAAAGAGATGGAGTTCGAGTTCCCAAGAACCCGAAACCACGAATGAATAAATGAATGAATAAGTGAAGGTGAAGTAGGTGAGACAGGTTTCTTGAATTTTTTGCCCATCCTCCTCTCACCAAAGCTACAGACTGACTTGATCTGACCTAATGCCAAAATCATCACCGCCCATCTTCTAGCTATATATATATATATATATCTAGGCACCTTACTAATCTATCGTGCCACATGCATGTAATACCAAAGAACGGAGCGGAACGGGGGGGTATTTATTCTCCATCCTCTCAATTGTTCCTCCGCCTCTTTATTCATTCATCGGACTATCCATAACATAGCATACCATACCAGTACTCCATCCATATATCCATGCCATCCATATACACAATTCCAATCCAATCCACCCACGCACATACCGAATCCATGCGTACCTGACTCCATGAACCGAACAAATATAAATCTACTCACTCCCGCTCTCGCCACCACTGCTGCTAGCCTTCATCTCCTTGACGACAACACCGGCTCCCTTGCTCTTTCCCTTCTTGGCCTTGACGCCCTTCCCCCTCAGACCGACAGGGATCTCCTTCCTCACCTCGCCGTTCTCGTACAAGACGCCGATATCTGCCCGCCTTGCCACCACCTTGCCCCAGTAGCTCTTGCTCACGACGCCGTCCTTGTCACCTGCCGTGACGATAGCACCGGTCTCGGTCCGTGCCCAGCTGATCTTTGGCTCAGCCTCGAGCACCGACCTCAGGTTGAGGAAGATAGAGACGTCCGCCGTGGAAGCGGGACGGATCTCGGTTCCGTCCTCCTCGACGGTGATGGATTGGAAAGTAAGTTGTGCCTGGCCACCTGCGCGCTTGATGCCGCCGGAAGCGAGGATGAGTGGGTATGAGGCGTAGGAGCACTCGTAGACGATTAAGTCAGGGAGGTCCTCGGTTGTGATGGATAGCGGGGTGAGCGTGGCGGCGGCGGAGGCGGTGGGTGTTTGTGGAACGGAGGGGAGGAGGCGGATCAGGTAGTCGGAGGGGTCGGATTCGTCGATCTTAGATGAGATTGGCTTGATTGCGAAGCGGGATTTTGGGGCGATGACAAGGGCTTTGAGTTCGTCAAGGGTTACTTCGAGAGCAGTCAGGTTGGGGCGGGCGAGCTTGGTTGAGTTAGTGTTTGATTATTAGATGAGTATAGGGAGAATACTTACAACATCCTCGCAGTCAGCCCATCCGTCAGAGTCAGCAACGAGCTTCTCCTCGCCCTCCTCCTGCTCGGCATCCTCGTCCACTGTACGCTTGAGAACGAAAGCAAGGGCCTTGGCAATCAAAGCCTCACGATCATCGACAACAGAGTATCCACGTCCACGCTTGTTGGACTTTGCTACACTTCCGCCGTGCTTGGAACGACCATGGCGAGAAGCACCAGGTGAGATAGGAGATGGGTCCATGATGCCACCATTGAGGGAAAGGTTTTGAAGAGGTTGGAGAACTGCGGCCATTTTGAAATTTGGTTGGAAGAAAGGCAAGGTATATGCAATAGATCGTTACTTAAAAGGTAGAGAAGTGCGAGTAAGTATGTTGATACAAGATACAACAACAGGAGAACGTGAGTACGGGAGATGTAAAATTCAAGTAAAAGAACAAGAAATTGTGAACTTTGTGAGGACAACTATAGGCAATGGGAATGAGCAGGAATATATCATGAACAGAAGCCCCAACCTCCGGATCAACTAGACGGTGAAGACTCATCTTGCCATTCATCACGCAAGGAGCTATCAGTCTTGCTATTCCCAGCTAGCATGCACTTGCACTTGCCAGCAGGTCTCACCTCCCCCTCCAACTCGCATGCATCAAGCAAGCCGCCGAACCAACCGCAGAAATACCATCTGCATACGAGCATCCTACCCATGATCCATCCTGTTACGTTTCCAAGACCGCAGGTGATACTCATCTTCGTTCGCTACTCCAGTGGAGTCGTTCCTGCGATCCCTCTCAACCATCATGCGAGTCTGAGAAGGCAAAAGTCGAATAGGAAGACATTGCCATAGCGGTGTGGAGTCAGTGGAGTTATTTGGTTGCACAGCGAACGCATCAGAATACTGCACGCGTCTTCCTGCGGGTCGCGCCGTTGGCTACAGGCTGAGCTGGCCCAAGGAGGTGAGGGGTTAGAGGAAGAGAGGAGGGGAGATCCAAGGAGCGGTGTAAAAGTCATGTGACGATTTTACCCCTCCTGGTCTGGGCGTCCGGCGGCAACGACTTTTGATACGAGGGATTTCATCTCAAGTTGGTGGCAAAATCTACTATTGTTGTTTCGGAAGCTGAGGGTCGATCTGGATATTATGTTGGAGATAATAGCGGTAAGAAATTCTTGTCATCTCTTGCCACTTGCTTGATCTAGACGAGACGAGACAAGACTCCCCCTCTAGAGGGGGGTAGTCGCTCCGAGCTTCGCCTCGTCTGTGAATTTGCCGATGTCAACAAAGACTCATGCATATCCACATCCCACTTTAGCCAAGAAAGCAACACCCAGCTTCACGCTCCATCAGTAGTCTGATGAGACAGGAGCGCTCAACGCGCTGCCAATTCTTATTCCGAAACCACTTAAGGCTCTTTCTTTCCTCTGCCCAATTCCACGTGGTACAAGTCATTGCAAGTCCCTTAGATGCGTAACATGTTGGTCATGTTCTTGCCAATAATCTTCAGCCGCCAGTGCAGCTTCAAGATATTGGGAGGTCTTGCATGCAGCGGGAGCTATGTTGTCCATTCCTCAGCATGCAAGAGCATGCACTCAATGTGCGTCATTGATGTGCTGTTCGAGGACATGCTTGAAGTGAAGCTGCTGAAGGCCGAAAGAGGCGTATTGTTTAGGCCAGATGTCCAATGGAAGTCTTTGGGGATCAATAAGCACTCGAAAGACCGTCTTCTCGATTCATCAGTGGCAGCCTTGGATGTTCGCTGGGCAGCTTCACTTTTCAGTTTTGGGACCTTTCATGCAATCTTGACCCAGGCTGGAGTATTTCTATGGATACAGGAGAAAGAAATAGAAAGGCTTAGGTTTTCGTGGCACAAGATATACCATCAATAGCTCCCAAAGGTACGAATGCGATAGAGGGGTAAATATCATATGCGGACCCATGTCACGAGCCCCAGAGCTGTCTCCGATGGTTGAGGTCATGGGTTGTGGTGCTTTGCATCTAGATGCATCATTTTGTGCCGGAAATACTCCAACATCTAGCTCTAAATATCTGAGCGCATGCTCATGTATGCGCCCTCACACGCCTCCGCAGATCAGAGAGACTGCGAATGTTCCATGCGTGATGGAATGGCATTGTTAATACAATGCATCTTTTTTCACGGAGGTTTTTAATATGCACATATGTCGAATGTCTTGCTGGTGAATGGAGATCCTAACGTTTATCCATGTCGTTGCAGGCACGTCATGCCCATGTCTGCTAAATCGGCATAGATGGGATATGGCATGCTGAGGACGGTAGGACATTTAGAGGACCGAAAATCGGCCATAACATAGCCTTCAGTGTTTCATAAGGGGTTTTCAGACTGTCTGAGATTTCGGATGTCCTTAGTTTAAAGTTGCACCACGTAGGAAATATTTCTACCAGCTTAGTTTTGGAACCCAGTCCGTAACAATTTCTGCAGTGTACGATATGCCTTCGCATTTCTCATGTATGCAAGACGCCAGTCGAACGGTAACAGTAATATTCGCCAAACTATTTAAGATTGGCTTGTAGGCTCCGAATTCGAGATGTGTTGTTGTAGTGCTGAAAAATGGGTTCTAAGTATGTTGCAATAGCAGCATGTACATGATCTAGAGGTGGGGTGGTTACCTTGTTGTTGGCAGGGTCGTCAGTATTGAGGACACACGACTACCTCCTTTCATCCCGGTGTTTGTAGATTCTGGAGCTTATGAGAATGCTCATTGACAGCGATCCTGCTTAGATTGGAGGGAAGTTCTTTCTCCACAAGATGAAGGACGCAAAAGATGGATGGATAGACCGTGTCCTGGATGTCTTCCAAGAGTGTAACTGACCACTCTCACTTGTGTAACCAAGAGAGCAGCTCTGAGAATTGGAACACCAAGTGGAGCAGGTGTTTCCTTTATGAAAGAATCCTGATATTGAGATAGGTAAGCTCATGCAAATCATCTTTCCTTCTCTGGATTTTAGAAAAAGAATAATGTCTCGTGATCTGAATCATCGAACCATCGAACGAATGAATGTCTCCCAAAGTAGATTGCGGCTGAGACATGGATTGTCCCGAAAAGGAAATCTGCCATGCCATGCCAAGCAAGTGAGTATTCTGTTTCTGCCGTGCATTCAATATTGGACTCGTACACACAATTTCTTACCTCGGGAGATGCTGCAATGCACAAGCAAAGCAAATGCAAAGGACACAAACAAAGGTTAAGTCCTCATATCAAGACATCTATAACGTCATGCTTGATCCGTTATGGGACTTGTACACTTGGCACTTGACAGACCCGATGGCTGGGTAAGGGAGGCCCGCAGACAAGATAGATCATGTGCCTATCGAAAAGGCAGTCTGTGAGGCGTTCCAACGTCGTTGGAAGGCTGTGTAACTTTGGAAGATAGGTTGACCAATATATTCAACCGTGAGAAGCCGAAGCGTTAGGTAACTTTTGGTGGCAATATCATTGCGTATTGAATACTTGGTCGAGACCTTTGCTCATGTCGCTTAGCATTAGCACATGGAAATATCATTGATGAAGAATATTTGTTATTTATGAGATGGAATTGGAGTTGTAAGATCGATGTCGATGTTCCCTCCAGATCCGTAAGACAGGAGGAGAGAAGTGAAAGGAAAGAGACATCCTTCAGAATCAGAATCGGCTCGGTATGCCCCACTTTGTCCCGTACCTGCGCCAGCATCCAGCCAGCATCCAGCCAGCATCCAGCATCATCCAGCCAGCCTCCCACACAGTGTCTTTCAGGGGTTTAGCGTGACTTTTATTGCCCGAAGTTACTTTTGTTTCTGGTGGAAATAGTTTACACTTGAATTTATTCTTCACTCTTCATTTGCCTCTGTATCTTCGATACCAACTTCAGTCACTCGAGTATTGGGCGAATACCAAGAAAATATATAAACACACATCTGTTGTGCATAACCGAGCGATTCGGTACTGACAACAACATCGAGTACATCCCAATTGGCATGACGTCGTTGGAGGAACATTAAACCCTTGCATAACACAAAAATGACATCTCAAAACCCATCACCCAAGACTTCCATCAGGAGTTATGGAGGTACCGATAGTTACGATACGCAAAGTAGTGCTTCATCCGACTCTGTCCATGGAACAGATTATCACCGCCAGAACCATGCCGAGCCAGCATCAGACCGCGCCAGGAGGAAGTCGTTCATCGAGGGGGATGAAGACCCGTTGCAAATCGAGCCGCCGACCATGAAGAAGCAACAGGAAGAGACGGTCACTTGGTCGAGCTTGCCGTGTAAAAGTCAGCTGGCGATTCTAACGATGGCGAGGTTGGCGGAGCCTCTTGTACAGACTTCTTTGCGGGTCAGTATTTAGTCACATGTTGTTGAGAAGGGATGTTGTACTGACATTGTATAGTCATATCTATTCTATCAATTGAAGTCATTCGACAAGACTCTCCCCGATTCTGTCATTGCCTCGCAAGCTGGTGTCATGCAGGGTTCTTTTGCAGCTGCTCAACTCTGTACTGCCATGTTATGGGGTCGCTTCTCTGACCGTGGTGGACGAAAACGAGTCCTACTCATTGGTCTCTCTGGTACTATGATTTCTTGTCTTGGATTTGGATTCTCGAAATCTTTTGGGCAAGCAATGGTATTCAGAATGCTAGGTGGAGCTTTGAATGGCAACGTTGGAGTGATGCGAACGATGATTAGCGAGATCGTGAGGGAGAAGAAGTGAGCCGTTGAAGTGTCTGTCACCCAAACTATGCTAACTCTCTCAGATTCCAATCTAGAGCCTTTTTGCTTCTCCCGATGTGTGCAAACATTGGAGTCATTATTGGTCCTATGATGGGTGGTCTCACTTCAGATCCTGCTGCCAATTATCCCAGCTTATTCGGAGGCATTGCATGGTTAGAGAAATTCCCATACGCACTGCCAAACATCATCAGTGCTATCTTCCTTGCTTCTGCGGCTTGTGGTGTCTTCTTCGGCCTAGAAGAGGTATGTGTTTAGTCCTAGGCGACTTTGACGACCAAGTGCTAATTTCTCTAGACACACGAGCAATTCGCTGATCAAAAGGATGTCGGCGTTACAATCCGTCGCAAGCTTTCCTCATCAATCAGCTCCATTTTCAGCAAAGGAGAAAAGTCATCAGAACAAGAATACGAGCCTCTACTCGCCAACGAGGACGACCGGTCATCAACTCGATCACCAGTATTCAAGCCTAAAAAGCGAGTCGCACCACGCTACAAGAACAAGCTTCCCTTTCGCCAAATATTCACTTACAACGTTGTTTGTACACTCATCTGCCATGCTCTCATGGCTGGTTCAATGGGCACATTCAACAACATCTGGTACTCCTTCCTCTCGACTCCCGTCTACGACCCAGCTCACCCACCCGCCAACTACGAACCCCACCTCCCCTTCATCTTCACAGGCGGTATCGGTCTCCCGCCGCGCTCGGTCGGATTCGCCATGGCAATCCTAGGCTCCATCGGCATCACGCTCCAACTCTTCCTCTACCCACTCGTCAACCAACGCCTCGGCACCGTCCGCTCCTGGCGCATTTTCCTCTACTGCTTCCCACTCGTCTACCTCCTCGTCCCGTTCCTCTCGCTCATCCCCTCCACCACCCTGCCACCCAGTCAAAAAACAGGTTTCCCCATCTGGGCAGCCCTCACCTCGCTCCTGTTTGTCCAGGTCGTAGGCCGCACCTTCGCCTCGCCCGCCACCACGATCCTCATCAACAACTGCTCGCCGCACCCGTCTGTGCTAGGCACCATTCACGGCATCGGGCAGAGCGCCTCGAGCGCTGCGAGGACTGTCGGCCCTGCCCTTGGTGGGTTCCTGTATGGCCAGGGATTGAAGATGGGGGTTGTGGGTGCGGTATTCTGGGGTTTGGCGGCAGTGGCGGTGGGGAGTATCATTGCGAGTAACTGGGTCAGAGAGGGAGATGGGCATGAGATTCGGCTGGAGGGCGATGATGAGGCGGAAGCGGAGGCGGAGGAGGAGAATCGGTGGTTATTGAGAGCTTGATTGATTTGCAGTCTTTAGAGAGTGGGTTTCTTTTGTTGCATTTGCGTGGCGCTGGAACGGGTTGTTTTACAGGCGGGTGTCGATATGTTGTTGGTGAGGAGTGTATACTGTATTGGTTTGGTGGTGCATAGATGGCGCTTGGCTTATTCTGGTTCGTTGTTGAATTTGGTTCGCTTGGGAGAAAGCAAAGGTTGGCTAGACGTTTATACCGCTCGCCGCAAGGCACTGATATTGCATATATATGTAAGACGTAGTCAATAAATAGAGTTATTATTGACATCCCACTCATAATCAGTGAGTGATTGATTAGACTTGAGTATGTATATATGTGTGTATATATGCCAACACTGCGTAAGGTAAGAGAGCTTCTCCCATCACTATTGCGGCTGCTCGCTTAGGCAGAAGGAAGCAAATGCTAATGTGAATTCCAATGCGAAACCTGCCTCTTCACCTCACGCCACGACAAATGGACATTACAAACAGAACACTCACTCCATGGTTCAGTCGTCGTTCCAAACTCGCAACTCGCAACCCGCAACCAGTCACATGCGAGATTTTGAACCTCAGCACGAGATGGATTCTCAATATGAGAATGGAAATCTGGCGATGAATCACCACCACCTAGCAAGACAAAATGGTTTACCTCCTATTGCCATGGACTGCGAATTGTGAATTGTGTCTCAGCTTGGAGTATATATATATATATATTTTTTAACTCGCTGAATATGGCAACAATACTTGTGCCACTTCAAACGAGCTTCCTGTTGTTTGGCGATGCGGAAATCGGAAAGATGGATGAAGGCGTAATAGAGCATGAGCGCAAGCAATAGTGCACCATTTACTTATGCGGTAGATAGGCGACAGGAGTAGAATCATCAACTGCCCCGCAAGCGACTTCAAATTGCAGGGAGTCCATTCAAGGAGTTTCAAGGACTGCTCGATCTTTGCCATGTGGCACAATTAAGGATAGGATTTCCATCATATGAATCATTCATTCATTCATTCATTGCCTTCACTCACGTACTGTACGCCTCACCCAAGATACCTACCTACCTACCTATGCAAAGCCACAGAGCGGAATGATCGGTGGTGTGTGGAACCGAGTATTAGGCATTCATGGAACAGACGAATACCCACCCACCCCTACGTCGAATGACTTGCTTCTGAGAGGCGATGTTTGCCTCTAGACTGGCAGTTTGTTGGTAGTGTTACGTATGTCGATGCGTTCCAGAACTCGACGGTTTTTCCTCTGTTGAGGCTGAGGTGCCTGAAGGGGTTTTCTTTTTTTTTATACGTAGTAGAAACAAGAGAAACAGTTGAAACTACCGATACGTTTCAAGTGTCTCGCACGAATTTAGTAAATGCCCAAGGTACGATATAGACTCCTCTCCTCAATCATACGATAATCATCATAATCCAGGCGAGAGTCCCTCCCTGCCTGCCTTTCGTTCATCGCTTCAATGTCTAAATATAACTACTAACTCTTGACACCTCCCCCCCCCCAATCAGACCATCTCCATTACGCAGCTCCAGCTGTTTTGCAAGACCACCCACCCACCACCCAGGCAGAACTGATCCAAGAACCGATCCAGACACATCCAGACAGTGACAGACAGTGACAGGCCAATCTGGTTACTGTAGGAGCCACTTACAGTTACAGCCAACTCTAATTTAACGCCTTCACCCCCTCGTTTGTCGCTCTGCTTGGTGGGTTCGGGGTTGTTCAGGCTCTTCTATTCGCTGAAAGTGGAAAACAACAGGGTTACTAAGCAGGGACAGACAGTCCAACCCTGAAAGAAAACCCCCCCTGTCTGGCGCAATGGCAGCGGGTGTCCAGCAGTGTGGTGCAGTGAGGGAGAGAGGGAGGAAGCGGTGATTACAGTGCAAGTTAAACCTAGACACTTGCTTTTGCTGGGTAGTACTGGACTGGACTGGACTGGGACTGGAATGGGTAAACAGCTGTTTGCGACCCAGCCTGTGTTCATTCTTACAAGTACAAGTACAGCTATTGTCCCATCTTCAATTGTGTGGTAAAGAATAGGATCACCAACACCAACACCCATACGACGCCATGGTTCGATTAAGCTTCACTGCTCTCGCTACAGTGGGTACGTACCTGAATTTAGGGATCCCCTTTCCCCATAGTCTTGGTGATTCCTTGGGTTCCTTGGGTTCCTTGGCCCCAGTTTTCGAATCGCAAACATGAGGTTCGAATGGCAGATCATGAGCACAATTAATTCAGAAACACAAGCACAAAGATAAACATCACTGACCATGATGCTGCAGGAATCGCATTCGTCTCACGCGCATCTGCCGTGTCGACCATCAGCTCATCGGGCTTCGTATCGAGCGATGGAGGAGTTGGGTTTGCGCTGAACATCCCTCAAAAGGACGAGAATGAGGATTTATACATGACACTCTATGGACCGGTGTCCAGCTCGTGGATTGTGAGTCGCCCTTTGGCTCGCCGAGCTCGACCATGGCAGAAAACAGGAGCTAATTGAGTGTAAAGGCAGTTGGCATGGGCAGCGAGGAGATGAAAGATTCGTTGATGTTCATTGTTTACACTGGTGCATCGAATGAGATCACACTTTCTCCTCGCCTTTCCTACGGAAACGTCGAGCCTTCTTTCACCAACATAACCGTCAAGACGCTGCCGGGCACCGGCATCGCGAATGGAAAATACAATGTCAATTTCATGTGTCGCAAATGTCGTTCGTGGGCTGGCGGATCCATAGACGCGACTTCGACAACGCAGAAGTTTATATTTGCGACGGGGCCAAATGGAGATCTCAGGACTGATGACTTGAATGCGCCGACCAAGAGACATTCTGTGTATGGAACTTTCACAATGGACATGACCAAGGCGGTCGGGGCAAGCAGTGTTCCAGTCGCTCAAAACGCAGATACGGCCGGAACGGTTCAAGGCGAGAGCAAGAGCGATCGTGATTTCAGCTCGCCATTCCATGGGTGTCTTATGATCTTGGTGTTCGTTGGCTTGATGCCTATTGGTGTCATGATCCTGAGGATTATGAATAGTCCCAAGTGGCATGGAGTCAACCAAACCGTTAGCGCAGGTATTGCGTTGTTGGGAGCCGGGCTTGGAGTCTATTCGGGCAGGATGTATAATCGAGTATGTACTCTCCTTTGCAAGATATCGTTTCGCACTGACAATCGTGGTATAGACCAAGAATTACAATTCCGCTCATCAAATCCTTGGAACTGTGGTAATAGTAGGCATGGTTGCTCAATTTGTTCTTGGATTTCTACATCATAGAATGTACAAGAAAACCCAGGCAACGACCAAGCTCGCTCCTATACACGTCTGGCTAGGTCGTATCATCATCCCAGCAGGCATCGCCACCGGTTTCCTCGGATTCCCTCTAGCCCTCAACTCAAAATACAACTACGCATTACTGGCCCTTGTACTCCTTGTTATTGTAGTGATGGGACCTTTCGCCTTCTGGCGATGGAGAAGAGATGCGCAGAAGAACAAGACGAGGAACGGAGCAGCCGGCATGGACTTGGGAGGAGGGTACCAGGCACAGCCGTGGGCGACGGGTGGGCCGAGCCAGAGCGACATCAACCTACCACAGTATGGAGGCCACTCGGCAAGTGGACAAAACCACCCTCCTGTGTATTTGCATCCAGATGCGGGCCGAAATCATGCTTGAGATTCTTGGTCATAGGAGGGTTGAGGATGATAATGTGAGCATTGCATGGCGTTCATTCTGGGCTTGGAAACGTGATTTGGCTCTGGCGTATGGTGGAAAGTCGGCAGGCTGAATTGGATGCATATTCTGTTGGCTTCTGTATTGAATACCTTTTTGTTGCGATATGTTGTGACCAACAGGAAAATGCCAAGAGTAATTGTAGTTTGGAGCGAATGCGACCAGATCCGTTGTCTCACAACAAGTGATTATGGAGATAATAAGGTTTCAAATCAGATGCGTTTAAGCTTCTTTACACTGTCCCTAGGGGGTGGATTGCCGCCGTCGATTACCTCCGTAGGTGGGTCTGGCCGAGGTGGCCCCTCTCGTGGCCACAAGTCCTGTTGGTGTTTTGACTTGAGATGTGGAGAGTAGTGTGTACATTGAGAATTCTCGAGTTCTTTTATTTTTTATTTTTTTTGAAGAAAAAAATCATTCGCATATCATTTATGTCCAAAAGTTTGGACATGTTCATCCTAGTCATTTTATCTTGTTGTTCATGATTTAGGTGCTTACCTTATGGTAAAGTCTATTACTGTGTCTGCACCTTGCAGTAAAAAGAAGCTTGAAGTACAGCTCATAGATACCCAATCTTGCAGAAGAGGTCGCGCCAAATTGTTTAAGCTTGTCTCACATAAGCGCCAGTCACTGCTCCGGTACCAAGAGGAGCTTAATCCTCCTTTGTTCCCACGTGGGGGAGAGCCTCTTCTGGACAGTGCCCCTCACGTCACCATCCTCACTGGCGCAATAGGCTCAACAGCAGGGACCGCAAGCGCTCCCATGTATGCAAGGAGGAGGCGGGACATACCCATCTCATGGGGATTGTACCAAGCGTGTCTTTCAAGGTGCAACGTCCGATGGGATTTGTTTGGCACCGTCGGTCTGCTTTCGTCTAGCCTGCACATGATACTGCTCGTATCTCGCATCGCGAGCCATCCTGGCGTGCTGTCCGATCATGAGTGGCTCTTCTGCTGGGAAGCCTCGTGGGGAGTCCAGATCGAGGCTGGTCTCCGTGGTGTTGGCTTTCAATCGACCTGGCAAGAGCCAGTCCGTGGTTCGGGTGTGGTTTGGTGTTTACTCGCTTGGGAGCGCGGTGTTTGATGGCCTTCTGGATGGGGACGTCGATGTCTTGGGAATACCGTGGCTTGGGGGTGAGTGAGGAGGTTTGTATAAGGATGTTGAGAGACTCTGGGGGGTTTTTTTTTCTCGTGCCGTGGATAAGGTAGATTCTTGCTTCATTCTAGTTCTCGTGTTGTGCATGCAGGGAATGCACACTTCGCTTCGTCTTCCACCTTTTTAAACACATCAATTGCTTTCTACCGCCTCCAAGATGCGGGCCATCTTCCTCCTTTCGCTGATGCCCTTCGCAGCAGCGTACTATCTCCCCATCGCCAACCGCGATGCAGTGGAAACTTTCTCGCAGCCTGAATTCCTCGCACCAGGACCTACAGAGACTGAAGTCGTTTCTTTCGCTACCGTAACTAGTCAACTCTTTCCGCCCGAGACAATAACAGCAGTAGAAGTGATTGAGACGGCATCGTTCTCGGAACCTGTGTTCTCGGAGACGACTCAAATAGCCATCGAGACAGCTTCATACTTCCAGGAGCCCTTTTCAGAGACAACTCCTCTAGCAACCGAGACTAAGACATCAGTATTCGCTGTCGTTACAAGTCAGATCGATGCTTTCGAAAGTACATCTGCGCCCACATTACAATTCACCGAGGCTCCTACTCTTGCGTTCGAAAGTACGTCTGCGCCGCAGGTAGAAGCGACGGAGGCACCAGTTATAGTGATTAAGCGCATTGAATCCGAGTTATCAAATACGACTACTGTGCAAGGAAACACAACCGAGAGCCCTGGTCTTGATCCAAGCGAAATCACGGAAATCACCAATAGCACTACACTTCCAGCCAACATTACCAATACACCAATTACAAATCCTGACCCGGATGCTTTAAAGAATGGATGGGTCGCAGGTTATGTTCGGAACACCGCGGCAAAGGTAGAGCGTGTCGTTGTTTCTGTCCTTCAGAAGAGGGAGGTCGCAGACACAATTGCCGCTATATCGACTTCGACAACAGCATCTTGGCATGGAAGCAACACCACGAAACTTCCATGCTCAAGCAAGCTCACCGTCAAAGCCACAGGCTCAATCCACTGCGTCACGCACACAGTCTGCAAAGCCATGAACACCCTCGCATCCTCCCACTCCAACTCGACTAAGCACACAACGCAAACAATCAAGCCAACAGCCAAAGCAGCATCCACGCCAGCAGCCGCAGCGTGCACTGCGCTCTCACTCACCACATCCAACATCACGCTCCCCTCCTTCCCGCTCTCAGCCAACACCACCACGGCACTCTCCTCCTTCCTCAACCTAATCCTCAGCGTGCCCGAATCCGTGCTCGCCAAAAGCGACAAAGACGTCTCGACCTTCTTCACCGGCCTCGGGGGCTGCCTCGCCTCGAACGGCAAGGGCCTCGAGAACGACCTGAAAGCCCTCACCGCGCCCCTCGCGTCGTTCCTCACAAACGTCGGCGCCAACATCGTTGCGGGCGTCGGCGAAGGCGTCAAGGAAGCCGGGAAGGACGCGAAAGATATCGTCGCCGATGTGGGCGAGGGCGTCAAGGAGGCCGGGAAAAAAATCGGCGACACGATTGGGGGCTTGTTCCACTTTACGCAGAAAGACAGGCGCGATGCTGCGGCGTTCATGACGCTGCTGGGCGACGTCGAGAAGATCGCCGCGTGCATGAATAATGTAGCGAATAACAGCACCGTGTTCGACGTCGCGCGGTGCGCAGTGGATATTGGACTCCTTGTTTTGCCGGCGGGGCGGTTGGCGAATATCAGGAATCTAGTGGGTGCGGCCGGTGGTGTGGTGAAGGTCGTGAAGGATTTGAGGGAGGGGAAGAGCGCGGGTGTGGTGGCCGGGGATAGTGTGAAGGTTTTGGAGGAGGCGTTGGGGGTTGCGACTGTGGTTAAGGCTTGCTCGTTTGTGGTTGAGGATGTGAAGAAGGTGATTTAGAGATGGGGGGAGGATAATGTAGGATTATCTGGAGAAGGATCCGAAAGATACCCGTGTAGTTGGGGCAGCTTTCTTGATAGCCGAATCTCATTGCCGTATGCATTTCTCTAAACTTCCTCTCATCCATTTGTTTATATTTTGTCTATTGTAACCTAACACAACACCTGAATATGAATATGAATTAATAGATGATTTATCTCCGCCCAACAACCTACCTATCCGCAATTCATCCTCGCTTAAGCCCCCTCACTTAGCCTCAGCCTGCCCCACAAGAAAACCACAACAAAACAACAAAACAACAACAACCGCGAAGTTCCCCCCCTTTCCAATGAAAACCCACCAAAAACATATACAAACAAAACAAAACAAAGTCGCAAAACTCAAGGCCCCATTGGGGCCGATAAAAAACCCCTCGCGGCGGGGTTTTTGAAAAGATTGGGGCAGCTGGCGAGTCAGCGGATCGAGGCGAGGCGAGTCGAATTTGAACTGATTCGACTTGTTTTGATTTGATTTGAGTAGAATTTGAATTGGTGACTAGTTCGAATTTCTTTGTGCTTCTATGTTTCCACCTACACCAGTTTGACCTGACATTTCTTTGACGATCCACACACATGGTAGTCCGGTAGAAAAACTCTAGGGCGGATATCTTGGCAATTTGGTCTTCCGGGAGGCTTGCCTGGGAACGAAATCTTCTCTTGAGGAACTAGGGAGATTTCATTAGCTCTGCCGTTTGGAAATCGCGCCATTGTTAAGGAAATACGGATGCTTACATAGGTGCTCCCATGTGAGCTTCTCAGCCAGCCACTTCTGCTCCTCCTCATAGAATTGATCGGTGCTTCCTGTATGCGTCTTAATATTCTCCAGGAATGCAGCGTAGAGGTTCTTTACCACTACTGCCTTGACGGAGTATGGTTGAGTTGTGGCTTTCTCGATGATGCTGTCCATCTTGCACAAGTAAAGGCACCACGATGGTGTCATATTGAAGATCGAAGTTGATTATTAAGAGTGGGTAGTTCTCTGTTTGAAGATATGGAAGTACGGTAAGTTTTGGGGGAGTTTGGAGTCATGAGGTGTTGTTAATATAGCCGTCCCAGCGCGGGTCGCGACAAACTTTGGTGAATGCGGTATTGGCATTGTTGAATTCAATTTCTCGGTTAGTATTGTGCTTATTTTCAATTGTCGTGGTATTGAAAACGACGGTATTAATGTGACAACCTAGCGCGCAGCGCACACAAGAATGGTTGAAAAGAGAAGTTGTGGAGGAGTGATTGAAGTCTATATGTACATTTGTCGACATATTTGAATGTTTTATTTTAATAGATCATTTATGGGAAATTGAACAGTCCCATTGACGATATAAAAGTCCTACCAAGATCCAGACATTTCAATTCCATGCCAGACTAGCGTTACCTACACGTCCTATTTGTTGATGACTTCTTCACCGAGAATAGCCAATAGGTGTGGGTTAAAACGAGGATAAGTAGAATTTTACAGAGGTGCGAAATTGATATGGATGCTCACTCACTTAACGTACATTGAATGCATGGTTGCTTGATGATTTGAATCTGCTTCAGTACAGATCCAATTAAACATAAGTGCAGAGAAACCGACAACGACTGATAGCTATACACCAACACAGGTTATATTGATTAGTTCGCACCTTTAGTTCGTTTGGCAATCTGATTTCCAAATCAGACTACTACTGTACTGCCTATCCCATGACTAAAGCAAGAGATACATCATATCCTTCGGTTAAGATCCCAAGACCAAGGCAGCCCAGCAAATCTAAAGCTTCATTTCAGTGACAGAAAATGATGATTGTCCCAACATCCATCACGCAGATCTAATCCTGGCAAGTTGATGAACAGACCTAGATACAAGCTGGTTTATCATTGAAGTTTCGACACTGCATTCCCTTTCTCCACAAGCATCCACTCTTCAGCTTCTTCGGTAATCATTTCCCAGTCCTCCCCCGAAAGAAAGTTGAAGCATGCCTGCCGAACGTCCTCAACAAACTTTCTCGCACTTTTTCTTCTTGCTTGCTTCGCAACCTCTGCCATCTCCCTTTCTCTGAACGTCTGTTCCTTGAGTTCCTCAGCATAGCAAACATGACAGGCTGTACGCTCGAGGGCCTCAAATCCGTAGAGAACTAGGTAACGATGACCATAAGGACATCTTTCTACATAGACAATGGGACATGATTCGAGCATTTCGGTTGTCTTGCAACCTTTGCAGAAGGGCACGTATCTGGCAGCTATCTCTGGTTGTTCACCAATGTCGACTGGGCGCTCAAAGGGGAAGGAGTTTTCTTCACCAGGGACTGGAGGTTTCGTTAGCATCAATGAGAGTGATAGATGAATAGAGAATAGAGAGGTTGTGTTCGCAACGTACAAAGCTTCTGCCAGGTGTAGTACTCCACGAGCCACGACCTCTCCGCGCTGGTCAGCTTATCACCATCTGCGACATGGGTCCGAAAGACCTTGAATGTAGACATGTAAACCTCGCTGATATCATTGATTTCATATCCATGGCCTCCACTCATCGAATTGTTGTAACAGGCTTCAATCACGGACGTATAGCCCTGCGTTGTCCCTGAGCTGCTCATTCTGAGTTATATGTCGAAGATTGTAGAATTAGAGATTGATCTAGCCTGATATTGGCAGTGTCGCCGAGCTTATTTTCGTTTAGAATGCGTACTGTATTGAATATGTGACTTGATAGTGAGTGTAGATGTATTTAGGTGAATGCGCAAGTATCTCGTAGCGAGGGTTTCTTGATATATATCAATGCGAGGTTTCGAAATTGACAATAACCAAATACTTTCCATTGTTCGTCAGCAACTTAGGTAACCGTCGGCATCTTATTTTATAACTAAAGAGCAGTGGAGTTCAGTTGTAATATGACGAAACGGAGGGCTGCCAAGCAATCGGGTTCTCTCTAGCCCTCAACCATGACTTCTTAACCATCTACTAAGAATCGATCCGAAATAATTCGCATGTAAACTAAAGTCGGAAACAGGTTGCCACTAGTGTTATAGGGCTTAGAGGCCTCATTAGCGTTTTGTGCTGGTAGCTCGGCATCCATGGAATCCCAGAATCGAACTTAGTGGCTCGCGTAGAGGAGAAGAACACATCTGTGTTTTGCGAATATAAATTGAGATGCGAATTTGATTTCCCATTTCCTAGTAGTCAATGAAACTCTAGCCTAACGTCGGAGAACTGCTGAGACCGAAGATCTCGCACTTTTTTTCAGTTCTGCACAAGTTACTTCTGTTCATATAGCTTCTCGTTTGCATGAGCTATCATGAATATCAAACATCATGAACGCGATTTCAGTGCACACGATTTGTTGAGGGCAGGTTTCATATTTCGCAATGGAGTTAATAGTTGACTACAAGTCACCAAGCAAAAATAGCCATAAACAACTCCGACTAAGTTCAACTCCTAGACCCTACCCCTAAACCCACTAAAACGGTCACGAAAAACAAGTGATGTGATCGATTAGCCATACGAAGGATTAATGCAAATATCCTCTATAATTCTGGTGCCTCCGTAGTTTCATTCGCTAGCTTTACACCCGAAAATCCCATTTTCTAGGGCATCGGAAGCAGTCCAATAAGAGCGACTTGATTGATGCTTGACGCAGGTGTATTCTTCACCCTTTCCACAAAACCATCATCCCCAAACAGCGCAAGCCCTTTCCATTCCTTTACAGATCGCATACTCAGACAAAGGTCCAATCATCATCAGCTTCTTCAGTCAAGATCCAGCCATCCTCAACCTCGTTGGTTTGACTAATCTTCAGTGATCCGAAGCCCTCGTTGAGTTGGTTAACACCTGCCTTCCCGGTTTCCTTGGCTGCGAATCCCTTCAATTTCTCCTTTCCTTCCTTGGACTCAATCTGAGGAATCTTGATGTAGCCAAGTCCATAGTTAGGTTGCTTGGTCTCCGCTTTCATGGTCTCCTTGCCTGCGAATCCCTCCACCTCATCCTTTGTGTCCTTGCTCATCTTAAGGCGTAAGGTCCCGGTCGATCTTGACGAATACATTTCATCTTGAGCCTTTGCCTGAATTGACTTCTCTTCAGCATAGCAACCTGGGCAAGCAATGACTGGGAAGTTCTCATAACCACAGCGAGCGAGATATCAGTGTCCAGCCTTTAAGCACTTGACTCTGTAGGTCATAGGACAAGCAACAGAAGTCTTGGCCGCCTGGCACGCGTTGCAAACGATCTGGGGATTCTCTAGGAAACGCTTGGCTTGGTCTTGTCTCACGTCGACGCGCTTGCCTGGGAAGTGGTTCTTTTCGCTCGGGACTGCACTTTATTAGCTAGAGATAACGCGATGGAGGAATTAGTTCTTACAAAGCTTGAAAAACAGCAGGCGCTCAGCCAGCCAATCTCCCATTGGTTGTGTCAGATCATCTTCCGGTCCAACATGCAATGCGAGGTGGCCACAGATCGATTTCCATTCGGCATACACTTTGGTTGAAGTGTAGTTGTAGGGTGGATTGCGGCCCTTTGTCAGGATGAGCTGGAGAACAGAGGCATACTGGGGTTCTTTCATTAGAGCGGGCATATTTGCAGATCTTGTTCTTGGATGTCGCACAGGTTTGTACTTGAGGCTGACTTCTTCTGGGTTGTTGAATTTGTAAGTGGCAAAGCTGACGCGACGAGGTTGTAAAATTCGGAAGAGGGACTTATATATAGCCGATACATACCTGAATTCGTAGAGACAATTTGGAATTGATTATTGCATTCGCATTCTAACAAATGGGAATGAATTATTGTGCTAAATGAATCCGTCTGCACTCGCACTTAAAACCTGGGAATGCTCAAAGAATCGTAAGGAAGCAAACTTTGAAGACACTGTACTCAACTCTGGAAAAAACCTTAGCGACTTGGTTGTTTAGTGCTCACAGCAGATTTTGAAGTGATGGTATGTTATTTAAGATGGTAAGAGAGCTGTTCAGCAATGGACTGGAGTTATTCAAGTCTATGTTGTAATTCAATTACTTGTGAATCAGAGGTTGGTTGAGCTACGTGAAATTCTGTCGCGCTAATTGTAGAAAACAAATTTGCACGTATAAAGATATTACATTTCAACCCCATGGCACTTCGCAAAGCTGACAGACTTCAGTTTACTGCTTTTACACCACAACTAAGAAGCTTCAATGACACCTCTCATGGCAATGGAAATGCTAGTATAGCCTCATATCAGCTGCCAATGCTACTTAGCAGGACATTCAGATATCTCATTTGGAGAGAAAGCGATAATGGAGTATGATCTCTGAGGTATCAGGACTTATACCTGGTATTCCAAAGTCTGAGCCTTGCCTTGAGCTTCGCCACTCAGCAGCATCTTCTCCAAGATTTCCAGGTCAGCAAGTGCTTCCTCTGGAGATTGCTTCGGGTTTGGCTTTCCATCAGCAATACTTTGTGCCCATGCAGCTACCTCCTGCTTGACACCACCACCCTCCCCAGGGAAGTCTTTCTCGGTAAATTTACCCTCACTCTCTTCCCCTTCATAGACAGTGACCTTGCTTCGGACAATGGTCACAGTTCCTTTCTCGCAAGCGATGGTATATTCGCTGCCAGATAGAGTTGTGCCGAAGGAGACAGAGAAAGTTCCTGATATACCAGATTTGGTAATCCAAGTAGAGTTCACAGTGTCGACAGGTGGCAGATGTTCTTGGAGAAGGGTGGTATATGCAGTTAGTGCGGTTGGTTTGGCATCTTCTCCAAGTAGCAATCTGGTGCCCGCAACGAAATGCACACCTCCGTCTAGTAGGAATCCACCTTGGTACTCAGGCTTCTTCCTCCAAGCGGTTTCTAGTCATGTCATGTTAGCTCTTGACTACCAATTGGAAATGTTAGCTTACCAAAATATTTTCCTCCTGGCTTCACGTTTCCAAACATCTTGATTCTGAACCCAAGCACTTTGCCTAGTTTCCGTACCTCTTGTCTCGCGTATTCGAAGCTTTCCAGGAAGCGGAAGTTCTCTGCGACAGCCCATGTTGCACCACCTGCAACTTTACCACCGTTGTAGTATTCAATCAATTTCTGGGCAGCCTTGATATCTTTGGCAATTGGCTTTTCTGACAAGACATGTTTGCCTGCCGCAAGTGCTGCTTCAATGAATTCTGGCTGGGAGACAATTGGAAGTGCCAGTATCACGGCCTGAATATCGCTACGAAGCAGGAGATCGTGGTATGTTTTTCCAACCCCCGCATCATCAGAGTACAAATCGACGGTATCTGCAGCTTCAAGAGCTTGCGCGGATTTCAATGATCGTGAGTAGACGGCTTTCAACGTAAGGTGAGCGCTGCTGGCTTGTACTGCAGGCTTAAAGGTGGGGTTAGTGAGGCTCTATCGAGGGGTTAGGTTGCGTACTATATGCTCCTCACGGACAAAAATTCCACTTCCAATAATTGCTACACCGATGGACATATTGTTAAATTTTTAGAGGATAGGTCTTGATTTGAGTTTGGGCTTGTGTTTGTCGTTGGACTTGTCCTAGTGGTTGTTGTACACCTTAAGTACAACATCCAACATCCAACATCCACTGCCGTCATCGCAAATCCGGTTAAATGTTGTGGAGTATGATGGGAACTGTCGGGCCGTTCAGCAAATGCGATTGTCCAATACATTGCCTCCGTCATCTCAATGGCAGTTATCCAAGCCTGTCCTGAACATCTGTTTTGTATACTCCGAACGATTGATGTGGAGGTCGCCAAGTTGACAGCATCGATAAAGGTGGGTCGGGGCGGATTTCTTCTTTTGGGCATTCCGCCGTCGAGATATAAGCAAACCCCAGACAAACACGATGATCATGATAGTCCGAACCCAAAGAACGACACAAAGACTTTAGGTACATGATGTGTCAAGCATGTTCATGCGCTATCAGTCATGTCGCGTCCATGAGAGAAGTCTTATATCTCTGTGTTGGTAACTCTCTTAGTAAGAATGTTATCTCACTGATTGTGCAATGTTTGTGTATCTTTTTATTATTCAGACTTCTCCCTATCTTCATTCTTTCTTACCTCTGATTGCGTTTGGAAGCCTTCTGTTCTTATCATCACACCTAAATAGCATCAACTCCAATCAAAGCCTCAGGTTTCGACAAGCACGACATCGTACTGCAATTATCTAAGTTTAGATCTCAGACTATCGTCCGAAATCTTGGGTCTCACGATTTGATCTCCAGTTCATCCAACCCCCTTACCTTACACGAACGCCCTTAAGTCTCAATGTAACCCCTTGGCATTATTCTTCAGAGCAGTCTCAACGCGTTGGTGAAACCTGTGGGAAGATACGTACTAATGCTCGAATCCCAAGTCCTCTCCTTCATATCTTCACATTTCCTTATAGACTTTTCAATCCTATCTACGAGACATCTCAGCTCTCGACGTCATGATAAAGCTCATTCTTGCGTGCCACTGTCAAATGGCATGTATCAGATATGCGTAAATATCTTCTTTGGACATCGAGCTGTAGTCAGATCCGCTTTACTGGGGAATGCCTCCCTTGCGTACGACCTACAGCATCTAAACATAGAGTCAAGCCTCGGCCCTTCACATATTCTCAATCCTGATCTCCTTTGTCTATTTGCATGTTTTCTTGTACAGAAATGTGTTCATTTCTATATATTGTTGTCGAGCTCCTTTTAATGTTGATGTAGCATCAACAGTAGCTCGATATAATTCTGGTATAAATAATGGATGAATTGGCGATGAAAAATGTACGGCCCTCCCTTGCATGCGGCCCACCATTGAAGCCGCATCACTACGAGCTGCGCATCGAACCGGATCTTGAAAAGGCCCGTTTCGAAGGTGCAATTACGATTGACATAGACGTACTCGCACTATCCTTCTCAGTAATAGTCAATGTCAACAACTTGATCATTCATAGCACAATACTTTACGATGATGAAGGCACCCCCATCTCTCTCGATTCAACACGAGCAGATCCAGCGACACAAACATTTATTGTTACTCCAGCAGTTGCCCTCACTCCGGACACACGAGTATTCCTACACCAAGCTTTCTCTGGAACATTAGGTCAGGATGAGTCTTGCAAAGGCTTCTTCCTGTCTCCTCGATCTCCCAGGAACTCAAACTTTAATCCCTTAAGCTCTACGAATTTTGAGCCGACATATGCGCGATCCGTGTTCCCATGTTTCGACGATCCCAGTCTGAAAGCAACTTTTGCGCTCACCCTTGTGATTTCCTCACACCTGACAGCGCTGTCTAACACGCCAGTTAAATCTATGCGAGCCAAGCGCATGGTATCGACTCTGATTCCATTAAAGAAGATCATAGAATTCGAAACGACACCCCGTTTGCCTACGTATCTTCTAGCCTTCGTCATCGGGACACTGAACTATATTGAGAATACTGAGTTACGAATCCCGCTCAGAGCATACGCGACAACCGACCACGAGATTGAAAAGTGCTGCTCGACACTCAGTTTTGCTGCTCGTGCACTAGATGTTCTGGAAAAGGATTTTGGCATCAATTGCGGGCTACAGAAATTGGATATAGTCGCAATACCAGGGAGCACAGGAGGTATGGGGAATTGGGGCCTGATAACGGTGTACCCCACAGCCCTAGTAACCAGTTTACAACATGGTGCCAAAGATAATGTAATCTCTATGAGCTTGGTTGCACACGAAGTAGCGCATCAGTACTTTGGGAATTTGGTTACTATGCAAAGCTGGGATTGTCTTTGGTTGAAGGAAGGCTTGGCGGAATGGGCAGAGGCTTACATTCGTTCTCGTCTGGGGGATGTTGAGACGGGTATTGAGGGTGTGAGTGAAAGTCTCCAACGGGCCTTTAAAAGTGACGAAAGCAGGTTTGGACACGCACTTGAGACAACGGTTCACATTGAAGATGGGAATTTCAGAGAAATGTATGATGATATAACATATAAGAAGGGCCATGCCATAATTAGGATGTTGGAGAATGAGTTGGGACGTGATGTTTTCATGCTGGGCTTGAAGACATTTTTGAACCAACATTTGTACGAAACCGTAACGCCTGATGACTTTTGGAAGAGTTTAGACGCTATCAGTGGTGTAAATGTGTCAGTTATGATGCGGATATGGACCCAGACTGTCGGATATCCTATTATTGAAGTTCAGGAAAATGAAGCCGTCGGAACGATCACCGTAATTCAGAAACGATTCCTCAAAGACGGTAGAGAGAAAATGGATGCTTCTGAGGTGGTTTTCCCGATGACGATCAGTATTCAAACACGGATAGGAGTATGGAAGGAGATTCTCCACAGCAAACAGACACCTCTCAAGGTGTCAACAAATTGCTACAAGTTTAACGCGGGCCAGTTTGGGTTCTACCGTGTCGAGTATAGCCCTACCCGTCTCGCCGCCTTGGGTGCAGATCTCTGTGGAGGAATGATGTCTGTAGAAGACAAGATCGGAGTGATTTCTGATGCCACTGCGCTATGCTTCACGTCTCGCTCTCCGATCCGTATCTCGAACCTCCTCAGTCTTCTGCAAAACTTCGAAGCAGAAACCTGCTATTTTGTCTGGAAGGTCATAATCTCAGTATTGTGCCGCATATCTTCTACTCTTATGTTTGAAGATCGTGCGCTTAAGGATGCATTCCAACAATACTGGCGGCACCTCGTTAGTAGATGTTTGTATCGAAATGCGAGTTTCAGTGTGTATGATGACCTCAATGAGCAAATGTTCAAGGCATTATTGTTTGGTAATTCTGGTGGCGATAAGAGGGTCACTCAGGCTGCGAAGGTCATGTTTGAGAGTTGGTCGGGCGTCGAGACCAAAGTCATCAATCCTAATATCAGAGCTGAAGTTTTTGAACTCGTTTTGAAGAATGGAGGGAAGAAGGAAGTAAGCCTAGCCTAGCCTAGCCCCCAAGTCATTAACTAGAAACTGATGATTATTCAAGTACCGGAAAATGATAACTTGCCTCAAGAATGCCAAAGATCCGGTTCGACGAGATATTCTAGCCTCTCTGGGCCATACACGGCACTATGGCTGTCTCAAGGAAACATTGAAGCGTGCAACGAGTCTAAATTGCCTCAAGAATTCGGAAACGGCGATAACGCTGCAATCTATGGCCACGCATAAGAAAGGCATGTTGGTTCTCTGGCGCTACATTTCCACTGGAGCCTGGATGGAAAATCCTCACATGAGTTTAATTCGTGTCGTGCCTATTGTGCAGATGTGGCTTAATTCACTGACGAGTATGGAACAATGCGATAGTCTGAGGAAGCAAATGAGCAGCCATGACACAAGTGTACGTTTTCATTCTTCCACTGGTCTGGAAGAATTGCAAATTGACAGGAACAGGCATTTGACAAAGAGCTCGCTCGATGCTTCGAGGATATTGAGGTGCGAGGGAGGTGGTTGGAGAGAGATAGGGAGGATATCATGCAGTGGTTGAAGAGGAATGGATATATGAAGCGTCCTTCCTCAAAAGTGGGACGTGGAATGAAAGGTGCGAGGAGACTTGCTCATCTTGTTGGGTTTGCTTGAAAACCCGATGCTGTGATGTCTTGAAAATGCAAGAATGGGAGTTAGTTTGGGGGAAGTAATGATACCATGACGAAAAATATTAATAGCCCATTGAAAACTCTCTTACTGTGTCTTGCTACGCCTGAGCCTTAAAGATTTACATCAACCTGTTCGCTTCATCAAGCTCAACACCCACCATTGTTGTTCAAGCTCTCTTGGTCAATGCAGTAATATCCACGTGTATCTTCTTGTTATCAAGACTCATCGACCTTTTCATAAGTCTCATTAGTGTCACAAGCATCAGCTAAGGAAAATCTCCGACCCAGTCGTCACTGTCGGAAGCAGTGAAGCCTTTTGCATATTGAAAGCAGCAAATACTGACGAGAGGATGGGGCAGAAATAAAATTGGACCCGAAGGAGTGATAGCTCGAAAGAGTAGCCTAGCTTCAGTGAAGATCACCTTCTGATACTAAAATGAGACCTTTGTAGCTGACTCGAGCCGATATTCTTGAGCTTCCTAGGAAGAAAAAAAACAGTGTGACCAATTATTGTGGATTGGATCCGTCCTCATTTCAGTGGTCCCTGAACGAGCAACACCAAATTCTTGAAGCGCAAAATAATACGCCTAGCGGAGCTTTTTGTGAGGTGTAACCTCCAATTATCAATATTGACAGTTCTCAATACGGTCAAAATGATCTGCCTTGCCAGAGTAATCTCGCCTGGCACTTTGAACAAGCAGAAACGGCAAAATCGGCCTGGCGGGTACTCTTCTTTTAAACAAGTGCATCTTTAATTGCAATTTCATTACATCTCTTTGGCGGTAGACTCGTGTCCATGGGTGAGCCTATCGAGTTACTAAGGATATCCGGTTGCTTGGCAGGGACTTTCTGCACATGGCCGAGAAGATGCTTAAGCGAGTCCAGTATGCTGGGTCATGGCGGGAGATCAGCTGGAGATCAGCTGAAGCGAGATCTCCCCGCAGATAGAATTTCAGCAGTGGGAGAGGAGAGAGAGACAGAGAGAGTGGACTTGGGTGAAACCTGAGATTGAAATAGATGGCTGTGGCTTGTACCACCTTATAAAAGCCGCTGGTTCTAGATAGATCTCTTGGGAACCATGTGAATTACTTTTTGAAGTTGTCCGCTGACGTGAATTTATTCCCCAACATTGCCACTTCTCGTATTTTTGGGGGGGAACACTCCAAGAATCCAAGAAGCACGATGGTGCATTTCCATCCCGAGAGGCTTGTATGAATTCGTTGCTCGGACAATAACAATGCGAAGTTTGTCATCGACACATGAGTCGTTAATTATCGGCATGTCCTTGGATTGGATGGTTCTACGGATTTCGGATTCTAATGCTGAAGCTGAAGCTGAGCGAGGCAATTGTATTCTCTTCCTGCGGCTTGGCAACTACTTTTTCCATATTTGGTTCGAGGTGAATTTATTGATGTACTTGTGGTCGTGTGGCGCATACAAGTAGTATGCGAGTGGATCTGAGATAGTTCGATGCGCGTTCCTGAACTACTGTTTTAGTGGCTATCGGACTGGCCACTTGTCTAAAAAGGTTATTCTGGTACATTTCCCCCCAGAATTCGAACGATGATTGTGCTTGCGCTCAATTTACTGACTACGTATCATAACAAGAACATGTCCGAACGACATCAGCCTCGAGCGGCTATCTGGAACTCCCGAATATGTCTCATTCTGCAGCGGAATTTTAAGACATTCCCGCCTCTTCCCGTGCCTTGGCCTCGAATCCATATTTGTCCACAAAAAGTCGAGTTTAAAGCGCCACTTGATCTCGCTTGGACCCGTGGATCCTGTGCTGTCCTTGCCTCCTTTTAGCATCTCGCCAAATCTTCCAAGGTACAAATTCGGAATCTTCACTGCTGTGGGAATAACATTAGGCAATGGCTAATCTTAGTCGAGCTGCCGAATACAAGCTATAGCTTCAAAAGGTTTAGATCCGCGAGACTCCAGAACAACGGCAGCCACACTCATCTGGCTATCCCTAAGCTGGAATGAAAACTCAGCTTCACAATTTACTAGGGAAGCGTCTAGACGCCAGTGCCGCTTTCATTTCTTCTAGTCTTCCGGAGTTGTGTGACGAGATGAACGCTGTACTACATTGAACCTTAGCTTGGTTCTAGGTCGTGAGACTAGCCACGAGCCTGACACCTGCACGAACAGAAATTTATTGTGAGCCCTCCATATATAAGATGTCAGCCTCAATTCAGGACAAAAACCAGATTTGTGCTTTAGAAAGTGCATCACCACGTTCGTTACTTTCCCTTCGATACCCAACTTATTTTCGACATGCGCACCACTCTCATTCTCTCTGCCTTAGCCGCATGTGCTCTTGCAGCACCTCGCCCCCAAGAAATCGAGTTCGATCTTGTTGATGCTGCTCCTGACGTCGATGTCGTTACTCCTCCAATTGTCGGAACTTCCGAGAGTGTTCCCATCCAAGCTACCTCTGATGCTGTCTCCATCGGTTCTAGCGCTGTGACGGATACCACTACGACAAAGAGAGATGCCTTGAATAAACGTGATGGAGACTGCAGCCCTCAACCTTCTGGAACCGGACCTACCGTCAACACGTAAGTTGTCAGAAGTGGAACGAGAAATCGATTACTGACTTCTTATAGCCCAGATGACACCACTGCTTCCTTTTTGAACTATGCGCCGTTTCATGCCACAGCTCAAAAATATGCCCAGCCAGCAAACGTTCCTCAAGGCTATACCCTTGCTTTTTCCGATCTGAATGCCTCTAGTCAGACTGTCTCATGGCTAGGTTACAAGGTGAGAATTCCTAGAGCGATATATTATCCTTGCGATTGAACTCTTGCGGAGAGAAACATAACAACGTTGTTTAAACTTTGCTGATTTAGTTCATTGTAGACACTCTCGTCCTATGACCCTATTGCATGCCAGCAATACTGCGACAGCCTAGTAAGTGTATCTAGATGATCTTATTTCTTCAGAAGTTGGCTTGAGTAGAGTCAATGCAGTAGAACATCAACTAACGAAAACTAGGACAAGTGTACGGCATTCAACATCTACTACGAGCGTGATCCAACCATCGACCCAAGCATTTCTCAAAACTGTGCCAACCCACCCTCAATCACCAACATTAAATGTTCGAGATGGGGTGTGCAGATTCAGCCTGAGACTGCCACCAATGATGGACAGACCAGAGCCAATTTCAAGGTTGTCATCACTGGCTCTAACGGTTACAACAAGATCGCTGGACCACCATCCAAAACTGGATATCAAGGACCATTCCCACTCGGTGGAGCCATCAATGCTCCTCTTGACCCTACTACAAAACAAAACACTTACATGGGATATAAGTTTTTCTCTCTCTCAACTGTTCAATCATACAACGACGGTGTTGCAGCATGCCTTGCCGCAGCTACCGAGCAGGGCGCATACAACAGCCGTCACCCACCTAAGACTGGTAACCCAAATATTAGCAACCAGGTCGTCGTCTATGTCTTGAGCATGAATAACATCCCACAAGGAGTATACTGCTCGATGTACAGTGAGAGCTGGGCGTCCCAGTACGCCACCAACCTCGGACAATATCGTGGAAGCGATGTCTACACTGTCAGCCAAGCATACTCATACATCAACTCGACATATGCTACCAATTACGGCCCCATCTGCAACGTTGGTGGATGCGATCCTTACTACAAAGGAGGCAACTGCGGAGGGTGGGGAGTTGGAACCTGCTAGTGCTCTAGAAGAAGCGCAGACTCCTAAGTCCTCGCTTGATTTCAAGCTTGGGCATAGAATGTCTCTAATGTAACTCGATGGCTACTTGCTCATTGTTGAGAGACCAGATATATCGTTAATATTTGGATTGGGGGCAGCGTAGTCGGAATAACATATATTTAAATTGTGTATTGTCATAATGAAGTGGACTGGGCCTACGTGTTTTTCTTCCGATTCAATCCAATTTTAGAGTTTTTTTTTTGTTTCATTGCAATGAAAAGCATTTTTACTGCTAATGATGGAAACTTGTAAAATGCAAAGCTGGACAGAAATAAAAAATAAAGTCATTCAGGGCGGGTCGGCAAAGTTTCGGCCCGAGATATCTCGCCCATTATGTTCAACCACAGTACCCGATTTCAACTCCAACTGAAGGACTAAAAAGCCGGAAAGGTTGTCTATTTCATTCTATTCAGCACCGCTGTATTGAGCATATGAAGTCAACAGCTCAAAATTCATCGATGCTGTACGCAATTTCGGCGTCTCGCTGAGAATGAGACCCCCACAACTCATCAAATTAGCTGACATGACATCTTCATCACGATCTCGCACACGTGGGTCAGATGCCCGAGCTGCTACTGCTTTGAATCCCAATTGCAAATTAACTAGCAAGGACACAAAGCTTGTTTTCTATCGCCTATTCCAACGATGTCCTGACTGAGTAGCTTGTGGGGATGTGTCACCTTGATCAAGCCAACATGTGGACATCTAGAGCTCAGATCAGGTGGTCGAAGACCTGAACTGAATATACTCGAGGCGAAGGCTCATTTTTGGACTTCATTTATACGGCTCCACAGAACAGGAGGCATGTTACTGTCTTACGTGAGGCGGAACTCACATTGCGGATTCTGCTGGACATTCGGACTTCCAAAACGCGAGGAGGGTGAGGAGCACGACCGACTACAGTTGAGACATAAATATTAAATTAACCGTCTAATTTTCCTAATGTTTGAGCAATCAGGCTCAGTTCATTCTTTTCTCGCTATGGTCAAAATTCTGTTTTCCGCTTTCGCGGTGGCATCGTTGCGTGTTGTGTCTGCTTTGACCTTCGATTTGGACGAAATTATCGTGTATGTTTCCATGAATGTGGGGTCAAACCAGTGTTTTCTCGCACCAAAGTCACTTGTGCTAAACGATACTAATCTGATATCACAAACAGACTCGAGGAGGAAGTCACAGCTCTCGTAGATGCGTATGCTGGGTATTTGGGACTCTCCTCCCCCTCTTCAAGCATTTCATATCTCGCTCTCAACAGCACCCAGCTCATCAACGGCATCGCTTATGTCTCTGGAGGCGGCCACATAGCTCCTGTGCGTATCCAGAAGTATAGTGTTGAAACTAGTATTGATAACACAACTTGGATTGCTCAAGCGAATGGCACATTCGTTAGCGATCACTCGACCAAATATGTTGGCTTTCCAAACACGAAGGCAAAATATGTTCGCCTTAATGGTATTACACAAACCGGGACTCAATTTCCATGGAACACAGCTCCGAGCTTCAGTGCCCTCACGGCTCCTTCATCAACAGTTGGTGGACAGTGGAGTTCTATGATTGCATTTCCACTCGTCCCTGCTGCGGCTTTCCTTCTTCCAGACAGCAAGATCGTCACATTTTCATCTTATAGGACAAACGAGTTCAACAATTATCCTGACCTTGTGGCTACTGCAACGAACAACACATATACAGCAACATATGATCCTTTGACCGGAGTCGTTACTGGTAAGTTATGTTTTGATTTGGAAAATTATTGCTAGTTTATGTTCATCTGTTCCTATATGACCCTTCTCGCGAGCTTCTTCGCACACATATTACCTACTGATGACGGAAGCTGACACAAAAATCTTTTGTGTAGAGCTTGATGTTATCAACACTTCACATGACATGTTTTGTCCAGGTTTGTCTTTTACCTTCGATGGAAAGGCAGTTGTCACAGGAGGCGATTCATCGAAGAGGGTATCAATCTATGATCCTGCTTCAAGTAGCTGGACGATAGCCGCAGAAATGGGAATCGGACGCGGCTACCAATCCTCAGCTACGACAGCCAACGGTGGGATCTTCACTATTGGAGGCTCCTGGAGTGGAGGCATGGGTGGAAAGAATGGAGAGATCTATGACCCATCGACAAATGCGTGGACAAATTTGACAGGATGTCCTGTGGAGCCCATTCTCACACAAGATGCTCAAGGTATTTACCGAGCAGATAGCCATGCATGGCTTTTTGGTTGGACAGATGGATGGGTATTTCAGTATGTCCAATATCCATCTCAGATTCCTCTCGCTAACACTTCACAGGGCCGGGCCAAGCTCTGCAATGAACTGGTTCAACACCACTGGAACTGGCTCTCAAGTATCAGCGGGCGTCAGAAACGACGCACCTGATTCTATGAACGGTAATCCAGTTATGTATGATGCAGTGGCTGGTAAAATCTTCTGCGCTGGCGGGTCTCCAAGCTATCAAAATTCGAACGCAACCTCCTTAGCATACCACATTACCATCGGGGCTCCGCCATCTATGCCTAATGTCACAACTCTTCAGCCAATGCACTACGCTCGTGCTTTCGCAAACTCTGTAATTCTCCCCAACGGCAAGATTTTCGTTACAGGCGGTCAAACATACGCTGTTCCATTTACAGACACGAATGCAGTCATGAATCCAGAACTGTGGGATCCTGAGACACAAACATTCAGCATTTTACCCGCACACACAGTTCCACGTAATTACCATAGCGTTGCTCTCCTTATGCAAGACGGACGTGTCTTTACCGGCGGGGCAGGTCTTTGTGGTTCCTGTGCTGAAAATCATGAAGATGCCCAAATCTATAGCCCAGCTTATTTGTTTACCTCGAATGGGACACTTGCGACAAGACCTATCATTGGTTCGACATCAGAATCGACGGTTTCTATTGGAAGCAGCTTTTTTATAACTGTCGATACGCCTTGCACATTGTTTTCATTAATCCGCTATGGTTCGGCGACTCACACAGTTAATACCGATCAACGCCGGATTGCTCTTACTCCAACTGCCGCAAATGGGACAACATATACATTTTCTCTTCCTAATGATCCTGGTGTTGCTTTACCTGGGTACTGGATGTTGTTTGCACTAAGCAAAGCAGGCGTGCCAAGTGTTGCGAAGACTCTTATGGTCACTCTGTGAAGATAACATGTCAAGGTAGAATGACAGCTTAGCTAATTGTTCATATATTAATTTTTTTGACAAACATTCTATCTTTTTTCGAATTCAAGTTTTCCTTCATCTCTTCAGGGAAAGAACAAAGCCCATCCTAGACAAAGGTTTTGGCAGGATTAAACTGCCAGCATGTGTATTTAATCATGTTGGACACTCGGCCCCGATGTTTTATGTCCGAAATATTCACATTCCCACCCCCATCCCTTTCCCACCTCCTCACACAAGGACTCTCCGGCGCGTCAATCGGTGGAAATTTAGTTAACCAAACATAACATCATCTATCACTCTGTGTACTAATTGACGGCCCATGACTATGGTACCAAGAAGATAAGCCTCAAAGATTCCATCGACGGCTCCTGGCAAATGACCTAACAGACAGGAAAGACACCTGAATCAGCCATTGCGATATCAGCTGGATATATGCTTCGCCGATAAAGCCAATTTAATCCTACAATGGCATCGCAGTACAGAAGTTGATCGTGCAGCACATTCTTGCGAGTTAGTCGTATCGATTGATTGTGCCACGCGATTCAAAAACATTGGGAGAATCCAAGTTAGCCACTGCCAAGTTGCTTGGGCAAGCACGATTCAACTGTGAATTTCAATTCAATCTTATCCTTGGTCTGACCTCCTCGTCGGGAGTCAAAGTCTGCAGGATCTTCGTATTGTTTGTACTCCTGACAGGAACAGCTGTTTGTGTATTTGTGGTTAGAGGGCGATTCTATCGGGAGTAGAAAGTCTAGGACGCCAAGATGTTCACGAAAAGATCACTATTTCCAAGCACCGCCGCTCGGCATTATCACTAAAGCTCTCGTCGAAGCATTTTAGCGAGGGATCTGAAATTCAAACAAGCTTCTTTTACTTTCGCCAGCTCAAAATCTGAACACTTATATACAGTCATAAACCAGCAGTCCAACCCTTGTCATATTCCAAGATCAAACAGCCTTCCCATATCCTTCGGACTATTTTCAAAACAAGCAAGGAAATTCGTCATGGGCTCAATCGGCTTAGCCGTTGAACGAAACCGGAGGTGTTGTCTTGACAGTGACTGGGAATGCACCCTCTGGGAGGGTCTTCGCCGCAGCGTTCCAGAAGAGTTGGTATACTCCGCTTGTGGTGGTATTTGATCCCCAGAACATCAAACGATAATCAGACTCGCTTGCAGCGTAGGCAACATTGGTTCCAAAGAATGCAAATCCAGTTGTGACTGCTCCAGTCGGCAGTGTATCGGTGCTCGATGCAAATCCAACAGCGCTGAAGGAGCTTGTAGTGGGAACAATGTACAAAGATTCGGTTGAGTTGAATGCTACGGTTGAAGAGTTGGGTTGAACTGTCCATGGGACAGAGGTGTCGGCGCTATCAACAGTGAAGGTAATTGGTGTGATTATTGATCCAGGGAACGAAGAGTTTGGACCTCCTCCAAAATATGCATACCCTGATATCATGTTAACCGGCCAGTTTGTAATGCGGATGGAGAAGAGCTAACCATCAGCGTAGAACACGGCGGCTCCATTGGCATATGACCCATAGCAATACAAGGTCACATCGGACTCAGACGCTCTTCGAAAATTCCTAAGCGCACTGGCGTCTGACAGTGAAGTGAAGGCATTGAGTGCTACAACAACGGCAGCGAAAGATCTGGTGAACATCGTGATGAGAGTAGAAGGGAGATGATGAGAGAGGATCAGTTGTGATGCTTGAAGAAAGTTCTTTGAATTGAATTGGCAGAATGGGATGGTCTTCTGAATTTCAAGCACTTATCCGCTGATTAAGTATCTTGGTGCTTTATCACAAAACTCACTCCTCGCACAGAAAACTCTGAACCTCCTGAGTTGATCTTCTCTAGGTGACGAATGCTTTGACTCGTGGATAACACATCGAAATTACGTCTCCATCAACGAGGCTGAGTTTGTTCATGTTCGAAATGCGTCAACCCTGCAAAAGCTTACTGCAACGTTGTTATCAAAAATATGGAAGACTCCAAAGCTTCTAGTCTGCCTTGTCCGTTGAAACTGCAACGGGCATCTCCCAGTGTAGTCGTCATAATTGAGGAAGCCCTATATGTGGACATGTCCGTTTTGCGTGGACATGCGCGGCCTTGTTGTCCCAAAGCAGCCAAAGGGGTTTCTAGCGAACATGTGACCTGTTTCAAGAATGTCCTTTGGGAAGAAGGGAAGACGAGAATAGTATCAGATGCTCTGTGCTTCCGCTGTCACAATGAGCCGGTGTTTCGCCATTACCCATGGGGCATAACTTTAAATCCTTTAACTAGGAGTGTGGAGGTATATTGAAGTCTGATATGAGATGAACTTTTAAAGATATAGTACGCGTTTCTTGAGGAGGCATTACGTCGGGCATTCATACCCCTCCCTTAGATGTTTCAATAGCTACTGATTGGAACCAATGTTTTGTTCTCAGATGTGTTCAACAGTGTTGCATGAATCCATTGGTCCCGTTTTGGACGAAAGCGGGCATGGAAGACAGGGACGGTTTTCACAATTGTTGCTTTACTCATCTCAATTCACTTTGACCGCTGTAGATCGTGTTATCAATACTGCTGCGGAAAATTCGTATGCTGAATGTTCTGTTGATCCGGAGTTCAGTCGTGCGAGTGCACATTTCATTTCCAAGTATAGACTACTTCGTGATATACCTAGACAAAGATGAATGCATATATAGGAGGGACTTGTGCCTTTCTTGCAATCATCATCAGCCCTCAACTCATCAACATTCTCATAACTTCACAGTCCAATCATCCTCATCTTAGCACACATACATACTTTACTTCTGGCAATGCTTTTCCACTCTTCATTTTTGGCTCCGGCCCTCCTCATCTCCGGTGCTTTCGCAGCTCCCCACGTCGCTCATTCCCCTCTTTCTAAAAGATGTACCAATTCCGCAACAGACAGGTCCTGCTGGGGCGATTATGATCTATCCACAGATTACTACAATGTTGTTCCTGACACCGGAGTTACTCGAGAGGTTTGGTTTATGATTATCCTAGCATTTTCGCTCGCTTACCTTTACAGTACTACCTAGAGTTGACCAACACAACTGCTTCTCTCGATGGTGTTGAGAGAATTGTCCTTCTTGTGAATGGAACTTTTCCAGGTCCCACACTTTTTGCAGACTGGGGTGACACTGTTGTTGTGACCGTTTACAACGGATTACAGAACAACGGCACCTCGCTGCATTTCCACGGCATCAGACAAAATTACACAAACCAAGCTGATGGCGTGGCTTCTATTACACAGTGCCCAACTGCACCGGGCGAGACGATCACATACACCTGGAGAGCAACTCAGTACGGACACACGTGGTACCACAGTCACTTCGTTTTGCAGGCTTGGAATGGTGTTCTTGGCGGCATCATAATTAACGGCCCATCAACAGCAAACTGGGACAACGACATGGGAGTTATGTTCTTGAACGATTGGACACATGACACTTCCGAAGTAATGTACGTCCAAGCAGAGAGTTCAGGCCCTCCAACCTTAGACAATGGTTTGATCAACGGCACAAATGTTTATGGGGATCTTGGTGCACGATTCAACATGACGGTGGTTGAAGGCGAGTCCCACAGAATCAGACTTGTGAACGGAGCTATCGACACTCATTTTAAATTTTCTATCGATGATCACACCATGACAGTCATTGCCATGGATCTGGTTCCAATTGTTCCATACACAACCACCATGTTGAGCATTGGGATGGGTCAACGATACGATATCATTGTCAATGCCACTCAGACGGCAGCAAACTACTGGATCAGAGCTATTCCCCAAGTCGAATGCTCAGACAATGACAATGCAGACAATATCATGGGCATACTCAAGTATGATTCAACCAACACCACTGAGCCCAGCTCATCCGCATACACATACACCGACTCCTGCGACGACGAGGACATGAGCAGTCTTGTACCATATCTTGTTTCTGACGCAAGTGCTGAGACCGAGTCAGACGATTTTGCAGTCACTGTCGGCAGGTCCAACAATGTGTTCAAATGGTACATGGCAGCGACAACCTTCGCTGTCGAATGGGCTGAGCCAACACTTCTCCAAATTTACGAAGGAGACTCCAACTACACCACTTCGAGCCACGTCATCGATTTACCTGATGCTAATGAGTGGGTTTACTTTATAATCGAGACCACACAAGCCGTCCCACATCCCATCCATCTCCACGGCCACGACTTCTACGTCCTTGCACAGGGCTCCGGCACATACGACAGCAGCACCACCACTCTGACGACGTCTAACCCACCTCGTAGAGACGTGGCCATGCTGCCATCATCTGGGTATCTGGTCATTGCTTTCTACACCGATAACCCAGGCGCTTGGCTCCTTCATTGTCATATTGGATGGCACACCTCAGAGGGCTTCGCTCTCCAATTGGTCGAGCGTTCCACTGAGATCACCGCTTTGATTGACTATGATACATTGAACTCTACTTGCGCTGCATGGAACACATATGCTGATGCCAGTGGGGTTGAAGAGGAGGATTCTGGAGTGTAGATGTCCTATTTCCATGTCCCTGGCCGTCAGCTTGTTTCTTTTGTTTGAATTTGTTTTTAGCGAGTAAAGCATATGTTTGAGCCTAGAGCATTGTTTTTGGGATTGTTACACTTACGAATGGTGTGGAGGGCGTTTTCATGTTTTAGAGTAGCAAAATTAGGCGTTCTTGAGTTTATTGTCTTCATATTTTGAAAATGCATCGAAAAGTTCCAGTCATCAGCCTCTGCTTCTCCTAGTGTTTGATTCCACCTTCTCAGCTGTTAATACCGAATCTGCTGGTGGGTTGCAAATTTGATCCCTGTTTAGCAATGCATGTTTGATCATCTTCGACGAACTCTAGGTGACCAACGTCCACTAAAATCGTAGAGCCATGAGTTAAAAGATTGACTAGTAGAGTAAATTATACGAGGAAAATACCGATGGGTACAAAAGCCATTCATAGGGTAGTTTAAGCCAGGGGTTAGTCCTATCTCATCAACAGCTCTAACACTGGCATTTCCAACTCAACAGCCAGCAATAGGTATTCAGTTCGGACACAGGATACACAAACAATTCTAACTTAAACTTAAATGATGCTTTAAAGTACAAAATTAATTATCAAGGGCTCTCTCTAGTGATTATTTTGGGACAAATTGTGATGGAGGATAAGTCAGGAAGGACAAACCTGTTGAGGAAGGGGCATCTTGACGAGAGCATTTGCTTATACCGCTACATCGCGACTTCCTCTTACCAAAAGCTCCTGTATGATACGGCAGCCACTCTGCCCCCGCTTCCTAGCACTTTCCAAGTTCCTGTTCTTTGATCCATCGCAACCTCAATCATCAATTTTCAATCCTCAACTCCCACTCTCAATCCTCACATAACATTTACTCGTCAACACAGCCTGCCTCGTCCTGCCATAACTCAATCTTCACCCAGTCCTCTGGCTGCTTTGGGCCTCTCAAATAGACACACTCCATACTGCATACTTCGATTCTTTACTGCTTCCCTGTCTCGGTACATGATCGAAGGAGAATAGACTTGTTGTAGGTGGATTTGGAATGTCGATCGAATACTCGGATCATGTTATTGACTCCCTAGAATGAGGTTTTTGATAGGGATTGGGATGCTGACTGAGATTCTTTACTTCTTCCCTACCTCGGTGTGGGATTGGAGAAGCATAGTTTCGAGGAAGGTTGATGTGCGAGAGTTGTATACTGGGCTATCTATCTTCTCTTTTGAATCACTTCACGTACGTGGTTGCTATACATGGCCTACACCTAATGAGATTTTGGGTAAAATTCATCGTAAGTCTATCCACTATCAGTGACTAACGTACAGAAACCTTTCTCTCGAACCAAGCTTGTGAATAAGAGAATTTGCAACCAACATAAATGAACATAAGTACAAAGCCATCGTGTGCAAACTGATGAGGATGATGTTTCTAGGCCCTAATGATACTCGCTTATGATCTATGCCAGGCTATTTCCGTACCTCTGATGATGCTATCTCAGTATTGGTAGTTAACAGCGTGGGCGATACCCCTTGGAATGTATTATATGCAAAGACACACTTACAACCGAGCCAAGTCGTGGAAGTAAGAGCCAAGCTATCACCGAGCCGGCCCGGTTCCATGAGGGATTTATATTGGTTGGATCAACAAGTAAGCTTTGGTGACTTTGCCATACTCGGCCAAAAGCTTGAGGGTAGTTATTGGAAATGGCTCAGCTTCCACAGCTTGACAGTCTCGGCGGCTCTCACCTTCCCACGTCGTCACGACGATAGTCGCTCGGAGTGTTCCGTTTTTCCGAATGGGCACCCCACTCATGCGTGGAGGTGGATCACGTGTACCAAGGAAGTTCTTACAGGCTGTATTTCCCATCGCTCTCTTGTCCAAATTTCGTCTGATGCACATCTATGCACATGAACCTGCATGGACCCGGGAAGACATTTATGGTTCCGGGTGCACCAACTCGTCACATTGACCCTCTTTGAGGAAGTTGAGTAGGCGGTGCACCCTCAAGTTGCCCCTCCATGAATCTAGCGTCTTGGCCATAACTCCAACCACCTTCATCTTTCGCGCCTTGCGCCATTCAAATGCTTCCCTCTTGTGCATGCGACAACTTTGGAGTGGCTTTTCTTCCATACTCAGAGGAGGTTCGAAATATACGACACCAAATACGTACTAGGAAGGGTGTCTAGAAGGGTGCTTAAAAGAGTCGTGTGCGTGGTCTTGGACAATTGCGGGGTCAAATGCGCCGCAATTTGGTGCCGAAGCTATTGCTACTGTAATCGCCACAATTTCACCTTTTGTTGCTCAATTCATTCCAAGATCTATCTGGTTGTAGGACAGGAGTTCCTGAGAATCAATAAGGTGTCTGTACCTCGACCTTGGTAATGTTGCCTCCAAACCTTCACAGCTTCGATTCGCGAGGAGATGTCACATTTGTGCTTCAAGGTCGTTTCAAAGAATCTCGGCGAAGTAGTTCATTCCTGTCAGTACTTAGGAGACTTTCTTCAGATTGGACGAATTTGTGGCTAAGATAGCGCTAGATATCACAAAAGTCCCGCAAAGGACTCTTCGATACACATGAGAACATCGTCAAGATGCCTAGTACGAGCATCTCCTGTCTTCAAGGCTATGTTAAAACGTAAGCTTCAAATGCTTCAGAACTCCAGCAATGATTTGAATTTGCAACTCAACTTTGGCGACTTCTCCCAAACGTTCTCTGTTTTTGTGCCAAAACTTACCACGACTATGTAATACTATCACCTTCTTACTAACTAATAACTCAGCAAACTTTCCTGAGGGTGCAACTCTTCTTTTCACAGGTCGTGTAGAAGTACCATTGCCTGAGGACGATCCCGTAGCTTTTGCAATTTGTATGGATATTATTCATGGCAAGAATGGGGTTCCTCGGCAAGTCAGCTTGAGCTTGTTGACGATGCTTTCGATCTTGACAGACAAGTACCAGATCCATAAGGCAATGTCTAGGTTTAGTGGAATTTGGATCGATGCCATAAAGAGAGATATACCTCAAGCCATTTGTCCAGATCTGTTCCACTGGCTAAGTGTTTCCTGGGTATTTCAAGCGACAGACGAGTTCAATCACCTTACACGGATATTGGAACGCGAGAGTACTGGTTTGGATGTTGATACCTACTCCAGAGAACTTAAAGAGTATCTCCCGATACCACAAGTTGTCACAGGTATATTCTCCTTGCCTCGATGACGCCTCAAAAAGTACTAATCTCATGTACCTTAGACACCATTCTCAGAAAAAGGATAAGAGCTATGGAGTATTCATTCGACATGATAAACAGCTGGACTGATATTCTTCAAATGCCCAAAACAAGGTGCAATTCGAAGGCCCCCGAGTCGCATCGGCTCACTTGCGATGCAAAGCTACTTGACTCTTTGTTAGTCAGTGCCACCAAGATTGGATTCTGGCCACCACCTCCTCGCCCTTATAACGGCCTCACTTTCAACCAATTGGCACATGATATCAGCATGTTAGATATAGTTTCATTTTGCAGTAGGACTGCATACACAAGCGCAACAACGAAGTCACATGGTATTAAGGCTGAAATTGGCACGGCGATAGAAAAGATTCGAAACAAGCTGTCTGGGCTTAATCTCAAAGACTTCTCACGATACTCGTCGGGACCGAAGGTTGTGGATGAATATGGGCGAAGGCTTTCCAGATAATCTGCTGGTGCACTGAATTAAGAAGGCAAAGCTCGTTTGCCGCCTCTTGCCAGCAGGTCTGGATCGTAAATTGCATTGAAGGAGTTAAAAGCTTAAGTTGGCTCTTGTGCTTGGCTAATTGTTATGGATGTATCAGTCATCTAAGCGTTGGAATTTTTGGCGTTGTGCATTGGTTCGAACGACACTTCATTTTGGGACACTGCATATCGAGCTTTTCTTCTGCATTGGGCGACCCTACTTCATGGTAATTCTCATCAAGGAACTCATCTAACCAAGTTTATCACATCTGATCTCTACAACGTAGCTCTTCCCTTTGCTGTCAAGTAGGTATAGAGACTACTAGTTCCCTACCTACTGCTGATATATCATGATTACAGCTGACTGATGATCAAAGATAATGATCTCTGTTGATGGTAGTAGTTTGAATTCTCTCATTAATTTATATCCAGCTTTTTTCCATTGCAATGAGCATGAACGTCATGTGCTTGTGGTTTTAATTGCGCCTTTAAAGGCAGAAGGGAGATGTTCTGAGCGGCCTGAGAGAGATTAAACCATCGTAAGGCCTTACTAGAAGCGCCAATATTGTTAAGATTGAGCATATGGCCATTCAGTAGTGGTTTGGCGCAGTCATGTTCTAAAGGGGGTTGAAGTTAGTCACCAGACCTTCTATTTGTCAATTTGCCCTTTATCTCACACTTAGACGGAATGAAAGGAACTTATACCTACCTTAGTCAGATGTAATTTTGGAGGTGAGACTGAGTACGTAGAAGTGGTTACTTAGTATCAACCTTATGCGTATTAGATAGATGAAAGGAATGCTATTTGGCAATAAGCGAAAATCTCTTCGTCCCCAAGGCAATCGGCTCACTTGAAGCCTCGCTCCCAGATAGGTGCAGTACAACATGGGTAAGATAATTGCAGTATTAGAAGTTTTGCATCAATTCCCGAGTCATTGCTAGATTGCGAGTGCCTCTGCAGAGACACATTTATGTGCAGCTTTGGTATTCTTGACGATGCTTCAAGCATTGATTGCGAGTTCAAGGCCTTGGGATAATTGTCATCACAAGTGATGGACTCACAGGCTTGGATACCAACCACTACATGCCGCTTTCCTCTAAGATGAACAGGAGGGACAATTTCTTACTCCAAATGGTTTTAGAAATGACAATCTTTGCATGCTAGTGAGTTGTAATTTTGCATGAAAGAGAGGTCAATAGGTAGACTTGGTTATTGTAAGTGCGGCTCATAAAGACTGCCAACCTGGCATACTTGATGGCATAGTTTTAATGTAAAATATTCGAATCTCCTCTCACATAGAACATTTTTGGGGCACTGGTTTGTCTTTTTTTATATCTCTTTTATGGTGGCGAGCCTCTGGGCCATTGAAGCACAGTCTTTGTAACAAATAAGAGCCAAATATTTCTATAGATATCGAAATACAAATTAAAGTACAGTCACAAGGATGTCTTTCAGCTTACAGAATTCACCTTTCAAGTTCCGGGGTGTGGTTACACAAAATAACCGCGATCGCGATTCCGACCTCACTTACTTGCCATGTCTTTTTTAAGGATGCATCAAACCGCAGCACCTTGTTAACAACGACCTAGTTAACCTGATGGCTACCATTACCCAGATCTATGATCCAGATGGAGATCTCACGTTTATCTTGAAAGCTTATGAGGCTACTGAGGAAAAGATTGAGGAAGCGAAGAGTGATAAAACTCCGGCTGAAGGTTCAGATTTGTAGGTTGAACTTCTCCAATCTGCAAAATCAGTCATATTTTGCGCACCAGACACGTTTGCAGACTCTACCACCTTGAAGATTAGACAATTAACCTCGTAAAGATTTCACAAAATTCCATCGGATCCTGTTGAGATTCGTATGAAAGTCTCTTGTCGAGATGTAAAGCGGCTATCACCTGTTCTAAGAGCTATGTTTGAGCATAGTTTCAAGGAAGGTGAAGCTCTTCGCATTAATGGAGCTGTCGAAGTTGCGTTGCCTGACGACGACCCACAGCCATTCGAGATCTTGATGAATATTGCACACAGCAAGGCACGACACATTCCGAGGAAGTTGGATCTAGAAAATTTGTACAATGTCGCTGTCCTGATTGACAAGTACCAGGCTTTCGATACTGTATCCTTCCATGTGGAAACATGGTGTAATGGCTTGGGTCAATTGACACAAAAGATGTGCGAGGAAGATTTGACCAGGTGGTTGTCTGTAACATGGATATGTCGCAGACACGCTCAATTTGGCTTTGCTACCAAACTTGCGGCATTGAACAGCAATGGGGTCAGTCTTGAGGGAACTTCTAAAGAGTTTGTTGAGACGCTTATAATGCCAGACCGAGCTCTTGGTGAGTCCTCGTTCATGTGCTCATATACTTGTGTTCTTTCTAATAATATCCCAGCTGCAATCGAGTCCAATCGAATTGCTACTATTAGCCAAGCTTTGAGTGCGTTACAAAACACGGTAAATTTCTATCTAGGACCTGCAATCAGATGTACATCAGACACCTTATCTGAACCTTTAAAGCGCGAGTGTGATGATAAAGTGCTCGGTGCGCTCTTCAGACATGCTAAACAAAATAAACTGATGCACCCCTCACCACAGCCACCATACACTGGTTTTTCGTTTCGATCAATTCAAAAAGCGATCAGTCGTATGCAATTGATTTTCAATTGTCAAAAGAATGGGCAAAGTTATCGCTCTGGACCCGTTGCATTTCAGCATGAGGTCCAGAAGGAGTTGGATAGGGTGTTGAGTGCCATTGAGGGTGACAATAATCTCTGTCTCAAGCTAGATGATTACCTCGAAGTGTCTAAATAGCTGTCAGGTAAACAATAAAATAATAATCATACTCGACTCATGATAATGATAATGCTGTACATACAGTATTTCACATCAAGCAGAGGTGGGAGCGAAAAGGGAAAGTTTAAGCTTGCGCTAACCACTTCGGGTGAATGTCGGCCGCGAAAAATAACCTTTTTATGCTCCAGGTCCAAACTTTTTTTTGTGCACAACTTTCGACGACGACGAAGGCCAGCCATCTGCCCTCTGCCAATGCAAACATAATGGCAGCACCGATAACCCACCTCCAGCAGGTGCGATTGCCCGCTGGCCCATCACCCATCACACCAGAACAAACATACTGGAAGGAATTCCGGTCGGCGCAAAATGTTCCCTCGCAATCTGCAGTAACTCACATCTCATTCCCACCTCCACCGAGCAATCCTCTCCTTCCCTCGACGAACGACTACTTTGTCGCCACGACGGGCACGAGAGTGCAGATATACTCGATACGGACGCGAAAGCTGATCAAGACCATCACGCGATTCTCGGACATAGCGCATAGTGCAGAGATTCGCCGAGATGGACGGGTCATGGTGGCTGGTGACGAGACAGGCAAGATTCAGGTCTTCGATGTCAATTCGAGGGCTATTTTGAAGACGTGGGAGGAGCACAAGCAGCCGGTGTGGACGACCAAGTTCTCTCCGACTGAATTGACTACGGTTATGAGTGCCAGTGATGATCGAACAGTACGATTATGGGATCTGCCAAGCCAGGAGAGCGTCACGACCTTCGTGGGGCACACCGATTATGTGAGAAGTGGAAGCTTTATGCCGGGGAACATGTCGAATATGATTGTCACAGGAAGTTACGATGAGACGGTCAGGTTATGGGATCCTAGAATACCAACCAGAGCTGCGATGGTTTTCAAGCACGCTGCGCCAGTAGAGGCAGTCTTGCCAATGCCATCAGGAACCACGGTCCTCGCATCCGCAGATAACCAGATCTCAGTATTAGACTTAGTGGCTGGAAAGCCATTGCATATCATCAAGAACCACCAGAAGACCGTCACTTCGTTGTGCCTGGCATCAAATGGGACGCGCTTGGTGAGCGGAGGACTGGATGGACATGTCAAGATCTTCGAGACATCAGGATGGAACGTCGTCGCAGGATCCAAATACTCCTCTCCAGTCCTGTCAGTCAGCGTAATCAGTTCCGGAGCAGCCCGTGAAGACAAGCACCTAGTAGTCGGTCTGCAATCCGGCATCCTCTCCATCAAGACCCGCCTCTCCGGCCAACAAAAAGTCAAGGAGCGGGAACGAGCCAAGGAGATGAAAGCCCTGATCGAAGGCACCCTAGACGACTACGACAAGAAGAACAAGAAGCGCACAAGGGGTGTAGAGAAGAAACTCCGCGGTCTGGATTTCATGGGCGAAGGTGCCGACGTCATCATCGAAGGCAACCATAGGAGGAAGAAGAAGCCCGAATCAGTCTGGGAACGAGATCTGCGACAAGGCAACTACGGCCGCGCCCTGGACATTGTTCTGAGCGAGAAGAAACCACCCGTTGTGGTCCTAACGGTCTTCACGGCTCTGCGCCACAGAAGCGCAATGCGCGCTGCTCTCCAAGGACGAGACGAGGCCTCCGTCCAGCCAGTCTTCAAATGGGTCATCAAGCACATCACCGATCCGCGGTACGTCAGCATCTGCGTGGATGCCTCGCTACTATTGCTGGACATCTACTCTGAGCATCTAGGCAACTCGTCGGAGCTGGAGCAGAACATGAAGACGCTGCATCGGCGAGTCAGGACCGAGGTGGATAGGTGCCAGCAGGCGTGCCAGACAAGGGGGATGCTGGAGATGCTGATGTGTGAGAGTCCTGGAGCTTGAGTGGACGAGGAGGGGGATCGGATAGAGGAGATGTGTTTATACCTTTGACTTTGCATAGCGATGGCGTTGAAAAGGAGATTGGGATATGTTAGCTTCGTTGGTGGCACAGTTTTCCTGAGGAATGAATCCGTTTCATAGTATATGTGTACGAAGCTACTAAATGATTGAGTTTCTATTCTATACGAATTTGACGTTGGTGGAGCTTTGTTAAATGACTTAAATTTTATGGGACTGCTTTCAAATATGACAATTGGCCTTGGATACTAGACAGAAGTTTGGTAAACGGCTACGGGGTATATTCGAAGCAAAAGTCCTCCCTAGGTAATTAACAACTCATACAGTAAAGTAGCACCCAAAATCATTAATCTTGCGAGCCAAATCTCGCTCTTTCTTGAGTCTCACTACTCACTCTCTCTCGCACCCCCAACTCTCATTCCTCCCCAAAATCTCTCGCTGACTTCTTCCAACCTCAATCCCTCTTCCCATCTACACTAGTGCTAACCTGCTCGACCCCAGTACCACTTCCAGCACTGCCCTCTACACCCTCGATGACCGGACCACCAGTCGAGCTGCCCGGACTCTCAAGCGCCACCTTCGCGCGACTCAACTCATCGAACATGCCCCAGTCACCAATCTGCTCGTCGAAGAACTGGTCGAGATCCAGGCCGTTCATCTCTGCTTCCTCGGTGACGCGGAGGTGCATGCCGGGGATGAACTTGAGGATGTAGAGGAGAGCGCATGAGACGGTGAATGCGTAGGCGGAGATGGATGTTCTGAGTGAGGTGTTAGCTGTGATTACCAAAAGCGATAATTGTGAGGGGGTTGGAAATGATTATAGTATGAGAGCATAGGGCGTAGTTCAGAGTTTTGATAAAGAATGTTGACGTACATCTCAGCGAATTGCTTGCCGATCTGGATACCGTTTCCGTCAAGACCACCCGGAGCAGAAGTTGCGCCATCAAGCATGGAGACTAAAATACGTCAATATGAGCTTCATAAAGTGGTCGTGTGCCTATCCTGGGGTTGCAACTTACTCGTCTCGGAAGCGAAGATACCAGTCAAAAAGCTCCCGACCTGAAAATTGTGAGTTAGTTGAATTCGGGTCAAATTTGAGACGGCCCTTACCATTCCTCCGATGCCATGGAGCTTGAAGACTTCTAGCCCCTCATCAAGATGCAGCCACTCATTCAAATCTTGCAAAAGAGCACAAACGGCAGCCGTGATAAAGCCAATAGCAGCCGCTGGCCAAACACCTACATATCCTGCTGCTGGTGTGATGCCAACCAATCCAGCAATGGCACCTTCACAGGCACCAACGACGCTGAACTTGCGGCCATGCTTGAAGTAGTCCACAAGTACCCAGCCCAGAATGCCGGTAGAGGCAGCAGTATTGGTGTTGAAGGCTGCGAGCATGGCCCTCACGGAGGCATTGAGAGCAGAGCCTCCGTTGAATCCAAACCAACCAACTAGGGATTGTCAGAGTGTTCTACGAACGGGAGGGAAAGGATTTGTTGCTAAGCAGGTGACAAAGCTATGTCGAGAATCGAAGACAACAAAATCGAGATGAGAATAAGCGAGATCTCACTTACACCAGATAAGGACTGTGCCCAAGAATACCAAAGTGGTGTTGTGAGGCTTTCCATGTGCCTTGTCGCCATTGTGCTTGCGCTTACCAAGGACAAATGCATAAGCCAAAGCAGACCATCCTGAAGCGATGTGAACTGGTCCACCTCCAGCGAAATCAAGAGATGGAAGGTTGTAGAGCCATCCATTTGCGTTCCATGTCCAACATGCAATAGGGCAGTAAACTACTGTAGCCCAGAAGAAACCAAAAACCAAAGATGGAACGATTCTTCCACGCTCAAAAGCACCACCAATTACGATCTGTACTGTGCATGCACTGCTAGAATGAGCAAAGTTCAGTAGTTAGACTAAGGTCACTTACCAGAAGAGCATTTGATACAAGCAAAAGACAATCTCGGGAATGACAGCACTTCCTGGACTTGGAGCGGCCATGACGTTCTTCATTCCGAAGTTGGCCATATCACCAATGAAAGGACCTGCTGTGCGGGAATAGGCTAGAGTGTAGCCCCAGAACATCCATTGGAAGGTTGTCACTGCTGCAACCATGAGACTCTGGAAGAGTAGAGCCAATGCCGACTTCCGTCTTGCGAGACCTCCATACTATAAAATTGTTAGCTTCTATGTAACGAGCACATTCAAATTCGAATTCAATAGCCATTATCATGTAATAGGAATGCGAAGCTTTAAAACATATCATGAGGCATGATTGACAAAAGGACTAGTATGCAACCAACCAGAAGACCGATTCCAGGAATAATCAACCAAACGATGAAGCCACAGAAAACCAGATAGGTGTAATGATACTCAAGTCCAGCATACTGGGTGTTGACGTTCACAAGAAGCGGGTCTCCGCCCTTTGGCTCAGCAGGATCGAAGGAAGGCTATTCAGCATCAGTAAATAGTCAAAACCCAAACCAAACCACATCTCAACATACAGCGCTCATTGTTGCAAATACCTCGAGGTTGAAAGCCTTCTAAGTTCTCAGAACCGAAATCACAATTACTAACTTCAACACCTGCAGTCGACGTCGCGACACGCAAGTGGGCCACCCCTTCCTTTAAATACTCATCCCACCTCTGCTCCTTCCGTACTCCATTCCTTCATCCACGTCCTCGGTATTCCGTCTGTACCATCCTCTGCAGCCCTCTCACCTCGCAACCAACATTCCCTTATCGTGGTGGACGACGTGCTCCCGCAACTGGCCCACAAGATGCGAGTTTCGGCCTTGCACGGTTGCGATCCTCATTTCAACGGGAGAACAAGTGTCTTGGCAACCCATTGTAAACGCTCTTTGGGGAGGCTTGGTAGGCTTTGTCGCTGTTCACGACGGGCAAAGCTTTACGGAGACAAGTCAGAACCTTGACTGGATCCTGGATGGGAAGCTGATAAGATGCTTGGCGAGGCGCATGGGATGAGAATGGGGACTTGATATCCACTTCGGGCAACAGTTGGAAGGATGCTGACCAATGGATGGGGATTGGAATCTAGAAGTGGATTTCAATGAATCTCGCTTCTGGCGAGGAGGCCGACTGCAGGGCCGGTGGTATCGGTGGCATGGGATGGGATATAAAGTATGTGATGAAATAAAGAGAAGTTGAGTGATGAATGATGAGTGATGAGCGATGAGTGATTAGTGATGAGTGATGAGTGATGAGTGATGAGTGATCCGAGGAATGGATGAGAATACCTAACGTAAGGTAGATAAAAGCTCACGTGATTAGATCTCATCCCCACTCTAAATATAATCGTAATCGTCGCTTCGATATAAGGTAGTACAGTATGTACTGTAAGTACGAGCCAATAAGTTGAGGTAAGATCTTACTGTACCGAGATCATCAAAACCTAGCCCAAAAAAATCAACTTACATATAAATAAACATTAATACAACTACGAGTTATTGTGCCTTGTGCCTAGTGAGCTTTCATAGGTAGTCTCACCAAACATGGAGCCTCAGCACAACGCCTCAGGAAATAGTCATTACGACCTTAGCGCGGTGAAGTCAGGCTGAGAAAATAAGCAAAAAAACACGAGTGAATCTTTGAACACTGTTGCAGAGCACTCTATACATATACCATCTATTTGGTTTCAACAGGTGGCCACGAAACGTCGTTCAGAAACCAATCTAATGGATTCAAGCTCTGGGATCAGCACAGGGCTAGATCACGGTGTAGAGACAGTGACAGCGATGGCAACCGCCACTCAGTACGACGCCCTTGAAATGAGAAATATCAAGGCGCTCGTTCTTGCTTTGGAGGATTTCGACGACAGTATCATTGGAATGGTACGAGATCTTGTTCTAGCCCCTAAATCAGTAAACGTTGCTATTTCCGAGGATACTCTTAAGCAGATTGAAGATGCGCGACAAATTTACCTACAATCGAATTTCGAGTTTGACAGTATGATCCTATATCTAGAAACTATCAACAATTTCATAATCAGGAAACTGTGGATATCCCTGACACGAGCGCTCATGAAGGCATATACTTCGGAACCCACTACAGCCTTGGGATGGCAATTTGCACTCCAAAGTGTTCAGGTGACAGGGGACAGAGCCTGGAAGGCAGCTGTACCAGCTTCAAAAACTCTAGCCACACATGGAGGGGGGGCGGATACCATCAATGGAATCATTAACAAGTTCAGAATCATCGATGATTTCATAGACCTAACCAACTTAAATTCCACAACTGCCGAACCAAAATGGCGAATGTCCGAGGAACTGAACGATACACTGTAAGGAACCGATGAGAGTTTCTAGCTTAATGCTTCCGTACGATAACGAGTATTTGCTAAGATATATCCCAGCCAGGCAATCATACAGATTACCAGTATGGGTGGCCAATATGTTCCATTAACCAATGCCAACATAAACGCCATCAAAAACCTGATACGCCAAGAAAGGCAAAAACAGAAGCTTGAAAGCCAATTACCAGAAGCGCATACAAGTAACGTCGATTTGGCTCCCGCCGAGCCGACTCAACCACTGCCAGTGGATGCTCCTGCAATAAAAGCAGACCATCTACCCGATAATGTAAAGCCTATTCCTTCCTCCTGTATTATGTCCCCTTCTGACTCGGATCTAGTTGTTTCCGCTCCTCATAACGATAGTTTCAACTTTTACACTCCTCGCCGCCATTTTTGGATCTTTCGCCTGGAAATACTCGCCCCACGACAGGGGCACAACTACCGATGCAGATTTTTGGTTTCTCATCCAGTCAAACTGCGTGTCTTTGCCTGGACTTGCAGCCATAGTCATTCCTCTTCTTCGAACCGAAGTTTCCGCCGGCAAATCACTCCCAAAGAACGCCAGGAGGGCAATCTGGTTTGCAGTAACTGTGAGCTTCTGCTGTGTGGTGGGATCAATACCAACATATCTATACATTCCGACAGAATACGCTTGTACAATGGCTTTTTTCGGAAGTGCAATGCAGGGAACTGTCATTCTCCTTTTAATGGTTCAGACCTAAGGGTTATGAAGATATTCACTAGGCGGATCGGTAATTTGGTTAAACATGTCTGGACTCTGGGATAGGACTTGTTGTGGATATAGCTAGTTCATGCTATGTTTAGGTTCTCGATCGACTGGTTTTCTTAGTAGATGGTATTGAGTACTTCAAATCTTCAAATACAGTGCATTGTCCTGAAATATGGGACAGTTTAAAGACCATAGAGTTTTGGCATATGAGGCCAATTTCGAGTTCTACTGCCTTTGTAAAGCTGCCTCACTTTGCTTAACTCCTCCTGCAGAATCAGAGTCGTCCTTTCGCAGTTGTCTTTACTCCGGGAGATGGTAGAAAATATCAAATCATCATCGCTGGCTAAAGTTATAACACCAAGGTTATATAACAAGTTAAAGTTAGATATTTTCATTTCAATTTCCTCTTAGTGATGAGATGAAGATAAAAAACGTGAAAAGGTCAATATCCCACGTGATGATATCTCATCTTCACTCCCACCTTTGCATAGGTAGGTACTCCAAATATAATTGTCGCTAAGACGACACTCCCACCTTTGAAAGACAGTGTAAGTAAGTGTGTAACTGATATAACCATAACACACCTCAAAACACCAAAGATGGAAATCCCAAATCCTCGCTACCAAGCATCCCTCACCACCAGACTACGACCACAGCCATGATACAACCACCACCACCACCACCCCTCCGCATCGCCATCCTCATAAATGGTTTCACCTCCCCCTCCACTCCCGGCGTCCGCGCCTCCTTCATAACCGCCATAACATCCGCGGCTCTCCTACTCGATCATCCGTCTCCCCCTCACCCGTTAATAACCTTCTACGACCCCATCATCGCCCAAGCCCACCCCGATCCCTCAGCATACGACCTCATCGTCCTCAGCGGCGGGACAGCGGACCCCATGGGCTCCGACCCCTGGGTCCTGAACCTCCAATCCTACATCCGCAACACCGTCTCCTCCCACCCTCATTTAAAATTCGTGGGTATCTGCTGGGGCCACCAAAGCCTCCACGTCTCCTTCGGCGGCGCCGTCGCGACGATGCCATGTCCCGAAGTCGGGGTCAAGACCCTCGCGCTAACCGAGCCCGGGCGGAAAATGTTCCCCTTTGCTACTTCTGGAGAAGTGCACTTGCATGAATTCCACAGGAGAGAAGTCGTGCGGCCGGCAGAGGGATTTGTGATGCTAGCGGAGGGAAACCAGGTGTTTGTTAACGAGGTGGATACGATTTTGACTTTTCAGGGACATCCGGAGTTGGATGCTACGTTAGCGAACACGTTTCTAAAGGGGGCGAGTCCGTATATGGGGATTGTGGACACGGAGAGGGAGGCCTTGGCGATGGAGATGGAGAACGGCCATGATGGGGTCGAAGTGTGGAGGAGGATTTTACAGTGGGTTAGAGGGTGAGCTTTGCGTCAGAGGGAGGGATAGTGGAGTATGTTCGATGTGTATTGAAAGACTCGAATTGCATGAATGAATATTTCATAAAATTCTCGCCAAAGGAGTGTTTTCCAAGTCAGTATATGGGACCACTCTTGATGCAATGGTTGACTTGATATATTGCTTGAACTATGCCAAACTAATTCATATTCAACGTCAACTTTCGACTCAATCTATGCCCATCAAAGTTATGTTCAATATTTAGCGCTTTCGAGACAAGAAAGAAATAATCTGCATCATCGAAAATTTACAACAAGCAAGCGCTTAATACTTGCAGAGTAGCCCAATCAGCAAGGTTTACACAATGACCCAGATCAACAAATTTCAATTTCGTCCATAACTATACACTCTATAATGCCAACCCAAATCATATCGCCGTCATTATGCTAACAAACTGCTATAATATTCGTGAAGTCGTTGTAACCCAGTCCCATATCCCAAGAAATGTGGCGCGCCGCCCCCACTCGTCAAAAAATGCACACACCCCAACTCCAAAAGTACACCACCATCTCAAACGCCCATGAAAGCCTCATATGCAAGCCATCGCCTATCTGTGCTCCTTCTTGTTCCTAGATCTTCAGATCTCAAATTGCCTGATTCTTGGCTGCCTCAAACGCTCAACCCACATATATCTTTTTCAATCCCGAGGGCCGTCTTGATCTCCTACTTGTAAACAGCCCACTAAACCCTTTCCGAACTCTCAAACCTATCGTCGAGGTGACAATGGCCCTGAACTATTCAGATCTGGATCGCAAACATAATAGTAATCCGCTGACCCCACCGCTCCCACAAAGGCACCTGGATCCCCATTCGAAGATAGCCAATCCCCTCCCTGCGTCGTCGTAGCCGAATAGTATCCTCCATGTGTTGTAGCTGTTATCGACGATGGAGAACTATAACTCATTTGTCCACCGTGATAATAGCCCTGATCGAGTGGTGCATACGTCACATTAGATGGTACGCTGTGTTGTGCGCTCGACAATGAATCGCTCGTGTAGCTTTTATAGTCAGCCCTTGAAGTTGGGGTCGAGTAGTACGTCCGAGAGTTGTCGTAGTAGCTGTGATCTGACATGCTGGTCGCAGGATATCCACTCATGTCGGCTGCTGTACTTTGAGTGTAAGATGGACCAAGTCCACTTACACTACGATCAGCGGAGTGGTGCTGGTGTTGACGATAATCCTGTCTCATGGCCAATGAATCGTCATCGCGGAGGTCGACGATTCGGTCGAATGATGGAGGTGGACTGAGTCTTTGTAAGTTCATGATGTGTGAGGCGGTGGGTGAGTATGCGGCATACCTCGTGGATTGGTAAGTGCAGAGCACAGGTGGGTACCGTCTTGAGCAATTATTGCAAGGAGCATCTTTCCTCTGATTACACTGCAATCTGTTAGTATATTGTCTTTACTGCTGCCAATATGGTGTGCTAAATCCTCGTACCCTTTGCTTGCGACGGCGACACTCTACACAGGAGGTGAAGGTGCGTTGTCTTGGTCGAGAATTAGATCCATGCATCATGTCGGTGATAAGGTCTTTGTTTGTATTTGATGTGGCGTTTTGTTGTGAGGTCAAAGTTGTGATGGCGAAGGAATATGAACTTCATCTTGAATTTGGCTGCTTTCCACATGGCTTAATAGGTTTCGTGGCAGGACTGGAAGTTGATCGTCTGGCATAGGGCTAGCCAATAACGACGTATTAGGCACGCCTAATGTGCCACACCGTGGAGCTGAGAGTCACTCCGAAAAGCGTGACAACAACAATGTTGTTTCCTAGTATATTTTTGTAAACCTGGTAGGATTTATCTGCGCCTCAGCCTCGATACCTGACTCAACCAAGTTCCGGTCGGATGGTAGCCCTCTTCATCTGATGCATGGCGTTGTGGCCGTTACATTTGATCGTGAGACATCCCCCCACCACCCCTGTAAAATAATAGGCGGGAATCTCTCGGCAGACCTCCATCAGAAAGCCATTTTCGCTCCTTCTGGAAGTAAATATGGATCAGACCTCCCAGCCTTAGGAAAAGGTGCCCTGCAAAGCTGAAGCTTAAACATTTTTGAGATCCTTCATATTGACCGCTATCCTGATGTGTCCTGTTCAAAGACTCTGGGACTTTCAACGAAATTGCAACAAGGCAGAACTGGCAGAGTAAAGGACTTCCACTATCAAAGGCAACATAGCTAGGATTAAAAACTGAGAATAACTCAATCAGGTTATACTGTAACCTTTTGATTCCACCTTGCGAGAAAATACAAACAAAAAGTTCGAAATTGCAGTATTTCTATTATTGGAATTTGAAAGCTTAATGGAAAGGAATGTGTGAGGTTCATGCACGCCCATTCGTCGACAGAAAATGGAAAGGAATCTCTTCGCATCAAAGGATCGGGGTCACTTTCATGGTCATACAGTACTTCAGACATAATTCCGAATCTGTGTACACATTGAATAGCTGCAGACGCTAGAACATGGAAGCTGCATAGCACATCTAACTGGAGCTAAAGTGTGGAAGTGATTCCACTGAGAATATCCCAGGCGCAGGACTCTCTAGGCCACCCGCATTCCGATGAACTAAGGAATGGGTAAGAAACCTAGTCATAGCAGTTGCATCAGATGTGCATTTCTCCAGGAACAAGCTCTACCAGCCGCATTGCGCAATATTTTTGTCAACTGCGGTAATGCCGCACTCAAGATTTATTTTATTAGTAGTCCCGAGCAACGGAATGTTCAAATCCTAACTTTTTGATCCGACGGGAATTGGAATATCAGGTCGCTTTCCGCCGGGGCTGATCTGCACCGACATCATTGCCTCAGTAGCTCGCTGAAGCTGGACAACCTCGATGGGAGATATGGTTGCTGAGCATCCCATGTCCTAACGAGTTGCTAGTTACGGACATGTTTAGGCAATACTCGCATTTGGAAAATATGCCCAGCCACAAGAGAACTGGCTCTGTACATGAACATGGTAGATAACTCCTCTCCGGACCGCTGATGCGCTCTTCAAAACAGCCAAATGCAATATGCAACACGAGGCAGTCAGACGGAGCGCAGTGAACATGAAGTTGCTTCAACTATGAAGTAAAGCCAAGTCTTCCCAGCATCTCTGTGATCCACATTAGGCTGACCGCGTCTGTGCACACCAACGCGGGTGGCTTCTGCAAGGGTTTCCCAGCCGCAAGGAAATCAGGACCACTGGTAACGCATGCATCGAGCCTTGACCAGTATTTGATAAAGCAGAAGCCTTGTTTCCGCGCTATAAGCGCCATTTCGCATTCGCCTATGTTATAGCAAGGAAAGTTGAGACGAGTATGGGGGAGGCTTTTTGAGTAGGGCGACCAATCAGGTGAACGGCGCTGTCCATAACACGGAAATAGTATGCGCTTAACAGACAGGCATATTGTGAGAGATCCAGTTTAAGGTTAAACTTCTCACTTGGTACGGCGAAAGCTCATGAACGAGCCTTCAGCTGCCTCGTGGTGGGGATCCTAAGGCTCTTGGCTCGCCAAACAGCAGCTCATGGCTGGTGTACAGCCTCGATAAAAAGGATATACCGAGCAAGTGGTGGGAATTACCCGCGTGGGAACCCAATGAAGCCTAGAGTTTAGGGTCAGTCATAGCACATAATTTTAACAAAGTAAATGACAGACCATTACAGATTAAAAAAAAAGATTGATGACCGGGGCTTAGCATCAACGAGATGTCAGAATCAACTGCTCACTTCAGCGTCACATTATCATGAAGTGGTAGCCATGTCTGGAAAAGAACACATGGCCACGGTATTGAGTTTAAAAGACTCACTCGGCTCTGATTGCTGGAAGTTGAAAAGACGAGATCCGTTGTGTCGAAGGATTATTGGAAAGAGAACGCCAGGGCAGATTTGTCGTTGAAGTAAACGCCTCGCTTAAACCCACTAGCGAGAAAGGGGTTAGTCCACACGTGGAATCAAATTGATCCCATTGGATAGGTCGAGGCAGTCGGTACTTCGATGTACAGGACTCCAAGAAGCTCTGAGCTTTGAATAGGCATTTACACATTGACTTGGAGATATGTGAATTGATTTGTACCGAAGCCTGCTTAGAACACGATCAGTGACTCATTGTGATGCCTCTGAAAGACATCATGCAACATGAAGTCCTCGTGACTATATGACTACTGCCTTAGCCTAGAGTCATGTGTGTGTTTCCTCTATCATATCCAGGAAGAGGTACCCATGGTAGTCGAAGGCTCTAGGATCGTTCGATTGCAGATCAGAGAGAGAATCTTGAACGCCAGCAAGGCTATCCGATTACCCCACCAGTAGCCTCAAACACCACTGCAATTTCCCCAGTATCTGCCGACCTTGCTGTGGCCTTGAGGCACAGCCACATGGTGGTATGAGAATGAGAGATTGTGAGAAGCCTTGGGCCTGAGACCTTTCTGTTTCTCATCGCGATTGTGTCAGATCAAATTGCTGACTGCGCCCCAGAGTGTGTGGCTTTGCGCAGCCACACCCTTGCTTTCACCAAATCTGTAGAACGGACTTCTTCTTTCATGTTTTTATCCCACCTACCTCCAACCTATTGATCAAAAATCAATATTCCAATCTTCGGGGCTTACTACAGTATGCATGAACTGTTCCGTAGAGAAGTGGGCTGTCCGAAATGGAATGCAACAAGTGCTGCAGTTCTGCTGCGAGAGTACCGTCAGCACATTTTTGTGGTGAGATGGTCGAACATCAACATATCCTCATGTGTATTTCTTGCGGAGTTAGGCGTTGAGAATTTCTTACTGCATTCCTCAGCATCATCATGCTTACCTAAGTTCTGCACCTCGTCGGCTAGGTTTCTCACAGCTGAAATAATTGTTCGAGTGAAGAAAAAAAAAGTCGTATCGTAGGCATTCTATTGCACATTGGTAGGAAGGGAGTCTCGCCCACAAAGCATTCGAACGTCTTTAGTAAGGGGTTCCTGGTTATTGTTGATATTAGAAGTGTGATGAGGAGATTGAGAAGGAATACATCGCAAGCTCAGACGCAACAGAGCAGGTGAGGGAAATCATACCACTTGCTCCTTCTCAGTTGTGATGCGAACAAATGCCCCTAACTCCTCACCAGCGAACCCTGTAATGGTACGTATCTCTCATCTACCTATTAATGTCCAAGGAACAATCAAAACTTGAGTCAAGCTATGATCTAAACTTACCAAGTTCAATGAACTTAAACCTCCGTTCTTAAAGATAAACTTACCACCAGGATCAGAATATGTCTAATTGAACGTTTGTAAATGATGAATGGTAGTCGTTAGATCACATCAAATGAAACCGATATGGTGATGCTCAAGTTACTATCCAAACTTGAGAAACGGAACTCAAGGATTTTCCACTCTGGGTAGCACATCACCACTGTCAATGACACAAGAAGCCAGACAGACTGCTCGACAAACAGGTATAGTTGCTTGCTGATAAGTAATATCGTTTTCTCTCTAACCAGGTACAATATATACACAATGTCAGTACCACGCACGCTATCTCTACAGATCCTTACGGAAAACCTCTGTGCTCCATGGTTCGCTGGTCAAATTCGTCAAACCTGCCGAATTCTCACACGTCTTCCTTCCACTCATCGGACCAGGTGAAGGAACAGGCACGCCATCCTTTTTGTATATCCGTCCAGCGTCCTTTCCAGCTTCAACGTTTGAACTTGAGGATGTGGTCTCAACCGATGCTGCGCTCGACTGGAGTGCCTTTAGGAGGGCGGTTATGCTTTCGGGTGTGAGGTCTTCGTAGAAATCGTCGTTGATTTGGATCATAGGTGCGTTGACACAAGCTCCCAAGCACTCAACTTCGACGAATGTGAAAAGACCGTCCTTGGTGGTCTCTCCTGCCTTGATGCCGAGGTGATCAGAGATAGCCTTCACAATCTTGTCACTGCCGCATCCTCCGAGTTGGCATGGAGTCTGCCAGCATGTCAGCATTATCCCCAAAGTCTCTAGCCTTCTTTAATCCTGCTTACCGTTGTGCAAGCCTGTACATGATATTTTCCAACAGGTGTTCGGTTGTACATGGTGTAGAATGTAGCAACCTCGTAAACTCTCATGGGTGGCATCTCCAATAACCGTGCAACCTCGTTCATCACGCTCAAGCTCGTAAATCCATGCTGCCGTTGTCCCAGATCCAGAATGGGCATCACTGCCGCCTTCTTATATTGTGGTGGGTAGCGCTTCAAGATCTCCTCGATGATCTTGTTGTTTTGCTCGGTGAACTTAAAGGGAATGCTGGCATTGTTCTCTGGTGTATCCCGGTGCTAATTGGGCTTGTTAGCAGCTGTGCTTTCTCCTCGTAAACTATCTAGCTCTGAATTCCGGGGTAACTCACGACTTGAAGGGCGTCGCTGGCTACTCTCGTGCTGGCAGAGAATGACCGGCATTGTGTCTGAGAAGCTGTACGGGCTGATCGGAAAGCTGATCGGAAAACGAAAGGGGTTATTTTGGATGCCATTGTCGCGGGTGGAGGAGCGCAATGGCTGTTTTGATGCTTTTGAGACTTGAAGTCGTGATGATGTTTGAATTCATGACTGCCAATCACAGCCTCACAAATGCAATCACCATGATCACATGACCTGGGCCCTTGTCATACACCATCTTCATGGCTTCGTTTTCTTCTTCCAGTTATTTACAAGCTTTACAATAGGAATCAATTATTTTGCATGGATCTGCTATTTATTCTCTACTAGAAATCTGTAACAACAGACATTTTCCTGCTTTCATGCAGAAATGCATTTGTGGTTGATTACTCACTCAGGCTCAAGCTTACACAGCAAACTTCCATACCAGATCAAATTAGCTCATATTTATACTTGCCTTTATTTGCGTTTCCATGGGTTGTTTCCTGTTGAAGTCTACTTATCTATTTCTTTTCTCTTTCTCTCATTATTTCAAGTCAACCAACATGGATAACAAATTGGTTCCTACAAGTGCAGCTCAATTTCCCGGATCTTTTGCCTCGAGGCTGCAGAAGGATGACAGAGTACTTTCCGAATCAACGGACTGGAAGTCTATCGCGCATGCTTTCTTCTTTAGCGGCTGGAATGAAATAAGTGTGTGGAAATCGGCAGTTGGTCAAGCCTGGTCTACAGTATCAAGATGCCAGAACTGATGTGTGGATCTCTAGTTTATTGAGTTTGTTGGGGCAGCATGTTTGTTCTACATGTCTGCTATGGTCTCTATCACAATTGGTAATCTTGGTACCTCGCAAGTAGCCGGCTATGTTGGTATCACCACTTTCTTGTTGATCAGTCTGTTCATATACGCATTGGCACCAGCATCGGGAGGACATGTGAATCCAATGATTACACTTTCAACAGTCTTGACTGGTTTAACCTCGTTCCCAAGGGGGGTTCTGTATATTATTGCACAGACCATTGGAGCTGCTCTCGCTGGAGGGTTGATCAGAGGAAGTTTCGGAGAAGATATTTCTCGTCTGTATGTTGTTACTTACCACAGAGGTTGATTTTGCGTCTGACTTCTTTAGGTATCACGGAGGAGGTTGCTATTTAAATTCTAGCTTGATCACGCCAGAAAGAGCCTACGTTATTGAATCAATGCTATGCTTCTGTACAATGTAAGCATCCACAGTGCCAAAGTCATTCTCACCTTCTCATTCTAAGTAGATTTCTGGCTTTTGGTGTTGGTTTGGACCCTAGGCAGGCTATGGTATTTGGACCAAAACTAGGTCCATTGCTGGTAGGAGTAATTGTTGGACTTGTTGCTTTTTCAAGTGTTGGGATTGCGATTGGATACCCGGGTATAATGTCACTCATAGCTGCTTGGTTCGCTTGGTATATATTTGACAGCTAACTTTGGGGATTGGTAGGTGCCGGTATTAATCCTGCTCGATGCTTCGCATTTGCAGTAGCAGGAGGTGACTTCAGAAGTAGGCTTTCCTGCTCATTGCTTCCCATCTTCGCTTACTTATATGGTATAGATCAATGGATTTGGTGGGTCGGCCCGTTGACAGGGTGCTTGCTTCAAAGTGCAGTCTATCATGTTGCTCCGCCGTACCATAGACAAATTGCTCAGGAGCGAGCCGATTCGGTTGGTCATACTCGACCTGAAGGCGAATGTGCTTGTAAGGTCTGATTCTGTGCTCTCTAAAGGCAGGGCTAAAGGCTTCAGAATACACGAACTGGTTGGCATGGCTTATGTTGCTAGTTGCCCTGGTTGGCCAAGCGTTGAATAAAAACATGAGACCCCTTTCCAGAGAACTCTCAATAAGGACTTTTTTACATGACATTGCATGAGCGGATGAACAATTCCCGTACCACGTGGGCATATTGCTTCTGGGGAATGTTTTTCTGGCCTTATTACCTTATTTGAGACGGCAGAATGACATAGTCAGCAAGGGCATTCAGGCTCGAGTTTTGCACAAGGCACAGTTCAAATATATAAGACCTTCCCTCAATGCATTGTCTTACATTGTGCACTCTTTGATAGAAATGTTTTTCTTCGATATCTTGTTCAATACCAGACTCCCTTAACATGGGCCAGTTCACTCCCAGTCGAACCCAATCGGGGGGCCATCCACCAGATCCAAGGAACTCCAGGAGAGACTGACTGACTGGCTTACTCGCTGGCAATGGCTCCTGTCTCCCGCATCAACATTGCCAAGCCTTTATCCATTGAACTGGGAGGTGTTATTGCATTAACGTATTAAATATCGCTTATCCATGCTTTTGTTCTGGGCAATACTCGTTAACATCAAATCGTCCCAGGTACGATGCAACTTTCTCTTGTGATGAAATCAGTCCAATCAAGACCAAAGTCCAGAATCCGCAGAGAAGCTTCTGTGGAATCAGTGGAATCAGTGCGCCGCTGTCGTGCATAACGCCGCCAACATTCTTATCCTTGTATTTGCGTGGGATATTTTCGTCTTCCTTTTTTTGCTCCTTCTGTCTTGTTTCTTGTGTTGTTACTCGTCCAAATGTTCAGAATTTGTCTTACTTTTAATATCCACTGAGTCAAACCCTTTTTGCTTTTTCTTTCCGCATGCAGATAGATGGATCCGCGGAGCCGGGATGCATTATGAAGAGGCATTTTCTGTGTTGCGGTTGTGTTTCCTAAGCAGGAAGATGGAGGATGGATCGATGAATTACAGGATGAATGAGGATGAAATATTTGTTACAAATGCTTACGATAATGGATTGAGTTTACAAGTGTCACTTCAGGTTCTCATCCAGATAGCTCCCGTCTCCAGGGATGTAACACACGGCCAGACCCCAGAAAGACTCTTTATCGGGACTGACACCCACCGGCAGTAACAAACTCTCCCAAGCACCATTTTAGACCCATGTTGAGAGTCTTATCGCTGCCACTCTCTCGGCGAACCCTGTCAGCATGGGAGTGGGAGCTGCCATGTGTGTCAACTCGACAACACCACTTTTTTATCTTCAGCGCAATGGAAAGCCTACTGTACCATACTGCACTGCACTGCATGTATCCCGCCATCGAATGGCAATTGGATCTGAAACCAGGTTCGCATACAGCCATAATGTAAAGCCCATTATGGATGAGAAGCGTCACCCCAATGGCCATGTCTCACCCTAGTTAGATCCAATATCAATCTCTGCTTCTGTGCTTATCAGGGCATCGCCGAAGATCCAGCAAACGGGATGAAGATGGACCAGCCCTGTCTTGAATCTTGGAGCGCAATAAGAAACTCTGTTCCCCGCCTGGGGCATTCGATGTGTGCTCTTGTACAACCTCCTCTTGCAATAACAACCCATCATCTCCTCATCGAAGTCCCGTTATCACGTCTATCCAACCTGACCGCGGATTACTAGTCAGTATGGCAGAAGTCAGCCAAGAGAGTTCGACATCGCGAGAGGCGAAAGTGAGCAAGGTGAAGGCGGTCCTGGGACTGGAAGCTGGATCAACAGTAGCATTGGACTCCGACGATGAGCTTCTGGCTTCTTTGGGATACCGGGCAGAGTTGAAGAGAGAGTTCTCGTACCTTACGGTATTTGGACAGTCGTTTGGTGCAATGGGGATTGCCCCCGCGATAGCTGAATCGATCATCTTCTCTCTTGGAAGCGCTGGAAGTCCGGGCATGGTTTGGACATATTTGGCTGGATGTTTGACTTTGATGCCCGTTGCATTGAGTCTAGGAGAGTTGGGATCCAGTATGCCTACATCTGGTGGCTTGTACTATGTGAGTAGTACCACTCTTTCAAAGGACCAGACACTAATAGCATGTAGTGGGTGGCACGTCTTACTCCTCCTCGACAGAGAGCTTTCATGTGCTGGCTGGCGTAAGCATCCCTATGTGCTCTACCAATATCACAACACTAATGATGGAAATAGTGGTTACATGAACGTCTTGGGATATCTATCTATATACGCTTCTACCATCTACGCAGCAACTCTAATTCTGGGTGCAACGATAAACATTGGAACTGAGGGTGCTTTCGTGGCTTCAAAATACCACAACTATGGAATGTTCACGGCCACAACGGGGTTGACATTCTTAATGACTTGCGTGAACTCTGAGCTCCTCAGTAAACTCAACATGGCATACATTGGTGTTCAACTTGCTATGCTTCTCGCACTCATAATCTCATTGGCGGCCGCAACACCTTCGGAGTACAAGAATACCGCGAGCTTTGTCTTTACCGAGTTTGAAAACACGGGTTTCTGGACGAACAATGGATGGGCGTTCATGATGAGTTTCCTGACTCCCGTGTGGGTTGTCTCTGGATTTGAGTCTTCGGCGACTATTGCCGAAGAAGCTTCAAATGCTGCTAAAGCTGTACCTTTTGCCATGATCTCGTCTTTGGTCACTGCGACCTTCACTGGAGGAGCTGTGGTCATCACTATTGCCTTCTGCATGGGATCAGATGTCATCGGCATCGTCACTTCCCCTCTCGGTCAGCCATTCGCACAAATCGCATTTAACAGCCTAGGCAAAAATGGTAGCATTGCCTTGTTAGTGTTCTTGTGGTTCAGCTCTATTTGCAATTGCTCTATCCTAATGGTTGCTGCATCCCGCGAGACCTTTGCCTTTGCCAGAGGTAACATTGTCCCATCCCCCTTGTAAATCTACCAAGCTAACAAAACCCAGATCACGGTCTCCCAGGCTCAGGCTTCCTCCGCGTCCTCTCCTCCAACAAGACTCCCGCCCGAGCAGTCGGCTTCGTCGCAGTCTGCACGCTCCTCGAAGGCCTCCTCATGCTCGTGAACACCATCGCCATCAACTCGATCTTCAACCTCGCCATCATGGGCCTCTACTTCGCCTACTGCATGCCGCTCGTCGCGCGCCTCCTGTTCGGGAACTTCGTCCCCGGCGTCTGGTACATGGGCGACACCTTGTCGATCATCTCATCCGTGTACTCCGTCGCGTGGATGACCTTCATCTTCATCCTGCTCCTGTTCCCCACCTACCCCAACCCCAACGCTGATCAGATGAACTTCGCCGTTGCGGTGCTGGGCTTCGTGCTCGTCTTTTGCGTGGGCTATTACTACATGCCTGGTTTTGGAGGCAAGACCTTCTTTACCGGTCCAGTGAGGACTATTGACGATATCATTGATACACCTGCTGTTAGCGAGGGGTTGGAGAGAAAGATCCATGAAGACGGAGACGCGAGCGCGTCCATGGAGAAGGAGACTTAGATTTTGAGCGCTTGTGATTTATGACGCTTGATGTGTTCTGCGGGTGGATCGTTTGATTCATTGTTTAATTTGATATGAGTAATGGGTTTTGGGAAAAGAAGGATCTCGATGATACCAGTTTGCAGCCTGGCCTGTCTTTGGGGCATGATTTAATGTTTACGCAAATGAGTGCGCTTCATGCTTGAATGTCTAGATAAGATGGATGAAAAAGATTTCTCGCTTGTTACTACTATAATGAAGACTTTTCTGGTTCTGAAAATTTCACATCCTACCTGTTTATCACACTAAGTGCAACTAAGATTTAAAATCCCACGGGCTCAGATTAGGTTCTGTTTTCTCTCTACCTCTTCTTAACATTTTTGCTCATCACATCACCAGACATCATACTTCAGAGAAAAGGTGCAATGCTCATCACTATAGGTCATGACATTTGCGAAGTTACAAGCGAAGCGAGAACAAGTCAATGAATATATGACGAGGGAGTTCTTGGTTCATTATTTACTAAGCTTGATTACGCGCTTAGGTATTATACTACATGTCGTCCAATCATAAATACACATATCAATCATGATCATCGCGTATACAAGTGTACAAACTCCAACGACCGCACACTCCCCTCACCGACTATCCCTGCATCACCATCACGACCCCTCAACCACCGCTGCAAATATACAAACGACATCAGCGTACAATCCACCACATCCCAGTTTTCCAGACTAATATATGCGGTCGTAGTCTTCAACATGCTCTTCAAGAATCGTCCATGCGGCGTCTCCTGCGCAGCTGGTATGGCTGCCAAGATGATGAAGAGGAACACCCCCGGTATCTCTTTCCACCGCGATAGCGTGACTTTCCACATATTCGCCCATAGTTTCTGCAGGTCGACGAGAGAGCATACGGCGGGTTTAGCGAGCCCGCTGCGCGTAGTTATGGCACGGCAGAATATGAGGGCCGCGATGAGTACCGCTTTGTAGATATGGTCCTTTGCTAGGGGACTGTTCGGTGCGGTGCCATCTGGGAGGGCAAGGATCCGTTCGAAGATCCAGTGTGCCGTTGCTTGGATCTTGGCTTCCTCGTGTGGGGATGGTGGGGCGGAGATGTGTGTTAGTATGGCGTTGAAGAGGAAGCGCATGTCGTCGAGGATCATGGCTGTTTCTGGGCTGATTTTGAGTTTGCTCGTTGTAGCGAGAAAGGTGGTGTCGGATGCGACGAATGGGGTGCCCATGCTTGGTGGGTGAGAAGGTGAGAATGTAATTGCATGTGAGAAGTGAGGGTCTGCGTTGTAGGAACAAGCGAGGTAGTAGTCATTTCTAACATTTTCAGTAAGCAAGTTCCTTTGCAAGAGATTAGATGTCACACTTACAGTAAAATCATTCGCTTGATATAGTCACCCATTCCAAACTCATCGATCCCACCTTTCAATCTGACCATCTCCTTCAAACCTTTCATGTGCGCCTGCGCACTCTCATAATTACTCCAATACCACTCGTTCGTCATCATGTAAATGACCACCACGACGGCTTCCACAGAAGTCCGCGTTTCCTTGTTACTAAGCAAGTCGTTAAGCATGTTGATGATCTTGACTTTGTAACTTAGCACTGTGGGCGACTTGCTCGGAGGCACTTTCATCGTCTCGGACTGGTAACATGCTGCAGTGAAGATCCCAAAATAGGCTAGTATGGGCACTTTCATTGCCCATGGCACCCAGTGATCGTTGTAGTAGTTCGGCGAGGGCTTACCGTCGATTGAGACGGGGTATTTGACGATTATTGTTACGACTTTGAACGGGTCAGCATGCTCAAAATGGCATTGAGTTGGTTTTGATATAAGAAAATTACTTACAAGCATGTAGAAGCTCTCCACTTTGAGTTGTGGGTGTGATGCCGAGAAAATGCAGCGGGTCAACAGAAGTAATGCTGAATCTACTCGGCGTAGGAATACTTTGTTCCAGGGTAAATTCTCTCTTGAATTTCTGCATCTGACCTTTGGAAGCATTCGCATTCGAAAATGCGTCGTTGAAACCCAACGACCTCTCGTGACTCCATTCATTCTCCTCTTCACTCGGATCCCCTAAGCTGGAAACTGAGTCATAGCAAAGCACTGAGACCATGTTGCTGAGAAGATTCTGGTAGGATGATCTTGCATCGAACTCGTGGACTTTATCAATCGATAGAGTTGTGGTTGCAACCGCACCAGGCGTCGTGCCCCGGGACTTCTCAGAAACTGCATCATGACTAGGTGGCCGTGGCAATGATACTGCTAGGGCCTCATTTGCTATCCTTTTCCCTTTCTCGGGATTTGGTTTCCTGGAGAGCACATTTGGCTTTTGCGCCGATTCTGTCTTAATGACGGACTCAACTGGTGCCGAATTGTCCCTGGATGACTATCAACAAATGTTCCCGCAACATATGAATGATCGCTTACTTCAACTTGCGATAAACACACGCAGGCTGAGGAAATCGTCGTGAACAATGCCGACATGGCTGTTCTTGATCACACTACACATAGCCATCAGACCTTGTCCGATGCCGCTCTCCCGACCTATAAAAAGCAAGCAAAGAAAGGTATGTAGGTACCTTCTGCTTCCGCCTATGACACTCAGTACACGAAGTACTCAATTTTAAACGGCCCTCGACGAACTTCTTGCCTTTATATCTCGAGTTCTGCACGATTTCGGACATGGTGATGCGTCGAGGTGAATGCAGAAGAGCGGCAAGGTGCAAGGTGCTGGTATACCCGTATGGGGGGCTTGTCTTTCTTTCATTGCTGCTGCAGAGTCTCGGGATATGGCTTCTTTGGGACGGCTAGGCGGGTTTGGGAAAACAAAGCCTTGGAATGGAAGAGCTGAAAACTTCCATTCAAGTTCCAAGAAGTCATCACGTGGATGGCTTGGCCGAAGAAGCATGGCGAGTTTCACTTGGTAAGCCGAGGTATACAACTTTGATAGTTTGATACTGGTAGATTTACATCTATATTTATGAGACTCTAGACCATAAAAATGTATGCTAGAAGGAGTGCCATATCCAGAAGCTCGCATACTTAAAAGAATGTAAAACTAGGAAAATCTCCCACGATATAACGTGTAACATAAAGGAGAAAAGATCAGTGAACCATGAGGGTGATCAGGTCAAAGAGGTGAGAACACTTTGTTTTTGTCCCATTGGCTTCATTTTAGTGGGGTATAAACAGATGCTAGCCTTGCCAGAAGAATCTTAACTTTTAGGATGCGACGGGCCATCATATATTAAGTAGATGAATGATATGGTATATGGCAGCATCACTACAAATGCATGGGATATCCTCCAAGCTCTGAGCTCTTTCACCGTGGAAGTCACAAAGTTTCGTCGTATTCGGTAGACTTTGGTGCAGGTTCCATCTGAACCATCACAACATGCTCTTCGTCGAATTACTCATACTACCCAGAGCCATACTTTGGAAACCTCGTCATAATCTGAAGGTCGATACATGCACGTATGATAGAGAGAATCACGAAATATAGTCAGGCTCACCCAAAAGGTGTGTGATACTAACCGTGACAAGCCCATACTATGCAAAAAGTTAGCGAGACCGCTTCATTCCAAACTCGAAGGTAGTGCAGTACAAATCTGTTTCAGATCCATGTACAAGTAGCTTGGATTTCAGGTCATACCTTAAATGCCTTGGCTCAATGAAAAAGACCAGGTGGCGGTATAGGAATAAAACTTACTAAGACATGAGCCAGAGATGTAAGTTTCAGTTTAGTACTCCAGAGGTTATGACCCACCGATTAATACGCTATATAATGCAAAGACCCATCATCATTAACGTAGGGAAAATCTTTATCATACTGAACTCCTCTAATTTTAGGGACTGTAATAACACGAAACCTCTGTCTCTAAATCAATATTTCTTCCTGGGTATTCTGTAATCTCGGCGGTCCTTGTGAAGCCTCGTATATCTTTTCGAATCAATTAAAGACGTGGACCAAGTTCAGGGGAGTTTGACCTTTCCAATTTGGAATCCTCTAACCCCGTTACTGAACCAGCATATTTCATCATTGACTAGGGAGTCGGTCTTCACCACACCTTCAACACACAGTCTAGATTCTGTCAGCATCAAGGAAGTTCTCTTTAATATGAAACGTACCCTTTCTCCAACGCCCATCTTCTTGTTGTACCAATTTGGCCACCACTGCTGACGGCGGGAGTAGTCCATTTCCCATTTCGCCAGAAGTAAGGAGTAGTCAAGCTTCCCTCCATGACTTCATCACTATCATCTGCAATAAGGAGCACCTCTCTTTTCTCGGTCATGTCTTTGATGCCCACTCGCTCTCTGGCAACGTTATACGCATCTCGGGCAACAGTCTTGAAGCTTGTATATGATGATGGTGGTGTTGACTTTGAATCTGGTATGACATCCCACGGGTTCATAGTTGGTGGATCTCCATGAACTGAATCATCGTCGCCCAGAGTCAAGGCACCACCAGTCAGAGGACTGACCTTTGGCTGTGACGCGGATTTTGGTGGTGGTATTCTTGCTGGATACAGAGACTCCTCCTTGACAATGGGGACCGAATTTGATTCCACCTGTACATTCCCATCAACATCCATCACAATTCTGACTCTCAATGGGCTAGCAGTTTTGGTGATGATTGCCTCCGTAAGCTTAGAGAGGAAGAATTCCAGACCTTGGGGACCAGAGAGCAATTTCACCACCCTTTCATATTTGAAATGCTGGGCTGCCTGTAAGATGCGATCCCGGTGGTGGGCAAGCATATAGAATGGACTTGATTGCTTGGCTCCATTGACCTCCGAAAGCTCTGAGTTGGCTGAGACACCTTCGAGAAGAGGATCGTAGCGCAAGGAGGAATAAATTTCCACTGTAGCTCCTGCCATCCTAGTTGATCTGAGGATGGATTAGAAGGAGGCAAAGAGAAAACCGGACTGCAACAATAAGATGCACACACCTAAACAGAAAGGATACTTCCGTTGAAAGTTTCTCTTATATGACTCACCCTGGGAAAGTCTTATTCTCAGTTTGAGATGTTGGTTCACACAATCCACACCAAGACGAGTTTTTACAGCTGACCGAGTGTGAAGAAATACGGATGAATGATAGTATTTCAAGTTTAAATAATTGTGTTTCGTAGATTTACACGTAGAAGCACTGCAGGATAGACGACGTCACTTGGAGCTTGGGCAACTTGTCAAATTCACAAGGTACGACAAAGCTTCAAACTGGTGAAAACCAATCTCTCTCGGTTTAGTTCTAGTTCTAGTTCTAGTTCTCGTTCATCTCTCCAAATGAGACTTGGAGTAAAACAAAGAGAACTTAACACTCTCCACAGCAACCACTAGAGCTTTTCATGACACAAGATCCCCTGGAAATATATATGTATGTCTGTCGACGTGGAGGACGTAGACTGGGAGATAATCCGGGAAGAGGCTGAGAGCTCACTTTAGGTTTAGCGCCGTCCATTTTGGGAGCATCATTCGTCTTCCCGAACTTGTGGCAGCGTCCGATTTTTTGAGCTCATCTTTGTGAACGCCATTGCAAACACTCTGCCCTGCCCTCGACAACATCGAGTGATTGTATCATATTTGTTTCCTTTGATAAATTTGCGTCTTCTTTTAATTGCATCTTCTTTTTTTCACATGGCTACCCAAAGTCCAATTGCTGGGGGAACCCTCCCAGATTTCGCGCCGACGCCCTCATCATCAACTTGGGACCGGATATCTACATGGGCATCAGAGAATAAGGCTGTCGTGTATACCATTGCTGGTGTTGCAATCGTAGTGACGGGAGCTGGTGTCGCATATTACTTGACCGATTCAGTAAGACAGCTTAATGCGCCCCTAATCAATACGGGCCCAGAGCCAGGATAAAGAACTGACATTGGCAGAAGTCATCTCCAGGGACGAAAGACACACAGAAGAAGTCGAGCAAGAAGGAGAAGCGAAGGAAGAAGGAAGATGAGAAGAAACCTGCAGACTTGGAGAAGGGCAAGGCCGAACCAGCACCTAAGGCGCCCACAGTCGAAGCCACTGCAGACGAGCTCCCAGAGGTTGATGAAGCTACTGTTGGTAGTCTCTCGGAACAAGAGCGAAAGGACTTTGCTGCCAAGCTGAAGGCAGCTGGAAATACAGCTTACGGGAGTAAAGACTATCCAAAGGCTATTGATTTATATGGAAAAGCCATTTTGTGCAAGCCAGATCCTATCTACTACTCGAATCGAGCCGCTTGCTTCAATGCACTTGGACAATGGGAGAAGGTCATCGAAGACACGACTGCTGCAATCAACTTGGACAACGAATACGTCAAGGCTTTAAACCGGAGAGCAAACGCGTACGAGCACTTGGAGAAATTCAGCGAAGCTCTACTGGACTTCACTGCCAGCTGTATCATTGATGGTTTCCGCAACGAGGGAAGTGCACAGGCTGTCGAGAGGCTGCTCAAGAAGGTCGCAGAGGCAAAGGGCAAAGCTATACTCGCGAGCAAAGAGAAGCGACTGCCAAGCCCAACGTTTGTGACCAACTACCTGCAAAGCTTCCGAGCTCGTCCTCCACCAGCTGGTCTCGAATCCAGTGCCGAAATTCCCGAGGATTCCGGAAAAGGTTACTTGCAAGCCGGTCTGCGCTCAATGGAGAAGAAAACTGGCGATGGCTATGAGGAGGCTGCAGCTTCTTTCGATAAGGCTCTGGATACCGGAGATCTTGGGGAATACGAGGCTTTTGCATATAACATGAGGGGAACTTTCAGATATTTGCGAGGTGATAACGTGGACGCTCTTAGTGATTTGACCATGAGCATTGATCTCCAACCCTCCCTGACTCAAAGCTACATCAAGCGTGCAAGCATGCATTTGGAACTAGGTATGTTCAAGAGGTTAGATATGTTTGATCTTAGCTAATGTGGCTACAGGAAACAAGGATGGTGCTGCAGATGATTTTGAAAAGGCTGTGGAACATACTGATGATGACCCTGATATCTACTATCACCGTGCCCAATTGCACTTTATCCTTGGCGAGTTCGCAGAAGCTGCGAAAGATTACCAGAAGTCAATTGATTTGGACCGGGACTTCATCTTCTCGCACATTCAACTCGGTGTTACGCAGTACAAGATGGGCTCAATCGCATCTTCTATGGCAACTTTCCGAAGGTGTATCAAGAACTTTGATCAAGTTCCGGATGTTTACAACTATTATGGAGAATTGCTCCTGGATCAACAAAAATACCAGGAGGCTATTGAGAAGTTCGATACCGCGGTCGAAATGGAGAAGCAGACCAAGCCCTTGGGAATGAACGTCCTTCCTCTGATCAACAAAGCGTTGGCTCTGTTCCAATGGAAGCAAGACTTTGCTGAGGCCGAAAAACTGTGCCAGAAAGCCCTTATCAGTAAGTGATTCATGCCTATCATAGAAGCCAATATTAATTCTTTATAGTCGATCCCGAATGTGATATTGCTGTCGCAACAATGGCCCAACTCCTACTCCAACAAGGAAAGGTGACCGAGGCACTCAAATATTTCGAACGCGCTGCAGAGCTGTCTCGTACAGAGGGCGAGATTGTCAATGCTCTTTCATACGCTGAAGCAACACGAACACAACTTGAGGTACAAGAGAAATACCCCCAACTTGCAAGCAGGCTGCAAGGCATGAGTGGTGGACTTGGCCCTCCAGGCCGCTAAACGAGTTGAAAGTTGAAAACTTAGAAAAGTGGCAGTTGGGACATTTACTCACAGGCATGCCTTTGGAGTAGGGATGATTGGTGCAGTCCAGGACTGAGCTGCTTTGGCAATTGGAACGACGCGAAGCATGCTATTGGTTGGGAAATCTATGCGCACGAAGGTTTCCATACATGCGTTTGTAATTAATACTCCACTTCACTCGTAGGAGAGTGTGTACAAGTAAAGATGAATAATGCACTGATCCGATTTCAAAAAATATTTTGCGACTTGCTCATCATGTGTTTTGAATGACCTCTACCTTAGCCATGATGCAACTTCCTCATCTTGGATTTCTGCCCCTTCATCCTCTTGCGTTTCGCGCTTCCTTTCATCGCAGTTGGCTTGAGGGCTGCTTGACAGTCAGCCACTATGGGAGGCACAGTACGCGGCAGTTGGTTCGAATTCTCTTCCAAATGTTAACTCGGGCATGCCTGTATATCAGAAGGTTTGAACTATCTCGTTTCACTTGCCTTACTGACCACATCCTGTCGTGGAGATTTGCCTTGAAGGAGTGTGAACTTCTTCACAACATATCCGTCAGCACTTTATCATCCTTGACTGTTAACAGAGCATACCAGGTAGTCTCGATGTCTTGGTAATATAAATAGAGAGGGCGATAAAATGATATTGCTTGAGTGGGTCTATGATCGACTAATTCAAACAGACCTTACTGTTAAAGATATTGAGATCTTGCTCACGTATGTACACGCATCTTATTCTAAGTCGGCTGGGTTCTGGCAGGTAATCCAAAAGCACGTCAAGGTCTTTCTTTAAACATGATTTATTGTTTATCGTATATCGAAAACTATTCCGGTCGAGAAAGAATATCTCTAAAGAGAATCCCCTTCATGCTGCTCGGCTGCCGTTAGTACACGACCCAACCCAGATATTCCAAGACATCTCTTGAAGTCAAGATCAGGATCTACTAGCCCTTGACTATAGCGCAGCATAGTTTTGTCCATGTAGAAGTTAATCAGCCAACCTCTTTGATCGAAAATCTTCAGCTTGCTTCTCGCTTCATCACTCGAACTTGCACTCGGCTCTGCACTTGGAATAGAAGAGAGCAAATCAGTGTTGGCCGACTTTGCAATGATCTGATAGTCGTCGCTGTCCCCCTCACGTCGAAGAATCAATGGATACAGCGGTTCGATAAACTGACACACTACGTCCCCAACACGCACACTGTCGGGCCCAACTCCCGCCCGTCCATCTTCATCCACGAATACCCTGCACATGGTATCCGACTTCAGACGATCTAAATGCTCGTAGCTGAGCTTCCTCGCTACCTCGCGCAACGCATCCGGAATACGGCTTTCCTTGGGATTCGCGAGCATATACTGTTTCTCAAACGTCCCCGCCCAGAATGTTGGCTCTTTGAGTCCGGGTTCGTCCCAGCGCTTCGCGTTGTAGTGAGCCCACGCGCGGCGATAGAGTTCTGAAATTTCGAATTTGGGGTCGTGGCTCAGTGGCTCGCTGACTATGGCGAGTGTGCTGCGGATCCATTTAGGTCGAGGCGAAGAGGTCGGGCTTTGTGCTTGGTATAGGAGTTCGAGGTTGTGAAGCATGCCGGTTTCCTCGTCGGTCTGGATCACGAGAATCCGGGAAATGTCGAGCGCTGCTAGGAAGTACTCCTTCTCGTCTGTGAGATTGTGGTTTTGTTCTTCATGGCGAAGTATTGCTTGCTGTAACTGAGCTGGTGTCGTAGCATAATCAACCTTCAAAGCTGCTTTGCAGCACGCAGTTGTTAGACCGAGAAGACCAAACACCCTATCGCGTATATCCTCGCATTTTGCAGCTCGGTACTTGGTTAAGAGAGATAATACAGACAAAGTCTCAGTCTGGTCCGGTGTTAACCGGTTTGAGCGCTGTGAAATGAGCTGTGCTAATACGCCGTCTTGAATAATAGCATCAACTTTCGGATCAGCCTTTCGTCTCAGACTATCGTACTCAGGCGTACCACACATTGCCAAGTTGAGACATCTACATGCCTCAAAAGCTCTAGCTAGAACATCCCATTCCATACAATGAAATCCACTCTGGATCTGAATATTCGAGGCACTGAGGACTTCTTGAATAATCCACAATCGCTGCCAGTACTCTATCTTGCAGAAGTTGACCAACGCATAAGCGGGATACAACGTTATCCGCTCAGGTGCTTTGGCGACAAAACCAAAGACACTCGTGGTGGTATAATTCGAGGGGCCAAGCCAAACCACGACCCTTTCAGCCGCTTGATAGATACGTCTCATCTGCGTAACTTGCTGGTTTCTTTCCTCAATATCTTGTTGGTTGATGCATATCGCATCGATCCACATCGTTCGAGCGCATTCAACTTGACGCAAATGAAGCAATGCTGAGCCCAGATTTTGGCGAACAGGAAACGATGAGCCGCTGACCAAAATATTTTGGGTATTGGCGGGACTTCCCCATGTGTAGGATAGAGCTTCATATGGTAAGGTGCTATCAATGTTGGCGTGTAAGAGTCTGCAACGGATGGGACTGCCTTTCTCGCCAGCTTCGAGGATTAGGAGACGAATCTCATTGTCTGGAGATTGTAGAGGTAGGTATGAGAACAAAGACCCATGGACCGGCGACATGATGCTGGTGATCTAAGAGCTTTCGGATGTGCAGAAACGCATAGTGCTGACTGATGGTGTTTGGCAAGAAGTAGGTCTATTCTTTGGTAAAGTGATGGTTTGAATAAGCTGATATAATGTATGGATGTAAGTAGTTGACAAGATGGCGTCAGGTGACTCGTGTTAGCCATGTCACATTGAAAATCTGATTCTTTTTCGTGATGCCTGTGTAAGCCATTTCAGCGTCGACGTTACAGCTGAGGGGTAATTTGGTATGCTGAAAAAGTGGCAGCAGTATCGTGTCTTGACTGGCTACCCTAAATCCTTGCAACAGCGGCTGAATAATCTATGGAAGCCAGCCATCAGCAATGGATTTTCTCCCCACAAATCAAGTTACTCACCTAGCTTTCAATCCATCGCAAGCAGAAAATCACTGAGAATCTTTCAACCCCGAAATTAAGCGAGGTTAATCGAGTGCCTCGACTCATGACTTCAAAGCGGATAGCCGTCCATCTCTACTCCCTACTTGAAGGTAGTTCTAATTGAAGTACTAGCTAGTGACTGTACCGTGGATTTAGTTAACATAGTATATATTTGAATGTTAACTTCAACCATAAGCAACACCAGAACCACAGCTCATGCAGCAAGCCATTTTTAACAAAGACCCACATGTATCACATGGGAAGGAAGCCATGAATACCCAAGAGGCGACAAGACATACAGTTGTAGATTGAGGAATCGTACCTATCTCTCGTTTGTGCAATTTGACTTATCAACCATGTCCTGTCACCAAGAATCTTGGGTTTTATCACGATAAACCAGGGAGTATCGATATTTGTGATATTTCCACGACGAGAGGCAAGGTAACGATGATTAAGCTGTTCTGTAATTTGGTAGCTGTTGAGTCAGGTTCTCAGAATATCTCGGCTGCTGTTTCCCATATCGTCTCGCCGGCCAACTGCCAATGAGATGACAGCCAGTATACAATCATTTGTCACACAGCAGGTGAGGGCATGGAAGCGAGATGACTATGTTAAAATTAGATATTTTGCGCTTCAGTACGTACTTAATCTTAGTAAGTTGGTCGCCTGCTTGATGCGTCCACAAATAATCGTTGGTCGTGACTTGCGAATTGGGAAGTAGTGATTGTCTGCTCACCTTTCTAATATTAAAACCCAAGCGAGGGAATGACAGTGCGTAATCGGGGGGTAGCCGTTAAGTGAGATAAGATGAAATATAGTCAACATGAATCTTAGTTACATGATAAGTTTGGCTGACTTTCTACAGCCTGGTAGATAAATGCCTTGCGGAAAATCCGATGTAGCGCTTGTGAGTTGTATGTACTGTATGCTAGGCACACATTTGCTCCTTCTATGCTCTTGCATTTTTTGAATTTTTTCATTTATGTCAACAAACTAGTAGACACCGCTTCTTCCAGAGTAGCGCAGCGATTGAAGGCCAGAAGTATGCGGCCGCCACTCCTCGACTGCCTGAGCCACCACATGTTCCATGGGCTCCCAATCAATATACAATTGACTATGACACGCCTCACTTTACCAAAACAGAAAAGAATTCCATCCATCTGTAGATTGACATGATAATCTATGACCGTGGAGCGGACCATTCCTTCATCGTCGGAAAACAAGAATTATCCAACAAAGCGCTTGTTGGTGGCTACGGCGCTTCTATGCCTAAACTTTGGTTAATGATTGTGAAGCGCTTGAGGTCCCTGATGCATAATAGTGGATGTAAGGCAATAGCCTAAAAGATTGCTGGGACATCCAAAGCTCATTATGGGGTTGGTGGGTGGGGTTTGGACTATCATGCTTCTAAGCGAGACCTCCCTTCAAGTAGCAGCAACATCCTCAGCAGCACATGATGAAATGTCGACTAGCAAAGCATAAATTAGAATATACAAGCATGTTCCTGGGAGACCTTGGAACAAAATTCATGTTCGTCTGCGGTCCAATACGGTATCTCCACGTTTTAATCAGTAATATTGGGAATCCACTCACTTTGTGATACATGTCATCCCACGCTCTTGATCTACAAGAAGCAGGCATAAAACAAGTAAGCAGTATGTTCATCATCAAGTAGCAGATGCACCATTCCAACAATCTAGGAGTGTGTTTCAGGCTTCCCCGTTCAGATATCGTCCGCATGGAAAGGCAAGCACGGGACGAACTTATTTCGTAGCTGTCCGGAATTAATACGCCTTTAACGAATAAATTTTTGGCAGTCTGGTTGGCAAGCATTCGATTGCTGCAACATCAACCAGGGCTAAGCCGTCTCAAAGGATAGCGATTGTGAGTTGGAAGCGCGGGATATTGAATTGAGCCTAGAAATCCCGCCGAAATGGCCATGGCTACGCCTCCAACAATGCAATTTTGACATGCGCTCCTTGTCTCTCCTTACCACGGCACAATAAAATTCCCAAGACCAGTCTCACGGGACCGGTTTTCGAACCAACCGTCCCGACAACTCGTGAGCAGGGGACTTTGACAAGCTTATCAAGTTCCGAGCTTGGCTACGCCTCCAACACCACAACCAGCGTCAAATGCGAAGCCAACGTTGGGACTTCACAATCCTAACAAGCAGGCTTCTTGAGGTCCAAAATATGCAACCTACTCAACCATTTGTCTTTCTTTCTCCAGAGTTATACGTACAAGCGAGGCCCATCACGATGGCTGGGGCGCTTCTCGACTGATCGCGCTTGATTTTGTGATTTTACGAGTTTTCCTCACTAGATGAGTGTGCTGCTATTGGACGTATCGTGTGAAAAACGCCATGCCGTACGGCAAAGTCAGACGCAGTCGCAGGCGCCGGCCTCTGCATCAGACCAAGCGCAGACAGCATGGCCATTCCAACGCATCTGTGATCGAGTGTAACATGAACACCAATACCAACATTAGCTTTTGGAATAATCGCGCTGTTCGCTACTTGGGATACACAAGCATTGATCCCTCGGGTCACAACGTCTGTTGTGTCCAGTTTTACGGGAAGTTTGTCGTTCAAGTTCGAGCACGATGATGGAGCTCGGGAAATTTGAGCTAATTGCTCTCGATTTAGCCACAACCCACCTCGATCTATTCTATTTTTGAAGCAATTAGCTGCGGTTTTCCCTACCTCGAAGAAGTTCCACAAGCGAGAAAACTCAATTAATTAGCTGCCTTTTTGTACTTCTATGTGCTCCATAGTGCAGTCCCCGCAGGTATCCTTGCATGAGAAATAGGCGCTTCGGCCCCCATTTGTGGTTGCTGTGCCGAGATTCCTGGACCGAGACGAGGTGTTCTGCATGCATGGTGGTCTGAGGGTTCTGGAAGAAGGAAGAGCCATGGATTTGCCCTGTGTGAATTTGGTTGGAGGCGTCGAAGCAAGCCTTTGATGGCAGGAGACACGGGAGAACATGGGACTGAGTCCCAAATGAAGATGGGATGAGATGAATGATGCCGCATGGGATAATTCATCCGAAAGTCGGGTGGAGCGAGCATTGCGGCAAAGATTATTGCGTTGCTTCGAGAAGGTGTTGGTTGGAATTGCACCATTGATGTGAGATCTGATGGTTGAGTTCGGTTAGGAAAGACTCTAGTGCTGTATCATGTGTTGTTGACACAATACCCATACACACAGTACTGTACGGGAGGATCTGGGATGGTGGCGATGAGAGTAAACACAGTAAGAAACATATCAGTGATCAACACAAGGCTCATGCTTCGAGAAGAGCAAATCCCATGGAAATCATCCGTGCAAGATCAGCACAAACGTTGTTTTGTGTCTCAACTTGAGACCCAAGTGAACAGACTCTTCATCTAAACACCATCAAACCTCGGTTATAATGAACACTGTACCACGGAACTATTGCCGAATGTTGGAAGAAAGTTCTGACCAAACAGTCATGTGGGCATTGCAAGGAAACATTGATCTCGAAGCTCGAAGCTCACAAAAGAGCATGGATGAAGATGAGCTCCCCATGTCGTGTAAGGATGAAGAAATCAAAGTCAGACAGGCTTTCTTGAAAGAAGCTGGCCGCCGTTGGTGAAATTGCCGCCGGCTAATCTGAGTCGGTGTGGCATGCTGCGTCTTCTTGTCAGGCGGACACAGATCGAATCGGCCTGGACTTGTAATCGTGGAGCTGTTTTTCTTTACGAACAGTTCAGTGTTGGTGTTTACTTAATTTTGCCATTGTTGATGTCGCTCAATCGAACTAAAGAGGTTGGTACTCGTATATTGCGTAGCCGAGCTCTAGCTATTGGCACGGTGCAAAAGACGAACCGGGCAAGAAAACGAAGCGTGGAGAGTACCTTCATCTCCATCTCCATATCCAACCCTCGGCCGAAACCTCAATAATCTCCATACTTTTCCCATGTCCTCCACTGCGTCAAAACCAACAAGACTAACCCGCTCGGGGCGACAGTGGGCGTCTGAAGTCCGTTTGCCGCGTCTCTTTTTCACACACTTTCTAAGCATGCATCCTGCAGGCTGTCGACCCATTCAGCAACCCTCATGCACGAGTGCGGCGACGAGCCAAAAGGCAATTTTAGCAACAGGGAGAAGAGCTAGGGACGACGTTGAACCTTGCAACTGTCATCTTGCGTGTGAGTGCAAACTGGTCTGAGGTCTGGCCTGCGCTGCATCTTTAGAGTAGTGACCGGGCCTCAAGGAGGAGGCTAATGCCCATGTGTCTGTGTTGCCGCGCATGGCATGCAACTATACTGTACGTTCGTTTGCTCGTCCCTTGTCTACAGTACCGGTATGCGGTGCTCCATGTAGGTATCCAGGTAAGTAGCTCTGAGATTTATCCAAAGTATAAGATGAATCCCATGTCCGTGGTTGAGATGTGCTTTAGAAGTAGATTATCCTCAGCACCTTATTTCCTTCGTCTTTTCTCTTCTGCATCTCGGTGTTCAAGGAACGATCCTCGAACTGTCAATTAGTAGTACTCGAGTCATAAACTTACACAGCTCGTCTTCGATTCTCCTCTGTCGTCCACTCAGCTCGTATCAGTTCTCAAGCTTCAATATGCATTCCTCGCCCTCTATGTTTGCTGGCCTTTGCCTCGCCTTCCTTGGACTTTCCAATGCCCTTGCTATAAGAACTACAAACTGCAATGCTCCCATTACGCTTCCGGTCAACGGTGGTACGTCAATGTCTCAGAAGCTCGAGAGTCTACAAGACACTAACAGCATCCAGGTGGCAGTGAATTACCAGCCAGCAATCGATCCCTAGTATATGGTACACTCTCCACATCCTCGAATATCAAGCAAATCTCTAACAAATACCCAAGTGGCCATTGGACGCGGCACTCAAAACTACACCTGCACCGGCGCAGGCGCAACACCCGTCGCCAACGGAGCCATCGCAACGCTTTTCGACGCCACGCCCTTAGCATATCGTGAGGAATGGGCCCTGGGATACCTCCCTCCCGCCATTGTGTACCAGCCCGTACCAGCTGGGAATCTCGTCATCTACGGCAGCACCTTCAAGGTGCTCGGCAAGCACTACTTCGACACTAACCTCGCTGGCATCTTTGATCTGTATACTGTCGGCAAGATCTTCTATGGTGCAAAGGCGGTCAATTACCCTGCACCCACCAATGCGAATGCGGGACCTGCAGGCACTGGTGCTGTGGATTGGAGACAGTGAGTTTGTCTTGGGAACTGTGGTGGTTGTTGGGAGAACCAATGCTAATAAATTTTTAGATTGACGACAAAGGCGGGTTATACAAGCATCGGCATCCAGGAAGTCTACCGTGTCGTGACGGCAGGTGGAAACCCTTCAGCATGCACATCGTCGAATCCGATCACTGTACCTTACGCTGCCGAGTACTGGATGTACAACTAGAACCGACAGGCGTACATACATACACACATATACATCCTGTTCTTCTCTCTCACGGGCGCCAAAATTTGCGAGATCGACGGAGAGTTTCTGTTATCGATATCCGGCGTTTCATATAAAAGGATTGCCCGTTTTTGTTTTCTTGCTTTTTATTCTGCCAGGTTTAAACTGGATTTTACTGGGTTGTTATTTCGCGGACGGGAACGTTAATTTGGTCTGCGACGGAAAAGAAATATCTTTAGTGCGAGGTTGATTGAATGATGTCAGCAGAGGCCAGAGATGAGGAGAGCAGCATCTGCGCTTCGGTGGGCTGCGACTGGGGTGGTTGGTGAACTATGATGAACCGGGAGTGAGGATGTCGAGAAGTAGGAGTACCATTCTTGTATATATTTTTCAAGACGGAGAGAGGTTTTTGAAGTGGGTGGTGAAAGTGGTGCATGTGTTACTTTAGGTTGACACATCGAAGCGAAGTAGGAACTTTGCATTCTTGCAAACAATAAAGCGAATCATCAAAACCAATCTCTCGACATCATGCTTCAAATCTCGATTCTGATTGACATCTTGCTTGCTAAACTTAGATTACAAATATATATTCTTTAACGATCTATTCTCGCTATTCGTACACAGTTGATAACTCCTCTGGTCGTCCAAAAGTCAGACATCTCATATCTATCTACTGCGTACTCCTCGCAGCCCTCATGTTAACGTTATCATCTCCACCCCTCGTCCTACGATCCAACTCATCTTTATCCTCTGGTCCACCTAGACCCTCGAAATCTCTCGCTTTGGTGGCCTGCCCGTCGGGCTTAATGCCTCCACCTTCGGATTCGGGCATCTGTGTTGCGTGATGTGTTAGTGAGTTTTCACCCATACATAAGAGGATGTGATGTAGCAGCGAGTATTGAAAAGGTGTGAGGGGGAAGGAAGAGGGGGGGAATTGGAGGGAAAAGCGAGAAGAAGGAGACATACCTCGCGATTATCACCCGCTCCGGAGGCAGCACTCCCATACACGACCTTCGCACCAGGGAACCTACCCTCCACGGCCGCAGTATCGACACCTGACTCCGTTGCTGCGTATCACCGTATCAGCACACCTTCCTTCCTCCTCTCATGTTTTCTTTGACACTCCCAACCAATCTACTTTTAAGAAGCACGCAAAGAAAGACCAGACAGAATCAAGATCAGTCGAAGCAAAAGAGCGAGATCAGAGGAGAGAACTTCAACGACGAAAGGGTAACATGAAATAAAGAGAAGAAAAAAACGAACCAGAATCCCCCTTCACACTCCCCTGCTTCGCCTGCGAGGTATTCAAGTCCCGCTCAGCCTGGTACGCCGTGGCGAGGAGGTCGTTGTTGTCGCTGTTGCTATTGCTATCGTTGGAAGACATCGTTTGGCATTGGTTTTGCTTAAGAAAACTTTATTCTCTGTTGGAATTGCAATAGACAAATAGACTCGTGTAAGATTTACAAAGTCAAAGGTAAGGGAATCCAGTAAATAAAATCACAATGATAAATAAGTAAAGAGAAGAAAGAGAAGGAAAGGTAGAGGGTAGAGGAGAAGTCAACACATCAAGCTACCTACCTACCTACCTACCTACCTCTAGCACTAGAAAAGTTCTCAGGAGGGGTAGCTATCACTTACATCATGGCCACCTCAGCTAATGTTGATGTAATGGCGGGGCAAATCGGCCTAACTTAGTCGAAGCTACCACACACAAGCGAGGTGGACGGAAGAACTTTAGGGGAGAGCTTAGCTTAAGTAGCTTGGGATAGCTTCACTTGAAAAGCACCACGCAAAATCCAGGAACAAAATTAAACCCGATCTAAAGAACTAAACACATCGCAGGAGCCATGAATTTCATTAGGATATCTTCTCTTTTCGTCGTGATGAAATAAGGCGCGCTCAATTTCTTCATTTCCAAACTTTGCTTTCGCTCATCTGTGTATCAACCCATCCTGTGCATTCTCGTAGTCTCATAAATAGACTTGCTTTCTCGACATCCAATGCAGTGCACCCATAATCTAACCATGCATAGCATCCAAGCCACCCTGCAAGTCTTGCTCCAACCCAGTGGAATTCTGTCCATAAGTCTCCTGTGGCCTTGGATCTTCTGCTCCCCAACTTCCTCCGCCTTGAGGGATCGGCACAGCTGGTCCTTGGTTGTTACCTTGTTGACCTGGCTGGATTCTCACATGCTGTCTGAATCGCGCTACCTCGTCCAAAATCATTTTTCGCATATCACCTACGTCCTCAACAACCTCGAAGTCGAAGTTGAAGGTGGTAGGGCAACCGGGCTCGTCTGAGGCATCATGCCAGATGTGAAGGTATGGGTGCTCGAGTGCTTCCTCAACTGAGATACGAGATGAGGGATCGAAAGCGAGCATGTGGTTCAAAAGATCCAAAGCATCTGGGTTGGCATTTGGGAAAAGTTGGGGGAATGGTCGCTTAGCCATGAATGGTAAATTGCGGACATACTCTTGGGCTCTGGGAGATCCAATGCGGCAAAGTGTCTCCTCGTTAGGCGTTCCAAGAATGTGTAGAATTTGGTTGAGTTGATCAACGTAATCTCTGCCCTTGAAGAACGGCCGTCCACCAAGTAACTCGGCCAGGATACATCCTACAGACCACACATCGACTGTTTCTGTTAGTGTCGTTCATAAGCTCGTCTTCACAAACACTTACTGGCTTTTGTGTAACTCTGGAAGCTCAACATAATCTCAGGAGCACGGTACCATCTCGTCGCAACATATTCTGTCATATAACCTGCATTCTCCTCTGGATCGACAGAGAATCCTCTAGCCAGACCAAAATCGCAAATCTTCAACTCGCAATCGGCATTGACCAGCAAGTTACCAGGCTTCAGATCACGATGGAGGACGTTCGCAGAGTGGATATATTTCAAACCGCAAAGGATTTGGTAGATGAATGATTGGAAATGAGCATCAGTGAGTGGTTGCCCTGATCGTATGATGGCTGCGAGATCGCATTCCATGAGTTCTGCTAGTTGTTAGCGAATGTCATGGACATTGATGCAACAAATCCTACCCTCATAGAGATAGGTCTCGTTGAAGTTATCCGGTCGAGGAATATCCATATCATAGAGGCAGGTAATCTATATTCATCAGCTCATGCATACTACACCACCGCACCGCAGCCTTACATTACGATGCCCTCTGAAGTGCTGTAGCAGCTTGATTTCTCTCAGCGCACGCTTCGCCAAAATCTTCTTGCTGAAGACATTTGTCACTTTCTTGATCGCGACACCCTCGCCAGTCTGTCCGTTTGTTGCGGCGCTATGTGATAAGAGAGTCAGCATGATTCCGTGAACACTGGAAGCACGCAGGACACTCACCAAACAATGCCATAAGCACCCTGACCTAATTCCTTAGTGACTGTGTATCTCTCATCAACAATAAAGTCCTGGTTGAAGACCTTGAACACCTTTCTGCCTGCGAGGTCCGACATGGTGGAGGGATGCGCGGGGTAGTTTGATTAAATTCGTCGACTTAATCGCAATGTCGTAAGCTCGCCCGGATACAAGCACGACCAAACACTTTCAGCTAGCTATGCAGCTTGCAGATTTAGGGCAAGTAGAGACAGTTCTCTCGCAGATGGTGGAGAGGGATTCGAGGCCGAGAATGTCTTTGCGATGCGGAGAGCGGGGGAACAAAGGATTCTAGGGATGACCCGAGAAAGGGATCCTAAGAGGATTGCGAGTTCTTTTTGTAGGACAGGCGAGAAATGGTAGGGCTGAAGGAATCTGATGAGAAGAGGAAAAAGGAAGCTCTTTTCCTGGTTAGGGGGGTTGGTGGATTGTGGATGTAAGCCCTTAGATGTACCTCCGTTGGTAGGGAGGTAGGTAGGTAGGTAGGTAGGTAGTTTCTTACAGGACTGGTCGGTTTATCTTGTTCAGCTTGCGAATGGAGGGGGGAATCTTGGCTATGGTGGGGTTGCTGCTTGAAATGTGGAAAGGATCAAAACACACAACGCCAATGGGGAATTGGATCTTTTATGTACCCAACATTCAACCTCCTATTCTCTCCAACAACCATTGCGATTAGAAAACCTTCAATTGCACTATTTCCAACAAGCCACCTTCACTCGCTTTGATCTCCAAATTCACCATCAATCACGCTCTAAGCGCACCTTTGCCGCATCACACTCGATGACTGGCGCGTGGCGAAGCAATGAGAGAGATCCGCAATTCTATTCCCGTCAGCTTCGGCGCGTAACACAGATGAAGCTTATGAGAGAACCCCCTGCTTCGACAAGACTCTCACCATGGATCTCTCTTATTTGAACGGTTTCACAATGTGTGGTGATTACATCAGGCTATATTTCAAAGAGCTAAGAGTATGATCATTGGTCCATACGGCGATACCAACACCAACATGCCAATATCTTGCTATCCAGGTTTTTTCTTTCTTTCTCTCCCTTTCAGTAGGCTGAGCCTCATATCTTCCAACCCTTGAACTTAGTATACATGATGCTGTCAGCTTCCGAGAGGCTGATGAGTGGTACAAGATGCATATTTCATACGAACATCTCGCTTGATACCGAAAATCCATGTTGCATTGTAAGATTTACAATAAGTTCACTCCAATGATATTGAAGTTATTTTGACATCACGAGCCAAGCTTGTGTTCTGCCCTGATCTTGCCATTTCTTGAATGCTTTCTCGGCAGCGAGTATCATAGGACTTGGACTAGCGTCCTTTCTTTCTTTGCTCGTCGATATTCGTTTGTTCCCAAGAGGAGATTCTTTGTTCGGCACAACGAGCTGTGGGCATCGGTATTGTTTTTCGGTGTCAGAATTTGAGTTGTCGTGCTCGGTATTTTGAGCTGCAAGATGGGAGTCCTGAGAGTCATCAAGAGCTGTTATGTTAGAATCGTCCAATTGGCGAATCCATATCCTCAAGTCCTGAATAGCCTTATTGACTGCTTCAAGTTGATTCAGGAGATGGCGGCACTCTTCTGTGAGGTCGCCTCTTTCCTCAGAGTCCGATAAATACTCGTTGTCGCCCTTACACCGGGCTGTCTTCATTTCGTGACCAATGCTAAAGACATGGCATCTGTCTCGCTCAAGCAGATACTTATCATCTCCAACAATACCATCGACCATATCCTCGAAAAACCGCACTCTGTCAAATGTATAACCTTCTTTGCGTCCTTCAACTAAGTCAACAATTCCACTCTTCCACTCCCTACTTTCAATAAACACATACCTCGTTTACCACCATCATCAGGCACACTACCAAACCTCCAATCCCCCTCACTCCTCCAGCGACTCTGCAACCTCGCCTCCCCACCGACCACACTCTCGAAATCCCCCATCAAGCCCCCACACAACGCCTCAATCTTCTCCCTCACCAGCGCCTCCTCCAAATCCCTGACTCTCTCCCAATGCACGCTACGCTCATCCACAGCTGTCTCATAAACACCCCTCAAGTACGCAATCAGCCAGCTCCTGGTACCGGGTCTGAAATTGCCAACAACGTCGTCGTCGGGTCTCAGGTGGTCGGGTCCCATGACCCGCACGAGATGCCCGATCACTCGCGCTTTGGTACGGAGGAGGAGGTCGGCGATCGCATCGTAGGGGAGGGGAGGCGAGATCCGCAGGCGCAGGAGGCAGGTTAGGCGGAGGATGTCTTTTCGCCAGGCGTTGCGGCCTCGGTGGGGTTTGTTGGTTCGAGGCATGCGTTTGGTGGAAGTACTGTCTAGGTAAGTTCGCTGTCTACTCCGATTTTTGTCTTGAACTTGAAGACACTAGTCTTTGCAACGCTATGAGAGAAGGAAATTATAGTGAATGTATGTGTGTTTTTGAGTTGGTATAGCTGTGGTGTTAGTGGTCCGTGGAAGAATGAAATAGATGCTAGATGCTGTCACAGACACGAGTATTTGACTCTCATGAATAGCCATGATGCATGCGTTGTGATTCAAGAACTTTCTTGATTCACTGACTCCATCGTCTGTTCCGAATCATACGTCGTGATGTATCAAGACAGGCTGGACAGCACGAACACAGGCGAAATAATCCAAATGTTCGCTAAATGGTATCATTCATTGTACTTCTTAAAAGCCTATAATCAGCTTCCACTCGCAGCCGCTTTAGCAGCTAACTTCGCCGCCTTTGCATCCTCAATAGCCTTCTTCTTAGCTGCTTTCTTCAGCTGATTTTGCGTCGGGCCTGCTTCCCCAGTTGGTACCTCCTCACCACCCTCCTTAGCCACGACAAGTGGGTTCGGGTTTCCTTTCCACTCGAGCTTCTTCAATGACATGAAATCGGCAACTACTTCATCTGTAACCTGTGCCCTCCGCTCTTGGAAGCCTTTCACGTATGTCTGTAGCTGGTCAATGCAAATGGCTTTCAACTCGCCAGTGAGCATCTTTCCGGTCGAATATTCAACGCGGATACGTTCTAGCTCCTCGTCATCCTCCAAGAAGAATGTGAGGTATTGGTAAGAAACATCATTCTCGGTGTTTCCTCCCAAAGCTCGCTGCTCTTCAACCGAGACCTGTCCACCGGAGAAGGCATATCTGTTGATCTTTTGCTTGATCTTGTTTGCCTCATCTGTCATGAATATTGCTGATGCATCGACTGATGCGCTCATCTTCGATCCAGGTCCTTGCAAGGCATCCAGGAAGCGAGAGTGAATCAAACATGGTTTTGCGAAGTGTAACCGAGCTGCAATATCGCGTGTGAGACGGAAGTAAGGGTCTTGATCGATAGCGCATGGGATCAAAGCTGGAATCGCATTGGAGATCTTCTCATCTGTGCCGAATATGTGTGGGAATGACGATGCAAATGAAGTTGCACCTTGTACAGCAGCGAAACCAATTTTGCCAATATTTGAACTATTTCGTCAGCTTGTGTCTCGAGAACCACTAAACATCTCTCACCTATCATCAAAACCAAACACAGCTTTTGCAACATTGTATGTAATTCTTTTCGACATTCGTGTAATATTCTTGTAGAAAGCTCCGCCCATGTACTCATAATCGCTGAAAATGAATGTCTTCTTTGGATCGAAACCAACAGCAATGATGTCTTTTGCATTTTTGCTAGTAAAGCTTTGGATTTCTTCAATGGTGCGTTCATCCGAGCCGAAAATGTACTTCTCATCGTCCGTAAGCATGATGATCAAAGGGACATCAAACACATCTTGCAACCACCTGTGAGTCATTGTCAGTAAAGTTGAGAGAGAATACGATGCACGGATCTCAAATAATTCTGCGGCAGCATTATTCAATTGAATAGTGATATCGAAGATAGCCTTACTTTGTGAATTCAAAAGGGACTGTGTGTCCAATGTGCATGCTATCACTGCTTGGTCCTCGTCCAGTGTACATGAAGAACGGCTCTCCCTTCTCGTAACGATCCAGAATAAGATGCAAGTCCCGGTGACTGAAGACAATTCCTCTTCGAATGAACCTGTGTGGCTTATGTCCAGTCACCTTCTCGAAACGGACCATATCCTCCTCTAGGATCTTTTTGGTGCCAAAGTCTTCGATTAAACTCAGGTAGTTGATGGCCTTTGCGACACCATCTGCTCCCATTTCTCCCACCACATTCCATGGATCAACGGTCTGCTTCTTGGTATTGACTGGAGCATCTGCGACCAACGCAGCCGCAACGGAGGGCTCTGTAGTTTCGGCCATTGTGAGTGTGGTTTATTCTTAGGACACTATTGTCACAATTCAGGTGGGGTGGGACAAATAACCACGATTCTGCCAGTGGAGGGGTGACTCATTTGGGAGGCGGTGAGTCTATGTCACATGATATAGCTGCTGGAGCTCTATCCAAGTCAATATGATAGCTCAATGTTTATATATCATTATGGAGGTTCGGTATTCTGCTACATACTAGAGTTGAAGCTAAAGTCAGTTGTGTTTAGAGACTACGTACTTATTCTCAAGGGACGGGCCATAGCAGCACACTTCTCATTGTCTCGTGTTCCTGGCTGCTGACGGACATTTCCCCAGACTTTGGCTAAAATGCACTAGTGGCGACGGAGCAAAAAGACTGGTTAGAATCGTGCCATCCCGAACTCTCCTGGAAGAAGCTCTTGCTCTACAATATATCATCATCGTCGTTTCACACACCACCAACCTCCACACACGATCTATCTCTCCCAACCTTAATACCCCACCAACACCATCATCTGCCAATGTACAATAGGACCATAATAGCACCAGCACCAACGTCAGCATAACCATAACCATAATGGTCAAATTCTACGAATCCGCCTACTCGTACGAATACTCCTTCCCAGCCGTAACCCTCGCCTACTTCCTCCGCTACCCCAACCCACACAGCACGCACGTTCTTTCAACAGATGTGATCTCACGCGAGGTCGACGCCGCCGGGCGTCTGCACACGATGCGCATCCACCGGAAATCGTCGCGCCTGCCTCCCGCGATCCTGAAGCTGCTCCCGCAATCCGTGCTGGGCAGCGCGCGCACCGGGAAGTCGGAGAGCTTCATCCTCGAGACCAGCACCGTCGACGTCAAGGAAGGGTGGATGCGCACCGAGAGCAAGAACCTCGATTGGACGGGTATCCTGAGCGTCGTCGAGAAGCAGGAGTACCAGCGGCGGATCCCGGGCGGAGGAATGGAGCTGGCGAGGAAGATTGACTTGGATACCGATGTCGATGCGGGCACCACGGGCGTGGTGACCACGGTCATGTTTCGCAGCCGTTTTGGGGATCGCTTGAGGCAGAGGGCCTCAAGGAAGGGAGAGGCGGTCACGGTGGATGTGGACGAGGAGCCGAAGAAGGGCTTCTTGGCTGCATGGAGCACCAGTGGTTTACAGAGAAGCATTGAAGCCATTGCGAGCAGGAGAACGGAAACACAAATTGGCAAGGCGAAGGAGGGCATGATGGTTGTGCTGGAGCGGATGAGACATGGAGGTTTAGTCGGAGTGCTGGAGGGCATGAGAAAAGATCGGGAATTGGTTGCCCGTGAATTGGCATGAGGAAAATAATCAATTGGGAGCAACCTGCCACCTGCCTTGATAGTGGCAGCGAGCGATTGTGCGAATTGCAGACGAGCATTGTCCGAGTATTCAAAATGGGAAAGGACAAAACATACGAGCGGTCATTGCACCATGGAAGGAGGTTTACTTTGTACAAATACAATATCTGGGAGCGTGGAGTCTGGCAGGGTCTGGTTTCTGGTTTCTGGCTTCAGGCGTCTTTTGTATTCGTTCATTCAGTCCGCTCCTCCAAAAAAAATCAAAATGTAACAAATAAAACGACCAATTGGCAATTCCATGTCTTTGTCCAGTACGCCTGAACATGCTTACCACTTTGGTGATTCCACTTCCCGCCTTTAGCCATGGAAAGTTGCCTAGTGCCTAGTAAGCGGCGACACTTTAATCATGTATCAAACAACTTTCTCAAACTCGATTCTAAAGAATGGCTGGGCTTTCGGTGAAATTCATGCAGCTTTTATCTGTCTATCTATGAATACATCTCGAATCGTTATGAACATTACTCATTAACATTAAATCCCCTCACTCACCCCCCTTCTACCACGAAAACTTATTAACATCCATTTTCTGCATGCTTCTCCTCCTCAGCGGCGGCGCAGTTCCATTACCCATTGTAACATTAGGCTGAGGATAGTCATCCGTCGTGAACGGCGCGGTGGAGCTCAAGCTCTCAACTCTCCCCAACAAGAACTCCAAATGCCTATACGCAGCCGAAGGCGCATATTGCGGAACCATATGTCCAGATAAATCAACGCTAACCCAAGTCAACCCCCGCTCAGTGTGCGTGGTTCCAAAGACACCAGCCGCTGCAACGGTGGACTCGCTGGGATCGTTGTGGTATGGCACGTAGAAGGGATCTGAAGGCTTGGTTTGGAAGCCTTGTAGACCGCCCCAGGTCATATTTTGGATCATGAGCATGGTGCCGTTGGAGATGAGAACCATGTCTAGGGCGCCGTGGGCAATGATTGTGCGTGCTGAGCGTTCAATCACGCTAGGGAGGACGCTGAGACCGGATGGAAGAGAGGTATCGGTGTTGTTGACGAAGACGTCGACTTTAGAGGTGCATTCTTCCCATTCCATCAAGGGAGCATTGATAGCCTTTTGCACATCGGTGCGATTGAAGTAGATGCTGGCGCCTTCGGGGAGGTATGGGATTGAACCTGGGAAGCCCATGACATCCCAGAGGATAGGGCAGGTAGTTGCTACTTGATATATGTCCCAGCATGGGTTGATATAGAAGACCTCGTTGTAGATGGTATCGAAGACATCACAGCTATCGAGAGTCTCGTTGTCATCATCTGTTCCTGGAAGCTTAACAGGGAATGGACCTGGTGGTGGGAAGGTGAGATATGTAGAGAGATAATCAGTGTAGCCGCATGCATCGGACATATTGTGAATATATGCGCGGAACGTGTCGTTGAATGGCATAAGTCCATACCAGTAGTCCACGAATTGAACAGCTGGGATCTGCTCCTGGATAGCATCCGATGAGGTCGATGGGTCGTAAATCATGGTTGCTTCGAGATCGAAATACTGGAAACATTAGCGTAATCCTGCAAATTGAAATTCACACACTCACAGTTGTGTCGTTCTTGTTCAGCATGGCATCAGCGATGTATGGCACATAGTATCCTGCGTAGGATTCTCCAGTGATATAAATCTTGCGCCCTTGCAAAGCGAAAGTCTCGACAAAGTTTTCCCAAAAGCCCAAGAATTGAGCTGCAACGTCCTCTTCGCTTGTAGCCGTTGGAATGCCTTGCGAGAATCCTGTGCCTACTGGTTGCTCAACCCAAACAACGTTTGTCAAATTAACCCAGGTATATGGATTGGGTACTGGCTTGTATGTGCCATACTGCCATAAGAAAGGTCCATTCTCTTGTAAAAGTCCTTCGAGGGATGAGCAACCTGGCTGTAGTATTGTTAGCGAAGTCGACGAAACTCGTCTTGGGAGAACTTACACCACCGTTCAGCCAAATCAGGATCTCATCGGAAGCTGCTGGATTCTCAGAAGGAAAGAACCAGAAGTAGAGCTGAGCACTTTCGTTGGTAGCTTTTGTAATGGGCATGAGACCAGCATAAGACTCTCCAATGTCAAAATCTACATCTGGGATCGCTGTGCCATTGACAGCGTACTCTATTTCACAATTAGAACGAACACATTAAACCGAATCTGGCTTAATTACTCAAGGTTGAATTGGTCAAGTACTGAGAACCACTTCGCTTCTCATGTACCTTAGGATGAGGTTCTTGTCGCTTGATAGGGTTAATCTTGTCCTTTTTTCCAACGTGCTTCAAGCTTCGACCAGAATGCTGAGCAGCAGAGGCAAGTTCAGCTGTGACTGCTAAAGCAGACACAATTGTTGAAAAGCGCATCCTGAGTGTATTTGCTTAGGTTTATTTACAAGCTCAAGACAAATTTGCAGCAGGTGAAGTAGAGACTAGAGAGAAAGGCAGTTCCACGCCAGAAAAAAAAACTAGAGGACCTGCCAAACTTATAAGCTTTTGATAGCTATGATAGAGAAGCTTTCCCAAGTAAGAAAACAAAGGCACAAGTGGAAGGCGATGACGATTCTAAATCAACAACCTTGCAAAGATACAAACCCAGCATATCAATCTCTCGAATCATCTCATATTTTGCCCCATCCTAGTGGACTTCTTGCTTTCGTACCTTGTCTAATACAAGGGGAAACCTAGCGAACTGCAGTGGCCCTTCTTTCCGTTGGACGTCCGTAGGTTCTCGAAGGTATCGAAGCCCCAGATCTTCTAGTTGCTTGCTTGCCAAACTTCGAAGCAAGCTGTGGTAGCTCACCAATGGAAGTGGCAGACTGAACTCTTTCCTTTCTTCTGGTGGGTTTCCATGTTTTCCCGGTCAAGAAAATCACCCGTTAAGAACGTACTCGCACTTTGGACCTGCCATTTGAAGAGTGGTTTGCGAGCTAATGAACCGGGAATCTGGCCACACCACCAACAAGAGCCACGAGCAAGCAACGTCCGGCCTGATCCAGCTTGTGCGACTCGCCGAGAGACATCGGTGATACACAGTAATTCCTAGCAAACAATTTGAGATCATTTCGTGCTTTCTTTTGACAATTTAAAGTGCCGTGACCTCTCATCAAAAGAAGCTCAAGTCCCTAGGCCGCCTAGAGAAAAGCCCAAAAGCTTAGATACCGGGGATGCAGGTGCTCCATATTAGCAGCGATAGTAACTGATAAGCACGAGTAATTGCCTACGGTACAGTATGCTATCCCCGGCCGGGCCAGGAATGGTTCCTGTATGATCACCTTCCTATCGAGATCTAGCCTTCGTATTCTTTACTCGGCTGTTGTTGCCTCGGTCTGGGAAGATCTTCCCTCTGCTTCTGTGATGGCATGGCAGGGTGAAGGCCATTGTCGTCGTTCTCGAGCTCTCCCTATGAAAGAGTAAAAGTAATGTGATGCATTCCTCGGATGAGATTGACATCTAAAAGAATCTTGGTGAGTGAAGATGTTCCCGGAGAACGTTAGTAATGGTTCTGGTTCATCTCTTGGCAGAACGCCACAACCGCGATCTTAAACGGCTGTTGCTGAGATTGGTCAATTTGGATTCTCATCATATTCCGATCACGTGCAGAGAATTCTTGAGGTGCCATCCCATTCTGGTGTAAAGGCATAATGCGATATTTTCAGTTTCTACCTATGATATTTGGACAAAGATTCCAAAATTTATACTACTTGTGGCTTATGAGAGAGCAAAGAAGCTTGGAGCATATACTGCGAATCCGTGCTTCTGTCTCCACGTTAATAGCACCGTAAAACACACTTATGTAAGATTAGAATAAATGAAGATGAAAAATTGTCGAAGCGAGATGTTCCTGCTCTGGCAGTGGAAGAATCTCCTCTGAGACACCAATTCATTGTTACTCTAATAGACACAGTCTTAAGACTGGATCGTGCATGTACAGAGCCTCCCTGGATATTTACTAAACTCCAAACTCCAAGCACTATCTACAAACTAGCCTCCAAGTGCGTAATTCAACCATCAAAAGATACCGGTCCTATTGCCGGATCGATGCTCGATTGCGAAGGTCTTGATAGCCTCCCAGTCTCGACACTGATGCTTAGATCCAGCACCACTGAATCCATTCCTATGCTCAATCCCATCAGGCCCGATGGTCATCTCAGCAAAATCTAGTGTCGTGTCGCCAGCACACAGTACTGCTTGTCTCACTATAAAGAATCAGTATTCTGTGCGCATAGATGAGTCCTATCTAGTCTTTAAGGAGCACATACCATAGTCCAGACAGTGATACTCATGGCCATCTCCAGCAAAGCGAGACTTGTCTTTCTTCTCGTACTTCTTGATGACATCGCGAAGTACACCCTGAATAGATTAGCTTTGCTCATGATTTCTCAAGAACTAGATTGATGCATACCAGACAGTGGAGTTGGTGTGTCACAGACAGAGAATAGATTTCAGTGCCTGGAATACCATTTTTGCTCTGTGGCATGTCATATTGACGAGGATTAGGCACATTGAGGAAGCCAGCTCCAACTAACACTTCTGTCAGTATTTTCTCTAACGTTTGATTAATTAAAACTCACGAGGCATCATCTCATTCCACAGCTTGTCACCTTCAACACCAGTATCCTCATACTTAGTTGGGAACTCAAACACTACTTCTTTTATCGGAACTACGAACATCAATCAGCTTACTGATGCCATAAACACCAAATCAACAGAAATCCTCAAACATCTAAACTCACTCTCAGGAATAAACGCCTGCGGTGGCAACAAGCCCTGCTCAACAGCCGTCCACTCCGCTACCGCTGTCGCCGTCACCGTCGACTTTCCCCACGACTCAAAGGTCTCGCTTCGACCAACTGCCAAGCCAACCACGAACCACATAATCGCAAACGCGATCAAGAAAACCACGCTCATCACATCGGCCACATTGAATTCCGTATTCCACGACCGACGAGCTTGCGTCGTGTTCGTGTCATCCGCTTTCTCCTCGTCAAGAGGGATGGAAGTGTAAGTTACTTTCGACATGGTACCAGCGATGCGAAAGACGAGAAGGATAAGACGAAGAGAACAGATAGAAAGAGAGGAAAGAAAGGAAATCAGCGGCACGGGATGATCAGAACATCAACGGTTATGAAGATGAGGGTAAACTGTACCAAGAACGCCGGAATATGGAAACAAACGACTGATCTGGCAATCGTCAAGGAATTTTCAGTTGTGGTCGCATTGTACTTAATTTATCCGCGACGGTTGAAGTGGGGTTGGTGGAAAATGCACTTGTGACTTCAGCCCCTTTCGCCATGAAGGCTTTGGAGTATTAACCGTACAAAGCCATCCCAGTAGTACCGATTACTTTTATGCAGTTTTAATATACAGGTTAAAGAGGACACGATTGGTCTACTTGGTATTCTTCGCAGCGGCTTCTTCTTCCGCGAGCATACCTTCGATTTCTCTCTCGCCAAGCCAAGTCTTGACACTCTCAATGACTTTATCCAGTTCATCACCACCCTCCATCACATCGTCTAGATTGTGCACCGTCAAGCCACTTCGATGATCAGTGACTCGCTGTTGGCCGTAGTTATACGTCCGGATCTTGTCGCCTCTGCCCATCTTGGCGACGCCTATCACGCCTCGTCGTATGTTCATTACTTCCTCCTCTCTCGCCTCGCGCTTAGCTTGCGCAATTCGCGATCTGAGCAACTGCCACGCCGCTTCCCGATTCTTGTGCTGCGATCTCGACTCTTGCATGCTTACTACGGTACCGGTCGGTATGTGTGTCAGGCGAACGGCTGAATCGGTCTTGTTGACATGCTGGCCTCCGGCACCACTGGCTCTCATGACATCTGTCCGCACTTCCGTAGGGTTGATGTAGAAGTCACTGGTCGGATCGTTCACATCTACCTGCCAGATCTCCAGTCCTTCATTACCAGACATGGGGAAGTTCGGTAAGACTAACACAGCCGCGGCACTCGTATGTGTTCGGCCCTGTTTCTCAGTCGCAGGAACACGCTGCACGCGATGTATTCCAGCTTCGCTTCGCAACTGCCCATATGCGCCCGCATTCTCAATCTCGAGAATAGCTTCTGATAGAGGCAGGATCCCCCCCGTAGCATCTGAACTGCCCTCAGCAGTGTCGTATTTCAGGACAGAGACTCGCATATTCTTCTGAGCACAGTAGAGCTTGTACATCCGAAACAGATCGCCAGCAAATATTGCAGCTTCGCCTCCTCCTGCACCTGGCCTTATTTCTATCAGACATGGCAGATCGTTGAAAGGATGCTTTGGCGTGAGCGATACAGTGAGCGTCCGCTGAACTGCCTCCAATTGCGTCGCAGTCGATTCTAGATCCTCTGCAGCTAGCTCTCGCAGCTCAGCATCTATTGTCGGGTCCAGGAGGAGCGAGTTCAACTCGGACATCGATTCTTGGGTGTCGTCCCATTCTTTCAATGCCTCCACCACACTCCTCAATTCCCCTAATCGTTTTTGAATCTTTGAATCGAAAGTTTCTGCCGTTTCCTTGCTCAACCTGTCATGTTCCTTGGCCATATTGCGCGCTCGCGCAAGCAGAGTTGGTGATATGGCTGACACATTGCTTGCTATGTCTTGTTAGCAATTGAGGAGTGATGTCAGAACTGAGGGCATTACTAGTATTCAGCAGACGTAGCAGCCGCCTCTTTCCTGGCTTCAAAGCTGTGTTTAAGCATCTCCGACAAATCCAAGGAGCTCCAAACATGGTGTTTGCTTTGTAAATCTCCTGAAGCTCAATAGCTTTAGGAAAAGTGTCCTCACCGCCCTGGCAGAATCTGGAGATGATGCTCGGCTCTGCAAGTCAACTCGGCAACGCTCTTGAGTTGCCGAGATCGGGTATGAGATGAACTAGTAAATCTTTGTTAGTAAAGTCAACTCCTTTTTCATTTTCTTATATTAAGTTCCTTGCCATCTTTCATAATAGCGAGTTTGATAGACCTGTATTCCAGTTCATCTTTTCGAAACACCTTGGCGATCAACATATATACTTTGCTTCATCATGCCCCTCAATCTTAGTTCCGTCTTCCCGGCAGAGGATCCGGAGTTTCAATCTTTCCCAAGCAGGAGAAGTGTTGTACACAGTACTGAGGGCATGATTGCTTGTACCCAACCATTAGCAGCACGATGTGGTCTTAAGATTTTAGATGCTGGTGGAAATGCCGCCGTGAGCTTCATCTACCCCACTTTCAATTTCTATCACTGACAAATATCAGGATGCAGCAGTTGCCGTTGGTATGTCAAACAACTTCTGTTAAATGCAATGGTTCTAATTCATAATAGCTGCCGGTCTGAACTTGACTGAGCCCACCTCAACTGGAATTGGTGGTGATATGTTTTGTCTCTTCTATGATGCCAAAACTAAGAAAATCTCGGCTATGAATGGCTCGGGACGTTCTTCAGCCAAATCAACTCTTGAAGCGACTCGCAAATCTCTTGGCCTCGAGGATGGCGACAACTCACATATTCCACTGGACAGTGTCCATTGTGTGACAGTACCAGGTGCAGCAGCTGGCTGGGTTGACACTGTCGAGAAGTTCGGAAGTGGCAAATTGTCCATGGAACAGATCTTAGCTCCGGTCATTGAACTAGCAGAGAGAGGGTTTCCTGTTTCGGAACTTTCCTCTACAATGGTGAGCTTAAACCATATCCGAGATGTTGAAAAAATCTAATTCCTCACGTAGTGGAGAAATGGTGAGGAGAAACTCAAAACAGCATCTCCCAATTTCTCGGAGCTCCTCAAGAAAGACAAAAATGGGAACTTCAGAGGTCCTAAACCAGGAGAGCTGATGAAGAACCCAAACTTGGCTAAAACATTTCGCACTTTAGCGAAGGAAGGCAAGAAAGGGTTTTACACGGGTCCAATTGCTAAAGCCATTATTGAAGTCACTAAGGCACGTGGTGGCTTTCTAGAACTCGAAGATTTGCAGAAGCACTTGGAGCTTGGAAGCGAACCTGTGGAGCCCATTTCTTACGTCTTCAAAGGTCAAGGCTACGTGAAGACGCATGGAAAATACGTCGATGGTGCTTCAAGCCAAGGTGAAAACGAAGACAACCACGGCGTTGAGCTATGGGAACATCCTCCAAACGGGCAAGGTATTGTAGCTTTAATGGCACTTGGAATTCTGGAGGCGTTGGAGGAGAGTGGCAAGATACCAACGTTCACTCCTGAGCAACACAACTCAGCAGAGTATCTCCACGCTGTTATCGAATCACTTCGCATAGCTTTCGCGGACGCAAGCTGGTTCGTCGCTGATGGGAAAGTGCCATGCGCAGAAATGGTATCAAAGCCTTACCTCGCTTCTCGGGCTAAGCTGTTTGATGCCACAAAGGCTTCAGACAAGATCTACGACCATGGCAGTCCGGCTCACAGACCTAGCGACACTGTTTACTTCGCTGTTACAGACAAAGAAGGAAACGGAATTTCATTCATCAACTCTAACTTCCATGGTTTCGGTTCAGGCATCATACCTGCTGGCACAGGCTTCGTGCTCCAGAATCGTGGTGGAGGTTTCCAACTCACTCCAGGTCATCCTAACGCTATTGCGCCTTCGAAGCGTCCTTATCACACCATAATCCCCGCTATGATCACGAACAAGCACGACGACAGTCTGCACTCTGTATACGGTGTCATGGGCGGCTTTATGCAACCCCAAGGACACGTTCAAGTCCTGCTTAACATGCTGGCATTCAAATACAACCCTCAAGCTGCACTTGATGCGCCGAGATTCTGTATTGGTGCTGAATTCATGCCTGGTGATGGTCAGGCTAGGAATGTGTTCCTAGAAGAGGGCATCACGGAGGAGGTGTGTGAGAAGTTGAAGAGTATGGGTCATGCGGCGAGTATTGTGACAGGGTATGAAAGAGGTGTGTTTGGAAGAGGACAGGTCATTAGGAGTCATGTGGAGGATGGCACGGTTGTGTTCTCTGGAGGTAGTGATCCTAGAGGTGATGGAGCTGCTTTTCCTGGATAAGTGTGGTAGCTAGGTTCTGGTGCAAAACTTGTCACAACGAATAGGTAGATATCATTGCATAACAAGCGCATGGCACCACTCTGAATCTCGTGGACATATATATATGTGTGTGTGTGTGTGTGTGTGTGTGTGTGTGTTTGACAAGAACGAAACCATAACTACCAACTTCTGGTGGGTAGTTTGAGGCACCTTGTGACACCTTTCAACCTTGCCGGTGCACAATACCAAGCAAGTTTTTGAACGCAGAACTTCTATTCAAGACTTATTATGCATCCATCTGCCGACGGTAGTTGTTTCGGGATTATAATGCAAGTGATGTGGCATGCCCTGTACGGCCCAGTACGCGTATCTATACAGGAAGATCTTATACATTTTCGCTAGCTTCATATAGCATTTTTAAAAAGCAACAGCAGTCAAACGTCATAGACACTAGGAGGAATCTACGCAAGAAAAAGAAATTCATAGCTAATATCAAAGCAATACAGGAGCAGACAACATACTTCTTACAGTGGCACTCGATTCCGGCTTCCTCTTTTGAAACTCTCTACTTCTATTTGAGCCACACTATCAAGACCTTGAGTTCAGCGCCAGGATTATTCAAGTTAGTGGTTCTTTTCATTTCAGTTATTGACCTCTGTATCCTGTACTTTTCATGACCATGACACCTACCTGGAAGGAGTTACTCCCAACACAATGGCACCGAATCTTACGATATAATTGATATCATAATCCCTACTAACGTTAATTCCTACATACCGAAACGCCCTGTGTGCAAGCAAAAGTGGTAGGTACTCTAACTTGGAGCATCTTCAATTTTGTACATATTTTAATATGTCCTATTTTCTTATAAAAAAGAGAATGAAATAGTTGTGTTTAATAGCCACTCCCAAACACTCTGAACTCCTCCTACAAGAAAATCAAGTTCACATTGCCGCCCTCGCGCTTAATATGCAACAGGTCACTTTTTATAATAAAACGAAATTCCTCTACCACCGCTCTACTCCCGATCTCCTACTACCCCTAGTAATTATAGCGGAGTCTTATCTGAGCTTAAGGCCTACCACTCCTCAGGAAATCATCATTGGTAGAGTAGACGCTGATCATCTTCTCCTCCTCGTTCCTATGACCCTATCGCGTTTGTCCGCCTGTTTAAAGGTTGTTGTTCCGGGAAATTTTGTGGAGCCATGTACACGTTGATGAACTGCCGTGGATATTGTATCCAATGCTGCTTTCTCCCAAAGTGTATCGCAACAAAAATCGCCACAATACCGATGACGCTGCCGATTACAATACCCGCGATGGTAAGTTTGGTCTCTCCGCCAGATTTCGGGGGCTTTGTCGGTTCTGGTGTCCCAGTAGCTGTGCTCGTCGCAAGTGTCGTCACTCCAGTCCCAGGAGACGGTTGCGTTGACATGGTGGTCGTAGGGGGGGCCGCCGTTACCCCACCTGCGTTGGTAAAACAATAGCCAGCCAGAATAGCCGTGGCGATTGGGACCATTTGCCATGCACACTTATTATAGCAATGCTCTGAAATCGAGCTCCGAAGCTCCACGGACCGGGTTTTGTTGCCACAGATGCAGTTAGCTGCGTTGACTGGGTCACAGTTGTATTTAGTTTTGAAAGCGTCCGAGGGCGTGATCGCGCATTCGGTTACGCAGTGTGGTGTTGTTTGACTTGCGATAGCGTACTCGGCGACGTCTTGAAAGACGACTTCGGTCGTTGATGTAGCGTATAAGAGGAGGGTAGTGCTTGAGAGGAGGAATAAAAACATCGGCCATTTCAATGCTAGGAACATGGCCATCTCGTGTTGAGGAAAGGGTTCCAGTAAGTAGCTTGAGGTTTAGTGGTACTAACGCGGTGCGAAGTATGAGGCCAAGTTATGTAGCTTTGAACTTATGGGGCAATTGCAAACGTTAAGGCGTGGAACAGAGGCATTATAACTCATGTATAAAGTAGGGCTGTTTGACCATGGCTGTGTTAGCCATCAACTTGCATCTTGAAAAGGCGTGTCTGCCACGTCTTTACTTGGCCATAATGTTTACATTTCTTGTCCTAACTAAGCCGCAAGACTTGAAATGTGAACTTGAAATGAGAATGACTGGGTGTCATTGCTCATTTAAAAGAAGGCATCCATTTTCGATACTCAGCCGGTATTTAAATTTGGGACAGCGAATCAGGCTACAGATCTTGACGCCGGAGGTGCACACGATATGCAAGATGTCTACACAGCATACTGTCTGTGTAACGTTGAGGGCAGGATTCCAAAGGTCAGCCATTAGTTTTAAATACTTTCCGAGGGCCTCTTTTCTCCGACGATGTGAGATACTGTTAGCCTTGGGTATTCTCTTCTTTCAAGCACGGCCTGTGATCACGATAATGAAGGGTAGTAAGCGAGACTCTACCACGTTTTGATTCTGACATTGTATATTCGAGGCTCTTTTAGCAAAGATACTCTTGTGAGGGCTTTACTAGCGCGGTTGCTCATTGCTTCCCTCCATACCTTACATGGAGATAGAACAATTGAGCCGTAGGCCCCGCACAGCAGTAAACAAAGCATATGGTTAACCACGAAACCTCCTTGGAGAACGCCACAAGTCACTTTGAGGTTCATCTGATATATGATATAATACAATCAAGTCAGCATAGCTCTAAGTGATATGTTATGTAGAGCACCTCCTTTACTTATTCAGATACTTCACGTATATTATACTTCATCCCTTCCTACTTGCCTAGCTAAATTGACTGAGCTATTATGCTATTCCTAAACAAAGAATATTCGCGATGGCAGCCGGTTCCGGTTCCGGTTCCATTAAGCAGCCAGATTCCCTTCTATCTTTTAGGTTATAATGATGATAAAAAGGTGTTAACAGTATTGACTTTAGTGTTACTTGACGTTGTAGTGTAAATAATGTTAAAGAGTTCACAAAGAGGAAGTCGAAGTCGAAAGCGATTGTATCACCAACCCACTCAAAAGAAACACAGAATCAGGTTCCGTACGAGGGAGCGTTTCTGTAATAGTACTTTTTGGTCCGTTTGTTGGTAATGATTGGTTTTTGAGGCCCTGAGATCTTCCCCCCTTTTCGCTTCGCATATTCAGCCACACTGCAACGCCCAAAATGACGTAGTGTCGCTATAGTCGGAAAACCGTCCTGACCAGGTCACGTATGTTTCGAAATATCCGAGCAAAATGCATTGTTGTTAAGATACAAGCAAGTTGTGGGTCGATATAATAAATGGCCAAGGTTTAAAAATATAGGTGATGTTACTTCTTGTCCCCTTTGCCAAGATGAAGAAGCTTTTTGTGAGGTTTCTAGGATGAACTCTAAACACTAGATATCAAGCTTGGTGGTTATCTTGGTTCGAGGTCATCTATCTATCCCTTGACAGGAAATATCTTTCTCGCTCAAGACGAGTCTAGTAACATACCCATCTGACCGATGATACAACAGATCAAGTGCTGCTGATGTACAATGTCCATGACCCACAAGATGATGTGCATCTTCGCCAGTCAGGATATGCAGGATGTCTTTGTTTCACTGTGCCAAGTATTTTGTCCGCCACGGTACCTTTCTAGGGTTACAGGTTGACTTCGATTCATGATCCAGGGAGCTTCCCTTTTTTGTCTAGCACACCTGTTATTTACGTCTCAGTACATGCCATCCCACTTCTCTTCTTATCAATATGCCTTCTACCGGCATAATGTATCCACTCCCCAAGTCCCACACTCGAGGCACTACCCGCTGACCTGAACCCCAGATGCAATGCGCTTGCCCCTCCAAGGTGGTGATCTGCACCAGTTATACCCCTCTATTGATGACGCCGTCTCCTTTGTGTGAGGTTTGTGCCAGTATCAAGCTTTTGGGAAACCGCTTGCACAGGATTCTGGGTCTAGATAGGTACCACTGCAAGCAAGCAAGCCTGCTCTACTCGTCTTGAAGCTTGCCTCGTCGTCCACTTCCAACTCCACTGCTACCACAGTTGTTCTTGCCTCCAGCGAGGTCTCCACCTACACAATGCGAATGCGACTTCTGAAAGCTAATGCAGGTTGCAATACATATATCACATCCTTTTCTCTTTCGTTTGCTTTCTCTCCTCATACCATCTTCATCTCCTCCTTCACTACACCTTGAAAACAACGAACCTCTTTCTTATCACTAGCACTTTTGAAAATTTCAACTATTACTACACACTTCAACATGACTACTCTTCAAGGTCTCCAGAGAATTCAACGAGTTCAGAACCCAAAGTATAAGAGATCCGGTCCAAAGTCATACGCATGGCTTCTCCAGAAGTGGGGCTTTGAGCCAACCTTGGAAGGCCCTTACTTCCAGATGCAGAAGAAGGAACACTCTGGTATCAAAAGTGTCTTTCACAAGTTCTCTGGTAGCAAGTCCAGTACCTATCAAGTTTTGGCCAAGAAGCAACCGACGGGTTCGACAACACAGTCCGGAGAGGTTTCGGCTGATGACATTCAGAATGATGCGGAATATCTGTAGGTACTTTTGTATTGAATTCTGAATGTTGCTAAATCCAACTAGTTGCCCTGTCACTATCGGTACTCCTGGACAGCAAGTGATGTTGGACTTTGATACCGGTTCTTCGGATCTCTGGGTCTGGTCATCGCTTCTGCCCAAGTCAATCACAGCCAAGGCTACCGGTCATGTCATTTTCAACTCCTCCAAATCCAGCACTTTCAAGGCTGCTACAGGCGAAACATGGAAGATTTCCTACGGCGATTCTTCATCTGCATCAGGATCAGTTGGCACTGACAATGTTACCATTGGAGGACTGACTATTACTGGACAAGCCATCGAGCTCGCATCCAAGATGTCTGCCCAGTTCATCGAAGGTCAAGGCGATGGACTCTTAGGCTTGGCATGGGGCAATATTAATACCGTGACACCTAAGCAGGTCAAGACTCCAGTTGAGAATATGATTGCCGAAGCCGCTATCCCCAAGGCATCTGAGCTTTTCACTGCCAATCTCGGTTCGTGGCGCGATGCCAACGAGCCAGACAAGGGAATTAGTTTCTACACTTTCGGCTATATTGACCAGGACGTTGTTAAGGCATCTGGGCAAGAAATTGCCTGGACTCCAGTCGACAATTCGCAAGGTTTCTGGATGTTCGACTCTACTTCGGCTACAGTAAATGGAAAGACCGTCCCACAAACTGGCAACACAGCCATTGCTGATACTGGAACCACGCTCGCCTTGGTAGCTGATGCAACTTGCAAGGCAATCTACGCCGCTATTCCAGGTGCCAAATACGATTCAACTCAGCAAGGTTATCTTTTCCCTTCAAACACGCCTCTCGAAAAATTGCCAGTTATCACTTTCGCTGTCGGTGGCAAGCAGTTTATCGTTCAAAAGGAAGATTTGGGCTTTGCCGATGCGGGAAATGGAATGACCTATGGAGGTATTCAGTCTCGAGGTACCATGACTTTCGATATTTTGGGCGATACCTTCCTGAAGGGTATCTATGCTGTAAGTGTTATTAATGTCGGGTGGTTGTAGAAGTCGCTAATGATTCTGTAGATTTTTGATCAAGGCAATGTCCGCTTTGGCGCCGTTCAGCGCCCAGAGACTGAGCAGAATATCTCTGCTCCTCCTGCTTAGATGTTGATCAAGTTGAATGAGGAACAGCAGGGCTTTAGATGAATGATTGCATGGAACGAATTTGACGATTTGGATTGGGATGGGCATGCATGACTGGGTTCACGGATTGGGCTGCTCTTTTTTCTTTGACGTGACACAATAGTTTTGGTTAGACTTTTGGGTAGTAATGATATTGATATACTTCAATCATCTGTGCTATACTTGCTTCATATCATCGCCTAGGTACCCATTATAGTTGGTCAAACGTGTAAATCACATGACATTGCTTAAGCGGGGTGCAGGAGGTGTCTGCTCATTCAGCTGAAAAGCATATGAATTCTCACCTATCAAAATCATCAATGCCGGCGCCCAGACAGGGTCAAACCTGGTCTTACGCAACGCCACCAAAAGCTGAATTGGGAGTTAATCGTACGCATTGAGCCGAAGATCATCGGTAAGGTTGGATGGAGCTTTTAATAGCAACCTCACACCTATATTTTCTCTCATTCAGGGAAATATGATTTCTATGTGGTTGTACCCTAAGGGATAGAAAGATTCTTGGTATACGCAGTCAAGACTAGCAACAGTGTATGATGATGATGATGATAAATAATGCTTTAAGAAGCAATTGACTTTGATGTATAGTAAGTAGCTTGTGACATGTAAGCTTTTTCGGCCAAGACCAAGACACTGCACTGGCGAGACTGGGTGGTGAGAAACATGCCCCCCCTGAGCCTGCCTGAAAGTGTATCGGTAACCCCTCGATATTCTCATCCCAAAATGATCAAAAAAGATCGTTACTGTACCTCCGTACGCATCGGACGATCCACTCTCTTGGGACAGACACAGATATTGGCGGGTAATGCTGGTAAAAGTTCGTGCCGTCTGATCTTGATTCTTAATATTGGTATAGTAGGTGAATGTTGGTCTTTCGTCAACATTATACTTAGAATAAGTATTTCCAGTTCTTCTTTTCTCTCACCACCTTTTTCTTGTCGAGGTCTCACGAGCACTGAAAATTTCCTGTAAGGTACATTTTTTCCTGTAACGCAAACTGCTGCCGTGTTCCAATGTCTCAGCCAGAATAAGCCACCAACTTTCTTCTCCCACAAGCTTTGTACGAGGCGCCTCCCCTATCCACGAGGACTTGCCCCCTCAAGAGGAGCTCTTTGTCCTCTTGACCACACGAAAGTCAATCGTCATTACAATCCTTTAATTCCGACTCGATTAGACGACCAAAGGCCCTATCCGCCACCATGGTCGACGTAGATGGCATTGCGTTCAACATCGCCGCCTTCATTGGCGGCCTGTTCATCCTTGAGTTTGGCGCGGATAAGTTTGTGGATCATACGGCGAAGGTGGCAGCCAGGTTGAGGATACCGCCTACGTTGATTGCGCTGCTGACTGCTGGTGCGGAGTGGGAAGAGGTTTGTTACATGCCCCTCTCTAGTGCTAGGTAATAAATAGCTAACGACGATAATAGTTGGCAGTGGTGATCGCCTCGATATCTCAAGCCCAATCTCCTCTCGCACTGGGCAATATCCTCGGCTCCTCCATTTCCAACATTCTGGGTGCTTTCTCACTTGGCCTGATCTTCTCCCCCACACCAACTATAACGTTTGACCGCTCTGCCAAAATTTACACAGGCGTACTCTTAGGCCTCACGACTTTCTTTTCGATATTCATCTTGTTCTTCGAACAGCTGGGGAGATTCGGAGGAGCAGTGCTGATTGGCACATTTGTGGTGTATATTATTTCCATAGCGTGGGCTATATACAAGGGCATTGTCGCAGCGCCTGTGGACTCGGATTCAGATAGTGATTCTGATTCTGATTCCTCGGACTCGGATTCTAGCTCGGATTCAGATGGCGATGAAGAATCATCCATCCCGCTCAAATCCCAAAAATCAGCATCCAAATCCCACCTCCTACCACCTTCCCGACCCGGGTCCAGCGCAAGCAACGCCACCACGCTCCACGACCACGAAAGCAGCCCCAACTCCTCCCCCTCCACCAAGGAATTCGCACCCCTCCCCACCTCTGACCTCGCGCCCGAGATCTTCGAAGACGCCGAATCCCAGCCCCTCACCCGCCCGGAATTCGACACCATCTCCTTGTCCTCGCCTCCTTTCCCTACACAAAAGTCATCAAATAGCCACAGCACGCCCTACCACCTCGCGCACCTGCTCCTCGGTCTCCTCGCCCTCTCGCTCTCGGGCTATATCCTCTCTCACACGCTCTCAACACTCTCCACGCTCCTCTCCCTCTCCTCTACCATCCTAGGCACCACGCTCCTCAGTCTCGCGACCACATTGCCTGAGAAACTCATCTCGATTTTGTCGTCGCGGCGGGGTGAGCACGGCATCGTGATTGCGAACACGGCCGGCTCGAATATCTTCCTCGTCACGCTGTGTGCGGGTGTCTTGTTCTGTGCGGGCGATTTAGCGGCCTTGCAGGGCAGTGCGACATTGTTTGAGGTCGGCTGTATGTGGGGGTGCAGTGTAGTGCTGTTTGGGATTGTGGTGCTAGGCGGGACGAGGTGGATGGGTTGGGGGCTGCTCGTTGCATATGCGGCGTTTTTGGTTGCTGAGTTTACGGTTGATAGGCGGTAGGGACGTGATGGATGAGTGAGAGTGTGTGTGGGCAGGTGGGATAAGGAAAGGCAGCATGGAAATCTGGAGTAGGTCATTATACTAGACGCGCAAGCAGTTTCTTTTGTATATTATAGGGTGGTGTGAAAAGGCGTTCTTTCATCCGCTTTGGAGCACGGGGAGTAAAGGCACATGTACGATTCCGCATTTTATTCGGCGTTTTGGGGGTGAGTGTAGAGAAGGAGAGAATGATAGGAGACAAATACTTGTATGTATTACAATCATAGCTTTCTTAAGTAAATAGAACAACAAATCTACTATATAGTATGTAATTTGTTTTCCACAAAGAATTGTCTACTCTTTGTTAGTGCCTATAAAATCTAGTATAAATGAAGCGTAAGTAAGTAAGTGCATGTCTCTTCTCTCAATTTCCAATGACCTCTTGCAGATCAATTGATACAGACACCATTCGCTAAGTTTATATTAGACTTAGTCAAGTCCTTGCCTAGATTATTCCCAGACATCTTTCGGGATGAGATTTCTGTCTGCTAACTGCAAAGAAAGACAAACTGGAACGACAAAATAAACTGGAACGACAAAATAAACTGGAACGACAAAATAAACTGGAACGACAAAATGAAAAAGGTAATTCAGTAATCACAAGCTGTAAGATCTTTCCTTCTTTCGCACTGGCATAGGACCACCCCAAATACCAGCGGCTAGGTAGCTAATGCTATTTACACTTGACGTATGCTGCATGTCGTGTGCAACCAACCCTCCACCGCATAATAAGGCAATCTTACATGTATATCTCCCATTTCAAACCACGTACTTTCGCTTGACCATCCCACTCAAAACCGACACCAATCAAACACTCCGAAAATCAACACCCCCAAATAGACCTATACATGTAAATAACTAAACCACAAAACAATCATGTATCATGTCCTCCTCCTCCTCCTCGGAATAGCATACACCCGAAGAGAGAGGCAGGACGGAAGGGGCGTATAAGGAGTTCGAATCTAAATAAGGCGTTGGCTGACGATTACATAAGACAAAAGGAGGCCTTCGTGGCTTTCGCTTAGTTCCTCATTGGCAAGACGACGCGGCGCGGATGCAGTGGCAGAGGAGGACGAATTGAATTGGTTATCACAGCAAATTCATAGATATGATGCAGAGAACCCTACTTGCCTGGATATCGAATTATCTTGTACATCTGCCCTGTGCCCTGTAGGCTTGGAAGTGAGTGAGGCGCGAAAGGAGCTGGGGAGGTACGTAAGTAGGTAAGGTAATGTAGTGTTACCTAAGCGAGACCCCTCAAAAGGGGCCAAAAACCACGGCGCAGCGTTCTTCCACGCCATGTCTTCTCTCTCTGTCTCTCGCTATTTGCTTATTTGGGAAATCCGAGGCCTTTCTGCTTAACAACTATGGAGATGAAAAGGGAAGGTAGGAAGCAACGAGGGAGGTAGGGAGGGGAGTGTTTCATGAATACCATGGTTTTGGGTGCTGGTTGCTTAGTCCTCTGAGACAGGGCTTGGCGGTGTGTAGATCCCCCAAGCTTCGACGTGGAACAGGGAAGAACTTCAACGCGAGGAAGGCTAAGGTAGAGAACTCGCGAATTATTATACGGATATTGAGAGTTGGTTGGTTTGTGACTGAATTGTGCGGAGACGAATTCGTTCGAAATTCGAAATTAGAAAGCTTCACCTAAGCTTGAATTTCATTCAAATTGAAATCCCTCTCACTCGTGCACTCCAAAGCATACCCAACTCACAATACACCACTAGTCTACGCTGCCCCCACGTTCTCTTCCTCTCTCTCACCCTGAAGGCACTCCTTTGTCATCACTCCTACATGACTAACCACCGCGTCGCGACAAGCCTCCTGAGCACGCAACAACACCATTGGGTCAATTTCGCGAGGTGCTTTCCGCTCCCGCAGCATGGAGTAGCACAAGATCTGTAGCGGGGTGAGTAAGCACGCCTTTGGGGTCGGAACTGGGTTTTCGGGTTCTGGTTTGGGATGACGACATGGGGACAGAAGTGAGGTGATGTGATGTGGGATGTGATGGGGAGGGGAGACGAGAAGATGGTTGTGTTGCACTAGGTGGGTGGTACTGGGTTGAGTTGTACTTGCGTGAGGGGGAGGGAAAGGGAAGTAGGAGGAGAAAGAGATGCCAGGCTGGTGTGAGAGGAAGGAGGTATAAAGAAGGCCACGTCGTCGTTAAGTTTTTGACTTTCGACAGCAGGCTTGAGAAATTCACTTCATTCAGTCTATACCCTGCTTAACGCACAACACGACACATTACATCCATCTCAAACTCGCATACCTCCTCACCTCACCATCCACCAACAAAATGGTTCACCTCACCTCTCTCCTCATCACCATCCCCCTCCTCCTCGCAACCACTAGCACTGCAATCCCCTTCGGTATCTCCCCGGCAAAGAATTGGAGACGCGAAGCTGCTGCTGTTGCTGAGGCAGAGCCTGCCGACTGGAAACGAGAAGCTAGTCCATTCTTCCCCAACAAGGACTGGAAGAAGAGAAGTCCAGAGGCAGAACCCGCCGATTGGAAGAAGAGAAGCCCAGAGGCAGAGCCAGCTGACTGGAGACGAGAAGCTAGTCCATTCTTCCCCAACAAGGACTGGAAGAAGAGAAGTCCAGAACCAGAGCCAGCTGATTGGAAACGAGAAGCTAGCCCCGGCGCCCCAAGTTGGAAGAAGAGAAGCCCAGAAGCAGAGGCAGCTGACTGGAAGCGAGAAGCAAGTCCCAGCCTCCCAGCCGGAGGCTGGAAGAGGAGCCCCGAAGCAGAGGCTCAACCAGAACCAGCTCCCATCACACCCGCCCGCCCATTTAAGCGTGAAGCCGCACCAGAGCCAGCCGACTGGAAACGCGCCGCCAACCCCATCGCATGGATCGACCACATCCCATGGAGGAGGAATCCCGAGGCAGCTCCTATTACGCCCGCGCATCCGTTCAAGCGTGAAGCCGCACCCGAACCAGCCGACTGGAAACGAGATGCGGCGGCTCTGGTCCCTGCTGGGTTGGAGAAGCCTGCTCTGTTGGCTGTTTAGGAGATACATTTTGGTTTTCGGGTGGGAGGGGGAAAGGAAGGTGAATGATCGGAGGAAAGTAAGTGAGTGTGTGTATGCGTGTGATGCGGGACAGACACAGATATGGAGGGAGGGTGTTATTTTTTATAGGTATTTTGCAGCCGAGCTAGTAGGAGAGTAGCAGAGGAGCAGAGTATGAGAGTAGAAGAGAAGTGTTATTCAACATAACACTTCACAACACTTCATAACATTTGATAACACTTCACAATATATGAGCGTGAGCTCACAAGCAAGGGCAAGGGCAAAAGCAAGGAGAAGTTAAATTCTTACAATGTCAGGATAGATAGGTACAGAATACAGAATACAGAATACAGATGTTACACTTTCCCAAAACAAGGAGGTTCTTCTCGCTTTTTGAACCCCCAAAAACAACAACAGCAAGAGAGATAATGTGCATTCCTTCCCAGTTTAAGAAGATGAGTGGGAATTTGTAATAGCATTCACTAAACACACTAAACATACCAATGCATATTTGCATCTTATTGTTTTGTCCCAAAATCACCAACTTACTTACTTACTTACCTGACATATTCAAACACCATCAAGTTTAAAAAAGATGAATAGTGTCCCCATAGCTACTGGAAAGACAAAACAAGATCAATTCACATACAACACATCACGCGCAGAGAAGACAGAGAGACAGCATGTTGGGATATTGTTACATTTGAGGAAGCAAAGATGAGCACCTTCTCATCTCACGCTCACTCGCTGCTAATTAAAGTAAGACTTACACCTACAAGCCATCAACCACTACCCAGCCAGTATTTTGTAAATCAGCCAAATGACCAACCAACACGTACCAGAGCCATGTCAGAAAGCAAGCACGGAGGCAGGCAGGTAAACCGAACCCCAGACCATTCCCTCAGACCCATTTCCTTTCATGCTATGCCATTCGCGCCAGTGTGGCATTCCCCAACGCACAAAAAACCAAACGCCAAATACAACTCCGTCGCTGATGTGATGTGATAATTTTCTCCTCCAATTTTAGTACAACAAAAAAAGCAAAGATCTTTCCAGATCACCAATGCCGCACGACAGAACAGGCAGAGCAAGTTTAATTGATGCTGTCAGAGAGGGTGTGAAAACCCATACCATTCTGATGTGTAGTCATAGAATATGCCGCAAAGAAGAATCCTAGTATTACAAAAAAAAGAACAAAGAAAAACCCGTGACAGCCGCCGAGATGAGGGTATTTGTGGCTGTTCTGTCAGAAACGCCGTGATATGCAGTGCAATGCAAAAAAGAAAACGTAATGTTGCAAAACCATTTGTAGTGCTCCAGGATTCCAGTATGGCAATGGCCTGATCATTCGTCGTGTAGATATGTGCATTTATCTCCCTTGACGCACTTTCCTTCGCGATAGAATCGACATGGCTTCTTCTTGCCCTTATACTCGCCGTTCTGGTCGAACAAGGCTGAATCGGGAACGGTTGTCTTTGGTACGAAGTTACGTTGCTTAGACTTTCCGTTTTGATTTCCATTCTGATTTCCGTTCTCATTCCAAGCTCCATCCCATCCTCGTTGTTCGTGTCCATTGTATTCGTTTTGTTGGTTTGAGATGGCATTGGCATTGGCCCAGCTGTTGTAGTCGAATTGTTGGACTGGTGGCGCAGAAGCTTCGCTCTGGTAGCCGGCAAGCAGGTTTTGAACTTGCTGAGCCATATCAGGGACTTGTTGAGTATTGTTTGAGTGGCTTGCCATTGGTTGTGTAACTGGGAGGAAAGGGTTTACTGGTGGTAGCGGCATTTGATGTTGATATTGAGGTGCTTGTACAGGTGGTGCGGGTGCCTGATAGGCTGCATGAGCGTTCTGCGGATCCATGGTAGCTCTTTGCTCCGATTCCTTTCTCTCCTTCTCGGCCTTGTCACGGTAATAGCCATCCCACCAAATTTGTCTTTGCGATTCATTTGTCATCCACGCAGGCGGTTCAACAGGTGGGTAAGGCTGGCCCTTCAAAGACGCGACGATGCGTTCGATATTCGTCCAATCCACCGCGATTGGCACATTTTGACTCGCCATTTGAGGTGCGGGATATTGATCTGGTTGAGCGAGTTGTTGCAGAATCGACGAAACGTTGGCAGAGGGAGGTCTAGAGGTTGAGGTTGACTGGCTAAATACGCCTTGGCTTTGGCTTTCGCTTATTTTTTGTTGTTCGCGTTGCTTCTGCAAAATTTGAGCAGCACCCTCGGGGCCGAACTGCTCAATAACCTGGAGACGTTGTTGAAACCAAGGCTCGCCCGGCAATTTGAGTTCATTTTCCTGCATCGACGTGACACCATCGATTGATGGTGGCTCCTTTGCCGATGGTGGAATCTCACTAGGGTCAATGTATATGGCAACCAGTTCCACTTCCTCGCGTCGCTGCTGCGTCTTCTGTTCGGGAGTGTTGATTGCAAGGTCACCACCTCTTGAGTTGTATGTTTGTCCAAAACGAGTCTGCTTTGCGAGAGCAGAGAAGTCAATGCTAACAAGTTCAGGGTATGGCTGCTCGACCACGTCTATCGTCGGTGTATACTCCTCCTCATCATCAATGATTTCTGCCGCTACACGCTTCTTATGCATCATGCCCTCGGATCGGTCATCGTGAGCATCCTTCAGCATCTCGTCTTGGCGACCTTCGTCCTCGACTTGTTCATGCTTGAATAGTCGAACCTCTTCAAGCTCGGAACCTTCCTTGAACTTGACTCTTAGATGACGTCTACTTTCTTTCCTTTCACGCTTCTTTTGTTGCTCCGGGGTCTCGGGAGCTCTTGGTGGTGCGGCTGGGGCCTTGGGTGGCTCTGGAGGTTTGGCAATGCTGGCAAGTAGGGCACCAAGCTTCGATTCTGTAGGAGGAGAAACTTCACGCTTCTTTACTGGTTTTGCCAATGGTTTGAATGAAATTCCAAGCAGGTTACCGGCAGGTCTCTTTGGTGCTGCAAGTTTTGCAATTGGGGCTGGAGCACCACCAACGTCTGAGGCGAACTTTTTGCTGGGTTTTCCATTCAGAGTATCACCATCATTGGGGCGCTTCGTAGAATTTGATGCGCTAGTGCTAGGTGCTTGTGAAGTTCGAATCTTGGAAGGCTCTGATTTCTCTTTCACCTTTTTGTCATCTTCCACGCGTTGAACATCCTTTTTGGGCTTGGAATTTCTCTCGCGTGCATCTGTAGTGTTGGCGACAATTTCAGAAATCAACTTCTTGGTTTCATCATTGCCTTTTTTATTCCATCGCTTTTGGATGCTATCAAATTTGAGCTTCTTCAGCAACTCATCTGTCATAGTCTGGAATTTTGCAAGCAATGTTAAGACAGCTTTTGGTAGTCTCCCCGTGAAATCTTCCAACTTGACACACTCAATCAAGGTTGTTGTCAGTCCATTCACAAGTTTATGGTGACCCCCCAGATTTTCTACAATGGGTAGATAGCCGTGTTCATTCGCAGCCTCAATTGTGTGGAGCAGAGAATCAAGCAAGATCTTACGCTCATCCCTGAGCACCTGAAGTTCAAGAGGAAGGGCGGCGGCGGCTTCCATTTTTGTGGAATTCGCCTTAATCTTCACTCGCAAATTGCTCACGAAATTAGCATACTTCTCAATCGCATCCTTCACGATCTCAGCGCTAGGATTAGAAGCCGAATCTTTCCAAACAATACCAATGGTGTCCCATCGTGCGGCCTCTGCAGGGTTGGCTGGCCTTGTGGCACCACGAATCTGCCAACCTGTTAGCATCATGGCTCACGTTGTCGGAGGCAACATCGAGGCGCTGTTTGTGTGCGATTTTACAATTGAATTTAACTTTAAAGTAAGGGGTTCACGAGGTGGTCACAGATCCGGGGATGAATTTTTCAAAGTGCTTACCTCTTTGATATCTGTCAGCTTCATCTCTTCTTCTTCCTCCTCCTCCTCGTATTCGGATTCCTCCGAAGAACTACTCTCCTCCTCTGAAGAACTTGTTGCAGTCGAGGTTGATGGTGATGCAATCGTGGTACCGTCTTCACGAAGTTGAGATATCTTGTCGACTTGTGGCCGCGCTGCCTTACTTGTTCCTTTATACTTGCTTACTAAAATCTTCCGCTCCTTAGGTGGTTTCACCTTTTTGATCAGGGTGCTAGTTGAAGCTGAGGTCCCTAGACGAAAGGTTAGCAAGGTGAATTACTTGCTCGCATTTGGCAAGCGGTTAAGCGAGGAAGTGCAGCAGCGAGTAGGACATACTTGACATATCTAAACCAGGTACAATCTCTTTACCACTCCTCGACCTCCGTGGGTGGTATTTTGGAAGTGTGGCTGGAAAATTTAGCATTGCAAGATGCCCATCACCGATATGTCACTCACTTTTTAGACCAAGAGTTATGTCAATTGGCTTGTCCTCCCAGCGAATGAAGGTGGCATAGTCCATTAGTGGTCGAGAAGATGTATTGGTTGCAATCAAATCAGGGCGAGTCACTCGAATGAAGTTTTGTGGCGTAGGTGTTATATTGGCTTGAAGTGGACGTGGGGTTGGAGGTTTGCTTTCATCCATAGACCTTTGAATTACTGGTGCCGGTGCCGGTGCCGGTGCTGGTATTGGATTAGATGCCACAGAAGGATTTGGCATATTCAGACTAGGATTCACATAACGAACTGTGTTGGCGTGGTTTATCGTAGCGTTACCATTTGTCAGACTGTTGAAGTACATGCTTGTGTGGGTAGGCTGTGGAGGATCCGGCTGTCTTTGCATATAAGTGGCCATATTCGTCGTTGGTCGTTGTGAGAAAGAGTTTGGTGCTGCACGATTCATTGTTTGATTCGAGGCCATGGCGTATTGGAGACTTTGCGGTGCAATAGTCGTATTCTCTAAAGCTTGAGGCTGAGCCTGGGAATGCGGTGCAAAAGAAAAGGAGTTATCATGACCATGGTAAGCAGATCCAGATAAGGAAGGATCCACTGAGAACGAATTTTGATTGAAGGCGTCAGAGGGACGAATGTTTTGGAATTGAGAAGCGTATGGAGAGTTTGAGTACGAAACTGAAGAGTATGACGAAGGAGCCTGCGTTGAAAGATCGAAGTGCTGGTAAGGCGATGGATCCGGTGCAAACCGATTGTACTGGTCTTGAGGGGCATGTTGGTGCTGGTGTTGGGGTTGATGTTGATAATTATATTGTGAATCGGAGTTATTTGTAGGCCAGCCTTGACTCAGGATATCATCATAGTTAATATCATCCTGCATGTAGGTATGATTATTATGGTTCTCCATTGTGACTTGAATTGAAGAAGTGATTTGGGGGGGGGCGATTATGTTGTCTCGAATCTTATGTTCTTGAAGAAGTGGAAGTGACAAGTCCAAAGTCAGGTGGTGGTGGTGGTGATGGTGGTAGTAGTAGTAGTAGTAGTAGTAGTAGTAGTAAAGGTACCTTAGGTAGACTGGAAGACGAAATGGTCACGTGGAACTATTAACGAGGAAGCTCTAGGCGGGACCGGAGGTTGAATTAGAAGTTGCGGCCGAAGGACCAGAATGGCTTAGTGCAGAAATGAGAGTCGATCTTATTGGTTGCTAAACGAAAACATCTGAATCAGCATATGAGTTACAAGAAAAGAGCTCCATCTCGAATTCGGCGTCCCGTCCATTCGCATGTCGTCCTCTTCTTTTGACTGGCGTGTGTCGGGGGGCAAAACAAGGAAACCAATGTAGCCAAAAGAACCAAGACGAAAGGAAATGACAAAGTTCGCAGCGCTTTTCTCTGAGAATAAAGAATTCGCCTGGTCTTGAGCCTAAAAAAAAGGTCAATGGTACTAAGTGTCTGGTAGTGCCGTCTTATACCCTGCTGCCGTGCTTATTCTGCTTCAGAAGAGTGAGGTGAGTTTATCTCGTCTCGCAGAGATACCTTGTACTTGTCGGGGTAGTTGCGCATACAAGACAGCTTTTCCCTTATAGGCCCTGGACTGTCAAGCAGAGGTTGCCTTTTTGTCTCTGGCTGTGTTTGTACTTGTGTTTGTTGCTCAAATAGGTTGATAAGGTCTGTCCAGTTGTCGAGAAGATACCCGGAAGACTGAAAGTACAGCACTGCCATGCACTCTCTCAATGAGAAGTGGGCAACACACACACCGAACAAACACGAAGCCCGGACGGATCTCAGGTTTAAACACCTTGATACCTGGTAGATCTCGACCTTTTCTCTCCACGGGTAGAGAGAGAAGAGAAGAGAAGAGAGAGGCAGCACGCTGTTTTGTGTGTACGCGACATACGAGGATGGGGGGCAAATTCCAATAATCCAGCCCATCCAGCCATTGCGCACTCAACTCAGTCTGTGAGGATAGGATTGGGTTTGCTGGGCAATGGATGGCGATGAATGATCGTTGTCGTCGACGTAGCTTTCAGGGGAATAATGGGGCAATTGAGATTTTGTTAAAGTGTCACCGTACCCGTTTTTCCTGTTTTTCCAGTATTCCTATGCTTTCTAGAGCACTTCTCAATTCTCACTTCCGCTTCCTAGGGGGTGCCTTCACGACCACGATCCCTTTTTTTTTTTCCCCCTAACTTTTCAACCGGTCACTTTTTGTTCAGTTCAATTGTACAAGCATATGTATCTGTTTAAAATTGTGGCCATCACGACCAAAAGAAGACTTGGGGGGAATTGGAGTAAATGACAACTGTAGGAGTAGATGACGGTGATTTGTGACGATGATTGATGATGGTGATGATGATGATGATGATGTTGTTGTTGTTGTTGTTATGTAGGAGGAGAATGAGAGAAGAAAGAGAAAGCAGGACAGAGTCTGAGAAGAGAGTGAGAGGAGAGGAGAGGAGAGACGAGAGAGAAGAAAGTCGAAAGGTGGAAAAAAGGCGAGAGCTGGGAAAAAGTGGGACCGGGGCCTGGTGTAAGGGCTGGTCACAAAGGGGCTAGACCCAAAACAGTTTGGCTTCAAGTTTTTCTTTGATCGGGGGGGAGTTCAGGGAGTTCAGGGAGTTCAGGGACTGGACCAGACACAGATAGTGAACTGACAGTGGACTGTGGACACTATGAGCACTATGAACTGGTGGTGGGTGGGTGAGTGGTCTGCGACATGGGTTTGCGAACAATAAGTTAGTGTTCAAGTGTCCAGAATCGCATAGCTAGCTAGCTACCAGACTTACCTTACCTACAACAATTATAACGTTGCCTACCTTACCTACCTACCTACCTACCCACCTACCTATGATCTACCTCTACCTCAACATCCAAGACTAAGGAAACATATACGTTTCCTCCAAAACTGACACATCTCCTCAACCTGCTTCTGCGACCCAGCATCACACCCCACGTTATATGTACATGAGATAATTCCCAGAATCCGGCTGGCTGACAGCCTCCTCCTCCTCCTCCTCCTCAAGCAACATGGCTTCCAACCAAACTTCCATGACTCAATCTTCTTTGCGGGACCGCCAAATCAGTAAGTACCAAGACCAATCCAAAAGAATCCATTCAAACTCCTCAGCAACTAACACAGCGTGCAGGATCCATTGAGCGCATGCTAAATCTGAATCGCGATTCCGAAGAGCATACAAACGACCACCACAATCAGTCAACCAGCAATGGACTTGCCATTCCTTCCACCCCCATCTTGACCCCAAATGGCGACCCAATATGGAAGGTTTTGGTGTTTGATGATCTAGGACGAGATGTGATCAGTAGTGTCTTACGTGTCAATGATCTGAGGACATGGGGCGTCACAATGCATATGTTGGTTCTTCAAGATATATCTGGACATCGCTGAACACTAACCAACCTAGGCATGTGGCAGCGAATCGAAATGCCATACCAGACGTGCCTGTCATATACCTGGTTGAGCCTACTGCGTCCAACCTGAAAGCCATCACCTCGGACCTTTCGCGCGGCCTGTACACTCCAGCGTATATCAATTTCCTTTCCTCGATACCTCGACCACTCCTGGAAGACTTCGCGGCGCAGACGGCCGAAGCTGGTACATCAGAAAGTATAGCACAATTCTATGATCAATACCTGAATTTTATTGTGGGCGAGCCCGATTTATTCAGTTTGGGAATGAGGAAGGAGAACACATACTGGGCGTTGAATAGTGCCCGGACAAAGGATGAAGAATTGGACGATGTTATTGCAAGAATTGTCAGTGGGCTATTCAGTGTCATGGTCACAATGGGTGTCCTGCCTATCATACGTTGTCCTAAGGGTGCTGCTGCCGAGATGATTTCAGCAAAGCTCGATAGGAAATTACGAGACCACTACCTAAATTCTAAAGACAACCTATTCTCGGCTGGCAACCGACCGTCGACTGCCTCGGGAGTCTCCTCCTCACGACCAGTTTTAATTATCTTGGATCGCAATGTGGACTTGATTCCTATGCTCTCACATTCGTGGACATACCAGTCACTCGTACATGATGTTCTAAAGATGAAGCTCAACCGCATTACCGTGGAAACCCCGATCGATGAAGAGAATCCAGCCAAGGGATCAACCAAGAAAGCATATGATCTCAATTCAAATGACTTTTTCTGGACGAAGAATTCAAGTCTGCCCTTTCCACAAGTGGCAGAAGACATCGATGCCGAGTTGTCACGGTACAAGGAAGACGCGAGTGAGGTTACCAGGAGAACGGGAGCGTCGTCCATAGACGACCTGCAGGAAACGAGTCAATCGGCACAACATTTGAAAGATGCGATCACTCTCCTACCGGAACTGCGAGAAAGAAAAGCGGTTCTCGACATGCATATGAACATTTTAGCTGGTTTGTTGAATGGCATCAAGAGCCGACAATTAGACACATTCTATCAGATGGAGGAGAATGTCATGAAACAGACGAAAGCACAAATCCAAGAAGTTTTGTCAGCGCAGGATAAGGGTAATGATCCAAATGACAAGTTGAGATTATTCATTATTTGGTTCTTGAGCACAGAGCAAGAAGTGGGACGGGCAGATTTAGAAAAGTTCGAGGAAATCCTGAAGGCTGCAGGCGCAGATACGACCTCTCTCGCCTATGTCAAACAGTAAGCCATTCCCCACCTACCCAGCCAAACAAAACTAACCCACTCAACAGAGTACGCGCTACAACACGAATGACAATGATGACCTCAGCCCCAGTACAGGCCTCTCAGCCCGCAGTCGGAAACCAAGTCTTCTCCTCCTTCGCCAGTGGCCTCACCTCGCGCCTGACATCCACACTCAAAGAATCTGGTGTCGGTGCCAATTTCGAGAACCTGATCTCAGGAGTCAAGAATTTCCTCCCCGCCAATCGTGATCTGACCGTGACCAAGATCACGGAATCCATCATGGACCCTCCCAGCGCCAGCAGCAGCGCCATCGCCAAAACAGAAAACTACCTATACTTCGACCCCAAGAGCGCCAACGCGCGCGGCACCATGCCGCCTCCGAGCGCCAGTCGCAAGGGAGCAGGCGAGCAAATGCCTGGAGGCATGGGCAATACGCCGGGTCTTAACGCAAGCTTCGGCATGCGCAGACAGCAGTTTAGCGAGGCCATTGTCTTTACGGTTGGTGGAGGCAGCATGGACGAGTACGGCAATTTGCAGGAGTGGGCGAAGCGTACCGGGGCCGGGGGAAGCGGTGCTCAGAGCCATGCGGGCAAGAGGAGGGTGGTGTATGGCAGCACGGAGCTGGTGAATGCCGAGGAGTTCTTGAAGATGGAGTTGGAGAAGTTGGGGGCTGAAGCTGGGGCTTAAGGTGAGAGGTGGGAGGTGAGAGATGACGGATGATGGATTGCAGACCAGAAGCGAGGATTGTAGAAGAGAGTGTCAAAAAATAAAAGAGCATTGTCATCTTGTAATTGAGCGATGCACATTCATTCACATATTCTGGTTTTCAGCGGTGAAATTTATTTTTTTGACAAAAGTAATGGTGAAAGTACGACTTGATTTGATGGGTATATTTCATGTTCATGTTCATGTCTTCTTCTTCATCTTGTTCGTCTTCTTTATCATCTTTTCCTCTATCTCCTCTCTGTGACGCCTCGCTTCCTCGCTTCTCGCTTGGTAAATACAAAGAAAGCCAGCCAGTCCTTCCACCAACCAAGCAGCCAGCCAGCCAGCCAGACAGACAGGTCAATAGGCCCAACTAGAATCGATCCAACCAACCGACCAACCAGTCCGAAAAATTCCATCCATCCATCCATGATGACGATGACGATGTCGATGACAATGCTCGCTGCCATTCGACCTTGGATCTCGGTCGAAAAAAAGGGGCGCGCGAGCGAACTATGCATACATACATACAGACTGACATACAGACATAAACACACACACACAAAGTACAAATGACGAATGATTTGATCCTCCCAATCATTATTTGTAAAACGAGAACCGACGCAACGCAACGCTCAATATAGCAAAAACAGGGAACTTAAAGGGAGTTCTTCCCCAAGAAGTGAAATTCGCAAGACACTCTAGACTCCTCTAAACATACGCACAATCAAGAACCACATGGCACCTATGAACTTGAACGCTGAGAGACCCGCCACAGACCATAGCACGACGGCGAGGTAGATGGTGCTCTTCTTCGTGCTAGTGCTGGTTGTCGTATCGGTGGTGGTAGTGCCTGTGGTAGTCGACACACGCTCCAAACCAGCGGTGCTGAGCACGACAGCCACGAGGGCAAAGTTGCACACGATCCAGAAGAGAACGACGCGGGATCTGAATCCCTTGTAATAATCTTCTTGCTTCTCGTCTGCGGATGGCATGCGCTTTTCCTCGACGGCTTTGATCTGGAACTTGCGCATCTCGGTTTCATACTGGGCGTTGAGATCGCCGTCGTCCGTGGGGATGTTGACGTCGACTTTTCCGCCTGGCTTGAGCGTTGCGGTGGGCAGTTTCTCGGCCTTGTCGTCTCCCTTCGTACCCCATGTGATGTCGTGCGTGTTGCAAAAGGCGTAGACGTTGAGGACATTGATGTAGGTGGGCGTCAGGAGAAGGTATTGCAGGAAGGAGGTGAACATGTGCCATGGGTCGAAGAACAAGAATGATACAACAAACCAAAGGACGTAGGTTGATGCGAGGGAGATGATTAGGGTATAGAAGATCTGGTTGGTGAAGATATCTGAAACGCTGAAGCCATCGGCCTGTACTTCGGACTGGATGGATTTCACAGTGATGAAGACCGAAGCAAACATTAGATACCTATAGATGGTTAGCAAGAATGGTTGAATACGAGCAGAAATTACTAACAACATGATGATAGCCCAGAAAACAACCATAGACATATATGCACCATTAGATCCTTGTGGTCGATTTCCCATGGCAAGAACGAAACACGTGAGCAAGGTAAATAGGTAAAGCCATTCGAAAACGACACCTAATATCACGCCCACATTCCCAAGTAATTCGCTCGTTCCAAGAGATGTTGTCAAGATGTGGAAAACCAGGAAGAAATTACCAATAGCGAACCATGCAAAGATCATGCTAATTGTCGTGTACGTGAACTCGATCAAAAACATAATCTTTCGCAGGAAGCTGTGGTCACTTCGGAAGAGCTGATAGAAATGTACCAGAGCATAGACAGCTGCGAAGAATGAACCGTTCAGCCATCGACGTCGTTGTAGAATCAACTCAGCCATTGTATCCGGAACATCAGTTTCTCCTGTAGCTGATTTGACATATTGTAAGATCCAATGGCAGTTGCGCTTCGAAACCAGCTCAAAACACAGGATACGATCCTCAGCAAGATACATATTGGCAGTGAAAATACCAGCGTTTGCGCCGTGCATCTTTTCTCCTGCAAAGTACTTTTCCAGGGGTCCATTCCCAGCTTTGTCGTTTTGTAAAGCCACATAGCGGTATGCAGAGAAAGCTCCAGGCAACACCGAAATGAAACCAAAGGCAGATTCCAGGGGTTTGTCCAAAATGTTACTCATCTTGTACTCGAAGTTCTGTGTCGCTACCAGAGGATTGAGCAAGTTCTTGCCTCCTGGTCCCAACATAGCCTTAATCTCTCCACAAGCCCCACCACACATAGGCTCCAGATCAAAGGCCTTCCATAGTTGATAAATCGAATCTTTTCCAGGCTTAGTACCAGCGTCGAGAAGGACACAAATGTTAGGATCCAAAACGCGACCAAAGGCCGAGAAGAACCATCTGTGAGAGTTGATTTTTTTCTGATTCTTCTCCTTCAAGCAAAACAACATCTGGACGGGTTGCTGCTTTGGTCGCAGCTCCACGACATCCTTCTTCACCGAGATGCTCACTTGTGTCGTATACTCGTAGATATGAGCCGTCACATCCTTTCCGTTGACCTGTTGCTTGGCAATTCCATCTTGATAGACTCCCATACCAGCAAGCACGGCCTTCGTTCTTGGGTTGATCTTGGCACGACCATCACTGACTACACAGACAACAATCTTCTTCCATGCATCCTTGCCCCAAGTTTTGCTGTCTTTTCGGGAGCACATGTACTCGATGTTCTTAAACACACCACTCATCGTTCTCGCGAAAAGGACATCGTCTTCGTTGTACATTGTAACAACAATAAACAATTCCGTGTGGCGAGGTTTGGCGAAAAGTCGCTGTCTAAGAGTGAATCTCTCCTCGAAGAACTCTCCTGGATCACAAGTAGCTGCTGAATATCTCATATGTGTGAACTCGTCTCTCTCCGGAGGCTGCGCATGTGGAACCTGGTTCAATAATTTTGGTGGAATAGGACAATCTAGTACTAGATTTCCATTGAATAACTGAACTTCTTTCACGGTCTTGTATCTCTTCAGCGCAGATACTGGTGCTGGAGTTCCAGTATGCTGTATTCCTGCTCCGTCATAGTTTTTGTGTTCTTCCATAGCGTGCGGGTCTGCTCCGTACGAGGTCTCAGACTGGAGTATAGGCCTATGGTCGTCATCATTGTCGAAATAGCCTTGTTCGTTCGAACTATTGAAATGATGTCCCTCATGCGGTGAAGGTTGATATGGTTGTTGATAGTAAGCATCGTGATGCTGTTGAGGGTCTATAGCATAATCCTGTCGGTAGTTGTGGTTGGGATCCAGAGGGTAATGCTGTTCATATTCCTCGTTGTGTCCATACGAATTGTTGATGTTCTCAACTGAGTACTACACCGAGTAAGTAAATGCGCAGCACTTCAACCATTAAACATACTGTAGGTTGTGCCTGCAACCGATCACTTGGTGTCTGTCTTCCAGGACCCATAGGAATTTCGAGGTTATGTCCACCAGGACCAGGAGATCCCACAGGTCTGCCATATGAATCCTCCAACTGATAGCCTTGTAGTGGATGACCTGGCGACGGCGTCCGTCCCGGTCTTGGAGGTAGTTGATTCATATTGTAGTAATCGTCTTGCTGTTGGCCTAGGGCAGGGCGTTCTATAATTCAAGAAGTGTTAGGAGCTTTGAGTATTATATGAAGTCGCAGACTTTTGACAACTTCCTGTACTCGCAGAACGTATGTACTGAATCCTTCAAGGACTTATCAAAGGATTCTCCGTGCACTGCGCAAAGAAGGATGGTTCTAGATACGCGCAAAGAAGGCTTGTAGAAAGAATGTGAAAGGAGAGTAGCTCTGTCAACCACACCAACGTAACGTAGGCAAGTGATTCCCAATTGAGACAGATGCGAGTCCCCTACTCAACGGGTGGAATGAGCCACATACCTAAACGATTGTATGACATCTTCACGTCTGTTCCCACTCCCAAATGGAGGGGTGTATGTGTTGGAGGTTGAGTTCCTGAAGCAGCGGCCTAATCCACAGCCTCTATCTGCAATCGAATGGTGTAAAGATTCCTAATTCGCCGGTTGTTGAACCTTTTTTCAAACTCCTGAACTTTTGCTTTAAAGCACAACTCGGATCTGAAGTTCTGATGGGTTGGAAGACTGGGGTAGAGAGTTTCAAGCAGAGCGCAAAGGCGACAAAAGCGCAAGGGTGTTTTGAATTTAAGGGGTGATAGATCTGCCGAGGCGTCGCAGATACAACAAATAAGAATGCGATGACCAGAGTTTCTCAAGATCAGACTGAGAAATGCCGTAAATGTTCAGCCAAAGTTGGGATGATTATTGTCTGATGGAGATACAGTTTTCGAGAGAGGGAGAATGTGCGAAAGTGAGCGAACATCAACCATGTGTTTTCAGAACGACGGACGACGAATGTTGATCTTGAACTTGGTTTCGAAAAGTTCAAGGCCGACTTTCTGACGGTCTAACAGATGCCGGATCGTGGCACTGGTAGCATGGACCGTTGCTACAGGAATAGAAAAAGCACAGGGGAGGAGACTGGAGACATACGTCGTGCATGGAATACACAGCCACTTCTCCTCGAGTCAACCAATCATCGGGGACAAAAAGCACTTTGTCACTTAGTAAGAGACAAAGGCCGCATACCATTCTGAGGCGCTGCATTCATACGAGCTTGGATTGTGCCAAACCATCAAATCATCTTCTCCAGGAGCTTACGAATCGGTGAATCGCGAATCATCTCTCGCCTCTAGATTTGTTCTTCGTATGTACGAGCCGCTATGGAATGGACTTAAGAAATACAGTTACGCCACTCCCATCGATCACAGGTCCACAAAGCCTTGGCTAAGAGCCGTGAGAGCCTTTTTCCCCAGCTTGACAGGTCTCCTAATTCTGAAACACACCCCTCATAGGGCAGAATAGACCAAAGGCTGCAGTCGATCCCCTCGATTGCCTAGCAAGCCGAAACATCCTATGGTAGAAGAGCCTCAAGCCTGATGAAGTGATTTCAACATAGCCTTTCGTTATGTCTTGATATCTGGGAAAGTGTTCTCCAAGAAGTTCTTTGAGAATCTTACGCATTGCTCATAGGCTATCTCGAATCCATTCTGACCACCCTATAAATGCAACACATTAATTCTGCTAGGTTTTCAATAGAGGTGAATGACAGCGACACAAAGAAGTCAGTCTATCAACTTACATAGTAAGGATCCTCGACAATCTCGGGATTCTTCTTTCCTGCAAACTCTCCAAACAGCATCAATTTAGCCTTGCCAGTGCCAGACTTGTTGATACGCGCAGCATTTCGCAGGTTGTCTCTATCCATACAGAAGATATAGTCAAACTTCTGGAAGTCCGTTGCATGGAGCTATTACGTGGCTATCAGCTGTGTTGTCACCAGTGACATAGAGACGTCAAAGCTTACTTGACGGCCAGCATGCACATAGTCTGTGACGCCATGCTTTCGGAGGGTTGACATTGTTCTATCATCAGGCTCGCTGCCAACGTGGTATGAGGCCGTGCCACAGCTATCCACAACCTATGACTGTCAATTCTCTGCTTGCGTTTAAGTTCTCTGAGAGATGTTACCTGAACTAAGGAATTGTATGGAGGCTTGGAGACTATGGACTTGAATACACCCTCTGCCATGGTCGAACGACAGATATTGCCTAGGCAAACGAACAGCACGTTAATAGGCTCCATCTTCGAATTAGTATTGCAGCTGGCACTTTTATTTTCGCTTGTAAACTTGTGGAAGATACGTTAGGGTTAGGGATGTGTGACGGTAATTTGTGTCGATAAAATCGAAGATTGACATCGCGATTTGTGAGGCCTTTTTCGGTTCGGGATGCTGCAGCTACCCGATGCGCAGTGACTTATGGTTCTGAGTTATACCTCTTAATTTACAACTTTTCTGCATACTTGATCATGATAATATGTGAGCTTGGTGTTATTCTACAACTGGTGGTCATTCTAAATACAGTTTATCTTATATTTGGTGGGCTTGTGACTGATTTTTCTCTCGAGTTGAGTTTTTCATTTTGTATTATTTGCTTGATTTGCTTTCAAATTCAATTTAATTCCAATGCCTCAATCCCTCTCTCTGTTGATATATCTCTTCGGTATCTTATGATACCAGGGGAATCATAGGAATATTTCAATACTTTATTCAAGATGTGGCGTTCCTAATGCTCAGTTTTCCACTCTCTCCTCCTCAGTATGACAGAAGCTGTGTTGCACAAGATTCTCCTTAGCGAGCAAGACCACATGAGAGTTGTGTGGCATAGCAAAGGTACGTATCCGTCTTAGCTATCAGATTTCACAGATTTGGTGCAGTGGCATGATAGATAAGACGAGAATTTTTCGATCTACATATCTAGCATCCAAGTCATTCCCAGTTCTCCAAAATACTCGAGAAACAGGGGAACAGCTACGCCGTAGTTGAGTTGATGTCATTTGAGGATGAAAAGAACTTCGGATTCCTCAATAGATCGTCTAGACTGCTTCAAGTGTCTGCATGTATTTTTATTTTACTGCAGAAAAGAAAGTAACAACATTGGAAACACTCGCTTTCGAGAAGATGAGACGTATAGTGAGTGTCACGTCACAAAGTGGTGGCCGCCCGCAATCTACTACTATAGAGTAGGGAGAGGACATCATATGTATGTACAGTGTTTCATCATTCCTATGCTGTGTCGTCGATATCCTTCATCGTGGACTTCGCTTCATCGCTAAGCTGCCTTTATACTACAGCAGCCTGTCAGCATGCTATAAAAGTTATGTTCGTTCAAACTGAGTTTGATATTTCTCTACATACCCAAGTTGTCCCATCCACAAAATCGCACTCTGTCAAGGGTGCTCGCTATTCTCTTACTTTCTCAGTAAACATGCAAAATTCAATCTAATCATGAAAGTCCTCCTCTTAGCTACATTGGCAAGTTCTTCTATTTTCCAACATCAAGTTTAACTCTATGCCTTCATCCTCAAGCGACCCTCTATCTTCATCTTGACAATAAATGCCAGACATGTTCTATTTACTTACGTATTTCTTAGATCTCGCTTGGAAATGCTCTTGTCGAGAGCTCAGCTCTTTATACGTCATCGGAAGTTGACAACTCTTTACATGGCACTCCCCCAGGATGGACCAAGCTCGGTCGAGCAAATCCCCACGCTCGCATCCATCTGAATATTGCACTTCATATGCCCAACCATGATCTGTTTGAGCGAACGCTTATGACGGTTTCTTCACCAGATCATGCTGATTATGGGAAGCACCTTACAAGAGATCAAGTCAAAGTAAGTATTCGTCTGGTGCTTATATGGAGTTTGCCCTGGAATCTCGCCTATCTACAGATTTTCAATACGATCAATACAATACAAGGCCACTTGCTAATTATTTATAGGCATTGATCAAACCAAGGGACTCAGCAACTTATGATGTGCTATCTTGGCTCGAGAAATCTGGCATTCCAGCTTCTGACATCAAACATGAAAATGAATGGATAAACATCGTGGTGACTGTTTTCAAAGCCGAAGAGATTCTCGAAACTGAATTCTACTACTTTGCCCACAACGGCGAGAAGAGAAGAAAGCATGCAATTAGAACTCTACAGTACTCGCTTCCACTAAATATTGCTCCCCTTATCTCCACAATCCAACCTACTACTCGCTTCGCATATTTCAAGGCACAAACGACCAACATCTTCAAAGTAGAATATTACCGCAAATACACCACCGACAATACTGCACAATCAAGTGCCAGCGCGCTAAGTCCCTCCTGTAACACAACCATCACGCCTAACTGTCTCCGAGCACTTTACAACATCGGCAACTACACGGCCAACCCTAGCCTAGGCTCCCATTTTGGAATCGCTAGCTACCTAAAGCAATACGCAAAATACAACGCCCTGGACCGCTTCCTCGCCCACTACGCCCCCTTTGCGCTCTCCCAAAACTTTACCTTCCAACTCATCCACGGCGGCCTCGCCACTCAAAACGACACCGTAGACGACGATTTCGAAGCAAACCTCGACATCCAGTACGCTGCCTCCCTCGGCTATGCACAAAACATAACCTACTACTCGACTGGGGGTCTCGGTCCCCTCATGCCAGACCTCAGCCAGCCCACCCAAGACGACAACCAAAACGAACCGTACCTCGAGTTCCTGACTTACATGCTTGCGCTTCCCGACGCCGACCTCCCGCAGACACTGACCTCCTCGTATGGCGAGAACGAGCAGTCTGTCCCCGCGGCGTATGCGAGACAGGTATGTGACATGTTCGGCCAGCTTGGATTGCGCGGCGTGTCTGTCCTCTTCTCCTCAGGAGATTCAGGACCCGGATCCGCGTGCCAGACGAACGACGGGAAGAACACCACGCGCTTCTTGCCTATCTTCCCGGCTGCGTGTCCCTACCTCACTAGTGTCGGCGGCACGTATGGCATCCTGCCCGAGAAAGCGGTGGGATTCTCATCCGGTGGGTTCAGTGATCTTTGGAAGAGACCCGGGTATCAGGAGAATGCGGTGAAGCGTTATTTGGATTATTTGGGGAAGGAGTGGAAAGGGCTTTATAATCCGAAGGGGAGGGGATTTCCTGATGTCGCGGCGCAGGGGAGACGGTATGTGGTTGTTGAGCAGGATAAACGCTCTGGTGCGTTTGTGGAGTACTTGATTGGTGGCACTAGGTATTTCTGTTTCTTCATATGTCGGTGTGTTATACGCAGTATTGATGACAGACAGTGCCTCCTCGCCGACATTCGCAGCCATCATCTCGCTTCTCAACAATGCTCGTCTGGCTGAGGGGAAGAAGCCTCTTGGCTTCTTGAACCCTTGGCTGTACTCTCATGGCAAAGGTGGCTTGACGGATATCACAGTTGGTCGCTCGACTGGATGTTTTGGTCAGGATGATTTCTTGGGGCTTGATACACCTTATGTCCCGAACGCCGGTAAGTACTCGGTATCTGGTATCGAGATGAAGTGTGCTGATCTTGATTTGTAGGCTGGAATGCGACGAAAGGCTGGGATGCAGTCACTGGCCTCGGCACGCCAGACTTTGGCAAGTTATTGGAATTGATGAAGACTCATCGTTGAGGTTCATATGATGCGAGTTTTGGACTGGTGGGTATTGTGGGAACTCGGGTCTGTTTGTTGTTTGGGCATTGGTTGTTTTGAGGCATTAATAGCTCTCAAAAGCAAGTCGATTTTCTTTTGCCCTCTAGGTAATGTATCAGGATGTAAAAGACGATGAGACCATTGAAAAACTTTGAGATATGAGATATATCTCCTGACCAATCCCAACTCTAGCTTGTGGCGAAGCGAACCTCCACTCAGCATCCCCATAATTCTCTCCCTTCATCCCCATCACAGCAACCGCACTGCATCACGCCACAAACCACACCAAACGTTTCCTCACCTACCACCTAATAGCCATGAACTACTCACGAACAACTCACCTCATCATAGTCTGCTGTCACGCCATCTACAATCCTCCTCCCGCCCACACCGCTTCTTCATCAGGTTCCAACCCGAATTCGGAAGCAGAAGCAGAAGCAGACACCTCCTGGCTCCTGGCACCCTTCCAAGCAGGCGAGCCGCCGACCTTCATCGCTCACGCTAAAGCCGGGCTTTCGCTCCTCGCTGCATCGCCTTCAACATCACTACTTGTGTTTTCAGGCTCAAAGACGAGAGCAGAGGTTGATAGGAGCGAAGCGAGATCGTATCTGAATGTTTGCGAAGAACGTCAGTTTTGGGGTCTGCTTGGTGGCATTGACGAGGAGAAGAAGATAGATGATACGATTTCAGTAAAGAGGGCTACTGAAAAACAAAGAAGAGAGAGTTTAAAGGATAGAGTCATTTTGGAAGAGCAAGCACTCGACAGTTTCGGCAATGTCGCATTCTCGCTTCTTCTATTCTGGAAGACGACGGGGAAGTGGCCGAGTGAGATCTCTATCGTTAGTCATGAGTTCAAACGTGCGCGCTTCATGGAATTGCATGTCCCAACACTACGATTCCCGATCTCGAGAGTGAAGTATATTGGTATTGATCCTGAATACATGGTTCCTACCTCCACTGGTGCAGTCTTTGATGCGGAGAAAGCAGAGGAGGTTAGGAAGGGTGAGTTAGAGAGGGGTTATGGTGCTTGGGAGATGGACCCGCTGGGTAAGGGGGAGGTATTGCGGGGGAAGAGGAAGGCGAGGAATTTCTGGAAGATGAATCAGTTGTGGTTTTTGTACGAGAAGGACAGGCGTGTCTCTGGGGTGAGGAGTGATATCTTGGACTGGTTTGATACAAACGACAATCTGATTGAAGAGGAAATCTTGGGAAGTGAGACGCAACCGTGGCAGGTTTGCAATTTGGTTACTTGATTTTGGTTAAAAAAAAACAGAGATGAATTCCTTGCATGTGCTTCCTTTCTCTGACCACGCATAGGTGAGATCGGAATAATCATCAGCAGCAATCGTGGTGGTTGCACATGGTGCATATAGTGGTGCATCCAGGAACTGCAAGGTCACGATAAAGTACTTACTTTGTGCATGCCGTAACTCAACTGGTAACCACACCTTTTTTCAAAGTCATATGCATGAACTAGCTTCGGATCTTCTCCCTCTCCTTCCCCATAAGAATCGTCGATGTCTTACGGAAATGCTGGTACGCAGGAAGTAAACCTTCTAAAGGTCTGTCGATCATCACGAGGTGATTGCAGGTAGGGATCGAACTTTCGACACAAGTTCATCCAATCTTCGCTAGCGTAAATTAGCGAGAAAGTTTTTCGCTATCAACAGTCATGTCATGAGTTGAGGTAAGGAAACTCAAGGTGTCTCTAGCAAAATGGCGCACAGCTGCAGAGCCATGACAAGTCTATTCCTTTCAACAGAGGTGGGAGAGTTCTCGTTATGAAATGCTGCAGACAACTTTTCAAGTAGTCCCAAAAAGGTTGAAATTTAGACGATGGCTGTCGACGGCGCAGAGCACGGACAACGCGAACGTGATAATGCCCCGCACTTCAGGCGGGAGGACCTACAGTAGTACTCGTAGCTCTGTTATGTAAAATCCCGTATCGTTCAAAACTTCCGAATCGGAGATTGAAGAATTAGTGTGAGAAAATAATCATTGATGAAGTCTCCGAGAGTTTTGAGGGAGGACCTCAAGAGGTGAACGTCATGGAGTCGACAATTCTAGAATCAACATCTCAGCATCAACAATGAATGCAATCAATGAAGAGAACGTATGGCTAACATTGCAAATAACTTGTTGGGTGTTCGTTGAAGATAAATAGCACTCTAGCATCGTCCCAAAACCGCGCTCGCGGTATGAGGAGAAATCTCCCAATCTCTCTTGGAGTTGCCGGCGCCGCGCTACTCTTCCACCATAGCGTATACGGCATTCCGGAAAAGCCCGCCAACTGCCCAGCTTCAGTTAGATGGAGATAAGTGAGGAGAAGATGGGGTGTTTGAGCACCTGAATCGTGTGATTTTCCTGCTCTTTGTTGCATGTCGTCCGGGAGCTTCGGAGAATTTGAAAGTTTAGTTTTGTTTCCATGGTGGAAATGAAGGTAAGGTGAGATGAGGCGCCGATGGCAGCTGTGAAAATCTGTTTATGTCGAGGATAAATTTTGTCGATATAGTCTATCGTACCGATCTTGACTTGAGTCTTGAGATCTTCAAGACGCCGACCTTGGAGCTGATGCTTGGACAGTCATTGTTACCGAATCACGCAAATGAGATGAAATAGACCAACGAAATATTTGACACTGAGACGTGTCTGTATGAAGAGGGTTAAGTGTTGTGATTTGACAGCTTATTGCCTCTTCAGTGCCAACACCAGTCGCTTATAACCCGACGACCATACCTATTCATATCTTCGATGTTGGTTTGACTGATGAAGCAGCCAGTAAATCAGTCACGAATCGTGTCGTGTCTTTTACCATGCCTTCACTGTATGCGTGACCAATGCCTGGGTAAACAATGTCTTCAACATGTACACCTCCATTCTTGTACCACGTAGTGGTTGCCACTTTCAAAAATTGCATAAAAGTTTCTGAGGAGTGATATGGCACTAGTTTATCATCGCCTCCACTGCATACCAACACGCTTTTGCCCTTGATCTTAGCGTCTAGGATTTGGCGCAAGCGCTCTTGCTCGTCCAGTGAAGGATTGATATCGATTTCAGAGGTGCCAAATAATATTCCTTTGGGATCAGCTTTTTGTACACTGTGCACAAGAGCTTTGGGGAAGTCCTTGCTGCCAAAGAAGTCTGCTCCATTTGATGAGGTATATGTTGCACGTTTAGAAAGACGGGCTCGATCAGACATTACCCCTATTTGCCAATTAGCTGAACTCAACTAAGCGAGGAGATCGAGAATTGTTGTCTGTAGACGTGCTAGACATCTTTTATATTGAAAATATTTTGGCATTTCACTTCTTAAGTTGTCCAAAAAGAAGTATTATAACGCGGTTCAAAACATTCTCAGGGAGTAAGCAAAATCGTGACTTACTCATGTAATCTGGGCATCCGATAATCACAACTGCAGCCGTGACTCTTGGATCATTGAATAAGACCTGCCACGCAGCATGACCCCCTAAAGAAATTCCAAGGACGATATGTTGGTTAATTAATCTGTGATCTGAATCATGAAAGATATAAGATCCAATATGATCAATCAAATGGCTGGTATCCATAACCGTGCCGTGAAAAATGCTAGAAAATGAATGAGCTGAAGCCCGACGGGAGAATGATTAGTCAAACCTAAACATGTCTTGGGCATGTGTTTCATTTCCTTCTCTCCAAGATTCATTGGCAAGTGGGGTTACCATTCTGCTCCCATGATTTCTTTGATCGAAGCTGACAGCAATGAGACCAACATCGTGGAAGCCCCCAGATCGCTTCTCGTTCCAAGCAGTAATGCAAGTCGAAGCAACGCCTTCCATAATATGTTTGGTTTGCAATCTGGGATGTAGTAGCCAGAGGCATGATACAGATGTACAGTCAGTTGATAATTCCTTGAGACCGTAAACAGTGGTCAGAATTCCGGCAATGTGAAAAGTGGTGGACGATATAGTCGGAGAGGGTTTGGAATTTGTTTCCGAGAGTGGATTTGGAGTTGTCATGATGATCTTGAGCCCGTTATAGAACTGGTTGAGTACCTATATATTCGAGGGATGTATTGATATGTGAAGGTGAAGGTGAGAGTGAAAGTGAAAGTGAAAGTGCATGTTATAGGTTCTTTTATGATTTATCATTTCTGGTCCACAAAATGTTCCCCAGGTTCCTCGATGTCTTGGCACATTGACGTTGGAACAATCCTCGGTTCGATCACCAACGTCATTTGGGCTGCCGAAATTAATCCTCAGAATGGAACCTAACTCCGGTCTCTCGATCTCCTCAACGAACAATTTATTGTGTTCTGATACAGAAACCTCTTATTTTCTCCGAGCCTTGCTTTCGTATTTCTGCCTTCAGAATAGAGTGTGCTTGTCAACATATTCCTGAAACTCAGTTGTCCTACAGCCTGAGCTCCGTCGTTCATGGCCACATAAAGCCAGCAAGCTACCTAGAGCATTCAACCACAGCCTCGCCATTGCGTTCCTGTACAACTCCGCCATGCACCCGAGGGATCAGCTGTAACATCACAAGCATTTGGAGTAGGGATTTGATTGTTACGAGTCTCTGCCAGGTCTGTATCTGGGTCTTATTCGCCGGTTCAGCCTTTGAAGGGGATTCAGCAAGCCTACTATGTCACAACGAAACGAAGAATCGATGTCTCCCCAAACTGGGAGCCCATTGCCAGAAACGACAAGAAGGATAGGCTCGCCCAATACGCGACGGTCTGCACTTAAAGCTGAAGTGACATCTTCGCAGCAACACGAGCGGTCCAAGGAAAATGAACCAATCTCGAATGATGGGACCAAGCAACCATTGAGTGAAGCACAAGATTATCTAAATGGCGGAATGCCTCATGAAGGAATTCCCTTATCACAAGAGAATGGGAACACATTGACGACATCTGCGAGCTCTCTGCAGTTGCAATCAACATTGAAACCCACAGGTGGCTCTTTCTCTCCAGATGCCATGATGTCTGGTGCTGGCACATCTACACCTCCCGATCGACGTTCCGTGCAATTTGCTCGACAAGATCCAGCCCTCGAATATTTGACACATCTGCGGCAGGAGTCTTGGGAGGAGGGTGAGACGCCGTCAAAAGATCGGCGAGGCCATTTCATGTCGAAGTTAAAATCTTTGGCCTCTACGGGCAGTCTGCAAACTCATAGCAGGAACCCAAGCAGGTCAGCCGTACCTGGTGAGGAGGGAACAGAATCTGCCCCACGTTCTCCAACTGCTGAGCGATCTAATCGACTCTCCCATACACTTTTAGAAGAGGAAGGCAGTGACGCCGATGCAGAGGAGACTGCTGACGAGGGCGCTGGCACACTGCCAGCACCGAAAAAACAAAAGCGGAAATTTCGATATCCACAGGACAATGCAAGCAGCAGTCAAACGGCACCAAACACGCCTCGCACTCGAGGGTTGGCAGATTCTCCAGGCGGGCACCGCCGTGGAGGTTTTCTTTTACGAAGGGCGACAGATGGATCTTTGGAACAGCGAGGCCATCAATCTGAGGGTGAAGGACGTGATCGACTGAACCACAGTGCATGGAGGCGTGGACAATCGTGGCTTTCTGGACCAAGGGGTCTGAGTCTTGGCGGCCATGAGCAATCTCCAGATCTTGATGGAGCTTCAGGCAGAAGACCTAGTAATTTTAGGAGAGCTATGACAGGACTGGGAGGTGGCCAAAGTGAAGGTGAACAGACACCACGACGACCTTTTCTGGGTGGAGAACGTGCAACCACCTTTGGAGCACAACGATGGAGAATGTTGAAGCATGGGTTGAAGCTGCTAGGATCTAAGAAAGAGGAACACAAGGTTGATTACATGAAATCAGCTGAGCTGATGGCTGAATTACGTGCAGGAGCTCCCGCAGCACTTATGCTTGCCAGTATGATCCAACGTGATGAGCATGGCAACAAAAGAATTCCTGTGTTGCTCGAACAACTCAAATTAAAGGTAACGGATAGCAGACCAACTGTGGAAGATCCCAACGAGAATGAAAGGCATCTCGTGTTTCGCATTGAGCTTGAATATGGAAGTGGATTGAACAGAATGAAATGGGTCATCAATAGATCACTGCGTGATTTTGCCAATTTACATCTGCGTTACAAACTTCAGACTAGTAGCGATAAATACATCCAGCTACGGACCGACATTGATTCTAGGCCAAAGCAACCGCGATTTCCCAAATCTGCTTTTCCCTACTTCCGAGGCGTGCGTGGTCTTGGAGAAAGTGAGGAAGACGAGGCCGATAATGTTCGCGCAGAAGATACTGTCGGGGAAGCTACGCATAGTGAAAATGAAAGAAAGAAAAAGAACAAACGGCGGCCTTCATTCACTGGGCATGCCAGGAAGTCAAGTTTTCAAGATGCAGGTACAGGCTCGATGTCTGGAGCTGCACAAGCTCAGCAACAAACAAGGATCTACAACGAAAGACAGCGTCGCAAACTCGAAGTCTACCTTCAAGAGATGATCAGATGGCTCATATTCAGGCCTGATAGCAACAGGTTGTGTCGCTTTCTTGAGCTGTCTGCCTTGGGAGTGAGACTGGCTGCTGAAGGAAGTTATCATGGAAAGGAGGGATATCTCATCATTCAATCTGGTAACGGTCTAGACATGAAAAGACTTCTGGCACCAGGGAATCTGTTTTCGCGTCATTCTCCAAAATGGTTCCTTGTTCGCCATAGCTATATCGTTTGCATCGAATCTCCTGAAAACATGCACATTTACGATGTTTACTTGGTGGATCCACAGTTTCAGATTATACAAAAACGCAGAAAGTTCAAAGAAATGCGTGGCAAAGAGCTTCTGGCTGCTGCTGAGACAAGCAGCAAACATCCTCAGCATCATAGTCTCAAACTCCAGAACTCCGAAAGAAAGATAAAGTTGTTAGCCAAAAATGAGCGACAGTTGCGACAATTTGAGGACTCGATTAATTATATGGTTGAGACGACACCTTGGGCAAAACATAATCGCTTTGGCAGCTTTGCTCCTGTTAGAGCCAATTCTAGTGCTCAATGGCTTGTTGATGGTCGCGACTACATGTGGAATGTTTCTCGAGCCATCAACATGGCGAAGGATGTCATATACATCCACGATTGGTGGCTTAGCCCTCAACTATACATGAGGCGGCCTGCAGCTATCAGCCAAAAATGGAGACTTGATCGATTGTTACAGAAAAAAGCCAGGCAGGGAGTTAAGGTGTTCATTATCATTTACAGAAATGTGGAGGCCGCCATCCCAATCGATTCTGAGTTTACCAAATTCTCGATGCTGGACCTTGACCCGAATATTTTCGTCCAGAGATCCCCTAACCAATATAAGAAAAACCAGTTCTTCTTCGCTCACCACGAGAAAATATGTATTGTGGACCATACGGTTGCGTTTGTCGGAGGTATTGATTTGTGCTTTGGCCGATGGGATAGTCCTCAACATTCACTTGTAGACGACAAGCCAACAGGGTTTGAGCAGACTGATATGCCTAAAGATGCCGATCATTGTCAGTTGTGGCCAGGGAAAGACTATTCGAATCCTCGAGTGCAGGACTTCTTCCAGCTTAATGAACCGTATGCAGAGATGTACGACAGATCGAAAACGCCGAGAATGCCCTGGCATGATATTTCCATGCAGGTAGTTGGTCAACCTGCTCGAGATCTGACACGGCACTTTGTTCAAAGATGGAATTACATTCTCCGTGGGCGAACACCTACAAGACCTACCCCATTCCTCCTCCCACCACCAGATTATACTGATGCCGAGCTCGAGGCATTGGGGCTCAACGGCACATGTGAAGTCCAAATTCTCAGATCAGCATCAAACTGGTCTCTCGGCACAACTGAGACTGAACACAGTATCATGACTGCATACTGCAAGATGATTGAAGAATCCGAGCACTTCGTTTATATTGAGAATCAATTCTTCATCTCCAGTTGCGAAACAATGGGTGTCAAGATTGTGAACACCATTGGCGACGCAATTGTCGAGCGAGCGATACGAGCCTACAACAATAATGAAAGCTGGCGCTGCATGTGTCTAATACCTTTGATGCCAGGTTTTCAGAATACTGTAGATGAGGCTGAGGGAACCAGTGTTCGGTTGATCATGCAATGTCAATTCCGCAGTATCTGCCGTGGCGAGGGCTCGATATTTGGCCGGCTTAGAGCCAATGGGATAGAACCCGAAGATTTTGTCAATTTCTACAGTCTCAGATCGTGGGGTAAAATTGGGCCTAACAAAACATTGGTCACTGAACAACTCTATATACACGCCAAGACTATCATTGTGGATGACAGAATTGCATTGATTGGATCAGCCAATATCAATGAACGATCTATGTTGGGTTTTCGGGATTCGGAAACCGCTGCTGTTGTTCGGGACACCGATATGATATGGTCGACTATGGATGGCCAACCGTTTCAAGTAGGTCGGTTTGCTCATACCTTGCGTATGCGTCTCATGAGAGAGCATCTCGGCCTCGATATCGACGAATTTGCTGATGAGGAACGGGATGAAGAATTCGATCGAGAGATGGATGAGCATGAAAAAAGGATGAACGATGTATATGACGAACCTGTCGATTCTGATCCTGATCATAGCCAAGCTGATTATCCGGACCTCGGTGCTGCTGATCGAGCTACCAGAATCATTAATCATGAGCGTTTGCGGAGCTTCAACCATGATGTTGATTGGGAGGAGGCAGGAAATCCAAATATCCAACCAGAAAAGTTCAAGTCTGTCACGTCTGACAAACGAGTTACTGGTAACAAATTTCATGCAGCGGAGGTTGACGGGGATGGTCCAGATCAAATGAAAGCGGCTGAAAGAATTGGCTTGACCAGGGGAAGGGACACCGTCATAGTAGAAGGTGGTCGTGAAGTTCTGGTCACAGATATTGCTGCTGAAGGCAAAGGGACCCTTGATCACCCAAAGAAGCCACATACCCGTCATCACATAGAACATTATCGTGGCACTGATGACAGCGGTGTAGGCAATGAAAATCTGCCACCGATGCCTGATCTGCCGAGAAGAACTACTGAACAGTTAGGCCTCTCCCAGCTGTCTCAATTACCACCTTTACCGGTGGTGGACGATACGGATATTGGAGGACCTCGTATTACGATTGATTCTAGCGGCAATCCATACGTCAAGCCGTTCAATCCATTGACTGCAGATATCAAGCCTGCCAATGTAGACAAAGATTGCATGAGAGATCCCCTGAATGATTCTTTCTTCGATGATACTTGGCGGCGCGTTGCAGACAATAATACAAATATTTTCAGGAAGGTTTTCCGATGTAATCCAGACAGCCTGGTCACCAACTGGAGTGAGTATACTGAGTATGTTGCCTATGCTGAACGTTTCGCACAAGCACAGGGAGCCGGAAAGAGCACTGATCGCAACCAACAAGAGTCTGCAGGAAAAAGCGGTCCTCCAGGAGCTCTTTCATCAGTGGCCAACGGTGGCCATGGGTTGGGTAACATATCTGAAAAGATTATGCACAATGGCCAGGACAACCAACATCCGCTAGGAACCGTTCAAGAATGGGCAGAGAAGGCAACCATGGAAAATCAGTCACGGATGGATACATCTGGACCTCCTGAGAACTGGAACAACGAAAAGTTCGCTGCGTGTGGAATGCCTGACGAGCCCCAATCACCAATTCCACCAGCTGGAAACGAAACATTCCCATCTCTAGATTCCACTGTTGACCAGTCATACCCCGAATCTGCCCTGCAACCAGAAACAAACGTTAGCACGAGGAAGACAACTTTCTCCACAAATATTCCACCCGAGAAAGTCAACAACGGCTTTGTGAACTTGGGGTCGCAGAGGAAGCGTCGTCGTGGCACTACCAAAGGAAGCCGCAAAGGATTCTCTTCTAGTGATGATTTGCTAAGTCGGGAAGATGCAGAAGAGCTTTTAAGCTTAGTTCAGGGGCATCTTGTTGTCTTTCCATACGATTGGCTTTGCAAAGAAGAGCTGAATTCACACTGGCTCTACCAGGTGGATCAAGTTGCCCCTCTCCAAATCTAGTGAGTTCAATCCAAGTGCCATGAATTTCCAAGCTAATACATTGTGTAGCAATTGAGAGTAATTAAGGTTGATGTAAAAATTTGTAAACTTGTAAAAGGCATATACAGAGGAAGACTAGAGGTGCATTAGGGGGATATATTTATGGATTTGCAGCATTCAAAGCGAGGCGTTTGACATCAGGTGTACCAATGTCATTATTTTCATACTCTCTCACTGACCCAAATGGCACTTCTACACCCTGCTCTTATGACCCCCGTGAGCAGCTCATGCGGCACTGCCTTTTGCGCATCATGTTCCACCGCATGATCTAGGTGTTCTAATTCTTCATCTCGTATTCTCCTCAGCGTGCTCAGCAGCTCTGTCAATTCTGGACCTAGCTCCTGTCCATCCTTCTTCATCTCCTCTTGCATCTCTAACAAAACCTTTACTTGATCATTATAATGTGTACCAATCTCTGTCTCTACAGCCTCTGTACAAGCCATTGCCGCCTCACGTCCCATGATTGCGGTACCCCAACCTAGCGCCGTGGCCGCGAACGACCATAGAGGATACATGGCGGTAGGACGTATGCGGTGCTTTGCGAGTAGTGCGTTAAAAGTCTTGAAGTGTCCGGCCTCCTGGTCGTACATGTGTTTCATTAAGGGTCGAAGTTGAGGGTGGGAGGCAACAACGACGGGAGTTTGGGCTGTATAGATCAGGCATGCTGCCAATTCGCCAGCTTGATTGACTCGGAGCTTCGAAGAAGAAAGAAATTAGCGAAATTATAAGAAAAGGTTCATTAAGAGCTTACTGCACTGGTGAGAAAGTCGCGCTGTGCTTGAGTTAGTGGTTTGGATGGTGGTGAAGGATTGGATGTTGCTTCCAGGCCAGCCTTGGGCATTCGTGTTATTTCATTTGGTGTGGTATCTTGAATCGAATCTGAGATGCTTGGGCTTGGACTTGGTCTTCGAGTGGTAGAAGAGAGACATCTTGACTGGAGGGGTGCTTTTGCGAAAACACTTGGGGCGAGGAAGTCATAGACTGAGAGATGCTTTGCGAGTGCAATTGAACGTCGAGAGCATGTCTGAAATGCCATGTTTGATGAGAGCGCTTGGCAAATTGAATTGCTCGTGGGAGTCTGTGGAGTTGCTTTACCTCTTGAAGTTTGTTGTTTCAACGAAGATGCACTGATTTGATATGATGACGATCATGAATGAAGTACTATATTGCACAAGGCTGCAACCTGCTTGTGCTTGCAGCCAACCAGAACGTGTCAACTCATCAGCCTTACCGGATAAACTGAAAGACCGCTGCACTAAGACGCGCCTACATAGGAGACGCTCACCAATTCACTTTGGAGATCAACTCACCCTCTTCTACATGATTAATTTGCTCTTAAGCATAAAATTTCTTCCAATTTCCACTCGATACTCCTCTACCACAAGACCGCGAAGCATATCCCGAAATCACAGAGTCACACCTTTCAAAACATACATTTCCTTCCACGTCGGCCTCCTTGCCGTTTGCTGGTACTTCTTTAACATACATTTCTGCAACATTATTACAGAATCATGTCTGACATCGACGATGAGCTTCTGGCTCTCGCTGGAGGGGCTTCTTCTGACGAAGAAGACGATGCGCCAATGAATATGAGCAAGGACGGTTCAGACTCCCCAAATCGAGAATCAGGAAAGTCAAACGCGAATAAATCAGGAGCTCGCAAGAATGGTCGCAGACAGAATGACTCTGAGGAGGAAGGTGAAGCGTAAGTGCATTGCAATTTTCATCTGCCTTTTTGGCAGCCTCTCTTTGAAGCCATGGCTAATTCATTGCAGCTCATCAGCGCATTCATCTCCAACGTCTCAGCGATCAGCTCCCATGGATCAGTCGGACTCAGAATCGGATGCAGAGGCATATCACGACGATGACGACAAGTACCCACTGGAGGGCAAGTTCATGAGCGAGGCAGATAAAACAAACATTCTTTCTATGCCCGAAATCAAACGCGAAGAGATCCTTGCAGAACGAGCTCAAGAGGTGGAACGAGACAGACAAAACCGAGCTTTGAAGCAACTTCTGAAGGCTCGTGAAGCAAGTACCAAGCAGCAGGACAAGAAGCGCAAGGCTGGAGCCGCAGACTTGGACACAGATCAGCGCAAGACTTCTCGGCAGCGGACAAAGCCTGGTGGCAGCAAAGGCGGCGAGTCCAGTACCCAATTTGATGTCTTGAAGCGCGCTAGAGCTGAGAAGAATGATCGTCAGCGTCGTCGGGAGGAGGACCGAGAACGTGATAAAGATCGCAGAAACACAGACGATCGTCAATCGAGTCGAGAAGCTTCAGCTGAGAGTGTGGTCGAATGGGATGCTCCAGCAAAGAACAAGAAATCAAAGTCGCCAGATCATCGTGACAATGAACCTATCACCCTTCACGATATTGAGAGAACTCGAGTTGGCAGAAGTAGATTCGCACTGGTGTGCTTCTATCCTGGTTTTGACGAAGCCATAACAGGCTGTTTCGTTCGAATCAGCATCGGTCAAGACAAGGAGACGCATGCGAATATCTATCGAATGGCTTATATCAAAGGTAATTCCAGATGATCGCTTGTACGATTCAGTGCTGATGTAACTACAGGGTTTGCAGAAGACCGACCGTATGCTATTGAGACCGCAAATGGGAAGCATTTCAAGACTACTCAGTATGTCCGTGCTGCTCATGGAACTGCGGTAAGAAATTGGCCATTTATCACCTGTTCCGATTCACCTTTCACGGAGGCGGAGTTCAACCGCTACAAGCAGACCTGTGCCGTTGAAGGTGTCCCAATGCCCACACGATCGAAACTCGTCGCAAAGCTTCAAGATATCAATGACCTCGTTAATCGTTCATGGACTGAAACGGAATTGCAAGTAAAGCTGAAGAAGTCAGGTGCACTTGTCAACAAGTACATTCCGATCGAACGCAATCGCATTAACAACTTGATCAAAGAAGCAGTCGCGCGCCATGACACCGTCAAGGAAGAGGCACTTCGTCAAGAACTTGCAGAGTTAGATGGTCCGAAACTAGCATATAGTACTTCTATGCAATCATCGCCAAGGAAGAATGCTTCTCAAGTCCCCAATCAGCAAGATCGTCTTGCCAAGATCAATACTGAAAATCGGCGAAAGAATGCCGAAGATATTCGGAAGGCCCAAATTGCTGAGAGAAAATTAGCACGTGTAACTGAGGCGGCCCTTGCTCGAGGCGAAGACGTCGTTGAGGACACATCTCGTCGTGTCAAAACAAAGGCCAAATTCAAGCATGATGTTGCAGATGCATTTGGGGCGAAAAAAGCAGATGGCGATGCAAGTGGCACAAACACTCCAGGGTCTAGCACACCAACGCAATCGGCCAAGAAATCATCAACTCTCCCACATATCGCTAAGTTACAAGCCGCCAATAGCAACAAGAAGGGCATCCCCACCATCCGACGACCTTTGATGGATGATGATATTATTGGAGCGATCGATCTTGGTATCGACCTTGAACTTGAGCTTTGAGGGGTGGAAACCATCATGCATTTGGATAAGATGGCGGTTATCGACTCGATCAATAAATCAAATGGAAATCAAGGTCGGCGTTCATGTTGCAGTAAGAGATTATTCACTCAAGGCACCTGATAGCGGGGAGCATCATATAACTGTCTGTAACTAAGAATTAAATAAATTGCCTTTACCTCAACTTGGTGACTTCTTGATGGTACTGAACTAGTTTTGTGATGAAGACTCTTGTAAGCTCCCTGATAACAGAAATACCCAATGCAGATTTTGCAACCCATGACCGAAACTCCACATAATAATTTTCGTCTTACAGGTCACATCCGCAAGGCTTGCCTGATCTTTGTAGAAGCAGCTGGTGCTCGATCTTCACTTCATCTTTCAACGGACTGTCGCTCAGCTTCAGACGTCTTTCGTGAATCTATCATCCTTCAGCTCTCGGTCAAATCTACATCGGATGTTTGAATACTGGAAACACCTTTCTTCAGCGCGTAGTCAAAGATCTGTTTCGGACGACTAGCTGATGACCATACGTCCTAATTCGTGATTATATCTGCTTCAGCCCCTCCCAAAGCAGAGCTAGTCGCCCGAGGTTCAAGCTTTCCCACCTCATCTCTCTACCCTTTTGATACATAAGTACCGTGATGCACATCTGAAAAGAGCCATATGTCCGGAGGATGCGAGGTTCAGACCCTGTCTCATATCATAAGATCATCAAACCCCGAATGCCCTCCTTTCACATATGCCGATACAGCCCCCAGCGAGATTACCCCAGCACGGTCTGCTCATCTTCATCTCGGCCTTCCCGTTGTTCTCTTTTCATACTCCTTGTTAGGCCCAAAGATAGCACGTGATTTAAGCGAATTACCACTTCAAGATGGTCAGTGCTCTCTAGTGGATCGAGTGGTTTTAAAGATCAGACGGTTGTGTTCGGTTTCTGTTTGATAACCAATTTTGTGCCGTGTGCCTTGATCTTCTTCAATGCTTTCGCATTTCATGCCATCCCCAGAAAGACACATCTTCTGTCAAAGACACTGGACGCCGTTTCTGTGTTCCGCTCCAAACATCGGCCAAGTCGCATTAGAGCAACTCACTAGGTAGATCGCATTGATTATTCGCATTGCATGCGCGCAGCACCAGCGATGTTCTCCTTTTCGGATGCAGTAAAACTACAGCACGCGTAGGTCCAGACTACAGCTAGTTCTTGGGACCGAGAAGCATTCGGACCATCTTACCTTTCAGAGCCCTAAACACTCGCAATTCGCATCGTGCATGCTCCCGTTGCATGTCTGCCATGACCCCTCGGAACCATTTATGGCATGAACACTCTGAGATATCGGGTGAAACATTCCAGTCAAGGCTCGCCAATTGAAAAGGGCATCGTTGTTGTGTCAGCACATCTGGCACATTATTTTTGCTGGCCGAACAGCTGGGCACTGGGGCTGGATCAGAATGCCCCTCTTGTTTCAGGATATGCAGCTTCTGGGGAGATGCACAGCCTTTTCCGATTTGGCGAATCACCCGTGGGATAAGTCTCCGATGAGAGTGACGACCGTTCATCAACATGTGCCTTCAGAGTGCCCACCATCCAAAGAAGCCGCCCCGTCTGATGCAGGCAAACTCCACTTCAACAACACCCTCGAGGCTCCGGTCTAAGAAGAGGATGCATCTCAACATCCCACCTCACATCTCATATCCTGGTCTATAGTACACGCTTTACGGGTGCCACAGCTTCTGATCCGCATCTCGAAGATAGGTTCCTTTGGCTGATTCACTTTTGATATATGGGTCATATAGACCAAGTAAACAGGAATTCAGCTTGGGAATCGCATGCAAGGAAGGAGGAGGCAAGTTCGAATATGCAATACAGGCTTTGAACAAGATTTACTGTCCTGAGTGGTTGGCAAATGCAAAGATGTGCTGGCTAGCTGAAAATATCGTACTGTACATATACATACGTAAATACCTACTACAGCACAGTATTGGGCAGGTGGTGAGAGCTTACACTTGCGAGTTTCTGACAAAGAAGTAAAACTTTCCGTGAGTACCGTATACATCCATTCAAAAGTTGACATCTAGTTGCACCACATCATCACGATGTCAATACGAGGCTACATCGTGTTCCAGCTCGAGAATCTGTGGCTGCATGCTTATCCAAGACAACACAATCGTAAGCTTTGCAAGAGCTCGAACTCTGCTTCGCCAGGATTTTCGCTAGTTTTCCCAACTACCGCGTTGCTTGCTGCACTAGTCCGTGTGTTCATGGTCAGACGCCAGTATCCTTGTGTCACAAGTTTTTGGCGTCGCTCCTTTCGCCGCCTTGTTGAGTCAAACAATTCTATCTAGGACGGACCTGCTCGAATTCGTGTGTCTAGAAGCTTTGTGAGAAAGCACATTAGTAGGTTCTATATCTAAACCTCGGTTACTTCATTTCTTTCCAGCAGAAGAACAAAAGCTGGCTTGAGGTTTGCAGTGTATCAATCGTGATTCATGTCAACTCTGCTCCCTGAGTAGATCGTAAGGTTCAGACGATAATTTAGAGAGATCATCGTATGGATCCCCCAAAACGCGTTGTCCACACGGTCACTACATGGGTAAATCGAACACCAGACCGTAAATGGGCATGATGGGGTTCTCTGATGGCTTCAACCAGACCAGAGGATCCTTGGCAGGTAAGAACAAGGCTCCGAAGATGGGTCCAGTCAGCATGGGTCATGCTCGGAAGAAGAAGTGTGGAGATCTCAACATCAAACACTGGCCCATCAATGCACTTCGATTCTGCTTTTGCAGTGCGTTGCGGTTGCGGGAGAATGATGAAGCCCACGAAGCATCACCTCTGTTTTCTCCTCTAGTCTTCCGTAATTCATGTGGTGTTCATTGCTCATGTCGGTCGCCGCCTGTTGTCTTTCATTTTGCTGTCTTCTTCCAGTAGCCGTCAATTAAACGTGGCGAGGTCTTTCTTGCATAGCCGAAGCAGCCTTACATCTCCAACGTGGTCTGAATGGTCCGAATCCTTGACTTCATCCTATCTTTCTGATGTTTTCCTCTGTTTTTTTGATCTCAACCTCCATTCTCGAACAGCGTTAGGCGGATTTAAGTCTCATCCACGACAGTTATCGAGGAAAGGAAAATAGCTTGTGATAAATTTCATGGCCATTTCTGGTCGAAGTGTGCTGAAGTTTCCACTGCCCAATAACAGCGACCTTGCCAGACTTCCATTTCAACAAGACGGCTAGATCCCCCCAGTCAATGCTCTCAAAAGCCTCGCCGTTTCGGAGTAAACAGAGCATCTTTCGTTGTTTGTTTCGGGCCTTGGAAGTTCCGTTTTATCACTTGATATGTCGGATGTTTAGGCGATTGACACAAGACCAAGCTTCACCAAACTGTTTCGAACGTTTCCGATGAGGTCAATGCAGCACCCCAAGCCTCTTTTTGCCTCGCAAAGACTTTGAATCCCAAGCTGCTTGTCAAAGCCACACGATCGAACTTTATCTGATCCAGGAGCTGGCCTCCCACATCAGTGGTATTCGTCAAAACACATCTCTGAAACACCCTACTCTAATCACAATAGATTAAGCCTACATATCCTCGACATCCCTCTCTTGAACCGGATGGCACTCGAAGGGAATTTTGAAGGTTAATAGCTGCTGTTTTCTAACGCCTTCGATCTCCATCTGAACAACTTGCTCCCAAACCAGAATATTGCTAGGCTATCCGGTAGTCCTATGAGAAGTGGTGGAAGTTGGGATATTTTTGGGGCCAGCGCCATCGTCAATCTGGAAATCAAGATGGACGTCACTTCGTTACTAAATGCAAATGCTGCTGAGCAGCAGAAGAAGGGCGACGGGTCGAAAACCACTCCTACAAGGAATCGAACACCTTGGGATGCTGGAGGATATGCACTACCTATTAACACACTATCGAGCACCCCGATGACAGCAACACTTTCCTCATCATCGACAGCAAGAACATCAACGCCACCTCTCACCAACCATCAAAACATATACGAACAGGAAGCTGTAATTGAGCTTCCTTCTTCTCCCAAACACAAGTTCTCGGATAGTCGATCCAGTTTGTCTTCTTTCACATCATCGCTGCAAAGTGCCTCGCACTCCCGATTCTCTTCTCTTTCCACGGTTGGAAGCCTCCATCAATTCAACAATAGTGAGGAGGCTTCAAGATCCAAAAAGCACTCCTTCGACCTTGGGCAGGCTCCATTGCAAATTATGGAGACGAGTCGACCTTCAACAACGGGTGCCCATTCTTTGGGAAGCATATCACCAACAAGCTCAATGGAGGCATTAGTGCTTGCCGCAGAAAAGCACTCCGTCAGCCAGCGTCCTTCCATATCGAGAAATATTAGCAACGACGATTCGAGTATGTCGCAAACGACTGAGAGACCGAGTCCACCACGGATCGAATTCGCTTCTGGGCATCGACCGTGTTCTCCGAGCGATGCAATTCTGATTAAGCGTTCAGCAGTACCAAGTTTGAGACTGAACACTGGAGATCAAGATCTAAGGGCGACTGATGATGTTAACGTGTAAGTGGTGTTGTTCGGTTTTTGTTGTGCTCCTGTTTCTCTTGCTTTGAACCATCGCGTCCATTGTTTTGATAACTGCACTCCAACAGACATGGTGCAGTCTGCATAGACAACACGTATGGGAAGTCCCGAGAAAGAGTCTATTCTTGAATAAGCTTTGCTCAATATCTCTGTAGAGGCCGGGTTATGGTGTCTAGCAGTTTGAGAGAATATGCGATTTGGATTGAATCTGAAGTCAGATTGAATGCTGGTTCTAAACGAAATTCAAATGCCAATGGAGAGGACTCGCAAGCACCGAACTTGCTTAAGTCATCCTCATCGGCATTCGAAATCGAAATCGTTATCGTTGAACAACGAATTCGTTTCATTAATAAGGCGAATCATTGCGAGATAAATTTGGTTGTGAATCATCCCAACTACAATTAACCAATATTTATGCCTCTCCACCACTCCTCAATTGCTCCATAATACAACTCGATCTGAGCCTCGTTCTCTATCGCGACTCCGATCTGTCACAATTCAGATAGCTTTTCTGTTCGCACTACTACTACTACGACTTCTCTAAAGCTCTGCTAACAACAACCAGCACACGCACATATCTGAGCGCCCCACTCGACCACCACCTAAACTCCCTCATCAACCATCGAGGCCACAAACGCGCCATCTCCGCCCCAGATTTCAGCGTGCTTAATAACTACACAATGCCAAATATTCCTGACGCCTCGCATTCTGGCCCTCAGCTTGATCCTACTCCACCGCAATCAACTCATCCAGACAATGAGTCCCCAATCAGCCCGATCGGATCTTCATACCCTCCACCAGATACCCCTCCAGCCAACGGTCTAGAAATCGAAAATCCCACAGCTCTGCGCTGTATGTACATTGACAACTGCGATACCAACAGCCAGCTTCGAAAGGCTATCTCGCACATTTTCGGTCGCAACAAGATGTGCACTCGCCAGATTCCTGATCAAGTTTGGGTTCATTATTGTCGCAAGCATTACCAACGCAGTCGATATCGCGACCCAAAGAACTACGTCAAGGTGCAGAGCAATTTAGTCCTCGACCAAATCCATCACATTCACAACTGGTCGGAGCAGAACCGTGTTGCTGGTAGACCAGGCGTTGTCAAGTCGTGGTGCTTGGCAGTTAGGAAGCGTGAACAGAAGCGCTTGGATGACATTGCTCCAAACCGAAAGCGTGGTGCTTCTGCCATGGATGGTGAAGGCGGAAATCTCAATAGCATATCTTCATCTCAGCCTCATACAGCAGTCCCCGATTGGATGTTGGATTATGTTGGCAAGGATTATACAACAAGTGGCATGCTGAAGATCTTCGAGCGTTTGCAGAGCGAAGTCGCAGAGTCCAAATTCGTTTCCTTCCCAGATGTTGAGATCCTACCAGAGATCATCGTCAATCAAGATGAGCCCAAGTCTCCAAAGGGATACACAAAGAGGCATGCGGGTGGTGCGGGCCATAAGCGAGCTCAATCCCTTGGCGTTGGTATGAAGTCTGAATATTTCTCTGCCAACAGTCGTACCAGTCAACCAAACGCCTGGGGCCAAGATGGTTCCTCCCACTCAGGTTCGAACTATAGTTCACCCATTCAAAAGAGACGTCGTGGTAACGATTTGAGCCTAAGCAATTCACCCATTGCTCCCATTCGTGAGCGAACTTTGGAAGCCAACCCACGTCGCATCTCTTCATTTTCGGCACAATCCATGTACAATATCGACGAACATGAGGCCATTGACAGATTCGACCAGCAGGCTCCACTTCCTGCTCCAATCCCTCAGCGTATGGGTGGACAAACTATGGCTAATCATTTGGAGAGCAATCACTACGCTCAGGTTCGTCGACCAGCTCATCAACGATCTCAGTCAGATATGGGTGCTTTCTCGCGTGGTCCAATTGGTTATGCACAGGCTCCATCCTCCGTTTACGCTTCTGAAATCCAACCTCAGTTCAGCAGACCCTCCTACGAGCAAGGACATCTTGTTCCACAATACCCTCTAGGCCAGCCACAATGGCAACCCATTCCAACTCAAAATGTGCGCTCCGGGTTCCAGCAACGCCCCATGGTTCAAGATCACTCTGGCTTTAGCACTGGAAACCATCAACGAAACCAGAGCACTCCTATGATTCCTTCAGGTTATGGTCACATTGGACAAACCTATAGCTTGCCCCACAGCTATAATGGACAACAAACTTACAAGATGACTCAACAAGCTCATGATATCTACGCAGCAAGGCGTTAAAAGACATGTTTCTGAAAACAACTCGGCAACAATCTACTTCTCTGCACACCCTTTGTCATTACGGTGGAGGCTAATACATTGCCCTCTCGCCTTTTCACCTTGAGACTTTTCTTCTTGGTTTACGGATATCGGTCACTGGCATTGATTGGACACTTCTCTAGGGGTCTTCATTCATTTATCTCATTCCTTAATATGGTTTGGGTTTCTTTCTTGCATTTTGAGGCGCAATATTTACACATGAGCACGATACTTTCTCGGTGTCAGCGACAACCAGACTCTTAGAGCAAAACCTTTTGACTCTGAAGTACCTGAACACGAAGAATATTCTTTGTCTTTCGGGGATTTCGTGGAGCATGCACATCACTGGTCATTGTGCTTGTTCTAGTCTTCAATTCCCTGGTGGATTCAGACAATTCTCATCGCATCGTGCTCTCGACACGCTCTGCGCAGGTCTTCGTACTCATACGATATAACGATGATGAGGCATGGTTGGCATGGGTGCATGGCATTTTCCTATTTCTTTCGTGGTCTTGAAAAGTCTGGTAGGAGCGTGCATGGTTATCGGGCATTGGCTTGGGGGTATGGCTTATCGTGAAGGATGGTATACAGGACCTCCATATATGAGATCCGGTATGCGCGCTGCTTAGCACTTTGGAGGGTGTGCTCCTTAATACTAGACAAATCGATGTGTTGGCCTTGAGCCTAATAATAAACTTTAATCATCATGCCTCCGGTGTTATTCTGATTTCTTATTACCTTTCTTTCTTTGATCTTCTACTCCAATCAAACACTTCACACTTCATTACATTGCATTTCTCCCAATATGAGTTACGTCTTGTGGTAAGCTAGCCACTGTTCGATGCTGTATGTATTTAACCCGACCCCCTGAAATACTTAAGCGAGGCGTCGTCAATATAGACAGGGACTGGAAGAGCCGGAAGACCAAATGCGGGGAAAGATTGCGAAACATCATCTTTATTTGCCGGCAGTCATCAGCCTCAATTCTACGGGCCAAATTACTTGCACCTGACCGGCAGTCTTCTCTATTTCAATTTCGGACTCGTTCTTCTGTGGCGGAATGGCAATCACCAGGTCCTGCCGGCAGACTGGTTATGTTTAGTTAGGTCACCCCACAAGATTGAGTGTTTTCTTAGCGGACGGCATGCTCCGTACCTGAAAACCTGGTATGGGTAAATATGAAGTGAACTGAGATGTCGTTGGGAATAGATGAAGTCGCTAGGAGAGTTTGTGAGCGGGCCGTGGTGCCTCAATGCTTACCATTTTTTCAATTAGGGATGAACAACTCTTTTGTTCAGATGACCTGGACTTTTTAATGAAAAGAATGCCTATCCCATAGTCCGGAAAGGGGACATCAAGAGGTTTAGATATTCGAGACTCCTGAAGACTGGTTTCTTTAGCATCAACGATTTTACATAGAGTAAAGATTTCTCTCATTATGCGTTTCACAACTTTTGCTGCCCTTATTGGGTCTGCAACTAGCACTATACTTTGGGATGGTCGTTTCAATACATTCACCTCGAGTGCAGATCTCTTGACCTGGAGTTGGAGCAATCAAGTCGGACCATATCAGTATTACATTGTAGGTCTTCTCACTCCTAACCCCAAACCAACCTCAAAACTAACATTCAAAAGCACGGAAGCTCCAATGTAACATCCTACGTCAACCTCTCACCATCCTACAAGAACCCCGCGGACTCCGGCAGCGTGCAAGGCGCCAAAATCACACTCGACAGCACCGCATACTGGAATGGCCAAAACATGCGTCGAACTGAGCTGATCCCCCAAACGACGGCTGCGATTGCCGCCGGCAAGGTCTGGTACCATTTCAGCATCATGCGAAGCGCCACGAACCCACCAAGCATCTACCGTGAGCACCAGATCTGCTTCTTCGAATCACACTTTACGGAGCTGAAGTCTGGTTGGATCTCTGGGGAGAGTGGAACAAGTGATCCGCTCCTGAGATGGGATGTGTCTGGCACGACCTACTGGTCTGTCAACTGGGATGCGGGAGTTTGGCACAATGTTGCTTATGAGATTGTGAGTTCTACCGTTTAATTACTCGCTATTTGGGGACCAACTAGCTAACTCTCTACAGGACTTCACTGCTGGATCAGTCGCTTTCTGGCACTCTACAGGCTCAGATCCATTGACTCTCACACACGCAGCTGTCAGTGTCTCCGCTACCAGCAACGGAGCTGACTGGCATCTCGGTGTCCTCGAGCTACCTGTCTCGGGCGTCGCAGATACAGATGAGGATTTCTATTTCAGCGGTGTCTACATTGAGAATACATCTCTCACGACCTCAGTTGCCGGACCAGGAGGTGTAGTCGTCAGCAGCTCAAGTAGCGCCGCTCCTAGCTCAACCAAGGCGTCCTCTTCCTCTAGCACGATCAAGAGCTCTACTTCCTCGACTTCATCAAAGGCATCGACAAGCTCTACTACCTCTACCAAGGCCTCATCGTCATCGAGCTCTACGAAAGCCAGTTCATCCTCCACGGTTAGATCCTCAACTACGACATCGAGCACTAAGACTACACTTTCGACTTCTTCCACTAAGATATCCTCATCTTCCTCAACAAGCGTCGTGTCGTCAGCTGCGCCAAGCAGCACCTTCGCTCCTGCTGAACGCTGGGCACAATGCGGTGGCTACCCTGGAGTCTTCTTTGGACCTTATGTCTGTGTCAGCCCTTGGGTGTGCACATACAGCAGCCCTTACTACTCACAATGTCTGTGAGACACCAAAATCTCTTGACAAGGACGCGAAAGACGGATTTCTCCGTATGAAAACGAAGATGGATGGAGGTTTGAGGTTCTGATGTATATATTTCGCAACGTACATATTTCTCTCATCGAATGTGCTGTTTTCATGTTTCTGAGTATGGTCAAGGTGTGAGACTATTTCCGATCAATTTTCGCTTGACATGTTTCGAGTGCGTGATGTCAGAATGGCGGCGACTCAAGATGACAGCCATCTCAAACTTTCAAGTTACGAACTCGAGATCAAATTCGCAAAGGTGAGACGGCGCAAGACAACTGCGGCACGGCGATCATGGGGAGCTCGTGAGGTGAAACGATTGTCGAGTTCAGCTCACGCTCAGATCGTCATCTCAATTTCGTTTTCCAAACTAACCGATCGTGAGATGTTTTGAGATAATCGAGAAAGTGCTAAGTTTCCATCTCGATTCTCTACATGTTTGATGCTAAAGGGACGCTGAAAGTTTTTTTTTTTTCAGATGGTCTTTATTTCAGAGTCTTCTTGACGTTTTGTGATTTCAGCTATCTTCACAGCGCACCTGAGGAGGTAGGCTTTGCTGATTTGATGAGGTTATTGTGCACTTATGAAACAAAACCGCCATTGAAACGAGATAAAATACATATTGGCTCGACATTACCGCAACCGAAACTACGCGAGGTCCTCCTATAATCATGACATTTATGCTCCCGATCGAGAAACCAGCTCATAATGAGAACTTTACCGATATGTCCACAAATGCTGACATTTTCTCTCGTCAAATTTACGCCCTTCGTGTTGAGTCACTGGACCGGCGCCCTCCGCAGGCGGAGAAAAGTCAAACCGTATTTCTTAAGCAGATATATATATGAGAAGACTTGCCCATAATTGACCATCTTTTGAGTCTTTGCTTTTGTTTTATGTTATTGTCTCTCTGCGTATTTTTTTATTCCTCTTCAATGTCGAGTACAGTTTGATCGTTATTTTTAGTCTTGTGCTCAGAAAGATTGTGCAAGTGCACAATATTCTACGATATGCCTTGGCACGGAAGTGTGCATCAGGCATACCTCGTGTCCTCAAGAGTGGGGAACTATACTTCAACACAGAACACATCGTTGCCGTAAGACTTTCATCTCGACGTCGACTCGGCCGAGTTGAAACTCTACGCGCCCATTCTCGTTGGCTCATCCATTAGCTCTCGCCAAAGGGGTACGGATCCAGTCATTTGGTATCGCAGCGAAAGGCACAGCAAAATGGCGACAGAGATAAGAGGGAAAGTTAACCATCCTCATACCGTTTTTGGGGGTCATTTGTTGACACCAAGCTGTCAATCCTGCCTCTGTGGACTCGGTGTCCCCGTTACTGGAAATATGGACGTACAACTCTGGTCGGGTTTACACCCAAATACGCCTCTGTACTTCTTACTATCCCCGCAAAATCACTAGATGATTTGGGGGCTCTAGCGGCGGGGATCTAAACAGGGACCGGCCCTATTCGCGGCCAAGGGGTCTTCTTTATCAATAGCGGAGCTATTCGAATAGAGCCCTTGTTGGTTGTCACAAAGGAAAGGTTGTTACAGTGGAGTGGAGTACAACTGCTGGTGATAACACCAAGTAGGAAGGAGGTGACGAAAGTATGTTTGTTCCACAGGTATGACCTGGCCTTCTTTGGGAATTACGAAGTTTACTCAATTGCAATTAGCTCTATGAAACGTTGAAACGTTGGGATGTATAAGGTTGAGAGGTTATATGGTTTTTGGTTGCAAGTACTTGACCCAGTCTTATTCCTAGGAGTTTCTCGGCAAGAATAGGAATATCTCTGGGCATTGCGTTCTTTGGGTCACTATTTACGCCATTCCAAGGACAAGCATAAATGAAAGCTTTGCCCAGGCGGTACACGTGCATATCAGTTTGCATGGCGTGCCCGTCGCCCTGCAATAGAACATAGGTGGCAAACCCATGTAGTGTATCTACCCAAAAGGGAGATCCGCAAACTCCTGCAACATACTAGGTACAATCAGTCTTCCAGAGCCGAGATTATACTTCTGTTATCTCAAGATCAAGGTTCTCTGGAACCCGCGTACGTGCAACAGTGGGCCACACAGATAAGCTCAAGCTCTCAACTCAAGTATATCTTGTATCGATATCCCAGAGATGTAGGAGTATCCCTCTTAGCTTACTCACAAGTCTGCATCATGTCGGAATCACCAGCTCACTCGCTCGACCCCGAGAAGAACGCCTACTCGGCTGACGAGAAGGCCGCTCACGATGGCTCAATTCCTGTGTACGACCATGGGGTTGGAGAAAGTGATGCCGTTGAGTTTGTTGAGACAAAGGAGCTCAAGTAAGTATATGCTTTTTTGATATCAACAACAGATCTAACATAACTTCTAGGCGAGGACTTCAGCAAAGACACATCCAAATGATAGCGCTGGCTGGTACTATCGGAACAGTATGTCACTTCACGAAATCTACCGAATCTCACATACTTACAAACCCAGGGTTTGTTTCTTAGTTCTGGAAAGGCAATTCACAATGGCGGTCCTCTTGGTGCGCTGATGGGTTACACCTTTGTGGGTGTACTCGTAATCGGTGTCGTGTTGTCGGTTGCAGAGCTCAGGTATGTTCATGACCTGTGTAAACCTCTGAGTCCAACTAACCATACTCAAGTGCTCTTCTGCCATTGAGCGGTGCTATCATTCGTCACGCCGAACATTTTGTCGATCCAGCTCTGTCTTTTGCTCAAGGATGGAACTCTATTTACTCTTCCTTAGTCTCACTCCCTGCCGAATTAGTGGCTGCTGCAGTAATCGTCGACTACTGGTCTTCTGTAAATGCTGCCGTCTGGATCACAGTCTTTGGAGCTCTCTTGGTCGCCAGTAACTTGCTGTTCGTCCGTGTGTACGGAGAGATGGAATTCATTTTTGCAACCTTGAAGATCATGCTGATCGTGGGCCTCAACCTGATGGCTCTCGTTCTTGTTTGTGGTGGAGGTCCTGGTGGCGACGCTATCGGCTTCCGATACTGGAGAAACCCAGGACCATTCACTCAGTACCTTGGATATGCAGGCTCGTTGGGTCAATTCATGGGATTCTGGACGACATTCTCCAATGCTGTCTACGCATACTCGGGTATTGAGAACATCTCAATGGCTGCCGCAGAAACCCAATCCCCCAGGCGTAATATTCCAATCGCTGCCAAGCGTATCTTCGTCCGTGTTGCTCTCTTCTACATCCTCTCCATTTTCATGGTTGGTCTTCTTGTGCCATCCAACGACCCCCACTTGCTCCAGTCAACTGGAAATGCAGCTCAGTCTCCATTCGTTATTGCCGCAACAAATGCTGGAGTCAAGGCCGTACCATCCATCATCAATTTTGTCGTCTTGACCTCGGCTTGGTCAGCTGGAAATACCGTCATCCTCAATGCTTCCCGCACGCTTTATGGCATGGCTCGTGAAAACCACGCACCAAAGCTCTTCCTCCGTGTCAACTTCATGGGCGTCCCATGGGTTGCGGTTACGTTCATTGCGGTCTTTATCTCACTTGGATACATGACTTTGTCTAAAGGTGCTTCCACTGTCTTCAGTTGGCTCCAGGATTTGGTCTCCGTCTCTGCACTCGTCGGCTGGATGGTGACCACCACCGTCTACCTTCGATTTTACTATGGCTGCAAGGCTCAAGGCATCGACCGCAAGACCCTCCCTTGGGCTGCTCCATTCCAGCCCTACATTGCCTGGTTGTCACTCATCTCATTCACTGTTCTCCTCCTTACTGGCGGATACGTCACCTTCATCGATGGACACTGGGATACCGAGACTTTCGTCTCCTCGTACATTAACATCCCTATCTTCTTCATCCTATACTTTGGGTACAAGTTTATCAAGAAGACGAGCATCATTCCACTTTCCGAGATCCCTATCCAGCATTTCATTGATATTGCCAATGCCAACCCTGAGCCACCAGCCGCACCAAAGGTTGGATGGCACAGATTCAACTTCCTTTGGGAGTAAGCGATAGATGTGTATTATTTTAAAGAGATTTAGAATCGTGCGAACATAGCTGTATTTAGGATTCAATACAAGATATGAGAAGTTATTTCTCAAGCTTGCTTCTGCTTTTAGTGATTTTCACCGTATCAAACTCGCACACTGGTCGTGAGTACGAGAGATCCCAGAATCTGGAATTAACCTCAAAACTCAAAGCTCCACACGTTATCCTTCAGACGCGATGCAGCCTTCTTCTTGCGGAGTGGAAAGTATATTCTTAGGTATTTAGACAAGGATACTCAAACCCTTGTCGTTCATGTCGTCTCTGATAAGGAACTGCTCCACTATATTGCATTCCCATCCCCACACTGCGACCGGTCCGGGTTTGGGTTACAAGCTGATCGTCTCGTTGATAGGGATACATGTAATTCCTGGGGAAGTGGTCATTATCGTATCTCCTTTGGGATTCTGTTGTTAGAGAACATGTCAGTGTTATGCTAATGTACAGATAGATGTAATTGAGCTGGCAGATTTCAGTCAGTATCATTCGACAGGTAACATGACGTTCACACAAGGATCGGTGGTGTCTTCGAAGCTTCTGTGGAAGCTTAAGAGTGGCCGAAATGGGAATGTCAATCTTGGCAAGCGATAGGCAAAGCTTGCAGAATGCAGTCTTGGGGGTAGCTTGCATGTGGCGGCGGACAGACTTGCGGCTTTTGGGGTGCTTGGCTTGTCTTACGTATGTACTGGGTATGCTTGAGATGCTTGGGAGGTCATGGGATCTGTGATGAGGTTCCGAATCACTTCCAATTTGATCGTCTTGCTTTTACTATCGTGACAAGTGGACTGAGGCAAATTTTCACCTTCAATGAGATCTCGCAGCACTCCTACGTTTCAATGGGCATCAGAGAATAGTAATAGCAACCTATAATTTAACAGAAAAGGAGGTGTGTGATGGACAGGTTGATGCGTGAATCACATGATCGAAACTGATCTCGCTTCGTGCCCCTGACGAAGCGAGGGTTCTTTGGTGTGTGCTGACACTTCGCGACGATTGGGAGTTGTGTACTTTTTTGAATACAGTTTGTTCTCCAGTATGTATGTTCGTGTAGTTAGATGCTGATAAGCTCAAAATTTATTCAAGGCTACCTCACTTGATGACGAGTGTGCTAACATTCAGCCTTCCAAGTCCAAGGATCAGTCCTTATTCTGCTCTAAGCCACTCAGCATATCGAAGCCCTGGTTTGCAGCAGCTCCAAGCATTCATAGTCTTAGACTTCCAATGTTCCTATCGGTCCATTTGCAAGCACACGATGTACAGCTCCGAAGCTTTCAACGAGCAGTCCTCCAGCTACGTACCCTCCAACATCAAGCAACCAACGTAAACCCATCCCTAAACCTGATTCCCTCCACGCTTACCAAATATTCCAGGCAACTTGTCTTGCGCGAATTGCAGAACCGGGTGATTGACTTCGATGTGTTCCGCATGGAGACCGGTGACGGCCTTGCACTCATTGCAGCGGGTTTCGTGGCAGCCGTGGCAGCGGAGATTGTTCGTGGGGTTGCGGACTTCTTGCTGTGAATTAATTAGCAAGACATAGGGCTATCATTTGGGGCGCGACAGGAAAGACGGAGTGGAAGGCCTTGCGCGAGAGGGTCGTACATTTCTGGTAACGATACATTTGCAGCAGGTCCAACACTTGAGCTTGGATGGACTGAGACCCATTTTGAGATTGACGTAAACGTGGTTGATCTGAGCTGAGGAGTGGGTTTTGGGGGTTTCAAAGTGCTGCTTGATTTTGGTTGCATATTTGGAAAATCGTGAAGGCCGACACAGGAGGCTGCATTTTTGCAATTTTAGACAAGGCAATCATGAAATGCCTATTAACGTTGTTGAAGTCACCTTTGCTCAATTCAATTATCCAACCTGTGGGTTCACAATAGACACTCGCTTCAACTCCCAGCCTCTCAATTCACTTCTGATCAAATTTGAAACCGAGAGAAAGCAGAACACGCCTAAAGCTGCTGCATAACAAAAAATATTGAATGTGCTATTTGATACTTTCGACTCTTTGTTTTCTCTATCGACAATCTCAACTTTTAAACGTAATTAAGGTATCAACAGCAATAAAGTGACCCGATGCTTCTGAGATGGACTATGCTATCGTCTTATATAGCATAGACTAAACTCATAATTCATTAAATGTAAACAGACTTGTATTGACTTGAGTGTTAGACAAAAGGCCGGCAGTTAAGAACTGATGGGATTTGCATTTGGGTTAGTGAGAAACTTCTCACAAATCTAGCAGAACAGGAATCTAAATGAAAGGGATGATATCTCAATCATTTTGGTTGACCCTAGCAGGGACGCACAGTGCTTTGTGTCTCCAGAATCTGTATTTCGCAAGATGCCGATCGTATACAAGATTAAGATACTTTGTCATCTATCGGTGCAGCTGACATCCTGACTGCTACATCCAGCTCGACGAATTTTTTTCTTGGTTGGGTAGCGTCTGCTCAGACGCAGCGGAGAAAGAGGTTCTGTGGGTTGAGGTTCTTTCGGTTTCTCTGTGAATTTTGAATCCAGCTAGCTATACCACAAAGTGAGCTTAAAGTTCATAGACCCGCATTCAAAGATGCAACTGTCAGCTGTCTCAGCAATTCGCAGTTGATAACTCACTATTAAGCCGTCAAGAGGCGAAGACAAAATTTCTCCAACTTCACCACACCAACAGTGACTTTAGGTTCCTTACTCGCATTTGAAGAACATACTGCGAAGCTCTAATCTCTGCTTGGAAAATAGATGTTCGTATAGAAAAGTTCTTCCGATGACTTGACTCGTACCCATGGATATCGGCACTCGGAGTTTGTACCTGCACTATTTGTAACTAGACGGGCCTTAATGCAACGATAGCTGAGATGTCCTGCATTAGTCCTTACTGAGCCAATAATTGCTGCATACTAAGGGGGGCACTGTGCGGCTATGCAGTTGCGGGTAACTGAAATCAAAGTCGGGATGAGGGTGTTGGTGAGAATCATTTTTAGCCACTTCCAAATTGCCCCTCGCGGATTCCACCTGGCGAGCATCTGTGCAAAGTCCTAGATAACACGGCATGTTTTCCTGCAAACATAAAAATCTTCGTTGAGTGATGTCATAGGGATCAGAGATATGATCTCTCTGTGCTTCTCGCTCCTCGCATCTCGGCACCATTTCAAAGCAAGCATCGTATTCAACTGTGGAGAAATTATGTTCAGACGACATGCTGTTGGTTAAAACAAACTTGCTAGCTTCGGGTATATACTTCCTTCAGACATTTTAGCTCAGGTACCATCTCTCGTGGCGGATCTACGCCTCACAGAAGCCGGTTAGCCTCGAGCTAGAAGTGGATTAGCCACCCGAAGCGAACAAAGCTTGTTTCAATAGCGACGACATAGCTTCCCGCCGTCTTCAAAATTTTGCAGGCAGTGTCCGTCCACTTCCTTTTCTATGGACTCTCTCGTCACTTTTGGCCCATTTAGGCGATTTGAATTTGTGTTCGCTTCTTTCGATCATATCCACTTCAACCGAACTGTGTTGTCCTACGAGCTCACTAAGAGCTGACAGGCCTTCTCCGCTATGATCGGAGCCAGGATACTGAGCAGGTTCACCCCACTCTGAATGATACCGTAACCTACAGATACAGATCATATGCGACGGCTCGGGGCTAAACACAATGCCTCCACCGTATCCAGAAGATACGAGCTTCTAGTGCATGTAAGTCATTGACAAATTTCAGGACCTTTGAATGCCAATGCGAAAGAGCTCCAGATTTCTCGGACCGACGGTTCTTATGTTCTTTCTGTCCAAACTATTCAGGGAGAGAAACGCATATAAACTGTCCTTTGCACACTCGTTTCGCAATTCCATCAGCATCAACAGCACATTCTTTCTGGGCTTCTACAGCATCAACTGATTCACTCGTTCTAAAATCACACCTTAGTCTTTCGTTCAAGCAGTCCTTTCACACATCTTTAAGATGCGTTACTCATTCGTTCTCGCCGGCATGGCCGCAACCATGGCTGCGGGCCAAACACTTGATTTGAATATGGTAGACAGTGCACCTTCTCCAACTGCTTCTGGTCCACAAGCCACTGCAGTTGCTGAGACTATCAGCTACAACGCTGCTGCCAGTAAGTTGCAACTCCAATTACCAGAACTTCAAGGCGCCCAGGATATTTTCAGTGCTCTGAATATTGCAGAGTTCAGTTATCATCATCTTATGTATGTTTTACTGACTATCAAATCGTATAGCTGGCTCTGCTGCAGTCACAGCCACTGCCGCAGCTCAAGCTGCCAATGCAAAGCGTGCCGAGATCCAAGCTCGCACCTTTTCCTCTTCTAACAACCTCTTGTGTAAATGGTTCGGGTGGTTCTGCCCAGCTTCAACTTCAGGAGGTTCCTCCGGTGCTGCTTCAACGAGCTGCACAACTACATCAACTACTACAAGCAAGCTAGCTGCAAGCACCAGCATGCCAGCTTCGTCTACCTCATCTTCGGTGACGATCACATCCATCAACACCGCGCTTCCTACACCAACTGGTATCCCAACCACCTGCACAAACACATGGACAAACACATTCGCTTTCACTACTGCCTCTGGATGCCCAACGCCTTTCGAAGTTGGTACTTACTGCGGTTTCAAGAACCCTAATGATCCTTGCCAGGACCAGCCAGCTGGTAAGTCGTCTTCTCCTCCACTACTTTCTTACAAAACGAAGGACTAACACGCATTCTAGGATCCGGTCCCGTAGCCACTCCCGACACAGTCGAGGCCTTCCTCAGCAACCCCGCCAACAAGGCTAGCTCTCTCAACGCCAAGACCCCCTCCGGCTACGCCCTCACCTTCCAGGACCTCCAAGGCGCCACCTCAGCAGCCAGCTACTTGGGCCTCACAACCCTGACATCGTACAACGTCTCCGGATGTGCTGCCCTCTGCGATGCCAAAGACACCTGCACCTCGTTCAACGTGTACATCGAGCGGGACCCATCCCTCAACCCCTCGACTACCTACTGCTGCCCCAACCCTGCCTCGCTCACAAACTACAAGTGCACGCTCTGGGGCTCTGTGATCGACAACACAACCGCAACCAACACCGGCGAAGGACGCGAAGGCTTCACCGTCGCCATCACCGGCTCAAACGGCTACACCAAGGCCAACACCACCACGCCCGCCACGCCAGCTGGATGCTCCGCCCCCGTCAAGTGCAGCGGCACGCACTCGCACAAGGACACCTGCATCGGGACGCACTTCTTCCCTGGCCCCTTCGACCCCAAGATCTGCGCTTCCTACGCCCAGGCCCAGAACATCAAGAATGGCGCCAGCATTGGACGCGGGTACAGCTCCAAGACGTGCAATTTCTTCAACGCCTACATGTTGAAGAAGAACAACAAGCCCATGGGAACCTACTGCTCGCTATTTGCCAAGCAATATGCCGCTTCCGATGCCACTTATACTCCTGGCTGGATTGGAGGGGACTTCTATGGCTGGGAGACTTCTTGGAGTTTCAACTTGGATTGGTAGAGGGTGAGATTGGTGGATTTGTGGATTCGGATGGTAATGGTTTGGTAGTGGAGGATAACACACTCATTTATGGTTGGTTTGGTTTGGTTTGATGTTTTTTTGTCACTCATTTCCTGGTTTTGTTAGAAGTAGAGGTGTTTGTCGGCTTGGATATATTTCATTGTAATTAGATTGAGATCGTGAATAGAAGTTAAAAACTCGTTGTTCTTCTCCGAATCATCCTACTTTTAAAATCTCGTGAGCTTTCGACGCAGATTTTATAGTTTCAGCAACAAGAATAATATTGAGATACCCGAAATGAACGATTCGGGTTGTAGTGTGCCATTGAGTAAGTAGCAAGAGCTAAGCGGAACCCCCTATTTCTTCTCGCTTAGTACCAAAACCTGACAGTAACAGTAGATATTGAAAACGAAACTTTCAAAGGATTCACGACTTGAAATTAAATCTTATTGATAGCTAATTGACCCCGATCACAGAAATTCAAGGCTTCCCGAGCATTCTTCGTATAGAAAAGGCTAAGCAAGTACATACATACAAACAACCACTGGAATATTGATGTTACTATACATACAAACCCTGAAAATCCAATCTATCCCAACATTTACACTCATAACTTCGCCCCCTCCCACCCCCGAACCCTGAACCCGTGCCGAGGCGCACTAACCCTGATCCTGCCATTCCCACCACCACCCAACTCCCTCTCAAGCAGCATTTCGCTCCCATCTAAACCGACCAATACCCCCTGATCTTTATGCCTAAAGCCCGTCTCTACAGGCCAGACTTCCACAGTGTCACCCAATTTCAACCCACTCCCAACATGTGTCTCTGCCTCCCACACACTAATCTGCTGCGAAGTCGTAAGGTCAGGAAAAGAGGACATCAGAGCCAGGACCTCAGCGCCAGAGAGTGTTTTCGGCTTGTTGACTTTGCTGGATTGTTTGATAGCTGCGTTGAAGCGAGCGATGTACGCGAAGAGGAGGGGATATTGTGTCGATGAGATGAGGGTTTTGTTCAATGCGCCGTCGAGGGTGGTGAGCCAGTGGAAGGGCCAGACAGCTGTATCAATACATCGTCAGCTCATGATCTAAATATCTGCTGCTGCTTCACCAACGACTTCCATTCACAAAGAGAGAAAGAAGTGACCAAGTAAACTCACCCTCAATATCCACCAAACTCGGCCCCTGACTCCCAAGCACCCATGTCCTGCCGTCCGCCAGAATGGTTTTCTCGAGTATCTCGCACGCTTCGCGGATCGCGATGGTTGCGAATGGACGAGCGCGAGCTCTGGTTGCTTTGTCCCATTTCCCACCGCTGAAATCCTCTCTATCCGCTACCCACTTTGGATCTTTCAGGATCGGGGCACTGTTTTCATCAGCATTTATTCATTAGTTCATTCCCTCCAAGCAAAATCATCAAAAACACCACCATCCTCTCTTCCCATCCCCATCCCCATCCCCTTTCCTGAATGCGACTAGACAGAGAAAAGGAAGAACACACTCAATCGGTATCAACGCTGCAGCACTCATAAACACGCCTCCTTCACTCGTCCAGCTCCTCAGCAGCTCCGCAATCAGCTTACCCTCAGGCGTCGTAGGCGCCAGACCCGGATGTTTCTCCGATGGCGGGAACAGCTTCTCGAGCTTCGCGATGATGTGTCGTGAGTCGAGATACACCGTTCGGCCAATCGAGAGCAGCGGGATGCGTCTGTACGAGATACCTAGGGCTGCCAGGTCGGGACGTGGGAGCGCGGAGGGTTGAAGCTGTGGGGTGTTAATTGCGTTTGGGTGTGAGGTGAAAAGGATGGGAGATGGGGAGGGCGTACGCATTGTGTATACGGTATTTTGCGGAGGTTGAGATACCATACTACCCTACACAAGATGAGGGAAGTTAGAGAGTTCTGCGAGAGTTGGAGGAGTGAGTTGCGGACCTGCGTGCATAGGGCGAGAAAGTGTAGTGGTAGAGAATGATTTCGTCTTGGGATGCCATGATTACGATGTAGTCTTGAACAAAATATAACTATAGCACAGCAACACGATATACAGTTAATATAAGCAGGAAAATAGAAAGGCTCTCTTGAAAATATCTTATTACTTATATTTTATTCCCTCCTCCATTTCACCGGCAATTCCCAAAAAGCCGTAGCTGTAGCTTACAAAAGAACTCCCACGAACTCTACCCCGCAACCTCGGCATCTCTGCTTGACCCCTGCAGTGTTTGTAGTTTCACAATTCCTGCATCTCGAGAGGATCATCCATTCCAAAGGGGCTCCACAAAGGATCTAGAATACCATACCATACTGCGCAAAAAAGCCAAAAGAGGTTCCATACATATGAGATATCTCTCCCTTACATATGCACCCCAGACTCCATCTAGTTTACCCTTTTGTTTTAGCGAAAGACCACATATAAAAATAGAATGTGGACATCGATGGCGGCGAAAAAAAAAATAAAAGAAAGTAGCACGAAGTCGAAATCAAATTGTTCATACCTACATACTTAGAGATAAATAGAAGAGGGTACTGGAAGTCTGTAAGCCTATATATGTGTGAGCGAGCTTTCTTTGCCTGAGTATTTATAGGTAGAAAATTATACTTACAGAGGGAGAGCTGGGCCAAGAGAAGTATGCTATTTGTGGTAAATAAAATCGTTCAAAGATACATGCACACACCCAATATTATAATCTCCTTGATAGTCATAAGTTATGAAGTAGAAAAAACATCAAAGTTCAATCATTTCAGTTCAGAAAGAAGTGATGTCAGAAACCCTGCTGCATTACTTTACTCGACCAAACGACGATTAGCTACGCTTAAGTTGAAATGTACAACAAAATAAAGCCAATACACGCCCGCCCATAACACAACACAGTACATCCATTAACCACACAATCAGACAATAGTGCAAGCACACCTTAACACCTCCAAACCCCACCTGGGACAAGATTCTCAACGAGAAGGTCCGACGAGAAGAGCAACCCCCAGAACAAAAGAAAACCCCGATTTTTGTACTCCAATTCCCAATGCTCGCGTGAGCGACGGACCAAAAAACCAACCATCCATCCATATGCCATTGGCGTGGAGGCTCCAAGCAAAATAAAAAGCCCACGCGCAGAGAAACAACCTTGTATTATGCCCGCCCCCGATACAAAAGAAAGCCAGTGACGGCGACCTGCTTGCTGACCAACTAGCTACCTTAGGGGAATAGGTAAGATAGGTAGGTCCTAGGTAAGGTAGGTATTGAGATGATGACCCTGCCATCACGTGTGCACAGACGTTCAGTGCAAACGGGACTCTCCCCGTCCCGTCCACAGCACTAAGATGCCATTACAACCACTCCTCGGCATCCCTGGCTCCAGTCAATGCCAGCCAGCCTGCCTTTCAGACAGCCAGTTTATCTTCGTACTGCGCAGGTAGTGGCATTCCAGCTCTCCATGGGGAAGTTGACGGGCGATGGTGGCGGTGGTGCGGGTGGAGAGTATGCGTCGCTGTCCATGGCACCAAAGTTATATGGGCTCTTTGATTTCGAATTCGAGAAACAGAGTCTGAGATCTTGGCCGAAAGACTCGTTGGAGAGGAGAGGTGATCGACGGCGTGGGATGGGGAGGGCAATTTGTGGTGATGCGTTTTGGGTAGGCATTTTGAGTGGTGTTGGGTTTGTGGAAGCGAGGGAGGTTATTGTGATGAGAATGAAGTTTGATTTGATCTGAGAGAGAAGATGTTAGTTATGTTGAACACAAGACATGTATACACAAACAGGCAGATAGTAGTAAGCTAGTAACATGCCGGCTTATCTACCATCCCGCAAACCATACGAAAAAGAAAATAAAAAAAGGTTAGGCACTTACAAACTTCAAGCGTGTGTAACAGTGAGGCTCGGGTTGGACAACAACGGCGAAGTGACTCAGATAGGATTCGATGTAGGCTTCAACTCGATATGATTTCAGCTCCGATGTCAGAAAGTATTGTAGGTGATGTTTGGTGAAGTCCTTAGGAGTAGAGACTGGATGTGATGAGTAATAGATGTAGTGAGGACTGTAGTTAAGAAGAACAAAGAAGATCGTCAGGAGAAAATCCCAAGGGGAATCCAACGATCTTTATCTCTTCCCTTGAATCCCAACTACGGATATGGGTTGCAAGGTCTGATCCCTCCTCACCCCATCCATCCATCCATCCATCCATCCATTCAAGCCAAATCTAAACCAAGAAAAAAAGTAAGACAGCTCATCCTCTCTCATCGTCCGGGAAGCCGCCGCCTCCCCTTTGAGCCCATGGCTCCCCCAGCTTTGAAGCAAGCCCTAGCCAGTTGTTAGGTATCCCAAGAATGTTCCATCGCCCAAAGCGACGACCTCATCACATTGATGACCCGTAGTGATTAACCCATCACAAACGCAGGCTAATCTCGGTGCCCAGCCCCAGAGCTGAGGTGAGTTGGAACCATGGCAAGCAATAATCCTGGGTCAGATTCCCCAGATCCCGAGCCAAATAATCATACTAAAAAAAAATAAAAAATAAAATAAAATAAAAAGTTCCAGCTGTCTGCTCATGTCTACCCATGTCCTCGCAAAAGCACAAGCACCTGTACTGTACCCCCCCTGGAACGGCAAGAATGTCGAGTCCCTTACCACCCAGGTTCGGAGGTCAAGGTCGAGCTTCCATTCCATCCATTCGAAGGCCGAAAGTGGATTTGGAAAGCCTTACCATGCTTGCATGGCCGGCAAGATTGGCAGGGCTTGGAACGCCTCGCTTTGTTATTTCGTGGGGTTTCTTGGGCTGCTGGAACGAACCTCGTTCTAGGTTTAGTGGGAAGCCCCAGTGCCAGTTAGGGAAGTGTTAAACATGTCAAAACTGGGGTTGGAATGCTGGGGATAACGCTGGATGATTACTGGGCTGGAAAAGTAAAAGCGAAAGCTCCGGGGAAGGGAAGCCGCCGACGTTTGCGTTCGAGGTTTGATACAGTCCGGTCCAGGTTCATCCAAAAATCATAATAGAGTAAATAAGGTAGGTGAATAATGCGAGTGAGGGAATAGAAGGCCACATATTCAACATTCGATGTTTTGATGGGAAGAAGTTATCCCGAACGAGAACTCGAGAAGGCATCAATCAATACGAGCAGGCAAGCGGTGAGAAAAGCAATAGGTTTGGCTGAGTTACCAAATCATTCGCAGGCAACCAGATTGCTTGACTTGATTTGACTTCGGCTTGCTCTATAAGCTAACCTCTGATACTCGTAACGGGATCGATCATTCGTTGCGATGTTATCAACACTGTTACCTCACTTCAGCTCGACACCGACTATCAATGCCTTCTTCCATCAACGATATCTCTCTTTTCGTCGATTCGTGGGATATCAAGCCGAAATTCGAGGCCAGGCCCGGCCAGGCTCGACTCCTTGAGAAATTGAGATGCCCTTCCCTATGGGCCACGAATCGGGGTGATTCATAATGGGGATTTGCTGGCCTCGCTTGGCTTGGCTTGGGAGTGAAGATGTGAAATTCGAAGTAATCTTACCAGGATCCTGGCGATCCTCAAAAAGATGCCAGGTTTTCAGTGAAACTGTGGAAACTGTGGGGGGTTGTCTTGTCTCCACAGACCACACAAGGTGGAATAAGGGCGTGGGGTAAAAGAACAAGATGGATGAGGAAAAGGGGGTGGGGGGGCTCATACTTATTGATTATGGAGTGATTTGTTACAGTAGCGAGTGATGGGTGATGGGTGATGGGTGATGGGTGATGGGTGATGGGTGATGGGTGATGGGTGATGGGTGATGGGTGATGGGTGATGGGTGATGGGTGATGGGTGATGGGTGATGGGTGATGGGTGATGGGTGATGGGTGATGGGTGATGGATGATGGAAGATGGATGATGGAAGATGGATGATGGACGTTGAGGCTAAACCGGTTATGGTAAGAAAAAGGAGAAAAGGAAGCCCCCCCCCCCCCAAAAAAGGGAAAAGAGAAAAGATGAGGAATGTCTCACAAATCCCCGAGATCCAAATTGAATAACTGCGTGGCTCCTTCTTTTCCCTTTGATTATCTAAAATAGGCATTTATGAAGTGTCAACTGGCAAAGTGTCAACTGCAAAGTAAGTGTCAAGTTTTCTCGCACTCTCATCGTATGTCTCTTTCAACAGCCTCAACAACCACACAGGAAACAATATTTCTTTCTACTATACCTACCTACCTACCTACCTACCTACCTACCCTTTGATATCTGACCGCATAGACGCATGCATCAGCAAAGAAACTCGGCCCAACAGTCGCACTCACGGAACGTCTCGTCTCGAATCAGAAACCGCTCGTTCACACCCATCACTCGTTTGCTCTCCCATACTCACTTCACTCCCTCCCGAGCCGAGATTGCATATCACTGACCATCAATCGCATCACTAACACCCGCCCCCTCCCCAACCGTAACTGGTGACCGAATTAGATGTGAAGTTTCGTCTCAATCCTCAGTGGACGACTGACGAGTGTTGCTCTAGCCTGACCTGACCTACAGTACAGTAACAGCCGATAGTCTGTCTACTGTGTGTTCAAAATAAGTTACTGGGCATTTCATTATTTCGCATCTTACACAATTCACACACGACCACGGCAGCGTCATCTGTGCCCAGTGAAGCAAAACACATTCAGCCGACGAGGACAAGACATGTTCCTGAATTATATTAACTCCACCGAGCCGTTGAGAGCATGGAGACATATATTTGAGTGAGAAATGCCGATGAGCTCTTCCGTCCAGCCGTGCCGGCTTCTCAGATGTTCAGTTCAGGGTTTGTACGAAGCATTTTGCAATAATTGATAATATTCTAGTCCACCTCGACTGCTCCTCGGTAGTCCACTCCCATGCACGTCCACCATTTGAATTTTTTTTTCATCCTTTTCAAACCAAGTCTCCGAAAGTGCTAGACAAATCCCATTATCCCATGAATCGGAGCAGCTTGTCGTGGTAATCTTATCCTTACTCTACCCCATGCACGAATCAATGTACCCCAGCTTTTTCCAAATCCAGACTCTCCCTCCCGGAGAGGCGTTCATCCCGCTACGCTAACCGTTTGGGAGTCCGGAAGAGACATCCAACATTCCACCACCTGCGACCCCGATGCAGCCATGCGAAGTTCGTCTGGGGGTTGTCGACGATGAAATGATGATCATTACGAGGTACGGGGTGGAATTTCTGGTTTCGATGGTTGCAGGCTTTGCAGCTCTCTCTCGCTCGCTCACGTTGTTTCTCTCTCAAGGCACTCTGGATCAACAACATATCTCCAAGAATTGAAAATGTCCAGAGTTCGCTGCGTCTTTCTTGATCTAAAATTGCGTGAGTAGGCATTCACATCTCGAGGAAGTATTTGTCGTTGCACCATGGAGGGCACCCTGATAGCTTGAGAGAGAAAAGTTCAACATCAAGCCATTGACCAGAAAAGTCCACAAAACGTAAATAGACGAGGACAGTCATCAATATGCACAAAATGAGGTAAGCCAAACAACCAACACATGAAGCACATCCAGCTCAGCTTGGCTTATAACTCACAGTCTATAATTTACAACTCAGCTCACATTTCAAGCCAACGTGCGCCTCTACCTGCAGTCAAATCTGATCCGGATTCCGGAGGAATCTCCTGCATTTCAATCTTCGACCGTATTTTCAAATTTCGATCCTTTTTTGTACCACCATGCATGAAATGAATGCTCTTTTAAGCTACCTATCTTTCCTGAACTTACTCGCCGTTTCGAGTCGTCTAAAGTCTTTAGGAAGCGGCATACGAAGATGTCATCTTCTTCAATTGGATGTTCGCCCTTGCCATATACTTCTCAACAACTACTGTCGGCTCCCTCAATGTGGCGGACAATATCAAATCAATGGCAAGGCATTTCATCCCATTCACCAACTACATCCGCCCCATCAGCCACGTTGATAACCGCAGTAAAACTTTGTATCACTTCAGTTACCCTCTCAGCCTCTGTCTATCCTCGAATGGCTTATCTATACGATACGTTATCTCTCAGCGTAGAGTCGAACCTCTCTCCCCCGTGCCCTGTACAACCACAAACCAAGGTATTCGCCGACTTCAAACTTAAACCTACACCACAACATGCAGAAGACAGCCTCCATCGTTATCACAAAAGCACCACCAATTTATGTTTCTACGATCGGTGATCTGTTAAACATGACGACTGCCACTTTTCCCAAAGATGAATGTATGTATACATACACACATACTATTCAATTTCAGTTTCGTCTAGTGACATGCCTATCTCCAAATCTTTCTCCATCCTCACACTTGCCTTAGCACACCTCATCACAGCATACATAACATATCGGCATATCACACCACCATCCTCGCCATGCACCCTGCACCATGCACCATCTGCAATTTTACCTACCATCACGCTCGTGCCTCTCATCCTCCAAAACTCTCAAGCGAAAGCCACAGCCCCACAAGACCTAGCTATAGTAACCGCCGTACATAAATCAAACATCACATCACCTACACCACATACCTACCTAACATGACCCCACCCTCTCCTATAGGATTACGTTATCCATACATACGGACATATGTCCTGAGCAGAACATGATGCAATTTACGGCCTTTGCTCTGCATGCATTGCATCGCATTGCAGCATAGCACGTTCTTCGACGTTACATGGCATGCCATTGCAGATGATAAACATGCAGCACATCGCATCGGACGTTAAAAACGACCAAGCACATGCCAAACAAACAGACGCCCAACCACCAGCCACCGAGATGCGGATCGAGAAACTCGTCTTCCCCGGTGGTATCCCGCAACGCCTCCATGTGCGAACGGATGCGTTTCTTGTGTGTCTGCTTGCTTGCCCTGCCGATTCGGAAACTCGGGTCGTACTCTCCTGTGCGGCCGGGAGTACGGGATTCCTGCCCAAGCCTGAGGCGTACGGATGCCGATGTGGGACAGCATATAGGGAATTAAACACCCACTCGCGGCGCCTCCTCTCCTCGGGAGGTAACCGCCCACTCGACCCCCCTTGCTGTAGCTTATCTTTTTCGTTGTTGAGGTCTTGGGGGTCCAGGCTCGGGTCCATTTCGAAGGAGAAAGAAGAAAGAAAAATCAGGTGTCTGACGGTCTGGCTTTGGGTCGACTTTCAGGTCCCCATACCTAATGCAGGAAGGCAGGCAGGCAGGTGAGGGAGATAACGAACGTGGTTCCTGTCACATCACATGAACGACGTGTGTTACTTTGATTCGGATGTTGTCTAATGCCTGATCTCCCTCGTGTGTTGTGTGTTGCTTCACTGTGACATCAGTATGTAAGTGTGTGTGTGTGTATGCATGTATGTATTGAGAAGAAATGAAAGATTGGATGTAAAGCAAAGGCGGTTAGCTTGGGCACTAACTAGTATTTGGGGAACGGAGATGCCGTAAGAACTGCTGCGAAAACAAGGCAAGGTAGGTAAGTGAGGGAAGGAGAGGCAAGGAAGAGAAAATTCAAAATCACGGGTCGTAAAAAGAAGGCAATCATTCATTTGTTTGATTTCTTCATTGAAAGTACTGTAGCATAGCACGCAATATCCCCTTGTGCGTTGCGAGAATACCACGCTGCCTACAGTATGCTGCGCTCATCTCATTCTATGTAGGTCGCCCCCCTTCCCTATCTCGTTCGCTAAAGCCCCCCCTCGCTTCCATTTTCCCAGCGGCTCCAACCCAAAAAAAAAAAAAAAAATCAGGAATGGGTAAACCCCACCCCCCTCCCTCCCAAATATATGCCTCCCTGCCTATCTATCATAACCATGCAATTCCCATCGCGATACGCCAGCGAATGAAACCAGCAGCCCGTATCAGATACCAGATACCAGACTCCCATTCGCGTTCCCATTCCCAGATCCCAAAAGCCGGATCCCCAAAGTTGGAAAACGAAGAGAAGAGAATCGAATAGAGTAGAAGAGAAGAGAAGAGCCTCCCTCCAGACCAAACAACATTCATGTGCATTGTGCATTCGTTCGTTTGATTCCCTCCATTGATATTCTCGGGTGAATGCCTCGTAATTCGGAGGCCAGAGTCGCGAGTGAATCGAGGAGAAAGCCGCCATGATATCCCTCCCATCCAGGTGTGTTGTTGTGGTATCTTGTGCCATGTATGTATGTGTGTATGTGTGTATGTGTGTATGTGTGTGTGTGTGTATGTACTCCGAAGACGCCTGCAATGCCGTGCGCCGATTGATGTGATGACTGACCGCAATAAAGAAAGAAGTGACTGAGCTGAGCTGTAGGTATAGTATGTGCAATTTAGCGCTGCGTAGAGCGCAACGAGGAGAGGAGCGGTACGCCGCTTTGGTGTTTGTACAATGTCGACTGTTGCTGCTGTATGTATGTACCGCATCGATATTCAATATTTGATATCCAGGATGGCCATCTCGAACGGATGCTTTCTCAGTGATGAAAGGAAAGAAGTGCCGTGGGCAAGTAAACCCAGAGAAGCAGACTCATGATCATCATCATGATCATCATCATCTACAACTCTCGATAATCACTCGGTCTGGCCCTGCGCTGGCGTCCTTGGTGACGATGCGGATTTACTGGCTTCCTGAAATACGCATTGTCTTCCTCATTTGGCAGCGGCTCTGCAAAGATGGTCTTTTGCTGGTTGGCGAACGCAGGCATGCCATTTGCAAGTCCATTTGCATTGGGCATTCCATTGACGTTGCCATTCACATTGCCTTTTGCCATGCCATTTGCATTCATGTTCATGTTTGCATTAAAATTTCCTCCACGTCCCATGCCGTTGTTCATGCCCATGCCAGCGCCGTTCATACCATTCCCATTACCATTGCCTCCTCGCCCGTTGGCCATGCCCATACCCATGCCGCCATTTCCAGCTACGTTCATGTTCATGTTGTTGCCCATAGGCATCCCGCCCATGTTGTTCATCATGCCCATACCATACATGTTCATCATGGGATTCATCATCATATTGGGCATGCCAGGCATGAATCCATTCATCATTGGCATACCGTTGAAACCATTACCACCGTAGAAGTTCTGGGGCATGTTGAACATGTTAGGGAATCCGTTCATGCCATTCATCATCTGTTGTTGCTGCTGTTGCTGCTGTTGCTGCGCGAGCATGGCTTGTTTCTGTGCTGCTTCCTGTTGCTGCATGGCCTTAGGTCCTTTAGGGATTTTGGGATTCTCAAGTAGTTCATCTGCTGGTCGCTTTTTTGGGTTTAGAGGTGCTGTTGCGATGTTTACCGTTGCGGTTGGTGGTGAGTTGCCCTTCACAGATTGTGATTTGGGTGAACTAGGTGACTTGACGGCCTCTGCAGGTGGTGATGGCGATTTGGACTTAGTCTTCACCATGTCAACTCCAGCTGGCGCCGTTTCAGGAACTACGCTTGGACTTTTCGAGCGCTCCTTTTTGAGAGCCGCCGTCTTTTCTTCGAGATATTCCTTTATCTTGGTAGATGTCTCATCATCAGGCTTAAGATCATCAAGTAGCACACCCTCAGTCTGGCAGCCAGGACAGGTGAAATCGCTCTCGATGAGCGCATTAGTGATGCACTCATTGCAATATGTCTTCTCACAACAGGGCGTCTTCATTGGGTCTATGAATACTCTCTTGTCGATCGAACACTCCAATCCCTTCTCCTGCAATTCCTTGTCTCCTAGCGCCGCTGCCTTTTGGGCTGCTGCTGACGACTTGGTCTTTGCTTGAAATTGTTCCCAGGACGCCTTATCCGGCTCTGCAACAACAAACTGTCCTTCTGCATTCACCATGACACCTGAAGGTGGCTTGGAATCATCCGATCCATCACCAGAAAGAATTGGCTTGTCTACAGTCTTCAAAAAAGATCTGGGAATACCAGTAGTTCGCTTGATACGAGGCTTGTTCTCCCAATTGGGATCATCATTTGTAGGACACTCCTTAATCCAGTGCCCTTTCTCTCCACACCTATAGCATATGTAACCCATTGGAGGTTCATTCTCTGAACTATGTTGTGGTTTCTTATTGTGATAGCTCACGGGTACTTTGGCAAGTCTAAAGATAATTAGCATAGTTTCTCACAACAGAAGCGGGTAAACTTACTTTCCCATGTCCTCCAATTGGTTTGACCATTGTTCACTCGATTGTTGGAACATGACGGCCATGCGCTCTTCTTCAGTCATGGAACTGTTCATTTGAATTGTTGCAGCGGGTGCGGATTTGGCAGTAGACTTGGCTTGCTCTTTGCGCGATTGATTCTTTGCATTTACTGGCATTTTACCAGTCATGTAACGCTGAGCCCTACCGGCACCCTTCTTCATAGCAGGTAATCGTCGCGCGATGACAGATGTAGAACGAGGAATAATTGCTGTATCGTCATCGTATTCTACTTAATGTTAATAATAGCACAGGTTAAATTCACGAATAATGCTTACCATCTTTGCCATCTTCATCAAAGATTGCGAGGTCGAAATCTGTTCCATCACCAAGTCCGCTCTTGATGATAATGTCACGCTTGAGTTCAAAAACGGATATGCCAGTGCCATCAAACTCAACTCGGGAAGCTTCCCTCTGGGACTTGAACTTGTAAAATACCGAGGACGACATGTTGAAAAATGTAATGTAAGTATCGAGGTTGATGAGGTTGAGAGTCGAAATCCAGCTGTTGTATTAGAGACAAGACGGTGCTATATCGAATGCACTCAAGAAATGCAGTTCAAATGCTCAGCGATTAAGCACTTCTGATCAGTAGTTCTCAGGACAAAGAAAAGGAGGGGACAGATGATATTGAGTTGAGCGACCGTTGCAGATCAAGATTCTTCTTTCTCTTCTTCTTGTTTTTTTTCTTTCCGTTCAGCAGGGAACGAGAGTGAATACAAATCTGATTGCGATCACCAGAGATAAACTCTTGGTGACGGGAAACAAGCTCTGTGAAGTTGAAAAAGAAATGATGTACAAGACTGCAGCTGAGCTGCGATGTGTGTAATGCAAACTGTTCCTCAGGTTGTTGGTCCTTCTCCACGACGCAAACTAATGACTGAATACCTCCACGAGTTCTCCTTTTCTTCCTGCCAACTCAGCTTTGCTTCTCCACCCCACGTATAAATTCGAGAGACGGCGGTATCCAAGACGATATAATGCGCTTTCGACTTTGGCGCAAATGAGGGTCGATATCGTTTGGATGGTTCGCAGATGAGGTCGTGATTGTCGTGATGGCGAAGATGGTTTGAGGTTGAGAGAAGGGCGAGTGGTGGAAATCCTTTGTTGCTTCCTCCCTCTAGGCTGACAAATTCTTGAGCTAACACTCGTGTCACATGACTCGCTTTTTAACCGGTGGGGTGTTTAAGTATGATTCAAGAATGGGATATAGAAATGAAGACAAGAGTCATATTTTAAGAATAATTTCATTCGAATCACTCGCTGATAGTCATTCTCACATTATACTCTACTTCAAAATGGTTTACACTCTTTATGACAGCACTATTGTGATTGCACAAAACCTCCTCAAGAGCCTCACCCACGTCCTCAAAGAAGCCGAGAAACTCCCTAATGCCAACACCTTCCTCACGGCTCGTCTTCACGAAGACATGTACCCATTACCCGACCAAGTCCGCCTCGCAACTCAATTCTGCGAGAACATGGCAGCGCGACTGGCAGCTCGAGAAGCAGTGACTTTTGAAGGCAACACAAGCCTCACAACATATGCCCAATTCCACGAGCGCATCCAGCTCGTGCTAAAGACGCTCGATGAAGCCGACAAGGACGTCGTAAATCAGCAAACCGATGTGGTTGGCCCTACACCATTGGGGCCGAAGAAGACGGTGGATATGAGTGCTGCAACGTATGTTCACAGCATTGTGTTGCCGAACATCTACTTCCATGTTGTCACTGCATATGGCATCCTTCGCAAGGAGGGAGTGACGCTGGGAAAGTTAGATTATTACAATGGCTTCCTTGGCCAGTTTGCAAATTTGTAATATGCTCGATGGTCTCGTCTTGAATCGAAAAGTCCGTCACTAGAATGGCTGGCAACAACAAGCGTGCACTACAGCAACGAAGTATCTAGAAGTACTACACTCCACTCAACATAGCAAATCCACAAGAGCCAGTTGGATAAAATTCTGACCTGATAACCCATAGTGGTGGATCAATGATTGATCATACGCTAGCTAGAGAGACATCTCCTTCACCAAATATTCAAGGTTTGAGTTCAGCACTTCAAATTGTTACATTCCCTACAAGTTTTTCCAGCTGTTCAGAACTATTCACCAGTCCCTTCTCGTTTCTAATTACTTTCCTTTTGTTTTTGCTGCTTACAAGACTACCACACTCCTTTCAACTTCAATCACAGCTGTCAGCTTTGATCTTTGCTGCCAATTCCAACCTACTTTCGAAACAGTTATTTTCCTCCTACTGTTTCAAAACTATTCGTCCACCAGTGGATCTGCTCCTCCTACAATTCAAATGTTACAGTGGTTAAGCTTAGCTTATCGAGTCGTAGCTTCTTGTATGGACGCCGTAGGCTGCTAGATCTAATCAAGCTGAGACTTGAAAACTGTGAGGATAACCTTCAGTTCGTCACGAAGATTTGACTTAATATCAAGAATGCTAGAGCCTTCGAATTTAGGCTCGTTGCAGACAGCTGAGCATGGACTGTACGGATGAACTTTTGGAAAACGATGGCTTTGGAAACAGCTTGACTCGTTGAAGAAGTATTGGGCAAGGTTAACAACGCTCACACCAGCAGATCTCTCCTGCACAATAGTATTGAAGTTGTAAATGAGTTTTTATCGTATGCAGTAGTGCTAGAAGGAGGTTTCTTTGCAATTACGAGGTGCCTGCCAGAGGGAATAAATCTTCTTGGTGGCCAACGCTAGAATTTCTGAATAATTGATGACCTTTCTGGCAGGTCAAAGTCCTCGAAGAAGTGTAGTTGGATGTTGATATCTGTTTCAAGGAGTCAGACTCAGCTGGTGCATATATTGGGATCTCATTATGCTGGATAACCCTATTTTCCAACAGCAAAGTCTGGGCTGGGGATGTCGTTGTGAACAGATCAGGTGGCATATCATCACCAGTTGATCCAGCGGTTGGAAACGAAAGCTCGCAGCTCTTAGTGAGTCAGAGTTCAAGGAAATTGGCCAGTGTCATATGTTAGCGGTCGTTAGTTTGTTCTTTGGGAGAAATTGACCCAGACAGCTGCTGCTATGAATGCCGATGGTTGTCAAACAACGCTAGGGTGGCTTTGGTATCGCGAAGAGGGGCTCATCAAGGATTCTTATAGCAAAGTAGAATCACCCATGGACTCCGAAGGCCATGGTCTCGGAAATATATGTTGTGTTTTATCTTCTCAGGCTGCTCTTCAGGTCAAGTTCTTCTCTTTGGAGCTCGTTGATCGCTCCTTGGCATTGCGATAAGCGAATCCAACAAAGCTAAGTGGAAGTTCTGCTCTTCGAATTCATCGAAGCAGGACATGGAGAAGTTTGTCCGAAATCTATCCATAGCCATTGTTTAGAGAAGGCTGGAATTGTGCTCTGCGGAAACAATCAGTAAAAAGTTTCTAGCGCATTACTAGGGTCTCGGAAAAAGGCACCTACCTTGATGATTTAAACGTTGACTTTTACATGTTGCCATGGTGTGTTGAATGCTGGTGCCAGGTGCTTGGAGAGACGTTCTTTTGAAGACAAACCTACCCAAGCATGAATTTTTTAGTGTCTGCAGCTTTCAGCCAGTCATCAACCTTCGTGTTTCTGCCTGCTGCACGAGGTCCTTGTTGGAAACATCATGCTCGACGGAGATCCTATAAAGCAGATAGTCAGCAACAAACATCACCAAACAAAGCTGCTCTATGGTCTTGAACAATGGAAAAGATGGTCGTTACTTCCTGACGTAACGCTTGGGGATCGGTGCTGTTGTCTATCACAGATTTATCTCTGCTGGCAAAGGTTTGAAAGGATACGACAACAAGGAGAGCCACGTCGACAGCAATCGCCCCTGCGAACACAAGTGGCATCTCTTCCTGATTCGGGTGATACAGAGGGGTTAGAGAATATGGAAAAGTAGAGCAAGCTTACTGACCAATTCGCTCCTGTTGAAAGTGTTTGCTTGGCCCTCAAAATACCTCTTCGACATTTCCCAGACTGTACTGAATCCTCAGCGAACCTGGAACATTGGTCTAATGGAAAGACAAAATGCAGAAGCTAAGATAGGTATCAGATGAAAGCTGACGCAAGATCAGCCGTAGCTGCTGAAACTGCAGACTGTTGAAGTTAACGTGTTTTCTGCTCGAGAATCCACCAACCGAAACAAGCAGGAACGCTTTCGCAGGTGTTAGAAACGCGGGGAACGAGCCACTCGTTCACGTTTGGCTTGAATAATTGTCATTAAAAAAGGTCGTTGAGGAAGTCACGATGTGTTTCTTGTTGACGTTGATGGTGGTGGTGGTGGTGGTGGTGAGAAATTTCAAATTTCAAATTTGGTGTTGAAGAGAAGGAGGCTCGCTGAGGTACTAGTGTAATTTTGGACTACTCACCACGACTGCTTAGTCGTCGACACAGAGATATCATGCGGTTTTCATGTTTTTCGAAGAGTTCAGAGTAATGAGCACTATTTCGTGTGTTATATTTTCGAGATTGGAACAAAATATATGTCCTATCATTTTTTCGTAGCTGGAGCAAGTGGTCATATACAAGTTGCCGACTAGGAGAGACAATTGAAAGGTTTGACTACTGAACTGCAAGAAGATATACCTTTCAATGATCGGAAAGGGGTGTTAACCTCATAATAGGACGCAGAGCAGAATGTGAGTTCGTGTATCTCAGATGTTCTAGACGTGTCTCCATGTCTGCCCATCACTAAGTCACAACAGACAACTCGACGAATGCTTCACCAATAAGTCGGTAATACCAAGAAGCCAAAGAAACTATATCACAGCAAATAATACCAAACTTATACCAGATAACAAAATAATATTACTACTACTCTTGAGGGCTGTAAAACTCCATGCGTGCTAACTAAACGCTGTACGTCGGGGTATATGTGCTAAATAATCAACCTGTACCTCCAAACCAATGCTGAAATTCAAATCCGCTCGCTGACGAGAAGATATTAAAGAAACGCAAATCATTATCTACCATCCTATTAGTCCATCGTTATCAAATTCCATGAATCGTGAAAATCAAAGGACCAGCCCATGCCCATCTAATGCCTCAGGTCCTGCCACAACCCCCAATGTGATATTGAATCCTAATGCACTCCAATTAAAAGTATTTCATGCCAATGCTGCGCTATGCATTCTTTTGGTCAACGATCCACTTGTGGATCACTTTGCGGCTGTCATTACTGTATTAAACCGCTTCCTCATCGTCCTCGTCAATATTCTTTCTCCTGACCACAACTCTTCGACCTCGTCTTTTGGAGACTGTTTCAGCATCCCAGACACCCGCAAACAGGTCATCGCATTCGTCCTCGTCCTCACTGTCAAAAACGACATCCCCATTTGCTTCGTCAATCGTGATTGATTTGCCCATCTCAATAGGTTCATACACACCCAGATCATTACTCTCTCCATCCTCATATGCACTGTTTCCGTCCTCCCAGCTGACCCCCAGGACCACACGTTTCATCTCCAGGATGAATTTACCAATCTTGTAGCGCTGAGCCAGCTCTTTCGCATCTACATATTTCCAGCCAAGAATGGTATTGCAAACGGTACAGCTCACATCAGCCACGACATGTGCTCCCGTGAGGAGCTCTCTGTTTACTGATCGGCCGACCTTTGTGTTTACTAACTCAGACTTGGGCTTCGTCTTGGTCTTCCAGTTATATGGAGCGGTGAGAGCTGGAGAAACGAGATATGCGCGACCATGGCGACCAGTAAAGCCCTTGCTGACTATTTGAGATGCAAATGCAATGTCTGTTGAGCAACCCAAGCACTTCAACGTATTTGGCTGTACTCGGCAAAGTTTCTGCACAGGTGGTAGCGGCTGGATGTCAGGTATCTTCCTTAAAGCATCTTTTTGTAGCGCTTCGTGTAGTATGCCCTTGCCTTTCCAATTTGGTAGTGTGAAGAGAGCATTTGGCGGGGAGGAGGAGGGTGTTGTACCGGGGGATGAAGTAGGAGAGCTGTACAAAGAAGGGACCGAGGCTTCGTTGTAGGTAGTGGTTGTGCTTGACTCTCTCCGGTGATATGGATAGTTGAATGGAGGGAGGAGGTAAGTCGCAAACGGAGGTCTAGGTTCAGAAACCATTTCCGCAGACTTTTTCTGTCTGCGAAGCACTCCAGAAGTATAATAAATGAGGTAGAGACCAAAAATCTGTTACTCGTAGACTTAGTAACTTAGCAAGGAACGAGAGGGGTAGTTAAGCCAGAGAGTAAGTAACTCTTGTAGCAAAGTGACCCTAACGTCTGGCGTGCAGGCGGTCACATTCACTTCTTGAGAAGCAAGTCATAGTTTCTAGGTCTTGGGGGGCGTGGCCTATAAGACTTTGGCGTAAAAAGAGGTCATTCATGCTGGTCCGATGTAGCCGTTGGGCCTACGAAGTGATCGTCTCACAAGAAAGCCACCCCTCTATGCAGTAACAGTAGTTCCTGAGGAGCATGTCCGGGCTCTCTACGGAACAACGATAAGATAGACATCCTTGGCCTTTTATTTTCTACAGCATGAAATTATGGATGTATCTCTATGTACCTTATTTGAGACATGTTTGTTACAATAAGTGTTTATGACACAAAGTAACATTTTCGAGCTCAAAAGAATTTATGCAATAAAAGGACACAACATGTCAGCGACATCGGATACTATGGATTTATTGCTACTACTTGGTGAAACCGATACAAGAGTCTCGTTCAGATTCATGAACCGGTTGCCCGCGCTTATCCGGCTTGACCGTATCATCATGTGCCAAAAGAGAACAATGCTGCATGTCATGTATTGGAAGGGATACAATCACGTCGGGCGTCTCTGTATTCGTTACTCGCTTTGAAACGATCTGACTGGGTATCCCAGCCGAATGATGTGTCTTTGTTCCATTATAAATCCATTCATATCACATCATGCGTTGTGTACGGAGATAGGTACCTAAGGTAAGGTTGTGAAGCATCTCGATCGGTAGATGTAAAGTCATGAGGTGTATAAAGATTCTCTCCATATATGAATTCGGCTGTGTATTGTTCTCCATCCTTACCGATCACTAATATAACATACTTCATCTTTGAATATAAGGAAGAAGAGCTACTATATTTCGTACCTAAAATACCAGTGATATTATTGCATTACTGATGATGACTAATCGATCGATTGTCTCATGTGACTAATTGAATGTTTGAGCCTGAGGCATTAAAAGCGGAGACTCCAGTATTTTACGGCTTCAACAAACAAAACCATCCCACCACCATTTTCACCGCTGATCATTGCAACCAACACGACCTCATTCCACCGAGAACTCAATTTCAGCATCAACCGCCTCACCCGCTTCCAATTACGCTAGTTAATCTCGAACATCTTCAGCCTCACTATCACTTAAACCCCCAAGAAACCATTTCCCGTCGCAACCGTGGCAAAATCGAGCAATGGCGCCCAGTAAAAACGACAGTCAGTCGAGTAGTAATTGTTATGGCGAGAATGTAGCCTCCAAGGTCAACATTCTCGCCTCGGCCTACTGCGTCGACTCCTCTGCCCGTCTTACAGGCTTCCATTACTCCACTACCGGGGCCGGCGGTATGTGTTCTCGTCCTCCCCTCCACCACATGGTGGAAGTTACACATCTCGGAATATATACTGACAATTGTATCGTAGGGGCCCAGTGGTATCCCTGAGGTCGGCTCGGGGTATCTAACACCACCTTCAAGTCCCCCACTCGCGGCACTTACCTCTGCAAACGAACTCGCAATACTCAATCGGAAGCGCGACAATGGCAGAAGGAAAAGCCGTAAAGAGGGGGCAGCGTATGCAATTCGGGGAGAGTGTGAGAGGCTCTTCTGCGAGACCATGAAATCCGTATTCCTTGGTGACGAAGGACACACGGCTGACAATGGCTCTATCGAATTGGGTGCGGACGGATACTCACCTTCTGACGAAAGGCTGGATGTCCAAGGCAGTTATTTTGCTCGACCACATACCATCGACGCTTGGATCGAGGTTTGGGATTACGTCGGCGGATGCAGCTTTCGAGGATATGTTGGAGGGAACGGGGACCAAAAGTCTCTATTTGCCTTCTTCGATTCCTCGATTGTTGGTCGGGACATGAAGCAAGGGTCAGTTGTGGTTTCTTTGTGAATTCGAATAATGCTGACTGAAATAGACTGATGGCATTGATTGAGCTTGCTGAGACTGTGTTCGCAGTATCACAAGTTGTGATCTGCCTAGATCGATCAACCACAGAAAGTGATCACAAGGCATTTCTAAAGAGTCTCCGATGGGTTGGTTTCGAACTTATCACTCTGGACATGTGGGCCAATGATCACGGCGTCACAAGCGATAAGTGGCTGTTCATGGGTATGGAAATGTAACAGAACAAATGGGTAGGAGAATCACATTTGCGAAGTATGGCGTTACGGTTTGGGACTAAGTTCTTCGGCAACGTTCAATGGGTTATGCTCGCATGCTACATCTTTGGAGTTCACTTGTCTTCTTATGGCCTTTTCAGCCATGGAGTTAGTTTGATCTTGCGGTTCACCTTGTTAGTCTTCTATCTCATGGTCTTCATTGCATCTTTCACTAGCGATAGTCAATCGAAATCAAAACTTTATTTAAAACATAAGATACATTCGCTTCATACCTTGTGTAATATCTGAAACCACTGGTCATATCTGTGAGCTATCTAGCAAAAGCTAATAAACTAAGCACCATGAATAAGCAAGTCTCTTGTAGTGATTTCTATAACTAAGCTCCAATAACTCAGAACTGAAGATTTCTATCCAAATTACGTGCACCTCGAAGAATTAGATTCTGTATTTCATGGTCATGCTATCTATATGCTCGGTAATCCGTGTATAGTACATTGTATTCTTGTTCTTAGCCATAATAACAAGCCAGTCTTTCGATTATTTAATCTAAATTCTAAGGATTTTCGTGGCTAGATAGTTCAACAGTAAAATGTCTAAGTTGAGCAAGAAAATCTAGGTCAATTTTGAACACTGAGATTTCTATTCCATGATACTCTTTTCGAGTTTGAATAGTTCACTCGTCCATATCCTTACGGAGAGATCGTGCATTGAAACCACGAGTATATGCTGATCAAAATCCATTCACCAGAAGATAAAGAGAGTAAATAGAGAGATCAATCACCGCAAAGGAACCAGCAATTGGTAGACTAAGGTAGTTTTGTAGTACTTTCTCCATTTCAACGCTAAATTTACCTATACTACCTAAGCTGGGCATGGTATTCCCTTTTTGCAGGTTGCATGCCGTCTTACTCTAGTCTCTTTGGTTGAGTATCCTTCCTTTTTCTCATGGTAGGGAATGTGGGCTCATAACTGCCAGTAGTGGGTGGATGATATGTTAATGTATTTGTAACACCTCATGGTCGAACTCCAGAGAGTTGGAATCCAAAAAGATGAAATTTCAATTCACAGTCATTGTGACATGCGAAATAATAAACAATCAAAAAGCTACAAGCCAAGAGATATTTCGACCTTTTAGTTGGGACTTTATGCTCCCAGATGATCGAACCCAACGGTTTTACAGACAAAAGACGAGTTTGTCGGCGATAATATGGATGAGGGTGAAATCACAATCCGAGGACCTAATCAGGCAAGAGAAGATATCTCGAAATTTCGACATTTCTCCCCTTTTGCTTCGCTTAGCTCCAACGACATGGGAAGAAGTAAGGTGCACTGCTGAATTTCGAAGTCGAACTCAAAATTCGAGTCATGGCTCAGCACTGGCAAGTGACTGAATTGATGATCCCAAAGAGTGGGACATGGTCGATGAGGTCGAGGGTTGCGACATAGGTGATTTTTTGCTGAGGAACATGGGACGACGATGAAAACTGGAGTGAAGGTAGGGAGGCACGATGAAAGTAAGAAGCAAATATAGAGGGTTGAGCTTTTTTTTATACGTTTTCGTTCAAGCACGATGATCTACACAACTATCCTCACCATCTTCTCTGACCTCATGTCTGACCTCACCGGGCTCTTAGCCCAGATCTAATTCTCATCCGTCTTGTACTATGACGAGTTCCATGACAATTCCAGCTCATCTTCTTCTTATCCCCTCGGCGGACATGCGTAATCTATACATCACGGTGCAGAATTATCTCTTGATTTCCCATCTCGTAGTGAGCAGTTGACTCGATCTGTGGAATTTCTCTCGTGGTCCTAAAGTAATAAGTATGAAAAGATGATTGGCAAAGGCCATGCTAGAGTTGTGAGAGGGTGGAGTTCTCAATGGAACACATATTCTTGCTTCAAGGATGCTGTTTTGATTTTTCAGACTACCAAGTTGAGTTGGAGGTTTGGAGAAAGCTACGGATGGTATTGATATCACTGTTATACCGAGGACAACCATTTGCGTGATATATTAGCGAGGTAGCATCGTAGAGGAGATGATGTGTCTTGCCGGATGATAGGATGTTAGGATAGAGGAAAATATCCAGCACTGAGTAGTTGAGGAACTAAATAATGGAAAGAGAGGAGATGGAGGGGGAATATATGCTTGTTTTTATCATCATCACCCGCCCTTTAGGAAGCCCGGAGGAGCACGTGAAGCGAAAATGACACGGTTAGGGTGGTTTTCCGCTCTAGGCAAACCCGATTCTAGCCTAGAATTTTACATATGATGTAAATGTGACTCATTCCGACGTCAAATTTCACGCTGTGGGCTGGCTTTCGAAGGTTATTAGAACTGTTGGCCAAAGAAATGGTTTTAGGAAACCAAACAATTGGAGCACTGCCCAATCCCTAGAGATAACCAGTGAACAGCATATCACTTTGGAGGGGCCCTAGGAGACGTTGGTCTTGGGAATGGTGAGGCTTGTCGTCAATCTGTGGATTCATAGCATCATATTGTTTTGGCAAAGACGTCAGAAATATCTAGAAGATTCGCAGCGATGATGGTAGGTGTGAGCACTAGGAATCACCGCGTTTGAGAGAAAAGACATATAAGCAGGCAGGTCGTTCGAGGAGAAGAGAAAAAAGCAGAGATCAAAGATCCTTCAATCGTTCTCTCGACTCTCGGCTCTCAATCGCAGCGACACTCAGTTCCCAAGAACCTCATTTGGAACCAGAATTCCTATTTCAAATATGTGTCATTTTCTCTGAGCTTGACAGCGGGATTTTTCTACCTGAGTCTTTGAGAGAACGAGAGTGGACTCATGGATTTGCGCCGGTTAGAAAGTATGTTAATCTATTCCTAACGCACACCGTGCGAAGTGACTGTTTTGAACCTTTACTGATAGTTTCGTGGCCCTTAGTAATCGGTATCAGATACTTCAAATTGACATATTGATTCTTACGAGCTGAGCGATTTTTTCGTGAAAAATATCCAAAATGGTGAAGTCCAATGGCTCAGCTTTGATGCTCTGACGAACTTGTCCTGTTGACACTTGTCTCTCCAAAATTTGGGCGACGGCGGAGACAAAAAGTGTTAACACAAGAGAGGAACATCTCGACGGTCTCAAAACTGTGACTGTGGGAATCATCGACCTTCTTTTGTCGAGCATTTCAAGTCTCACGTCTTGGAGCCGACGAAGAGATCCTCAATCTGGTTGTGCCGGAAGATCTTCTGTACTATGAACGAAAGCTGGATTGGCGTTTAAATGAAATAGAAGCAGGAACTATATCGATACTTCTTAATCTGAGATCGGATCAGCAGTGCTCTGTTCAAAGGAAATCATACCCGATGAAGCGACGAGGAACGATGGTGAATCCAGAAGAACTGAATATCACAAGAAATTGACTGGTTACCTTCCGGTGCTGAGATGATATCAACAGCAAGCAGGTATCCAATCAACAGGGAGATGCAACAACCCAAGCTCAATTTGAAGACCCAACAGCGACGACGATGAAGACAAAGAGGATAACGAATTGCAACCAGATAAACCAGAAGATGTAACAGCTTGGTGGCAGTTCTACATTCATCGCAATTCAATTCAAGGCTCTCCAGCATTGCCTACTTGAATGGTTCACAATCCAGAATAAGGTATTCTACTACCTAGTTCCGTTGTGGATATGCAACACTTGCTAAACCAACTTTATAAATCAGTTCTCTTGCTATAGAGCAAACTCTAGGGTTTCACCTACCTGAAACTATCCCCAAAGGATCTGAAGAATGCGAAAGGGCGCTTAACTTCTCGAGAGAAGCATTCTGTGTCCTCGATCGTAGCGCGGCATAACTTCGTCCGCCAGACATAACGAAATCGAATCTGCGACACCAAGATCAGCAATATTTTCATCAAGGGGAGAGAGGCTTCAAACCTTGAAGCTATTCAGAATGCGACAGGAAGGTATGTTGTGCCCAAACCAGAACACAACACCGGGAAAAGAAGCTGGCAATCTCAACGGACGAAAACCCGATGAGCTAAGACGACCACTCTGTCCTCAAATCCGCTCTAGTGGGTTTAGCACTCGAGGAACCTCTGTCCAGGAGGATGTGTGAACCTCAGAGGCAAATTTTCGATTTGCAACAAAACACCTTCCTGAGTTACTCATTGGCTCTGCTCGGACGGAGAACATGAGCTCTCAACTAGCCACTGCATGGTGCATATAGCACTGAAGATGCAACATGTCTGCATTCAAGATGGAGTATTGTAGAGACTTTATGACATCACATCGAACTCTGCCTTTGGTCTGGACATTGGAAAGATTCGGAGAGTCTGGGAGGTTCCATCTAACGGAATCCACGGATGTGCCTAGCAGGTAAGTCTAAGTGGAGAAATAAAGATGGTGCAAACTTGAGACCAAAACTACCATGCAAATGAAACAATGCTAGCCCATATGCCATTTACCTAGACAGCTGTCTAGACGCCTCTTCCCCTCAGACAGCGGATGAGGGGATTAGTGTACGGCTAGGGCAAAGAGTCTCGCAGACAGTTAGATACCCACGACATTGATGCGAAATAAAACCTCCAGGATGATATCATAACCTTCTCAAGTAGACTCTTCAGTATTCTTGCCCATACCAGGAGTCGCTAATGCGATAACTGTAAAGGAAGCATTAAGGGAATGTCCTAAAATAAGCGAGATCCACATGGGAACAGTCCATCACCCACAACACCACTACCACTTTCAGGAACGAATTCTACATAAAACACTTCCCGATTCAGTCATCTCTGCAAGTTTGGTGTTGGCTCTCGCAGGGCTGCACACTTGCATGTCTGCAAGGTGTGGGGGGTGCTAACGGCAGCGAATACCGGTCAGAACGCCTAGAGCGCCATAAGCGAGAGAGTAGTGGAGTTTGCAGAGGCTTCGGGTATTAACGCGATGTGATGTGTCTTTGCTATCGAGATAGCAAGGACGATATGGTTTTTTCATGTGCTCGACGATAAAGGATTGCGATGTGCATTAGAATCTATGAGTGTTTGCTCGTGACTCGATAGTGAGATGCTTGCACTGTGATGTTGCAGTTGCTGAACTGGGATTTACCGCTGGGTTTCTCTTTGAATCGACGTGAATACGTGCACGTTATTCTTACAAGTGTTGTGGTGCTTACTCTCTATACGTGGTATCAATGAATCTTGAGATTTGCCTGTAAAGCTCGTGACTTGATCAAAGTGAACCCCTTTGCCTATCAACCAGGCGTTGTCCGATACTCTCGGTTATCCGCCAGTCATCTAGATCGAAATATGGATTAGCAGCTTCGTCCTTGCCTGAGAACAGCCACAGTGGATGCAAGGACCAGAGCCAAGTGAAGCTTTGTATAGCTTGACTTTGTATCCACCGACTACTTACTTCAGTATCGAGAGTTTTACTATGTTTCTCACATGAGTTGGGACTGAACAAACTTCTGGTAAAAGTGGTTAATGCGGCTAAATGTCATGGCTTACGGTATTTCATCTATAAGGTAAACGCCTATTGGTTTGAAAAGAAAAGCCACGCAACATTAATGGTCTCAAGGGGTTCCTTTGCAGTAGGTGGGTAGGAATTACCATGCGTTATACAAGCCTAGAAGCCAGCTTGAATGTCAAGCTGAAAGTAGATATGAGTTGGCACCCCCCCCCACCCCCCCCCCAAAAAAAGGTATATTCAATGTTCAGAACATGCCAGAGTGCCTTTGAAGAGCTTGTGGAAGAGAGAGACAGGGGACTATGGATAAAGCCTAGCAAGTATCCGTGTTGTAAGCTGGTTATGTTGACTAACAAATGGGAAGTGTTGCCATTCTCACATCGGCTGCTAGAGGAAATTCAGTAGTTGCTGTTCATGCATGCATGTAGACTTCTGCTCTTTTAAGGATGGTACGTCTTCGATAGATCTCTGGTCGGGCTAGCTTATGTAGCATTGAGAGTTTGGAGGTCTGTGATCTGGATGCGATTGAATTTGGTCTACTGAACGATATTTTCGCTTCTCCTTTGATTTAGCGAGGTGGGTTATTTGAGCTTCGTTAATATCCATTCTCGGCATTATGGCCGTGTGATCGAGCCTATTAGCTTGATCTCTAGCATACTAAGATCTAGCATACTAAGATCTAGCATGATTCGCCTATCTATTAGATCAATTGATTGTGACCAGGGTCGTGAAAAACTGGATATCTTGCAGAGGTGAATGGCATGCCTTTTAGTTGGCGGTCCTTTTATTTTGGAAAGAAATACATGTGAAGATGGTCGTTGAGATGTGGATATGTTATGTGTATTAGATTGTAAGACAGGTATGACAATACGGTTGGAAGATTGGTATCGGCTTAACTTGCAAGCTGCACCGTGAGACTTGAGGTGTAAGTGAAAAGAGCCCAGAAACACACGAGAGCGCAAGAGGCGGAAGACCAAAAGTTAGAGGAGGAGGAGGAGGAGGGGTGGAGATACAGATTCCGCTGAATGCCAAGAGCTTACTTCGATTTCATTTCCTCTAACCTGAAATGGAATGCATGGACCATGCATCACGTGTCGTTTAGTCAGAAAGGAAAGGAGGCTTATCTCCTTTTGACCATAAACAGATGAGAATCCTCCATGATTGGCTCTTCTTTGATTTCCAGCTCCACAATTCTCCTCCTTTCGCCTCTTAGCCTCTTTTTTAGTGCTTGAGTGCTCAAGTGCTCGAGCCAGCTGCAAAGGAATACAAAATGCTTCCCCCCTCGGTCGGGTGTGTCGTCATTCCTGTCGCAAAACTTCCCAATTCTCACACGTCATCCTTCTGTACCTGTACCGGAAACTTTCACCATAATCCAACGAAATCAATCCCACATTTCCATATTCACGATCACAGCTCGCTTCTGCGAGCGCGTCTGCGAACTGTGAGGGGCTTTTTAGGTTCTAGCTTCCAGCGTCTAGCTCGAAATTCGAGTCTTAGCCTGCTGGCTTCTAAAAGTAGTGAGGACTGAGGTGCTAAACTTTCGCCTTCGAAATCGACTCTTTCAATTGATCCTTAGAGCAACAAACAACAACGACATCAGTTCAGATTCTCTCATCCGATTTCTCCATTTCATTAGGTTCAGACGAGGTCCAGAATTCTCTACTAAGCTGGGCGCTGCCTGCTGGTCGGGAGAGCGACAATTTCTTCCCTTGACAGAGGATTGAGAAATCAATTTCTCAAGTATATAACCAGCTGTTCCCCCACCCAGAAGGCAATATCATCATCAATCTCGACAGCAAGATCGAAGTGCCTTGCGACATCCAGAATTCTACAAGACAATCCAGCCAAAGCATTGGATTCAATTGCACAAGGCTACACCCCCCCCCAAAAAGTTGGTGAGTTGTTAGAGAAAGAAGTTGTGGTGTCGAGGAAGTTTTAACGAGTTCTTCTGTACCAGATCGTCATCGCTCGCGCCCAGCAGAACGTCATCAAACCATCATCATCATCACTAATAATCCACCACCGCTCGTTCACGTCCACATCCACCTCGGCGAGCCTTTATCATGCCTTCCCCTCCAAAGTCTAAGAACAAAAAATCCCCTCCTCAGCCCAAAGCTCAGGGTGAGTACGCTCTTTCATACATTACAATTGCTCCATCATCAGCTCTGGCCATCTGCGAGTACAACTCGAAGGATCTTTTCATTCATCTCCGTGGCTGTATATCTGCAGCAATGCTAATCTTCTCTCTGATCCAGCTGTCGCATTGCAATCCAACCAAAGCAAGAATGAGTCAAGCGCCTCAGTGCCTCTGGCTCCTCCACCGCGACCTGTCACTGTCAAGGAAGATCAATATATTCCTGACTCGGAACATCAAAGAACAGAACAAGATCACTTGGCTCAGACTCGTAACCACCTTCAATCCGAAAGAAATCCATTCGATGATTCCTTCTCCGTGACAACAAATGGCAACACCGTTGCAACGACTGGTGAATCCAGCCTCAATACCATCGCCATTGCCCCGGTCTTCACGCCTGGCGGAAGTCAGAGGCTTCCGCCCCTTGCAGAATTAACTGCTTCCGCTTCATCTACCTCGGGACTCACAAATCACTTCTGGGCATCAGACAGTCTTCGGGTCGGGATACTTAGTCCTGCAATGCTTTCTGGTCCCAGAAGTAGTCAACCAGATTATTTTACTGGAGATCATCACTTCTCTCGTCCAGGTTTACACATAACGCCCAATGAGTCTGGTGTGAGAACTGGCCTAACACCTGGTGGTAGTGGTTCAATGTTTCCAGAACCAAGTCCAAATCTCGCTCAATTCTTCCAGAGTGGCTCAGCAACCCCAGGAACATTGGAATTTCAACGCACCGCCTTAGCTGCGCGGGACATGTTCCGCCAAGGACCACAACCGGTCCATCAACAGAATATTACATCTCAACCTCAAGAGGCGAATGTAGAGTCGAAGCCATTGGTCAGTCGAATTGCAAATGAGCATCACGCCGCCACTGATGCTGCAAATGGTCTCTACCAACTTTCTCAACTTTCTCAACACACACAACCATCGAATGGTTATGTCTTGGCACCATACACCACTGTGACCGCCCTCCCACAGACACATGATGCTCAAGTCGGTGGTCAATCTTCTAATACGTCACCACACAACGCCAACGGTCGAGGTTCCGTTAGCGAGCAATCTGGTCGTGGTGGTGATGCGAGCGGCGGTGAAATGTCCGAGGTAGAAACAACTGCTCCGCCAAAGACACGGGGTAAGGGTAAGAAAGCTGCAATCCGGCCTCCTGCAACCAAGCGGAAAGCCAGCACAACTTCTAAGGCTCCGGGAAATAAGAGAGCCAAGGCCAATAGAGCGGATGCCAGCGAAGAGCCTCCATCAGAAGAAGAGCCAGAGGAGGAACCCATGGAAGCCTTCCACAAGAATGGAACCAAGATGAACGATGAAGAGAAGCGAAAGAACTTCCTGGAACGTAATAGGTAAGTCATATTCATCGCACTCTACATTATAAACACTGATGATGAATTGCAGGCTTGCTGCCTTGAAATGCCGACAGCGCAAGAAGCAATGGCTGAATAACCTTCAAGGCAAGGTTGAGTCTATGACTTCGGAAGTAGAGGCTTCCAATGCCATGATTCATGAAACACAAGTGCAGAATCACGCGATGGCTTTGGAGATTCGGCAACTGGAAGGAGAGGTTGCGAGGCTTAGAGCCATGCTTCACCACCATAAAGACTGCAATGTTTCTCAACAGGATGCAGCCTTAAATATTATGAACTCTCACGGACAAATCGTATCGGAAGCCGCTTTCAATGCTGGTATGAACCCATACGGAATGGCTATGAACCAACAACAACAGCAGCAAGTATTTAACGCCCAGCAACAACAAGCCATGGCCCAGCATACTGCCCAACAAGCCGCTCAGCAACAACCAAATTAGTCTTTGGAGATTATTGAAGCAACAGTCTACTTCCTTCTTGTCTGCTGCTGTGTTTTCCTACCAATGCCAGGTTGTGGCTTTACGACTTTGAAGATTACTTTCGGGTGCGGCTGCACTCCTGGTCAAAAAAAGGAGTTTGGGTTGTAAATGGTCATTTTTCTGTACAGGAACATTCGATACACATAGCTCGGTTGGTCAGGCTCACTGGTGGATCACTGGTATAAAGGTGTCTGGTGCATTTGTTGTGTTTTCTATTCGAGATCTATGTCTATTACTTGATTTTCTGTCTATTGGTCATAGTTTTCTCAGGGGGTCTAATTCGCTAATGGTGGGGCTCTGTTCGTGCTGGTGAGGTTTTATTTCACATGGAGGAGGCAACATAAACGTGGGCTGGCGCATATACAACAGGTCTGGGCTGGACTGACAAAGGCATGGAGTTGGTTGGGTATGTCAACTGGTTTGGGTGGCGTTCTCGCAGAGTCTTCCAAGTACACAATTAGGAAGGACAAGATAATCGGCATTCTTGATTTGAGAAGAGGATAAGTACACGAAAAGCGGAGCAGTTATTAAACTCAATCAATCTTGAAATCATAACCAGGTTTTCCTAGTAGTTCGTGAATCTATTTCAGTTATGATGATATCAGTTCAGGTTGGGAGAGGACGTATATGAAATATACCCATGATATAATTAACTCTTTGCCGTCACATGTAGTTCATCAAATTTCGTGTAACTGATTCGCTCGCCATAAGAAGGTAGGGATGGAAAAGCTTTGTGAGTTGGCACTGACTGCTGGTAGGTAGGGATGGTAAGGTAGGTAGGTATATGTATCTCTGCATCGTGGTACTACTTATACGCCATGTTTTGCAAGCGTGGGAAGATGTCAGTCGCTTGACGAAAACGGCCTGAGTGAGGTATGGGAAGGGAGTGTCAGGCAGGGTGTTATAGTTGCATTGAGAATGGAACATTTGATTATCGTGATCTGGATTTGGAAATCATATGCATCCTTGATACTCCGCTTCATCCTTCGAAGTGGTTTTTTGAAACTTTTTACTTTACTAACAATTACCAAAAGAATTCATACCTCAACTCAACTCACCTCACCTCACCTTTCTCGAGGTGTCAGTGTCAGTTGTTCGTTTTCGCCCCTTCCCCCAGACTCGCTTAACTGGCTTTCCGGCCGAGGGAAACTACAAGGATTCCCGGAAAGTCAAGCGCGCTTCCAAGCCCCAAGGCTTTCCATCAAGTTATCAAATTTCCATTCCACCCCCATCACGCCCTATACTTCTGCCTCACCACCTTCATCATCGGCGTGCAGGTATCACCCATTCGTACTGCTCACTTGCAAAAAACCCGAAATATAGAGTCTGTTTTCATACAGTACTTATTATTGCCGCGGGCGGTATTATATCCACCCTCCAGGAACGCCACTGCTGCTGCTGATCTGTCACGAAATATCGTCTTCTCGATCCTCAACGCTCGCCCGCCAGCCCGTCGCATCTCGAACTCCAGCCTACACACTTCCTCGATATGGGTCATCGACACAGGAAGGACTTAGCTGCCATTCGAAGACGGGTTGAGGACGAAGGCGATGAGGAAGGAAGCCTGGACATTGGGGACCTGGACGATGACTCGCTGAGTGAGGGGTCTATTAGTGACGACGACGATGCTCAGGAGGGTGATGAAACCAGTACCATCGAGGGACCTGCGCCTATTGAATCTGCGGACTCTCCAAGAGTCAATGGAAATGGCCACAGGCAAACCCGAGATGCATTGGTTAAATCTGCTAACGCAGTGACGGACAGTCCTAAGAAACCATTCAAGAATGGTACAGGTGATATGGAAATGATGCTTAATGGTTTGAAGATATCATCGGGCCAGGACGCAGATGTGGAGGGGGTACAATACGAGGATCTCCGCGAGGTTGATCAAATACTAGAGCCTTCCCCAGCAGTAGTAAAATCAACAGCTCAGATGGACCAACCTCAAGAGCCACCACACGAACGTCGAAGGAGGGAACATGAAGAATACAAAAAGAAGCGAGATGCAGACCCGGCATTTGTGCCAAATAGAGGTGCCTTCTTTATGCATGATCATCGTCACTCGGGGCCTGCAGCAAACGGATTTCGACCCTTTGGCGGAGGACGAGGACGAGGTAGACCAGGCATTGGCGGCCCATTTGCACCATCAAAGTATGTATAGTTGTTTGAATATCTTTGCATCTATGGAAAGTTCACTAACTCCCTGCAGCCAAATGCCTCAGACCTTTGAACCAACAGATGCTCCTTGGACTCACGACATGCACGAAATTATAAGTGAACCTGGTCCTCGACATTTTCAGGCACCGACGTATGGAAATACACACGGCCACAACAATCTTCCATCACGAGTACCAATTAGTGCACCCAAGACTGCTCCTCCCAATAGAGCACTCTCAGTCACAAAACATATTGGCAATGTTCAAGTTCGGGTGTTTCTCTTCACAATGGAGAAGCCGGTAGTATTTCCTGGAATTCCAGTCAAGCAATACACTCGTCTACCAGATCACCGACCACCTCTCCGCCGTGATAAGCCTGTTAGAATCTCATTGCCTCATCATCCTCCACGATACATCTTTCCAGCTGTGGATAGGTCTTTTATCTTCATACCAAGGGCTATGAGGCCAAATCAGCAGGGTTTTGGCGGACGTGGACGAGGAAGATCAGCACTAGGATCCATCGGAGGATTTTCTCGACGTACAAGTGTGTTTGGTGGGAGTGTATATGGCAGCACATACGCTCCAAGCGTTGCCATGAGTCGTCGATCATCACTTGCTCGAGAAGTCAACCGAGATAGCATTATTTCACCAGTTGACTCCCCAAGGCCGGTTGTAAAACTTCCTCCAACAAGTCAATCGGCACAACCGCAGATGTATCACGGCAATCAGCCTGAGCCTCAGAACGGTTCTCAGGGTTTCACATCACTTGATGAGCTACCCCGGCCACAAACATACCCGCTTCCTCAGAAGCCTACATTCCGTGAGAACCGGCCAAATACTATTCCCATGCATCAACCACGACCCCAGAAAGCCGTATCAGTCGCAGACATTGAGTCGCCTGCTACCCTCTCCTTCAACCCTCCCCAACAACAGCAACAACCCTTCCACCAACAGGTCCCAATTCAGGTCAATGGCAACCTATATCAGCAAGAAGCCATGCTACATTCCCGGAATTCGTCGTACCCAGGTCAGACTTCGACTGGCACCCCATTATCACAAATTCCTGAACGTGCTATACACGCTCAGCCCTTCCAACCTAATCCTTACCAACCACAACCTCAGAACTTTTATCAACAACCTTATCAGGCTATACAGCCTCAGCAAGCATATTACTATCCACAAGCATTCAATTCACCTATGGGAGCGGTTGGTGGCGCACCGCCGTTCATACCTCAGCAACCTCCACAACAACAATCACCCTTTCCTCCTAATAATCAACAGGCTGATGCCAACAGCTCTCCAGGGATACAGAACCTTGTTGCTCAAGAAGTCAACGGTATGGTTTACTACTATGATGCCGCCCAAATCCCCGCCATGGCAACATATCCAACATACCAGGCAGCCCCGTCATATCCTATGCAGCAAGTTGGAGGAGTCATGGGCATGGGTGGGATGATGACACCGAGCCCCGATGGATTCTATTATCCACAAGCATCACAAGGAGTTGTTTACTATCCTCAATAGATTTGTGTCTCACGGCGTGAAGTTTTGTTATAATCTCTTTAATGCTTTCAGCGATCTTGCCAAGGTCATCAACGGGTTTCATTGTGCGTTTTTTTGGAAGCGTTGTTACTCGATTGTTCTACGTTTTCAGTGTCGCGTTTACGGAAAGATGACTGTTTTGTCTGATATGGATTTATCAACAGGGTTTGCGTTTCCGCACACTTAGGTTTGGCAGCGATGCCATCAATTTGGGGGTGTATGGTTTAGGAGATGCGAATAGGGTTTCGGCATACATGCTGTGCGATTTACTCAGCTGGGTAATATTGTAGTAGCTGTCCTAGGTGCAAGCACCATGATGGGTCTTCTTCATCATTGTCGTTTTAAGGGAGAGGGAGGGGGGCGTAGGCGAGTGGGCTATGGAGGAAATCATCCGTGAACTATCGATAGCTAGTAGAGTAGTAAAGTTCAAATGAGAGCACTTAGCGGATGAATCACTCGAGTGTCATTGAAGCTGTATATGTCAGACAGCATGAATTTAAAGTTGATAGGCAAGATGAGGCTCCGTGAAATGGTGCGATATGCCATAAACGGGTTTCGATCGAATCGATTGACCGTTTTCAGCTGAGACATGAGGATTGCGCGTTAATCAGTGCCAATGAATGGAGGAAGGAGACGGGTCGGAATTTTTCGAGGCGGAGAAACACTCAGAGTGAAATACTACAGGTCACTCGTGAGACTCGTAACATGGTTTTCTCGACAAGTCAATGGACGGGAAACTTTTTTTTTTTTGCCTACCCACCTGACCTGACCTGATCGTGATCGTGATCGTGATCGATGTCTAGGCAGTCTGGCAGGCAGGCAGGCAAGGCAGGCTGGCGCGTTGTGAGTGAGACAACCTGCAACAGGACAACAGCACAACCAGACAGGACAGGGAAAGACAAGACAGCATAGGACCGTGGACCTTTGTCGCGTCCGATGTTTGTCTGTGTAGGGGAAGCCAAGCCGAGAAGAGGTGAGGTGAGACGAGGCGAGGCTTTTTGGGTGGGGGGGGATATGAGTTGGATAATTTATGCAAATAAGTGAAAAGGACGGAGGAAGAAAGGAATACTGCAGGTAAGTAGGTACTCGTTAAGGAAGAGTTATATGGGGTTTTTTTCTTATGGGTTAATTCACGCTCTTCACCGACATTGACATCAACACCGACTACTTCTGTACTAGGTCGGTAGTAAGTAAGGTAAGGTATGGCGGAGCGGAGTTAGTGTTAGTGTTCGAACTTGATTTTTGGTCGGAGCTGAGAGCCGAGTAGGAGCGAGTGGACGGGAGGATCAGATGGATCAAATGGATCATGGAATTGGAATAGGATAGGTAGACGTCAGTGGTAAGGTAGGTAGGTAGTGAGACATGTGTAAGGATTTGATGAAGGAAGGTAGCTAAGGTAGGTCTTGAGTACGAGTAGGTACGTTGGAATGTGTGCGCGCGTGTGGATGCCGGTAGTCTGGGCCCTTGAGTGAGGTTGTCTATGTCTATAATTATGATTATGCTTTTATGCCTTTACCGTTTGAGACAACGGAAGGTGTTCGAGGTGTGGCGAGGCGAGGAAGCTCAGGCGAGCTCAGCGCGGGAGTCGAGATGGATGACGAATCCGGCCAGTTCATGTTCATGTTGATATAGTTCACTAAGTGTTGTATTTTACTCAGGCGAGGTGAGATGAGATCATGGATGGCATGACATGGCATAAGGACGGGGGTTTAAGTTAGGTGAGAAGTCAAATGTAATGCACTTTATGAGATGGATGCGCTGTAAATGTATGAGATGAAAGGACATGGCAAGAGATGGATGGATACAGTATACACGTATGAGATGAAAAGGACATGAATTGTAAGCGATGAATGGTCTCTGATTTTTGCTATTCACGGTACAGTACCTAGATATCAATTATCAGTATTCCGGATTGAAAGCTCCTCTCTCTTCCCGATAATTCATTTATTTGTACGGGTATCTGCATAAATCTGGACAAATCTGGACCAGTGGTAGGCCTGGCTCGTGACGATATTTCGGATCTTTCGCCTGTTGTCGAGAGAAACTTCGGATTTGGAAATGTATGTCCTCTCCCTCTCTCTCTCCCCACCCCTCTCCTCTTATCGACAGCCGAGCTTAAAGGTTCCAAGTAAGGTAGTGCCTATCATATCCTAGACCCTGCAAATAAGATGCATTGCGATTTGGGTGGAGAAAGTTGCGTAGGTAAGCTATGGGTATTTCATCGATAGCCGAGAGAAGAGAGACGGAGATACTGGAAGGTTACGGTCATCCATAACGAGGTGTTGGAGACATATATCCACCAGCTACATACAACGTTGTACCATACTACCATCCCGATCGATCACTAACAAACACATCCTCCACCCACTTCTGAAGTATTCGTCGTCGTCGTGGTCAAGTGTGGATTTACAGTAACAAAATTCAATATATTGAGTGCATCTAATGATATCTGTCATTTTGAAGTGAATAATGAGGAGTTCTTACAAGAACATACTAGAAAGTGGCAAGGCAACTCAGGTAACTAACTGTTTTGTTTATAAATCCTCGAAGGCGATAGGCGATATTGGTTGCGTCAACAAGTAGGCTGCCTCATCTACCTTACTGTACAGTACCTAAAGTCAAGATCTAGTACATTTTCAGTACTTTATTAGGTTACGGAGAAGCATACGTTTGGACCAAGCCAACCAAGTCTGACCATTCTGACCACTCTGACCACTCTGACCTCTTCTTCTGACCTCTCACCTCCTCTCATCCTCCTCTCACACCCTCTGATCGCGGATCATTCATCCTGTCGAACAGAGACTAGCTTGCCTTTGCTTGTCTCTTACGCCCGCTTATCGAAAGCTCCAGGCACCTGCACTCTGCACCTCCACCCTAACGCCTGCGACCAAAACGAACCTCCACCTCTTCCCCAAAGACTCGTCCCCTCCTTCCATCCAACCTCCAACCTTTACCCTTCAACTATAACTTCCCATCATTCGACCTCCCCATCGTCCGCAATAATAAATCAGATACAAACCGACGACATTTAAAGGCCTCTAGTTAGGGAGTGCTTGAGCTATCTGATCTGCCGTCTTGTCTTGTTTGTCCCCATTCTTACTTGATCGTTGACATCGTAAGTTCGGCCTTCCTCGATCCTCTTGACGAACTCGGGACGTCACCGCCGCCTCTAGCACCGCTGGCTAACAACCACAATCAACAGTCAATACAATAACCGCAGTCATGGCATCAACCGCTCCTACCAACCCAGATACGATGGTCACCCTCAAAATCAATATTGAGGGCACCAACCGTCGATTCAAGCTTCCTCTTCGTGATCTGGGGGCCAGTACTTTGCCGGATAAGGTACGATGTTCCATGTTCCACCCGCATGATAATCAGGCTCCGAGCCTCATGTCTACCACAACGAACAACGAATTCCGTTTGATTGTTGACGATGGTACATGAACCTCATGCTGATTGAATGTTCTATTATAGCTTCGATTTCTGCTCGCAATCCCACCTTCCTCGGAAGCCGTCTTCGAACGCTACTCTGATAGTGCAGCTGCCTTCATCGTTCTCGACTCCACCAACACCTCGGTGTACAAGCAACTCTACCGAGCAGCAAAGGCAAAGCTAAAGCTCCGCCTTAAGGTTACGGTTATGGATAAGGAGCCTGTCGCTCCCAAGCCGGCCACGGTTGAGGATGAAGAGCCTGCTCCGGTCAGCCCGGTTAGCTCAATCGAGGCAGCTGCACCGGTTGTGTCTGAGTTCAACGAGTCTACCACCACAGTCAACGAACCAGTTGCGCAAGAATCGGCACCCGTGGAAAGCACAGGATGTGGTGCTGTGGCAGACATTCAGCGTGATTTCGAGAAGCTCTTGATCTCTCGCAGTCCAAAAAGCAGCTCGTGTCGACCTGATACCACGCTCACCCCTTGGGATATGGGTATCTACGATGGTATTGCCCACAGTACTCCTTTGAAGCGCACACCCACCCACCCTGGCCACGCCCCAGAGAAGTGGTACGCTGATTTGGCTGCTCATTATGAGCCCTCGGCTACTCTGCTTCCTGAACGTCGTTGCACTCGCTCAGAGATGTCTCCTTTCCACAACACCCCCGTCTTCTCCGTTTATTGCAACAACTGCCAAGCATCTATTCCAGATGTTCACTACCACTGCAGCATTTGTGACGATGGAGATTTCGACCTTTGCCAGTCCTGTGTCGGCAATGGCGTGGTCTGTGGCAGTGATGAACATTGGTTGATCAAGCGCTCAGTCAAGAACGGCAAAGTCACTAACAGCACTACTGAGAGAATTGCACCAAAGGCAAAGCCAGCACAAGTTATCCCTACTGAACTTCAAGCTAAGGATTCAGATCTGATCATTGCATCCCGCACATGCAATTCTTGTATTCAAGGCAAGTTCCTTTTTAGTATCGATATGCATTACATGCTAATTATGATTTCTAGAGCTTTCTGAGGAGAATTTTGTCACATGTACTGCATGCCCAGACTACGATCTTTGCATCTCATGCCACGTCGGTCAAGAGCATGGTCACCACCCAAAGCATGCTTTCGAGCCTGCTGTTGAGGGCACCAATATGGAGACTGTCGCCCAGAAGCTGCTTCCTGCTGGTCGCAATGTCAGCCACAACGCCATCTGTGACGGTTGTGACAAGTATATCTATGGCGTCCGCCACAAGTGCCTTGATTGCCCAGATTGGGACTACTGCTCTTCTTGCATTTCAAACGCAAACTTCATTCACCCACGCCATCGATTCGTTCCCATCTATGAGCCACTCAACGATCTCATGGCCTTGTCCCGATCCTACCACAGCAAGGCCCGTCACGTGGGTATCTATTGCGACGGACCCCTCTGCAATTCCCACAAAGGTGGTCAGACATATATCAAGGGCGACAGATACAAGTGCGCTGTGTGCCATGACACTGATTTCTGTGCCAGTTGTGAGGCCAGTCCTGCAAACACACACAACCGAACTCACCCCTTCATCAAGTTCAAGACTGCTGTTCGCAACGTCCATGTTACAACATTGGGTGATCATGAGAATGGCCAGCCTATGCCAGTGATGGGTGACCGTCAAACCCGCACTACGTCAAAGTCCACCGAGACTACACCGGCTCCTTCAACCAACGCAGCCACTCAGGTACAGACCGTTGCAGATCTTCAACCAACCGAGGCTGTAAAGGTCGAGGTTAAAGAAGTTGAGGCTGAGAAGGTTGAGGCTCCTAAGCCAGTTGAGGCAAAGGAACTTCCAGCTGCCGCCGTTAAGGAGGAACTGGTTGCTCACTTTGTGCGTGATGTTGTTGCCGATGGAACTGTTCTTCCAGCGAACACTGTCTTCGAGCAGACATGGTATCTCTGTAATGGTGGTAACACCACCTGGCCCGCTGGATGCAGTGTCAAGTTTGTCAGCGGTGACTACATGTGCTCTGTTGATCCAGATCACCCAGCCAGTGTTCATGAGCTTTTGTCTGCTGCTGAGAGCACTACATGCTATACACCAGTCGCTCCTGGTCAAGAGATTGGCTTCACCGTTCTTCTTAGAACACCAAAGCGTGCCGGAACCTGTATCTCCTATTGGCGTCTGACTGGCCCAGATGGAAACAAGTTCGGTCACAGACTGTGGTGTGATGTTACTGTTAAGGAGGTCGAGATTAAGGAAGAGCCAAAGGTGGAAGCTCAGCCTGAGATGGAGGGTAGCCAAATGATCTTCCCTAAGCTCGAGAAGGAATCTCCAGCTTCAAGCATTCATCAAGAGCCACAGGTAGCTACTGAGGAGGTGGCTGAGGTCGAAGAGGTGGAGGAATTTGATGACTTTGGCAATGATGCCATCGAGGATGATGAGACTGAGGATGGCTTCATGACCGATGAGGAGTATGACATCCTAGACGCAAGCGATGAGGAATATCTCTACGAGCAGGCAAAGGTAGCTAAGAAGTAGATGACTTCGTCGCTTGCTATACCACGTCTTGCTTTTTAAGCATGACAACTTGTACCAAACTGGCGTACATTGGTCTATCATAATATGGCACGAATCTCGAGACCATGGAATGGGGGTGTGGAGGCGTAAGATTGACACAAGCTCTGGATAGCCGGATATAGGAGGTGCAACGGGGTGTTCATGGATTTTTTGACTTTTTTATTTTTAACAGCGCATGGATGTATCTGTCTTTCCTCTCATGTAATTCATTACTCGACTTGCTGTTGCGTCCTTGTCTCCTCTTCTCTCCCCTCTCTCGAATGCTTCTTGCGCGGTCATTTCTCATCATCTGGCCAGACTCGAGTGGCACCTAATCAACTACCACTTTGTGTTGACCTGGCTTGATCACCAGAGGAACATGTACATCAATGTGATGCGCATGTAGTGCAGGCACTGTGGGAGGCTACCTTAAGTGGAATGGATGAGGAAGGGGTCAAGACGATGAATTAAAATCAAAACAAAAACAAACCGAATAAAAAAAATCTCACACAAAAACAAGATAAAATATATGCAAAGTCGTCGTGGGGTTCTGGGTAGTAGTTGGTTGCACTTGGTAGCTTGGTAGTACTTTTGAATCAATACGTTATGATATGAAATCAAATCAAATCAATTGAAAATTCTATACAAGTGAGTTGTTTGGTTGGTGTTTAGTTAATTGGTGTTGGATCTTACAGTGATTGTGTGTGTGTGTGTAAATGTATGGATATGAGAATGCATACGGGTATGTGTCTGTAGGGGTATGAGTATGAAAATGGGTGTGATGTGATGTGATGATGGTGATCTTCTTATTGTTGTATTGTTGTATTGTTGTTACTTTGGTCTGATGTCTGATTTCTGATGTTGAAATACATCCGTAACTTGGATTTGGGCGTTCTGGTTGTCAAAGTATCCTCATATATGTCGCATCAAATCAACTCCCTTGTTTTCCCTTGAAACCTATGACCTGATAATCATGATGTGGAGTAGAATGGAGATATAAATGTAGATAAATGGGTGGATGTAGGTCGGTAGGTTGGGAGGAGGTCAATCTCGCTTATTTCGTTCCTGCAAGCAAAGTTGGGAAATGCAGGGCGTGTAGGTGTGCTGGGTGTGGGATAAGATCGGATGAGATGATTGAGATGAGATGGAAAGCAATGCGATAAGTGAGATAAGACGGAAAGAGATAGAAAGAAATAATTAAGATGACGGAGATGGGAAGAGATGAGATGGAAAACGGGTAGTCATTTCGTTCGGTATGATATCTGGATGGATATGCACCCCCCAAAAGCCTCTCCTCTAATCCATGCACCTACATGCAGCAAGGCATATATCAGATATGACACTCGATTCGCGATCCCTACCTCCCTACCGAATCGTCGTCGTGGGTGCGCGCGGTAGCGGCTGCGGTTCGACCTCCGAGTCGGATTCAGATCCGAATCCGGATGCGGATCGATACTGTTGCTGGTTTTTTTTTTTTTTTTGTTTTGGGGGGGAGGGAAAGGGGAGGGGAAAGGAGGGTGAATTCGGCTTCGGCTTCGGTTTGGTGGGATTTTGATATACCTGGAGCGTAGAGCGGGAAATAAGTTCAGTTGTTGGTTGTGTGTGTGGGTTGTCCATGGCGTTATTGAGGGCGTCGGTGAGGGCGTCGGTGAGGGTGTTGGCGATGGCTGTGGGGTGTCGGGTTGTTGTGAGGATCGGGGCGAGGTGTGGTGGATGTTTGTGAGGGTGTATGCGTGTATATGTATATGTGTATGTAAAGGGATGTGTGGGGATCTCGGTACTGCGTTGTGTGGAGTTTGGGTCGGTTATTGGGATTGTGTAAGTGAGCGGTGAGCTTGTGAAGTGGTGAGGTAGTAAGGTAGTGAGGTAGTAAGCCTTGTGGGTGTTCAAATAAAAATAACGCTCTACTATCGGTTGTGTATCCGGATTGAAGGTTGAAGGTTAAAGTTCTTGTAAGATATAGTGCGTTGTTGGTGGTTGGCGTCACAAAAGCGCTGCGAACCTCCTTTTCGTAAGCGAGATTTCAGTATATTCGAGTAAATCCAGCATATAAAAGTGTATAGTTTCCCACACTGTGGTTTGCGAAACATTAGTAAATGTAGTAAGCTCTATTATTTAAATTAGATAGGTGGGTGCTTTAAACTTACTTTTCAAAATGGCGTTGGTGAGTGGTGGGTAGTGAGGTGGGATGGTTAACTTGGTGCTCTTCGTTCCGAAAGAGTATTAGTCGCAAGCGATATATTCATCAGCACACTCCTCCCTCGCGGTGGTAGTTGAAGAATGAGTGTACTTAGTTTGAATTGACACGCTTTGAATTGAGGGTGAGATTTCGTTATCGTTGATGGTTTGCGTCTTGGTGAAGCGCATTGTGAAGTGAGCTGTGGCGTATAAGTTCACCATTGTTATCAAGCGTAGTGCTGTGAGGGTATTGCTTGTTTGTATGATAGGACAAAATTGATTTTGTGGATGTGATCTGTGTAAACGAAAGTGTGTCTGATCGTGGTATATGTGAATGAAATCTTCCCGGCGATGAAAGTATGGGATTTGTGTGTTGAAGTCTGGACAGTTGGCCATTTTGTTTACTTGACTACTAGCGAATGTAAGAGAACTCGTTTGATGTTCTGCAAGATGTGCAGTACCACTTGGTAAAGCAAGTCCTCGAAGTAGACTTTCCCTTCAGATCCTCACTGAAACGAGACCATTGCTACTAGTTGAAGTTTGGTCGGTAGGAATAAACGTACCAGAGTACAGTATGACACGAGCGGAAAGAAATTGCTCGCAAATTAGTTACTAATTGAAAGATACCCATCTCGCAATGACGAAGTGATGGAGAAGGTGTCGTGGTTGGACAATGGCCCTAATGTTACGTGAAATGGTGCCTGGTAGTTTGATAACTCAGATGAAACAAGGAAGCATCCTATAGCTCCAAAGGCCGCTCTGAAATTATCCATCTTGTAATCCAAGTAGGTTGATGTTTCGTTTAAGCACGCTGTTGCTCAACAAGATTTGCAACGAAATCCAATTCAAATATCGAGACAAAGTACACTGCGCTTGCACATGACTTACTTCGACCCAGAGACATCGCAACAAGCAAATACAAAAGATGACATGTCTCTTAGATATTCAAGCACCCCATCGAGCTGGAAGTTCATCCGGAACATTCCATCGGAGAACACGTCTGCAAGCACAAAATATTCACCATATCAATCTACCATGAAGCAGAAACCCAACACAAAGAAACTCCATCCAACAGAATCGACAAATTTTCTTTCTCCCATCACCTCGCTCGCCGGTTCTATTCTTCCGTGATGTGATGGTTACACTCACCTCGCAGGTGGATGTCCGAGATACATTGCACAACTCACAGCTCCCGTTTTAAGCACTGCAGCTTGTTCTTCAGCGGAGTTCGATAAGGCTACCCAGGGAAGCTCACGCCATTGTGATGCAATGCATATCTAGAGTCAAACTCTTTGGTAGAGCGTGTCTGGAGGCTTGCTGCTGGTGCAGGTGCCCAAAAGGCCGCTTTGGGCGGACTGCGTTCCGAGCCGCAAGCGAAAATGTAATAGCGAGCGCCACGGAAGTAATTGATGTGGGCTGCCCTGTCATTCCCATTTTATGACCAGATTCCGATCCACATGAGAGGTGCATACGCTTCTGATTGAAAGCAGCATAGTTTCTTGGGAGGTGGTAGTGGTGTTGGTGGTGGCTTTTGGTCGATGGTAAGGGTGTCTGCTTGACAACGCACACGGAGCCAATAGACTCTCCAGCTTAACGGAGGGGACATAGTGGACTCTTGATATAGGCTTTGTTGTCCTTCGGCACATAAAGGGACATTTTTGCCCTCCCGGCGGCCCGTGATGCGTGAATTTTATTCCGAACGGGTTCAGTCATCATCGCTCGACATTTGGGTGACCTGCAAGTCACTGAATTCGGCCACATTTTATCAAAGGCGCGAATGCAAGCCGATTCTTGCCAAGACAACACATGGACCATATGAGGAATGGTATATATCATTGGAAGTTGAGCTCTCTCTTGAGGAAGATGGAGGGTAGGACGAGGAAATGCCAGGAGGGGCGAATTTCCGATGTTGTCAGCACCGGATTGGGCTCAGAGTAGGGAGCAAGAGAAGAATTTGTTACACTACATGGAAGCAAATCAATAGCTAGAAACGTGTTCTGCACAGTAGATTTTGTATTACAAAAAAGCAGTGATGTGAGGTGGAAAGCACAACTGTGGTTCGTTGTCGTTAGCGCGGTAATTGACAAAGGCCATCCAGAGGTAGAATTTCGGCTGATGTACTCCTGGATAAGATGGTATGTACTCGCCACAAGTTTCAGGGTATGGATCTTGAGGTATCTTTGAGTAACAGTTCGTCCTCCAGGTACATGATTCTATACACATTTGCTAATGAAGCAAAGGATGGATTTGACCTAACATTGGAATGTCATAGGAAGTCATTCCTACTTCACTATAGCTTGAAGTCATATACCTTGATGATAAATTGATGTGATTATACGATATTGCTAAGCTGTGGTGAGAGGGTATATGTTGTAGGGACAGGAACATAGCAGCCATGTAAACATGTCAAAGAACAACTCCGCTATCCTTGGACGTCCATAAACAGATAGTTCGCACACAAAACCCACAATTTATGCAGGGCAGTCAAATGCACTCAAAGGGGGGCAAACTTGAGCAACGAACGATCGTTGCCGCCTGGGGCGCTCTCCGCGGTCTTTCAGCACTCGCAAGGTATTACACAGACTTCTTCGCCAGCATTCGGCTAATCAAAGTACGGGGTGTATTTGATAATGCAATTGTCTAACCTTAGGCTTGAATGTGTAGAGAAGTTGGTCTAATTTGAGTGGAGAAGTGCGCATTTAGCGCCAAAAGTATGGCAAGAAGCACAGAATCAAGTATAGACACTTTAGCCTTGCTTGAACATATATGTAGAGCTTTGGGGCCCTTTATATCATGCCCGTCAACCCCGATCCACAGTCGTCAGACTCATTCCTCGCAATGAAGATGATCTTTTCATCCCCATACATCCATCAGCCGTTTGAATTCACACTTGTCTCGATGCCTATACCAGCTGGACTTCTCACATTGGCAAGCACTATCACTCTAGCTGTCCTCTTCTATGCATGGAAGTACAATAGCATCTTCCGTAAAGCAAAGAAACCAACACTGGACTTCTCAAATGTCCAGCCCTTGCTGAACTTTGATCATGTCTCTGAGCAGCCGCGTGCATACCGGCCATGGAAAGCAGGGAAATACAACATGACAATGGGAATACGCAGAATGCCAGAGGATGAGTGGCTAGTGATCGATAATCTATATACGCAGGAACAGAAATTTAAGCAACATCTCCTCCAGAAAGATATCAGTGCAGTTTTGCAATGTCTCCCAGATGCAGAAGAGGCATCTAGAGAAACACTCGAGTGTGTTGTCGGTTTTATGACACGACGATATCCAAAACAATTTCAGCTTTTGAAGAAACGACCTGGATACATACACAACGCCATAACAGGACGAACCTTCAGAATTGTTGAACCATTTGAGCAGCATCCACTCGTGATTGCTGCTCAACTGGCGATGGAGGATATCAATCTCCTGATTCAAGGCTCTGACCCCGAATCAAGAGATTATAACTTGTGAGTCTATGAAATTTGATCTGCATAGCATCCTACTAATTGAACACAAGGCAAGCTAGTTTCACCTTTGCCCCTGCGGGATGGTTCATCGAAGAACGGATTGGTTGGCCACTTTGGAAGATCCACGCGCCTGTGCCTTTATGGAATGACAAGTTGAGAAAGTCAATGGACAGGTACTACAGCCGCATCCATCCAAATGAAGTAGGCTGACGAAGTCAACAGGTTTTTCATCGGCTTGAAGGTGTCAAGTCCTGTGGAGAGGAACAACTACTTCATTCAAACCAACAACAATCTGTTCCAACAAGAGCCATTCCCGGAATCTCTTCCAGTAGCGCCAAAGATTGAAGATATCCACGTTCGTTATGAGCGGCAAACGCTTCGTCGACTACCTCGGTCAGGAGCGATTTGTTTTTGTGTCAGGACATATATGACACCGCTCCTTGACTTGCGTGATGAGAAAGCAAATCTCTACGCATTGCGGTCTGCGACTCGAGCTTGGCCCGAAGCCATGGCAAAGTATAAAGGAAGACAGGCTTGGGAGTTTGTCTTTGAAGACTGGTGTTGTGAAGTGTTGTCTGACTATACTCCGGACGAATCTACCAGCGCATAAGAATTGTGATTTAATACAAAATAATGATGGGTTTCATGGATATAAAGCACTGTATATTTGGTTGAACATCCTTATCTCCTCAGAATAACGGTGAATTGCAATGGCTTGAATACACTGCAAAGTACACTCTTCAATCCGGGGTTGAAACAAGCGTGCGGTACTCGTACTGTAGAAAAGATTGGAATAAGCAACAAGCAGCAAGCAGGGGAAGTATCTCGGTTTGGTTAGTAAATAGTGATCAATTCAAAAGAGGTTAGACTACCTTACAGTGGTATTTCGCTTCGCTTCTTTTCTTAGCCCTGCAATGCACTCTGCAGCAAGCACTCTAGGGGTGCACGTCCGGGGGATCGGGAGTCTTCCGGAGAGGCTCACTATTTTCTTTTGCCTTGATAGTTGATGTTTGTGAGGAATTTGAGGGTCCACCCCCTCACGACATGTTTGGAAGTATCAAATTTCCTTCTTTCTTACCCCTCCCAATACCTCCTGCATCTCTTTTCTAGCCTTGCCGTCCTCTTCATCGGGCCATACCTACCGTATGTTTGGTGCCTCTGGTCTCGGTATGTTTCATGCGCTTCTCCAAATGACAGAGGCCTCATTTCCGTCGTCATCTCGTCACATCTCATCACATATCACTTCTTCATTCACATCAAAAACCCCGATGGGCAATCCGATGCTTGGCAGAGGTCCGGGGACGACGTTTGATGTGCACTCGGGTATATTATAGGTAACTCAAAGAACAGAACAAATTGTACCATATCTTGTTTGAGCTGGGTTGGTATCTGGAGACGAAGTCTGAGGTAACATGAAATGGGATTGCTCGAAGTGTTCCAAAAGTCTGGGGTCGGAAAGTGAGAGTCTCAGTCGATTTCTTCAGCGTTGGATCCGATAAGAAACATTGTTTCATGGGCCCGCCATCCAATCATCTGGTGAAATTAAGCATAATGACCCAATCCAATACTTGTCTACGCCCCATCCGTTCTGCTGAACCTATCATCCTGCAGTATTGTGCCTTCATGAGCTGGTACCTCAACATATCCTCCGGCAGATAGAACTTCTGGACCACTTCTTAACTCGACTTATCCAAAACTGGCGTGATTTCCAGGCTTTCGTTCTTCTTGGTTTCTTCGAGTATCGCCGTCGTGGTACACATGCTTCTTCGCAACCTTTTTTTTTTTTGCTACAATAGTCAAGATATGCATCTGTATCCTCTAGGTTGAAGTTATGGCATCCCAAGGCACAGCCAGACGGTCCGAAAAATGTCGACAGCGCGGGCCAAAGACAGGAATCACCAGAGTTCGCACTGGCTGTTTAACATGTCGCCGAAGGAGGAAGAAGTGTGATGAAAGACATCCAAAGTGTGAGAAACGTAGAGCAGAAGCGATTTCAGAGACTGATGCTTCAATAGGTCTTAACTGCGAGAAGACGAACGTGTATTGCGAGGGATTTCCCCAGGCTGCGTATTGGCAAGCTCGCAATGGCCTTAGAAACGGCTCAACCCACACACCAGTAACAGAGTTCAAGGAAGTAATCCAGCACTCCCCAGTCAACGTGAATGATGCTTCCGCCCTAAGTAATCATCTTCATGGTGGGACACCTAGTTACCGCCCTGGTAATCAAACAGCTTCGTTGCATTATTTGGAAATAGGTAGTAACCCGGAGGAGGTTGGCCAAGAACTCATATGTCACTTCGAGTATCAAGGCCTTCCTCCAACCTTCGAGACCCTGAATTATCAAGACTACGGCCATCTAGATCTGGCACGCCGGTATGATGGATGCAACAACACGTACGGGGAAGTTTTCGTAGACCGAGGGCAAAGGGAGCTTTATCAAGATCAGGAATTCCCATTCAACTTCGAATCGAAGACTGCACTAAGTCCCGAGCTGCCTTTCCCAATACCAGGAATCGATACGACAATCCATCGACGCCTTTTTTGTCACTTCACAACTGTGATGACATCAATCCTGACCACTTTTGCTGTGGACTGCAACCCGTTCAAAACAATCATCATTCCTCTGGCGCTGGGTGATACGTTGGTGATGGACACGTTGTTGTGCCTTGCTGCTGTGCATCTCGCGAAGACTGATCCAGACAAGGAGCTCATGAAAGAGAAAGAGCGAATACATGAGGGTGCTGTTCAGGCCCAAACAGCTCGGATCACTGTATTGATGGAGAACAATGTAAAAGATTCTTATCAGCATGACTCGATACTTGCGACATCTTTGCTGCTTTGTCTGTACGAGATTTGCTTGGGCAGCGGCGACAGTAACTGGAGAGTGCACCTCGACACGGCTCGAAATGTAAGTCACATTTATCGATTCCCCAATCTGTAAAAGGCTAGTTCTCAAAAGACCTGCTGTATGGTTGGCGTTGCTGATGGCTCGACAAGTCAAAATGGTAGATATTGGCCAAATCTGACATATTGTAGGTAATCAACCTAGCATCAACAGCAACGACCACAGGCGCGATCGTGAAGACGGAATTAAATCCTTTCCTCCTCGAATTCTTCGTGTACCACGATTCTATCGCATCGGTAACAGTCCCGCAAGCCTCAAACACGAAACCGCATTTCGACAGCCTGAAGAACCTCCCTGTGAAAAACAGCTCTCTCGTAGGAGTGCAAGACGGCCTGACCGAATTTATCGAGCGCATCTCCGCACTGCGCAACCAAGCCGAAGCCAGCTCCACGCACCCCAATGGCGACGTTGTGTGCAAAGCGACGCAAATCTGGAGTGACCTCAATGGCTGGAGGCCGAACGTCGAGTGGACGCAGCCTCGAAAGCTGATCACGACTTTTTATCAGCGCGCGCTTGTCATTTGGCTCTTTGCGATCCTCAATCCTGACAATAAGGCTGATGCGAAGATCCAGGATGAGGTTCATCATATTTGTCGCGGTATGGCGGAAATCAAGCCTGATGATGGCGTGATGGCTTGTCTCCTGTTCCCGCTGTTCATTGTGGCAACGGCGGCGATTTCTGACGAGGATCGAGCGAGGATATGCGGTCATTTTGAGAGACTGAGGACTTGGAGCTCGTTGGGCAATGTGGATCTGACCTTCAAGATTGTGAGGAAGATGTGGGTGGATCATGATGAAAATGTTCCTGGTTCTTGGGTGGGTGTTTCCGAGAGTTCTCGCTTGAGGCGTCGTAACTGAAGCTGACGTGCCCGCAGGATTGGGTCAAGCAGTTACATGACCACAATTTGAGCTTCATGGTAACGTGAACATAGTTGCTGGCTAGGTAGGGTTGAATGGCAGGAAGCCTTTCGAGACACAGTGATAAATGGTTGGAGAATATACCCTGGGAACGATAACTGATATTAGTGGAGATCAAGATTGGAAAACAGCACAATCTTGACACACTGCTATTTCTTTTTTAATCACATAAAGCTTTTCTTCTTTAAATGATACACCTCCACTCTCGTACCTCACTCACAAGTAGAAATTTGAGCTTGGCCCTACGTGATGAGCATCTGAAACCCAAGTATAGCAACCTTCAAATGAACGTGACTTCCAGAATCTGCTAGGCCAGACTCTTTGAGATATATAACAGGCTTATCCATTTGTCCTCCAACGAGGATTGGACATGTGTCTATCGCAATATGGCACCAACTTAGTTATTGGCATCGCTTCTTGCTTCAAAGTGTACTCGCATGCTCATCCTCTCCTCGAATTTCTCAACAAGGGCGATCTCTCCCTCCCACCCCTATCCTCTCCATCCCTGCGATCTTGATTTGGCATTCCCGTAAATTTGCCCCCTTCGACCTTGTGAACTCTCCAAGTCCTATCATCCTGGGCGCTCTCGAAGAACTCTTGATTTTCCTCGAATGATCTCCCTCCACTCTCAGGACTGTACGCCCATGTAGTCCATCCTACAAAGGTGTTCGTGACTGCGAATACCAAGAAGAGCCAATAATTCAGATTGTTGAATCCGATTGGGGTTAATAGTGTTACGGTAAAGTTGGCGATACCCCAGATTATGACCTGTGGATAGGAAGGGGAGAATTAGCGGCTGTCGATTTGGTGGAAAGTGTAGATGTTGAAATTGAAGTAAAGATGACCAAGTGATGTTTTAAGCGAGATCAAGCGAATACATTCACAACATCGCTCATTAGACAAGAACGAAAAAGATGGAAACTCACGCTTATAGCACTACCCTGTGCTCTTGCGGTTGATGGATAGATTTCCGTGGGTATGAGCCATGGTGTTGCAAGCCAGCCGATCCCAAAAATGCCTGTAGCCACAAAAAGAGTAATACTTCCTGGGATCTCAGCGGCAAGATCTGGGATTGACGGAAACTCTTGTGCAATACCACCAAATATTGTCAATATAGCAAAGCAGATGGCTAAGCCGATAGATCCCCATACCATCAGCTTGCGCCGTCCTAAGACGTCGATTGAGAGCCAAGCGAGGGTCATGAGGATGAAATAGGAAAAGTAGTTGCCAAGAGTGAGGTATTCTGCTTTCCTTGTGGAGAAGCCGAGCAGTTCGAAGATTTGAGGACCATAAACAGATACAGCTCCGTATCCAGTGAGCGCCTGGTTGACTTGCCCCAAGACTGTGATCATCGTTGGATGATACTGCGAGCCTGATGGGAACAACATGTCGCTATAGCCTACTTTCTCGTCTCCCTCGTTGTTTTGAGCCTCTTGTAACTCTTCGAGCTTTGTCTTCGCGTCTTTCTTCGAGTATATTTTTCCTAATGCATCTTTTGCATCGTCGGTTCTATCCTTGGACAGGAAGAACCGCGGAGACTCGGGTAGGCTAGAAATGAAGGACATTAAAAGTAACGGGAACAGTTGCATGACGATGATTGGAGTCCTCCAGGCCCATTGATTGGATTTACCCAAAATGAGGGTAACACCTAGGTTGATCGAAAAAGCCATGAGCAGACCAAAGATATTCATCTGGAACTCCTTTGCTAATGCATTTCCCCTGGCTCCATCTGACGATAGCTCGGACGAGTAAACTGGAATAACGGCATCGATGCCTCCCACGCCCAGACCCATAACTATCCGACCAGCAAGCATGCATGCTATGGCTGCACCATTCCAGGATGACGAATTACCATTCGCAGTGAGACCTGAAATAAACATGAGGAGATTGCCGAGAGATGTCGTAGCCAAACAGACGAAGATCGAAGATTTGCGTCCACTTTTGTCTGCCAGCCAAGATGCTATCACCGCTCCAACAGCACACCCAATGTAGTACACTGAGACTATGACACCAACGATTGGGGATTCTTCAGATATTTGCATAGTCGATAGGTAGTTTTTGTTCGTGTTAATCAAAGACATCATTCCTACAAAGTACCGAATCAGAAAATGCACAGACTCGTTCATGAACTGGGAAAATACCTTGATCATAGCCATACAAAGCAATGGCTGTACTTGAGAATACCACCGCCTCTGTCTTCTTCGTGAAGGCAGGCAGGAGGGAGGTAGGTCCTCCATCGCGAGAGTTTGGCATTGCAAAGGACCAAAAAGAGTTCAAATCACCAACAAAATCAACACGAAAGCAGTCTATTCAAACGCAGAAACAAATACAACAGAAATACTTGGAAAGTATGAAGTTGGAAATTATATAAAAATACCCAAAAGAAGTTTCTTTCCTGGAAACCTGCACACTAATGCATCACTAGATGATGAAGGGGTATCCCGAAGCTATATCATCGTCATCGTTTGGAGCTTAATGGAGCTTGAAAGCTTGAGGGTGGATCACAGGCACCACCCTCAATACTTGTCGATCAAGAATTCATGAATTAGATGCTACTTGTAAACTCCACAGTACAGTAGAGGCGTAGAGCCCATTTTCAATATAGATTCTTTGAACTTGCGAATGCGAGACATCGTTTGATCCTGTCAATTGAGCCCAAGACAAGCAACCCAGCCAGGCACGTCATGAAGGAAAAGACAGCGACTCGCGAAGTGAACAATTGAGTCCAACCTTACCTTAGCATCAACAAAACATCGTGCAATCAGCAACATGAAGGGCCAAAGATGCCTCCTCCACCGGTGGTAAGTAGGCTTCTTTTTCACATGTCAAAGCTATTGGAACTGACTTTGGCGTTGCAGACACCTTCACCTCACCGTTTTGTTATCAAAAAGGAACAACCCCTCCCTACTCAAAATCAAACCCCTCGTCCAAGCACTCAGCAACGACAATTCAACGCAACTCCACGCTTCACCTTCTCATCCACTCCGCGACCTACTCCATCCCAGAGTCTGCCACGAGCGACTCCCGCTGCCTCGCGGTATGTGACGCCTGGGCCTAAGACATCCGAGAGGGTGATTGATGCTATCGACATCTCCTCCTCTGACGACTTTCCTGAGCATGTGCACGAATCAATTGAGACGGATCAGCAAGAGCCAGATGCGGGATATACGTCTGCGGACCTAGAGAATGACGAGAGCATAGACGCAAGAAGCCCAAAACGAAGACGCGTGTCGAAATATACGAATATTGAGGAAGTTACAGAGGACGAAGAACTTCCTAGCCACAAGCATCATGACGATCACGAGGACGCAGAAGGTCTAGGATACCAACTATCATCTTCTCTGCCTATACTATCATCGCCTCCAGCTCCTCGACGTCCAGCGGCAAGCACAGCTCAGCGATTCCTACTCTCGACGCCCGCCCCACCATCAAACCCACATTCTACGGCTGTTACAACAAGAACCCAAGTCTTTCTCAAGCCACCTCGATTCAAGCCTCCTGATCCGACTTCCCAGACAGGGACTCAAGCTGACCCTCTCCCGGAACAATTCTCACCGCACAGAAAAGGTCAGAAATATGTCCCTGGTGGTTTAGCCTCAGAAATGCGGGATCTGTTGGTCAACATCGAAAGTACGGTCTCTGCACAAGTCCAGGCACACAGAGAGAAGAAGAAAGAAGACCAATGGATTATCAAAGTACTAGTGGACGAGATTAGTGGCCATGAGAGGACGGGCATGACATTGGTACAAGGCAGGCAGGTGCATGCTATGGAGGGTATGTCAGAAATGGCCGATACAATCGGTGTTATGAGAGTTGTTTTAGCTGGTGAGGGTAGCATTCCTGGCATACAGAGGTCTACCAGAATTGAGGTCGGGAGAACAGTGGGCATCAAAGGTCCGGTCTGGGAAGTAGTGATTGATGACGAGAAATGGGGTGTTGGTGTTGACTGGAAGGTTTTATGACGAAGATACCCAGATTTACATTGCGAGCTAGTGCTAGAGCAGCCACTATGAAAGACTATCTGTTGCAATAGCAGTGCGTTTGAACGCTATTACAATTTCAGTTATATTGTACACAATGTCGTCGACTATACTCTCTCGACTTAGCAAGGTTGCTATCTATTTACCGGTGCCTGATCAAAGACGCGAATGTCTCCACTCTCAGTCTGAAGTCATGAGCTACGTTCCTCTTGTAATCTATTCACTACGACTTCTACCTTCCTAAGTTGGTCTAATGAAATAATTCCATGCGGGAAATGAAATTTGTAAGTTGCGGCATGACTCACTCGGTGCATACACAATTGAGGCAGTAAGAAAGTATACAACTAAGTCCTCCTTTTATGACGAGCTTGTCAAATTCCATTAACATTTATAAGAGATCTGCTATGAGTACCGAGACACCTACATGAGCCACGAACGTCATACATCATAGGCCGACATCAATTTCTACACCGCCATCTTCGAATACATTAGGTTCTCCCATCGCTCATCTATCGCACACTTCAACAAGCGACAAACACACCCACCCCGGGCACCCACGATAAAATGTCCTCCCTCACCACCAAGGTGAAAGTCTCAAAGGCCCTCCCAAGCGACTACTACGCCATCTCGACCCTCGAAAGCAAGGTCTTCTACAACGACCCCTTCTCCATCGTCGGCTTCGGCCCCAACCGCACCAGCGAGGCCAAGACCCTCCACCGCGCCGACCGGCTCGGTAAACTAGCGAGGAAGAAGGGCGAGACGGCCCATGTCATTAAGGCGACACTGGCGGATGAGCAGGGCAAGGAGGAGATTGTTGGATCGGCCGTGTTTACGTTTGTGCGAGGGCGGAAAGAGGGTGGCGATGAGTTGATTGAGAAGGAGGCTGAGCATGAGAGTGTGAGGAGTGATGAGGATCGGTGGGGGCCTGGCGCAAATGTGAAGTTCTGTGAGGATGTGTTTCTTGGTGGTGATCTGCATATGATTGAGAGTGTTGGAGGGGAGGATTATGCCAGTCCGTATACTTTTTTACAGCTCCATGACTCTTCCTCCTCAATGTACTGTTTACTTGCTAACATGATTAGAACTGGGCTCCTTGGTGGTGTCAGATGAACACCAGCGTCGAGGCATCGGTTCGCAGCTGCTCGAGAAATTCCTAGAAGAAGCTGACGCTTCGGGACTTCAGGCCGTGCTCGGTGCTTCGAAGCAGGGGAAAGGGCTGTACAAACGGTATGGGTTCACGGAGTACCATATTGAAGAGCTGAGGATGTGGGAATATGAGGGCGGAGAAGGCATGGAGGCTGATGAGAGTCTTATTATGCATCGGCCTGCACAGGTGAAAGTGTAATGGAATAGCACGTAGTCTGTTTGTCCTCACAATAGAGCGTAGATAAAGAAGCAATGTAGAATCAGTTTCATTCAGACTACTTTTTGTGCCAACTAATCTTGAACCCCTCTAGGGACTGAGATCTAGCAGCTAAGACAGCATCCAAGTCCAAGGCAATCTTTGTCTATGTGGACACAACCTCATGAGGTCTTTAGCAATATGATAATTTTCGAATGGCATCAGGTAAAGTCATAATGTTCAAAGCACCAATTCTATCCATCACATTCGGTATCGTCCATCTCGAATCATCATTAAGCGTGTCTTCGACGTGGCTTTGCAACCTTCCTCTTCCAAATCCCCGCCTCCCTTTCACACAACACCATGACCTTCACCATGGGCATCTCAAACCCCTTGCCAACGTACTTCGGCTCCCCTAGCTGTCTCGAAATGCCATACACATACCTCTTCATGTCCTTAGCTCTGCGTTCCTGCTCCCGGACAATCCCTCGTCCCCATTTGCCGCCACCCAGTGGCATAGGATCGGCAGGGTCGAGGAGCTTGATTCGGGTTTCGTTTTGGGCCCCACCGACGATGAAGAACATCTCCGTGAAGTGAAGACACTCGTCCCTATGAAGTATCGGCTTAACGAGATCGAGGTGGATCGCGATGGATGGCGTTGGTAGGCCGAGTGCGCGAATGCCTTCGTTGAACTCTTGCACAGACCAAACAGAAGTTTTGTTGGTGAATGCTGCGTTGAAGCAGAGAGTGTCATATCTAGGCGCATAGGTTAAGGGCCAACCCACCAAAGGTGTTGTTAGTATAATTATCGACCAAAGGGGTGAAATGCTCATAAGGATTCAATACTTACAGCAAAGCATGTCGATATCATGGTAGAACTTCATGCTCTGCTGATGCGCTTCTTTGCAGACGAAGGATAGGGTTCGCAGAGGTTGGTGGACCGCGATCATGTGCCTTTGCGTGCCATCTGCCAATGTTTTGATTTTTTCGTGAATCGTAAGCAAACGATTTGGAAGTGCCAGCTCCCAGATGCGCCATCGCAGTTCCGTGGGCAGTTGCATGAAGCCGAAAAAAGTGTTAGTGTTCTCAGGAAGGACACTGTCGACCGCCTTTGGAATTGAGAAGTGAACTAATTTCTTGTATATGTTAGCATGAGTATAGGTTAGTTTTCGGGGGCTGGAGGAGGGATGGAGCTCAGGGAAGGTAGCATTACTGAAGCATTGTCTTTACGAAGAAGGGCGCATTGTGAATTGATTCTTGGAGCTGTTGGAGCTGTAGTTGGAGTCTGGATGTTAATGTTAGTATATCTGCCAAAGGCAACCGAGAAGGGCTGACCTACAACTGGGAATACCGAGAGAGCTACTGCCAGATTGCTTGAAAGAGCAGAAGTAACTTCTTGTACCTGTTGATTGGGTTAGTATTTTCAGTACGTAGTGTTGAGTACAACGAAGACTTACTGAAGGCACATCAGTGGGGAGAAGAGATGTTGACATGGTTGATGGAGTTGTTGATTAAAAAGTCTCTTTTCTTGGGAGAGATTTCTGTGAAAGGTAAAGCTGAGGCAACCTTGTCACAGATTTGGAGAGATTGGTAAAAGGAAGGTCTTGATATAGCTGCTGAGGTTGTCACACTATGATCTAACAATGTAAACAAAGCCATTGTCCTCGCTGCTAAACCTAATATATCTCAGCAAACAAAATTGAATTTTGACAATGCAATGTTAAGCGAGAATTCATTGTATTTGCCTACTCATTGTTGACGCTAGCATTGAGGGTGGTCGAGGGTGGGGTCTTGCCATTCACCATTGTGACTATCGAATCCAAATACTTCCAGGTAATTCTGATCGAAGCAAATCTTGGTGATCTTCATCATACCTCATGCCTCATACATGTGGTGATATCAGTGTGCTACGAGGCTGGATTGATTCATCCTTTTTTTGCGGCGAAGATGCAGTAGCAGATGATAGAAGAGACGGACGCTTGAATGTACTAGACTGTCATGCCTATTTGGTGGGTATGAGCACTCAAAGGAAGATGGTCCAGATAGACTTCCGGAGGTTTGGTAATTGTGTGGAGTTGCAGACAACGCTTTGGTTTCTGCTTCAACGATGATGGATTGAGCTCGTACATACAGTATGAGATATATAGTCGCTCGATATATGGAGTCCAGAGGAAGATTAACTATAACTTCAATTCTAATAACAACATCAATAGCTCATATCGCAAATTAAAGAAGCGCCTCCCATGAAAAAATCCTCGTGAGTAGTATCACAGAGTAATACTGATATGGACCAAAGAATGCTTGAGTTCAGTCAGATATAGATGCTGCTCTTTTGGTATGATATTGCACCATACAGGTAGCTTTCACAGAATGAATTCAAGACTGGGCGAGGGACTACCTCAGGATGGCTCACAAGGTATGTCTGCATGGTACATCTTCAGATATTTTAGAGATGCCAATTTCCTCGAGATTGTACAGCCCCAGACCATTCCCGGCTCGCTTTTTATACACAATATTCCTACAATCTACTGACGCCGTCGTCCACCTAGACGATATATGCTTCGCTCCTCCAACAAACGAAACGCTGTCTGGTATGCGCTTATGCTGTACAGTTCCCTTCCATGCTCATCTCTTCTCCTGTACCCGTGCATGGTTCAAGGCCAATATAATGGTACAATCACTCCCTGGAAGTCACAGAATCCTGTTTGAAAGCAAGACCATGTAACACGAGGTCTAGTCGCCTCTAAATGCCAATTGATACCTCTTTGCAGAATCCTCCCTTGCCTTCCTCCTTTTGGGACCCCATTTTGCCTTCACTGCCTCCAACTTGGCTGCCATCTCTGCCTTGCGCGCGGAATCGTCCACCCCGGAGTAACTCAAGCAAATGCTGATGAAATTGTTTGAGCAATTGAACTTCCGCGCCAGCTTTATATTCGTCCACACATCTGGCTGCCTCCTCTTCAAGTCTTTGATTTCTTCGATTTCCTTGTCGGTAAGATGGTTGTTTGGGACCTTCTGCTGGGTCAAGAGAGGTGGAAGTTTTGGATTGAGACTCGTCAGTCGTGATTCGGTGGCTATGAGAAACTGCCTTCGTTTGTCCTCTTTAGGTAGGAATTTGACAGGCGTGTGATAGACAGAAGGGGAAGCGGAAGGAGGATTGAATATAATGTGATCTTGACGTGGCGAGTTTAGGGATGGGAGAAATGACGAGTCTGGCTTGATGTTCAAACGTTGCTTTGAGCGCCGGAAGGAAGATTCATGTCGTCGAGCTGTGGCATTGAGAGAGAGGAGGCATTGGCTTTTGCCAGACAGCAGATCGACCACAGGTCTCCTAACCAACAGTCCCAAATCCATACTGTCTACCTGGCGGCAGATATTGTGCGTTATTGATCGAAATCGGAGAGGCTGTCGTGTTCTGTTATTGTCCGGGAATCCTTCTTTGATTGAATCACGTCGCCGTCGATAGCAGTAAGGTATGACAGGTATGGTCCGTATGGAGAGAGCTTAAAATTTTGGGAGTCGGGTACTCGATTAGGACTAGACTACTCATGCCCTTGTTGTAGTCAAGGAAAGCTCACCACTTTGGTTAGGTGTCTGGAGAGTCTACGGGGGCCGAGTCGTCCGGATGAGTTTTGATTACCTTAGAACTTAGCTAATCACTCCTTCGGCTCGGTGGGTCACCGGAACGGCTATACTCTATCTCCGGCTGCAGCTAAGAGCTACCCGACCCGGCTGGCACCTCCTGCCGCTTTTTGGTCATGAGTTTGATTGGAGACTCCAATCAAAGTCATCTCTACTTGATCTTGCGGTACTTTTGTTACCTTCGTCCCGAGTTTCTCATACGATGGCTTTTTTAAAGTTCCAAAGTTGCAACAAGGAAGATCATCGTTGAAAGACAGCTCATAACTTCAAGCTCTTTACTCGTGTTAGGACCAGATGCCTGAAGGCATAGCAGCCGTATAAAAGTATTAGAAGGTAATCCTGTTTACTGTTTGTAACTATACAAGGTATATATCCTCTATTTTCAGCATATGAACTGTCGACCACTTTCGTCTTTTACTGCTGCTTCCTGTTGCACACAGCACGGCGACGAGTTCTGCCATTGTTTGCCTTTTCCTTCCAACTACAGTACAGCGATTTGGGCGCAGCGCAAAATACCTATACCATCCATAGGTCTTTGAAGGAAGAGGGAGAGTCATTTGGCTCGACTGACAAGATTTAGCACACGATTTCAACCTCGAGAGCTGTTTTAAAGCACAATTCGATCCTGATTATATACTGCTCAGACCTTTTCAGTATGAATACTTCAGAAGCATCAAATACCGCTGCCTCAATCCCACCTGTTTTATCGCACACAAGTTTCGCAGAACGACCAAAGGATGGCATCGTAATAGCTGCTGAAAATGTGGCTTTGGGAGATGGAGATGGTCAACCATCGACAACAGAGGATGCAAAACTAAGAAAGAGAAGGCTTTTTGGATTTGGAAAGAAAAAAGATCAAGATAAGGAGAAGACAACTCTAGAAGGTAATACTTTGAAATCAGCTACCGCTGGCATTTTTGCGCCGATTCTAGGCCCTATCTCGAGTAGCTCACCTGCTCGTTCTCATCCAAATCATCCATACCAATCGCCATCATCACCTCAACGTAACCCTTACTCCACTACACCAAACATCATATCACCAGCTGGATCACAAATCTTTGAACGAGATGTACAGGAAAGCTCTGTTCCGATGCCGACCTCCCCAGCAATTCCATCACACATACAGACCGAGAATCATATTCCTGCAGTGCTCGATGCATCGAGCGAAGCAATTACAAACGATACTCTTGATCCAGATACTGTCGAGATAGTGATGCATTCTGCGCATCAGCCTGCTTCTGTTGCTGTCACGGGTATATTATCTCCTATGGATCAAAGTTGGACATCGAGCTGGGCAGATGAGCTCATTTCTCATCCAGATAAGGACGATTTGGTGTTCAATCATGGTGCTTTAGATACTGCAGATGTCCGTCGTCTCAGCTTCATATCCTTCTCTGATATTGTGCAATCAGAGCATGCCGAGCATGCAGGAAGCAGAGATTCAATTTATGTTGCTGGTCTAAGCTCACTATCATCTGGGCATAATCGATCGCCATCACCAATGCGCTCACCAGTATCATCGCCAGGATTTAGCGCTTCCCCCCCGACAAGCAAGTCGGCATCCATTAAAGGTTTTGATATGTCGCCTAGAGCAAGACCTCTGGGAAGTCCAATCTCGACGCAAGCTTCACTTGTTGGAGGGGAGCTGACTATTGAGACCATGACTCAGGCTCTGCGAAGAACTGGGAGTGGAGATTTGTCTGGATATAGAGGCCAACCATTGAGCCCATCAAGTCCATCCTCCTGAGCTTTGTTAAGGAAAGGAACAATTTTATCGTCAGCAGAACTCTCGCTTATCTACGTTATGAAATTTATATATCCCTATGCCAGGCTGGGTTTTGGTTTGTGCTCCAAGCTTGTGTGCTGTTTCTGCTCGCGGAGGATTTGCTTGATTATATGAGATGCTTTGGCAACTGAGTTTTAGTGAATGGCGTACCACGGCAGTCGGAGTTTACTTACACCATGCAAATATACCTTATTCAATAATATCCGATGGTTGAGTGCCATCATATATTGCTTTCTAGCTGTCTCAATTTCCACAAAATTCCTAGTGATGACCAGGATCAAGACACGAAGGATAAAAACAAAACAATCAGCTGAAGAAATATGCCTTTTCTCCACGATATCATGGTGGTTTAACAACACCATTTCAGCTTCACCTATCTCACAGCTTCGACAAATTCGTCCAAATACGCCACGAAAGTTGGGCAAGCCCAATACGTCTGATGTCAAGCACCAGATGCAGGACAACATCAGGTCTTGGCTTGGAAGCCTGCTGGTAGCAAGCCCTCGCAATCGCGGGCCTTGCTGAAAGTCGGGGTACCTGGTCAATCGTGACGTTGATTGGATCTGAAGCTGGATCTGGAGCTGGGGTCTATCATTTATTTCTGTTTTTCCAGAAGGTCTTGTCATGATGGGATGTGCTCAGGGAGATGGGGTATTCTTTGTGGACATCTGATTCCCAATGCCATGGTCGCGAACACATAGAATAAATATTTGCCCAATGTCGTTAACCAAGTAATAGATACTTACTATGAATATTATTATTGTTCCTGCTGGAGAATGTGGTTTCTTCTTCCGGCGATTTGATTCTTGTCAGAGGAATAGAAGCGTAATAAAGTGGTACTGTATCCAGCCCCATCAATCTAATATCGGTTTCCACTCTCGATTTAGAAAGTTTAAAGCCTCCTCGGTCTGTGGGCCATGCACGGCAAGATGCTGGAATGACAACGTCGCCCAAACTGTTGCTGTGAGTTCCGATCAACATCTTTGTACTTTACATACTCTGGCCAAATACTCTCATGTCATTGCTTCCGCGACATCCACTCGACAATCCTCCACAAACTACACAGCGCAAAAAACAGACCCGGTCCGTGCGATAAGTAAAGCAATCTCGACTGCTACATTGCTACACTACACTGCTGTTCTCCACCGAGCTATGATGAGGAAGGGTCGTAACACGAGACAGGAATTGGGAAGTCTTGCGGCGCACCGGATTCATCGCCGTTGAAGAAGAGTGTGCTGCTCAAGGCGTGGAGTAAAGGACAAGAGCTTGCGCTGGGAGTCAACTTGTGTTCATAACGCCTTTGGTGATTCCGATCAGGAGAACAGACACGGTACCCTAATTCACAGAGACTCTGTCGAATCCTTTCCGCAGATGCCTTGAAATTTCTATATCTCCACCAAACATAGACAACGATATTCCAGTGTGCACGCCGGGCTGTTGCTTCGAACAACTGTATTGCAGTAAATAGTTATTTGGATGGATACTACTGGCCATCAACACACGATCATAGATGCAGACGACTAGACCAAGAAGTCTCCTAAGTCTCTTACCGCCTGGCATGGAAGGAAGGCCTCCAAGTGCAAAGGATGGGGCGCTTCGAGACTGGCAGCGAAATGCGCAAGACACATTGACGAAGAGTCTAAACAGACCACACGAATATCAGACAATGCAGCGAGTACGGCCACAAATAGGAATTCGCACAATAACTCCAGAACCTAAGGATGTGGACTTGAACTTAACAACCACCTCTGTGCATACGTCGCCACGATCGATACCCGGGGGAGAGAAACCAAGAGACCGAAGGCAGGGGCTTGTATTCCAGGACACATACAGCAGCGAGTCTGTGGATAGAGAGAGAAATGCTGCAAGCGGACCGCCAGTTAGTTTTCATTCGAGACCGAGGACAAGGACAATGGGAGAGCAGCAACAACGAGATCGATCAACATCCACAAGTGTGTCGAAAAGTCGACATAGGATAGGCTCCGTACATTCTACAACTTCATCATCGTACCACGATGTGCAACCTGCCCTTACCAACCTACCTGATCCATCCAATTCACTTGGCTTCCCCTCTATTGCTACACGACATACTCCATCCCAGCTCCAGAAATCGAATTCCGCGAAAACTGGGCGGCGACTGGTAAAACGAGCATCCAGACCGACGTCGCCATTTGCGCCAGCACCAGAAATATCAGTGGATTCCTTGCCACATCCTGTATCAACAGGGGATGCGAACAAGATATTGATCTTGATGAAAACGTTGTGTGGCAAAATGAGAGGTGAGGTTGAGTACCAAATGGTCGAGAACGGGCCTTGGTACTCAGGGATCTGCTATATTGATGAGGTCAAGGGCTCCCTGATGTACGAAGGTGATGATCGAGGTCCGTTCCACCTTGCCGTTATTCCAGACCTTCGAGGATGTCGGGTGAAACCTATCAGTTCTCCGGAAAGACCTGCTAAATGTCTTGAGTTATCGAACAGGCTTCTGGGAATCGAGATACATCTTCTTCCCATGGCCAAACAAGAATTTGATCTCTGGCTAGCGGCTCTTCTTTGCTGGCAGCAGGTCCGGCCTGTGAATTTCTCCCCAAGCTCCCCTATCTCATCAGGAACATCAATCGCCGAGCGACGACCTGGTGCTCCAAGAAGAGAATCTTCATATAATGGCAACGGGCTTACCAAAAGCGCCAACATCATCAAAGTGGCTAAGCTGCTCCTATGGGATAGAGGGACACCCTCTTCTCCAACCGCAATCGCTGGGCGTTCATCAGGTCGAGATCTGCCTTCAGCAAGATCTGGTTGGCGGAGGGTGTCGTGCATTCTACAGGAGAATGGCGAATTCAAGCTTCTCACCGAAAATGACATTACTCTTCTGTCTATCATACAACTATCACAGTTATCACGCTGTGCTATACAGCGATTGGATAGGTCTGTTCTCAATGAAGACTTCTGTATAGCAATATTTCCGCAATATGCACAGAGCTCAACCCAACTCTCAATTTTCCGCCCAGTGTATATTTCTCTGGAGTCAAGGCTAATCTATGAGGTTTGGTTCTGCCTTCTGCGCGCTTTCACTGTTCCAGAAGTATATGGACCGCAACCAACGGATTTCATAGATGAGTACGATGAGCAGGGGATATTGCTGGACACACCGCCACCCATCGATATGTTTAGGATTGAAAAATCACTTACTCTACGGCTGATTGAGGCAAAAATCCGAAGGCCAAAAAATGAAATGCCCTTCAGCAAATCCGCCAACAAGACAGAGATAGATCCTTCTGTAGGTGATTACTATGCTGAAGTTGTTCTGGATGGCGAGGTGCGAGCAAGAACCATTACGAAACCGGACACAAGAAACCCTTTCTGGAGGGAAGATTGCGAGTTCCTGGATCTTCCCTCACGTATGCCCAAATTGACAATTGCTTTAAAACAAATAGAGCAGCCGACAGTCTCAGCACATGGTTTCCTTTCCTCGTCAAGTATTCATAGCACCGCTCATCCTACGCACTTTGTATCCGGGACAGTCGAGATTCCTGTTGAAAGCCTGGAGAGAGGCAAGGATAATGAATCTTGGTGGCCGGTGTTGGACGATCAACAAGAATCTATAGGCGAGATGCTCATAAAAGCGAGACATGATGAACTTGTTGTTCTTCTCGCAAAGGATTACCAGCCTATCTCGGAGTTGCTGCACAATTTTGGTAGTGGTCTCACATTACAGATCGCACAGGTCATACCCAATAATTTGCGCCCATTATCGGAAATCTTTATGAACATTTTCCAGGTGTCTGGTCATGCAGGGGAGTGGTTGACAGCCCTTGTCGAGGACGAAATTGATGGCATTGGCAAGGAGTTGCCAGTGCGTCGTCTTAGGTGGAGTAGAAGACTTGGATCAAATGAATCAAATTCAAGTGAACGCGAACAGAATGTTCGAGACATGGGGAAATCTTTGCAAGGAGAAGCTAATTTGCTTTTCCGTGGCAATTCTCTCTTGACTCAGGCTTTGGATTTTCATATGAGGCGAGTTGGAAAGGAGTATTTGGAGGAGGTGATGTGTGGAAAGATCATGGAGATCAATGTCATGAATCCGGATTGTGAGGTTGATCCGTCTCGCATACCACATGGAGAGGACATCAACAAGAACTGGTCTTTACTTATCAGTCTGACGACAGATATCTGGAAGACAATCGCTGATTCAGCCAATCGATGTCCTCCAGAACTTCGTCAAATCATGAAATACATTCGAGCTGTTGCAGAAGACAGATATGGTGACTTCTTAAGGACGGTAGCATATACTAGCGTCTCTGGGTTTCTCTTCCTACGCTTCTTCTGCCCAGCACTCCTGAATCCTAAACTCTTTGGACTGCTCAGGGACCACCCCCAACCAAAGGCTCAGAGAACACTAACGTTAATCGCAAAAAGCTTGCAAGCACTGGCAAACTTGTCTAATTTTGGACAGAAGGAGGAGTGGATGGAGCCCATGAATAGATTTCTATCAAGTAATCGTCAAGGAGTGAAGGATTTCATCGACAATGTGTGTTCAATTCCAGCCGAGAGAAATACCTTCTCCCTACCCGCGTCCTACTCAACTCCGATCACCATATTAGCACGCCTTCCTGCACCGTCAAGGGAGGGCTTCCCATCTCTTCCATATCTTATCGATCATGCTCGTAATTTTGCTGCTTTGGTAAAATTGTGGCTTGACGCTACTACTCATTACACGGTACCACCGGTACTGGAGGGCGATTTGATATTGTTCAACGAGTTTTGCATCAATTTACAGCGTCGGACGGACGAGTGTCTAGCGAAAGCAGAGCACGGCGATTTCAACGCGGATCAGCTATCACTGCAATGGGAGGATATGGTTGCAGACCTCGAAAGCTTGTCTATCCATAAAACTCCGAATCCAACCAGTGAAGCTGATTCCCAGCCAGAATTTGAGCTTCATAGCCCCCCAGCTTGGACCGAATACTCAACCCACATCAGTAATAGCTACCGTGCAGCCTCGGCCGGCAGTGATACCGTGAGCAGAGAGCGCAAGGAACGACAAAGCTTTTGGGAGTCCACATTTGGCTCCAATAGTAAATATCAAAGACCGTACGAATCACCAGAGGGTACTGCCGAAGGTGGCAGCCCACCCAGCAGAGGACAAAGTCGAAGCGGCAAGCCGACGAAGAGCTTTCTAGGTGGCTTGAGAAGGAAGGGGAAGGAAGGCGTTCTAAGTATTAGTACTCCAGTTGCAGGCTCTTATGAGAAAGACAGCAGTCCTGGCTCATCCTGGGCTCCGGGTGGAATGTTCTAGTTCGGGGGCAGGCTCAGGATTACAGGTATGAACAGTTGGGTGGCTTGTTTGTTGGTATATTGAGACATGACACGAATGATGCAAGATTGAGGCGGTTTTGGTGCCAAGGACACTAGGGGAGGCGAGCAACCGGGGAAAGGCACTGCACATATTATACCCATATACGAAATGTTTTTCTCTTACAATTATACATAACTTATCCATACCCCACTTTTGCTTGTTTGCTTGAAGTTTCTCCCTTCACATTAGGCTCTTCCATGGTTGATTTTCCTATCTGTCTCACTTTGTCGGACAGCCTAATGATCAATTACCCCGCTACACCATTCACCAGCTTCTCAGACACTACAGATCCATCTCTGGGTAGCCTTCTCAGAGGTGTAATGCCTTGAAGGTAAAGCAGCGACCATTGCGAGACCTACTGCGATCTATTTAAAGCATTGTTGCGTTCGCGCTCATACTTAGGCTGTTGGACTTCGTTATCTTTTCTCATCCTCTTGCTACTTACTTGGACATACAAGGCTGTCGTGCGTATGTAGCAATTTGTTCGTACAGGAGGACTATATTCAGAGGGCTAATCATTGGCAGTAACCATACACCAACTCACCATCACCGGGCTATTAATCTTCGGTTCATTCATCATGGTGCTCGATCCAAATGCTCCAGGTGAGGCTGTCCAAAGTGTCAGATCAGGCGATGATGATGGCAATTCTACTATTAGTAGCGTCAATACACCACCAGAGACCGTCGTTGGAGGTTTCAACCCTGCTTCCGCTCCGCCTAGCCGTCTAATTTTCAATGGCTCTTCGGTCCCTTGGCCCAATTCAACCTTCATCATCCGCTCAGCATCCTCGGACGGAATTCTCACACTGGTTGATGGTCGAGTCACATTAGCTCCTCCTGGTGGTCGTGGCTCTATACACTGGGCATGCGTGGAGACGAAGGGATGGCTTGGTTTCCGCAATACCGTCTCGGGCTTATACCTAGGCCATAACAAGCAAGGTGTTCTCTCCTGCGTAGCACCGAAACATGAGGAGTGGGAATTCTTTTGCGTGCGGATGAATCCTAGGGGAGGCTTTGTATTGATACAGAAGAATTGGTGGGATCTTGAGAAGGTGGGCTTTGTTCGCGGTGAGGGAGGTATAACGACAATGGCGAGGGTTGGTGGGGGACGCGAGGGCATTGTTTGGGAGTTTATTAGGATTTAGTATGCTGGAGATTGGTCATATATTCTTCCAGCATATTGACAGACATAAAGCAAGTTTTCGACTCTACAGTCACATATGAGATTGACTGCATATGTTGCTGGGTGTGAGATCCTCAAGGCATCTTCTAGATAAACCTCAACTCCAGTCGCATAATTCAGGTCTATGCAAAATACTCACGCACTCCCTGCTCCAAGCTCACCCATCCATCCTGATCACCCCACCTCTTGACTAACTTGAGACCCAGCTCAGCATCAACAGTTCCAGTGAACCTCGGCAGGTCTTGCAAGTCATCCATAAACGTCTTCTCAGGATATAACTTCCTCAGGATCACAAGTATGTCATTCCAATTAGAATGCTCGCCGATAGCAAATATACGTTCACCAACGACATCGGGATCCAAAGTTGCTGCCACATGTATCAATGCCACGTCTCGGACATTCACATAGCTGTCTGTTTGAAGGTAAGCAAGTCACACCCATCTCAGGAACTTAACCACAAAACTTACAAGTTTCATAGGTATTAAGAATGCTAGCATCTCCTTCGTACAACATACCAACAAACATGGTGGAGGATGGATTCTGAGTTTTATCCAGCAGCTTACCACACATGAAGAATGGTAGCACGGTATTCACTTCAAAAGCCGGCTTCTCTTCAGCAACCCACTTCCATAATGCTTTCTCGGCCGCGCTTTTGGTAGCCATGTATACGATCGGTATCTTGCTATCATCAAAGGGCAGCGTCCAAGCGAGCTTCTCGGCTGCATCGTTCCATGACGTCTTGTCTAAGCGAACAGCATTCGAGTCACGCAGAGGGGTGTATGCCGCTGCACCGCTAGAAGTGTTGACGAACCTCACGACTGAAGGTTCGTTCTTGGCTGTCTGGAGGCCATGCTTGATAGCGCTAATGTTTTGCGGTATGATCGTGTTGGGGTCTGGTCCCGTCCCAGTATTGGCGACAAAAACAACGGCCGAGGTGCCCTTCATGGGGCCTACCAGCGCGTCTGGAACTGTGATATCGGGAACATGAATGAACTCGAATGTCCCAGCGGCTGTTTCCGTGCGAAAGAGTGAGGTTGTGAGGAAGGAAGCCTTGGTGGCATCATAGTCCGTACCCCTGATCTTATAGCCAAGAGCAAGGAATTCCTTTATTATGTACGTACCAAGGAATGAGGTTGCTCCTACCACGAGAATCCATGATCCTGATGGGATGGTACGTCGATCCGGAAGTGGCGACATTCTGCAAAACACAACTCTTCCTGTAGCAGAGGAGGGTCTCTGTTGGATGAAATGAGTTTAAGCGAGGTGGAGGAACAGAGTTAGGGTTTGAAGCAAGTGCAAAAATAGTCAAAGATCGATTTCCCAGTTGTGCAACTGAGATCAAAGATAATTTGCTTATAAGTTTCCATTGTTAAGTGTCACCTCTGACCACGTTTTCCCATTCTCGTTATCCCGATCCATTGCCATCGGTATGTGTAACGGATCGGGAAGCCGTCGGGAGCTCCACATAATTCATGATGCCTGTCACTTTATATTTCTCCACACTCGGCACGCTCTGGAGACCAACAGTCTCAGTGTCTGTAGCTGGTGGGAAAAGCGATCTGAGAAAAGGGATGGAAGTACTTTACTTTCTGGTATTTGTGTGTTAACTTAAATTCCACACTGTATGCATTTCTGGAAGTGTTCCCGTTTTCTCTTGTTTTCGCACCGTTCGATACTTTACACGATACACAGCAGCTATGCTACGTGAGACTGCCAATGACTCTGGAACTTGCCACGAAGAAAATTCTGGTGTCTTGACATCTGAAAGCAGCTCTGAAGACAAAAGTCACGGCACTCTCGAATCGGTGGATTCTGATATTCCACCTGCCGATGCAATTCCAAAAGTCCCAGAGAGTGAATACCTGGAAGGATTTAAGCTTTTCGCAGTACTAGGTGCCGTGACTCTGACTGCGTTTTTGATGCTACTAGACACGTCTGTTGTTGTGACAGTTAGTACTCAGGCATTGATGATTTGGCATGTATTAACACTCTTAGGCGATTCCCCAGATCACGACTCATTTTGGTTCTACAGATGATATTGGCTGGTATGGCTCAGCATATCTTCTTTGCAAGTAAGTATCTTATGAGTGAATTATGATGGAAATAGAAATCTGACAATACTAGTTGCGCGATACAGCCATTGGGTGGTAAAATATACAAGCACTTCCCTCCCAAGATGACATTTCTTATGTTTCTTGCATTATTTGTAAGATAACCTTCAAAATAACGAGCATACTCACTGTTCAGCATCTGGGCTTTTGGTATTTCTTGAAAGTCACGGCTCTATGCTGAACATTCAGATATGCTTATTTCAACTCGTCATGAGTTTTGGCTGAGTCCTTGCAGGAACTTGGATCGTTGATATGCGGGCTTGCAAATTCATCGAATATGCTTATTATTGGAGTAAGTCACTTTTAGTATCAATTGCGATTGTGTGTTGATCTTCTTGTTTTAGAGGGCAGTTGCAGGTATGGGTGGGGCAGGAATCGTGACTGGCGTCCTGACCATCCTCGCTTCGTCTGTGACAATAAGCAAGCGACCATGTGAGATCTTCTTTACTGAACTTCACGTTTGTGACTAACACCGGTAGTGATGATGGGGATCTTGATGGGCATAGCCAACCTTGGGACAGCAGCGGGTCCACTGGTAGGAGGAGCACTCACCGAGTACTTGAACTGGAGATATTGTACCTAAATATCCAACTTTTGATGAAAAGTCTTGCTAAGTTCTCTAGGCTTCTTCATAAACCTTCCTTGTGGAGTGATTGTAGCTGCAATCTTGCTTCTCATTCATGTACCTGGGAATAACAGTATGACATCTCGCAAGGGAACTTTCTTGTCTACTATTCGTAAGTATATCCCATTCCGCAATATTAGACCATTTCTGACAAACACCCGTATACAGAAACACTGGATCTCTGGGGCTTCATTACATTTGCACCAGCGATAATTATGTTTTTACTTGCACTCGGCTGGGGAGGTACAGTAGGATATCCTTGGAACTCTGCCACCATAATTGGCTTGTTTGCTGGATCTGTTGGAATGTTTGCAGTGTTTCTTTCCTGGGAGCATCGTCGGGGAGATACTGCAATGGTTCCCTTGGCTATCTTTAATGATAGGGTGGTGACTGCTGGTTGCTTGGTGCAGCTATTTCTGATGGGGTACGTTTTGTATTCTCATGTCATCACCCAGCCTCACTTAACACTTATTTCTTAATGAGCACATCAAAAGCCATGCGGCCTTGTCATCAGTATTGTACTGATATATTTTAGCAATATGATGGTCACGATATACTACCTGCCTGTATGGTTCCAGGCAATACTGGGCGAAAGCCCAACTTCAAGCGGGATCCATATAACGCCGCTAGTGGGCTCCCAGATCTTGACTTCAGTCGGTGGGGGAATTTTGAGTAAGTAACACGCTTACCCTTCCAATTCTTACTGATACTTTGGTAGTTACAATGCTTGGGTTCTATCTGCCATTCGGTATTTTTGGTCTTGGACTGGCAGCTATCGGAACTGGCCTCCTTGCTACATTCACTCCAAGCACACCAATAGCTTCCTGGGTATGTTTTCAAATTCTAACAGGTTTGCGAGGAATGGCACTGCAAATTGTAAGCTCATCATCTCGACTATCCCATTAGTTAACTCCTCGGCTCACACTCCATAGCCAATCCTCGCAGTACAGAATCATCTCCCCAAAGAGTCCATCGCAATTGGCAACTCGATGCTAGTTTTCACGCAAAACTTTGGCGGAACCATCTTTCTGGCCCTTGCTGAGCTTGTCTTCTCTCATACGCTGTCTGCCTCGATGAAGACATACGCACCGGGCGTTGACTCAGCTAGCATTCTTTCTTGGGGTGCGACTGGCTTTCGCGAACACTTTACAGATGAGGAACTACCGGGGATATTGATGGCCTATGATAAGTCGGTTGTGGCAACTTTCTATCTGGGTGCAGGCGCTGCGTCGGTTGCTTGTCTATGTAGTGCATTTTTGGGATGGAAAAGTGTCAAGAAGCCGAAGGTGCAGTCCAAAGCATAAGAGTTGTGGGAAGCTAACTCGTTCTAACCATCCAACCGACATGGCTTGCTAAGACTTGACTGTTGCGCTGGCTCTCTATCATTGTTAAAATGCTGGGCTTTGCTAAAATGAGGAAATACGAGATGTATGAGAAGGTGCGCAGTAATCCTCGACGACCTGATTTGTTGCTGTGGTTTGATCGAGCATTTCATGGGAAATCAAGGGTAGGGAGCTTTAGCACATGAACAATCAAATCCAAGGATATTCTAATGAATGACAGGTTTCTGATTGAAAGTCTCCAAATGAACTGTTTTGATGACCATGACTGTAAACCCGATCAAATAATATCAACCACTGTACTCTAGAGACCCCGATGAAGCTTCAATCATAGTGGCTTTCGGCCATGTACAATATAACTACTAAGGTCAGTGTTGATTCACAGGACAGTGGCTGAATACTCACATAGGGTAGTAGAAATGGATAGACTTGTTCATCATATCGCGTTTGACTTCCTCCATGATTTTCTCCACCTTTTCAATAGGCATCTTGAACACTCTCGTGAAAATCCCCAATGATACGGCAGGTAAGCCTTCAAGTCCATTGGCGAGCATGCATATTCCCATCAGCTTCTGCTTCTATCCCTTCGGCCATGTGTTTCTAGGCTAGTAGAATTTCTTCTCAACGACGTCTTCAAATCCCACATCTTTGAAGAATTGCGCGTAATTTGGAGTGCATAGCCAGTCTCTCCCAATTAGCTTAGCTCCGGCGATGAGCTTGTCGTTCCATTGCTGGAGAGCAGTCCCGTCGATGGTACCGTCTATGGAGTGGGGTTTGAAGAAGACACCTCTTTAGACGGCTCGATATTAGCGACGATTTCACAAAGGATGGATAGTTTTGGGATAAATACTGCATTTCAAAGTATCCACCAGGAGCTAGAGCATTATAAGCTTTCTTGAAGACAGTCACAGGCTCTTTGAAGCATGACATGAGGGCTCGACCGCGTATGTAATCGAATTGGTGGCTGTATGACCACTCATCTTCAGCGTCGTCGATGAGGAAGCTGCAATTAGGAGGTACACTTTGATAACACCAATTTCGATCTATTCCTAGTAACCTTACAAATACGTACTAGTCTGGTTCAATCTAGAAACCAACAAAGTTAAAGTTTGTGTCACGATCCAGATATGTGGCTTAGATACATACCGCACTAAGTTCAGTCCCAATCATTTTGGAATTCGGATTTGGCTTGCTGTAATGGCCACTGGTCTGGGAAGATTAACTTAGCTGTCTTTTGTTGAATTGGTTACCAAATTCCACTGCACTTGTGTTGGTATGGTTCTGCACGAATTACCATATCACCCTGTTTCGTATAATATCTATGTATTCTATCCTGTGATGGGTGGACAGGTCAACATACTTGCCCACTAGATTACCAGAGTAAAGTCAGTCACCTTCTGTTCACAAGTTGAATAGTGAGGGTTGGAATCAGCGGAGCTTCATATCGCAATGTTGAAGGAGCAGCACCCTCTACTAATCGCTTAAAGTGGCAAGAATGAAGAGAAGGTATGGAATTTGTATTGCCTGTTCCAGTACCAATATCCAAGACGTGAAGGGGTTCTTTAATTGGAGCGAGAAAAAGGTTCTTATCCAGTGTCAACAGGAATAACTGATGCTGAATATCTTGTTGCGCATTTAGTTATGACCAATTGCTAAAAGAGAGCATTGGTACCAAGTCTGTTTTGTTCAGCCTAATGAATGCTTAGTAAGTTTAAATTGTTATTTGTTGTTGTCAAAGTTCACCTCGTAATTTGGAAGATGATACACTATTTTGATCAGTATTCTGATTTACTGCTACACGTTGAGAATTACAGCCTTATTTGTATCTGTGGTATGTTCGACCATTTTCCTCAATGGAATCGAAAAGACTTGATCGCAGAGATTGCGTAGATGATCTGTTGAGTATTGATATTTACACATTATATATCTGGTGCTTTTCTACTTACTGATTTGATAGTCCAATAGCCGAGTCTGCTTCGGAGGCGTTGGAGTCAATCTATCGTTAGTTTAGCGACTTCCATACAAAAATAATGTACTTTAAGAATTAAGACATCATACATCGAGACTGATAGCTTCGGGGCCATGTCGTAACTCGTTTGGTCGATCCATTCTATGTTAGGTAGACCTAAGATTCCTTTGTCTAGGAATATGAATAGACTTCCCCGCTTTAAGGTGTAAAGATCAAGGTATATTGACCAGAACACGAGTTCACAGGCGCTGTCAGTTAGATCTTCATAAGATCGGATGAAGGGTAAAATCTGTCGACTGCATGCTTTTCTGCATGAGGTTCAGGTTGCATGTGAGGTTAGAGTATATGTCATGTGATGTGTTTAATTGCTGACTAATCACTGTGCCATTGAGGGGATAAAATAGCTACAAACACCACCTCCAACACCAAATTAATATTCGGACAACTTGCGATAATTTTCGAAGCAAACTCCTTGGGGTATGAACAGACAACCTCTAAACTCGACATACGGTCTGGATCTCTCGACTAGGAGCGAATATAGCAATATCAGCCACTATTGCAGAGATTTCTGGTAAATTTACGATACTACAGCGCTTTTAATTGCTCATCTTGTAATGACTAAGGCAGGTGTTTCTCACAAGTGTTCATCAATTAAAGTGCAATGAAGCGGCCGATATTAATGATGAACAGGCAGGCAAGTTATTCCTTTAATTCCTTTCTGGTGACAGCAATAGAGGTGACAGAGATGTTCTATCCTTGGATCTCTGAATAGCCGTGCACCAAGTCAGGTAGAAACAAGCGAGGCTATGCTCCGCAAATCACACAGACACATAGCATATCTATTGAATGGTAAGATTTTACAGCGATTGTATGTTGAGTTTGTTTCCTTTTACGCAGGGATTGCTGCTTCTCAAACCAGTTCCACACCTGCCTATTGCAAAAAGCTTTTGTAGTACAAGGTTTTGTAGTAGAGAAACAGGTCAGAAAGCCAAAGCCGTCAAATCTCTCAACTCATGACAGTTGGCTCAGATGGTCTGTCTTCATAGAATCCGAAGATTGTGGCAGATATCATGCACTCTGTACCAGCATTCCTGGACTGCACCCAAAACCTGCAGTGCCAAGTCGGGTGGTACACCGCTGTCTGGTATTCCCCACTTGATATGTAGGTTGTAAAGTAAATTTGTAGAAGGGATTTATTCATAGTGGGTAGAAATTGCCGTATTGATGTTGTGGCGTTTTTTTTTTAATTACTTGGGATCCATCAAGTGGAATGGTTACCAGGGTAATTTACATCTCCAATTGGTGTCCTGATTTGCGGTGTGAGGTTGAGTAAGCTTAGTAGAATATGCAACGTGTAATCACATCAACATACAATCCCAACCGTACCTTGCAAATAACTGCGCATACATTTTACTCGCTTACATTCTCACAAGGATGGTATAACTTCATGAGCATGGGAGATGAATAAGCAAATATTGATGGTGCTTAACCGTTGATAAATAGCCAGGTGCCTTCCACAATGTATAGGGGATCTAGTTCTCACCTCCTCTAACTCACTCGAATCAACAATCGATACCTACAGCAAGTAGTTGCTGATTGGCAACAATTTTAACAGTGCCTACCTAGAAACTCAACATGATTACATTATACTTTGCTTTCGCAATCCTATTCATCGCGTACTCTGAGGCTGCAGCTGTTGTTGAAGGCAACTGCACGAGGAGTGATGCCGGCCTACAATGGCTGCAAAATAAGCTCTCAGTAAGTTCACATAATTCAGTGAATCTTGAGATTTTCGGTGCCGACTATAGGATGAGATTTACTTCTGCATGTTCTATACCACCTGTCTATATTCGTCCGTTTACCAACTCACCTCTCTTATCTCTTCTGCGTGATTCAAAGAGCAAACTGACTCCAGCTCTAGTCCGCTGCTCTCATTTCCTGCAAGGGATCGCCAGGTCAAGAATTGAATGCAGGAAGATACTGGGGCGTCCAATACAGCAAAGCAGCAAATGTTGTTGTCTTCCCAGCAACTGCCGAAGACGTTAGCTTCACTGTGCGAGCCACCAGCAAAACACCACTTGGGAAAAACTATGCATTCGTTTCTGGTGGCCATTCGATGACCAACGCCTCAAGCTCTTATGGGATGGTTATTGACCTAATGTATCTCAACCGTACACAGATTTTGCCTCAATACCCAAATCCAAATGGTAAAGGGACAATCCCCGTTATCGCGTACGAGGGCGGAAATACCTGGGCACAGGTAGAGGCTGTTACTGCTGGGTCTGGTTGGACTGCCGTTGGAGCGAGAATCAGCAATGTTGGCGTGGGAGGATTCACAACTGGTGGGGGAATTGGATTTCTCGCTGGAGCTTATGGGTATGCTGTTGATCGTTTAGTGGCTCTAGACGTCGTATTACCATGTGGAGATATTGTGAAAGCGACAAAATACAACAAATACTCGGATATATTCTGGGCATTCCAGGGTGCTGGGGGTCAATTTGGCATCATCACCAAGTTTTACCAAGAAGCTGCTATTGAACCCACGGAATCAACATTTGGAGTTTATGTTGGTGTTCCGTTTTCTTTGATCAATGAAAGCGGATGTCAAGCTAACTCAAGCAGTTCATTGACGACGCCGAAGTTGCTCTGGCCCAAGCCAATACGGTTAAATTTTTCAATACAAACACCGATCCATTCTCCATCGTCTATTTCGCAACAGGATTTGTCCCACCGCAAAACTCTGTCACCGAGGATCCCAGCACTTTCGCCGTACGCACACTTCTAGTTACACTTCGCCTTGGCAATCCCACGAACAGTTCACAAGCGCCTTACAACGTTACTTTCTCATCCTTGCTGAATGGTTTGACACCTGTTTCCAGTAATGTGCTCACAGTTCCATACACGACCATCACTCAACTTACCGATCCTTTCTTTCCTTATGGATTTCGACGTGGCTTCTACGGGCCACAAACAACCAAGATCACAGTCCAGTATCTGAAAGATCTTTCCGCGAGCATAAAAACCTACGTCAACACGCTTCTTGCTCGTGGCGACTTTCCGGCCTCGACTTTGTTTGTTCTGCAGTACATGTCGCCTGGTTTGAACTCTCATCTACCTGCGTCTGACAAAGAAACTTCCTGGCCACACTCCGTTGCTGGACATCAAACGCTTTTCTCGCCTGCTTGGCTTCATAGTGCCAATGATGCCATCGTAGATCAGGTGAATGCGGAGCTCACGAACATAACCTACACGCAACAGAAGATTGCGGGCGAGGATATCAAGGACTATCCCAATTATATATCGCCTGGCGAAAGTGGAAACAGGGTTTGGGGCGATAATCTGGGGAGGATATTCGCGATTAAAGAGAAGTATGATCCGGAATGTACGATTAACAGAGGAAGGGTTTTTGCTAGCAGGGGATGCAAGAGGAAAGGATTGGCGAATGTTTTTGCCTGATATGACTTGGTTGAAAGAACGAAGTAGTCAGCATAGACGTTGAATAAATTCTTTAGAAAACTGGGGAAATGGGTTCAGCTCAATCAGATGTCTTCACTATGTCTAGCGAAGATTCTAATCGAGTTTTACTAATTAATTGTAGATATTGTAGTTTCTTGGAACACCCTACTCCGTAGGTCTCAAATAGATGTAGACTGCTTCATGACTATGTAGGGTAGAGAGTGTTCTTAGTTCTTGAAGTGGGATTCATAAGCGAGATTGAGGCAACTTGTTGGTAACAGCAGAGAAGACATACTATACTCTGCTGTCAATATTTCATGTTGTCACTTCCACAATGGCCATTTGCAACTCACAAAAAAGCAATTAAAGCGATGAGAATATTTTCCTCGGTTTATATACAAGTCAATCCCCTCAACGATGCTTACCCCCTCATCACCAGAGTGGTCAATAAGCAAGCAAGTCAGCCATCAGCGAAAGACCTTTTTTTTTTTTTTTTAGCTTACTTGCTAATATAAATTAAAATTTTCGCTTACTTGCTGACCAATCTTATAAGCTAGCTGATAGAGTATTGTATAAAAATATACTTAACTATTATTAGGTAAACCACGGTATAAAAGTATAAAATTAAAGTATAAAATTCATAAAGATTTATTCTATAATAATACCACGTAATAAAGACGGGGATATAGGGTAGAATTAAAAATAGCTATTAAATTTACTTAAAAATAGACTTCAAAAAACTTAAAATAATACCTCTAGCTTACTAGCTAGTTTATCAGTATACGAAAACGAAGCTTATATACTAATATAAATTAAATCTTAAGCTGATAGGCTTCTTGGCGTAGCTTATAAGTTAGCTAATTAGCTAACTTGTATATTGACCAGTCTGCTCATCACTCATCCATCGAGATCTACTCTACTAAATTTCTATATCGTTTGAAGCCATTAGGGTAGAGTACAAGAAGCAATATGCTTTTTGTAAGACTATTCAATTCTGCTCTCTTTCCTAGCTCTCTCGTGTATTCGTTCTTCAACTTGGAAGTGGTGGAGTTACCGAGGAAAGTGAATTCACACATAGAATCTGTAAGTTTGAAGCATGCTTAGATCTAGTCTAAAATCCATGATGAGGACTACGCAAGGGGCTACATTTAAGGTCCACAATTAATCTTTCAGCAAATCTGAAAGAGGAATTGTAGTTGTTGAGATCTAAACACCTTCGGAATATATGTAGATCGCGTAGCTCAAGCCAATTCTTCTAATCAGGATAGCTAAGGTGCTTAAAAAGTAGCGTAATTTTACGCTTGGATATCTAGCGTGGAGGCAAGAGGCTTTAACACGTTTCGTAAACACGACAAAGTTGATTAAAAGCGGATTGGATTGTTGTCAAGGTAGTTGAGTCTCAAACGCATACATCTGCCGTCCTAATCATTGCTATCAACTATTCTCGCTTATTCCCACTTCTTAATACCCTACTCATAAAGCTCACCCTTTAACTTACCATAACTCCTCTAGCCCAGCTCCCTAATGCTGCAAAACTTCATGCTGTACCCGAGCGTGATTGTAAAACATGCTTTGGATTCCTGGTTCTGACATGCCCCATGATATCTCTTTCTCACTGTCAGGAGTACCGATGCGTGACCATCAGAGCAACGCGCGTGCTTTATATACTCCTCACAGCTCGTAACCATACGCTGCCTGTACGTACTCCACTACTCTTTTCTCAACTCTGCCGCATCGAATTCACTTCTCAATCTCCTTCACATTAGAGACTGTTAGCACATTGTGCAAGCTGCAAGTGAATCTCGCTAAGCGAAGTCATGGTCATTCAGCTACCTCCGATGTTGAGACCCAAGTATATATACTCATGTGATCATCTGTTGAATCTCAAGTAGGCGAGTTTTAAGCCGCAGCTACAGTCGCCATAGTGATGTTGAAATTAAAGCTGGAGCACAAATCTCTCCCGTATTGCTCCGTGACATATCGGAAGTGATTCTACGCCCTAATAAATTTCACAGAGAGAAAGAGTACATCCACGTGGAATTGTGCTGTCGACACTTCGATCCCATCAGTGCAACTGCTGCCAAGTACACTTAGTCTATTCCCACGCCCGCTACGTACCATACCACTTACCTTGTCAGTGAAAGCCATCCCATCGACATTCTCACAAACACAGAAGACAAGCATGGATAACTATTCTCAAACACTCCCTCTCTTCTCCTCTCCTCCCCTCCCCTCTTACCTATACTCGCTCGTTTCTGTCTTTTGCTCCTACGTGAAATTCAGGTTGGCAGGCGAGAGCTCACCATACTATTTATTTGCTGTTCTTTACATCAAGTAGAACCTATAAATAACCTCATCTATCGCTCTATTCGCTAATCGTCTACCTATCTACCTACCTACCTAAAGTATTAATACCATCTAAAACTCAATAACTACATGTATACACCCCCCCACATCCTAACATATTCAACAAACCCCTCCACACTCAACACAACATACACAGCAGACACAGCACACACAGCACAGCACAGCTCATCTCTCATCTTGTTCATTATCTATTATTTTACAATTACTTCGTACCGTAGTTCTTTCTTGGTATCTAACACACATCTATGCTTCCTTTTCTCGCTTGTCTTATCTTCTCCTTCGCCTACTGACCTTATATCAGTAGGTAGATTGGTGGGTATCCAGAACCCAAAACCAAACACCATGCTTGGTGATTCGATATCCAATCATGAGTTATCATTCCTCTTTTGTCGCTTGAAGTCCATCTCGGGAATCAGAAAATATATGCTATCCTAGCATCCTCTCCGATCCCATCGCTTGGATATAGCACGCCGTATCCATGTTAGATATTCCCCCAAACATGTATCCCAAGGTCCCGATGATTGCTCCCACTTCCCCAAACATGACCGAAATCCAGGCACTCCTCTCAAGCCAACACAATATCAAATTTAACCAGTCTACCAATATCTTTATCTAGCCAAGCCGACCTCTGCCCCTCACGAATTCGTATGCCCGTAAGTATTCCCTCCACCCGCATGATGCGTCCTCCCAAAATCCCTCGCCGAGCTCCCACTCGCACTCGAACTCGCACTGCTCACGACCACGACATCCTCAAACGGAATCTCACTCAACGGCGTCTTGCCATCGGCGATCACACCCTCCTCTTCCGCATCCTCGTGTTGCATCCGCCGACCTCCCGCTATGGTCTGGTGTCTTGGTGGGAGGGCCTCCTCGTATTGTGGTGGTGGTGCGTCACCGAGATGGGCCGCTGGGACGGGCGTGAGCTCTACTGGGTGGTGCGTAAAGGCCTGGTTTGGGGCTTGGTGAGGAAGTTGTGGGTGAGGTTGCGGGGCGTAAGGACCAGGTAGAGAGCGTGCTTCTCGCCGCTGCTTAACCTTTGCGCGGCCGCCACAGCAGCAGTACCATATCCCTATGATAATGGCTGCGAGCACGGCAATCGGTATGATTGATGCTACGATTTTGGTTCCACTCCACAGATCATCACCATCATTGTCGTCAGAGTTATTGGGATTGCTGTAATATGAAGGACTCGTTTGTTGAGTTCGATGGAAGGCTGTGGGTGTAGGTATCGATACTGAGGTTATGAATGTCGTGTATATAGTAGGATTGGAGTAGAAGGAACTATCTCGTTGCTGATGCATTGCTGGGTTTGCTTCTGCCATTGTGTAGGTCGGCGATGTGGTAAGGTGAAGAGGAAGTCGAGGAGTTCGCAGTACGGTACGGTACTGTACTCTACTGTACTCTACTGTACTCTACTGTATGCCGTCTGAGTATTACGAGCTGTTTTCCGTATATGGAATGATAGAGCTGCGGTCAGATCAGGTCATACGAGGTGTGATGATGTAGTTGTTGGGAAGCACCACCAGCCGTATTGGATTTGCGTATCCTAACACCAAGAGGGGCAAACAATAGATAGGAATTAGAGGAGCAAGAGATCAAAGCATTAAAAGAGAAGAGAAGGAGTGAGAAGACAGGAGGAAGTAAGATAGTGGTAAGCTGAATTAAGAGAAAGATGACCCGGTTCTCACTGCTTGCTGCACGCCGTGAGGCAGGACAAGCAGACCAGCAGTCAAGCACTCACCGTATCTCTCACTCTGACCTACCGTGGGATAGCATGGTATATTCCGTCCTCAGCACAGCACATCACATCGAAGAACCACCCAAGGTGAATAGGTGGAGGATGATTTGCCGTGAATGTGTAGGTTTCCAGTCTTGTTGGTCTTTGCATCGAGGCGCAGCGGATTTTTCTTTCTCGCTCTTGGATGTTTCTGAGTGGATGTATCTGAGTGGATGTAACTGAGTGGAGGTGGAGGTGGAGGTGGATGCGGATGTTGGGTGGGAGGGATGGATTCTGGATTATTGGAGGTGAATAACTTCCCATGTAAGCTTAGCCCAGCCCAGCCCAGCCCCAGCCGAACCCAGCCCTGCCCAGCATCAGCGAGCGGAGAGCCGTCTTAAGCCCGATTTCCGACCGACCGACCTGTTGAGAGGTTCTTTTGAAGATGAAAAGGTTTTGGTTTGGCATGGCATGGCATGGCATGGCATATGGAACAGAACTTGCGATGCGATGTTTTGCACTGTCTTTGTTGTGTGGTATTGTTTATTGCATTGTTCGTTTTTACCTGGCTAAGATAATGGAAGCTGGGAAAGAGATTCATCCTGAATTTAAGTTTGATAAATTTCCTGGGGCATAGAGTAAAGAACCAAACCGATGATGCCGATTATTGGATTGTATAGGGCAAGGAAGGTAAGAAGGTACTGTACATGGATGCCTGCGGGGCAGTGCTGAGATTGAGAATTTGAGAATTGAGATGGAATTGAAACAAACAAATTTCTTCTCGGGAAGAAAAGACAATACAGGGATATGGCGCAAATTGTGGTGAATCATGTGATAAGAAATTCTCTCTCTTAGATGCAAACCATAAGGTAGAATGTAAAACCTCACATGTCTTAGTATATCATAATTGTCATATCATCGAAAGCAATCCAATTGCTATGAAATGCTCAAATTCAAATTCATCTAGATGCTAAACTGAAATGCGTGCCTTGAAGCTGCGAGTCTTCGTCATAAAGTCATTAAGTAAAATATCGTCCCAGAAGGGAGCCCCCTCTCCTCTCCCCTATTCACAAGCATCAACAACATCGCTAAAGAAATCCAGCACAACCCTATACTCATCTTCATCTGCTCATCCATCACTCTCCAAGTAATATCTACATCTCATCCTTCACGGCCTCAGTCTCCTCCTTGTCAAGCATCATGTTCGACAATGGTCCCTTCTTGACCATCAAGCTCATGACTTCATACAGAGCATCCGCGGCCGCCATGGTCGTATGCTCAGCATTCGTATCGTAAGCTGGCGCAACCTCGACAATATCAGCAGCGATGATGTTGATGCCCTCCAAACCACGGATGATCGTGCGAAGCTCGCGAGTGGACCACCCGCCAGTCTCGGGGGTTCCGGTGGCAGGAGCGACTGTTCTTGTTAGCATTTGATTGTTAGTCTGTGCAAGGCGATCAACTTACAAGCTGGATCAAGAGTGTCAATATCGATTGACAAGTACACTGGCTTCTCAAGACCAACGCGATCGCGGATCTTCTTGATGATGCCGTCCATGCCGATGGTGTCAATCTCTCTGGCCTCAACGATCTCAAAGCCACAGTAGCCATCGTTCTCGTAATCGCTTGGACCACTCAAGGTAGTGCGAATTCCAGCGTGGATGTTGGTATCGTTGGCGAGCAAGCCTTCTTGGGAAGCATGGTAGAAATAAGTGCCATGGTTGATGCTGGCGACCTTACTTGGAGAACCTCCAAATACCTTTGGCTTCCATGTGTCGAGATGAGAATCGAAGTGGATGACGGAGATGGGACCGTAAGCACGGTTGATGGAGCGGAGAAGTGGGAGCGTGATGGTGTGGTCTCCTCCGAGAGTGATGACTCTTGGGAGTGTCTTGCCATTCTTTGCTGGGCCCTTCTTCTTTGCATCCGTGGCTGGGGCGCGAGTGAGGATAGAATTGTGGCCTTCTTCGATCTGGTGTAGTGCCCAGGTGTTGTCGTATCTGTTTCCAACCATCAGCAATTGTTCTTTCGGCAGACCCAACGCACTTACGAGGTCACAGGAATGTCTCCGCAGTCAAGGACTGTAGCCCACGAGTTGAAGGGGTTTGTTGCCAAAGGGACGTTGTATCCACCACTGAAACCGATCCTACGTGAGCCTATGTACGCGAGAGAGGACAGCATCAGCGTCTATGCTGTGGAAAGACTGACTAAAGATTGAGACGACGAGAACCTTGCCTGATGCCCGAAGGCCCGAAGCGAGCTCCTGGTCTGTATGAAGTTCCAGTATCAAAGGGAGCACCTGCGTCAAGCGACGTTAGTATGATGACCTTGATGGGTTGATTTACTGGTGTATAAGAAGGAGACGCACCGATGAAGGCAATGTCATATTTCACATCATCAGATGCGAGGCATGGGAAGTATGGAAGACGACCAAAAGTTGAGATGCCCGAGAAGACGGAATCGGCCTGGCAGATGTCAATGGAAGTCCAAAGCTGATTTCCATTCAACCTACTTGGGTTCCACCATCTCCTGGAAGCGTGTTATACCACAAAGCCTTGTGCGGACCAGCAATTGGAATTTGATGCTCATGGTCGCCATGTGCAAGTGCACTGGTAGCCAGAGTGGCAATAGCAAGGATTGGAGCTAGCATGTTGAGAAGGAGGAGCAATTGAGTAATAATGCAAGTGTATGGGGAAAGTGATCAAGCGGGAATCATGTTTGCTCTATATATTTTCTGCGTTGGCAATACCTCTCAAATTCGTCTGAGCGTCATGCAATTGACAAGAAGATATGACACTGGAGGGTAAAGCAAGCTGCGCTTATCCCAACTCTCCTCAAAACTATGCGAGACAGCTTCGAGCTGTTGCATTTGGAGCTCTTTGCATGCATGGCATGGCATGGCATGGCATGACCGAACCTGGAAGCACTTTCAATGCCGCCGCTGCTATCTCTCGAACTCTCTCGGCCGCCGCTGGGACAAGTCGTCGGCGAAGTCATTACTTGAGAATATCTCCCCTTGCATTTCTGCAGTTTTGCTGGTTTGCACCGACTTCTGGGTTTCCGTTATGTAAAGGCATGGCCGGTTACCTTTGAAGGTAATAGATGCGGTTGGCATTGGGCACTGGCCATGGCGGGGCTGTGAGATAGTGTATCTCCAGAATGAGGGGGAAGATGCATTATCACGACGGCGGATTTTTGAAATTCAATGACGAGAATGGATAAGCAAGGTCTAACAAGGAAGTACCCTCCACGTGTCGAATGCTTGGGTACAGGTGAAGGGCTGATGCATTGGTTGATGCTCGATTTGAGGTTTGTGAAGAGTATCAATAATGGCTATGACAACACATGAGAGCAAGGTCATATTGGGCAGTTGTATGAGCTGGTGCATGGCATCTCGGCGGGAGAAAAACCTGTAGAATGTTAGAACATTGCTGGTGGATATTGCTATTGCGAATGGGGTAACACAACAAGGTAGATATGTTTCTCACTGGTCGTTATATGGTTAGTGAAAGTGAGTTTTGGTATTTTACCTTAGTTCAGCGAAAAGTTAAATAATTGATTAATTGAAAATTGATAACGGGCGTGAGCGGGATAAGGGAGGGAAGCTCCATCGAAGCTGTCGAAGAGGATCAAATGCCTCGAGCTCCTGGTCAGGGCGGCAAGAGATCGACAGAGGGGTTTAAAAACGGCGATGAGTGACGAGGAAAGCCTTAATTAAATGTTAGAACCTTAATATTGAGGCACTAATAAGATTATCCAGTCTATCATCACGTGGAGACTCGAAGCTATCACATGATATTACCCATTGACGAAAGGGACTGAGGACTTTTATTCGATATTGCTTGACGATGATGTAGTAGGGACCTACCTTGTGTACATATGTGCACAACCGACAAAAGTATTCAAAATCAAATTATAATAATACTCCCAAGTTTGACATTCACTAACCACCACAGGAAATTCATTACATACTATTAGATCAAAATATCAAATCCATAAAATACGAAAGCTACCTATGGTAATTACATCAAGGAACAGGGAAGTAATAGCGAAATTCGACTTTGCATTCGAGCTCCGTCAGAGTATATCCTCATGTTCACACTATTCGTTGTTCACGCTATGCCGAACAAGGATAAATATCCACCCCCCAAAGATTTCTCCACCGCTTCTCCTTGTCCTGCAAGTTGACAGAACAACGGTCAATTTTTAGATCATCCTCTATCAGCCCCACAAAGCTTGCTCGTTGAAAGTCAATCATCCCGTTTCCGGGCTGTCGGTTGCAATGGAAGTTTTGTATAAAGCCTTCTAGTGTCCCCCCCCCCAAAGGAACCAAAGAAGTATCAAGATGCCTTTAACCAAAGCACAAATCATGCGAGTATTTGTATTTTCATCTGGATTAGATGGCGGTACTCCCTCAACACTTTCACTTTCACTTTCACCTTCACCTGCACCTCCTCCCATTCACACTCACTACCCACCTGCCTCTCTGATCTGTAGGTAGCTCAGTACCTCAGTACACTATCACATCCGAATCGTCTCATGTCTCATGTCTCATGGCTCATGCAGGTCAAAACACTCTGATGATCAATCCAGTCCAGGCCCCAGCCTCCATGATATTCCTCCTTTCATGTTTCTTTTCCCTCCAGCGTGACGCTCCATCAGGCAATCGACAGGAAGTGTGCAGAAGCCGAATGGAAAAGTCCCCAAAATGATTCTCTTTACTGTCACCCGGAAAGGTCTTTTGAAGGACTTTGCAACCCTGATTCGTTGATATACTTGGTCGGCATCAACCCATTGCATATGTTTCATGCAGCGCAAAGTACTAGGCAAGACTTGGGTGAGTTGGGGAACCAGTGAGACCAAGGTAATCCTCAAGATACTGCATCACGGCTATCCATCGTCCCATCAATAGACCAATAGCCTGCAACAAGTGTGAAAGCACCTCACCATCTCAGACTGATGATGCCAGATGGTACTGCCCCCCCCCCCCCCCCCCCCCTTCCATGCTTGAGAACAGATCATAGTGCAATTCGCGAGTCACATTCGTTGTTCCAAGCCGACGACGACATAGATCCGTAACAATGTAGGAGCACAACAGGTTCCCCAGCCCCCTTTTTTACGATTGTATACTGCACAGGGACGCTTTTCATTGAATATCCGCTTTGGCCAACCCAACCCCGACTTGTTGCAGACCGAATATCAAATACGGGATTATCGACTTTGAGTGGCTTGGTGCATCAGCCTACGGGTACAGTACAGTAGTTCAGTCCAGGACGGTAGGGCGCTGTATTGGTACAGTATCAATACTTTACTTTACTTTTCACGCTTCACAACCTGTTTAATCTCCTGCGTCTCGCATCCTGTACTCTCTCGAATCAGCATCGGCATCATACCATTCGATAATCGATATTCAGATAACCCAGATACCCAGATTCATCGCCTGCTTCCTTTTTTCTCGCGTTAATCCAAAAGTAAATCAGCATCATTTGCCTTTTGCGACACTTTCACGATCTGAACGATTCCCCTTAATTCATACACTATCTACCACTACCACTTCCACTTCCACTTCCACTTCTGTGGTGTCGTTCACTTAATTGCGACCACGGCATCTCGCGATACGGATACGACAATCAAATGCAATCTTCCGCAAGACCTTTATTATGAGAAGTGATGATTTGTTGAGATCGCCATTAGAAGAAGCCTTTTCATATTCTGCGGTCTGCAGTCTGCGATGAGAAAGCAATAACACCGGCATCGTACCTGTTCCTTGTCCCTGTGCGTTCCTGGTCGTGAGCGTGAATGCTCGTCACCACAAACTGGCTGAAGATGCCAGGTCGAGAGTTAGGAAGCTCTTCTGATACCTCAAAGGCGAATGGGAGTACGTTTGGAACTGCGACTGGGACTCATGGGATTGTAACGACCATGTTGAAGAGACACAAGACGCTTCCTCATCCAAGAGAAGAGCAGTTCGATGACTATTATTACTCACCCTCCACATCAAGACCTCGCGACCTCGTTATTGATACTGGGACATCATCTATCCCCAGTTCCGATACATCAAGCCCTCGTACATTGAAGCATGCTTCGAAAAGGATCGGGATATTACCTCCAACTCCTCCAACGCATTCGCGACAATCCTCTGGAAGCCATCCCACTGTCATTTCTGCCCCAAGATTTGATTTAGCAGCAATAAAGAAGGATGCACTTGCACCTTCCACACCTGGCACTCCCCCGAACCAACAGAGTCCTCCTACTCCAGATGTCACCCCTCCTCGAACAATGCCGTTGGCATTTCGTCCAGCAGCATTTCGTGTATCCAGTGATAGATATCCATCCTCGCGCACAGACTCCTTCAAGACCGCGAGGGAAAATCCCTACTCCTCTGACGAAGATGAAGTATTGACAGCGCGGCCTCGCCTTCCATCTGCAAAAACTTCTGCGACTGAGGTTCCGCAGATGCCACGGATTCCATATCAAGGATCCAAAAGGAGGGAGGTTGGACTCGGTCTTGGGTTGGAATCAGACAACGAAGGCTCACATACACCCAAACCAACCCAACCCAACACACTGGAGGAATTCGTTGTTTTTGATGGAGAATGGGGGTCCACGAGCGACGCAGGTGAAGTGGAACGGGAATGGGATGATAATCTCATGAGGAATGTCGTGGTACGCAAGAGGCCAGGACGATCGATGGCTATGTTCACAGATGGTGTAGGAGATGAAGTACTTGAAGACCATATCGTCACACCGACCATGGCTACAAAAGTTGTTCGAAATTTACCATTACAGGAGAGGATTGCCAGACAGCGACTGGCGAGGGATACAACGAATCGAACGCCAGGAGAAAACTTGGTGGGGAGAAGTGCGTGGTCCCAACCAGGTCCAGTGGCATCTGCAGAACCTGAATCGCCATTACTGCCCGACACACGCAGATTCTCAAGCATATCCGGACCTTCTGTCAACTCTACCGTAATTGAAGCCATGGTACTTGATGCGACTCCTCAGCGGCAAAAGACTCTTCGGCATACAAAGAAGCATTTGGGCTTACGGGATATCGGCTCGGACCAGTCTGTTAGAAGTTCGGACTCAGTCGCCTCAAGCGAACCCCGCCATCGACTCCATCATGCAGCTGCACGACTTCCCGAGAGAAGGCACCGCAGTGTCGTATCTAATGCCACCGTTAGCACCACATCCTCGAGTGGTCTCTCTCGCAAGGCAGTTCTGAAGGCTGGTGCAATTCCTGTAGTCGTTGTTCCTGAGCGACGCTCGTCCTCCAAGTCTAGAACTCCATCTTTGAGATCTACCAGCAGTCGAAGAACTAAACGTAGTCTGTCACTCAACTCAGCACCACAGTCAGCTTCCTTGTCGGCGCCGTTGTCTCAATCCTCAAAGTACAATGAACCTGGTTACTTCGACACCATTGCTCCTCGGAAACGGACTATGTCAGAATCTGCTGGCTCTGGTCACTCTGTACGTACTATCGATTACCCGCCTAGCATACCCAAGAGGCGATCCTCTCTGTCGGCACCGACAAGTAGGAACACTTCTCGAGCGGGTTCTTTAACAGCTGAAAGTTTGAATGCTCATAATATGATGCAGTTGAAAAAGCAAGAACTGTTGGAGCCTAAGCTCCCCGAACCGCAGCAACTTTCTGCTGGTACGGAAAGGGATGTGGGATCCCATTCCCACCGTTCTAATGTAGATCATAACGGTGACCCATTCTTCGGAAATCGGCTCTCAACTCAAGTGACACCATTCTCACAGATCTCATATGAGACTGCTGGCACTATGGCTGAGGTTTCTGAAGCTCTAGCAGTATCGATATATCCACACCAGAATAAGTCGGTCCTGGTTGTACAACAACGAGCACCATCAGATTCAGTACTCCCTGCCATTCAAACTGGAGCACCGTCTATGACTCTGAATGGTCAAGCTACAACAGGACCATACACTCCTCCGCAACCAGCTCACCCCATGGACGAAGTAGATTCTCCCCTCAGGAATCCCCGTGATCCACCGGCACCCCCAGCCATCAAGTTTATTCCCGCAACCCCATCTGGACTTACTCCAAGCCAAGAGGAAGAACGACAACTAGGCTACGGTCCTGAACTACCATCTCTTGGTGAAGGAAAGCGTACAATGTCTCTAATACGTCGTTTTAGTGGCCGTAATGGGCCAGAAACTCCGGCTCAGAGACCTAGCTTTTTGACCAGGACATTCTCCCTGGGTGGAAAGCGCAAGGATGAATCAACACAGACATCGAAGCCAGAAGCAAATGTGGACACCCTGTACCCATCTGTAGTGGACAAGCCACAAGACGGGACCAAACTACATCCTTTCTGGCGACCTGCTCATTTTTGGGACGATTTGGAGGACGAGGATGTATCTGATGAAGAGTATGGCTATCCTCCCATTGACAACAGGCCACAGCGAACATTTAGTCAAAAACTAAAACGTACCTTTGCAATCTTACCAATTGAGGATGACCATCGACCTTATACCTCAGACCGCAGGATTGTGAGAAGAACTCCTAGCGAGAAGCTCAGAGTTGTCAAGCAGCGAAGTGATTCTACCTTGAGGAGAGAAGGTGCTAGTCGTACAGCTTATACAGAAGCTCGTTCAACCAGTGGGCCAGCCGAGATACCATTCGGTCAAGGGTTTAAAGAAGGAAATGGCGGGCGGTCTCATGTCATCCCTGGCTTCAATCTGAGAGTCGAGTATGTTGGATGGAGTGGCATGAAGAGACGAATGAGCGAGCGGAGGAGACAACAGAGAAGCGAGAAGTTGAGGCAGACTATCAGTGGCCCTAGGGGTGTTCAGAGTGGGATGGATGATGTTCTTCGCAGACGGACCAGAGTTTAAACGAAATTGACATTTGGGGAGTAATTGGTTGGGTTTGGGGTCGACACAACAGGACGGTGGATCTGAGGATTGTAACATCATGGAGAAGATTCCCCTGGGGACGCTTGAAGCAAGCGGCGGCGCGTTGGTTTTTGTTGCGATCGGATATGTTACATGTATATTGTTTTGTGGGAAGATTTGAGCATTTTCTACTTCCCCTCTTCGCTTCAACGAGGCTAGCCCACCTCTTGTGAAAGAGGTAGTGTTGACTTCGGTGAAAGAGTATGGGAGGGAATTATTTACGAAGGCATGATTTATGATTTAGCGACGAGGATGATTGAATGAACGACAACCAAGAAAGAGAAAGAGAAAGACACGATTTTAGCTACTTACTTCACTATTCACGCTCTGAGCGAGCAAGTCGGGCATTATGAGAGAACGGGCTGGATTAGCATTTATGTTATAAAATACCTACCTAGGAAGATTGCGACTTAGGTTTGTTTGGGTTGCATGTGCATGTTAGAATTTGATTGTAGCGCAGCGCATGAATTGATTCTTTTTACACCTGAATATAAGCTTGATATATGCGTATGCTTGTTCTAGTGAAGTAGTGATTATTCCAATGTGTGATTGAAATTCAGCCAAAAATCAATCAGATGCTTGCTGGAGCATCTTACTGACGTTGAGAGTTGATATGGAGGAGTACGAGGGAGGCTCAAGCGAGATCAAGCTGGCGAGGTTGTTGTTGATGTCGTTGTCCCACGCTAGCGGCCGCGCTGGACCAAAAATTATTGAACTGAACTTGACCCTCCCCGCCATTTTGAAGAAGTCCCACGACCACGAGAAGAAATTGTGAACTCGTCCATACGATTACTTACCACCACTTCGCACCACACACTACTTACCAACCAATCAACAAACAAAACTCAGGATCCGCACACGCACACGCACACGCATCTAGTGGACGAACACACGCAGCGAGAGACAGAGATAGAGCCAAGCAAATCGAAGAAAGAGGCAGCAAACGAAGGCAAGGGGAAAAGAAAGACGCATAAATACACGAAAATGGCGCAGGGAACTCTGAAGAGCAAGAAGTTGAGCACGGCGACTGCGAGGACGCCGAGGAGGGCGGCGGTTTTGGGCCCCAAGAAGGGTGCCAGGACTATTGCGCCCAGGAACTCGGTTTTGGTGAGGAATGCGAAGATGACGAAGGTTAGTTTCTTCTCAGTGGTGGTTTGGTTCTGTAGGGAGTGAAGGGGGAAAGGAGGAGAGATGTAGGGGTGTTTGGAGGGTTAGGAGGATAGGAGGGGTAATGAGAAGATTGGCAGGAGTTAGGAGAGAGCCATTTTCGTGGAGGGAGTTTGATGTTGGGTGGTTATCGTTGTTTCAAGACTGTGCTTGGAGAAATGGCCACAATGCTGACTGTGCAACGCAATAGAAACACTCGGCAGGACTCACAGCCATGACGGAGCGGACGCTAGGCGCAAAGGCCGGACATCTAGAGTTGTTAAAGGGAGGGAAGAAGAACAAGGATGCGAAAGATGGGAAGGATAAGAAGGGCAATGAGGTCGAGGCTAAGAAGGGAGGAAGCAAGAAGTTTGGTTGAGGGGTCGAGGTTTGGGGTGTAGAGGAGAAGAGAGATGATGAATGACGAGAATATTGTATAAGTTCTGGGTGGACGGTGCAAGCATTTGCGGAAGCTGGCTGGTGTATAGACCGAAGGACGGAGGGGAAAGAAAGAACGGCCGGCTCAGGAGGGTATTGCTTCGCGGGATTCGCTGGGAAGAGAGATGAAGGGCACCGTCTTCCTTTCTATGCTGACAATATTGAGTCGGTTCGGTGGACGTTGTTCCAGTGTGATTGAGTCATGTGGGAATCTAGACGAGACTTGGTGCAACAAGAGTTTTTCCAAAATGGAAACTGCAAGAAACACATAAGGGAATGCAAAGCTACTGCCTTTGATATTTGACAAACTTACGCTTTCTCTTCTTATTCTAGTCTCTACATCGTACTGCTTCGTTGATTAGATCACGATTTACCAAAATGGGACAATTATCGGGATATTAAGCTTTACAGCTACTGTTCCTCCCAATCTCAATACCAATATTAATCTGAGCGTCTACATACTTATTGTTAAATATTCTTCTTAGTGCTAAGATGGATTGGTAAATGGTGGTGTTAAGGAGGCATTGAAGGAGGTTGTATTAGATGGTCAGGGGCTCGGTTATTGAGTTGGCCGAACTCAAATGTAGGTAGGTAAAGACATTGCGAAGGACGGAAATTTCATCAATCCGGGATGCGAGGAAGCGAAACTGATAGATATATATTGTAGTCTCGATTCTCCTATCCAGGATCTCAGACCTCAATAATATATAGATCGTACTACAAATTTCCTCTCGCTCCCATGGTTGGTAAGTCCTACCTTAAACGAGAAATGTCCGCGGACATATTCCGCACATGATGAAGTTTACGTCTGTTGTTTCACCTCCGCTTCTCTTCTCACTCACATCTGCGTCTGTATCCCAATCCATATTTTCATATTCTCTGGAGAATTACAATATGTCCGCGGCGAACATCCAGAAGAACCGCCAGCTCAAGCCGGGGCGGAAAGTCAGGGTTCCACTATCATGTGAACCTTGTCGGAGTAGAAAGTAAGCCAAGTTCAAGCACCACCTCTCCTCCACAATGCACCAATGGGTAGTGACTATCACTAACAACCTACCAGATTAAAATGTAATCGCGAGCAGCCGTGTCAGAACTGCTGCGTGAGAGACAGCCCAGCGGGCTGTTTCTTCCGAGGCGTGGATAAACCGGTCCCAAATGCCGCTGGGACAGGTTCCGGGAACGCAGGCGGTAGTGGCTCAGGTACCGGGGCCAAAGCAAACGCGAGCGGCATGCAGCAACGCATTGATCGCTTGGAGAGTCTAGTCACGAGTCTGATGGCCCAGGGACAGGTGCAGGTTGCTCCTGCGGCTCGGCCGATGGAGCAGCACACGCCTCCCGATACGAGCAGTAGTTCGTTAGATGCATCGCCTGTGTATATGCCTCCTGAGACTGGAGTATGGGTAGGTGGAGAGGCTGAGGTTGTAGATGCCATGCCTGCGGTGCAGCATGGCATGGGGGTTATGACTGTTAAGGGGGACTCGTCCCAGTATAGGGGCACGACGCACTGGCATGATTTATTAAGTGAACTGAGCGATTTGAAGAGTTATTGGGGTCAGGTGCAGGATGAGGAGGATAGTGATGATAGTGAGTTTAGTTTCTTGTTTACGTGTTGCTCACTTGCTCGTTACTTGTTTGTCTTGAGTTTGGGTTTAAGGACTCGCTAATCTGTTGTAGTACTTCAAGATGGCCCTGTGGCGAGCGGATTCGAGGGCCCAAGTTTGTTTTGCGGTATCGTTCCTAATGTTAGCATGGACGAGATTCTCGCTAGCTTACCTCCAAAACCTCAAGCTGATCGATTGATGGTGCGATTTTGGGATGAGGCTAATTCTCCGGCGCCTACCTTCCGTGAGACACCCATAATTCACTTGACCATAGCATGCTAAAGAGGAATAGATATACTACATCAGGCCACTTTCATGAGAGAGTATGAAACTCACTGGAAGAATCCAAGGGCGACGACGGTCATGTGGGTGGGTCTCCTATTCGGCATACTCAGTCAGACCATGCTTTCCTACCATCTTTGTGGGGATGAACCGCCAGAGTACGAAGGCATTTCGCAACCGATCTCGGAGCTGTACCGACTACGGACAGCGCAGTGTTTAATGTTGGGGGATATCTCGAAGTGCTCTCCATACACGCTGGAGACTATGGTGTATTATACCATGGTTGAGTGGGCGAGGATGGGATCAAATGAGCCGAAGATTTGGTTGATGATTGGTTTGCTTGCCAGAGTTGGGCTGCAAATGGGATATCATAGGTTCGTTCTGCCTTGATACTTTACCTGAGTTTCTTCTGACGAAATTGCAGAGATCCATCGCACTACCCCGAGATATCAGTCTTTCGAGGCGAGATCCGTCGTCGCTTATGGGGTTTCATCCATCGCACTGATGCGTTGATGTCCTTCCTCGTCGGCCTGCCAGGTATGATCCGTAACTCAGAACAGGATGTCGATCCACCAAGGAATCTCCACGACTGGGAGGTGAGCGAAGACATGACGGAGCTCCCGCCCTCCAGACCCATTTCGGAAATCACCACCGTGTCGTACCTCCTTGCCAAAGGACGAATCCTAGACGTGATGGGCAAAATTGTGGATCTCATGAGCTCCCTCAAGTTATGGGATTACGATCGGGTCTTGGAGCTTGACAAGGAACTGTTGAGGGTCTTCACGGACGACTTGCCGGAGTACTTCAAGATCCCAATCGACCAGAACCAAGTAGGCGATACCCCATCCATCGTGACCAGGCGCATCCAGCTCGCCTTCCTCTACCACCAAGGCATGTGCGTTTTGCATCGCAAATTTCTGACCCAAGGTCGTGGCGATGAGAGATTCAAACCTTCGCGAGAAAGGTGCATCGAGTCTGCTATCGCGATGCTGACACAGCAGTATCACCTATGGTATCAATTCGTAGTTGAGAAGTCGTATGCCTCCAAGGGCTGGTACCGAGTCTCGTACACGAGCCAGGAGTATATCCTGGCGGCTATGATTGTAATTCAGGAGCTGCGACAAAGGAGACAGGCTCAGGAGAGTTTTAACGGGAATGGGGAAATGGATATGGCAGAGAGGGACAGAGAGGAGAGGGAAATGGCCGAGACGCTACAGAGGGCGTGTCTTATCTGGAAGGGGGCTAAGGATAACCCTGAGGCTGCAAAGGTGTATAAGGTCCTCTCTCGCATGACGCAGGCTGTGCTATGGGCGAGTGGGAAATACATGCCGAATTTGATGCCTGACGTAGGTGTGATAGAGGGAGCTGCTGCTGCTGCTGCTGCTGTTGCTGCTGTTGCTGTCCAGCCCGACGTCGGGTTTGTGCCCGTTGATATGGGGATGGGGGTCCCGGGCGAGATGGATATTGATTGGTATGTCATTCTGAATGTGATGTGTATGAGGTGATGCTGGGTGATGTGTACTAATCATTGCAAACAGGTCGGCGTGGGATAATTTCATTGAGGGGTCGAGCTTTGAGGATGTTTATGGAAGTGTTTCCTTGCAGTAACGGGAGGTTGTTATCACCAACCCTAGGATTCGGAGCCCAGTCAGAGTGAGTGTGGCTCGAAAAACATGCTTCCAACAGTCCTCCATCACCTCGGCAATGCTTGTCATTCCTTACGCTGGGCATACTTTGACGGCGGGATACCCTCTTGAGAGTTCTTCAACCCACTTACCTTATCATCTCGCAGCGCCTCGCACCTCGCAGCTGCAGCACAAGCTGGGACAGTCGGTCCGTTTTCTGCATTGAATGAAGTTGGAAATACGTCCTCTTTTGGTCTTCACTCGCTCAGCTTCATAGTGGGATGAGGGCTGCCAGTGCCCAATCTCGGCAGGTTCTTACTCCCAAGATGTCAGAACAGGTATCACTGTGCATGCTCACCAAGATAGTAGCGGAACCATCGAGATAAGTTCAAGTATGTGCTGGCAATTTGGATGGAGGGATGGATGGATGGATGGATGGATAGAGATCAATGAAACGGCTCGTCAATCCGCGATGTCATAACATAGACTAAAGGCAAGGAAGGCATTCCCTTGACCATCGAAAGAAAATGGTATGAGAGATAAGAGCCCTGCTTTTTTGGAACGGGTATTCTCCAGTCTACAGTACAAGGCCAGTCATAGTCGAGATGTGAAGAAGTGACAATTCGACTTGGATGGAAAGTTCACCTTGCATAGATACATCCATGCATCTCGCTAAAGCTCCTATCCTATCCACGCCGCAACTAAGGGAAAGCTCTCGGCTGCTGGGTAATGGGAATTTATGACCGTGGCAGTACTTTACTATTTGCGCCGTCGTTCTTTGCACCAATGATATAAACAAGTGAAATAATTTCTTTGCGCGGGATTGACATTACCTAAGGTACTGTCGGTTGGGGTATTTCTTCTTTCACACGTGTAACAAGAGATATTTCTTTCCCTCGCTCGTCATTTTCTCTGAACTGGTGGGCGCCAATATCATGCGATGGATGAACCATACGGGTTTGAAGTGCCGCGATCCGATGTGAGAAAGACACCAAACACATATTCAAATTTCCTTTTTTTTTCCTCTCTTTTTTTTTTCTTTCTCTTCTCAATTCATCCTTGACCCTATGATGCAGAGTGATGAAGTGTACGGTGCGGACCGCGGGTGTTGGGAAGTGAGAAGTGGAAGTGGAACACTCCAGTATAAGTGGCGGGCGGCGGCTATGTGTCAAAAGTAAGACTCCGCATAATGCTTGAGGTTCTTTATTCCGGATTTACATCAAAATTAACATTTCCGCTCCTCATAGCTGCTTTAACCTTACGTGATTCTGGGGGCATTCGCTGCTCTTAGTTCCCTCTCATGCAGTCTTATGCAGATCTTTTGGGACTATTGTGGACTATTATGGACTACTTAGGACTATTTGGGACTTTTTTATTATTATTAGAGTTTACGGGTAGAGAGATGTGAGAGATAGGAAATGGTCATCGCTTATCGTCAACGACAGACGGACGATGGACGACAAAACTGAAATGTGATCAGCCCCTAAGGCTAAAAAAAAAAACACATGCATTGTGTTCAGCCAAACAACATCCTGGACACAACATCAACAAACCACAACCACAACCACAACCACAACCACAACCACAACCACAACCACAACCATAACCATAACCACCTAACGTCAATCTTCCAAGCTTGAAAAGTTACCTACCCGTCAATGCAAGCGGTACAGTAAATGGACCTATTCGGCCCTTGATCCTGTGTCAATTGATTGCGAGAACCAATCCAATTGAGTCTTGGATGAATCAACATGCCACGATGGACCGACAATCACCTCCTCCTCCTCCTCTTCCGCAGTTCCAGTTCGAGAACCAACAGGCAAAGGCAGAGCTAGATCTGCATTCATATCATATTGATATGGGGCAAGCGGAACAGTGGTTTGTGATATGTAGCTAAGGTAAGGTAAGGTAGGGTTGTATGTCTGGGTGGTAGGTTAGTATGGCATTGTTCATATCTGTTACGTTCCTGTTTGTCATTTGCAAGACCATCCACCATCCACCACCATCGACTATCCCCATCCCATGTACCCTGTCCTACCTTCAGCCAGACACTGACTGTTGTCATACCTCCCCCGATTATTTCCCTCGAAAGGGAAGCGCAGAAGCAGAAGCAGAAGTATCAGCAAAGAGTCTGCCGCTCAAAGACGAAGGTCTCGATGGGGTGGATATATGCATCTCTAGTCGCGAGTCTCTTGTCTCAACTTTTCTCCTGGTTCTGTCCGTCATACATATCGTTCATGTCTCACATGCGTGAATTTGCTTGCACAGCTGCAATTGTTATATTCGATATATAGTCCTCTCAGGTAATTGAGACAGACTTTCTTCTTTTGCATACCAAGCTGTTGTTGCTGCTGTCGGGTTGTTGATATACGTCTGTACGTCTACACACAACCATGGAAGAAGACACGGACACCAAGGACACTCAGTCCTGGCTCCCTCAATTCCTGCGCTCGCAACCCTCCTCACCACCCTCCTCACCACCCTCGACCCCACCAAACGAGCGCTCCTCACTCCTGCCGAAGCCCTCGCCGACCTCCTCTGCCTCATCGCACACAGCAACTTCGCCCACCGCGCACGGCGAAACCTACGAAGTCGACGACCAAGACTCCCCAGCCAAGCAATGGCTCTCCGAATTCCTCCTCCTGCTGCGCGCCTCCGTGCCCGTCATCCTCGCCTACACGCTGCAAAACTCGCTGCAGACCTTCTCCGTCCTGGTCGTGGGACGGCTGTCCCCAGAGGCCCTGGCCACCGCGGCATTCAGCTACATGTTTGCCATGTCGACGGCGTGGCTGATTGCGCTGGGAGGATCGACTGCGTTGGACACATTGGCGTCGTCGACGTTTACAGGGAGCAAGAACCCGCATGATTTGGGCGTGTTGCTGCAGAGGGCGTTTTTGGTTTTGACGGCGTTCTACGTCCCGGTTGCGATATTATGGGCGTGCTCGGCGCCTGTGTTTAGGTTGTTGGGCCAGGAGGAGTATATTTGCGTGGATAGTGCGAGGTTTCTGACTGCGTTGATTCCAGGAGGATTGGGGTATATATATTTTGAGGCGATGAAGAAATACCTCCAGGCGCAAGGTATGCACACCCCTCTTTTCCCCTCCACAGGATACAGGCAAACACTAACTCACCCACCCAGAAATAATGCGCCCAGGAACCTATGTCCTCCTCCTGACTTCCCCTCTCAACATCGCCCTCAACTACCTCTTCATCTACACCTTTAAACTCGGTCTCATCGGAGCACCTCTCGCTACCGGCCTCTCCTACTGGATCTCCTTCCTGCTGCTCGTCCTGTACGCCTACTTCGTGGCCGGCTCACGCTGCTGGGGCGGCTGGTCCTGGGCCTGCGTGCATAACATGCGGACCTTCGCCCGCCTCGCCATCCTCGGCGTCGTGCACGTCGGCACCGAATGGTGGGCCTTTGAGATCGTGGCCCTCGCGGCAGGGAGACTCGGCACCATCCCGCTCGCTGCGCAGAGCGTGATTATGACGACGGACCAAGTCATGAATACGATCCCATTCGGCATTGGCGTCGCTGCTTCGGCGCGCGTGGGGAACTTGCTAGGGGCCAGGAACGCAAGGGGTGCAAGGAGAGCGGCGAATGTAGCGGCGTGGTTGAGTATCGTGGCTGGCACGGTCGTGCTGATCGTGCTGATGAGCGTGAAGGATTTCTTTGCCAAGATCTTTAATGACGACGTGGATGTTGTCCGGCTCACAGCGGAAGTCATGCCGTACGTCGCTTTGTTCCAGATTGCGGACGGGCTGAACGGCTCGTGTGGCGGCAGTTTGAGGGGCATGGGGAGGCAGCATATTGGGGCCGCGGTCAATATCGTGAGCTATTATATGGGTGCGCTCCCACTGGGTATCTGGCTCGCGTTCCACGGTTGGGGACTCCAGGGCCTGTGGGTTGGACAGTGTATTGCGCTCTATCTTGTCGGTGCGTTGGAGTGGGTTATTGTCGCGTGGAGTGATTTCGAGGTGCAGGTTCAGAGGGCCTTTGAGAGGATGGATGAGGGGGAGAGGGTGGAGGTTGGTGGGGTTGGTGGTGCGTAGGTTGGCTTTGCTTGCTGCGGAGTGTCAGATGATTGGGGGTTATAGAGTGTAGCTTTAGTGTGGAGGAGGAGTGTCTTGGATGAGGTGGAGGTTGAGATTGAACTTGAGGTTAAGTTTGGTCTACGTCACGATTTATGATAAGATGAATGGGTCTTGAAAACGGATTGTAAAAAGGGCGTTGGAGGTTGGCGGATATGATGTCTCCATGCTAAAATACGTTAGATTTTGGGTTAGATACTTCCATTGTGTAAAGACTTTTTATATTTATATCCATATCTATATTTTTACTCTCTCTACCTCCCGCCTTGCTCCTTGGTGATCCCTTTCTTTCTTTCTTTCTTTGAACCTGCTGTTGCGTGTGCAGAGGCTGCTTGCTTGTTACCTTTGATACTGTGTTATCGTGGCATCTTAATCGTGTCCACTGTCCACTGTCTATTGCGCAGAGAAGTCGGTGAGAAGCAATAGGTGAGAAATGAAATGATAAGTGTTAGAGTGAATGAAGCATCCGACAAGGTAATCTCACATGCTCTCACCACGGCAAGGCCCCTCACGAAAATGAAGCTGATTGTTGTTCTTCTGACTACGAAATCCACAGCCAATCTATATCATCTCACAGAAAGGAAAACACTATATAACCCCTCCCCCTCCTCTCTCGCCTCCCACACAAATCACCATGCACAGAGCACCACGAACCGTCCGAAAATCGGGTCACTTTCATGCTCGGCCGGTTGCAGTCTTGTTTCCTGCTTAAGAAGGTAGCATTCAGGTGGGCTGTGTGGTTCGTTCTGAGATGTGCGAGGGTCGATGCTTGAGGTGGTAGATACAGGATCTTCCAGTTGCTGTTCGTGATAATGTCACTGCTGCCGCTGACTGTTCTCGCTGCTGTGGTTGTTGCTGTTGCTGCTGTTTCTGTTTCTGTCAGATGTCAGTTTTGAATTGTCTTCCCGTTCGGCTGGCTGGCTTTTGCTGCTTCGAAGTGAGTGGGTGAGCGGCTTGACGGCAAGGCAAGCTTGTAAAGTGGAATGAGAACACGGTGCTCCAACAATGTCCACGCCTTAGCGGCATTGGAAATCTCCCACCCCATATCTCGTATTCGATGTCTTTCGTTTCGTTGGCCGCGTCGAGTCCAGTCCAGACTTTCGATCTCTCGTTGGTGAGAATGCGTGCTTTGGCAGCGCTTTAGTGTGTGTGTGTGTGTGTGTGTGTCTGGACTTGAGGGTTAGTTGGTTTTGGTGGTAGGGGAGAGGGGTACATATACTTCTGTATGCATACGATTCCTTGAGGTGTTTGAAAGGTATTGTTACAGCTGAGTATCGAGGTCATTGCTACGTGTTGAGAAGACTGAATACATGATCTGTTCTCTAAAGTGCGTTTCGCCATTAACATAGGTATGTATACCTAGATAACCAAGGGAAGCGAGCTCACTCTATAGCTGAATTACTCTGTGAGATTGAGCTGAACAGTGCGGCTCACTCACCCACTCAAAACCGGGTTGAAATTGAACAAAAAATATATAATTCACTGAGCGTGGAACTCTCTGGCTGCCAAAAAAAAAAGGATCTAGTAGGAAAAGACGAAGCCCACGTGCGATGTTTCTTTGAGCAAGAACTCATGTGAGATAATCTGTGAAGTGCTGATGTTTGTGCTGGGAGCTCGATCTTGACCATGTTTGTCTGAATTTTGGCTTGCCGAAACATGCTGGTAAAGGAGTGGGTATAGAGATAGTGTTGGGACCCAGTAGCTATTTTGAGAGTGACAGCAAAAGTGAGTAAGTTTCGTAGGAGAGGTGTGTGGGAAAGGTTGGGGGCTTGACACTGACAAATCGGGTATGAGGTATCTTACTGTTGTCACACTGCACCAAGCGGGGAGAATCACGCAGACCAGTTTAAAATTCAGTTCTTGAAATGTTTAGTATCTCTCATAAAAACACTACGAGCGAAATTCAAAGGCATTTTGCAGAAGCATCGCTCTGGTGCAATCGTCATCTGGGTTTATATTTTTCTGCATGCGAAAGTAATAATTAGGGGCGATGATTGTGAGATTTGTAGATGAAGTTGATTCGTTCCTTAGTTTAAGAGGTGCTTCTGTAAGTTCATCATCAGTCTTAGTTCCTGAGCAAAGCAATTGCTGAGCTTCTCCATGTGGAACGGGCGGTAGGTATTCCTATTTCTCGCTTAGCGAATGAAGAGTTCACTCTTCTCATTTTCTCACCCTCGCCTTACCTATAGCTCTAATACATATATCAAACCCTCGCATTTGTCGAATAGAATGCTTTGAATATTTACATGTAATCTTCTTGAACTCCCAGCCATACCTCATTTTGAAGAGCCCAGATCTGTGTAGCACACGAATTATGTGGGTGTCAGTTTGCGCCCGAGCTCCTGTCAACAACAGTGATGGCCTCCGTATCACTGGCTAAATCGAGGGTTAAAATTCGTTTAAGGTACACTAGACGTTGATCACATGTCAAATGCGTGGAAATGAAGATTGGATTGTTGACAACAAGCGGTCGAGGTCGACAGCAGTTATACTCTCCCAACACTGCACAAATAGGGAAGGGGGTAATTTAACAGCTTTTCTGCTTTGGAATCCAACCAATATCGCCGCAATTCCTCGCGGTCTAGGTCCCAGTGACATTCAACGGACCTCACGATTTATTCATTCGCTTCGCCGCAAGAACGAGTCATCTATCCAAGCTCATGTTTTCAGTGCTGCTTGAGCTTGTCAGTGACGCTGGAACCGACTCTTTTATAGTTATCACCGAGTATGGCATGGCAAGAGCTGAGACCCTTAACTTCAAAAATTCGAGTTTGGGGCTCACTCGCGATTGATATCGAGTAGTTACGAGGGTCTTTGCAGCAGGGGAGACTTGACATAGAAGTGAGTTTGTGAAACACCCTTGAGATAGCCAAGATAGAAGCAGATACTCCCGTAATGATTACGAGTCAAGATTATTGATAAGATTTGGAATAATACAGCAGGGGTGGTGATTTCACTTTTGCATCGTTCCCACATCCCCAGTGTGTGAATTCAAATTCACACACATTTCACCTGACCACTTGTTCCAAATGTTGTGTCATACACTATCCTGTGTATGCCAGTCATATTCCACTGAAGCCGCTTGAGGACATGCTCCTCCGCATGTTTTCCCCAATCTTTGGCATTTGCAATACGTCCATACAGGCGACGCTACGGAACTTACCCACCCACCACGACGCCCTTCTCGTCTCATCAGCAACACAACCGCCTCTTCAGCAAAACCTATAAATACACAACTGGCGCCATAGACATATCCAATCACCCCCATTCCCACGAGAAAGGTAAGACAGCGTTCGAAAACCATGCCATGTCATGCACACAGCTGCAGGGCCGTAGGTAGTGAGTGGTTTCTCGGGTTCGGTCTCAGTCTCGTAGCCGAGAGACACATAGGGCAGCCCATGTCTCATGCGAGTGATAAGTATTTGAGTTTCTTTCTCGTGCTCTGTTTCGCACGAGCAAGCGAGCGCCAGATGTCGTACTGTTCGGATCAGGTACTGTACTCGTATGCAAAGATGTCATTTGTTTTCGCTTCTCGCTTCTCGCCTTGCTTCTATATTGCTTTTGCCTTTGCCTTTGTCTTTACCTTGTGCTGCACGCACACGCGCACGGGATCCGAGTAGATGCCACCGTGGGGTCGAAATGTAAGATCTTAACACAGTGGGGGTCCTTTTCGTGTAGAACTGGGTGGTGGGAAGGAAGGGTCTGAAACTTTGATGATTCGATTTAGGTAGTTGGGACGAAAAGTGTGTTGCCCAATGTAGTGCCGCGCATGGTTGGATACCTACATAGGTGACCAACATCATGCGCTCTCTGTTTTTAAAGAAATGAATCCAAAACACTTAGACGCACAGCTTTGGTTGGCTAACAAAAATTGTGTTGACAACGTATTCCCTGGGCCGGGAGCGCATAATACTGCCCCCCGCCCGTACCGTCGACATGGATGGGAAGTACTTGCATGACAACGAATTCTGCTTGCATGGCCTGGGTAGTCGGTGGTTGGTGGTTGGGTCAGCCATCTTTGGGGGATTTGGGGTCTAGAATTTGGGTTTGCGGTATTCTCCATGATTTACTCGGGTGTGGGAGGATTCTCAAAGTGTTGATCTCGGGAGGGCCGAAGCCAGGTAGAAGAAGAAAAGAGTACAGAGGTGGAGAGGGTGGTGCTTATTCCTGTATTATTGGAGTCGGAATGTCGATGATGCAAGAGCATAGTGCTTAGAAAGTAACTTGATTGGAATTATGCCATAATGAAATGCAGAAAACTGCCTAGTCTATTGATCGTTAAATTGAGCCATGCAAATCTGAAGTTTACAAAGCGCTCCAGAGTGGAAATACTTCAGATTCGTATCGATCCCCAACACAACGCCATTGCTTTGTATCTGCAGACCATAACCCGTCGCAAAGATACTCGCATACCATAATGTATACATCTTTTTCCTGATCCTTTTCCAAATGCTCCTGTACTGTCCTAGGCGCCTCACTATGCTGATCCTGTACTCCTTTACAACGATGACTTTACAACACTCGTAACATATCCCATCAAAGAGCTTGCGCAACACTTAAGGAGTAGCGCTCTTGGAAGTCGACGTTGGTGCATCTTCTGCCGCAGAAGCAGCAGCAGATGAAGCAGCCGTCTCTTCAGGAAATGGTTTCCTTCCCCAAACAACATACACTCGGTGATATGCGTGAACGTTCTTATCGGAGAGACACTTCCTCACATTCACCAAGTAGACCTCGATCTCCGTCTTGCTCCAATCCAGAATCCTCGAGAACAACCCCATGCTGAAGCCAGAAAGTCCTGCATGCCAGTTCTCCTCATTCATCTTGCCCAATTGCTTCAAGTGCGGATCCCTCGGCCATCCGGTCATTGGCAACTTGAAAACTTCTTCGCGAACATCGACAAATCCAGCAGCTTCGTACCAAGCTTTCAGTTTGTTGGCGATTCGTACGGGTCTATTTGCAGTCATGGCGCAGTGATCAATTCTTCGTGTCCATTCGAGGAAAGGCCAGTCGCTTGGCATGGTCCCGTCGTCGGCGTATGGTATCGACATTATCTCCTGACTTTCCATGTAGCCTCCAGGTTTCGTGTACATGAAGGCCTTCCGAATAATCTCTCTGAAGTCTGTGAAACATCCCACGAGCACTCGAGTGTGGATGTAATCGAAATAAGCTGGTGGCACAGCCCAATCTTCCTCGCTTGCATCGTCAATGAAGAATTGCAAGTTTTCAGGCACATCCGAGGGTTGGATCGGTGAAAGATCTGTTGCTTGAACGTCTGCATCCGGGAATTCGTCTGCTATTTCTATTGCCCACTGGCCAGTTCCAGTGCCAATATCTAAGATATGACGTGGTTCTGACAGTGGTGCGAAGTAATTTCGACCAGAGAAGACATGTTTGAGAATTTCGTGTTGAAAATCGAGTCGATCGTTTTCCGTAGCATCGTTTGGGAAGAAATAAGCTGGAAATGTGTCAACAAAAGCTTCAAATGCAATGAAAACAGCTACTGACTTCCAGGGCGATATCCATGATAGGTTCGTCCGTTCTCGGTTTCGTATTTGTAGACACTACTCGTAGCGACTTGGGACGAACTATCCGAATACATTAGTAAATAGTGCGCAAGACTTGATGTGAGGTACAAGATTCGTGCTACTTTCGTCTCCGGATTGCTGGGTTTTGTACTCATCATATGAAATTTCCAGACTTGAGGATGTCTTATAGTGTGTTCGTCAGTATGTACACTATGTCTCACATTGCATATAGTACCCACCTCAGCTTCAATCGGCGTCTCTTGGACGACTGGTGTGCTCTCACCACTCATGGCCACTGGTATCCCAAGGTGAAAGAGTCTGGATGGCGGAACATCATCGCTGGCACCGGCACTTCCGTCCATTTTCACAATACAGGACAAGTTCACTAAGATCGACTAGTGTCCGTCTTTCCAACAACACACCGCCTAAGAATGAGCGTGTTTCCACAGTACAAAACTTGAGGCGTCTTTCAGAGTCGATTGCTGGATCCCAAAAGGAAGTAAACTGCGTGGGTTTGACAAAAGTGTCGCAAGTCTCCAAGTCCCAACCTTTCCAAGCCAACAAACGCAATTCCCAGGAGTCTGATTTGCGGCACATTTTCTCCTCTGGCGGGAAGTGCGGGACACCGAACCTGTGGACTGGGACGAAAAAATCCCAGGAGCTTGGGACTGGGCCCTTGCTGATTGTGTCCTTCAGTGTACTGGGTACTGAGTGGCCTGGGCTGTGAAACTTCGCAAGCATGAGCTGGATTGCGTTGTTGCTCCGACCCACGAATCAGCGTGTATGTTTAGTGTCCACCCCACCGAAATCATCAAACATCCTTCCTGCTTCGGGCCCCCGTTTCAGGGTATGGCCGCAAATGGCTGCTTCTTCAGTCAGAAGCCGGAGAGGGAAACCTAGTTGCCCGATGGATGCCCCATGGCTTGGTTCAGCCGAGGGAGAGGTAGCTTAAGCTTCAGTAATCAATCAACCTGGAGACAGTTCCTGTCATGGGTTCACTATTATATTTCAGGGGCTTGTAATCTTGTCTCAAGTCGACACACGAAGACAGATAAACACACCCGAAGAGGCAACCAGAGTGAGTACAGGTCAGTTGGAGAAACAGGATGCTGTGTGACATTCCCAGAATCCCGATGCAGTGGAAGATGCATGAGCTGGGCCAGCCCGAAGTAAGGGAGGGAACATGGCTTCGGTATGATGCCACATGCAAAGATGGTGATTGGGGTAGTCGTCTTAACAGTTTCATTATAAATACATTAATCGGTAAGCCTATATGCATAGTGCCAAAAGAGGTCTTCAATAGGTAGGGTTGTTAATACGTGAGGTGTCAGAATCCGATTGATTGGGAAAAGATAATGTTGAGGGCATTGTGGCACTCCGGTTTTTATTGAGGTATATGATCGCTCACATTTTTGGGGGATAGTTTGATATCTCGTTTAGACTGAGTGTATACATCTGATAATGTTCAGTTGAATAGACAGGCAAATAATGGCTGATGAAAGTAGTTTTTAACTGCAAGCTAGCTAAGGTAAAGCCATTGCAAGGTATAGTCCTGGTTGACACACCTAATAAAATGCATGATTGGTTTAACAGAGGTAAATTCTCGTAAAAGACGAGTATCATAGTCCCAGCAGTTGTTTATTTTTTTGTCCATTTCATTTCAAATGTACTGGAATTCAGCGGGCGAACAGAGTATAGAATACCAAAGGCATTTGAAAGTTCCATTTATCCTCGCCAATAGTGGGGTATTGGCTGTATCAACTTTTCCGATGTCCCGCCTTTCAACCTCAAAATCTCCAAGCGATGAGTGAAGTTGTCAGCAGTGAACGCATACACCTGCTACTTTAGGACATGCACAAGAAGTTACCCTCTACCTATACCTAAGACTGGAGTGAGTCACATGAGCAGGAAGAGAAATAAAACATAGAGTAACTCGAGATTTTACTGTGAGAATTTGAGTTTCAGCTCACTGCCTTTCATTCACTTCGCAATGACATTTTCCGTCCAGTCCTCCTACGCCAAGCTTCGTGCTGTACTTGACAGCACTCCAAATGATGCATTGCCATCAACAACAGCTCTTCGGGCAGCCGAAGCTAGTCTGCCGATATCACTTCCAGAGACTGGTCTCGGGGAACAAGCGACCGAAGCTCATCTGTTATCAGATATCACTCCTGGCTTTAACGGACCCAAGACATCGGCGAATTACTATGGCTTTGTTACTGGTGGCGTCTTTCCAATTGCTGAGGTAGCCGACAACATTGTCACAGCTTTCGATCAGAATGTTCAGGTGCACTTGCCGGATCAAAGCATTAGTACAACGGTCGAGTACAGAGCTTTGAGTATGCTTCTAGGGTTGTTAGATTTGGATGACGGGTGGAAAGGAAGGACATTCACTACGGGTGCGACGGGTGCTAATACACTTGGTCTGGCGTGTGGAAGAGAAGCTGTTGTAAGTGCTCGGCTCAGAGCAGTAGGATCAAATGAAAGTGTTGGGGAGCTTGGGATTCTAGCAGCTTGCATGAAAGCTGGTATTAAGGAAATCCAAATCTTGACCTCAATGGGTCATAGTTCACTGTATAAAGCTGCAAGTATTGTTGGATTAGGTCGTTCCTCGGTAAAGGATATCCCCTTCAGCAAAGAGGAGCCGTGGAGGTTAGACCTCAATGCATTAGAGCGGGAGTTGAAGAGAACCGAAGACGGCGTGGTCAGTATCGTGGCACTCAGTGCAGGAGAAGTCAACACTGGAATGTTTGCCATGGAGGGATCAAGCGAAATGAAAATCATCAGGAAGTTGTGTGATGATCATGGGGCATGGCTACATGTTGACGGTGGTAAGTCACTGAGTATACCCGTTGAATCTGGACAACATAACTAAGCTTCCTAGCTTTTGGTATATTTGCTCGAGCATTACCCGATACTCCAGAATTCTCGACACTGAGAGAGTGGGTATCTGGAATAGAGCTCGCAGACTCGATAGCTGGCGATGGGCATAAGATGCTGAATGTGCCATATGATTGTGGATTCTTCTTCACTCGATCTGCTGATACACTGCCTTTGACATTTCAAAATCCAAACGCAGCATATCTGTCCTCTGGACCATCCACTATAGAATCTCCGCTCAATATTGGGCTTGAAAACTCGAGACGTTTCCGAGCACTGCCAGTCTATGCTGTTCTCCTAGCTCACGGTCGGCAAGGATTTGCCGAAATGTTCGCTCGACAAGTTCATTTAGCTCGAGGTATTTCCGAATTTCTGGAAGCAAGCGAAGAGTACGAAATATTGCCTGGCCAGGTTGTGGGTACCAAGAGAGATTTTGAGAAGACCCATATCATTGTCATATTTAGAGCTGTAGACGAGAGGCTCAACGGTGAGCTTGTTGCCAAAATCAATGCGACGAGGAAGATATATGTGTCAGGCACGAAGTGGGGTGGGATACCTGCTTGTCGCTTTGCTATCAGCACTTGGAAAGTTGATGTTGAGAGGGATCTGAAACTCATTGAAGAAGTGTTGCAGGCGGTATCAAAATAAGCTCGACAGGTATCCCTCAAGTGTCGCCATGAATTCATATAAATCTCCGTCACGACGCTTGACTCCCCATGAATATTCCTCATCGATAGAGCACAGTGCGTCCTAATCTCATCGCCCTCGAGTCTGTGATAAACAAACTCGCTTGGCAAGTAACACTTCGCAAGACTGTTCCTCGCTGTGTAGGATCATGCAGCACAATCAAAGCAAATTAAATCCGCAGATATCTCCAACACGATAATGCTAAAAGAGACATTCAATATTATCCATAATATCTCATACAAATATTCGTACATGTCAGGTGACGACGATGACCCATGTCCAGGGCTGAGTATTTCTCCTCAAAGGCCTCAATCTAACAGAAAGCGATCATCCACAATGTAAATAGAGAGATCTCCGAGCTATCAATCTGTAGGCCGCCTATGAGTTGTTATTGAGTTGTGTCCTCCCCTGAATCGGAACTCTCAGTCAGATCCTCGGCTACTCAACATCCAAAGCATCATAACAACCATGAGTTTCGGCTACAGCGTTGGTGACTGCATCATCGTCGTCCAACTAGCCTGGAAAGTCTACAAGTCATGCCGCGACGCACCGGAGAGTTTCAGCAACATACAATACGAAGTTCTGTCACTACATGCGGTGTTAAAAGAGATTGAAGAGTCTCTTCCCACGCAAGAGCTGGCGACGGCCAGGCAGCAGAGGCTTGCAACGATCTCAGCCGGGTGCCAAGGCGTGTTGAACGATTTGCAAGATCTGGTGGATAAATACCAAAGTCTGGGTTCGAAGAGTAAACGCACATGGGATAGGTTGAGATGGGGCTCCGCGGATGTTGGAGAATTAAGAGCAAGGTTGACTTCGAATACTATGCTTCTTACCGCTTTTATCAGGTAGGCAATCGCAAAGTCGAGGCGTATTGTAATATGACGTTGACTAATTTCTTTAGCACGTCACAATTCACGGTGGAAAGGCAGTTGAACAGGCTTGTCCAGGAGTTTCAAGAAGGAAAACATGAAGGTTCTGTTCTGACTGTTGCAACGACAAGTTCAATATCATTGGATGAGAAGGAGACTTGGCGTCTCATCCGAAAAGAGTTCGAGGATATTGGAATCTCAGTTGCAGCTTTTGATGCTAACAAAGGCTTTATCATGAAATGGTTTCATCAGGCTCTAGAAGATGGAGTTTTCGAGGAACAGGAGCCTGGTGAAGCTGAGAAAGATGGGTCAGAGATGCATAATCTTTTGGTGGTTGAAAATCGCAAGAGCTCAGCTACAAGCTCTTTAGAGGGCTCATCAATGAAATCTAGAGCGTCAAGCAGATACTCGGCTGACACGGTTCGGAGCTCGAAAGAAGAGAATGGAGAGGACTTAGGGGAGGATAAGATGTTTGAGGTGTTTAGCGAGATACAGATACCCTCTGGAGCAACACATTCCGATAGTCCTCCAGCTTACACCGAGCAAGACGGTCCTGGTAGAGCTACACCAGAGGAGAAGGGTACTAGTAAGAGTGAGAAGCAGGCACAATCAGTATCTCCTGGCTCGGCAATTGCTTCTTCCTCTAAAGAAACTCCTAGACCAACACAGTCAGGAGTTCAAAATAACGACAAAATTAGCAGAAAGCGTCCTCCTAAAGTCGCAAAGCTTTTCTCCTGGATAGTCAACTACGACAGACAATTCCACGAGCACTGCAAACTCGGCAATTTCGACGAAGCACAGCTCTTGCTTACCGAGAGAGGAGTGAATGTTGACGTCGAGTACCATACCGAGACAGCCATGACCACCGCGGCAGCTTCTGCGAACAAGGAGGCGGTTAGATTTCTCTACAAAGCAGGAGCAAATATCGAGCAGGCCAACAAGCAGGAAGTAACACCACTATGCGCAGCACTTATCTCTTGTGCCCAAACACCTTGTGATCGACAAGGGCGAAAACCCCATCTAGCCATGATCGAGTACCTCCTCGATCTCGGAGCAAACATCGAATGCTACACAGGCGGCTTGACAGCTCTCCGTCTTGCTGTAGGATTTGCGGATCCTGAGCTCGTCGAGCTTGTCCTAAACCGTGGAGCAAAATTTGAGTCCTACCCAAACCAGCCCGACACATTGCTCAAATCCGCTGTCAACGCGGGCGGCGTCCGTGTAGTTGAGATACTGCTGGATCACGGGGCATCTGTTGATGCACTGGCTGAAAAACGGATAGGAGACTGGAAGACAATGCTCCATTATGCCATCGAGTGCTTCAAGGACGAGGAAGCTGCGCTATTGATCGAACGCGGGGCAACAATCACGGCTGATACTGCATCACTGCTGATTTCACGCGCTTTTCGCAGCAAGTGCTATCGCACGCTGACGCTTCTAGTTGGGAGGTTCTCCGCCCAAGTTGAAGAGGTTGGCGAGGGTTGGCAGGGCTCGCCGCTGTACTTTGCGGTTCAGTATCAGGATTTTAGAGCTGCTAAGATCCTCATTGCTGGGGGAGCGCCGTTTTCTCAGCTGTACTACTTGTGTAAGAAGCGGGATTTCTTTGTCGTACCGAAGCATAAATGGAGCAACGTTTATCTTGAACTAAAGAAGGAGCCAGGTAGATGGCCGAATAATCTGTTGGTACGTCTTGATTGGGAGTTTTCTGATCAGCAGCGTTATGATGACGGTCCGTGAACATAAATTAATGTAGAAATACATGGAATAGCTGGTAAGCTTTCACGCGCACATAACCCGATTGAATGAATTTTTAACTTTTTTATTAATTTTTTTACCGTTTGTCAAAGTGTGATCTAAGCTTCGCCCGGCCCTAATAAGGCCCTTTCCATTTCCCCCTTATCTTTATGCCTGCACTGCTATAGTGGTAAGGGTGTATAACAGTTTGAGACTACCTATACTTCCATGAGACCAGGGAACACTTACCTACAGGGAAGCATTGAAAGTACAAACGATCATTGCAATAGACATTTCGAGATTCGCAAGGCTAAATCAGCGAAGCAAGCTAAAATCATCGATCCCAATTTCAAGTAGAGAAATCGAGCACAAGTCTACGGCATGGCCTATATCCACACGAGCACATGACAGGCTGAGTATCTTCCCAAATTTAAATTCTAGAGAGTACACTAAAGATCGCAGTATATTACCTACAGATTTCGTACTTCGATTAGAAGGTAATATTCATATAGCTCTTCAATGCGCAAGAGTTTCTAGAACACCGAGAAAAATATATTGTCTCTTACTCTTCGTCATATTATCCTCCTGCTACGAGATAGTCATTGAGCGATTAAGCGAGCTTGTTAAGGGTGGAAATGCGAGGTTTGCTCGCTCGCTATGTTAGCATGTGTTTGGAGTGAATTCGGGAACTGTAATATATTATGGGTATAGAGGTGGGAGCTAGTACGATAGCCAAATTTACTGATCTTCTTGCTTAAAGATAGTCAACTGTAATGGCTGCTAATAGATCCTTGGTGAACTGAGAGGACGGGAATGATCAACATGCACATGATGAGCTGTATTTGAATGCCATTGGAACGGCTAAAATACGAATCATTGATGAGAAGGAGGTAGAGGACAATCATGTCTCTTATCAAATGTATATGTACGATTTACAGATAGGGCCGCCCCTGTTGTGGTAATCGCCAATTCCAAACGCCTGCTGGAAGTCCGCTATGTGCAAGATACAATGCAATGCAAAATTCAAGCTGCCCTTCTAGCAGTTGTGCTCATTAACGTGATCTTCTTACTCTTCTTCTTCTTCCCCTGTCCGGTTGTTTTGCTCGACGTGCCGGAATTCTCGGCCAGCGACAATGCTTCGACTTGTGCAAGAAGCTCATTCTCAGCTTGGATCTCAGCTTCAAAACTGAGCCAACCATCATCGACTCTACGGTCTGATTGAGGTTGTAGCTCTGGTGAAGCTGGCGCGATCAGGGCAGTTCCCCACACTGTTCTGGGAGCGTTGGGACTCGTGGATGGTGAGGCTAGCGGACCAAAGGATGATCCTTGCCGTGGTTGCCATGGTGGTGAGGCATTTTGAGCATCTAGTGGTGTTGATAATATTTCTTGAAGCCCTTCACCCGAAAGGCTGTCTGACTGAACAGGCCGCTTGCCCCTTGCAAATGCCCACCTAGCATTATCTTCTGCCTTTTCAGCCCTTACTCTGTCTCGTTCCTCTCGGTTCTCCTTTTCTCTATTGCGTTTTCGACGTTTCTCGATTTCTTCCTTAAATTGATCCAAAATCTCTGGCACGACCACATCAGTCCAATTACATTCCAGAAAACCAACCTCACAACCATGTGGTAGATGAGAGAGGTACTTTGTCCTCTTCCTCAATTCATCGTCCATAATATGTCCACTTGATATGCGCTCAACGCGCGGCAGAAGTGTAGAAGGGAAGGATGCGAAATTGCCGAATGCAGATTTGAGAATACGTATATCTAAAGGCGCAAGATAATAGTGAAGTAGAGCTTGGTAGAAGAAATATGGAGAGTCCGATTGGTGGGTAACGGATACTGGCCGTAGTTGTTTGTTATCTGCGGAGATGGACCTTAATTCTGTTGGAGTTTCTTGCTGCATTGGCTCGCTTGTGGCAATCACGCTGGCATGTGATAAACTCTGGCCAGATTTTGAGGCATGTTGGATGTGGTAAATTTCAGGAATATCCTCATCGATCGAGCTGAACTGAATTGTTTGTCTTTTTGGTTTTTCCAGGGGTTTCTTTGCAGCCTCCGGAGGATTTCCCATACCTTCAAGCTTGTTCTTAGCCTCATTAACGGCAATGACTGCTTTTCTTGTCCACTCAGGCTCTTCACCAAACATCAGCTCATCCTCATTCTCTTGCTGTCGCAGATCCTCAATTTCGCCATCGAATTGTTCAACCATATATTCCTCACTGCCTTTCATGATTCGTGCATAATCCATCACTTCTGCCGCAAAATACCATGGTATATGATCTGACTTTGGCAATACATCCGCTCCATCTCGTGGCAATGCCAGCGTGCTTCCAGGCTCTCGCATAACCAGCCTCAAAACCACGTCATCACCTTCTCGGGGAGCAATGCTTTCTTGTCCTGTGTACCACCTCACAGGTCTAGTATCCGAGGAGAAAATGGTGTCCCAGCAGATGGGGCACTTCTTCCACCGAGCTTTCTTTTCCGGTAGTGGATTTGAGTCGTCAGTCGAGTGCATGTAGCGAATCAGGCATGGTAAGCAGAATATGTGACCGCATTTCGCCATTCGAGGAGCAACTGGGTGTGAAAGGCAAATCGGACAGGAAGCTTCTTGCGAAACAGAAGAAGCAAGGATTTGCAATACATCGTTCCAGTCGAGAGGTAAGTCGGCATCAATCGCATGAGGCTTATAGTCGCCGTATGGCTTGACAATGAAGCGATAGTTGGCATGTATGTATCTTGCTTTATCGCTTGAATGGTGGCCAGATCCAATGCCAAATATATTGCCCCGTCGCGTTCCTCTAATCAAACCATTGTTTCGGTAATCTTGTGGCCGCGGTGGTAAAGTGAAATTCATCAAATGAGTAATGGAAGTTTGACCTCGTCGGCTGGTGGCATTCCTCATAACTCCCTGGTTGATGTTAGCTTCAAGTACACTACCTCATAATCGAAATAGACTTACGGATTCCGCCATGGCGTCCTCATCCGCAAGCCGAGGCTTTCTTGTGTTCTTGTGCTTGCTCTTGTTTTGTTGATTGTTTCTAGCAGCCCCAGATGATGTTGAGTTTCCAGCAGATCTTCTAGAGCTATAATCAAAGCCAGGCGATGTGATCTGATGTTGCTGTAGAGGGGAATGCGAGGAAGACGTGGATGTGTTGACTATTTTACCGCCGCTTATTGGCGTACTTGGTGGAGCTGAATTCATGGCCAGGAGAGATGTATATGGCACTTAATTCAGACAATCTCAACCACGTCTAAGGAGGAGATGTCTATCCACGTTCGAGCACGGTGGATCTAGGTCGGTAGTGGGTGGTCTTGCAACAGGACGTCCTCATTTAAGAGAAATCTAGTGCAATTAGATCCTAAGCTCACTCTTTCAGACGCAAAGGGAACAAGTCAAATTGTCGATGAGTCGCAGACGCCAGAGGCGCTGGTGGAAGAAAATAATAGAGGTAGAGGTAGTGGGGGAGTCACCCAGTTATTAGCAGTACGAGAGGAGGGGCGAGACAGCTACGGGAGACCTGAAAGACATACTTACCTAAGGTACCTTTGATCCCTTCCCTACTTTCATCAAAAGTGGAGTCCCCACTGGCGGGAAACCTTGGCGTGTTTATAGTCACGTGGTAATTGTAAAACGTGACTGCCAAGATATGCGGCCGCTTGTGGTTAGAAGAGAAAGAAATATACAGAAAGTCTTATTTGCTGAATTGATGGAAACCATCTTCTCCCTAGAAGTCTGCGCGCAGATTCTTTGAACAGACAATCTTAAGGATACAATTCTCGAACTTTTATGATTCAAACGACGTTCCTCCAAAACTGAAGCCCAGACCAAAGTTCACTTCAGTCTTCATCAAGCCCAAAAGCCCAAGCTTCTGCGAACCCCGAAACTCGCAAGGCAATTTCTCGGCCCAGTCCAGCCCAGTCACTCCTCTTCTTTCTTAAGGTGGTCCGCCCTTCATAATATTTGAAGTGAGGTAGCATCGACAACACAATACTCACTTGTGCCTCTGCATGCGACGCACACCATCATATTCAGCTACTATCTCAGCGACAATCTTCTCGTCGCAGCTCCAGACACCAATTCTCCATGTATTGAGGTCACCGTGTCACGGAACTGCCAGCTGCTAGGTAGCCTCATATACGAAAGGCCGACACGCGCCTCTCCAACCCGACCGCAAGAACGCGATCGGTTTGGAAGAAGAACGTTCTCAAGCCGGCATGATGAATGGCTCTGCCGGACGTCATGCAGGGCCAGGTATGCCACAGCAGCCAGATGTAGGAAGGAGGAGGCCATATAATCCGCATCCTCACCATCCTCATCCGCAACAACAGCAGCATCAGGGATATCCTCCGCAAATGTACAACAACTATATGCAACAACCATATGGCGCCAGTTACTACCAACAGCAGATGGCACCGCAATACCACAATGGACCAATGCATCACCAATATCCGCAATACCCTCCATCTCCATACCCAAATATGCGATCTCCGCCTCCTCCTCTTCCGATGCAACATTATGGGCCTACACTTATTTCTCAGCAACACCAACCAATGTATCCTCGCCCACAATCATCTGCCAGCATGCCAAACCCCTATCAAACATCTTTACCACAAGCTCTCCCATCAACGCAATTAATTCCAGCTGCGATACCCATGACACCTCCAACTCCAGCTCTTGCTGTTAGTGTGCCTCCAAAAGTGCGTTTGCCAGAGGTACCACCTCTTCCAGCCGAAGAAATCCATGATGAGGTGAAGGAGCTTGCAGGAAATGCCCCAGAGCCGGCGCAAGTCGCCACCGAGGAGGTTTTAGAAGATGCGACAGAAATCGCATTGCCCGTTAAGGAAGAGGAGCCTTCTACTTACATACAACTAAGACCTTATGTAAGCTTCAAGGTGCTCTTTGAATTTCCACTGTACTAATGACATATAGCTTCCTTGGTATTCTCACCCTAAGTCAACATTTCCAGCTAGACGGGTACGCAGAAAGCGGAAAATAGTACAAGGACTTTCTGCTGAATTAGTCGAGCTTCCGGAAATAGCACAAGCACCGGCTACAGAGCCTCAGGTAGAAAGTGAAGCTGCCCTGAATACTGTACAGTCTGTGGTTGATGCTTGCGAAGAAATCAACAATGTTCGCCCTGAGACTCCAGCACCAAGCTTGCCACCTTCTGAAGACAACAATTCCACAAATCCAACCACACCTTCTTCGTCACAACAGCAATATGTACAGTCTGCTGGAGACATTACACCAGTGGCCCCTAAGCTTGCCAACAGACAATCCGGTCCCATTGTCCCGATTGTTCCTGTTCTACCCAAAAGTTTGCCCAAGACGATTCCACAGAAAAGTTCTGTTGCAGCTCCAATTCAAGAACAGCCTATCACACTACCTGGGGAAGTCATTGCTAAGGACACCACTACTCCAGATAGCGAAAGTGTAGCTGGTGAAACTAAAGAGACAGTTCCCGCTCCCAAGGCATGGACGACACCGAAGCTCTGGACTGGACTCTTCAATCCTGATGCTCCAACATCTACTGCAGCATCAAGCGAGTCTGAACAGGCTGTGGCACCTAATGGCTTGAAGCCGTCCTCAGAGTCTTTGGCAGAAGCACTGAGAACCTTTAGCCCATTAGCATCTGACGCAAAGGTTTCATTCCTGGAGCCAAGAGGTCTTGTTAACACCGGCAACATGTGCTATATGAACTCTGTACGTCTACGAATCTGTGAGGAGATTTTGTTACTAACATCATCAGGTCCTCCAAGTCTTGGTTTTTTGTGGTCCCTTCTATAACTTTTTGGATCAAGTGAGCAGGCGAGCCGCACATAGCTTCAAGAGCGAGACACCTTTGATCGACGCAATGTAAGCATGCCAGTTTCAACTTCATTTTACATACTAATCAAATACAAAGGATTCTTTTTATGCGTGAATTCAAGGTTATTGATTCAGCTGCGAACACTGAAAAGCTGCGTTTGCGGTTGAAAGAGGGCGAACTTGAGCGATATGGCGATTCCTTCACCCCTGATTTTGTGTACAACGTTATTAACCGCTTGCCACGCTTTTCGTCCATGAGAGTAGGTCTGACGTGTTTTGATCTCAAGCAATTCTAACATCCTATAGCAAGGTCATCAGCAAGATGCAGAAGAGTTCCTGGGCTTTCTTCTTGACGGTCTTCACGAAGAGTGCGTTCATGTTATGCGCAGCAGTGTGTCAGCCAATCCTTCGGCATTGGCTACTCCAACAAATGGGCCTTCATCGCCGATCAGTGAGGTCAATAGTACTTCTGAGTCTATGAGCGGTCAAGAAAATGGTTGGTTAGAGGTCGGCCCTAAGCAAAAGGCTGCTGTCACACGTTCTTCCGGCACAATCACGACAGGGTCACCATTGACCAAAATATTTGGTGGCAACCTTCGATCAGAATTGCGTGTGCCAGGACTCAAGGATTCGGTCACACTTGAGCCATATCAACCGCTCCAATTGGACATTGGAGCACCAAACGTGAATAACATTGTCGATGCGCTTAAGGGGCTAACTCGATCCGAAACATTAAATGGTGACTTCAAATCTCCCAAAGGTCCCAATGTTACTGCCACAAAGCAAGTCTTCATCGAGACACTTCCTCCAGTTCTCATTCTGCATCTGAAGCGGTTTCAATATGACAATGCTGGTGGGACTCAAAAGATATGGAAAAAAGTCGGTTACCCACTCGAGTTGGAGATTCCGAAGGAGGTTTTCTCTCGACAGAAGCGTGGTGTTTATGCGCACAGTGGTCTTCCAAAGTATCGACTGATTGGAGCCGTTTATCACCATGGTAAAAATGCCAGTGGGGGTCATTATACTGTCGATGTGAGGAGACAAGAGGGACGTGAGTGGATCCGATTAGATGACACCGTTATTCGGCGAGTTAGGAGCGAGGAGGTCGCAGAAGGTGGAAGTGAAGAAGATCCCAAGGTTATTGCTGCTGCTTTGGAAGCTCATAGCAAAGACGGTTCGATCTCAGTAAATGGATTTGCAGCAATTGATGGGGCGGAGGAAGACAACAACGAAGATGGGTGGAAGAAAGCTAGTGGGTCTGGAAAAAAGTGGTCAGCCGTAGCGAATGGCGCATCTACGCCGAAAGCGAAGAGCGACAAATTCTCGGTCAAGGACAACAAGGTCGCATACCTCTTGTTTTATCAAAAGATATGAGCAACAAGCATGATCGGAAAAGAGGGGTTTTGAATCCTGGCCTATGCATTCCCAACGCTGTCGCTATTGTCTATTGATAGAAACGCTATGCTTATGCAAGGAGCCATGTTCTTGGACGAACATAATGTGTGTTGTTATACTGAGGCCCTGTGTACAATCATCTGCCTGAGATTTTTGGGCGCCAGAATTGCTTCAGAGCATGAGCATGCGGGCGTAAAAAGGATAGCCTGGTGACTAAAAGTTGGCATCTACTGGCGCAAAGCTGATCATTGTATAATACTGAACCATCCATCGGTTAGGCTCACGCTTGTATCGATGGCACAATATAAAACTGATATTTCTAATGTTATTGACTCTTTGATTTGTGACCTCGAGCTTACCTATCCAGTAGTTTCAGGATAGATACTGATACGTTTAATTGAATCATTAAGTATTGATTGGCCTCCGCTCTAAGTGCATGTGTGCATCCACAGGACCATACCTTATATTAGGGATCAGGAGTTTGCACTTCAATAAAGACCTTGCCTACGTACGCAAGGTGCTTTGGCAGGAATATTTAGATCAGTGATACTCCATATTTCTGTGCTGTTGATATTGAATACTCAAGATACTGTAAGCTTAAACCCGAAGTATCGAGTTGAGGACCAATCCCAAGACAGTACAGTGCATGTAGATCTGAAAGGCACACAGTCTCACAGGCCTGCAGACTCAAGCTGCAGAATGCAGAATGCCCACTTACCCGCAATCCAATGCCGGGTATTAATTTCAATCTCGGGGGGAGATGAGACTAAGATGACACCCTGTTCTAGCCCCTCAAATGGAAGAATTGGACTGGAGCAAGCCATTCAGCCAAGCATAAGGTAAACAAAATAATAAACAAAATTCTTTTCGGTACTGGCGTAGGTTTCCACTGCTGCATCCCGTCGCCTCGTCGCGCGTCCCACTCCCCCCTTCCTCTTCAAAGCCAGGGAAAGTTGACGACCGAAAAGCGACGAGCGATCGGAGACAACTGGAACTCGACAGGACTGGACTGGACTGAACACACTGCACTTGTCGCAACATGCTCTAACCTTACACCGCCGCTCCTTAGTAATTTGATTTCACCTTGATACAGACATTATCATACTCTCTTTAATTATTCTTCCATTTTCCTATAAAGTGTGCGCCTGCTCCCTTCGTCATGTCAGAACGAACCAGATACTCGTTGCGGCAGACTCCAAAGTAAATCTCAATCTTTCTATTTCCATGTGCATTCAACATCTCTGAATTCTTCTCTAACAATTGTATCAGGAAGACTGAATTTCTTGGGTACGTGGAAACGCCACGAGCGCGTCGCACATACACGAAGCGCAAGTCAACATTTCCTGACGACGAGGCCGAGGACTCTTCTTCTGCGACTGAAGCAGCACCTTTTCAATTCGATTCTAAGCCATCAAGCAGACAAGTTAGTATGGAGGAGAAACCCACCACCAACGGAAGCGTAGGCAATGGTGTGGCTACAAATGGATACACGAATGGATCTACCAATGGACACATCAATGGGCATACCAATGGAGACGCAAAGGAACCCCAAGCAAAGAAACCCGAGATCATCGATGGGTGGGAGGTTGGTACAGATCCGAAAATAGACGCTACTGGTCATTTCGACTTTGGTGGCTCCTTTGGTGTCACAGCCATGATGATCGGATTCCCCTTGTTAATGTACTACATGTGGATCGGTGCTACGTTCTATGGCGGCAAATTCCCCACGAGAGAGCCAGGTCAAAACTTCACGGACTTCTTCAAACATATGGGTAGTTTGGTCTATGAGCATGCATTCCCAAGCTTGTACGCATGGCAGATGTACTGGGCATTCTTCATCTTTGAAGGTGCAATGTATTGTCTCCTTCCTGGATGGACAACTTATGGCAAACCATTGGCACATGAGGGCGGAAAGCAACTGCCATACTACTGCTCGGGTGTATGGTCATTTTATACAACCATTGTTGTCATGGCAGGTCTTCACTTCACCGGACTCTTCAAGCTTTATACCATAATTGACGAATTTGGACCTATCATGTCAGTTGCGATTTGCTCTGGATTCCTCGTTTCAATTGTTGCCTACTTCTCTGCAATTTACCGAGGCAAGCAACATAGAATGACGGGGTATCCTCTTTATGATTTCTTCATGGGTGCTGAGCTGAATCCGAGAATGTTTGGTATTCTCGACTTCAAGATGTTCTTTGAAGTGCGCCTTCCATGGTACATTCTCTTTGGGCTGTCTTGTGCAACTGCTGCTAGACAGTACGAAAATTATGGCTATGTTTCTGGAGAGGTGTGGTTCTTGGTTATGGCACACTTTCTTTATGCCAATGCATGCTCTAAAGGTGAAGAGTGTATCGCAACCACATGGTATGTTTTACAGCTTTAATGGTATGGTTGGTGCTAAATTCAAAACAGGGACATGTACTATGAGAAATGGGGTTTCATGTTGATCTTCTGGAACTTGGCTGGAGTGCCTCTTTCATACTGCCACTGCACAATCTACGTGGCAAACCACCTCGATACTGTGGCTGACTACCCATACCGCATTCAATTTCTCACTGCACTTTTTACCTCCTATCTTTTTGTATACTGGATCTGGGATACCGCGAATTCTCAAAAGAATCGTTTCCGAGCACAAGAGCGTGGAACCTTGACCGATCGTAAATCGTTTCCCCAGCTTCCATGGCAAACAGTCAAGAATCCCCGAATCATCAAGACCAATACTGGAGATAGTCTTCTGGCCGATGGTTGGTACGGATATGCACGCAAGATTCACTATACCTGTGATTTCTTCTTCGCCTTCACTTGGGGATTGATCACTGGATTCCATAGCCCGTTCCCTTGGTTCTATCCTTTCTTTTTCACCTGCATGATCATTCATCGTGCCTTCAGAGACATTCAGCGTTGCAAGGCAAAATACGGCGAGAGCTGGGTCGAGTATGAGAAAATGGTTCCATATCTATTCATTCCCGTAAGTTGTTCTTTCCTGTTGGTTCTGCCAAACAAGGCTAATAATTCAACGATAGTATGTCTTTTAGATATTCACAAATATCATTATCCATCTTCAAGACTTGAATATAATCTAGCTGCGAGGTGGTTGGCGCACCTGATTGTGGGCGATGTGTGAGATAGTTAGCTCAGCTGTAAGCTCTTCAAAGCTGCATTTGAGCATGCGTCTTGAGCTTAGTTGGGCGTATGGGTGGGCTGGGCGACTGAGAGGTGTTGTCGTATGTAGCTATTGATGAATGGGGATAAAATGAGTGGCAAGCTCTCGAGTGTATTTGCCGACGCTTTTGACCTGCATAACTTCCTTTGTATGTATATTATCTGTGCTTGCGCTGAATCTGCATCTGCATCTGCATTAGCTCCGGTTAGGCGAGGAGGAAAGGGTGGTCTATGAAACTTAATGTCAAATCTTAATACTGTCTGGTTTTTTCTCTGCAATGGATGCGTGATATTCAATTGCAATTGTCTGAAACAGGTGTGACTATGTTTTTACGTCTACATGAGGTCTTTGCTTGCTTGTCTGCTTCGTTCTACCTTCACATAGAACTATTTCAGCTGGGTCTCTGTTCGACCTGGTTTTTGCTTCATATCCTATTAGTAGAAATTGCACTCATGTATAATATGTCAATATATCTATGATGGTCATCCAAAGTATTCAGTGAAACGTCATGGCAGAATAAACGAGACTTCTAATGGCACAAAAAATTTATCAACTTAAATAATCAATTCTAAAATGGCTTTCAAGTCTCAATATGCGATGCCTTTATATCTATCAAGTTCAACTCTACCTCCTTTCGTTATACACATTACTGGCGCCGACCACCAGCTCAGCAACCGCTGGTCATTAGCACGTAAAACATAACATCATACACCATATACCATAAACCATACACACCAAATCGCATCGTACCCTATCGTATCGAATCATTACGCTCAACCACCCCCACTCAAAGCAAGAACTCCTCCCCAGTGCCACCCTCGCCCTCACCCTCAACCTCACCACCCTTATGCCGCTGCTCGATCGCCCCCGCGGCATTGGCAAAGAAACTCTCGACTCTCAATAACGTCGGCCGCAGCAGCCCAATAGTGCTCCAGTCGCAGTCCGCGATCTTCTCGCGCAGAATGTCGCGGTACCGCTCCAGCATGCCATAGACGCGCGCCACGTGCTCTTCGGTGGAGGCGCCGAAGAAGAGGTAGATGAGGAAATTGCCGGATTGGATTAGGTTCGTGCGGCTGTCTGGTGGGGTGTTAGGGAGGGAGTGTTTGGATGGAGAGGAGGGGTTGGATATGATGATGGATAATGAAATGAGGTGCGTACGTCGGTACCAAAACACATGCAGGTCCATTCCTCGGACGAGCTCCATCATGAGCATGAAGTTTTCTGCTTCGGCGAGAGCGGCGCCGAAATGAACCCGTAGTCGTGATGTTGGGTTGGATTTCGATTCCGGTGTCGCGGGTGCCATGAGGGCGCGGAAGATGAGGAATTTCACGGCGTAGAAGCCTAGGTGTAGGAATACTGCATTTTGGTTAGCGAGGTTCTTATTTTAATATGGGATATAGGGATAGAGGGGAGCGCACTGTTTGCATTCGAGGAGCTGTAGTGAGGTGAACTTGGGTCCATCTCCATGCAGGCGGGAAGCGAGGAAAGTGTCTGCTCGACTTGCAGTTTGAATTGCCAGATTTCGGTCTCTCTTTGGATTACGTTTGATTGCTGGATTGTGGTGCGGTAACTTTGAAATGTGCTGCGTTGAATTAGTGTGTGGTTCTTTACCAATATCTAGAAACTTACAATGAGTTCCATAGCAAGTTCGCCAAAATCTTGGTAAGCTTGATAGACTCTATATAACCAAGTGCATGATTGAGATCGAATGTCCGATCCCTCTCAAGCAAAATGTGCTCGCCTGGGATACCAATAACATCCTCATCAGACTCAAGATCAGCTGTCTCCAGAAACGGCGTATTGAAAGAACCAACCGCAATATGTGGTGTTTGGCCATGACATATCGCTGTCCACGTATCCCCCGCAACAGTTGCCCACCATAACCGCCTCCTTAACCTCATCTCCCACGCCGGCAGTTTCCACGCCGTCGGATCTTGATGCAGTCCCAGACTCTGCGCGCATGCCGTCGCCTGACACGCGAGCACCCATATCCGAGGACTCTCGGTAGTGCCATTGACATCTGGCTGTTCATGCAGCACCAGCAAGCATGCCTGCAACGTTGCTAGCTTGGGGGAGTCGAGCTCCCGGTTCAGCGCTGCGTGAGTGTGATCTAGGATATCTGACTGTGAGAGCGGTGGATGCGTTGCTGTGGCTGGGTCTTGCGACCAGAAGGCACATGCGAGGCCATAGATGGCGCCACGGAGGGAGGCGGGAATGGCGAGCTTGTTCGTCGAGTAGGTGGTCAGAAACCCGGCTTTGGATAGGACGGGTAGGACAGGGTGGATGAACCGGAAATACAGCTTTATTAACGCTTCGCCGTGATCACCTACGATGCTTTCTATTGCATCGGATGCGTGTCGCTTAACTCGCTGGTCACGCTCTGGAAACGTGTCGCTTAGCACTGTGAAGTGGATGGGCGGAATTCCTCCTTGGACGTCGCCGGCGTAGACTTGGGAGATGTTGAAGTCGATAAATTTGGTCTCGTTTAGAATGTGGTATCGTATCGAAGCGAAGAGGTTGGTGTCTTGCTCTCCGGCCAGACCCACGAAGTGGGCTGTGAGGTTCTTGCCATGTTCCAGGGAGTGCCTCGTGCGTTCTTTTTGAGGCTGGCGGTTTGGCTGTAGCTTGTTTACGCCCTCTTGAGGCTTAGCTATGGCTAATACGTTTGGTGGAAAGTCTTGGCTTGGTGATGTTAGTTGCTGGAGCGACAAGTATTGGCGACCAGTGCTTGCTGGACTCGCTTGGTTCGCTATTGGAGTTGATGCAGAGGAGATATCAGAGCTTCGGCCGAGAGGTGACGGTGGAAGTGGAAACCTAGAAGCCTGAGGAGATTCCGAGTCTGGAGCACTCTCGACCTTGAGCTCGATCGTATGTTTCTGCGATTCCTCTGCATGCTTTGGTGAAACTACGTCGGTGCGCCGTCGAGGCCGTGGGTTGGAGGCAAAGGTACACTCCAAGCCCCGCGTCTCACAGAAGCGGCCTACGAATAGTGATCAGGATAAGAAATTTATTTTGAGCTTGATGGTCTTACATGGTGGTTTGGTTGCAATTACACATGCAGACTTTCGATTGCGGCATGCATCACAAGGCCGATCCTTTCGGCTCCGTGATTCTCTTGAGCTACCATGTCGAGTCTCGAGCTTGATCTTTCGGCGAGGGACCTGCTCTGTCATTATTCTGCGCCAGTCTATTGACCAACCATTATATTTCGGTAGAGCAAAGGCAGTGAGTAGGGCGATGTGTGAGAAGAGTTGGCCGATCTGCGTCGATAGTGGGGTGTTTGGAGGTTGAAATACAATTCATCAGTGCCAAGGGTCAAAGAGCCACAATTGATAAGATGCAATCCAAATCACGAGAAATACGGGACAAGATCCAGATCGACCTATATCGTTACTATGAATATGCGAATAGGTATATCGCTGTCTGTTAAAGTTGTTAAAGTTAAACTTGTAATCACAAGCCACGTGTAGAAAATGATGAACAAAAGCGCCACTAATTAAAGAAAGATACAAAAGCACATAGACAAATAACATTCGACCAAAGATTTGAACTTAACTCAACATCTTTGAAGAAGCCGTTGCAATCTAATATTCAGGAATCACGTAAGGGTTTGTCTCAAATTACTTCGATGCCTTCGCTTGGGAACAGTAGACCAAAGACGAAGCGTTTATTGAAGAATGAACCTTCAAAAATTTCTCATTACAGGTGAGTAGCCTGCGCACTCATAAGATGGGTAGACTTTATCCGTAAATTTCTTTCATGGGCAGCCAACCTAAAAGACCTCATGGTCAATTGTCTCACTAACAATGAGTAGTTATCTGTAGAGGCTGTTCGGTGATTTAGTGGTATCATTTACAGTCCATGATAACTAGACCTGTGCAGCTTTGTTGAATAATCAACTGAATACTCAAGCTATCTTGCCCGCTAACAGTAATATCACTGCCATATAGTCAATGCTCGTCCTCCTTCAGATCCTTCTCGACTTGGGCGCGGCAAATTGGGTGATAGAAGTTCTTGTTCTTCTCAAATGTTGCTAAAGCCAGTGGGCGGTCGACCATGTTAAGCTTTTTGAACAATGGACGAACGAACTTCATCCTGCCAACCTTACCAAGTAGGTCGGCTGTTGGTTGATAGACGGTTTCATCCTTGGCAGTTAGACCGACACTGAAGTATCGATATGAAAGTTCGACATTGCGGGACCCAGTGAGTGAGTAGGCTTTGCCCATGGCTTGTGATTGAGCAGGGGTGAGGGGTGTAGAGAAGAGTTGAACACGCTCTAGGAAGACGACAACTTGATTGGCCGTCCAGCCTTCGATATCTGAAGGGCTTGGTGTGAAATCCTAAAATCTCATTAGCGTTGCGAATGAGAACAGTACTATTAATTATACCTTGGACTCCCATTTATCGGACAAGGAATAACATTTATCGACCATGCTAGTGTCAAACTCTGGCTTTGGAGGCATGCCAGGCTTGTAGAACCATGTATCCCAGTCGACAGCCTCAAGTTTCTTGGCCGTCTCCTTGTCAGAAGCAAAGAAATCGAGCAAGGTGGCTTTGAATTCAAACGAATCAAGCGACTTGCGAGACCAGGTCTTGAAATAATGTGGGATGAACTTGTCGAAGGTTGGCTGCCCAACTAGCTTTTCAAGATAGAACAAGAAATGGAAACCCTTCTCGTACGGAATGCTGGAAAATGCATCATCGGGATCTTTGCCTTCAAGGTTGAGAACCAGCTTTGTGAACTCGTGATCTTCTCCATACTCACTGACTGAGTCCTCCAATGATTTCCAGCCGATGATGGCCGAGAAGTCACGATGGGGTTCTCCATGCACAGCTGCTTGGATTCTTCTCTCCAGATACGTTGTCCAGCCCTCATTCAGCCAGAAATGCTCCCAGCTAGCATTTGAGACGAGGTTACCACTCCACGAGTGGCTCAACTCGTGTGCAATTACGTCTACGTTCTCCCTGTCGCCTGAGATGATGGTTGGGGTTGCAAAAGTGAATACGGGGTTCTCCATTCCTCCATATGGAAAACTTGGTGGCAGAACGAGAACGTTATATTGAGTCCATTGATAGGGGAAGATGAGTTTCTCTGCCACCTCAATGAACTTTTCGGTATCTTTCTCAAGCTCCCACTTTGCATCAGATAATTCTTCTGGGCCAGTTGAAACTAGTGATCGTGGTCCAATTGATGCGGTAGCTATATCACCCGAGGCCCTGCAGGAGTTTAGCGCCATAGGTATTATGGGTGAGAAGATCACAAGTAAATCATGAGACAAAAATTCTCAGCGCTACACATCGGTGGCCTAAAGTGGCTCATGTATACTGCCCAAAGTCTTTGACACCACAGAAAAGTAATAGACATGGATTCGCGGGGTTACTTACAAAGCGAACAAATACGACGCCATTGGGATCTCTTGGTGGAAAGTATAAAGCAAAGTCCCAGATCCTCCATCAACTCCATGCTCAAAGCTTGAAGCTCCTGTAGACAAACCACTGGCTATGACAGGAAGAGGTGAACGGATCTTGAAATCATAAGTGCTCTTCACATCCGGAGTATCTTGACATGGGAAGATAGATCGATTATGGATAGCTTGACATTGCGAGAACATGTACGGAAACTTCTTGTTTGAGGTTTGTTCAGCGGTAAGCCACTGAAGTGCAGTGCATTTGTCTGTTGTTGATAGTGCAATCGCGAGTGATACAATTGTACCCTTTGCGGAGCCGCCAGGTATTTTTACTACCAGAGGACTTCCATAAGGTTCTGATCTCTCCTTGACTGTCCAGTCGTTCGTTGTGCTCCCATCGATGCTGATATCTGCAATGTCGAGGAAACTGGTATCAAGGACAATCTCCTCCGAAGCGTTATCCGAAAGAGATTCTAGTTGAAGTGTCACAGCACCGCTCAGGCGCTGCTTCTTGAAGTCAATGGCAAAATCGGCAATAGTATGCTTCGTCTTCCAACTGTTGTAGTTAGATAAAGTATTTGGATCTCTTGGAGATGCTGCTGGTGGGGTGGAAGCCATAGTTCGGAAAATAAGTTTTGGTCGAAGCACACTCAAAATACTATGAGGATTGTGGGTTATGGTTGTCCTTAAGCTTGCAAAGAACAATGTCATGAGTTTGTCACGGTGTTTATTTGATGATTTTTCGTGGTTAGACGTTCTTGACGTTGTCATTGTTGTCATTTGGCGAGCTTCTCAACGGTCTTAGCTCGGATCGGAGGAAGTTAATGCCTAGCGTATAGTTGAAAAAGAATGCTTCTATGTGAGGTTGCACGATATGATATGATACGATATACCTAAGTGGGAGTACATCCAATGCATCTTTCTATCTTTCTATGCCATAGAGTTCTTATGCTCTCGACAATTGGGAGAGTCAAAATTGCATTCTTCCTTACATTTCTTGGTACCTCTCATCTTCCCTACGTTTATGCTTGTGTCCGGTAGTTAGGAGACAGGGAGACTCAAAGGCTTTGGGTCAAAGTTACCATTCTGTTATATATTGTTCCGCTGCTTTTATCTTCTATTCTCTTCGTATGCGTCTGCGTTTGCTTTGTCAAATTCCGATATCAGCACTGTCACTCCTTCTTAGTGCCAGCGAGTCAAGGACTTGTGGGTAACGATTTCATAGTTACGAGTCGCACCCTTTTCGTATCTACCCACGTTAAGTTACCACCCAACTCTCAGCTCGAGACAGCTCGCACGGGATGGTATCGCCGCTATAGAACCCTACATAACTTGGTGTCTTCTCAGGACTCAGGTTGTCTTGTCGAGTTTGAACTTTTGGAAGTGCCACTACGAATTTCTCACGGTCAGATTCTACGGACAAGTCATGTGATTACATTATTCTACCTTACCCTGTCCGAACTTCCTCTCTGGGATAACGAGGCTGGGCCACTGGGTCTCCTCCCCTTCGCCCTGCATAAAGTTTGTTTCACCACGATTACCACCCTTGAAGTTCATCCCGCCTTTCTTCACCCCAAACTCCCCCAACCTCGTTTTTAGTTGTGTCTCAGTTTGACATTTCCTGAGGAAGACATTATCAATCATTTGGATTATGCTATCGGCTGCTGCAAAGCGATTCTAGAAGGAAATAAAATCGTCCAAAACTTGACAGCGGGACCAAAGTCTCTAGTGGATAACTGCTTCCTTACCAGATTTTGAGCACTATTGTTAGTTATGTAAATTCCGTTTGAGATTGTGACCTTTACGAGTCACGACCCCCGAACTTCGTTTGCGTTGAAAACCAGCATGGACCGAATGAATGGTGCTTCAGCGTGTTCCCAATTCTTACGCACAAGAGTATTCAGATGGTAAGTCAGTAAATCGAATCCCTACCTCCAATTGATACCAGTGAATTACCTAGCTCTGACTCCACCGTGGACGAAGTTGGCCAAACCTCAAGCTTGAAACGATGAGGTCCGTCTCTCACTCTCAAAATCAATTGCAAGATGTTTATTTCGATACAAGGATGGCTTTTGGTCACTTGTTTCTGTCGCCCGTCTTCAGCATAATGTCTTCCCGCTTTGCACGGGTACTTACTCGTCTTTTACACTGAAGAAATGTATTTTTATCACAATGAGCACTCACTTGAAAGCTATTTTGTTTGATCATTGGTTGAAGCGAGTTCCGTTTCAATGGAAGCTCGAGAGTCTGTCAACCATCAAAGTCAGAAGTCTACTTTTGGTAGGCTCTGTCCAGCTTTGGAGAGCATGGAGTATGTGAGATGTCCTAAGTTTAGATGTCTGATATAATCTCACAGAAGGAACAAGGTTGCGAATTGAAACATAGACTTCGGAGAATACATTCCTGAGGGGTATGATGATTGGATTGCTCTCTATCCCGAGCTCTGGCTAAAAGGAGACTGGTCGCTTGCTCTAGACCTCGTGGGATTCTGCAGGATGGAAAAAGAAAATGAGAAGAACATGCGATGAACATGAGTTGACACAGCATCATCTCCGATGCTAGTGTCGCTCATCGTTTCTATGGGACATGTTTGGATTTTCGATTCAACAAGTCTTGCTTACTAGGTATTTAATTCTCCGATTGTTCTTGGGAAATGAGGCATTGACGATAATTTCACGTCAAGATGAGGGGCGGAGTTCCTCCTGAGCGAGTCCAGAGACCTGCCATCAGGAGCGGTATACCGCAAGATACCTAGCAGACCGACTATTTACAGACACTGTACGGTGGTACGCAGCTCTGAACCTTTCCTTTCTGCTTCAAACAGATAATTGCCATCACTGCATAAGTGTGGCATCCATCTTCTCAGTATCACCGCATCTCGATGGCTGAGCAATCAGCCTAGTGATTTGCATATTTTCCGTGACCACAGGGGAAGAGGTGGGTAGCTCATATCTTTGGACTTTGAAAACGTTCTTACCAAGAGTCCCGAATATGAAGCAACCTCCATCTCCGTTTGGTTTGAAGATACAAGTTTCGAGTCTAGGCTTGTTTCGAACCATGGGCTTAGCAGAACTTCCACCCTTGCCTCGCTTGCGGGAAGCGTGATGAGCCCGCAGTCTCAGGGTCATGGGTCCCCAGATTGATAGCAAAACTCGGATATAGGGCTAGCTTATTTCTGTATGTGATGGCTTACCAGGGCTTTTTGAAAGCTCAGGGCAGAGATGTAGTATGCAGCGAACCCGCTGCATCTTGCTGCACGAGGGAATACTTGGGCTTACTGTATGATACACATCCTGCAGCAGCGAACTGACCTTCTTTGATGAAGATATGCAGCCGAATTTTATGTGATTCGAAGGTACAAATTCGTTCGGACTCAACAATAGGCGAGAGTGTGAAGGACCTCTGATATGATGGCATATTATATGCATGTCGGCATTATGATCTTCGCTATGTAACACTAGCCATTGACCAAGTGCATATTGAAATGACTTGGATTCTGGTTATTGAGAAGCCGTTGATACCGCATGAATCTTGAAGCCGCTAGGAGAATTATGTAACTCCTTTGACTGGATTTAATCTACTCGGTACTGGCCGAGTCTGGGACCTTGGGTCGGCCATAAACAAACTCAACCAACTCAAGCTTTGCAATATGAATAAGCGATACGAGTCTTGGCGTGGCAAGTTCCATGGATTTTCAAGAGTAAGTACAGAGGGATGCTTCCCAGGCTCCATTCCATGATGATTATTATTACAACATTCGTTCTGTTCGTGGGTAAAGGGGGAGGGGGTGCAAATGACTTTCGAAGCATTCACAGCGCAATCTCTGCAAAATGCAACTTTCTCCCGATCAAGCTTACATGCCGTTGCCCCACGACCGGATTCAGAAGCTCTCTCAGACCTCCAGTTCGCATTCAGACCTTGGGGGCTTTTGCAATTGCACAATCCATCACAGCTTTGTGCGGTGAGTGTGGATAAATCGTGGATAAAAAGTAATGTTACAGCGTGGCTCAGGTACGGGCTCCGGAACACAACTTCAGAGCCAAAGATTCAAAGGGGTGGAGCGGAGATCCTTCCTGATGGGTAAGGGAGGTAGTAGGGGGAAGTTTGTGAGTAACGAATTAGAGGAGAGGCACCGTGCACAGGGAGATAAATGGAGCACATGGACAGGAACATGGACAGGAACATGGGCAGAGCAACATGGACAGAGCAACATGGGGATTACATTATTCAACTCTTGACCACTCAAGAGTGCTTGCTTTTTGCATAAATAAATATCCGAACGCTAACTCGACTTCGTAGAATTTGTGACTGCATAAAGTCTCCGCAATTTGAGCAGTTCGTTCGTTTGTTCGTTTGTTCGTTCGTTCGTTCGTTCGCTTCGTTCGTTCACTTGAGATGGTGGTGGTTGCAAATGTCTGTCACTCGCTGCTGCTGTGACAAGGAATGCATCATGAATAGGTACCAAAATAACTTTACCTCCCTTTTTGAGATTGTACCCGAACGACGAGACTTCTCAACTGACTCTTGGTCTGAACCGAATTGGCAATTCTCAAACTGCCGTGCAGTTCATGAGCCTGCCGGTCTTGATTGTGCGCCGAACTTCAGAGCAAATGCTACCCCTCTCTACTTGGTATGCAACCAACTTCGTGACCACGAATCCATGGTGACTAGGTCCGGCATTTGTTTTCGACTTTAGCAAGCTTGATGCTGGCGACACCTTTGGATGATGCATCGAGCTGTTGGACGTTGAGCAAAGAGCCTATGAGCATTGAAACCAAACTTACTTTACTGTTCCATCCAAGTCTGGTAGGAGGGAGGACCTTGATGCTGGTCTATAGCGAAGCATTTTGAAAACAAGCTTACATCCATCCGTGAAACATGAGGGAAAGAAGCATCAGAGGAATCCACGTGGTGGGGTTTCTTCTCCTTGGCACGCCATAGCGAAGTGGAGAGAAAAGCTAAGCTTCAGCAATCAGTGTCTGATCAACCTTTCGAGTTATCCGCTCAATAAAGCGCTTTTGACTTGCGGCTCGATAAACCGTTTTTTTTTCGAGTCAATCTCGACATCTGAATCGGTTGCGGCCCGCGCCATCAGAGACCTCGACGCCGCCAGCGGGCCCGATGAATGACTTTTCATCTCTCCGACTTTACCATGATGACGATACAGAGGTACGGTACAGTCAAATGAAATCAGTTCATCACATCACACAAGATGCATCCGTTTTGTTTCTGACCTGGTTCATCACAACTCCCCTTACTGGCTTCACAAGGTTCGGTCTTTCATTTACCCTACCGAGAAACGCCATGGATCTGAGGCCTAAAGCATGGCATCCTTGAATTGTGACAGGATCTCCAAGCCCTTGCCTTCCGGATGAACGAGATCGGAAAAGTTTGGTGGCGGCCGGTGGATGCTGGTGATGATGGAGCGGAGGGTCAATACGAAGAGGAGTTGATCCGCCGACTCGAGCCCAGGGACTGGTGCACCTCCATACTGAAGTCTTCTGCGGACGTGACAAAATGTACTGTGAGAGGAACTATCGTGAGACTATCACAGTTTGAGATTGGTTTCTCAGGTTGCGCAAAGCCTGAGATAGAGATTTCGGCACGCACAGACGGCCACGGCGTGGTTATCGACTTTGAGCGATACCCCGCTATCAACTATCAATGGGCACTCAAGATGCAAAGGCCCTGCTTGCAAGTTGGTTGAGCAAGCATCTCAGTGCTGATTCCTGAACACGGCAGACTGATACACAGGCGATGTGATCTCCGTATTGCATCACCACACGACAATCCGGAGAAGTTTCAAGAAGAATTTGTTCTTTTTATGAGAAAGAAACAAAGTGTTCACAAAGAAATATGATATGACGAATCATCTAATAATGAGAGTTTGTTCACATGTCATGTATGCACTGCTGTCAGGAATTTTAGGCCTTTGATGACCTGCCTTAGCAGAACTCTTTTAATCAACTGGCTGTGGTTTCGAAGCTCAAAGGACAAGCTCAAAATGCTACACCACAGATGATGGTGGGTCAGTTTTTCGTACTCTATTAAGTCGAAATAGAGTTAAGGTTCTCGAGTCAGTCCGCTCTCGGTCGGACAAAATAAAGGGATGAAATAGATTGCAAGTGGGTGAACAAACTTTGCTCGTTTGACATGATGCCATCGTGGCAGGATCAAGCTTTCTATCTAGCTCCATTATCACTCCATTATCAATTTGTGGACTTTTCAAACAAGCAAAGAAAGGCGAGTCAAGACAGCATAAAGTTTCCCCCCACATCATTGATCAGCGCTCGTTCGCATGTTCTGAGTCGACGAGACATCACGGCACTTGAGATTGATTGACAGTTCGCGCTCGGCAGTGAGAAACATATTCTGACAATAGTGTCGGCCGAAACGTATCAGAGGGTCAATGAGATTTCTGCTCTCCACAGGTTATGATACTGGAGGTGTGTAACCAACCAGTCGTTCCTCACAAATGCTGACATTACTCCCAAATAGTGCATTTGAGGGCAATCTAGTACATACTTTAGCCGAGATGTTAAGGTTATTGGCCAGACTTCTAGACTGACCCGTTCAGTTCACTCCAAGTCAACGTCTGTGCAACAGGCTCAAAAACAAAATAGCTCTATAGCCAATGATAATCCGAGTTCCCACGAGGACTGGCTCAAGGGATTCAAGAGAAGAAAGTATACATATTTACATTTTCTAGATAACTGTCGAATGAATCAAACCAATGTGTTTCCAGTATCTTCTCTCAATCCTAAGCATGATAAATCTCAGCATAAGGAAGGATTTATTTCATAGGATCTTAGAATGAATCCTCAGCTCCTTTCAGAGATTCGATCCAGAAATCCCAATTTCTTTCTTCATTCGAAATGAGCCTGAGAGAGCACGGCCATAATTACAACTCAAGCCCAAGCCGGAGAAGGCTTTCCTAACCAAGGCTCAAGCGGTTTCATTTTGCTCATGGCCCTGCGTTCTTACCGGGACCCCCAACTCACCAACGTCGTGCCTCATGAGCCAGGGTCCTGGTCTTGGTCCTGGTCTTGGTCCTGGTCCTGGTCCTGGTCCTGGTCCTGGCTCGACTTCGCTTTGGACAAATGCACAGCTCCTTTTTTGAAGATATCCACTCCACCAGCCAGCAACCAACAAAGAAGGAGGTCTGTTGGCTGAGTGGTGTCTCGGACGCCACAGCGTTCATGGACGACTCGGCTTCCCATAACTACGTAGGTATGAACGAACCTGCAGGCTTCGGCGTGCTTCCTGGCCATCCCGGTTTGCATCTATATCGGTAGGGATTCTCACTATCATATCAGCAGGGTGACTACGATCGCCTCCGTCCTCCCGGGGTCGTCGAGGGTCAGGCAGGTCCATGTGTTTGGTGCCTCCTCCCTGTTTGTGAGAGCTTGTTGCACCCAGCCCATGAGTCCAGAAGTATATCTTCCGCTGGTCTGGCATTTGCAATTTCATCCTCCGTCTGGGCCTTGTTCATAGAGAGGTCCTAGAGCTCCAAGAAGTTATTCTATATCTAACTTGTATACCCACCTCCCATACCATTCAGTTATCCAGGTTTCGTCTTTGCTTGTCTCAAGAATCTTTATCGTATAGTATTTGTGGAGTCGTGTCTCTCAGCAAGTCAGATCAACTGAACCTCCCGGGACCAAGTTCCAAATGGCCCACATCGCCGATCTTATGGTGGAAGCAGAGACAACTATGGGACTGAATAACTATATAGCTCGAGAGCTCTCACCATCTCCAGTACAAGATGTAGTACGTACTGCAATTGCTCCCAACTTCGAGTGCTCAGCGCTCACAAGAATCAAGGTTACCGAAACTGCAACTGCAACATCTCAGGCGGAAGAGAGAGAGAAGTTTGTGTGGCGGATGCACCAACCAACCGAGAGTCGAAAGTACCAACTGTTTCCATCCAAAGATAAGCTGTCTATAGCTGCAAAGAAGAGCCAAGAAGATATGCTGCTCAGCGGGAGCTCAGACAAGGCACAGTCAATATTAGGCACTTCGGCGAGAGGAAGGGCAAAGGAACCGACATTGGTAAGGAGGAGGAAAGTGAGTGTACCAGAATTGGGACCCACGCCAATGACAACGGTTCAAGAGATTGCTATGGACTCGCGTGAGTGCTACTTGTAACCATGAAAGAACTGAACTAATTGTGTATAGCTACAATTCCAGGCCGCCCAGCGCTACACGAAAGATCAATAAGTGCACCTGGTAATTGGAGGCAGCATCCGTTCGGAGAGAGCATGCTATCATGCATCTCAGGCCCAGCGCTGGATGAGAACGCAGAGATGATCCTCGACGATTCGGCACAGGAGGAGAACTTGGGCAATCACCTATCTAGAACATTCACACCTTCACCTCCAACCAGACAGCCTCTGTCCCCTAAGACACTGGCACCACTTGTTATCCCTACTACCTCTTCCCATAGGCTCAATAGCAGGAGTTCTTCGAGACTGAGGTCAGGAAGCATTCCTCCAGATGTCCCACCAAAGTCGGCACATACACGAGAAGGTACATCTCCTTACCCAAGAGCATCGCCCTACACACCCATGTCCGCTTCTTCTCTGCTGTCCAACTCAACGGCACCGACATCAGTTGCCAACACACCAAATTCAGCATTTCCAGCTATCAAAGAGGGCCGCACATCCTCTCCAACTCCCCAGCCGTGGAGCTCAACAGCCACATTAATTCCCTCGCTACCTACGAGGTCAACAACGCCAACCCCTAACTTCACATCATCCTCGGCGGGGAATGGGGGTCATTCTCGAAACCAATCCGATGCCACTCTTGCCGAGACCTCTCACCAACGCTCAAATACCCACTCACATATTCACTCCCACCGACGCCACGAGTCCGAATCATCCGCTTCAATCATTGACCGCGGACGCCCCAAAAAACGCTCAGACATTTCTCCCTCCACCAACACCTCTCCTGTCAAGGCTATTAGCCGCTCGCAGTCCAAATCTGGACGATCCCTCTCAGTCTCTAACGTCACCTGCACCTCATCATCAACGGAGCAGAACACTGCTTCCACGGAAGCAAAAGATCAGACTGCTGTAGCAAAGTCACAAGCGAAAGCTGATGCTCAGCACGCATTTGAGCACTTGCCCACAGGCGTTCGGCCACACCTCGCACCTAATCACCTCCCATTGTCTGAGCTTGCTCTCTTGAAGAAGCAGGCTCTTGGTCAAGCATCTCGCTTCCAAGTCCTGCCCACTCACAGTGTTGAGGCTCTGTCACGTGAACTTCGTGCTTTAGACGAGCGTTGTGAATACTTGCGCAAGACTCACCGATCGCTTAGATCTGGCCGTCGCAACTTGCATGAAAGAATCTGCAATTACCTTCGAGGTGAGCGCACAGCTGTGTTCTCACGCGAAAGCCTGCTTCGACAAGAAGAGGCTTTGAGTGAGCTTGACAATAGCATTGATGATTGGGTCGCAAAGCTCGAGCAGGCTGAGAACAGGAGGACCAGAGTCAGACAAAAGTTGTTGGAGCACGTCGCTGCTGCCTTGATCATTCCCGAGCCACCAGCGAGCGGGTTAGCCTTGACCAACTTGACTGCGTTGACCTCACCATCTGTGAGCGTGGCCACATCAAAGGCACACGTCGTTACCATGGCTGTCGCTGAAGTCGCAGCTGATCCCAACACACCACCGCGGAGCCCAACCAAAGGCCAGAGTCCCGAGCGTCTCGAGCGCGTTGTTGAGGAAGTGAAATTCTCCTCGCCGGAACCCAAGCGTGGTGGGCGCCATGTAGAGAGTATTCGCATCTACGCGGATGACCTTCTCTTTGATGCGCTCCTCGCTGATGTCGAGGAGGAGATTGAGCGCATGGGTGTCGATGCCGCTGAGCGCGAACAAGAGGAGGAGAAGGAGAAGATCAAGGAGATGGAAAAGTTGGTTGAGATCAAAAAGGATGATGTTCTCAGCCCGGGAATTAGATTGCATGCAGTCGCTTTCGAAGGCATGGTGGCACATAAGAAGAGTTATGGCACCCTACGTGTTTAATAAGTGCGGGTGGTGGGATGATTATGATACGATATCATGGCTGATGAGGCGACGTTCTTGTATATACCTTTGCTTTTACACTCCTTTTGGCGTTGATATCACATTGCCTGGCGCTGGTTGGGGGGGCTGTTTGTCTTTTTGGGAGGTGCTACTACTATGTCCATGGATTGGACTTCCATTTGTCTGGAGCTTGGAAGGAAAAGGTGTATCATAAAATCAGTACACACAGTGTCTGCATAACAAGTAAGAAAAATTAAAATAAATCTACATCCCAGTGTTCCAACCCGAAGTGAATAAAGTCGCCTGGCAAGCAATAAAGTCTACCTTATACCAGGATTTTTTGCATATTGCAGAAAAGAGTTTAGAAATTTACCCACACTAATGTTGAGCTTCATTGGACCGCTTTTTCAAGCTAGCAGGTATTCCTTCTGCCCCTGATCTCTATGACCCTCTCCTAGAGACAATCTAAAGATTCCCGAAAGATGCAATTGAGCATGCATATTGATGCGGTACTAAATCTATGAACAGGATATTTAGGAATAGTGCCATCAGCCATCTAGTGCTAGGTGATGAAATCAGGAAGTGGTATATTCGCTATCTCTACATACGTCTTATGATCTCATATCCTACACTACAACCCAAATGTTCAACTCCGCACCAACTGTCTTTTCACTTATCCAGCCCCGACATCTTTCTGATATCCGCATTTCGTACTGTCCTCCCCTCGCCCTCAACTAAGCGACCTGCGACACTCACTGGGCCACCATCGCCCATCGCTAGTTCAACCATGACCTTGCCCATCTCTCTTGTCGGCGTCATCATGGAGGGTACCTAGAAATCAAAAGCCCGAGTCAGCGACCTATTTTAGATTCGAGATGTAGAGCTAAAAATAATAGTAAATTGCAAAGGAACAGAAGTATATTGCTCGAGGTTGCGAATTGAAGCATAGTAAATGATAGACCAAACAGGATGTAATATAGAGAAGCTTACCGCAAATCTCAACACGGAAGCTGCACTGCTCTTCAGCATACCCATACTGGGGGCATATGATGCGATCTCTTGGTGTGCAGACGAATCAACACCACCCGGTCGGATGGAGATGGGACGCAGGTTTGCATATTCAGGTGTCCTTGAGAGAGAAAGGAGTGACGCTTCGGTAAGGCCTTTGATGCGAGCCCAGTGTTGCGCTGTTCGGAATTAGCATAGCACTACCAAGAAGAGTCTTCAATTTTGGAGTATTGAGAGAATGCCCCAACAGCGATGTCTTTGGACTCGTTCTCTAGTCATGCAATTTGAACGTCTCCAAGACTTTTTTTCGATGGAGTGAAAAACAAGGGAAAATGTACTGACTTAAGAGGCCTGGTGTGGTGGTCGCGTGCTCGCCAGAGACATACTTCAAGATATTAGCATACTTTCTCTGCCCAAACAAAAGGGTGGATATAAGTAACATGTGTCTCCGTAGCCATGAAGGAGAGACTAGCCCCCAAAATCAAGTGTAGAGTCGCTCTGCTTCACTACTATAGAGAAACATTGTGTATAGGGTGAATACTGACAATGAAGTTCACAGGTGTTGGCGAGGATGCTGATGACAGTGCTTTAGCAAATGCCATAGGATAGGTGTGCGTAATTTGCTCATATTCGCTTTAGCATTATCAGTACTTTGTGTTCTGCCACCCGCTCTCCTCGGGGGAGAGCCAAACACTTACTCCTTTGGCATGCCTATTGCCGATATCCCCTGCGCCCACACTACGCCCTTTGCATCCTTCAACTCTGCCATCAGAGATGAGTCGTAACTGCTGAAGTCCTTGTGTATGATCACCCTCGCCTTCTCGTGGCCTTCTGCTTGTGCGACGGGGCGGCGGGACAGTATCGAGATCTTGGTTATTGCGGGTGTAGTGAGCATTGTATGCAAGACCGCAGAGCCAACAAGGCCGGTTGCGCCGGTAAGTATGAGATGCATTGTGCGTGATTCGGAATATGCTTCAATAGGTGAAGTTGGTGATGTATTGAGAGATGGAAAGGATGTCCTAGGTCGTGGTTTGTTTTTGCAGTTCTGTAGTGCGGAGGGTCAATCTGGATGTAAAAGGAAGTGTACTGATTTAGGCTTATCAGAGAGATCCATAGCGGCGCAGGAAGAGAAGCAGACTTATAAATAAGAACTCACGATACAGACTTGTTGATTTGACGGATTTTACGATATTACAGCTCCGTCGACCACGGACCATCCATACAAGGAGATATGCGGCCGCAGCACGCTAAATCCTCGGATTTAATAGGTATCCAAACCTACGTATGCACACACTTCTAAGTTTTTGGTTCCTTTCAAAATGCGTGCTTGGTTTCCTACCTTGTAGGTGCGTAGATGATGATGTAAGCTTGTGGAGAGTACGCAAGCTGTGGTGCCTGAATGAATGCTTGGTATTTGGTGCTCAGCTGGTTTATTTCGATGAATCTACTCGCAGCGCTTGTATTTGCAAGAAGAAGTCGTCCATAGCGATAATAAGGTGGTCTAAGGAGTATTCAATGAGAGGGATTGAGTAATAAAAAAAAAGTATACTCTTTTATGGTATCTTTTCGCTGCTTTTGCTCGGATTGCAAAATCGTCAATCTACGAATGTGATATAGGATGGCGTACATTAAGATGTTGCATAGAATCGACATTTTCGAGCGCTGTTCTGTTCTGTCGTGGTGTCATTCCTGATTGACATAGACAGGATTCCTTGTATCGTGTTTTTGTTCGGGTTTGTGAGTGGTAATTTGCCTCACGTAAAATTTAATGTTTCATATCACCAGAATCTTAAGCGAGATACAAGAAATTTTCAAAAAGTTCAACGTCCAAAAAAATCAAGAATTTCGTGGAGACAGATGATTTTGCGAACAAAAAGACTCTCAAAAATAGTAATAAACCGTGATATACCATACTAGGGATTCGAACCCTAAGCCTCAAGATACCCTTCCCAGAAGATCAAGTCTCTGGAAGTAGAAGTCTTGCGCGCTACCCTGTGCATTTATTAGTATTCGATTGATATTACCATGAGATCAAACTACTTACATTGCGCCAGCACGGCTAATACAACTTGCTTGTCTTACTTTTCATGTCTTTACGTCTATTATGGAACAAGTTGCAGTGTATGTGGATCATGTGATGATATATCAAGAAAAGCCGAAGCTCAACCACTAAATCTCCGTGTACATCCTCGACATATAAAGTTAATTTGTCTTGTCAGTGCCAGTCGAAGTTTGATAAGTCTGTGGCTGCTCTTTTCTGCAATACCAATCTAATACGGGGATGTCTCGAAAAAGTTTTGGTACCAATGCAATGAACATGTGTAGCGCAGCATTTTACCCCAGAGTATATAGCCTAGACCTTCGAAGTACATATGATGAATATGAAGTATACATTCATTTTGAGATATGGACTTGTCGTGTTTGCTGTCAACTTCTATCTCTATATCGTGACCTGACTTAAAAATGGCGCGGGCATTACTAGTCCGGGTATCCACTATGCTACGATTAAGAAGCAATGCATGACACCGTTCAGTATGAGTAGCGATGCGTGGCATCAGAGAATTATGAATGTAAAAGAGTGGATTGCTATCGCCCGTCTCTCAAAAGTGTGTACATGATCTCGCAAAACAAACCCCCTTCTCATAAACCGTTGTTGATTCTTGATATCAAGGAGAATCAGCTTACACCATTGACGTCACCCTTAATAAAAACTCGTCGACTATCTAACTATTGTTTTCGTGTGTGTACTCTGTCTTCTCGTTGTACCCAGTAGCCTCTTGCCTCAAGTCAACTCCGTAGGGACCTGGTCCAGTGCGGCCACCTTGTGCAGCAATACTAGCTCTGATCTCACGGAAGGTAGTAGTAGGCCTCCATGATGGCGACTGTCTAGCAACCTTAACCTCAGCATATAGCTCATCCACTTGCTCGAGGGTGAGGCCCTTGGTCTCATAGATCATGAAATATACAAATGCAATACACAAGAAGCAGCATCCAAACCAGATAAAGAAGATCTTGGATTGAAGATTTGCATTGCCGGGTCCGTAATTTACAAGGTATGGTGTGGAATAACCGATGGCAAAGTTGAGGAGCCAGTTAGTCGCTGTGGTCATCGAGAGAGCCTTGGCACGAACCTTCAATGGGAAGATCTCGCCTGTAACCACCCAAGCGATTGGACCCCAGGTCGAGGCAAAGAAAAAGATGTAGATGCAAACGAAAGCAATGCTTGCTTTCTGGGCGGCAAGGTTCAGAGCATAAACTGTTCCATCCGCACGCTGACCAGTCGTGGTCGTGCCGAGAACAGCCACCAGCAGCTGGCTGATAGTCATGCCAATGGCTCCGACGAGAAGTAAGGGCCGACGTCCGAATTTATCAATGGCGTATAGTCCAGGGAATGTGGAGGCCGTGTTGACGCAGGACGTGATCATGGAGATGACAAATGGATTGGTGATACCAGAGTTCAGGAAGTATTGAGTTCCATAGTAGAAAATGAAGTTGATTCCAGTCAGTTGTTGCAAAGCTTGTAGACCACAACCAGTTGCGAGACGCTTTCCTACAGAACCCTTGAAGCAGTCCAGGTAAGACGAAGATCCAAGCGTAAGTTCGAACTCGTGGTTTGCTGTAATTTCTGCCAACTCATCACGAATGGCCTCGTGGTCTTCAGGAAGACGACGAAGCTTCGACAAAGCTTTCGCAGCCCTGTCTGGCTTTCCAGACTTGATCAAGTAGCGAGGTGTCTCTGGCAAAAGAAGCATTCCGATAACCATAATCAACGACCATGCAAATTGCACTGCAATTGGAATTCGATAAGAGCCTGTATCATCACGATCTTTCGTTGAGTTGTTGACAATATTTGCCAAGAGAATACCAATAGTAATACTAAGTTGATAACTTCCAACGATAAGGCCACGAATCCATTTTGGAGCTGTTTCCGATTGATACAATGGAACTGAAAGCCTGTTAGTCGATGCAAGTTCAAATTAAGCGAAGCAAAAGCCTACTCAATGCTGAGATAAGCCCTACACCCAAGCCAGCGAAGAATCTTCCCGCAACAAACATAGGCAACGCTGTGGCAGCAGTTTGGAGAATGACGCCGAGGTTGAACACGATACCAGAAGAGATGATCAAGGACCAGCGCCGCCCCAGACGATCTGCAATCAATGCAGCACCAAGAGCACCAAAAAATGTTCCAGCAGAGAGGATTGAGACAACTTCTGCTGTCTGGCTAGCAGTTACGATCAATTGACCCTCCGCATCACGGTTACCTGCATTATGAAGTCAGCTGCAGTCCGGAACCAAGGGGAGAAATATGGAAGGTTATGTGAGCATTTGATATGATCTTCGTACAGATCTTAACTCAAACTTGACTCACCAGTGCTGAATTCACGTTTCCAATAGCTAGGAACAATGTCAGGTCCATTTCTCAGGAGGCGCTCTCTGTTGGACTTACTTCATGGCTAAGATGCCAGATATTGTCCCTGTATCGTAGCCAAAAAGAACTCCTCCAAAAGCGACAAACAAGCCAATGACAATAGCCGGCCATGATTTTCCGGGGACCCCTTCGGGCTTTTTCAAAGCAATACCCATATTTTAGTTATGAAAGTGAGACTAGGCGAGTTATTGTGAGTAGCCAAAGCAACATACGGGAGCTGTATTCACTTTATAGTTGTGCAAAAGGCCGTGATCTCTGTTTGCTCATCACAACCTTCTTTAGTAGCGTCGCCATATCCTACCCATTAACCAATGCTAGCATTCAAAGGAGGAAAGATCGCTGGAATTGAGTTCTAAGATTTCCACTCCTATCCATGTCAGATCAGTCTCGAGCTGGACTAATATGCAACCGACAGAGGCCGGACCTGTCACTGACCTAATCAACCAAGGAACCTAAATAAACGAGCCATACAAGTAACTGAGCTTCTTTCGGAATGCTCTTGTCCACGAGCCGCGAGCCAGCAAATGGCCGTGTTTGCAGCAGAATATGCTGGAGGGAAAAGAGGCGCGGCACCAATGAACGCCACTGCGGAAAGATAGAGTTCAGCACTTCTGCATCTTCCCCGCATGCAACCCTGGAGAATATGTGGTATGAACCTTTTCTCGCGAGCAAAACCCGGGGTTGTTCCAATCAGAAAGCTAGTCACTGCGATCCTCGAACTTCGTGTGCATATTGAGCTGCAAGTCTGAAACTCCACTTTACAACATCAAAATCGGTCCTACTATACACTTGATAGGTAGGCAGATGACCAATTTGTATTTAAGCCGATGATTAAAGCGAGGGTTATTGGCATTCAATCTATCTTGTCCGACTGTACACTTGAAAACCGTCCGCTTCACCGTGAACAAACATTTTGAAAAGAACAAAGTAGGTGGGTTTGTATATCGAAAACAGTTGTGTTTAAGCAAAAGGAACTACAAAAGGACTAGAAAGACCGATAGCTTGTTTGATGGGGAAAAGGAAATAGCTTTATAAAAATAGAATATTAAAAGGGTGACATTCAAGACTTGGGAATGAAATCCATAAGCAAGTGTCCCCATACTCGGTCGGTTGCTATTACAAGGCTTGGTGCCCTAGTTCATTTATCACTCGGGCCTTTGCCTCTTACGTTGATAATCGTTGAAGACGTATCGCTAGACGGTGCAATCCATTCTTGGCCATGGGTAGCGCTTCTGGACCTGGCAAAGAGTTACTGTACGTCCCACACATGTGCACTCTGCATCTATGGCGTTATGAACTCATCGAATCACCTTCAGAGTTCAGAACCATTTGGACTTCACAACACCCCTTGATAGTATTGTCTTAATCTTTCACCTTGGCTAAGATATGTCCAACCGAAAAGGTCGACGCCGTTGTGATTAGGTTTCGATTCTGAATGCTAGTCTAATTCATATTAGGCCCAGGATCTGAGTGCAGAACCGCAAGACTGCTTGGGCCTCCTCTTGCTCAATCAGAAACCTAGAGGCCGTTCTGGCTGAGAGCTTAGACACAGCTTTTGTTGACCCAGTCCCTCATGTAAAACTAAATCGAAGCATTTGACATTAAATTCCAAAGTAGCTTTTTCAGCACTACTGAAATCTATAATTGCACTCCTTGTTCTCTTCGCTTTGTAAGCATCAATAGATAGGCTTCCACTAATATGCACCGTCTCTTTTCTTATAAGGCGGACTATCAACAAGTGCAACTGGCTGCCGACCAGTGAAAAGTGGTGTGCTGGCCTTCAGTTTCAAAGATGGCACAGTAGCACCTTTCTTGTCCAAAGCCCAAACAGTTAACCCGATCCAGTTCTCACCATTGTAGTTCAGGATACCTTCGGGGACTGGGAAGTCTAATTGAGGGCCTATGTTGCTGATATATCTGCCAAATTGCCATCCATTCACATAGAGAAGTGACCGGTAGTTGCCCAAGGCCTCAGTGTTGTTTTCGAACGCAAAATGGAGGGGAATGTCCCATTTGTCGGAAGGCAAATCAAGGTTGAACTTTGTCGCATAATACCACACACCTGGTCCACTGGTGCTTCGGAAGGGGCTGCCAGATACGAATCCAGTATCATGTATTGGGGGCGAAGGAGCAGTATACCCAACACGCTCAACGAAAAGTCCACCCTCATTCAAAGGCCCTCGCCATTTGTCGTAGTATTTCTCACCACCCAGATTCCCTGTCAACTTCCAGGATATATCCGCCATCTGTACACCCTCAAGGTCATACGCAATGATACCACGAGGAATCTTGCCTGTTGAAGCGCCAGGGATATTGTGCTCTAGTCCCATATGGTCAAGAACAATGGTCAGTGTAGCTTTTTTCCCCACAGTAAGCACCCCAGCGGGAATGGTGAATTCGTTGGCGTAAATTGCTTTATTGTCTCCTGTCCCATCATAGCTACCGATAAAAGTGCCGTTAGCCCAGATGGAAACAGCAAAGGCTCTACCACCTCGAGCTGTAAGGGTGAATATAGACTTGTCGCTCTTTGTTGCAGTGAAGGAGCCTCGATAGAGGATAGCGCCAACGTGGTAGCCATAGTCACCAGCATAAAGGGAGAGCGGAACCCTTTTCTCTTCCGGATAAGCACTTGAAGTAAGGTTTGCAGTCGTCCATAGCGAGTCATTGTACTGCGGTGCAGCCTCTGGTAATGAATCCAACACAGACCAGTCGAGTCTAGACAGTTCCGGAAGTTGAAAAACGGGCTTTTTGTACGAAAATCTTGCTATCCAATCTCCTAAAGTGCTAACAGTGTGCTCTGTGAGTACACCATTAATGTGCAACTTGCTCACACCTTCTGGTAACCCGATGACCTCAATAGAGGTTGTAGAATTGAAGTCTGCGTCAATATAGAGTCCATTTCCAGAAATAGAAGCGTTACGAACAAGGTAACCAGCCTTGACAATCACTGAATTTGGACTCATAAGAGACGAGCCGTAAGGATCATCTCCGAGATCTGGCACCCAGTAGTTGTACGCGGCGTTGCGATCTGTTAATCTTATTAGTGTATAATCTCAAGGCGGATTTGGGGTTCAATTGGTTCAACTCACCCAAAAGGTAGATGAAGAGATCTCCAACCTGCACCACTTTCCGTTGTGGTGTAGAAACATATTGGATAATCCACGTATTTTGGCTACCCTCTAGCCGTTGTAGCTTCGCGCCCTCCCCTTCGAGTATCTTGGGGTTCTTGACAGTAGATGTAGTGTTCACCGCGATTTCATGGAGTTCATCAGGACCACCATATACTAGAAGAACAGTCCGTTGTGAAAACTTTTTCCAAGTGAACACCTCTGCCGTAGAGTACAGGATGTTGACATCAGCGACTTTATAGTCAGTAACATGGATCTTCGAGTCACGACCATGCAACGTAAGGTTGGCATTACCGATTTGGGGGATCGTTATATTACCGGCTGTACTTGGCAATATAAGTTTGTAACTAGCACTGTCTTTGATCGAGAAATTCGAGTTACGTATAACGAAGTAATTTGTCGTAGAACTGCCAAGGGTAGAATTAGCCAAGAGAGGTGTAATGGCAACATCCTTGCTCTGGCTATATTTGCCGATAGTGAAATTCAGTGCCGCATTTGCTATAAGGTATGATGGAGAAACCTTGAGCATTTGAGCCTCCAGTTTAATTTCACTGTACTTCTCGCGAGTAAGACTTCGATCCTCTTTCACCGGCGCACCATAATCGTACGAAGTGTAACCTTCAGAATATGATATTCCACCCCAGTTCGTGCCACCAACAGCCTGCGGGAATATCAGAATTACTTATCCAACAATGAATCAGTGGAGGTTTGTTTACCATGTAGAGATTGAAAATTTTCACACCAGCCCCAAACGTATTTTTGTTAAAGACTCGTGCGAATTCATGGTTTAGCCAGGCGGCACATGTATCATAAGAGGGGCCTCCCCAGTGTGAAGGTGATCCTTGTTGAAGCTAAATAGTACTTGTTAGTATCATGGCCCGTGTCCTGAATTGGAGTCAATCACCTCGAGCACAGCGTAAGGTGTATGGGGACTTTGGTCGTGGTGTAATCTAGCCCAATTCAATGGCAAGTTTTTGTTGAAACCTGGTTTCAAGCTGTACCACTCATCAGGGAGCGACTAAGACTTAGTATCAGCGAAAAGAATTCATGAAATACTTCCCCAGTATTGCCACTTACACAGTCAATTCCTAGTGGATAGGCATCATGCCCCTAGTTGTGCGTTAGTTGGTGTGTGCTGAAAAGGGTGGCGAAGGAATTTAGTGCTGGGACAAATTGGGTGATTAACTAACATAAATATCAATCTTGTAGCCTCCAGAGAAGGGGGACGTCGAATTTACCCAACGTCCTCGGGGAGATCCATCGTTAGAAATGGTTGGAATCACCATGCCAGCTTCTCGGAGTCCATCCTCGATATGGTGCATCCACCCAGCCTCAAGACAAGCTCCTGTTCCGTCATCACAATTGCTATATTCATTCTCAATCTGTGTCAGAATAATCGGACCACCATTTGTGATCTGATACTTTGCAATAGCTGCGCCGACATTGGCAAGATAGCTTCACATTTAATTAGTTAGACGATACTTTGGAGTGGCATAGCCAGCAACTTACATATCCGAGGCATTCATGAAGAGAGGGTCAGCACTTCGAATTTGCGCTGGGATTCTGGCGACCCAACCTGGGAGACCGCCTCCGCTAGACTCTGAATGAATATAGGGCCCAGGTCTCTAAGTATCAAAGTATAAGCATGAGCAGATTCAAAGGTGCAGTATCATAAAATGACAGCCAAAACCACTAACCGCAATCAAATAAATTCCAGCCTTCAACGCAGCCTCGTAAAAAGGTACCATATCAAAGACTCCCTCTGCACGGAACTCGCCCCTTGTGCCCTCATTCAGTGCCCACATGTTGTAGTAACTAACAGTGTTGAAGCCTGCCGCCTTCACTTTCTGAAAGACATCCAGCCATAGAGATGGCGACGGTAGGCGAAAAGGATGGAACTCGCCACTGTAAATCATGACTCGCTCTCCTTTGATGAACAAGGAGTTTTCGTCCCATGTTACAACATTTTGCAGGAGAGCTCGCTTGGCCGGGTCGTTAGGCACACTAAGTTTGATGCCATTGAACGCGTTGTTAGGCAATGCAGCCACGCTACAAGTCGAAGCAGCAAGCACCAGAAGGGAGAGCAGTTTCATGTTGATCGAACTTAGTAGCACTGGTGGAGTGATTCTTCACCGAAGTGTTCTGTTGTGTTGTCTAATATACATAAAGCCAATTTTTATCCTCCTGATTCTAATTTCAAGTCGGCGCAATGTAGACCGACGACTCAGTCGTCGATGCAGTTGTTGATTAGTGAAGCTTAAACGTCGTCACATAATAAACACTCTACAGCTGCTCCGAGAGCTTGGCTCCGGGCTCTCATGAGTGCGGGGTATACTTACTTGTCGGTAGCTTGTTGGTAACTACATGTAAAACTCCTGCCTCACTAAGGGCTGAAAGAAACCATGGAGCTTTGGCCGATTCCTCGTTGAGTCTAAACCCCCGCCTGCGATGGAAGACGTGCATATGGCGGAGAGGGGCCATAGAAGCGGTCGTGTCACGCCGGGGCAGTTAGTAGCGGAGAGTCAGAGCTGGATGCTCTGTCTGTATGTTCTGGCAAATGGAAAATTCCCTCCGGAATCAGGTTCGTTATAAAATATAGTAACTCGGTTTTGAATATGGCGAAGAAATCAAGGATGGACTCGATGGTGGCATCTCAAGATCACGACTGGAGTCTGGGGCGCTGTCCCAGGGGTTCGGTTCGGGCCGGGACCCTATCCCAGTCGTGATTCGTGCAACTGCAAATGCAGGGCAACGCACCAGCATCCCCCGCCCCTTACGGAGGCACAGTCCAGTACGTACAGTGTAGATTGAGGCGATCGTCACGTCATCGCTGCTTGGCGGATCGCCAAGCCGGAAAATAATTGCCAATATCGATTGGCTGCTACCCTAAAAAGTCAATTGCGGTTCGCATTTCCGCATTTCCGTGTTTCCGCATTTCCGGGGTAATTCTCCGCCTCCGGAGGTAACTCTAAGTTGACCTACATTGATTACCCCACTATAGAGGGAGGGAGGGAGGATACTTCTTCGGAAGCGTTATTTGTTTATGGGAACGGAAGGGACTAGACAGACGGCAATACTTCTGAAAAGTTCTTCTGAAAAGTTGTTGTTCCGAAATGGAATTATGGAGTTAGAGCCACCCGAACCAAACTATCATGCATTTGGCATTTGGAATTTAGCATTTAGCATCTGTTAGAAGGAGAGCAGAACACCCCTGCAAGTAAATTCGTTAATTCCTTATATGACGAAAAAGTGAACGGAGTCCCATCGGTTGTTCTTGCACCGAACATTGGCTAGAATCTTCTTATGAGATGGTATTCGTTGAACTTGCTTTGGATCTCAAAGCATGAGATTCTCCGCTAGTACCTGACCATGAAACCATAAATACCTTAGCGACGGAAACCTCACTATGGGCAAACAAGCTTTTTCCAGTCAAAATCAGAACAACCATTACTCTTGCCATTCGTTTGAGATCACTCAAAATGCTTATCTCCGCCCTTCAGGCAGCGATCGCCGCTGTTCTGCTTGTCCCAGCGGCCGCATTGCTCAATCTTACCGAGTCAAGCACCCAGCATATCCTTCAGAACGGCCGACTCTCTCTGTTTGTAAACAAAAAGGATGGCCAGGGAGCCAAGATTATCTTGAATGGCACAGACTTGACAGGAGTGGGTAAAGGCCCATACTTGGATTGTTCGTGCACCCCTGATGGCTTCTGGGCGCCTGGAGGTACTGGCTCAGTTCGGACTGTTAGCGGAGTTGATTCAACAGGGACAGCATATGGAGGTATTATTTCGACAGATACTTATGCCAAAAGCAATCAAACGCTGGAACAGTATTACTTCCTTAGAGACGGTGAAACGTGAGTATTATTACTACATTGTTCTCTTCCAGAGTATTTAAAACATTACACTAACTATTTCCTTCTATAGTGGGTTGCACATGTTCACACGTGCCACTTACTTCAACGCATCCCAGCCACGTCTTCGGGAACTTGGAGAACTTCGCACTTTGTTTAGACCCAATACGCCACTTTGGACTCATTTCTACGCAGGAAAAGACAATTGGGCTAGCAAACCTTCAACAGACGCTATTAGCAAAGAAGTAGTAGTACAGGATGCAACTTGGTCTTTGAAGGCTACACCCAATGAACCATATGTGCAACAATACTCCAATTTCTTTACAAAATACGCTTTCATGGACTATTTCCGGAGTCATAAGGTCCATGGCATGTACGCCGATGGTTCGACAAGCAATGGTTCCACTTACGGCGCTTGGCTTGTGCACAATACGGCTGATACATATTATGGTGGTCCACTCCATCAAGACATTATGGTAGACGGTATCGTGGTGAGTTTAAGTTCTTTGGAATTTTAGGACAGTCACAAATTTCCGCGATCCGAAGAGTCTCGCGCACTAAAACTGCTTTTCTTTTTCTTTTTCTTTTTCTTTTCTATTTACAACTGCTCATACGGCGATTACACTTTAGTACAACTATATCGTTAGCAGTCACGCTGGTGCCCAAGTACCCCAGCTTATACACGGTTTCGACAGAACATGGGGCCCTCAATATTACTACTTTAATCAAGGTGGTACGCTCGACGAGCTTGTTGCCGATGCAGAACAATTTGCAGACCCAACTTGGAACGCCGACTTTTACGATAGTATTGCCGAGCATGTCCCCGGCTATATAGGAAGTAGTGCTCGCACTAATTTCCAGTCTACAGTCAATCTACCAAAGGGCGCCAAAAGACCAATTGCAATACTGTCCGAAAACACGCGTGATTTCCAAAACAACACTCTTCATACCAATAGCAGACAATACTGGGCAGAGATCGATGAGAAAACTGGGTTCTTCAAAATTCCCCGAGTGGCAAAAGGGACATATCGATTGACAGTCTATGCCGATGGTATTTGGGGTTCGTTTATCAGGGATGATGTGAAGGTTGACGGGTCAAAGCCTAATAGCTACGTCTGGATAGAAGAAAAAGCTAGTCCTTCAGCAAAAGAAATCTGGCGAATTGGGACCCCTGACAAGTCTGCTGGCGAATTCAAACATGGTAGCAAGCCATTCACCGAAAAGAGTCTAGCTCCCGAAGAGTATAGACAATACTGGGGGCAATGGGATTTCCCCACTGACTTTCCAGATGGAGTTCAATACAAAATTGGAGAGAGCGACCCAGCAGAAGATTTCAACTATATCCACTGGGCTGTTATTTCGCACGTTGGAAATTCCTTTCGGAACGAAACTTATTATGATAATGTTAATAACTGGACGATATTATTCGACCTCAACGATAGACAACTCACTCGGACAACCACTGCAACCTTAACTATTCAAATTGCGGGCGCTAAGACCGGCAGAAATAACCCGAAATGGGTTGAGTTGCCTTATACGCTCAACGTCAATAGTGCTGATGTTGAGACGTATATTATTCCATCACGTATAAGTACGTCATGTGGAGTAAGAAGCGCAGTCAGTTGCCATAATTTCAGCCACAAGTTCGTCTTCTCGACAAAGAAGTTGAAAATAGGTGAAAATTCGTTCATTCTAAGCCTTCCTTTCAACGCCTCGAGCATTGAGACGGCCGTGCTGCCGTGGGCTGCATATGTCCAGTACGATGCTTTGCGACTAGAGCTGGGTTAGAGGATACCCGACGGCTTTTTACAAGTCCAGTTTCCTAATACCCCCGGAATTCCGAGCTTGGTGATTCAACTTTTCCTTCTCAGAGGTGGCGGCAAGGCTTAGTGATTTGCGATTCAAAGGCCATTCTGGTGCGATTCTGTTGCGGCCAGGTAGTTGACTAATGGAAGTTATTTCCATGTGATGATGGGATTTTTGTTTGAGATGGTATTTTGAACTGAGGCCTATTCAAGCTTTCTAGCATTAGCGCTAGCAGTTTATTGTTTTTGAGAAGATGATTGCAACAACAACTGACCATGACTTAATGCTCTCGTTCAATGACTGTGCTGGTACTGGTATCTCTCCCTCCCGCATTTGAAGCGTGTACGACTTCTCGCAGCGGACGCATTGCGATGAGCGTTGTAAAGTCTATACACCGTCCGTATTATCCCAGACTTATAAACCTCACCCCTCCTACTTGCGCGAAAATAAGCTTGGAGACTCAAATTTCTTCAGTAGATCTTCTCGTGCAGCTATTTTGAAGTATGATTAATGATTCGGCTGTTCCCATTCACAAAAATACCAATGACTACAGAGTGATCAGAGCTCCGAAAACTTTCTCATGCGTGTTGTGTTAGCAATAAAACGAGATTCAATAAAGAATCGCGGTACTCTGATTGTGATGTCTGATCGGGATTCTGATCTTTTTTCTTTTTTCAGCCAGTTCTAATTTCAAATGATTTAGGCTTAGCTTATATTCAAACCCGCACTCAGACTTGAACTTAGACAGAAAACAAGCAGTTGAGAGACTGTAGAATCTAGAGCTCAAATTTTGGGAGTTTTCAATCCATTTGAGCTAATGAATTAGGGCTCTGCTATTCAAGACGGAGAGCATCATACTAGATGTATGTCGTCCAGGGAAGATTGGTTGGCTCTATCCTTGAAGCATTGAGTGGCAAGCTTAGCACAAAGACATCCTCTCCCTTTTTCAGCACGCTAGTCGGAGAGTAGAACTTGTGCCCAAGTGTATCTACCACTAACAGCACTCCCAATACCACATAAAGGGCTCGTCCACCAAGGTATTTCCCACGTCTCTCCATCCTTACCATTTACATTAACCGTGTATGGTGGATTAATCCACTTAGGGTTATTAGTACTAGCCTTAACGTCGGCTAAGTTAACAGCACAGGTGGCAGTCCTCTTATGCCTAAGCTCGGCATCTTCTAAGTCAAAGCGATCAGTCCAATTGTTTATGTTTTCAGAGGTGAATTGGAGGTGGGCTAAAAGTAGACTTCGGCTGCCACGGCGGTCCTTAAATTTGGAAATGGCAAAGATTTCACTTGATGAAGCCTGCGATCGGAAAGTAGGGAGGTTGAGTGGGTATGTAAGCTGGTCAGTGCCACTGCCGGTACACGTTAATTCCGCCTCGGATGCAGAGTGACGGAGGAGGGGTCTTGCGGGAACTGGGAGCGCCCCCTTGCGGGGCCCCACAAATTAGGTGCGGGAAAAAATTGCGTTAATAGGCACATCCTGTTGATTATTCTTGCAACTGTGCACAGCAGCCTCGTGTGGAAGACAGAAAAAGTGGGCAGTGATAAACCCCTATGAACAATACTTTCTTTGGAGCATAGACATTACAAGCTATAGAATAACGCAAAAGAAAACTCGAGGAGGGTTATGGGGTTTCACGGCACACTTAACATCTAACGCTCAGATTTTTGATTGTTTTGGTGCGGATCTATTGTGTTGTTGAGTTTTGTTATTAAGTTGCTACTACTGTACACGTAATCTTTGATCTCCTACGCTAGCGGCATGTCCACCGGTCAATGTGCGGAGTTTGATCATACACACCCTACAACTACAACTAAGGATGTGATCGTGTATGAAGGGGGACGATGATGTGGGAACGGGATATCTCAAGACGAGGTGATCATCATGTAGGGACAGAATTTTGGAGTGCCGTGTGACTGGCCCCGAAATTATCCACATATCGTTATTCGAAACACTGGGTTTTCTCTGAAGTCTTGTCATTTACTGTACCTTGCCTCGCATACAGCTCTCGCAATCGCGAACTTGCTGCTCCGCTCACACAAATTCTGACATGTATATATATCACCAATCAACTCAGCTAAAGAAACAAGTTTGATAAGCCCAAGAATTCTCTAGGCCACTCATTTGACTCAACCAACGTTCCTCAACATGATGTTTTCTTCTGCCTTAACCCTCCTGATCGCTACTGGCGCTCTGGCTATCAATGTCACTTCTGGGGCCAACAATGCCACGTTTATTGTTGACACTGGAGCTGACTTGGTTGTCACTATCGATACAGATAATTGCGATATGACCTCAATCCAATATCAAGATGTTGAGTACCAAAATCAAGCTGCTTTTAGCCACTTAGCTTCGGGACTGGGTAGTGACTCTAGCGTCGACTATGAGACAATAGGTACGTTTCTTCCCCCTAAATTAATAAGTATATGCCTTTGTTCTAATACATACAAGGTGACACTGTTGTATTCACTTGCACCATTGCCAATGACAAATTTGATCTCACCCAGTACTACATCTTTCGAGACGGCGCTTCTACAGTCTTTTTAGCAACGAATACTATCTCGAACCCTTCTGTTGGAGAGCTACGCTTTCTTTTCCGCCTTGAAGGTCTTGATGGAGCCTATCCTACCGGGAACGTATCAGATACTCGGAAAGGCACTGTAATTGAATCAAAAGACATATATTTATTTGATGGTGAAACTAGGGCTAAGGTAATTCTAAGAAAACGTTGTTGTTGTTTATCTGCTTACTATCTATCCATTAGCATTACTCCGCCGAACGCTGGATTGATGACCAGATCTCATGTGCTTTTGGTGATATTTATGCATGCTTTATTAAGCCTGTCCGAGCCTATGAAGCATCTACAGGTGGACCTTTCAATCGAGACATCAGACTTAATCTTAGCCCGGAAGATCAGGGTTCCACGTTTTATATGAACCACGGAGATTTTCCGTGGGATACTGTTCGAACTGGTTTCCACGGACCATACATCTTTACATTTGCAGAGAGCCTTCCTGATCCTAGTTCTACCGAATTTGACTACACATTTATTGAGGAGCTCGGATTAGCTGGATATATCGGAGATAGCAACAGGGGCACTGTTGTTGGCACAGCTTCTGGAACCTCGGCCGATCTCCCGATTGTAGTCCACTGGTTTAATGACGATTATCAGCAGTGGGTTTACGCAGCAGATGATGGTTCTTTCGAATCCCCACTCCTGTCTCCAGGAACTTATACACAGGCTTTCTATCAGGACGAACTGTTGGCAGGCAATATGACGGTTACAGTAAAGGCTGGTGCTACAGTCACAGCAGATATTGAGGCATCAAACCCAATTATCACCGAAGCCCGTACCAAGATCTTCCAAATTGGTGACTATGATGGCCGTCCAAGTGGTCTGCTTAATGCTGACAAGCAACAACATATGCATGTATCTGATAAACGTATGGGGGCATGGGATACAGCAGCTTTTGTTATTGGCGAAAATACCGATGACCAGTTTCCCATGGCTATCTTTCGGGACGTAAATGACAACCGAACTATAGAATTTACGTTAAAGAGCACTCTAGCCACCACATCTACCTTTAGAATCGGTACGACACTAGCTTATTTCTGGGGAAAGCCAGTTATCGACATAAACGGTTACGATTGTAGCGCTGATTGGGTCAATCCAAATGGATCAAGTGGCCGTGGGATCACTAAAGTAAGTCTTAGATATCTTTTTAGCTGTTTCGAATTCGTAATCGAAAAGGTACTAATTAGGTCTATAGGGCATGACTCATGGTGACATGACCGTGTACGAGTGTGAAGTTCCAATAGATGTTCTTATGCTAGGAACCAATACTGTTACCCTTGGCGTCTACTCTTCGAGAGATGGGACCAAATGGCTATCCCCTAATTATGTAAACACAACTTTCTTTTCTTGAATCCCTTTCCCCAACTCATTTCCAAGTTCAAATGGCTAACAATCTCTTCCACTAACACAGATTATTGATTTTATTGAGCTCTACTATTTGTAGATGTTCATTGTTACGATTAAAACTGCCCTGAACTTTCTCTGTTTATTATTTTATGGCATAAACCGATTCGTGCCTTTAATGTATCAAACATAGTTAGCTCTTATAACTACAAGTTGTACAGAACATAGCATGCTTTTCATTCTTCTTCTTCTATACGCTCCTTTTGCACTCTCAGAGTGCATCCGGCGTCAATTTTTGAGTGGTTAATTCTGTGCCAGTATCACGGACGCCTTTCTATTCGTAAGTCGACGGAGCTTGGACTGCTGGTCGCCATACTTTTTAGATTGTAGGCTGTTGAATACATATACTCTTCTGCGATGCAGCGCAACATAATATCATCTTATTACCATGAACCACTCATTCCTTTATTCATTCAACCTGATATATAGCTTACGACGTTCACATTAAAATTTTTACTCATATTGATGTCTTTCAATCTTGGCCTTAATTCCATCATCTATGGAAGGGCTGCTGCTGGCGAGTACGTACTACTCTTTGTTTCAATATGCGTATCAGGGTTGCTTCCATCTCCAATAGAATCATTGCTAAAGAGGGCGAAACTTGAATAATTGTTAACAAATGCGTTAGGAGGCTTTGAAGCTCATGGTGATCCAGCCGTGATGAGGCATCCTACCCTTGTATATCAACATTTGCATTAAACAGGTTGACATCCATTTTTACGGCGCCTAATCTCCGAAGAGTTGTGACAATGCTTGCAGATCTAAGTTTCCTTCACTCAAACCTACGCCAACATTCCATCCCTCCTCGGCTCCTTCCCTTTCTACGAATGCCCCGAAATATTTGTTGAAAAGAGCTACTGTAAGTGGCACAGCTGCACTTGGCTCAATGACCATTTGGAATCTTTCTAACACTAACCTCGGCTCATCTTTAATTTCGACTTCGCTGACAGAAAAGAAGCCTTCGACTAATTTGCGTTCATAAATAACGCTCTAGGGTACTTTCCCAAGTGGAGTTTGCAATCCATCTGCAACTGTAAGAGTTTTTACAGTCTCGATACGGGTACTCGCTTCAAATCCGCGCTTTGCATCATCGGCACCTTCAAAGGAAGGCTCGCAACCAAATGCACGGATTCCGGTGCCTTCACATGAAATAGATGCAAGAAAGCGCGACTGCAACTTTTCTCTTATTACGCTTATCTGGCGAGGGTATTATCGCTCTTACGTAGTAGCGACATCATTAGGCTGGAAGCGAAAGGATGCGCACAACAACGTACCTAAACCGTGGGTAACAACACCCTTTTCAGGCCCCCCGTTAGTTAGCCATCCGGGTTCTTTCTTAAGCTGTTCAATAGCATCTATGTAGATCGTGGTCAGTATGCGTAAGAGTCATTCTCTGAAAGGTGCATTCATATTGCGCATGCGTAGCTAATAGCACTTATTGCACCTCTAAGAAGACACCAATACAAAGCTCCACTTACGAAAAGCACCTCTGACTTTGAAAGCACCAACTCTTTGAAGGTTTTCACACTTGAAGTACAACCTGATTTTCGGTTTTGCTGGAATGCATCCTTGCCATTGTGTGCCTTTGAGGTCCTCTGGCGACTGTGGTGTGGATGCGAGTTGCGTCAAAGTAGTATTGGTTAGCACAGGGGTGCGATGCAAAAACGGTTTTATTAATTCATGAGCTTCCTAGACAGATCCGAGCGTAAGCGGAGGTGTTGGCTCAGAAACAGCTATCTCAAATGTTGAGAATGAAGAGATTGAGATAGGAATAATATTAAACAATTCTGGATGCCAGATTATTATGAGATACTAATCTAATTACAACTTTTGGTTTCTAAGTTTTCAACTTCCCCTGACCCAGCAGGACGTTCTCCAAATCTGGCTTTGAGGTTTTTCTGCTGACTGTCTTTTACCCTATTGACCTTTTTCCATACGCTCCACTACATATACAGCCCGAACTCCAATCAAAATAGCATAAACATTCTCCAAGTCAGAATCGTGATTTTCCCAGTTACTCTAACTTAGAGAGTGACCATAGTACAGTAACCGACAACTACTATTTAACGATCGCTTAATGTACACTTAAAAGGGCCAAAATATACCTTTTTAAAACTTATTATTTTTTACCTTATAATATTTTAAAACGTTAGAACTTTAAGTTATTAATTAATTCGATCCTAATAAACCTTTTAATCTTTAATTTTTAAGTTTTAAATAAGATTTATAAAAGTTATTAAAGTCGGAAGTTAATAAAAGAAAAAGTTACGATTTTCCCTATAAGATTTTTAAAAATTTAATTCTCTACCTTTTTTATTCGGTTATATAATAATCTAGCTTTTTTATTTTAAAGCTAATTATAGAAAATATTTTTATTATTTAATTAACTAAAATATACTATTTAAAATTCTATTCTTATATTATATAAATAGTTTAATTTTAGAGTAAAAACGATAAGTTTTAGTATAAAATAGGGTAAAGTTAAATAGTAGTTGTCTAGTACTATATTATTCGCTTATTTTGTTGTGATTCCTCTAATAAGGATTTGATTAGTCAAAAATAAAAACAACTACGTATAAATTTGGGATAACCCTTTAATGTGCACATCAAGCAGCTGGGGTGCTGGAGCGCTAGAGCTCGAGAAGCTTTGCGTTTTTTCCAATAGCAAAGTGTTTTATATGAGATTTTTGTAGTCAGGTGTGAATTTAGTGTATTTCGCAGCTATAAAATATAAAATTCTGGCATTTTTTAGTTCTACGTTGCAACTCCATATCTCCAATTCTTTATTCTAAGCTAAATTTACAAGTGAGCGGAGACTTCGATTTCTACATTCGTACGATGAGGAAGATCCTTCACGATTACGCAAGTGCGAACCTAGGTTTTTTTTTATTTTTTTTTTATAGAAAATGCGACACACTCACGTCAGGACCACAACTTACTGGCTTGACGCCTTTCGGGTGTGCTCGGCACCTACTTGTAGCAAAAATTCTACCGCTGCCCTTTGGCCTTTTCTAACTGCAGTGAGTAAAGGTGTCTGTCCCTGCAGGTCTCGAGCTTCGATTTCTGCCTGGTGTTGAAGAAGGAGCTTCATGCTCTACGGAAGCAGGTTCGTTGGATTTTATACCGAGAATCACCATAACCAATAGTAACTCTCGTTATAAAATATAGTAATTCAGTTTTAAATATAACGAAGAATCAAGCTTAAACTTCGGTTTCGTTATAATCCTAGCTCTTCCTTCCTTTATAACGAGAATCACTTCAAAAAACATTAATTTTCGTTATATAGATATATCATATCCGGATCCCTGTATTATATAAAGCAGACCGTACCCAGGTGTCTTGCCACCCTTTTATTGTAAAATACCTTATTCCTCTTATTCTCTTTCCTCACTCTCCTTCCTTAATTTCCTTCGTCTTCTAATAGATATCCGATTCCTTTGTTATCAACAGCTCTACTAGTCTGTCATGCCCATTATTTATAGCCCACATTAACGGTGTTTGGCCGTCAGAATTCGTGACATTTGGGTCATGCCCTCTCCTCCGCAGGTCAATTGAGCGAGTGGGAGATAAGTAAGCGTATTTAGCAAAGCTTTCGTATCTGCTTCGTCGGTCACTAAACCTGTATTAATCAGATACCTCCACAGCAGATCTATAGCTGCGTCTCCATAAATATTATTAGCCAACCCTATTAGGCCATATAAATCAACTAGCAGAAACTCAGGAACATGGCTGCCCTCTATATAGATAAGAAGCCAGGTGATTCGAGACGGAAAAACTCATTGCTGGGGGGTGCATGATAGAATGTTCTGAGTACATATCTGAATAACCTAATTGGATCTCCGTTCTAACGCTGCTGTTACCTTCTCATCTTCTGCGCCCCATTTCATGAGATCAGCTTTCTCTTTCACTAGCTTGACACCCCTTTTCTCGAGCTCTTTCATCTGTTCTTCAGGAGACTTCATATCCGCTGTATTCTCTTTCAACAACCGCTCACACCTTTCCTTCGTTCTATTTAGCCGATTCAGCTCGTTTTGATAATTCACGTCATGCTTTCACCCTAGTCTTCTGTTTTCTAGAATTTTGAAATCAGCCCGAAATAGTCTCATTATAATGGAATTGCATTGGATATACCTGTGGCCGGAGGATGCTTCCGCTTCTTCTCTACGAATTTCATATTTGGATTCTCCTCCAGAGAAGTCTCAGTGCTATCGCCTTAAAGTCTTTTATCGGAGTCTTGGATTCTTTCTTAGTGTCAGATCTAAGGAATGGATGACGACTCACCTAGATTCGGCACCATATCAGAAACAAATTTGGCAGGGCTCAGTATCTCTGGCTGGTCTTGTGAGCCAATAGATGGACACTCTTTGCGGTCTATCTTCCACTTTTTAAACAAGACTAATGCTCTCTGTGTGACTTAATTCCTCATCATTCCCAGGAATATCCCGGACATTTTTAATCTTTCTAAGCACTACGTCAATCCTGGATTCGACAATAGCAGCTCTTGGCGGATTCTTCATATCCTCAAGCTGCCTCAGCACATCTGTTGCCGATTCTGTGTCTTTGATTTTCAACCACTTGTTTTTCTTCAAGATTGCGCGTTGCAGCTTGTACCGCAAAGTTCGAAGCTGACCAACAAAACAACTCTACATATTGTAAGTTAGTATCACAAAATTTTGGAATGAATTTCTCTCAACCTGCAAGTCGCCGGATATCGGCTCAGAGCCTTCTACGTCGCCTTTATTAGAGGCTGTGGCGTTTTCGTAGAGCCTTTGTGTTGCATTACTCATACCCTGCTTTGCTTTCTGGGTTGTCAGGTTGAATGATATCCATTTCGTCAGTTGGCTGCCTGAAGTTTCTTGACATTCCATCACCAAGATGAAAGAGAAATGCTCCATAACTGAATTTACAGCGCTGGCTGACGACTCCGCAGTGCTGGTAACGTCCGGTGAGTCCTCTTTCGCTAATTCGGAGCTTGCTAAAGCTCCTCGTCAGTCCGTCGCCACAATACCCGATGACCTTACTATATACCGCTAGTTAGTTAGACCGATTAATGCCTTGTGTATTAACTTATATTAAACTTAGTAAACTAGAGAGCTATTCTCTCTGGTAATATAGAACTATAAGTTGATGTCTAAGGTATTAATAAACTAGCGGTGAATATAACGGTATATATAACGGTATATATAACGGTGTATACCACATGCCTCAAGTGTGGCATCAAAGCCTTCCGAATATGTCCTACTGCAAGACTCGTGGAGATGTTGATATACGAGCTACAAAGAGATTGCACGTCTCTCACCTGACATGCCTCTCGAAACAGCCCATCGGGTGCACTCACAGGAAAAGCGGTGATGCGGATTGCTTGTCTCATTCCTGAAGGAGTTGCTGAGTTTCTCATTAATTCGCTACCAACTTATACTCGTGACTTATATTTCAACTCCACCAATTGTTCACCAAACTCATCTCATGATTCTAACTTTGCCACAAGCTCCTATATTGTAAGAACAGCCGGTGTCTGGTTCTCGATACTTCCTATCCAGTGAATTGTCTCGTCTCGTTTTGTTGTCTCAAGGCGAAATATCGACCTACTTTAGGCTCTTTTCAAAGGAAATACGTTATTCTATACTATGTACCAGGGAACGAAAAAGCTAAGGTATATCAGATATAAGTCTACTGGAATAGAGACGATCACGAGCGGAATCGGATACTTTCATATTAAATCGAACTATCTGGACTTGGACTGGAAGATTTTGGGAAAGGTCCCGATAATTAGGACCTACTACTCTTCACAGGCAGAGGAGATGAAAATAAAGCACATTTGAAAAAGGACTTCAACAAAACTCATTCTACTATATACTACTTCAGAAGACAATCTGAGAAGCCTCAATTGGCACTGGGTTTTTTGGCGACAACGTGGCCACTGAGACATGTGGCCAACCCATCTCATCAAAGTCCAATGTGACGTTCTGCGAGTATTGAATTTGAGTAGCGTCCAACTTCACAGTCGTGTTTGGGGGTATCACCCTGTCCAGCTTCAATGCGAAAGAAGGAGAGACTACTATCTTGCCAGCTGCTTTCTCCTCTTTCCGTGCTTCAGACTCAACAACCTTTGTCTCCTTTTTGTCCCCAGAGAAATCACCTTCCGGCAGCAGAACATCGTATTCAACGGTTGAAATCCAATAATCACATCCGACACTGACGCCATGGGCATTAGCGCCTTGGTTTTGTTGGCCCTTACGAATACCTGAACCGGCCAGGAAAGCAATATTTGCTGTGCCACCGCCGGGAATCTTAGAAACTTGGGGGTCGGAATGGACCGAGAAGAAAAAGTGTTCTCTAATTCTTTTCTTCGTACTGTTTTCATTGAATTCTTTCAGCATCAGATTTGGATCCAGCATGAGAGGTGCATTAAGTACGTCGCCGTCCTTGATCTCTTGGGGAATACGCAGATTATATTTCCTCTTGAAATTCAGCTGAGGGAAAAAATCTGCGAATGTGTTGAAGTCGCCCGGCATACCCATGGGGAATGGTAAGACTGAGATTGTTTTGATATCTGGTAAACCAGATCTAGGTGACTGCATGTCTGGTTCGAAGCCTTGGCAGTTAATGGTAGTTCCGTGTGGTATAGATGCCAGGCGTGAGATAGTACCATGACGGACCCTAGGCCTCACGTCAGTCGGTGGGGTCCTAAGGAATATGCCTGACTCGAAGTGAATTGGAATTCCTTTAGGCCGATCAGCCTGTCCTGTTTCTGGATTGAGCATGTCCTTGATCGTCTGCATGTATGGGACACCCTTCAAAATGACGTCTCGTTGCTTTCCCAAGCCTCGGTTGAATATGTCGCCAATGTCTTCCAAGAACTGTGTGTCCTCTTCGGTCACGTTGTACTCCAGAACGTTATTCCTTCTGTTGTTTCCGTAGGATGGGCGGAAGATCATGTTCAAACCAGCACCGTGAAAATCCCCAGTGAACTTCGCAAGGATATTAAGATCTCCAGCAACCGGATCATTGTCCTGGTCAGCTCCTGTACTGACTGGTGTTGAGAATGGAAGGCCATTGTTCACATCGGCGTCGATGTTGGGTTTTGGTGAGGTGAGACCATCAACTTGCGTTATCTTGAACGAGGTTGGGACACTGAGATAATTGACGAAACCACCTTCCAGCGAGGAGGGATTGGTGTCCCCGTTCATTTTGAGTGCTATGCTAGCAGAGAATTTGATACACAATTTGAAGAGGGAATCAAAAGGTGTGGGTGTAATCTCGAGAAGGAGCAAATAATCAAAGTTGAACTGGATGATCAGATCAAGCCTGGTTAGTATCAGTACTAGTATATATACGCTAACTCCGTTCCTCCCCTGTCAAAATCAGACTCAAGTGCTGGCCTAAAGTGCCGACTCGACTATCCGAACTTGAAATTTCGAATTGATAAGTGTATGTATGTACATGAAGCTGAGATGCCATTCAGATGCCTCAGCCTCGATCCTGTGCATAAGTCAATAGCAGAACCATTTCTCCTATCTGTCATGTCGATCATATTTGTCCGGTTGCATCAAGCTACTGAAATGAGGGTCTGGTGAGTTTGTGCATCAAACTGAAGGCCCGATTAGCTTACTAGTTGCACGCCAACCTTCTTATCCACGATTTTCAGTTCTCAACAGATTATACCACAGTACCTTTCACCTAACTCGTGACCAATAAGTCGAGAAAGCGGTGGTAATGGCTAGATAACATAAAGCAAATATTACTTATCTCTATAAACGTGGTACTAAATAATTCTGGTTTTACTACTTGATAATGCGTTTGGCCTTAGTCCTAGATGCTAGAGCTTTTCACCAATAATCGTTTTACTAATCGTAGTATCTAAATTTTATCAACTGCGGGGTAAGCCAGATCATCAACCATTATACTATACCTGTACAAGCTTGGAATTAATGTTCCTACACCGATATCATTGTCCTACTCATTGCTGTATGCACATCCTACTACTTATGGCCCTGTATGCATGACAAGCTGAACAACGCATAAGACAAGTTAGACAGCACACGAGAGAAGTTATCATGTACGAGCTGATCTGGAGCCAAGTCATTGCATTGAAGCCTAACCCTTGAGTTCCTTGAGTCATAAGTATAGTGCCATTGGACAATGTGGTAGCAAAGGAATGTCGGCAACAACTAAACCAAAACTCTTTGAATAATAAATGATCTTATTGGCTTATGCTTCTCACATCTTTTTCACATGCTTTGATATTATCACACTTACAATTATGAGTTTATACTAAAACGTCCTTTTGCATTGCAGAATCAGTGTGGCGTTAAGTAGATGAACCAAAGCGTCTATGAAAACTTGCTCACGAAAAAAAGCGCGCATACAGTAAAATGCAATGCTGCAGTGCTATTACAATGCTTCCCCGCTTCACAAGTTCAACTCACAGGGTGTCTCAGCGCCTGCATCAAAAATGCAATTTGGTCACTCGGCTCGAGCCGAACCCCACACTTGATCTGATCCGCTCCCCGTACTCGATCCGAGCCGTTCCCCACTGCGGAAGGAGCCTTTTCGAAGCTGAAAGAGAAGAGCCGAGATATACGCGACAAACTCGTGAAAATGGACATAAGATTTCATTTATCCTATAGACCATCTCCTCTTCTTTACGCCGCAGATTCTTACGAGCTCCTCAAGTCAAGTTTATAGTCATTTCGCCACACTCACTACTCGAGTGCCGCAAATACAACTTTCTCACACACCTCAACCCTTTGTTGGAAGCAAACATGGGTGACGAAACCGTCCAAGGAAAATGGGCACCAAAATTCAATCTTCAAAATTGCGCTATTCACCTTCACCTACTACCGACCGGTAAGGTGCTTTACTGGGGTCGACGCTCTGCTGTGCACAGCATGGATTATTGGACCCTCAATGAGCACAAAACCCACGTCTACATCTTGGATGTCAACTCCCTAGAGAGTAAGCGCACCGCTGATAACCCGATGAACGAAGACGAGCTTTCCGTGAATCTTTTCTGTGCCGGGCACACGTTCCAACCAGACGGTACCTTGCTTGTTGTTGGTGGACATGTCCTGGATGGCTTCGGGGAAGACCAAGCTTGTGTTTACGATCCCTTCCAAGACAAGTGGACGGCAAAGCCTATGATGACTGCGGGTCGCTGGTATCCCTCGGCTATAACTTTGTCTGATGGTAGAGGCCTTGTTGTCTCAGGCAGCTCACAAGATGTCACAAACCCTGTGATCAATCTGGTCCCCCAGATTTGGGACTCACATACAAGTACATGGGGCATGGTCCAAACGCCTCTCATTGATATTTTCGCTCTTTACCCGCGGCTTTACCACGTTCCAGACGGAAGAATATTCATGGCTGGCCCATTGAGAAGATCCCGTTTTCTGGATTTGAATGCTAATGGTGGCCATGGTGAATGGTCGCACAATTACAATTCGCCAGTCCGCAATGCAGGTCAGCGCGAGTACGCCGCTTCGACTATGTATGATAGTGGCAAGATTCTCTACGTTGGCGGTGGAGGCGGTGATGCTGTTACTCCCACCAATGCTGCAGAGATCATTGATCTGAACGACTCAAAACCACGCTGGGAATATACGACTGAAATCGGCCATGGGCGCCGACATTCCTTTGCTACCACGTTGCCCGATGGCACTGTGCTTGTGACCGGAGGAACCCAAGGGATAGGCTTCAATGACTTGGCTCCAGGTCAGCCCGTACATGAGCCTGAGCTATGGGATCCTGCCACTACAGAATGGACTACGATGGCCCCGGAGGACGATGATCGCTGCTACCACCATACCGCACTACTACTACCTGATGGCAGAGTTCTTTCAGCTGGTAGTGGGGAATACGATCCGGACAATCAAAAGAGACCCAACGAGCCTGAACACACTCTGATCACCGCCCAGATATTCAGCCCACCTTATTTGTTCAAAGGCGACCGACCGACGATCAGTGAACCGCCAGCTGTTGTCGACTATGGCCAGGAATTCAAAGTCACAGTCGGTGAACACGACGTGATTGACAAAGTGAGCTGGGCACGGATTGGATCTGTCACTCATTCACACAACATGAACCAATCGTTCCAATTCTTGAGATTTACAACCAGTGGGACAGAGATCACCATAGAAGCGCCAACGAATCATTTTTCAGCTCCACCGGGTCATTACATGCTTTTCCTTGTGAGCAAGGAAGGCGTACCAGCAGTGGCGCCTATCATGCTGCTCAGACCGGACATTGCGATCCCTCTACTACCACAACAACCCTCTGTGTTATCGACACAAAATGCTGGTTTAGAGAGAAACATCGGCGTGTCCCTTGAGATGCGCAATCAGAAGGTAGTCTCAGAACAGGACGGGCCACCTGTCATTGTTGGTCTTACGCCTACTTGTCCCTACGGTCTCGGTGCTTGCTGGGGTGGAGCTTATGAAGCACTGAGCAACATCGAAGATATCAAGACCGTCCTTCCAAGACCAAATGCAGCGGTCTCAGTTGCCTTCGTTTACCTTCACGATGACATTCTGCCCGATATCAACGTATGGCGGAAGAAGCTCTTCGAGATCGACGGTGGCACGTACACTATGCGCGGCATTGAGATGACACTCACTGGTGTAGTTACCAAGAATGGCAGGCAACTGATACTATCCGGTACATCGACTCGACCTGAAGTGGTTCTTAATCCGTTCCAGGCAGGTAGCAAGCTCGAATGGGATAACGTGGCGAAGGTACCCATGCCACTTACCAAGGAAGAAGCCAGCGCATATACCCGGTTATACCAGACAGTAGTCTCTCATCCAGAGGGATTGTCGCTGCAAGTGACTGGGCGGCTGCAAATGGACGAGAACAACAAGTACTCTTTGGATGTGAAAGACTTCGTGGAACCTTCAAAATCCGGCTAGGGTCACACCACACAGGTGTTGGTGTTCTTTATTTGAATCAAAATAGTACACCATGCAGCGTTTATGATTTGGCAGGTTAATTCGGGTCGTCCAAGGCAGCATGGAAATCCGTTCTGGTACGTAGTTGTAGGTGTTGGATCGAAATAGCCATCTGATGTTTCAAACATGTTTTTTCCCATGCTTTGAATTATCCTCAAGAACAAGGTGAAAACATGTGCATCTTCTTGAATCAAGCCATAAAGCTATCCATATGTGTGTAAAATTTTGCGTCTACATGACTGAAGCTTGGACAATGAATCCTTACGGCTAGTGTCTAGATCAGATACATAATAGATTTTGTTCTAACTGGCCGCACTCTTCGAAACTAATTCAACGTACATATGAATTGAGATCAGACGTATTGTCTTAACACTGCCCCATAGCCATTATTCGTTGGTATGGAACGTTGAAGTATCTTTGACTGACGAAGACTCTAAACCAAGGCGGAGCATTTCCTATTGTTAATTGTTCATCATGTGTCATTGGCACATGACACTTGAATCTCCTTAATTTCACTGTAATTACATTATTCATGGTGTTAAAGCTTGACTCAGCGCTGTAGGCGTTTATCTAGACGTTTATATAGAGCTCTATGCTGTTGTAAGAATTCTTTAGACTTCTCAATCCTATCTATTTCACCTCTTGCTTCCTCAAGTGTAAGCAGGGAAAAACCGTAGGTCGAGGAATGACCTGATCAGAAACAAAAGTCTAGGGTAAGCTAGATGTGAAGTGGAACTCTAGGGTAAGGTAGATGTGAAAGTCTAGGGTAAGCTAGGTGTGAAGGTAAATGAACTTGAATTAAACTTGATAAACTAGAGAGCTATTCTCTCTAGCTATATAGAACTATACTAAATGCCTAAGGCAGTAACTAAACTAGCGGTGTATACTAAACTAGCGGTCTATGTAGTGGCTTATAGCGGTGTATATAGCGGTGTATATAGCGGTGTATATAGCGGTGTATATAGCGGTGTATATGGTGGCTTATAGCGGTGTATACGGTAGCTTATACTATCTAACTAATAGTGGGGCTAATAATTAATAATACTATAGTAGTTTTATACTAACTATAATAGGAAAATGTAAGCAGGGAAAAACCGTAGGTCGGGGAATGACCTGATCAGAAACAAAAGTCTAGGGTAAGCTAGATGTGAAGTGGAACTCTAGGGTAAGGTAGATGTGAAAGTCTAGGGTAAGGTAGATGTGAAGGCAAAATGAACTTAATTTTTTAAACTAGAGAGCTATTCTCTCTAGTAATATAGAACTATAATAGATGCCTAAGGCAGTAACTAAACTAGCGGTGTATAACTAAACTAGCGGTCTATATAGTGGCTTATAGCGGTGTATATAGCGATGTATATAGTGGTATATAACGGTGTATATAGCGGTGTATATAGCGGTGTATATAGTGGCTTATAGCGGTGTACACGGTGGCTTATACTATCTAACTAATAGTGGGGCTAATAATCAATAATACTATAGTAGTTTTATACTAACTATAATAGGAAATAAAAACTATAGTATATAAGCTTTAAAGCTAAATATAACTATTTTAATATAATAGCTTATTTAAACTAATACATCCCCTAAATAAGAACTTATATAAAAATTCTAAAATATTATAGCTTATAGCTATTTCGTATTTTTTATATATTTTATATATTAAGCTTTATTAAGCTTAAAACCTATTTACTCTAGAAATATATTAAATTTATTTTTATCGAGAGCTTTAGTAAAGCCGTCAGCTTTTTGTTCTAAGGTATTAATATAGAGTAGGTCTATTAAGCCTTTCTCTATTAACTCCCTAATATAATAGTATTTAACGTTTATATGCTTAGTTCTTTCGTGGAATATAGGATTTTTCGAAAGTAACAAAGCACCGTTATTATCGGTATATAAGGGTAATATTTTTTGTTTATAAAATCCTAGTTCTTCTAATAGGTTTTTAATAAATATAGCTTCTTTACTAGCGGCGTTTATAGCGATTAATTCCGCTTCCGTAGTAGATTGCGCTATTATAGTCTGTAATTTAGACTTCCAGGCTATAGGGCCTTCGGCTATATAGAATATATAGCCCGTAGTAGATTTATAGGTCCCTATATCTCCGGCGTAATCAGCATCGCAATAGCTAGTAATATAATTACTATTTTGATTTTTATTACTATAGGTAATACCGATATTAATAGTAGTTTTTAAATATCGTATAATTCTAATAGCTTGATTTATATGTTCTTTAGAAGGATTTGAGCAATGACGGGAAAGTTTAATAGTACTATATGCTATATCGGGTCTAGTACCTAGGGTTAGGTATAGTACACTACCGATTAAGCTTTGATATAATTTTATATCGTCTTTCGAAGCTTTTCCTGTATTAGATTCTAGTTTAGTCTTAGAATCTAGAGGGGTATATATAGGTAGAGAGTTTTTTAGATTAAATTTCTCTATAATTTTTTCTATATATTTACTTTGGCTTAAAACCATAGTATTATTATCGATATTATAATCGATTTCGATACCGAGATAATCCTTAATAGGACCTAATTCCTTAATTTTAAAGTATTGTTTTAAATCGTTAATAAACGATTTTATAGTATCCTTATTAGGACTTATAATAGCTAGATCGTCTACGTATAGACAAATTATTAATTCTAGCTTTTTATTTATAAAAATACAAGGCTCTAGTTTTAAGGCCGTAAAGCCTAGCTTATTAACTAGTATACTAGATAAGGTATTATACTAAATTCTAGCTGATTGTTTTAGCCCGTATAGTGCTTTATTTAGCTTAAGTAATATTTCAGTATTATTACTTTTAATTAATTCTAAACTAATTAATAAATTAATTAAGCTAGTAGGAGGTTCTAGATATATAGACGTATCTATATCCCTTAAGTAAAGGCGGAAATCATATCTATTTTATATATATAATATTTATTTAATACGCTAATAGCGAATACTAGTTTCCAAGCTATTTGTTTTACTACGCTAGCGAAAGACTCTATATAGTCTATACCGTATCGCTATTCGAAGCCTTTAGCGACAAATCTAGCTTTAAATTCGATAGTGTTATTTTCTAAAATATTTTTGGCTTTATAAACCCATCTAGTTTTAATAGGTTTATTATAGTAATAGGAGTCTGATTTTAAATTAGATTTATTAATAATATCGAAAGTATTACTTTCTAATAGGGATTCTAATTCCTTAATTTGGCTTTTAATCCAATTGTCCTTATATATATATTGATTATAGGCCTCTTTATCGTTTTTAGGATCTTTAATAGTATTAAAAGGTTTTTCGATTTTTAAATCGATTTTATTTAAATCGATATTTATATTATCGATTAATATAGTTTAGTCTAAAAAAGACCTAGTACTAGTAGTAGTATTATAACTAATAGTATCGAAAACGTCGGGTTCCTCCTCTATTAAGGATTCTATATACGCTTGGCTCGCTAGTAAATAGTTTGCTTTTTTATCCTTAGTTTCCTTATAATTTATAGGGGTTTTTTCCCTTAAATTCCTATTTGGAATTGACGGTTTTATAGTAGGTTTCTTACTATTACTACTATTATTTTAAGTAGTGTTTTGAGTAATCTTTTGGAAGGTTTTATTAATAGTATTACTACTAGTAGTAAGAATATCTTCGGAATTAATATCGTTTTCGTCGATTTCTTCGATTTCGGTAATTCGATTATTATCCGAAATAGAGATATTATAATCATTACTTTCGATAATAGTAGTATTTTCGAAAATAGGATTTATATCTATAATATTATCGTAGTCTTGTTCAATAATAGTATATTTTTCGTTATATATTAATTCTTCTTTAATTACTATATCCCTAGTACTTAAGACCTTTTTTATACTAGGTATATATATTAAGAAATTATTAGAAGATTCGTATCCTATAAAAATTCCTTTACTAGCTTTATCGGCTAATTTATTTTGATTATTTTTATATTTATAATAATTAGAGTTACGAATATAGGCTAAAGAGCCTAAAACTCTAAAATAATCAATAGTAGGTTTATTGTCCGTAAGCTTAAAATACGGAGTAGTATTTATACTACTATTATAGGTACGATTTTTAACGTGAATTATAGCCTTAGTAATTATAGGCCAAAGGAAATAGGTATATTTTTCTCTTTTATTATAGATATTAATCGTTCGATAATATATCTATTTAGTCGCTCGGCTATACCGTTTTGGGCAGGTGTATCGGGGCTAGTAAAATCGGCTATAATTCCTTTATTTTTAAAAAAGGTAATTAATTTACTAGACTTAAACTCCTTAGCGTTATCGAAGTAAAAAGCTTTTATAAAAGTATTAAATTGATTTTTAATTAAGTTATAGAACTCGATAATTATATCGTAAGCGTCTGATTTTAACTTAATATTATATACCCAAACAACTCTAGTATTCCGGTCTGTAAACGTAATAAAATAACGTTCTCCTTTTATACCTATTGTCTTAAATGGACCGGCTATATCAGAGTCGAAATATACTAGTTTTTCGGTAGGGCTTAATAGTGGTTTATAACTTACTATTTCGTGAAATTTCCAAATTAGCAAGCGTCACAATTATTTAATTCTTCGCTTTTAATAGTACTAGTAGTACTAGTATTTTTATTATTTAAGCTATTAGAGCTTAATTGTAGACTCTTAATTAAGTAGTCTTTATTTAAGTGATTTAGCCTTTTATGAATTAAATCAAGGCTATTATTACTAGTAGTAGTATTATTAGCTACTATAGTATTTAATTGGATTTTAACGTCTATATAATAAGCGTTATTAATCTATTTAAAACGATTCTTAAATTAGCTTTATTGTGATTTAATATAGCTATATCGTTTTTAAAGGTAATTTCCCAGCCTTTATTTATAAGCTCCTTACTACTAATTAAAGTAGTTTTAATCGAAGGTACGTAGTTAACTTTAGTTATTAATAACTCGTTATTATTTATAATTACCGGAATATCGCCGGTTCCTTCGATTTTAAGCTTTTCCCCGTTTGCTACTACTAATACTCTACTATTATTACTAGGTTTATAATTTAATAACCAGTTTTTATTAGGAGTATAGTGCTCACTAGCGCCGGAGTCTAATAGTAATTTACTACTAGTAATAGTATTTATAGTACTAGTAAAGGCTGACATTACGACCCTAGGGCTTTCTTTTTTAGGGTTATTTTTATTTGAATTATTTGAGTTATTCGAATTTTATTTTTATTCGAATTAGTACTATTATTAGTACTATTTTTCTTTAATTCGGGATATTTAATAAAACACTGATTATTTAAATGCCCTCTTTTATTACAAAAGTTACAGTGTTTTTTAATATTAGTCTTCGATTTATAGGACTTAGTATAAGCCTTATTCCCTTCTAAATCAGTAGACTTAATACGGCTTTCTTCGGATATAATTTCGGCTATTAAACGATTTAAATCGATATTATCGATATTTTTACCTAGTTCTTCGTATTTACGACTTATGAACGAGTCGAAGCTATTTGGTAATCCTTTAAATAGTAACCAAGAGACTATACTATTAGGTATAGGAGCTTTTAACTCTTTTAAATAATAATAACTAGATTGGATATTACTAGTATATTCGTCTATAGTAGAGTAATTACTATAGTTATTATCGATAAGTTTATTAATATATCGACCAATAACTTCGAAATTAGACTCTCCGAAAGTATTCTTTATAGCGTTATATAGTTTTCGAGCTGTATTATATTCTTTAAACCTATCTATAATATCTATAGATATAATAGTTTTAAGAGCTCCTAAGGCTTTACGGGAATTACGCTCGTATTCACTTGATTTTTCGTAATATTTTACGGCTAATTCTTCGGTTCTAGGTTCTTCTTCTTTTTCACCTTTTGAATTAGTTCCTATTTCGTAATATAGCCCTTTTTGAGGAGCTAATTCAGAACCGTCTATATACGGTATATAACCGTTTATTTCTAAAAAGAGGTTGGCGTTAAAAAGCTATTCTATATAATTAGAACGACCAACTAGCTGTTCCCTCTAAAGCTATTAAAGCCATTTTATATACTTACGTATAAAAGTATAAAAGGTATAAAAAGTATAAAAATACTAATTTTAACCTAAACACTACTAATATACTAAAAGTATAAAAAATATAAAAGTATAAAAGTATAAAACTCCTCGGGAAACTATTATAGTTCCGTTGGTATATAGCTTTTAAAATACTAATTATAGTATATTTTCGTAAAAAACGTAAATTTACGTTATTACTATACTATAGTATTTATACGAAGATTTGGTTTTCTATCGTAAAGTAATACTATAGGTTTTAAGGTATAATTATAGGATATATAATATCTTTATAAAAAACGATATAACCCCTTAATAATATACATATAAATATAGTAATAAAAAGGTGTATTTATAGACTCGCCGGTCTATATACTAGAGTGTTTCTGAGAGGATACTAGCTCTAGTTTATCCTAGGAATGTATATAAGGTAAATTAATCGTTATAAAACGTATATAATTTCTAAATATAACTTAGTTTTAGACTTTAAACGTTATACCTTTAATTATAAACTAGTCTCCTTATAGAAGGGAAGTCTAGCGAATAGAAGTATAGGCCTTTTAGTATACGAAAATACTTATAATACCCGCTATAGGTCGCGTATCGCTTTTTATAAACTCTAGAGCTAATAGATTATTTACTCTTTATTAGTTAGCCGTAAGGACTTTTAGATTAATAAAAGTTCATAGTCTTTTATTAAATATTAAAAAAATTAGTTAAATAAATAAAAAGGTTATTTAAATAAATTATTTTAAAATAATAACTTATTAATTCTTTTTTTCGTAAAAGTAAACGGAAGTTCAAAGATTCGGATATAGAATTAACGTAATTCCGTAGCTTTTAATTGGTTGAAAATAGCGCTAGACCGTAATTGGTCCAAAGAGGCTTATAACCTATAGACAGGGAAAAACCTAATCAGAAACAAAAGTCTAGGGTAAGGTAGATGTGAAGGTAAAGACTTGAATTGAACTTAGTGAACTAAAGAGCTATTCTCTCTAGTAATATAGAACTATAATAGATGCCTAAGGCAGTAACTAAACTAGCGGTATATACTAACTAGCGGTATATATAGCGGTATCTATAGCGGTGTATAAGTGGCTTATAGCGGTGTATACGTATCTAACTAATAGTAGAGCTAATACTTCCGATAACCCGAGTAACTAGTACTAATATAGTAGTTTTATACTAACTATAATAGGAAATAAAAGACTATAGTATATAAGCTTTAAAGCTAAATATAACTATTTAATATATGGCTTATTTAAAACCAATAGACTCGGACTCCGAAGTAGGTCTAGCCCTACTATATTATAAATACTTAGTATAATTAATAGTACTAATTTTATAATAATCGGATAAATTAATTATACTGATTGCTACTTTAGATATTTAATATAGTTCTATATAGTTAAAAAAATAGCTTTCTAGTTTATTAAATTTAATTTAAATTCGTTTATCTTTATATCTAACTTACCCTAGACTTTTATATCTATTTAATTTTAGACTTTTATTTTTAATTAGGTTATTCTCCAACCTACGGTTTTTCCCTACCTATATTGTATTATCGTAGTAGGTCTAAATTGCGTCCGATCTTAAAGCTCTTTTAAGTTCTGTATAAACCGTATTCCTATATCTTAATAGACTACTAGTACTTAGGTTTATCTTTTATCTATATTTTCTAGTATATCCCTATACTAGGCCCGTATCATAAAAGTATAAAAAGTATAAAAAGTATAAAAAGTATAAAAAGTATAAAAAGTATAAAAAGGATAAAAAGTATAAAAAGTATAAAAAGTATAAAAAGTATAAAAAGTATAAAAAGTATAAAAAGTATAAAAAGTATAAAAAGTATAAAAAGTATAAAAAGTATAAAAAGTATAAAAAGTATAAAAAGTATAAAAAGTATAAAAAGTATAAGAAGTATAAAAAGTATAAAAAGTATAAAGAATTAGTATATATATATACTTTAATATCTTATATAACTACTTTTTAAACCGTTAGGTATTTACTCAAAAAGATATCTATAGGACTTTATTTTATTCGATTTTTAAAGCTACTAGTATATCTATAGCTATTTCTCAAAATAGAAATCGTTCGAATATTATAAGGTATTTCAGTGAGCTTATAGAGCCTCCTCCCACGATATTTGAGAACTTTTGTCTCCCGTTTTTCGTACCTCGAAATTTCTCAAACTTATAGGCGATAAGTAGTGTAATACTAAAAAGCCAGCTGTATATGTGGTGTATACTAAGATTGGAAAAGTATGGATGCATTATAGCCCGAGAATGGAAATACTCGAAGCTTTTGCCACGACGGGTTCCAACACGGGGTACAAGAGCCGTTGGGAAAGAAGAAATTCGATGAATCTGTCTTGAATCTGTCTGAGATTAGGCAGTGGGGGCTGACTCAGGGTTGACTCAGCTGCCCCTTAGGGGAGGGACATGGTGTGTAGGGCCTAAAGAAACACTCTAGTAGATTACTAATTTTTACAGCTTAATTCCTATATTCTTTAGAAAATACTTAATGCTTTTCCAAAATATTAAGTATAGGCTTCTTTGCTAAGCTTTGTATGGTTACGCACGAAGCTATGGGTTAAACAAGCTTACCAAAAATTGGGGCAAGAGACCTATTGTCTCAAAAGCCGATGATAATGGGATAACATTCAGACATTTCACGTAATCTACTGCGGCCGTATCCTTATCAGAACCATATTTGGGATAGAAGTGGGTTCATAAGACACAATACTGGTCTAGACCGAACACAAATAAGTACTTCTAGAATGGCCGGAGACATCTCTTCAGGTCTGTGTGGGGGAAAGATGGAAGGAACTTTCTTTGAATCGGTCGGACTTCAAATATATTAAGAGATCACCCAAATTGACTTCCTGTTCCCTAAGCTATTCAAATCATACTCACTTGCTATAATGTCGAGGTACCTTCTTTCGGCTTTGATAATCGTTGAAGTGGTGTTGGCATACCAACTACCTCAACCACATTATGTGAAACCTAATGTCGTGCCCATTGCCATTGCTGCTGCAGCAGCTCCAGTCAAAGGTCCAGGATTTTTGGCTATGAATGTGCATAAAAAGAACCCTCAAATCAAAAGAGTCAAGCGACAGTTGTCAAACCCTCTGAGGAATGACATCTCTGGATATTCTATACTCTGTATGTTCACCGGCAATTTTCCGTATGCTGGAAGCTAATATGCCGTAGTATCCGTTGGAAACCCAGGTCAAAATGTCGAACTTGATATTGATACAGGGTCCAACGAGATGTGGGTGAATCCTAATTGCGCAAACAGCTACTATCCAGCTGGATGTGTTGCCAATGGTTTCTATAATGCCTCGAAGTCATCCACTAGCCACAATCTCACAACATCATTTACTATCAGATATGGTCTGGGAGACACTACAGGAGTCTATTACACCGATGATGTCTACCTAGGTGGTAAGTCACAACATATTCCCAATTAATTGATTTCACACTAATCTACTTGACAGGCGCCAAGATTACTCAGCAGCAGTTCGGGGTAGCAACTGGAAGCACAGATATGATGCAAGGAATATTGGGAGTTGGATGGGGATACGGCTTAACCACGCCATACTTTAACTTTATCGATTCATTAAGCTCTCAAGGCCTGACCTATAGCCGAGCGTTCAGTCTATACCTTGGTAGCATTGATGCGGTGACAGGTACCTACCCTTGCCCTCTAATTGCTACTGATATCTTCTAACTCCAAGTAGGAACCGCTATCTTCGGAGGTATCGATAGCAAGAAGTTCAGTGGAGTATTGGAGAAGCGACCTATTATTCCTTACAGCCAAGCCCCTGATCGCTATCCAAGGTAGTTGGAATCTTTTAAATTCTTACCCACACCGCTCTAATTGCATGCAGATACTGGATTTATTTGAACTCTATCAGCATTACTCTCCCAGACAGCACAGTTTCGACAATAGTTACTGCCCCAGGAATGATGCAGCCCGTCTTCCCAGACAGTGGATCAACTTTCTCATATCTCCCTCCAGAGCTCTTCAATGCCATGATAGCTCTATTTCCGCAAGCAGTCAATCGCGGAGGCATGTATATTCTTCCATGTTCCATGAGAAGCTTAGCTGGCTTCATCAATTTTGGTTTTGGGAGCACGACAATCAAGGTATCTTACCGCGAGTGGATCTGGTTTGACGGTGCATATTGTTATTTTGCCGCACTCCCTAACAACCAGTTCTATATTTTGGGAGACAGTTTCATGAGAAGCGCTTTCGGTGAGTCTGTCATGACACTACAAACCACTTTGCTAACAGATGAATAGTTGTCTTTGATCAGGATAACGCCAATGTTCATATTGCTCAAGCGGCCAATTGCGGAACAAACATTATGGCAATTGTCACTGGCGCCTTTGCCGTTCCTTCTATCACCGGAGATTGCACGCCTCAGGTGGCAACTTCAACTTCAACTTCGACTCGACAAAGCTCAAGTACGCCAATCATTACATCAAGTCTCAAGCTTACAACTGCTTTCTCATCCTCATCTTCTTCACTCTGGTCTAGCGACTCGACTTCTCGTATAACATCCAGCTCCGTTCCCATCAGCTCATCTTCCCGAAGCGCCGCTCCCTCGTCGCTTGTCACCACCACAACTGATACAACTTCAACCTCGAAACCCACTGTTTTATCTTCATCCCCTCCCTCGAGTAGCTCGAAACCAGTACTATCTTCAGCTTCGTCTTCAACCCGTCTCTCGAGTAGCTCAGCAATCCTACGATCTTCATCTACATTAAGTCCACCCTCGAGTAGCTCGAAACCAGTACTATCTTCAGTTTCGTCTTCAACCCGTCTCTCGAGTAGCTCAGCAATCCTACGATCTTCATCTACATTAAGTCCACCCTCGAGTAGCTCGAAACCAGTACTATCTTCAGTTTCGTCTTCAACTCGTCTCTCGAGTAGCTCAACAACCCTACGATCTTCATCTACATTAAGTCCACCCTCGAGCAGCTCGAAACTAGTACTATCTTCAGTTTCGTCTTCAATCAAGAGCAGCTCCTCTTTTATTCCTCCTTTCTCAAGTAGCTCTGCTACTCCTACCTCCAGCTGTAGAGTCACCTCACTCGTCACCACTACTATCTTTTCCACCATCACAATGTCCTCCTTTGGTATATGCACCCAGATTGGACAAGTATTTTAAATCTTGTATATATAAAGACATAAGGATATGGGGTTGTGGTGAGGGGTTCAGTTCGATTCCAATAGCCATCAACTGCACTTGAATACGTGGCCATATGATATCAAGTGGGGAGTCGAGCCCGTATAACTATACGCATAGAATGGAGCTGTTTATCTACTTCCAGCATTTAAGGCCAATATGTGTGCTAAGTGAAAATAGCCCTTTTTTTTAGCGGCATCATGTGTGATATCCAGACCGAAACACTAAAAGACTCACTATTAGTTTCGCATGATATCTCAAATTTCGGCCGTGACAAATTTGAAGACCCTTTATGTGTACGAATAACATTAATTAAACGCTGGGTATTGGTTGTGAAATATCTACCAGATTTTTAAAGGGGGGTGGGGGCAAAAGCCTTTCGCTATCTCCACTTCATCCGTCATACTCAGGAACTGACGATATTTGGCACCTGGTTAATACCTGAAGATGCGGCCTCTTTCTACAATGCCGTCTTTACAGGCCACAAGGTACAAGCGTGGCGGATCATTGAATATAAAGAATATTGATTTAGTGGGGGTTTCCAGGATTACATATCTAAAGCTTTGGCCTCTTTCTTGTTGACCTTGATTTGCCTTTCGTGTGCCGTCTTTTCTGTCCCGTCCTCTAGTGTCCTGTCAGATCTCGGATCTCAATATGTTGGATCTTACGCCATTTTTCAGCTGCCCGTGCTCCCTTGCTTTGATTGTGGAGGGGGTGGCTTCTTCCCGAGAGTCAAAGTATCAAAGTGTGCTTGAAAAAGAAAGAAAACGCGAAGTGGAAGCCACTAACACCAAGTCTTTTGTCTCTCATTGGTGCTACCAGAACAATGTGGTTGATCTCTACATCCCCAACACAACGAATGTTAACTAAAATTACCTACATATTGAAAGGTTCAATTGGTCGACATGGACTGACCGCAGCTCATGGCAAAGGTATATTTGTCCTGGTCCCTCCCCAAGGGGGTTAATGGCATGATTCCCATGTGGTTCTTCAACAGACACTTCTTTATACCAGTCCAACAAGTAATTCGTCCCTTTGTCCAATACATTCATTTCCTGTGAGCAAAATGCGGAGCGTACTACTCTACCGCCGGCCCGTATATACAACTTCATCCACATCAAACACACCTTCCATTGGATCGAGAACATCAGGCTCTGAGCCAATTTCCAGTGTTAGCAGTCACTCAAATGGAATCCCAGAAATGCTCTCATTTGATCGAATTATCGCTGGTGGAACCTGTCCAGTAAGGTTGTAATGTATTCACCAGTGCACTTAAGCTAATCTCATGTTTAGCCATGTACATTACAGGATTTCATGGACTATCTTAAATATATCGAGCGTGCTGCAGAGCATCTACAGTTCTTCCTTTGGTTCCGTGGCTATTTGGAGAGGTTCGAAAAACTGAATCGTAATGAGAAGGCTTTGTCACCAGAGTGGACCGAAAGCAACCAAAGGGATGCTTTAGAGGAATGGAGGAAGGCTCAAGCAGACATTCGGAAAAGGCGGCCAGCGAACGCTGTCACTGAGATTCTCAATGGGACCATCTTTGGCAAAGAATCAGCCTCCATTCCTGTAGTAGGAACCAACAATCCATTCAACACCCCACCATCTAGTTCACATGGTCGTTCTAATTCCCACAATACCAACGCTTCTCGCCCCAATGAATCAGATGCTGGCATGCAGAAAGGGAGGGTTTCGTCTCCCTGGGAATCATCTGGTGACTTCCAGGAGCGGTTCCCAAGATCAGAAGATGCTGTCGCTTCGGTTGCTTCCGAGACCTTTAAGAACGCAGGGCTTGCACAACCATGTTTGTGATATCATTCTGCAACTGTCTCATACACTGAGCTGACATCCACACAGTTACGATCCAGCCATTTCGAAGGGAGATCGAACATGTCCTCCAGACCTATTTCGCCGACGGATCTCCTCGCGAGCTCAATATCTCCGCTGTTCAACGCAAAACCTTGTTGAAAGCTCTCGAGACCACCACACATCCCTCTGCATTTCGTGATGTAGCCACCGATATTGAAATGGTTCTTCGAACCCAACTACATCCGAACTTCATCAGATGGGCCATTTGTAACGGTAACCGACCTCGTGTCATCTTCGCTCGTGGCCTTGGAATATTCCTCATCGTCGTCGGTATGCTCGTTGAGTTACTGATAACGCTGAGTAGTATTGGGAGAGGCTGGCGCGTACTTGGTGCTATTGGTCTGGTTCTCGGCATGTCCACCTTGTTCGCAGCCTACAAAGGCATGTGCGTTGTTTTGCACGGCCTACATCATCGACATCTTAGACCTTGGGAGCTGTTCGCCGATGCGGAAAATGGTAAGAGCGATGGCTCCCACGCATACAACATGCGCGAGTCAGTTGATAGCGTACAATCCAGCAATTCTTACGAGGACTTACCGTGGGTTGTGAAGTACCAGAAGCGTAATATCATTCGGAAGATCTTCGATCGCGAGGTCTGGATCCAGGAGCCAGCCTTGAGACAGATCCAGGATATTATCTTTTTGCAATCAATACTTTTTTCTTTGTTAGGCGCCGCCATAGTAACTGCTGTTTTTGTGGCTGTTCCCAAGGGTGGATATATTTGACACCATTACCTGAGCATTTGGTCATTTGGTGGGTTTTAGAAGTCATGCAGGGAATTTTGCAAAGGGTTGTCTTATGTTGAAAAATACCCGCCATTCCTGTTCCAGATATATTATCATGGACGGAATGGTCGCCATAACGAGCTGTGACATTTTATGGGGTTTGCCTTGAATTAGTCGGGTCAAGGTTTCATTAAACTGTGTATATCGATTTCTTGATGTCAGAAAGAAGGAATATTAAGTACTCGTTAGATTTAACTTCTTACTCGTCATATACAAAAGAAATACCACCGCTTATTCCACATGGGGCTACACTAATATGGGTTTCACCACTATATTCCTTAATGACCAGCTCGCCCAGCTTGTTGCTTTCTGATAGCTTTTCGTACAATGCGACAATATTATCACCGGTACAAAACATTCTTGCCATTTTCTCCTCTCGCGCAAAGCTCTCATCAGACTGCCGCTTTCGCCTAACTGGCTGCTGCTCCTCTGAGCCGTAAGAAAGGACAAGCTTCTTTTTGCTGTCACCTACCCATTTTGTCTCTTCCCTCCCGATGTATTTTGCATTCCACCAAATGGAAGGGCTGATTGCAATATATGTATCGAACATATCAGAGTGGGTGAATAGTACATGAAGTGCAAACAGGCCACCGTATGAGTGTCCCATCAGGATACTCTTCTCAACCACAATTCTTGGCAGGGCGTTGCTTTCGACGAACGGCTTCAGTGTGTCTTGGATAAAAGCCACCAACCTGTCAGCACCCCCGTATTCCTGATCGGACGTCTTGCTATCGCCACCTGCAGGTGGCTCGATCATTTCACATGGTGGCGTGAGATCCAATGATCTTTCAGGGGCCCAAAGCCAGTGGTTCTTGATAGGATAACCGATACCAACAACCACAACGTCGGTGGCATCCGCGTTCAGAAGGGCTTTCCGTCGAACATCTTCCATTGTGGTATGGAAATATGCATTGCCGTCCACAACATATCTGTACCCCGACATCAGTGCATGCATGCATCAATCTTGGAGGTTTGACTCACAACACGTTCACATTTCTTGGCTTGGAGTCTATCGAGTCCTCAGCCTTCCATGTCAACGGCCACGAAACAAATATTCGATATGTTATACCGTGTATTGATTCGATGTCTTGTTGCAAGGTGTTGGCAACGGGGATTTCGGTGAATGACTCGTGCATTTTGACACTGGCCCACTCTTGTCCGAATGTGAAGGTCGAGATAGCAATGAGACAATCAGTGCAACGACAATTGTCGTGAAGTTCCGAGAACACTATCTTGCTCTTTGAATGAAAGATATTTAGAGGAGATCAATTATCTTAGGTTTTGAATGTGCAATGGAAGATGAGCATTTCTATATGCCAATTACCCCACCTTGGGGCCTTGTTGGCCAAGCCCGTTTCGTGTAAGCTGCCAATACTTCACCTAGCTTCCTTCCCACGATTATCAGATACAGTAAGACTCAATGCTTCGAAGCTCCGCTTAGCTACGCGTAGCGTATCAGAATCAAGACACTCGTACATACAGTCCAATGGAAATGACATTCTGTATCAATCAAGTGTGATGGACATCTAGCGACTTCTTTCCAAGTTGACTTCCTCAGCAGGAAAGAGACGGATTTCAAGATAGCAATTACGATCTATATGCTTTTTATCTATCCATTTAACTCTGAAGTTCAGCTTCGGAATATCCATGACAAAGCTGGGCAGCCAACCCCTCAGATATCCAACCTGTCTGAAGTCCACCCAATATCTTTCGTCAGAGACTCGAGGAATCTCGCTTGGAGCCCATCTTCACCAATGCAAGCAATCAAAAGTACCTTTTGAAATCCTTCCATGTCAGCTTCAGCAGGAAATCCATCCCATACACGTGAGAAATCATAGTAGCTCATCACCTCTGGTGCTCTTCCGGAGGTAGCCAGCATCCACTCTACTTCCGACTTGACTTCCCAAAGATTCCCACGTACCGTGACTGGAAGGCCAGCCATATCCGGAACTCTGTCGCAGTAGCCACTTTGGAATGCATGGTACACGCCTTGGAAGAAGAGAGCCATGAGTGTGGTTCGTCGTACACTCTCAACGAAAAGCCATCTCCGGTATGGCGAAGATTGCATGGAGAGAGGGAGTTCCTGCTCGTTACGTTGTTTGAGCTGTCTTGTCAATGTGTCAAGGATGGGGAATTGTGACTCTGCAGTGCTGCGCTGTCGAATGTCGCCGTCGAAGAGACGAACGATTTGGTACATGATGAGAGCCTGTACTGATGCTAAGTTGTCTTCGAGAGAACAATAGCTTGACCTTAAAAGGAGATCATTGACCTTGCTGGATAGAATACTGAAGACCATGTTCTCGTTTGTGGTTGTTTTGGATAGGTAAGAGGCACATATCAGATAGGCATCTTGCAAATTTTGGGGAAGATCTTCCTCATATAGACGAGAACTGATGAACGGAGTATGACCATACTGGACCAAGCTCGTGATATAGCCTTTGAAATGTTGCGCCAGGGAGTCGAGTTTATCTTTGCTGAGATAAACAGTCCTCGGTGGCACCAACATTGGACTGAGAAGGTCGTCGAATAAGTATGTAGGGGTGAGAGGGTTAGCAAATGTATATCCTAGGTGGTCAAACATAGATTCAAAGGATGGTGGTGCAATAGGCAACAGAGGTTCCCCAGAATCTACTGAAAGTGCGGTATACCTTCTAGGCTGGAGAAGAAGTTAACCATTATTTCAAAGACAGTTACCTTTGATTGCAAGCAAAAGACACGCCTCAGGACTATGAAGGTACTTACATAGTTACAAATCACGCCTCTGGTTTGACATCGGTAGCAGGGTGTCTGGAGATCACACCTCCTCTTCGCCTTGACGCAAGCAAAGCATGATTTCCTACGAGTGGATACTTGTTGTGGTAGTGATAGCTCCATGCTGTTTGGGAGGCTCAGCATATATGAATGTGAATGTACCAAGTGAGTGGGAAGAAGCATGAGCGGAAGTCAGAGCGGATTTCATGCGGGCAAAATCACCAAGGCGTGGAAACTAGGCTGGAGTGGGATGAATTTATGGAGCCAAACTCGGAGATAGCGGAGCTCCCTGCTTAAGCGAGTGGAACTCCACCTCGACTCCTTCATACCCGCTTACATACCCGCGACCGCTTACACAGTATGTCAGATTCTTGTTTGTATGGCATCAAGAAGGTAGTTTGCTACTGATATAACCAAATGTGCAGTCTTGTTACTAAACATCCCGATTGAAAAGCTCAAACATGAAAGGCATAAGTACCACGAGACTCTCACAATGTTCTGCACTAAATCATCCCTCATCATTAGGAACTCATTTAGCAATTGCAGAATAGTAACCACTGCTTCATTTCCCCCAAGATTCAACAAACTTGCAGCAATGCCATTCACAGAACTTGCACTCCCAAAGCTCAGGTCCGGCCCTGAAGTCAAAGCCGCTTTCATAGCCTTGTGGGCGACCGCAGCCAAGGCTCTTGCCGCTGAACCAGAAATCATCAGAGCATTCGTCGGTAGCATCATCAAAGAGAATGATGTTGCGGTTTCTGAAGAAGAGACTAAGCCGATTTTGATCATAGGTAAGCACATTGAAATCAACCAAGGATGACAGTGCATGTTTAACTTCCATTCTAGAATGGACCACCGAAACAGCCTTCAATTCATTCTTGACCTCGGAGGCTTTTGCAGCTTTTGTAGCTCCTATAAAAACTCTTGCAATTGCGCCAGCGGAGCTTCAGCTTTTCGACACGGATCGCGGACCCCTTGGTGTGGCATCAGCACCGTTCACGGAGATTATCCGAGTTCAGTTGAAGCAGGACAGTTTGTCAGAAACTGAATTCAAGACCAGTTGGGTAAAGTTTGTGCAATCCCTGAAGGGGAATGTGCCAAGTGCAAGTGGGATGAGTCTGAATCTTGACAACAAAACACTGGTAGGAACAATTGGATGGGAAAGTCTTGAGGTGAGTACTTAAACCATTGTAACCCAAAAACAACAATCACTAAATACACTATTAGTCTAGAGAGAGTGTGCTGGCATCTGGAGCAGTTGAGGAAGCACTGGCGCACCTAAAGGAGACTGGGGAATTCTCTTCGATCGTGGTTGAAGTCGAGCCTTTTAAGAGTGTTTGATTGGATTCTTACTGAAATGGCGATTTAAGACAAGGGGGTGAAGATGTTGTAGGATTTTGATAGATAGAGAACTGCAAGAAAAATTACACACCATTCCATTTCACTCACTTCTCCAGTTGCAGTGCATGTATCATTCTAAGAGCGGAAGGAATCAAGAACCGCCACCAACACCCTGGGAACCCCACCACGAAAGTGTAATCAAGAACCAAGATACTGCCTACCAGAGTCCAGGTCCTTTACCACCCTATTCCATGAATGTGAGAGAGCAGACAGCTCTGAGAGCAAAAATAAGCGAGAGTTTGCTTCAAAATCTTGGTGACCAGGAACCTAAGAGACACGAGCAATTTATCGAAGATGAAAAACACGGAGATCTAGTTTGGTTTCCTGCTCAACTAATTTGCTTGGACCATCGCAAAGGAACTGTATATACAGAGGATAAATCTTGCACCAGTATGACAGAAAATTCGAAAACAACGTAAAGAAGCACAAGGTCGCAAGCAAAAGCGCAATTTCATGGGCTGCCCGAGCGTGATATTCCGAGCGGAATTCCACTCGCTTAGGTTGAGATGCCCCTCTTTTTGTAGAGCAACAACCCACGATACCCAGGGAAGGAACATCACAACACAAGGCAAGTGATTAGAAAGCAGGGAAAGTATTCACCGAATGAGTCAAAGACTGTGGAGACATTTCTAAGAAGGAAAGATAAAGACAGAAAATCGAAATATATATATAGGATGAGTTTAAACCAAAGACATTCCCGTCAATCTACCATCGATCTCCATCACATCGACTTAATACTTGTAACCAATCTGGAATTTGATATCCTGCTGTCATCATGGCAACCCAAGCCCCAAAGCTGGTCGTAGTTGTTGGCGCAACAGGTACTCAAGGAAGTTCGGTCGTAAATCGCCTCATTTCATCTCCAGAATATCGTTTGCGAGGCATCACCCGTGACACTCAAAGTACCAAAGCCCTAGATCTAGCAGCAAGGGGCGTTGAGATGGTGATGGCCGACCTGAATGATGTCGAGAGCTTGAAAATGGCCTTCAGGGTATGTCTTCATCGACCCCTGAGATAATGATGTTCAATGTGCAGAAGCTAATCCACACTCAGGATGCACAAATCATATTTGCCTACACCAACTTCTTCGAGACTTTTGCAACTTCTGGCCCTGTAGTGGCTGCGGAGGTCGAAACCAAACAAGGAACCAACCTCGCAATCGCAGCATCAGCAACACCGAGCCTAGAGCACTACATTTGGAGTACGCTCCCTTCACGCCAAAATGTCTCAGGCGGGAAACATTTTGTTCCTCACTGTGATGCTAAAGCGGAGGTTGATATTTTTATCAAGCAAGACGGGAACTTGCTTCCAAAGACAACTTTCATGTGGCCCGCTTGGTTTGCCGAGATCATGAGGTATCCAATGTTTGCGCCAAATCTAATAGTATGCAGTCCCCATTGAGAGCCAAAACGGGACGGTTCAAGACTGACGTTGGACAGGAATCCACTGGGAAGCACATTTGGCTACAGCCGGCGCCCTCCTCAACCCCAGTCTTCAGCTTGGGATCTTGCAGCATCAATATTGGGCACTTTGTCTATGCCATCATCACTCAGCCAAGCCTCACCCTCGCTACATATGTGTTTGCATTTACTGAACAAACCACCATGGGGGCCTTGCTCACAACCTGGGGTGAAGTGACGGGCAATGAGACGGAATACATCAAGATCTCACTCGGGGAATATGATCGATTGTGGCCGATGTGGGGATTGGAAGTTGGGAAAGACCTTGCATGTTCCGCTGACTTGGGTGATTCGAGCTGGGGAGGGGAGCGCTGGATAGGACCCCAGGAGTTGGGGCTGGCTGGAAATTCGGAGATGGTTGGGTTCCGAGAGGCGCAGAAAGCCTGGAACTGATAGCTGAGTGGGCAGGTATAACCGAAGTGTGACACGGAATCTTCTTTGATAAGCAGATCTGCATACATATGTGTGTTCATCCCCGCAATCGAAGCTTATTGCCCCTGCGTCGAACCAAACTCCCAAGTTTTTCTGTGCCACAGTGGCGCAAATGTGAATTCATAATGAAACAGAACACTCAAATGTGCCTTTCAAAAAGTAAAATACTCATTCCCTGTGGAAATATTTGTATCACCCAGCCAGTCCAAATCAAACCAATTGCTCACATCGCCGAGTTCATCTCTCAGCATATTTGGTGGAAGCTCATAATTTGTATTCACATCGTCCCAAAATCCTAGCGGCAAGTCGTCTAGCGCATACGGATCTAATGACGGTGTCATTTGTGAATTGATTTCGCTCGCACGATACAGTTGTGGGGACATGGCTGCGGTGGTGTCGGCTTTGTTATTTGACTTATTCCACGATTCCTTGGTAAGCTGGACCAATTGATCAAATTTTGATCGTGCATTGTGAGCCACCGACCACGTTTTAGACAGGCTGTAGAGAAGTTTGGAGCATGAGTCTGCTTGCTGGAGAAAGGTTTCAAGATCAGTGTTTTTGCGAACATCAGGACATGACCAAAGGCAGTAAAGACTTGTGATGCCAGACACAAAGACAGCGTGAGCGGTGAGCCACGAATTGAGCATATTGCCAAATCTCGCCAGTTCTGACTGTATACGAATGGTTGCCACTGCACTTTCGTAGCATGCCATAAGTGCTGTTGAAGATGGTTGAGGAATTGCTGGACTGGGTCGATTGAGCAGAATCATGCACTGGTGAAATTTCAGTTCGATGGCACGCATGGTTCGATCTTGGAGACCAGCTCGACCACCAGTAATCCCTCTGTGTTTGATATCTTGTCTTGCATCCTCGAGAAGATTTCGACAGGCCTGACCTTTATTGCTCTGCCACGTTGCTAGATCCGTTGGCCAGGGAAATCGATTGAAAGACCTAGCGAGGCGGTACAGCATTAACTTGATCTCACCATTTATTCGATCGAAACGCACTGAATAGATAGCAGCCGAGTGTGGTGAGGGCGAAATGCGAAACTTTTTCCTTGAAGGCTCCGCATCTGCGATGCGATCTTGTATCGCATTCCAATCCTCTGTTGAGTCAGTTTGTCCGGGCATCTCAATGTCAATTCCCTCATCGCGCAGTGTAAGTGGTCTTCCAAGAATTACGCATAGTGTTCTATCTAAAGAATAGGCCGACCAGAATATCCTAGATAAGTTGTTAGCAACGCTGTAACCAATAAGAGAATATGGACTTTCCCTGAGCGAACTTCTTTCGTTCTTTGTATGGCCATGTTTTCCTCATCAGTAAGAGCTACATTATTACGCGGACGGCCTATGTAATGAGGTTAAGTTGAATTACTGCAAAAGTTTACGAGGAATACATACCTATGGTATATCTACGCTGCAGTCCTAGATCCAAGCAGCTCGCCAATATGGTATGATTCAAGAACCAAGCATTTAGCCCACCTACAAACGAAAGACTGCTTAATACGAGGAGCAATAGAACCTGTACGCCCCTGATAGACTCATGAAGGGGCGCATTGTTGATGTGAAACATTGCGGTTGCATGGTAGGAATCTGCAGAAAAATCTGTAGACAATCGTGACTCGAGAATCTTTGAGCCTAGAGCTACCACTAGATACAACTGTGCCAGATCCATTGACTGGGATGATGTTTGCGGTTGATTAAAGTGGCTGTATTCGCCACGAGACTGAACTCTGATGATCAACTCCTGAAAAAGGCCCTCATCTAGGAAGGGGTACAACGGATGCCATACTTCGAAAAATGCATCAACGAAATAGCGAACCTCGTCCTCCTCGGGTAGCGGTACAAGTTTTTCTACTGGCTTTGGTATGGTAGGAGGCATCATTTTACTCGCTGCTGTATTTTGCATCGACAGTCCTTGAGATTGAGGCGCGGCTGCAAAGATGAGGCGTGCGAAGGTGATTCCGGAAGAGTGTCCGAGATACTTCGGCTCCGACGAGTTCACCAGAGATATCAACCCAACATCATTTACAAGCAGCTGGCCAGCGCCTTGCGTGACTGCTTGAGTCTGCGCCGTCTCTGTCTTCTCTTCTAAATGATTGTCCACCGATGTGGGTTCTATTTCGTGCTGTGGGGACTGGTCACTGAAGGAGGGATCACTCGACTCCACCATAGTGCTTGGTGATGTTTCTAGATCCCTTTCTTCCGATGACTTGACAATTGGATCTCCATCAATGAAGTGTATGTTGGCACGTAGTAGCGCTTCGGGTGACACTTTTCGGAGGACATCCTCCAGCCATCTAATCCGCTTCTCAAGTTGTAGGACATATCTAGCAGGCTTTCAGATTCATAAAACACAGAAAGTATAATAAATAAACACCTACTCTTTTGTCGATTCATTCTCTGCAGGAGGTTTGATACAGACCACGCCCGCCTTTAAACAATTGGCACATGTCGGGTGCTCGCCACCGCAGCGAATCTTCTGAAGCCTGCAACGGGTACAAGCTGACCCTCTCTTACGAGGAGGGGGATGTGAAGTTGAACCCCGGGAAGCCATTGTGCCAAGAGAAGTATTCCGTACCTTTATGATCGGCCTGACGGAGAGAAGATGTGCACAACTCCACAATCCGGGTACTGACCGAGGTGGGCGAGCAAGCACTGCGAAAGACTGTAAAGAGCTTGTAGGGAATGGAATATGAGAGATCTTAACAAGCAGCATAAAATGCAACAATAGCGCATTTGACAAGAAAATCGAAGAAAATTGATGAGAAGCGCGGGGAGATGCCCGGGCTTTGTAGAAATACTGCAGCGTCGCAAAGGTGGATCTCGGCCACTGCCCGACACTAGTCGGAGTCGTGAATGACTCGATCCTCTGGAGGTACCTCAGCATACGGTACTTGCCAAAGCACTGGAGCAATGGAAGATTCTGATTCTGCACCGCACATGTATAACAAATGCCATAGCAACCAGCTATTCCGTATGCACTACTTCAAAGCAGAGGTTGTATTGCCAATTGCACTATGCAAAGCCGGGGCTGAACCATCCTGATATCCCATGATGGATAACGATATTGCGGTGTACGCCAGAATCCCTCTTTGATGCCCTGAAGCCAGGCAGACTTGTCGATTGTCAAGGAATTCGTCAAGCTCATAGTTTATATTGTAAGGAAAAAATCATTTGGTTGGTGATTGGTCTTTCTTGGCCTTGGGCTGGACATAGATATATCCGCATAACACCCTCAATAGTTCCACAACATTAGTTCTTCCATTCAGTATTTCCGGTTGCCAGGCATGTAGCTTTAGTTAGTAAATGTTTCTTCGGATATTGGATTTTGGTTCGAGCCTGCAACGACTTGTACACACGTGTGCCAGGTTGTCTTTGAACTCTGCCAATATCTCCACTCTCCTATTTGCTTGCCTTGCCAATGAAATGTCATAAGGCGAAGCCATCAGATGCTGGACAGAGCTGGGTGGTTAGATGCGGGAAGACGTAACGACCTTGGGTGGTGGCCTTCAATTTTCATGACTGCAAGAAGTGGTCCAGGAGAAAGGGTGTCGTTGAGGATGAGATGCATTGAGAAGGGAAAGTCGCTGGAGACAAGATCGGGCTCGGTTCGGTTCGGTTCGGGCTACTGAAGCAATTGGTTGAAGTGGACAGTGGACAGTGGATAGTTCTTTGTTTACCTCCATCATTTTCCCACCCTCTTGCTTTTCTACTCTATTCTTCTCACTCCCCGCTCTCAGTGCATATTTCTGGCTTCAAATACATTCCACCAGGAGGACTCTGTTTTAACCTCAAAAAACTGTTTTGCTTCGTGTGGTGGATATTTCTCTTTTACTTTCCCCTCCTTCTCCTCTCCTTTTCTCTACCTCGTGCTGAAACTCTGGCTTTCATTCACCATACCCATCCAGCGGCTGCCCCAGTGTCAAGAGACCCAACGGACTGTTGCCCCCTCGTGCAAGTCAGACAGACAGCATTCAACACCTAAGGCTGATCATGAGCCTTGGGCTTTTGATCATTTCTCCTCAGACCCTCGTTCTGGTCAAAATAGCTTGACACCATCACACTCTGTCACCACTCATGATCAGCTATCATTCATTATATAACTAGACTATGTCAGTTAATGGAGTATGACACGGGGGTTTACCGCGTCGAACATCTTTAATAAATCATCTCGATATTCTGGTCAATTAGAAGCCCCAGAGAGAATGCAAGTTTTATAGTCACACTTGATATCAGCGAGTATGATATTATAGCATGGAGAGATCGAGGCTGCATCTGAAATACCTCTCAGGTTGTCAAGATGACATGTTGGAGTCAGTATTATACCAGTCTCTCAGGTAATTTCGAATACTCCTTTACTATGTTTGGTTTGGTATTGCTGCTTTGAATTGAAAGCCAATGAGCTTCAACTTATCTAGCAAGTGTCGGAAAATGAAGATCATTTTGAGACTAGATCTAAGCTAATAATCTCGTTATCTACCTTGATGCTTGAAAATAAATGAAGTGTGTACTCTTAGAGTTGTAGATTGACATCCGATAGGTTGTATTCTCCTTCTGTTTATTAGGGGTAAGAGTTCTGGATACTAAGTGTGGCCTACTTAATCGCGTCTATATATCCTACTTTAAAACACTTATACTAACTTAATAATTTAATAATTAATTAACCTTTAACTATTTTTATTTAAAATTAAAATATACTAAAGACTTTACCTTTATCTCTAAGCTCCTAAAAGATTAAAGGCGAATAGCTAACTCTTATACGTACAAATATCCGTCGTATATAATTATAAGGTCGAAGTTAACGCGAGATCGTAGAAGATATAGGTATCCTACGACGTTCTATACAACGTATTCTCCGATAGAAATCGAGTAAAAGAGTATATAAAAAGTCTAATCCAAAGTAGTAGTTATTATCTATATACGTTATACGCTAGATTATACGTTATATCTCGAAGGGGTAGTCGACTCGTATCGCCTTTTTTTTTTAAAGGTTAAAATTCAACTTAGCCTTACCTGCTTAGCGTATACTATTCGACGAGCACTTATAAAGTATAGCTATAAACGCTATATAGCGTGCCCTCGACCCTTTATAAGCCGGCAAGCTATAAAAAGAAGGCTTCTCTTTACGTAAGAACACCGTTAGTAAGGCACTAGTAACTACGCTACCCTTAACCCTTAAGGAGGTAACTAACGACGAGTAATCTAGTCCGACGAAGTAATATTTAAGATAGGAAAACGTAGTAGAGTATAGGTTACACGCTATCCCGACGAGAGAAGATATACGGATTATATTAAGAGTATATATCGTTTAGGACGTATATTATATATAATTTAAGGGACTATAAGGTAGGATTACAAGTTACTATTAGTCTTTTTAGAAAAGCTTTTATATATAAAGAGTATCTACTCTACGGCGTATCTATAGTAGGTTCTCGAGCCTATTGTTTTCCCTTTATTTAACGACCTCGGCGAGTTGTATATATTTATAGAAGACGGTATAAAGGTATATAAAGGTCGCGCTAGACTCTTACGCCTAGAATACTACGTCTACGGCTTTGATTAGCCTCCTTCTTTTCTTAATCTTAATCTTATTAAAAAGGTTTAGCGATAGATAAAAGAAAAGATTTTAAAACTACCGTTTACGTTAATAAAAAAAGAAGATATAAAGAAAAAGCTTTAAAGACTTTAGGACTAGGTAGACCTACGTGATTTTCGATATTATACGGAATAATTAACTTGTAAAATAAAAGATATAATTAATATATAAGGTTATACTACTATTAATTAGTCTAGTTTATTGTTTTTAAAAAAAAATTATATATTAATTTAATAATTAATTTTATTAATATTAGTATAACTTTCGGTATTCTTAGGTTAGTAGGCCACACTTAGTGTCCACAACTCTTACCTTCTCAGTTTATAAAGTGTCCACGAGGTTCGTTGTATTTCACAGGACGAGTAATAATTCTTAGACTCTTGGATGGTTACTTCGGAGCAATCAATATCGAGTATTCAATATATATATTAGAATGTCAAACTGACTAGTCTAATGTCATTCACGAATGTGGTGGAGTGAGTGTGGTGCGACAGAATCTGATCATTTAACTTGCAAGATTCATGTAACGAGAATTTTCTGGAAAGCAATACCTAGAACAAAAAGGACCCAACCGCGATGCTATCTACATTTACATGTACATTAACTTGGGGGGAAAAACGCATGTTAGCTCTTGTTTTCATGAGGTACCGACCTATGTGTACCCCGCTACCATAAATACCGCTAAGATCTGGTGCGAAGGACGGCTTAAGTTACAAACACAGCGACCTGCATATGTACCTCGAAGTTGGTCAACGAAAAAGGAAACTCTTATGCGAACCTCGCCGCAAAAGCACGTCAGAAAATTGTTTTATTCTTTAAAAGGACCAAGCTAGACTCCCTTCCCTCTTTAGTATTATTGACTTAGCTTGACGCGATTTTGCCAACCCAAAAGTTCAATATAATCTAACCATGGAGTTGCTGCCGCTCATCCAGGTTCTTGTTTTCGTTCTCGTAAGTAATTTTTTTTTCACCTTATTCTGCTGTGAAGTCATGATGATTTGACAAATTTATTCTCAGCCTCTCATACCCGCTCTCAGCAGTGTGATATACAACCTCTTTTTCCATCCGTTGAGAAAGTATCCAGGTCCAGTTCTGGGACAAGCCACTCGATGGGTCTGGGCATACCACACATTCAACGGTAGCCTTACAGGATGGGTGACCAGGCTTCATAAGCAGTACGGCGACGTGGTTCGTATTGCCCCAGACGAGTTGTCGTACATCTCGAGTCAAGCAGTAAGCTAGTGTGTTTTTAATCATTGGGTGTGGTTGCTAAATCATCGCTTAGTGGACAGGTGAGAGCCTTTCTATTGTTGGGCTATTAATAATGCTACATTTTGACTAATGTTGTAGACATCTATGGAAACAAAACAGCCACAGGGCAAGGAAATCTACCAAGAGAAGTTCGATACAAGCGACCGAACCCAAATGGGGTACACAGCATAGTAAGACCTTATTGCTTTTTCGAATTGTGTTGGTGTGTTAAATTTGTTCTAGCTCACAGCTGGGGATGAAGATCACCGAAGATTCAGAAGACTTCAAGCCCATATGGTCTCAGAAAAGGCTGTTTTGGAACAGGAATCTTTTATTCACTTCTACATCGACATTCTTATCAACGAACTAACACAAAGAGCAAAGTCCTCAAGTACCCAGATTGTAGATCTGGTTAAATGGTACAAGTAAGAATCGCTTTGAATTCATAGTGACTTTGCAGAGCTGACTAAAGTGCCAGCTTTACAACATTTGACATCCTTGGTGATCTTGCCTTCGGGGAATCGTTTCAATGTCTTAACACCAATACATTACATGTAGGTCACCTTTTTCGCAGGTGGTTTGCATTGCTCACTTCTCTCTAGCCATGGATCGAGATGCTTGCTACTGGCATCAAAGCAGCGCAGTTCCAGACTGCTGCAGCATACTTTCCATGGCCCCTAAACAAGATCATCACCTGTTTCATTCCCAAAAGTTTGACGAATGCTCGTCGAGACCAATTTCAGTTCGCATACCAACAGGTTCAGAAAAGGATTGCTCAAGGCGTCACTGATCGTAATGACTTTATAAGCTACATTCTCAAACACAATAATGATAAAGGGTATATATTACTCACCGGCAGCAGTCACAGATCATTAACGTAGAACACAGGATGTCGCACAAAGAAATAGAAAGCAATGCTCAAATCCTCATCGTTGCTGGCAGTGAAACGAGTTTGTCTACCCTCACAGCATTGAAATTTTGCTAACAATCTTCACAGCCGCGACTTTCCTCTCAGGCATAACCTATCACATTCTACTCAACCCCACCATCCTTCAAACTCTGACCGACCTCATCCGTACAACCTTCATCTCTGAATCAGGCATCACCAATCTCGCACTGCAGAACCTCGCTTACTTGGACGCCGTCCTTCAAGAAGGACTGCGAACATACCCTCCCGTCCCAACTGGTTTACCACGTCGCACTCCCACCCACGGTTCTATTATCTGCGAGCGTTTTGTCCCAGAGAATACAGTCGTGAGTGTGCATCAATTCCCCGCCTATTCGTCGTCAAGAAACTTTGTTGATCCTGAGGAATTTGTCCCGGAGAGATGGATGAAAGATTTGAGAAAGGAGAAATATGAAGATGACAAAAGGAAGGTGATGCAGGCTTTTGGTGTTGGGCCAAGAAATTGCCTGGGAAAAAAGTGAGTCCCCCCTCTCTTTCTTCTTTCTCTTATTTTTATGTGATTGTGAATTGAGCTAATTTGCATGATAGTCTTGCTTATGCTGAGATGCGACTTATTCTCGCTAGGATGCTATGGAATTTCGACATGGAGCTGCAAAGCGAGAGCGCAAAGTGGTCTGATCAGAAGGCAAGTATCTGAGTTTGCTAAGAGCTAAGCATTAATAATGATAAACATAGGTCTGGCTGCTCTGGGAGAAGAAACCATTGCTTGTGAAGCTTGTGCCTCGTAATGCCTGAAGCCAATAACGAGACATGGTTTGGTGACGTTGGCGATTGATTTTTAGAGATGATATAGACGGCACATTCCAGGTTTTTCCTTTTTTGATTTTGGGAGCTCTTCGACTTATGAGCTAGCTAGAGATTACAGACAAGTAAACAGTGAACGATTGTAGCTAGTGGGGCAAATCTAGCATCACTTTAATCACGACTTCAGTCGGTACTAGCCTCAGAGCTTCAGAGCCACTTGTGAATTATTCTATTATTCATCATCTATAAATCCATCAATACCTTCAGCAGCACTGGAAAGTTTGGAGATCTGCACAAAGTTAGTCTCGTTCTATAGTGAAAACCAAATACAAATCACTCACCCAAGCCCAGTAACTGGATCCCAACCCTTTGCTGCCAGGAAGCCGGCAGAACCACAGCCAGGATTGCTTCCAACGGTTATGTCGAAAAATGCCTCTGGGTGTCGATAAAGGACAGGATGAATAAATCCAACACTTGACTTGCCGGCCTCAATGCGAGCCTCATTGACAAGAGTCAATACCGCGCCCCAGACAGGCGAAGACAGTGAAGTCCCGCCCACTAGCCACCACGAACCATTGGAATACACAACCTGTCTATCACCTACAGCTCCAACGTCAGGATACGCCCGTCCACCGAGATGGAATACACCACTCGTGACATTAGTAAAATCTCCATCTTTGACTACCGTATCATAGCCCTTGAAACCCAGCGCGGGACCAGTAGTCTTCAAATAATCATTCACAGCTTTCTTCTGATAAGTGGGTTGTGGAAAGACATTCGAAAATCCGCCGCCAGATGGGAACCGCTTCGTAGCAATCTCATTTAGCTTTGCACCAGGTGTAGGCGTGACGCCAGCGTTGAAGCGGTCCCATTCGGTGCTACCGACTGAAAGGACGTAAGGACAAGAACTGGCAAAGTCGACTTCGAAGACGGAACCTGAGTCGCCGTTGCATGACGAGGGACCAACACCAGAGTCTCCTGAAGACATGACGACCGTGGTGCCTTGGAGAGCGAGCTTCATCCACTCGTTGCATTGACGCTTCATGTAATAGTCTGGCCAGTATTCTTCGCCACCACCGTATGAAATGGAAATCACGTTTGTGGGCTTGTATACTCCACTGTCGAGAGTTAGCAAGGTTCTCAATCTATTTTCACAAGATGTGATTTGGCATGGTAGCCACAGGAGCTTCCTTGAAAATGCCTACATACCATTGAAGTTTGCCTTTGTATCCTCCAGGATTTGGATCGGGGTAAGCAGGATCCAAACATGCATCGACTTTGCAATCGCCAGTCTCGCCATAGGCCGAGTAAGTGCAGTAACTACCATCGATAGCATCCAGGAAGGCTTTCAATGTTAGCGAAATCTCAAGCAATTGGTTTTGAAAGACTCACTGTTCCAAAATCCTGCGAATTGCTCTGTAGATTCATAATACTCGTCATCTTCTTGGAACAGGACCAGTTTCTGAGGATATATCAGAGGACCTGCGGAGTCGAAATCGAGCGGTGCTTCGAGGTCAATAGGGACAAATGCCTTTGTGTCTTCGATCGCCCCAATGGCACCATCGATGAGACGTTCAATGGGATATGTGCCGTTTGGAATATGCCTGCCGATATGTGAGTAAGCTTCAAGGTTAAAATGGGTGTTGAACTGACGAATATAAAGTGCTGTAGTAGATATCAAGATCTTTTCGACTGTAGTGCACATCTAGACTCTCAAAGATGCCGAGCTCATTGCCTTTGGAGGCAGTCTTGGCGACAGGGAGGTTATATTGAACTACAAGCCAAATTAGAGTCTGGATTGGATGGTGAACTATGAATGAAAACATACCTCTTGTGCAGTCAGCAGTGACATACACATCACAGTTGCTAGAGTTGGGATGTGGGAAACCTGGAAGCTGAGTGATAAGTGGTTGCACTGTGGAAGCACCTCGCTTCTCAAGCACGGCATTTCGTCCTTCCTTGACATTGCGCTGACGAAGTCTAGTACCTGGAGTTACGTAGTCGATGTGCTCTTGGATATTCAGGGGCACATGATATGCTTCGGTTGAGATGTCAATGGTTCCAGAAACGTGCTCCCAGGTATAGAAGTCAGCAATGAAAAGTTCGTCAACCTCAGCTACTGTTGCATCGAATTGAATCCACTTCCTTGAGTTAGCCATCAAGGGTAAATATTTGAGGGAAGGAACAACGTACCTGTTTATTCACAGATACTTTTAGACGCTCAGCACTGAGACCAGATTCGGTCAGCCATCCGAGTACAGCGTCAGTACTAGACTGAGCTGGAGCAAAGAAGTTGATGATCTCCTGAGGAGTCAAGTGTTTTCCATAGTTCTTGGATCCCGGAGTTGCGCTAAAAATCATCAGCGGTTGAGTTACTTCACAGAACCTGACATTTCTTACATATCCATGAGCTTGTCATGACCTACTTCAAGGTTGGACTGTTTCAAGCCAATTCGCATGGGCAGGATCTGGCTATCAGAAACCTTGGATCTCTTTGACCACAGTTCTTGCCACAGAGGTTGGTGTCGCTCGTGAAGACGATGTGAAGATGGGACTTCTCGCTTCACACCAGCTCCTCCGAAGTCATGAGAGATTGGTCCAGCAACGGCCAAACCACCAGCTAAAACGACAATGAGAGCTTGGAGCAACATTGCAAACAAAAGCAGCTAAGCAATGAAGATGCTCAATGAGACATTTCTCATAAAAGCCTGCAAAATATATATCACTTGCTATACGTCGTCATGATTCCGAACATCGCATCACATCCCATCCTTGACCATCTCCGAATTTCTTTGCATCGTGATGCAGCAAGAAGAAGAGGCCGGATCACCAAGAAGATAAGCTTCTTTAGGAAAGCTTAATCTCAACATGCATGAGGGGAAACGCTTTGGATATCTCAAATACAAGGTATTTTGTGGATTTCTCAGTGGTGGAGGATGCGAGGGGAAGGTGGTTTCCCTCTGAATGTGGAGATCCACATTCACCTCTCGGGGCCGAGGCGATCTAAAAGCTTATCGGATGAGTTAACGAGATCTTTTGGGTAGTGAGAGAATGCTTGTATATTATGCGAGATGCTTGTTTATATAGACGCCTGCCCAATTGGGCTTTTTACACTAACGCTGCGGGGTGGGGTGGGACTTAATATGATATATTCGTGCACGACCTTCTACATAGAGGTTAGGTAGGTTTGACTGACATAATTATCCCACTATTACTTTGGCAATATTTCCTGTATCGATTGCAATCTTTCACATTCGAGTCTTGTAGAAATTGAAGCGAGGGCAACGAATTCTGCTTCATCAAAATAAAAGTCAAGTCTGGCACATTCATTGATTAAACTAACATAGTCATCAACCAAAATCATAGTTTTATATACACAAAAAAGCCCTGAAAACATTCACTTAATCCTGAAATAATGTGCAAAATCATAGCGATTATTACAGATACCTGTAAATCTATGATCTTTGCATCCTCAAATGCTCCTCGAAGAGCCTGCCAACGACTTGCAATTGCGGACCACCATTGATCAAACCAGGACCTTCTGGATCCTTCATATCCTTCCTGAAGTACTCTTCTTGAAATTTCTGAGTACAATCTGCCTCCTCTAGTATCATTGCCGTCATTCTGATTAATCCAGTATCGACATATCCCCTTGGACTATTCTCTAGTATATGTTTGACATCGAGCTCTTCCTCAATCTTGCTGTGAAATTTGTGTATTAACGTGTCACATTCTCGCTTGGAGTCTCCAAGCGATAGTTATCATGTTCCTCGACGACCTTAATCATGTACAGCTCCAGCTTGATCAGTACTTCCCTAGACTTCGAGATGCCAGCACGAATATACTCAACTGGCCGTTCTCCGTATGTGTATCTTTTGAGATCAAGAAGATAAATCGATGTGGCTGACGTAGTTACCCACGAGGTATTTCGTTTCCTTGAATTATCCTACGAACTTCACCAGTCATGCTCGACAAGATCATGATCTGCTATTGAGGTAGAAATCTAAAAACCCTTTTACGTTCTATACAATGCAAGTCAAACCAAGCCTCGGACAACCTCTAGCCTACGCTTTGACGACTCCATACCAAACCAGGCCTAGCACACCACCACACAAGATTGCAACAGGTGCGTTAAGTCCAAACCACTTGCCTCCCACAAAACTTCCAGCGGTCACAACCACCCACCAAGGATCACTTCCGAGAGGAATACCGTTGCCTGTGACACCATCCACATATCCAATTTGCCAGAGCTTGTAGACAGCTGTGAAAACTAAACCAACAGCTCCAGCATTCACCCCTCTGAGAACAGCATTCAGCCATCTTCGCGAGCGGAGAACACCCCACAGACCCATGATACCAGTAAAAATGATTATGCCTGGAGCAAATATTCCAATAAATGCAAGTAAAGCACCAACAAATGATGGAAGTGAAGACTTCGCTACTGCCAAGGCACCAAGATATACTGCAAAATTGAAATTAGGTCCAGGAAAGGCTTGAATAATTGCCAGCCCTAGAAGGAAGTCCCGTGGCGAGACCCAGCCTTCAGCGACGATATACTCTCGTAATAATGGAATGACGACAGGTCCTCCACCAAAAATAATTGTCCCCGCTAGGTAAAGGTTCGCGAAGAGTGAAAGTCCTAGAGGTGGGTATTTAAGGAGAGTTCGGAGAAGAATTATGATCAAAAAGGATACCAGAAAGCTGCCAATGATGTAGATTCCAACCTTCCAGGATAGAAGATTAAGCTGCATTGCACGAGGGACGACGCGGTTCGATTCTCGTGATGCTGATCTTTCATCGCTTAACGCAGAGTTTTCAATAGTGGAAGATGTATGTTGCTGGTCTACAGCTACAGTGCGACGAAGGTGGATTGGCAGCTCTTCACGAAGTCCTGTCGAAGTAGACTGCTCGACTTGCAACGTGGCTGATCCAGCTGAACGCCCATCTCTCTGTTCTTCATCATGCTCATCAACACGTCTTCGCTGAAATGGGCGAAATAATCGATGCAACCAACGATAGTCCCATACTACAGTCACAAAACCCGAGGCAATCATGAGAAGAGGATAATACCACAACGCAGTATAGAGCATACCACCAGCCCCGGTGCCGAAGACCAGTAGCCGAGTAACCTTATCTGTGATCGCCTTTTCACTAAGTTGCACTGCAGCAAGAGCAATAATTCCCACGGTAGCGGAGTTCAATCCGGAGAGAAGGGCATATACAGGAGCGGGCAGGGTGTCACCAATTCGAGACACACCAATTGAGAGTCCATACATCCCAATCGCGCCTGGGAGACTACCAGTATCTCAGTGGCTACGCAAGAGCATCGAAAAGAATACAATGACTCACCACCATATTAGAAACGCAAAAATGGCAGCAAGTATGCCGCCATGAATATAATTGACACAGTAGAGCATCTTGGTACTTGCTGGCCCAGGCAGTGCCTGACTAAGGCCAAATATTTCCTGATACTACAATTTGAATCAGCCATGATTGTCCAGCATTAAGTCTAACCGGATTTTTTTTCAAGTCCTAACCAATTGTTCATCGATCCACTTCTCATTTTCAACAAATTTCTGATGGAACTGCAACCAATTAATTGCCTAGACTACTATCACTACCGCCTCCAAAACACCTACGATCTGAAAATGAACAGGTGGGCCCCCAAAGGCTGTAAGACCTAGATGCCAGTTCACACGAAGAAAATCAATCACATTGGAGGTCTCCTCAGAAGCCCTTCTCGTGGATGGATCGAAAAGACGCCTAGCTGCAGAGATAAAAGCTTTGACTGCTAACTGACAGCTTTCCTGCATTCTTATCGTAATTCTTGGGTGAGTCATTGTATCCAACAAACTTCAGGTTGACTTGCAGTGAGATTGAGATTGATTAAGTAGAGCTTTATAGTATTTTTTGGATGTAGTTTGTACCAAACTAATGGTGCAAGGTGGAGAGAAATGTCGTGATCAAGGCCAAGCCCTTGGCGATCTGGGTCCAATTAGTATTAGCATTATTCACCCGAGGTTGAAAGGAGAACATAGATACCTGTTCATTGTATTCTTTGTTTTTGACAAAAGAAAAAAAACAATATAGAGAAGGCTTCTTTATTCGGGCTATCATTCTTGAGCTGATACAAGCATGCAGATGCCACCTACTGTCGGCTGAAAATAAATATGGTCGTCATGAATTTGGTAGTGTGACAAGGTAATTATTACATGATTATTGTACAGACACCTATCTCTAGACTACTTCAACACTGTCATACCACAGCAGTAGACTTACAATCCGAGACAGCGCTTGAAATCATCATTGTCGCATCCAAGAAAGTGACCTATGGTCCACATCTCCAGCTTCTCGTTCTGTGGTATCTTCCGCTTAAATGGTACACCTCCCTCCATGACCTCTCTGACACTCATGCTCTGAAACCCCCCCAGCCCACTCCTCGATGATATCTCAGAATGTCTCCTCGTTCATATCGTGGAGTATTTGCCAGTTTGGTCCTCGCTTTCGCCATAACAGAGAATGGATAATCTCGTTGATATACATCGCGTTCTCGTGATGTATTTCTTGGGAACGTCGGTAAGCTCAGGATTATACATGAAAGCATCCTTTGGATCTAATCTCTTGTGCCAGCGTAGTTGCTGGTTTTTGACTAGAATATCTCCAAGAATTGGTGTGTGAAACTCAAGTTGAGCAATGGATATGCGAAGATGGTCCGGCTGGGTTAGATGATTGAGACGGCAATTAATAACTTCGTAGTTACGAAGTAGGAGAACATAGCCCTTATGGCTGGGGTTGATGAGACTTTCATCTTAATTAGCAGGTGTGCAGTGGTAGGTAGATCAGACCAGAAGGTGAATGAGTGATTCACCTGTATGCTTTCTTTCTCTCCTCCAATGACCTTCCCACAAGCCAATCATAGTTTTCAGCCCTTGGCACCAATCAGCTAGTTATTCTCATCGTATATTTACAATACTTACGTTTCCCTTGATTTTGGAACATCTCTTTTTTATGGTAGGTTTATCTTGTCCTGGCTTGCCTGGCCTAGTTGTCGTGCTACTGGTAGCCTGCTTCTTTCGCGAGTGGCTACTTTCAACCGTCTTCTCCTCTTGAACATTAGCGTATAAGGACATCTTCCTTTTCTCTCCAGCGCAAACTAGACCCTCATTGGGCCCGACGACAAGCTTCAACTCAGTCAAGATATCCGTGTCTCTCTGTCTGGCTTTCTGTTTTTTCAATCTTTTGTTATTTTGCTTAGCTTCGCGAACCTCTGCATTGTATGACTTACTCAGTAGGCTCTTGAGTTCTTCCAAGACACTCTTGATTCTTGGGATTTTTTCTTTGGATATTTGAGCACGTCTCTGCTCCAAATCGCTTCTGATTTCGCCTGTGAGTCGCAGGAGATCATCGAATTCATCGCAGTGATCGCTGGTAGGAGAACACTCAAGAAAAGCTGCGCTGTCCAAGACCGAATCTGCAGATGGTGGTAATGGTCTTGTACGAATCTGCATATCCCCGTGTTGACTGAAAGAGGGTTCTTGTGCAGTGGGTGAATCCATGATATGTGTAAATGGGGGAACAGAATGAAGTTGATATCTAGTGATCTTGAATTTTCATGATAAAGAATTGCTATGGTTGTTGTCTTGGAAATTTATTTTCTGATTTGGATGGCTTCACAGTGAAGGGTTTCACGAACGCGTTGATCATGTGACATGGACACCGAATCCAAATGTGATCACCTCAATGTTCTACTTCAACATGCACATTCATGTAAGAAATTCTTGACTGAAGTTTTATGTTGAATGGTGCTTTCTTTGTATTTCTTTAGTCTATAATTTGAGCTATAATTGTAATACTATTTAAAAGTGTTGAGATGAGTCAGGTAGCTAAGCGATTTTAACTTTCAGCCATATACATTAAGACTACCATTACCTACATTACATACAAGCAGTGTTATAAAATAGAGTTTCAAATATTGAATGAAAGACGTATGTACCTGTTATCTGCAGATTTTCGAGCTCGATAGCTAAAAAGGACCCGCCCAAGAACTTGGCTAGGTTTGTACCTATGGGATGTCTTTCGTATTGAGGCTATTTATTTGCATCTAGCTTGAGGACCCAGAAACTGTGCGAATCTCGCGATCAGTTATTTTACATCAACGTTTAGGTAACGCGGCACAACGAGAAATTGCCTTGAGCTGGAATCTTCGTTTTGCCATCTAAGGGCTCGATGAGCGTAGAAACTGTAAGAAGTGTGAATCTTAGTGTTATGAAAATAAATAAGTACCTGGAAAGCTTCTATGTTAATCTCCCTGGAAGATTGCTGTCCTTGTTTGGCCCAAAAGAGGATTATTGGCCGGAGCAATCTTGTGACTGCTTGTTTTGATTAATCACCAGATAACCTCATGTAGTCCTTGAAATTTGACCTCCAAAGCGGATGGATTTCATCGCTGCAGCGCTTAGTAACTCTGCTATGAGCTTATGGTCTCTCACTCGTAGAAAGTTAAGCAGTGTTATTGACTCCCAATTAATTATGTTTGACGCGTTTCGCAAGTTTTCAAGCTAATAACGCGTGAATTGAACTATGAAGGATACAACCGAGATCTGATATGCAAAATGTAAACATATTTGGGATAGTTGATGCTTGTCACAATAGGCATGAAGAACTACAACTCCAAAGCCAAAGCGTGATATGCTGTAATGTATAGACACAAAGAATTTGTCCTCGGCTTATTGAATGACAAACTCCGGCCGGGAGGGACCTGGAAATTCGAAGGGCAAAAACCATTAAAAGTTTGCCCTTAAAGCAATATGACGTTATCAAAGTTAAAGCACAAAAGTTGTTAGTTAGAGGTCACGTGCTTTTTTGCATGATCGTCGGTTATTCTGATTCTCTTCTCAATCTTACTACATTCCTTATAATATAAGAGTATTCCTTATAAAGTACTGATCTATCTATATATATATAGAGCCATCTACTACGGTAGATGCTCTTTAGACTCTTTAATTCTATCTATTTCACCTACTGCTTCCTCACGTGATTCACCCCTATCATCCATCAAAAGTAAACCCCAAAGGAGATATCAAAACAGTTGGTACAAATCGATTTGGGACTCATATGCGGATCGTGACCAAGGGCCTATACCCACGACTGTAAACCATCTCTATTGTGTTACCTGTTCTGATATAATTGTGAGTCTTAATTCAATATTTAAACCTCCAACATGGTCAGATATTACATGACCAATAAGACATGTGACATATAGTCAGATGACCTCGTCGCTAGCCGGCCTGTCCTCAACATCTTGTAAGGTTACCACCACAATAGTTGTGCATCAGAATACATATTTTGAATTCAATCTCTAACTAATCCACGATATCTACCCCATTTCACAGCATTAAAGCAATCAGCCGCCTCACCGTCGCAATCATGAGCTCTCCCACACAACCACAATTACAACTTAATCCAGAACTCTTCGCCAAGCTACAAATTGAGCCTGCGACTTCCACCAGAACCAATGCGCCAGAGCCAACCATGGTTGAACCCCGACCAGAGTACTCAGATGATACCAAGGGCATCTTCCAGGATTTGCGCGAAATGATGGAGAAATTGCTCGCCAACCACGCGCCAATGCCACAGGAGCCCCTCGACGAGATCAAAAGAAAATGAAAGGGCTCAAGGGCAGCTTCATTATGAAGAGTTATGAAAATTGTAGCGCGGTTCAGCTGAGCAAGGACAAGAAGAGAGACAAGAAGTTGCGGTTTCTGAAGAGAGCGCAGGACATGAAGGACACCTTGGAGCATTTGGGTGCTTCAACCCCTAAGAATAAGAAGAGAAAGGCAGTTGTTATAGAAAGTGAGGAGGTTTTAGAGGATATGGTTGTTGGTGAATAGCTGCTGTTGACGACGACACATGACGTGGACTTCAGATTTTTAGATTTACTTCCTTATCAGGAAGAATGTGATCATCCATTTCTCGTTATTAACTTATGATACACATCTGACACAACTTAAAGACTTGATACTTCGTTGAGATATTTCCTGAACCTTGACGTTGTAATATAGGAGTTGAAATTTTCCCCCCAGAACGCTATCCACCTATCAATCTAACACATGAACCGTCAACTCCGGAAGCTTTGTATACCGACAGAAATACTCAATATAATCCGGCCACATGGTTTCCTCGAGCTCTGACACATCAACCTCGCCATTCCTTCCAACTCCTGACATGATCTGAAGTGAGCGTTTTCGTGGTTGGATTTTCGACTCACCCCTAGAGTCAAGGTACCGGTTTAGCACATCAAAGATGCCATCCCGGGTGTTGTCTTTAAGTGTGAGCATCGCCTCGAGAGAAGCAGTCTTGAGTATTGAATTGGGATATTGAATGGTGAAGACAATGGTCTGGCCAGGTCGCTGTGATGGAACAAGCAAGTTTGGTGAACTTTTCTCAGAAGCAACCAACAAGGCTGTAGGCTCCGGGGATTCTGGTATAGCGATCAAATCTTGGGTGCTCGCAGCTTCGAGAGGCTCGGAGACATGAGTCTTTTTATTTTTCATTTTGCCTTTCTTGCTCACCACGGGTGAGCACCATCTCCATGAAGGATATGTAGTTGGCATTGGACTGGGTTCTGGCTCTAGCTCGTCCATACACTCTGGTTCTTTAATACAAGGTACTAGTATTGACTCTTCATCACAGACCTGTCAAGTATTAATACATAAAATATTTCGATAGAGATTTGTTGGCTTACTTCAGGCTCTACTACCTCAGGCCCATATTTAGAACTCCTATTCTTCTTTTTGCCTTTCTTGCTCACCGCGGGTGAGCCCCATCCCCATGAAGGATATGTAGTTGGCGTTGGACTTGGTTCAGGCACTGGTTCTGATTCTTCAACAACACATCGTTCTGGTTCTTCAACAACACATCGTTTCGGTACTTCAACACACGGTTCCGTTTCTTCAACAATACATAGTTCTGGTTCTGGCTCTGGTGCGTCAAAACAGGCCTATACAGTATTAGCACATGAGTTATTCTGATGGATATTTGGTAACTTACTCCAGGCTCTGCCACAGTGGGGACCGGCACCTCCATATCATGAGCTGCTTCAGGGACAATTTCAACATCGCCAGTGAGCCATGTATGTTTCTTCTTGACCTTCTTAGGCCTCACACCCCAAAAGCTAAATGCATCTTCCGATGGTATCTCGACTTCAGCATCAGTAGCTGGAAGAGCGCCTGCGCCTGCTGGAAGATCATCGTTTGGCTCGGGTGATGGAAGCAACACAGGCTCCACAAGAAATTGGCTCTTCTTTCCATTCTTCTTTGTAGCCCGCCGAAAATCCCCGTCGTCATCTACAATAATTGGTTCAGGTGCCGGCTCAGGTATTGGCTCGAGAACCACTTCAGCCTGGGGATATTCTTCGTCAATTATTATATCGTCGACGGCGAAGGCCAAATTCTTCTTCTTCTTGCCTTTCTTGGAAGTGAATCCCGATCCCAAAAAATCGTCTTCTGGGAGTGGAGATTCAGATATGGCTTCTGGAGCCGGTATGTCGGAAAATTGCATGGGCTCATTGATCTCGAAATTTTTGCCCTTCTTCTTGTCTCTTTTAGTTGCATCGAAATCCCACCACAAGTCATCAACAACTTCTACAGGTTCAGGATTGGATATCGCGACAAGGTTCTGAAGTTCATCGACAATGCTCCTATTCTGGCCCAAGCTGTCATTATCTGGGAGAGATTCAGCTTCGACAACTGGTTCTTCACAGACCAGGACATCCTTCTTTGCCGTCTTTCCCTTTTTTCCCTTCTTTGCCTTCTCTGACTTCTTTGACTTCTTTTTGATTGAGAAAGATCCCCATGAATCATCTTCCACCACTGGCTCGACTTCGACTAGTGGTGCGTCCATCTGTTCGACTACTTTCTTTTCCATCTCTGCTTTTCTGAACGAGGAAAAGTTCCATAGAACACTCGGCTCATCGCCTGCATCTTGACCAGAGTTGGATTGAATTGTCGGTTCTTCAAACACGATGATGGTATTTTTGCTCTTCTTTGATGTTTTCTTGGTCGTAGGGGCCCATGGCCCAAATTCGTAAGCAGTTGGCGGCGAGGGCGGCGTTTCAATGACTGGATAATCAGCTGGATGACTAGTCTCCACAACCTGCACCTCCTGCACCTCCTTTGAAAAGCCTGAACCCCAGCCAGCAGAACAATCGTCGGTTATAGCCTGTGGGCTTGGAAATTGCTCAACTTCCTGGCTTGTGCTCTTCTTTTTCTTGGATTTCTTTGGTGGCACAAATCCGCCTATGCCATCAACCTCGGATTCGGGGGTTGGAGGTTCGAATTCAGTTCTTAAGTCGGCCGTGATACCCTCTTCGCGAGAACATGCTGTACAGCAAAACTCCTTTTGAGTTACGTCAGGAGCTTGCTGATCCTCTCGGTCTACTATCACAACTTCATCCGCTAGAGATGAGCCAGGTGTTTGGATAAAAGCAAACTCGGATTGCTGGCTTGTAGGAGAACCGATGTTTTGCTTTTCTCCACGAGCTAAAGGCAGGATTTGCAACATATCACCATCGAAAGGCACATTGTGTCCGTGATTCGCAAGAAGCCTCCCTATTTCCTTCTCGATTTCCACAGTCATTTGCAAGAGTGCGCGACTGGATGTATCCACCCGTGGACCATGAAAGTATTTGGTTAACTCCGAGGAGGTAGGATCGAAGAATGCTGCGAAAGCTTGATATGATTGCTCAAGACCTTCAACGCATGTGGTGAAGATCTCGGCATCTCCGCCATAGAGAAACTTGACATTCGCTGCCGAGATCAGTGGATGCAGATGGAATTACGAGTAAGGCTGGAATCTCACCAAGCAATTGATCCCGAATATTATGACCTGGAGGCATGACCTTAAATATTCTTGACGCTTTTTGGCGTCCTGCTAAGCTAAGAAGTGCTAGGGTAACCACGTCTAGTCCAAATGTCTGTCAATGATAGATTTAGGATGAGATGAGAAGAGAAACTGCTATGAAGCTAGCACGAACATGAAGATACGATATGGAGATAGCGGAGAAAGAGGCGCGATGGCGATAGCAATATATCTTAGGCAAGCTCAAGATAAAGTAAGGCTCTCCGCATGTTTTTCTTTGAAAGCTTGCTGCATGATGCCGCACAGTCCTAGTCCTTCGCTCATCGCTCCAGCTAGGCAGACGTCGGTGTCTCGATGCAGAAAACATGAGGCTAGCAGTTGGGTTGCACAGCATCATCCTCATCCAATTAATATCACTAGGAGCTTAGGCTGGGTCGAATGGAATTGAACGAGAGCAGCACCAAGATTCAGCATTTGGTCCATATCTTGCCACGGAGCACCACTCACTCAGCTGTCGTGGATTGTGAATTGTGAATTGTGAATTGTGAATTGCGAGTCGTCATGAGGAGTATAGGTGTTTGGTGTAGGATATAGTAGAGGCCAGGAAAAGTGGACATATCTACCAACCTTACCTAGGTATGATCTTGGCTGCATTGGCGGATCACGTGGATTTCCATCCCATGCTGGTCTGGTATGCCCACCCTGTTTCACGTTTGTCTTCTTCCCCAGATATGCAGATCCTGTCACGCCTCAGAGGATCAATCACCACTCACCACTCACCACTCACCACTCACCACTAATCTTGTCCCCCATACCCCATAATACCGTCTTTTTGGGGGGGGAATATCTATCATTTATCATCTATGAGAGTATACTGATGGCCCAGCTCAATTGTATGCTAATGACTTGGGATAATCATGCCGCGTGGAGATGTTCATCCTAATACTGCTGTAAGGATTTTCTTGACTCAATGCTATCACCATCTTATCCATACCTTGAAAAAAGGAAGGTGTTGACGTTCTCTAGTGTGATGAATGCAGAGTTCGAAAGTTTAAGGTACAGATCCACTTATTTATACTCTCTGTAGCACTCTATTGCTAACCGTGAGCAACTAGTGCTCGAAAGAGCGACCATCCTGTGTCAATTGCCAACAGCATAACAAATCCTGCAAATACAGCCCCAAGGCTGAAAGAACACCTTTGACCCGACAGTAGCTAGCCCAGAATTCCACCCCAATTGTTCAAAATCTAACAAAAGTCGCCCTATAGAAATCTTACAGCAGCGGAAGATCGTATCCGGAAGCTGGAGGCAGCTTTTGCTGAACTCCTACCAAACGTTGACCTCGAAAGTCTTGTGAAAGACTCTTCTTCAAATTATCGCCCTGACTCAGCTGAGCATACTGAGCCTATCTCGTTGTCAAAGTCAAAGCATGTAGCACAAGTATCATCGTCTGATCACATGCGGGGCAGTGTTTCCCCTGGTCCAGAGGAAGCTCTGCCCCAACAAGCTGATGGCTTTGACTGGGCGGAGCAAAGAACTATATCCACAATATCCGATGGCATGGCGGCTCTGTCTATCAAACCCGAGGGGACGGGATATCTAGGTAGAATACCATTCCGTTGTTGGGACAGGACGAGAGTGCATAAAGCTGACATATGATCTTACAAAAGGGGCAACTTCAAGTGTTATGCCACTAAGAGCATTATTGATGGGTGAGGTAGGAACAGAATCGTCAGATATAGGGCCTTCGAGTACGAATGGCTTTCAAATACCAGGTTTCGCAGCGCCTTTGCCAGATATTTACGAACCAGCATTCGTTGATGCTTACTTTGTCCATTATCACACATGGTACCCTTTCATCCATGAGCCTACGTTTAGGGCTCAGTACTTGGGCCAAATAGAACGACCTAAGGGTAATACTTGGCCCATTCTATTCAATACGTTACTTGCAGTTGGGGCTTGGTGTGTGGGTGATGAGATGTCAAACTTTGATGACATGTACTACAATGAGGTCAATCGCTTACTAAATGATTCATCTGTCTTCGAAGTGGGAAACTTGGCTCTTGTACAGGCGCTTCTTCTTCTGAGCAGTAAGTACTGCATCCTCTTTTGACACAGAACTAGCTCTAGATATTACATGAGCTAATCCCACACCAGACTATACACAAAAGCGAAACAAGCCCAACACAGGGTGGAACTATCTCGGACTTGCAGTCAGGATGGCATTGAGCTTGGGGCTTCACAAAGAGTTCCCAGATTGGAAGATTCCGCTTCTCGAACGAGAAATGCGGAGGAGGGTATGGTGGGGAATCTACATATTTGACTCTGGAGCTTCCATAACATTTGGACGCCCAGTTCTTCTACCCGAAGTTGGAGTTTGGGATGCCAATCATGTGCTTAATATTCCAGAGGAGGCAAGTCTTTTCTAGATATCTCTCATTTGACCTTCGTGATTAGCTGACGCATCGAGCAGTACCTTAATTTTACTACAGCTGTCCTCCCATCAGAGATCAACTCCCCCACGATGTATTCGAGCTTGAAAGCTCAATCGCGATTCCATATAGTCACAAATCCTCTCTATCACCGTCTGATTTCGACTCCGCCACCTACTTCATCTGAACTGTTAACCCTTCAACAATCTATTGATACATGGGAGAAGTCAATTCCCACTTACTTCAGCCTCGAAAATTCGGATATACATCAGCACCCAGCCTTCGTTGTAGCACGATATCGTCTATCATGGCGTGCGTGGAACCTACGAATCATTTTATTCCGTCCGATCGTCCTGCGCTGGGCTGCGCGGCACTGGACTGCGGGGCATGATGCGCTACATGAGGATGCCGAAAGTACGGAGGACGAGCAGTGTCGATTAAGATGTCTCGACAGTGCACGAGACACTATAGCAAGCATCTCGGAGTACGTGACGAGCAACGAAAGCTCTCGGTTGGGTAATTGGTATATGCTGTAAGTACTCTAATCTCTACACTTGCTGGTCGAGTTTGAAAATGCACTTTACGCTAACGCTATCAGTTATTTCTTATTCCAAGCTGGTCTTATTCCAATTATCTTCCTCATCACAACTCCAACTTCACCGCTAGCACCCTCATGGCTTTCTGACCTCCGAGTTACGCGTGACCTTCTGTCCTACGCTGCAGTAAGCAACAGGCTTGCAGGCCGGTGCCTAGAAGTGGTAGACCGTCTGTATTCGCCCCTGCTTGATGCTGAAGAGCCAAACGCGATGCTGCAGGACCCAGGTTTATTTACAGATGTGCAAAGCATGTTTGTAGGAGAGCAAGCTGATGGTATGGAGTTCACAGATTGGAGCAATTTTGGACTGCAGTGGGGAGTTTGAAAACGGGATGAGATGGATTAAACACTTAGTTACGATATAGTGTGTCTAACAACTGCCATCCTGATTGCAGCTCTGTCAACTTGTCTTCTATGATACGGCGATTCTTTCTGTTTGATATGAGGTCAAACTGAATGGGTCACAGATCCAAGATTGGAAAACCAGAATTTCATTCTCATCTACCTAGATCTTCGTTCTGAGACGTCATCGCTACGCTTTCGCGGCTTTTCACTTTCACCACACATCCGTCGCCACTTCACACATGCTCTCTCTCATTAGCGATCACCATCTCTTTCTCTACATCTCCACCATCAATTCTCACACCCCTCAGTTGTGCCTCAATAGCTTTGATGCGCTCCTTCTCCTCATGAGCGGTTGCATCACCAAACACCAAATCCATATCCTCAAGCGTCTTTCCCTGTGTCTCAGGCACGAAGAAGTACACGAATCCACCAGCCAGTAAACAGAAGGCAGCGAAGAAGATATACGTTCCCCATGTGATCTTTGCCAACATGTCGGGAGTCACCAATCCGATGATGAAGTTGCACATCCACGTCGTGGAGGTCGTGATCGAGATAGCCTTAGAGCGAATCAGAAGGGGGAAGATTTCAGAAGGGAGCACCCAGCCGATGGGTGCGAAAGAGTATGAGAAGTTGACATCGTAGATGTAGATGAAGGCAATTCCAGCAGTTGCGGCCGCTTTGTGAGAAGATAGGGTGTCGCCGTATGCGCCAATGATAGCGCCCACAATGACTAACGAGATACAAGTCCCTGCTGCGCCAAACATGAGAAGTGGTCGTCTACCGACGCGATCGATAAATAGCAAAGCCGGGATGGTGGATAAACAGTTCACGATACCGTACACACCAGTAGCGAGCAGTGACGTCGTGTTGCCGTTCAATCCTAGCGAGGCAAACATGGTTGGCGCATAGTAAATCATAGCATTGCAACCCATAAACTGCTGGAAGAACATAATGCAGCACCCAATAGCAAGTCTCTTGAAACGGCCAAAATTGGAAAAGAGAGAGGCGTACTGTGCGAGATGAAGCTGTGCGCCTGTCTTGCCACCGTAGTGGTCTCGAACATATGTATTCTCAAGCAGGATTGTGGCTTTGATCTCAAGGGACTCGGCGATGACAGACGGGTGATCGGCTGGGAGACGGCGCAGACGGGCGAGAGTGGACATTGCTTCCTCATCTCGCTCGCGCATAAGCAGCCAGCGAGGCGAGTCTGGATACCAGAGCATTCCGATACCAAGAAGCAGAGCTGGCAGAATTTGAAGAGCGAGTGGGATTCTCCATGATGCGTCGGACTGTCCTGTGCAGCCATTTGGACCGACGTCTGTGTAAGGGTTGAATGTTGGACTCGCTGATGTCCCGCCAGTGTATGGGACGTCTGGGGCACAGCGGATGCCACCGATGTAGTGAGTTCCATAGTCAATCCAGAAGCTGAACAAGATGCCGATAGTGATGGATAGCTGTTGGAGAACGACCAACCCACCTCTAATATCTGGCAGTGAGACTTCGGAAATGTAAAGTGGGATCACCATAGTCATCATACCCACTGCCAGGCCAGCTACTGCACGTCCAATGAAGAGCATAGGAATGTTGACCGCACCTGCCTGTACAGCAGAGCCAGCCACGAAAATAACCACTGCTACCATAATATCCAGCTTTCGGCCCAGGCGATCCGCAATCATGCCGTTCAGGAGAGATCCAAACCAGGCTGCGAGCAAAATTGTTGAGACAAACCAGCCTTTGAAGCCAGTGTCGGAGAATACACGAGGGAAAGCCGCTCCAAAAGACTCCATGGTCAGGACACCGGAAACGACTCCTTGATCGTAACCGAAGAGAAATCCTCCCAGGGATGCGAACTGTATTGTCGTTAGCGAAGTATTCTTGACAGACACAGGGTACCCACCAAGGCAACTCCAAAAAGGTATGGATTGGCGAACAAGGCACTCATGCCCTTCTTTGCAGGTGCCTGCACATAATGCGAATCGTTATGCATATTAACTTGGTCCATATTTCCGTTTTGTTCTCACGGGCTGTTGGGTGAAGTAGAAGTAGTGGAAGCTAAATACTACCCTGAAGCAAGATGCAATTGAAAAGAATGAGAACCAAATGCAGGACTTCTCATCCTTTTATATATTCCTCCTCACTCCACTTTCGAGATATATTCACAGCGGGGCACACTTCTCCATTCTCCATGCCCCGAGCCCCATGCCCCAGAACTAATTTTCAGAAAACATGTCATTCAGCAAGCTCTTTGCACGACTTTCCCCAGGTTCGCGGCGACATTGTGGGGATGGAGAACAGTAGTCCGGGAATAAGCTTGAGCTAAAACCAAGAAAGGGGGAGATCGGCAAACATAGCCGAGGATTAGCCTGCTAAGGTGGGCATGATTCGCTGGAGCACTGTTCTCCAGATGGAGAGAAGTCCACTTCCGGAGGACTGTTGCCCAGAACATACATGGCGACACAGGATTTGGAAGAGCAGGTTATACAGTACATAGATTGAGATGATGTCGAAGTCTTGGTGTGAGAGGATTATATTTCGCTACGCGAAGTTGTGATGTTGAGAGATCGAGGGGATGTGCGACTGTTGGAAAATAATTTTTTGGCAGGAAAACGCAATGGTGGTGATCGGAAACTTAACTAGTCTCTTAATCATTCATTGATCAAAATTGCTCGGAATATGTTCTTTATATCACACAAATTGAGTTTTAGCATTAAATACCTATTATTTATAAATAAAATGATCTATTCCAGTGTACCAAGGAATATGTAATCTCTACGAGTTAACAAGTCTATTCGTAAAATAACCTGTATTATTTCTAAATTAGACATATTCCCTAGTAGACTAGACTATATTATAAGTAAAAGAACTTAAAAAATTAGTTTAATATAAGCAGCTCTCCGAAAGCTTTAACCATTGCCTAAAGATACAAGTTAGGGAGTGGGCAAATTTCCATCGGAAACATAAGCTTCGCGTTTTCGAAGTTTAGAAGAAAAGGCTTGTTATAGAAAACTAGTGACATGTATCGAATCAAAGCCCCTGATATAAAGACAGTCCTCTATATCAAGATATTCAAATAACACCTCCAATTAAATAAGTTATTGTATTTCGTAGTATTATCTGCAATACAGCGACTTAATACCCTTGTAGTACTTGTTTAACGATTATTATTTAGCTTATAAGCGCTAAAAGAATCCAATATTTTAAAACGTGAGTTTAGACTTAAGGATAGTACTGTATAGTGAGTAGATGTACTATTATCGATATTTCAGCTTATTTTATGCCAAGTGGGATAATATCTGCAACCCCTGATACACTGAGACCGGCCTATTACGGATCAGTAACAATTTGTGTAACACCATATCAGTGTTATCGTTGATGCCTATTTTATTCACTATTCACGCCAGCTCTTCCTAATCCTCATTTCCCACCGTTTGCAGAAACTCGGATTCACAATGGCACCTCCATCGAGCACCATCTCTAGCGTGACTGTTCTAAGCAATATAGCAATCTACGATGTTGGCAAAGCCATTGCCGAGAGTATGCGACCTCGACGGTTGGCTCATATTTCTCGCGGTGGCATCGCTCTCTGTGCACAATGCCAGGGAATCAATGTACAGAATCTCTCTGCATCTGGGGGTGGAGGCTACCAACACTTCTCAAATCCACACGATATGGTGGAGAGTGCGCAAACCTGCCCACTTTGTGAACGTTTTATCCTGCATCCAGAGGGCCTCGGTCATTGGATGGAACATCAAGCTGCGATCGGGCCTATCTCTTGTTCGCTAATTGGCCCCTCCGGTTTTAAACGTCTCCTACTCAAGACAGAGAATTGGATTCATGAACACATGGATAAGCGAACAGGTAAGCTCTTAGAGTTACCTGTTTTTGCCGATGCTGGTAAGTATCCGAGATTATATCCGTCCACAAGCATCAAGTAAATAACCAAAGTCAGGAGACCCCGCAGCGGCATATGGTGTAGCAATAAGGCGTCCAGTGAATGGCACATGTTCTACCTCGTCAACAGAGCTTGCCAGGCAATGGCTCAAGACGTGCCTGAATGAGCACGGATGCTCACATTGGCTCGAAATGTCGCGAGATGAGGAACAACGCCAAGTGCGTCCTTCCCGTTTGATTGACGTACAAGCGTTCGAAATTAACTACTTGGATGTACGCCTGGTTGACGGAACTGACGTATCGGAATACGTTACTTTGAGTCACTGCTGGGGACAGGCACCAAGTTTCACAACGACATCCGAGAATCTTGGCCAGCGTAGGACGCAAATTCCATATGAAGACCTTCCAAGAACCTTCAGGGATGCTGTCAAGATAACTCGTGATCTCGGGTATAGATACATTTGGATAGACGCGCTCTGCATTGTTCAGGGATCTCAGGAAGATTGGGCGAAGGAAGGTTCAAAAATGGAAGACATTTTCAGCAATTGTATCTTGTGCATAGCTGCCACCTCCGGTATTGATGGATCTTCGGGATGTTATTCACCAGGTGCCAGAGGGCGCCAAGAATTTGAATCTTGCTTGATAGATGTGACTAGCGTATTATCTACCGGCAAGAGAAGCACTCTTTGGATTTATTGCGAGCCTCCAGTGCATCCTGTCCCAGGATCTGATACACCTGCTGTTATAAGAGAATCCAAAGCAGCTACCTGTGGCTGGATGCTGCAGGAGAGACTTCTTGCTCCGCGAACTTTACATTCCACTGCGGAACAGCTTGTGTGGGAGTGTGGCGAAGGGTATCAGTCTGAAGACGGGCTTGAAGCATGGTACTGGAGTAGCAGTCCGCATATCGAAGCGAGTAATAAGCACCATACGGGGCCCAAACTTACCCGGCAATTAGCCAACGTGTTGGGGACGCCTACCCCTTTGGATATCGTGTACAGGTGGTACTCCAATATCATTACCAACGACTATTCCACACACTCACTCTCTTTTCCTGAAGATAAACTCCCTGCTATATCCGGTCTGGCTCGTCTTGTTGCAAGAAGTACACAGTCTCGCTATATCGCTGGACTATGGGAGTGCGGGCTGCGCTATGGTCTTTGCTGGAAAGTGAATGCACCTGCACCAGCACCACTACAAGTGAAAAGTACCAGCTACCGCGCTTTTGATTTTGTGCCAAGCCCTCGCTTGTGATAGAGGCTTGCAGGTAGTTAAGCCACCATCACAGCCCCTTCACGTGAGCAGTTCAGCCAATAGGCAGCCACTTTCTACCCGCAAGACATAAAGGTAACTCATCAACTTCTCCCCTGAATCAAACCATCTCCTACATACCTCTTCACATACACATGGCTCCCACCTCTTTTCTCTCCCTCCCCATTGAGATCAGACTCTGTATCTATTCCCTAGTCATCGGGCCTTCAGAATGCTTCGCAACACCAGCACCCTACTTTTGCTACACAATCCAAGGTCGTTCCACAGACTCGCTCGTACTCTCTCGCTCTGGCTTCAGGAAATGGGACTATCGCAGAACCTTGGTTTGGGCGAAGTGGCCTGATCATGACACCACGGCGCTCTGTCTCACATCCCAGCAAATACACATTGATCTGGCTGAGAATTTTCACCCTTTTCCTCAGAAAATAGCATTGACTGTTGTCGACGATATCTGTTTCGGTGTTGTTGGTGGAGAGACGCTCTATCCTGCTATTAGCGAGCGGTCATGGCTTTTCAGTCGACTCGAGATATTAAGGCTAGAGTTGATAGGCGACATTGAGAATCGCTTTAAGATTAAAGATCAATCTAGTGCACTGGAGCGGCTAAAAGACGAAGTAACCGATGGATTGCTGTTGAATGCATGGCAAAGACTGTCGTGTACAGTAATGAAGGGCCTGTTCCCGATGTTTCGCACTCCAACCAGAAAGAACAGATACCATTTCAACACAACGAAACTCGCCCAATACCTTACCACTCTTCCTTCTCTCAAGAAGTTAGAGGTTCACGTCGACTCAACGGAAGTTCTCGAGCGCTGGGTGGATCCCTTCGATGATCTAAAGCCCCTTCATGATCTAGGAGTCATATTCGCCGTCATCATTGGGCCCAGCGTCTCTGTTGAAAGCTTGGCGATGATGGTAGCTTCTCACCACGGCAAGCTGAACAGACTTAACGGCGTCGTGGTTGACACAGCTTACAAAACCGATCAATCGAGCATATACGCAGAATTGGAGGCTAGGCGTGATATGTGCATTATTGATCGGGATGGTCTGCTTGTGACCTCGGTATATTTCAGAACTGACGCGAAGATGCCGAATAAGGATGGCAGAGATAGCATGTTTGATATCCATGCATGCGTGATGAGAGGATGTAGACCGCGCTAGTTCTTAATGTGTAGGGAAAGGGTTAGTATATTCGGGGATTTTAATACCACAAGATAAAATTAAATGCCATTTTGTACATCTGTGACATCTGCTGGAATTTCGAAATGGAATGGTTTTCTTTGGTATAATCTTGGATCCTTCATACTCGAAACTGCGCAAACATCATTTCTTTTATTATTGGAAGGGGCGGTTTTTAACGGAGCAGTCTACAGAACGAGTGACCATCGGTCTGACGAATGTGTTTGCAACCCAGGTTATCAAAATTTGATATGCTGACACAGCTCCGATGGGCATAAGGAACATGGCGAAGAAGGGAGGACCTGTTGATGTAGTGCTGATGAAAACTGCATTACCAACCGCAGAAACGAGCATGAGACCGCAAATGTGATAAGAACGATCATTAGTCCTGCTGGATGTCCAGGTCACATGCAGGGAAACGAGGAAAGCCATGAAACACACCAGGGCTGTGAGAATGAGTGTCGGAATTTTATCGTATCCCAAGGTCTTAACAATAGACAGGAAGAAGTATTTGAAAGCCTGGGATAAAGATCAAGAGATTTTGTATCAATGCGAACACATACAATCTCCAGTTTTAAGGCTAACATAAGCCTACCAAACGCCGAGATGGCATGAGCGTCGTCAGTCTCTTTGGTATCTTCTGTCAGACGCCATTGCAAAAAATGGCGCTCTTCTTCACTGACAGATTTAGCGTTCTTAAAAAGGGTTGGAAGCTTAAATGAGGCACATAGAGCCACAGCGATAGTAATACAGTAACCAACAACTACTATTTAACAATCGCTTAATTATACCAAAAAGAGCCAAAATATACCCTTTTAAAACTTATTATTTTTTACCTTATAATATTTTAAAACGTTAGAACTTTAATCTATTAATTAATTAGATCTTAATTAACCTTTTAATCTTTAGTTTTTAAGTTTTAAATAAGATTTATAAAAGTTATTAAAGTCGGAAGTTAATAAAAGAAAAAGTTACAATTTTCCCCGTAAAATTTTAAGAAAATTTAGTTTTCTAACTTTTTTATTTAACTATATAGCGAGCTAGCTTTTTTATTTTAAAGTTAATTATAGAAAAAATTCTTATTATTCGATTAATTAAAATATACTATTTAAAATTCTATTTTTATATTATATAAGTAGTTTAATTTTAGAGCGAAAACGGTAAGTTTTAGTATAAAATAGGGTAAAGTTAAATAGTAGTTGTCTAGTACTATAGCTCCCTCAATAATGAAAAGCCATCGCCAGCCAGATATACCATAGACGCTATCAAGTTTATCAAGAATAGCAGTGGTCAATAAGTCTCCAAACCTAACATTGGTCAATATTGAAATTATATCTTCGATGTGGATGTTCTTACATGTTTGCCAACGATGTGTCAGCATAGAAGTAGGCTATGCGATGAGCAAGCTCGCCTGAGATGCAGAATTACACCCCAAACTGCCATGTAGCCACGCAAGAAGTGCGACGGAGGTACTCGAGTAATGATCAGATTTGCCTAGAATTGCATGAGGATGTAGCCCTGTGCGCATGCAGGTTATTTATGATGTGCTGGCACAGTTGATTGACATATCACAAGTGCAACGTACCACAAACAAGATCCTCGTTGCAACATTAAAGTCTTTGCCGATCATACCAAGCTCCTCTTCAAGTGAGCCAAGCCGTGCCTGAGCCAAGTTGCTCCTGTCCAGGAAATTGAGCATGTACATTGTGATGAGGAATGGAAGCATACGAAAGTCGATCTTTCGAAGAACTTTCTTTTTCATCTCCGCTTTCCATTCATCTTCTCTGGCTTCGAACTCTTGGTATATCTCCAGGGTCGCCGCATCAGCGTCTTTGTCAGAGTGGCCAGTAAGCAAGCCAGCTAATCAGCGAGCTTATAAGCTACGCCAAGAAGCCTATTAGCTTAAGATTTAAATTATATTAGCAAGTAAGCGTAGTATTCCTCCGCTAATAGGCTAGCTTCTAAGCTTAAAGATTGATTTTTATAGTTTTCGAAGTCTGTTTATAGTCGAATAAAGCTTTTTTATTAGTCGAAATCGACGAGTTTTTAATAATACTATTCGTTTCCGCCTTAAGTATATAATATAAGATTTGTATTATTATAGTCTAAAGTTTTATAAATTTTATACCTTGATTTTATACTTTTATACTCTCTATAATTAATAATAACCAAGGATATTATTATACTCTTCGCTATTAGCAAGCTTATAAGCCGCTATTAGTAAGTTAACGAAGATTCTCAATTATATCAGCGAGTTAGCTATGAATTCCTCTCGCTGATTAGCTAACTAACTGACTTATTGGCCACTCTAGTCTTTGTATCCAGTCTCGGAATTGTTTTCAACTCTAAGAGTAGTATAGTTGTCGATTTTCTCCAGGGAATCTGGCATTGTTACTGGGTTTTAAATTCGTCAAGTATAGCTAGGTTGATCGGAGAAGAATGATTTTGTAGTCCAGACGAAGGCAGTCGACTGTTAGTATATACTGCAGTTTGATTTCGTCAAGTGTGATCAGGTTGATTAGAAAGGAATAGTTTTCAATTTCGACTGGGGGCAGAAGACTGCTGATATTTACAAATGCTGGTGAAACTACAAAATTGGAACAGGTCATTCATGATGCCGTCAAAGTAGAATGATACAGACATGTCGGTCCAGTCGCCGTCGTGGAAGACTAGAGGAGGCAATGTGACCACCTATTGTGATGGAAGAATGCAGGAACGGGGAAACGACGAGGGAAGCTACGTTGGCATCCTCTGGCCAGACAAAGTATAGCAATACCGAAAACTGCACCGAGAGTCTGGACTGTACGACTACCGAAAACCTGACCATTCCAAGCACTGTACTATGCCCAAATCTTAGCATTTAACTCACGCTGCAACTATTCTCTCGAACTCCCAGCTTATTCTGGTCTAGACTTTATTCCTCCTCGGCTGTACTGAGATGTTTTCAAGTTCGTTGGCTTTAACCGGTTTTCCTTCTGATACGGTCCAGACTGAGTCCGTATTTCAAGGAAACTCAGTAAGTGTCCGTTCAAAGTAAATGCCCTTCTAAGTCGGCCTACTATGGCCTTTCGAGCTTAGTCCACCGTCTACAACGAATTATTTGCGACTTGCCTTCTACTAGCTTGAGATTAAGCGAGCCAAGCCTGACCTCAGACTGGTCAGCAGCCGGGCCTCTAGAGACAACTATGATTATTAAACGAATTTTGAAAATTCTATATTTTGCCTAGGCACTGAGATTGAGGTATGAGCCATGAAAATGTGAAGAGGTGGCATAAATTCGTTTAGTTGAAACAGACGGGAGCACTTCAGAGATATCGTTACGTCACAAGACTAAAATCTAAACACATTAAGTGAAAATGCATAAGATACTAGCATATCGGGATTAGAGATGGCATTGTTGCTTTCTACATCAGCGCAAAGGGGCAAGAATTCATCTCAAGCAGGGACACTGCACAATGGCTGATGGTAAATTATTGAAGGTTTATCTCATTCCTACACTTGATACAAAGCTGTAAGATGGCAATTATCTCTGTGAAAGACGCGAAAAGCCTTCAGCCCTACACCGATGGTTGTTCTTGCTTCCAGATGCTTCCATTATATTAAGCCTCACCAACAAAATATCGTTATATCCATTCGGCTTTAGATAGTCATCTGAATAAACAGTGAGGTAAGTAAGAAAAAAAAATGGATAAGATGTCTTGTTGTTTTATTGGTTTTCATTCTCGTCTTTCTTTGGTCTGGTTTTTTTTTCTCCGTGATAATCAGGCTGTAATCGAGAATTCACGATCTGAGGTATGAAGTGTGGAAGAATGATATTTATATTTTCGGAACCTGTAATACCGTAACTTCTATATGCCTTTCAATAGAAAAGTTGACCGCTTGATATTTCCGTGCTCTGTCCCGCCTCATTCATAGCTTAGGCAAATTTGATAGTCTCGAAACCAAAGGGGCGACACGATCGTTCCTACCTTAACCTCCTATAAGGACCATTTAGTCTTCATATACACCTTTTGATTTTGAAGTTTCTGTTACTTGATTGCTAAAAAAAAACATCCACGCATCTCAATTTTGGTCTTCATTACCGTAATCGACAATCCCAATTATTCGCACCTTCCTGGTATCAATCGTATCAATCATCAAGTCACATTTTGTTCATCGGATAGTCATCAATTCAAGGCTTACCTACCCATTCAACCATTCTACAAGATGACTATTAATTCCAGCAACCCTTACCCCAACCCGCTCAAAACGTCGAAACCAAGTCCCGCCATTCAGCTCATGAAGGAATATGCACCTAGCCTTGTCCGCATGGACTCCACCAAGTTGAAGGAAGTCCAGGCCCTGTTCTGGAAGTGTCTTCTTGTTGAAAGACTTTCTGATCCTGGAAATTGGGAGGCAGCGGATATTTTGGACGGCATGAACAAATTGATTTGTGCGAAAGAAAGGGAGGAGAATAGGGCGGACACCGAAATGATTGGAGCTAGAGGCGATGCTCGGGTCAATGATATGGCTGGTAATGAAAATACGGACAATCTTCTTGCGATCCTTGTCGGTCGCATGGAATCTTTGGATGTCTCCGAAAGTGGATAGATGAAACGGTAAACACGAGTACAATTCGGTACTTGCTGACGGGGGTATCCTGCGCCAAGGTTTACGGCGCAAGCTTCACAAAGGGACTTGTTTTCATGGGTAGAGAGAAAATCATGGCTAAAAGGATGTTTTGAGTTTACTCCTTGCGGCAGGATTGCAACATGCCTGTAAAGTATCCTAACTCTATAGCGAACTTGAGGCCACGGAGATTACAATCTCAATTTTATCTTGTCTTTGCAAAGTCCTCTAAAATCAAACTTGCACCCTTTTCTCCAATCGCGTAAACAGTAGCCTGTATATGCGCACTCACCTGTAATGGCATCACACTTGCGTCAACGACCCTTAATCCTCGCACTCCATGAACTTTCAATCTTGCATCCACCACACCTCCACCAATCTCCTCTTCACCAGAAAACGGTCCCATTGCGCAAGTGCCGACTGGATGCCAGTCCGTAATTGTATAATTTCTCAAGTAGTCCTCAAAAGTATCTTCCTTTCCGGCTGGTGGCGGAGGTGGAAAGACTCGCTTGACGATAATCGAAGACAACGGAGCTGTAGTCGTTATTCCGTGTGCAAAAGCCTGCGAGGCGATCATTGTCTGCAAATCGACTTCACCACCTTCGCCTTGGTAGTATTTTGGATCGATGACGGGCTTGTCGTGCATAGTTGCTCGAGTGTCCGAAGCGGGAATATGGATTGAGCCTGTTGAAAACGGATATTGCAGCATTTGTAGCATGGTTGCGTATTTCTTGCCTGGCTCGGCTGTGAAGTATGGCGAGTAGTTGCTTGTGTCAAAGTTGAACTCTATTTGGCCTAGATTTGAATCCGGCTTGAATCGATCAGACAGAATCTTTTGTCGCAATGATGAGTATGCGCTGGCTGCTGGTAGTGAAGGAGGAATCTGGGCCACAATGCGGTCGAGACGGGCTGGAGGAATTGCTGAGCTAAATGGCAAGTAAGCTATGCTTGATGGAATTTGAGTGAGAGGTCCAGAAGCAGTGCCTGTGTAAAGCTTCATAGCAGCAGCGAGAAGTTCAGGCGATGCACGCAAATCATCAGGTGTTGCTATCTCCGGGAGTATTTCGTATATCGTCGCAGTCACTGAAGTATGTAAGCAAGAACTTAGGTTTGAAGAACCATTCAGACTTACTCATATGTTCCTGCAGATTCTCTCCCACATTTGGATTGGACACTTTCACTTCAATGCCTGCTGCGTTGAGAATAGCCGCATTGCCCACACCGGAAACTTCAAGTAGTTGAGGAGACTGGACGCTCCCAGCGCAGATGATAACTTCTCTTCTCGTTTTAACGTGGTATTCTTTTCCAAATTTGGTGAACTTAGCACCAGTTGCTGTCCATTCGCCTGAAATTTCCTTTATTGTCACTTGTTCTACGAAAGCTTCTGTCAGAACTTTTAGATTCGGTCTTGATGCCACTGTGAGGTAGTAGCCATTTGCGGAGTAGCATCTTGTTCTGGTGTCTTGCTCAACAGAGGTAAGTGATGTCCACGCTCCCACATTAGAGCCTCCAAAGTGATTCTTGTTGGTTTCAACTCCAAGTGTGTTCAAGGTGGAATGCCAGTATTGATGTGAAGCTCCAAATTCTTTCGAGTATATTGAGCTTATTGGTCCTTCGGTGCCATGGTTCTCACAATTGAAGTACAGCGAGTCTTTGTCGGCATTTGTCACTGGTGGCTCGAAACACTCGCTCTTTTTGAAAAAAGGTCTATTTCATTCAGTCTTACTTTGTATTACGATAGAATAGGAAAGAAACGCACAGCAGATCGTCCCATCCCCATCCCTGATTCCCCAAGTCTCTCCAGGCGTCATAATCCTCCTTGCAACCTCTGTTCCATGTCATGAAATTCAGCGCACTTGTACCTCCTAGCACTTTGCCCCGAGGCCATGGTAGCTTTCTTCCCCCAATCCCAGCTTGAGGTGTTGTCTCGAATTGCCAATCATATTTCGTCCCAAGCGACTCTCCAAATCGTCCTGGAATGTTGATCAACGGCTCATCAAAAGCAGCTGGTCCTGCTTCAAGAACACCAACTCTGATCTCAGGATTCTCTGACAATCGATTCGCGACAACGAGGCCAGCTGTACCTCCGCCAATGATCAAGTAGTCAAACACATCTTCACAAAACTCATCGAGATCGATTGGAGAAGGTAGAGTCTGAATATTCGAACCCATGGTTTTGGCTGAAATCAATTGACCATTTACCTTGATCTTGTTGTCTCTATACGAGTTATGTGGAACAAGAAGCTTTCTTCTCCAGCTGCAGGCGAGATCAAGTTGCTTTTGCGAAAAGATAAGAATGCGGACTAGGGCGTGGGGGTTGTGGCCTGTCCCGCCGGTCCCGCATTTACCGCTCTTCTGGGTCCTGCAATGCCTTCTTTTGGGTCTCAGAAGGTGAAGAGATCGAACCCGAAAACACGTGTTATTGATCCTGCCAGATTTCAAGTGGGGTATCAGATGTTGAATGCGGCGCAGTGTATTGTGCTTTGTCGCGAAGTCGCGAGGTCGAAATTTGCCGTTCTTCAGCGGAAGCGAATTTGAAATACATTAGGGTGACTGACAGGGTCACGAAAACGGCAACATTTTCCAGCACATATTGCGGTGCTCCGAGTATTGGCAATCTGAATTTGAACCTTCTCTCGCTGAAGTTTTGGAACAGGCGGACATCGAGCTGGATCCAGCAATATGCGTCGTAAGCGAGCATGTAGTGTATGATGTACCAATAGATACAAAATCACACTGGTCTCCGACGTCCGATATCCCAGTAAGCGGGGGCTGGAGCATCATCGAGCCTATCATCTTGGTACGAGGATCTTCCAGCTAAGGAGAAATATGCAGGCCTGCAGGATGCTTGATTTTGCTTTTGGTTCCTGCTATTGAGGGGGTTTGCTGGTACCTGACTAGATAACAATATGAATACACAATTGTCCAAGAAGACCCTCTTTACGACATACGGATCGCTTCTCAATATTTTTTTAAGTCAAAAAGACACTGAAATTTGTGGGCTGTTGGACGTGTGTCTGTCGACAGGTGGATCGCTACTATTGTTCTGCTTTGAGAGCCACTCTAAATCGGCGTTTGATTCTCGCACAAACACTTCTGTTTGATAGTACAATATGCCAACATTCTCTCAGACGTTGGCAATTGAGTCATGGACTCTGTATGCTATTGGTTTGATTCTGATAGGGATGCGATTGTATGTGTCCAGTTCCCTTCAAACGCAGGTCACAACTGACATCACACAAGAGTATCTCGAAAAATTCAGCTCGGATCGTATCGCAAATTCCAGCTCGATGATTATCTCATGATTGTCGTTGCTGTAAGTTGACCCTTTCACAAACGAGCTTGAAAATGATGCTAACTTGAAGATTTAATAGCTCACCTTTACCGGAGTTATTGTTACTACAAACGAGGTTGCTAACAATGGAAGCAATTACCTTCCTCCTGGAGCAGCAGAGCTACTTACTCCAGAGGAAATTCCGAGTGCTATCTATGGTAGCAAGATGACTTTCGTTCTGGAGGAGTTTACACTAGGGACGGTCTGGTTCGTCAAGGCTTGCATGCTGCTACTCTACCATAGATTGACGTAAGTCGTTCAGAGAACTCAATTATTCAAAGCCATAAGTATTAATTGTTGTCAAACAGGCAAGGCCTAAAGGAGAATATCGCTGTCAGATATGTTGCATATTACTGCTTAGTCGGCTTTATCGTAACTCAAGTCCTCTTCCTTGGAGTTTGGTGCCGGCCAATTCAACAGTACTGGGCCGTACCTGTTACTGATTGTAAGACTGCTTCTACCTACGCACGTTTGCACATGCTAACATCACCAGCACAATGTGCTACTTACATCAACCACATGATCACAGCCACCGCTTTCAATGTCACTTCAGACTTGATGATGCTTGCAATCCCACTTCCGCTATTAATCAGGTCTAAGCTACCACTGAAAAGGTATGTCTCGGAAAATTTCATGCCCACCTCGCTGCCGTTACTAACCAGTCGCAGAAAACTCATCGTATGCTGTGTCTTCAGTCTCGGAGTTTTCGTGATTCTAGCCGCCGTTTTGAACCGTTACTTTAATTTCACCGTCGCCTACTCTCTCATCTTCCTGAATTGGTATGTAGGCGAAGTATCCACCGCTGTTTTCGTCGCCAACATTCCACTTCTCTGGCCACTCATCCGCCGAATGTTTTCTCTCGGAGAGTTCGGCGACAACAGCAAAGTCAATGGATACCAGCATTCTTCCTCACGCATTTATGCGCGCAACACGCGGAAATCAGTATCTAGATTACCGAGCCACATCGAGAATGATGGATTTGGAGATAGTGAAGAGAGAATTACGAGGTCATGGACGCCGCAGCCCGAGGGCCATTTGGAGCTGAACCCGGTAGATAAGATGACTGGGTTCAAGACAGTCGTTGCAGGGGGTGGAAAGGAAGTTGTGAGGGATGATTGGGACAGTAAGGAGACCATTACGAAGACGGTGCATGTAACTCAATATTCCGTGTAAGAATTGTTGGAATCGAAAAAACCCTGTACTAAATACATTGGCGATTTGAGGATTTCTTTGGTGGGGGGGAGGAGGGAGGGGTTATCGTCTGTAACAAGGGAACATCACAAGGTTAGAAGGCGTTCAGGAGGCATCCGATATAGAAGGTAGATATGATTATACTTTTTGTCTGACAGGATGCAACAGATACACAAATCCTTCCTTGTCTTTTTTTTTTTCTGGGAATAATCCGATAAGCTTTTCTTTTCGGGGTAAAGTTCTTTTTAATAAAGTTCCCGAGAATGAGGGGTGGCGTTTGACCCCATGTTGCACCCCTGAAAATAAGCGAGGGTTATCCCACGCCGGCGATGAAGGACATGTTTTCTTCTGTCATAAATCCTCATCGGCGGGAGACCAGTCAAATTTCTCCAATTTCTCCAAAAACAAATTCGGAAGCTTTTTCGTCCACAAAGTCTGATAAGAAATGGAAGGGCTTCTTACGACAAGGTTTACACATGTGGAGATTAAACAGTGCGGCACTGGGGTTCAAGGAATTGCCGGGTTCTGCAGCGGAGCGGGTGATGTGGGTGGTGAAATGTCAGATGTGGTGTGACATTTGATAACGAATGGTTGACGACACATGGAAGTTGAAAGGGTCTCGAACGTTGCACAAATACGGAACGGGTGCATGGTTTGCATTGCCCCGCGACCAGAGAAGAGAGGTCCCACTTTGCTGGGAGAGGGCTTGCTTGCACCATGTTCTGGGATGTGGGATGAATCTTTCATAGGAGAGGTGCTCTTTCTTACTTTCATGTCGATACTTGTTCGTTACCTCTCTCCATCGTCTTTGCTTTGACATTATACTCTGTTCGCAAGAATGGCGTCTCACTCTCCTGATCCAGAGAAGGGCCACTCCCCAGAAACTTCATCTATTACCCCTTCTACCACAGAAAACTCTCCAAAAACTCCCCATATCACACTCCCGGCCTCGATAAACAGAATCAACGAGAAAATCGAGTCTCTTGCTGGCCTTGAGGCTCGAGGAATCTCTCGCGTCCTTCCACACGAGCGCCATGGCTCTACTTTCCTTGGGGACTGCCAGATGGCATTTCTCTGGTTCAGCGCCAACATAACTGCAAATAATCTCGCTGTTGCATTTCTTGGACCTTTAGTGTTTGAACTGGGCTTTGTGGACTCGGTCCTGTGTGCCATTGGCGGTGTGTTCGTGGGAAGTGTTTTGACAAGTTATATGAGTATTTGGGGATCGGAGAGCGGGCTTCGAACTATGGTAAGTTGAATATGCGATAGCCTTGGGGAAACTTTTGCTGAGATTATCTTCAGGTCGTCGCTCGATTTTTCATGGGATACTGGCCCTCGAAGCTTTGCTGTCTCCTGAACATCGTGATCATGGTTGGTTATGGCCTCATCGATTGTGTTATCGGCGGACAAATTCTCTCGGCAGTCTCGGGAGGGAGCATGACAATTGTAGTTGGCATTGTAATTGTCGCTTTGATCAGTCTTATTGTCGCAGTCTTTGGCATGTCAATTTTCCATGCTTATGAAAGGTATATCTCTTCACTTAACCATCAAACACCATCAGGACTGACACAAAACCAGATGGGCATGGATCCCTCAACTTATCGTTCTTTGCGTGCTATTCGGCAAGGCAGGACCACACTTTGACACGTCTCTACCCTCAATTGGTTCATCCACCGCAATCGCTGCCAACCGTCTTTCATTCTTCTCTCTTTCCCTCTCCGTACCCGTCTCATGGGCAGCGGCGTCCTCCGATTTCTATGTTTACTACCCGGAGAGCACGCCAAAATGGAAGAGCTTCACCCTCACCCTACTCGGAATTTTCCTATCCTATGTGATCGTGAACATCCTCGGTGTTGGCTTGGCATCAGGAATCAGCAGCAACGAGGCGTGGGGCACTGCATATGAAACTTCATCCGGAGCTCTGATCTTGGCTGGCTACGGTAATCTGGGAGGGTTCGGCAAGTTTTGCGCTGTAGTCGTCGCTTTGGGCGTCATTGCGAATAACATTCCAGGAACATACTCCGCAGCTCTCGGTTTCCAGATGCTCGGTCGCTATCCCAAAGCCATTCCTCGCTACTGGTGGACGATCGTTGTTGTGGCGATTTACTTCATCTGTGCTATTGTGGGCCGGGACCATTTGTTCGTCATCTTCACAAACTTCTTGGCTCTGATGGGATACTGGGTGACGGTGTTTGTGAGCATCGTTTTCGAAGAGCATCTGTTTAAATGGAACACTGGATTTGATTGGACCGCATGGGAAGATCAGAAGAGACTGCCTGTAGGATATGCTGCGATGACAGCATTCTTGGTTGGATGGGCTGGATGCATCATTTCCATGTATCAAATCTACTATGTTGGTCCGGTTGCGCTGCTTGTTGGAGACTATGGTGCGGACTTGGGAATATGGGTTGGTTGTGCATTCGCGCTTATCACCTATCCTCCTTTGCGGTTCCTGGAACTCAAGGTTGTTGGTCGTTAAGTGGAAGTGATCTTCAGATCCATCCTGCATTTGGCCACTTATAATGTAATATATAGTACAAAGAAGTGTTACAATTATCACTATCTTGTAGCATTAGCAAATGAGAACTTATGTGTTTGCTAACGTGGGTACTGAAGAATTCTTTGTCGAGAGAGTGAATAAACACTCAAAAGTAGTAGGCTTGAAGTTGAGTCGGCAGAGAGGATAGTGGAGCGAAAAATAGCCTGGTGGTCCGTTTCCGTGCATCAATCAGTATTATCAAAAATACCGGAGTGTGTTAAACGCAATACCTGTTGTATCAGCACTAGAGTTACAGCACTTGCTCGAGACAGGAATCTGATGACACTATCTTGACAATTTTTAGCATTAGAAGCGTTGAGATATAGTTCATTTGTGTACAGTTTGACATCCATACAATTCAGTATTAAACACATCGCTCTCACACATCATCTACTAGTGGTAATCTTACAAAGTTGGCGCTGGATCATAGGTAACTCGGAATGCTTTCGATGTCACCCTTTTCTTTCACTGCCAGTCTAGAGGCCAATTTTAAAGTCTCTGGAATTCCAAACGCTGTTTCCAAGTACAACCTCTCTTCCCTGCACACCAAGATGACTTTCTCCTTCAAAGCAATGTCTCTTGACATAGAAATCACGAAACACGAGCAGCAAGCCGTGAGCTCTCAGCTGTCGAAGAAGAATCTTGACCGATGTGCTGAATTAACATCAGTGTCAACTCCAGCAGAGTTATGACTGTACTCACGCAGATGTCTCACCTGAACAATAAATGATCTAAGAAGTACGATAGTACCAGAGATCAGGACGCAGACTTTCCTCCTAGGATCAAGACCTACGAGGGACCCAATCTTGCAGTCATTGCTGCATTTGAAATTCCCATCAATCCCAATGCAGCCTGTGATATGCACAATCTTGACATGAGCTTACGCTCACTTTGATATGAACGCCTCTCTCGCCGCCATCAAGGACGATGCGTCTCAAGTACTCATGTACTAATAGACAGCAACACCCCAATGGATTCTAGATACATCACGAAATCATCTTAACTGATGAAGAAAGGCATATACACATGGCAATACAACAGTCAATCTCTCCAAATAATTCCATATTATTGCTGGGTGTAGCTTTATCCCCAGCATGAACGGATTTTGGAGGATGAATTCTGTTTTTCAGCTTTATTGAACTCATAAAGTAGATATCATTATGGATTTTTCTACCAATTATGTAGCGTAGTGTCCAAGCGCATTAGCTCGTGGTAAGTTTCAAATGATGTGTGAAAGCATATATTAGAAATGTTGATTTCACGCGAGTGCGCCCGGATCTCCTCCTTGAATAACAACTTTGGGATCTTGACATGATGATGTGAGCATCATGGAGACCTGTGTTTGAAGATCGACTAAATGGCGTCTTCAAAGTGCTCCGTTGAAGGGCAGGCTTGAAATGGACTCCTGGATTATCCTTGTTTTGTCGAGATTTCACGATTGCTGCAACTAATTGAGAGATCCTAGTATCAGTAGACATAGGTGCCGACTTACTCGATTCTCAAATTTCTAAAGCTCTCCAGTCTGCTGATTAGTGCTGTAAGGTTTCGATATTTATGATTTGCAAAGCCGAACTGAAAATTCTACAAATTGAAGACCAAGTTGAGCCAGAGTTTCGTCCTCAAGAATAGAGAAGATATCTAACTCCTATTTATCATACAGTCACACATGGACAATGGAAATGACCTTTTTAGACACAGGTTCTTCCACCAACATATCCCCCAATTCGGTTATTTCGGTCATGTGATATGGGTAGGTAAACACTTTCTCAGGGATTTATCAACTTACCCCCACAGTTAATTTAGCATAGATAGCAGTAATCTGGAATATAAATATCTCAAGCAGAAAGTGAGTCAAGGAGATAAGCTTCAAGGATTTAATAAGATGCCTTCAGTATCTACTCAAGGTATCATGAGGGGCAGTCAGGTGATGAGAGTCAGAAAGTAAAAAGGGTAATATCGAAGAGTCTGGAGAGTAGCACGAGTAGTCCTGCATAATGACTTATCTTTCCGCCTATTACACTGGCGGCATAATCTGATAGTGTTAATCATATAACCAAATGGAGATGAAGTGATGAATGTTACTACGCGGGTCAATCCGTTGAGGTTACCTATATGGCCTCTAAACTGACACTTGGCTTAGCACTATTTGTTAGACAACTCATAGGAAATACTGGATAACGGAAATGTATGACGTAGTTGAGCCATAAAGATCTTGAATGAAGAAAGCAAAGTAGGTAGTGATATGTTCTAATAAGTCGGGCCAGCCTATTCCAATCAATTATGTACAAACCATGGTTATGGCAACACAGATATCTACATCATAACCTTCTACTCTCGAAATAACTCCCATAAACTCTTTACTCTTCCATAATTTTCCACAGGGGTATATCCACCGCTTGAACATTTTGCCATTTTCCAATCATATCACATAAAATCAGATCACACTTCCCACCAAACTCTGCTTCCTCGTCCTATGCTTCCACAACCTCTTCAATCCACCACTCCTCTCCTCCCTGTCATCCCCATACACACTCCCGTCTCTCGCAGTCCCAAACTCTGCACCAACACCCAGGAGCTGATCGAAATCCGTCGCCACCGTCGGCGGACCACCATGTCCACGATCCGGCCTCCTGGGAGTTGGGACCCGGACATGAAAATTCGCCGCTTCTTCACCAGCAGCACCACCACCACCACCAACATGGTAATCAGCACCGAACCCTCGCCCTACAAGCGAAGTCTCAGACCTGCCACTGACGCTTCCAAATGCATAATTAGGCGTTCCCGTACCCGTTCTAGTAGGAGGCCGTGTTGAGTTCGGCGTAGGCGGGAACCCATTCATCATCGCTGCGCCAGGACTAGTATCATCATCACGACCCATCATCATCTGACCCAAGAACTGACGCTCAGCAGATAACTTTTCCTCTCTCGCGCGAATAGGCATTTGATTCTCTCTCAATCTCGGGACCACCTGTGCAGGATACAGTGGCGACGCCACGCTGGGTGCGATGAACTCTTCCCGCAAAAATGCAATCAAGGTGTCCAAATTCGCGATCGTAGTCATCGCCCCCATCGAAACACGCACGACGCCTGTGGGCTTCCCCCTTATAATTTCGGTGCCCGTATCTTGCGCCGCACTACACCGATGACCGTCGGCCCAGAGACGGCGGATGTGCCAGTCTTCAAAACCCAAGTACGTGGCGACGCCGCCTGGGTTGCACAGCTGACCTGCCCGCACGAAGATCTTGCGCTCGTTGGCGAGGGTCTCGACGATGGAGGTGTAGGGCACGTATTTGCCATCTGGTGTTTGGACATTGAATGCGATTGTTGCACCTTGAGTCGCAGAATCTCCGTACGTCGCTTCTTTGGTGTTGTAGATCGTGCAGAGAGGACTGCCATTTGGATGTTTGAGTGAGGTGAGTTGATCGTGAAGCCGCTTGCCGAGATAGCTTGTGTGGTGAGATATGGTTGCCATGCAGTTGTAACCGTAGAGACGGCGATGTGTATCGATGGCTGCATTCAAGGCAAGTATGCTGTGAAATGGAAGGGTACCGTCCTCTAAACTTTCGTGGAGCGTTTCGCGAAACTTAAACCACGGATTGCTTCCTAGAACCGTGACGACCTGAACTGTTCCACCTCCAAAGTACTTTCGTCCCCATTGCAGAATATTACCAGATGATTTACGCACAATGAGACCTCCCAGGTCCGGGTATCCAAAGATTTTATAGAACGAAAGAGCTGTGAAGTCTGGTGCTAGTTCAGGATCCCGAAAGACATCGTTCAGAGGACAAGTTGTCGCTAGTGCTGCAGCGTCAAGGAGCGAGTATGTGTCACGGTGCTGTGGATAAGTCGAGTTTCGTAACCTACCAGTCCAGCTGAGAGGTAGACGACGTCCTGTCATATTCGACTGGCCTGGGTATGCAAAGAGACCAACTTTAGTCGAACCATTATGTGCTGATTTGCCGCTCAACCATCGTTCTACCTCAGCATCGTTTCGAAAGCAGTGATGATCTCCACCTGCAGTTTCCCGAACCCCCACAAGACTGTTATGCGCATCCACATGGTAGAAGTACCGAAAGCCATCAACCTCGCCATTAGAATCCCGATTCGAGTTACCTAAATCCTTGAAGGACTCCATCACCAACTTTATGGCAGCCGTGGCGTTGGCTACAAAGACCAGATCGAAGTGTTCCGGATCAGCGCCAAAGAACTCCAATGTCTTGATCCTGGTCTCATCTACCATCCTTCCTGATAACATGGCTGGGTCGGATGCTGAATGCGGATTGCCGTAGAGATTAGACACCAAGTCTGCTGCTACTGTTTCGACGAGAGATTTGGCGTATATTGTGGTTCCACCATGATCGAGATATGTGGTTCCTTTATTATGTTAGTTTGCAAAACCAAGGAGCACATGAGAGCTTGCCTTCGAGCATAGGGTATTCTAAGTGCTGGAAAATCTCAACATTAGAATTGTACGACATTGTCAATGAGCTCAGTGCTCTAGAAGGTATGCAAATTAAGTATCCTTAGACTTGATATGTGTTATAGATATTATGAGATAAAGGGATGCTTGCGTGACGATTTATATATAAGGGTTCAACCAGTGTCTACTTGTATACAATTCTGTTGCATGACAACAAGCTGCAACCAAGGAAACGAACGGCATAACCGAATACTAGCCCTGGCTCGTAGGAGCAGACCGACATTATCTGGAGAAATGTCCGTTGAGTTGATACCGTGGCTGAGAGTACTTAGCACAATTGGTCCTTTCAATCTTGTTCTAGAAGCTCTTTTCACAGTCAATGAGATGTATTGGTGAAAGCTTACGAGAGTCGAGCATAATCTAGTGGGTTACAAAGAACAATACCAGTAGATGTGGGTTCTATCAGCCATTCTGAAACTGCGCCTCATGCCAAATCGCTTTTGCAGGCATTAAATACGCGATGACTCCAGATTTATTTTCTGCATCTTGGAGGAGCCCTCCGTCAGGTCGCCGAGCATTCCATTGGAAGCTGGAGTTTACCAATCACATGACCTCATAAATGGCTGAGGTCGGCGACCTGAAATGCCTGGTGAGGCAGATTCCTTGGCTAACACTCAAGACCATATCCAATCCCAGCAATATAAAGCGAGAAAAGCCGGGGAAGGATCATAACTCCCCTTCCTACTCGTCTAACAGGCTGTTGGCTAATCACGGTGCAGCAAAAGTTAGCTCCACAATGTAAGCACGGCCATAGCCGATAAAGTTGATTAGCCACCACAGAAGGACACTTGGCACCAAAATTTGGTCTCGCTTGTCGTAATATGTGCATGAAAGCGATGCAATGCCATAGCTCCAACGGAAAGGCCTGCATCGATGTTGGATAATGACGATGGCGATCGTTGCAATAGCTGGTAAGATAATCGTAGAGCAAGATACCTGTGGGGAAAAAAAAAAGAAAACTCGCAAACATAATCAGAAGAACAGGAGTAACGTCAAATTTTCATGCCTTGTACCTGCTGCTTCTACTCATCAACACTTAAACTCGTCCAGATATTCAATTTTGAAGAGGATATTTTCGCATCATCAAATTATTCCTCATGCTGCAGCCGCCCACCTGTTGTTGATCTTTTCCAACGGTTCAACAACGCTGTAGTATACTGCTTGTGTGAACTTTTTGCTTTCCCAATCAGCCTTCTCATCAAATATACAAAAGACGCAACATTTGATGATATGCTCTAAAGCAGGGTCTTCTTCACAAACAGTCTCGGCCCAATCTCGTGCAGTCATGTAATCCGTTGAATCGTGGGCCTTGCCATCAGGACCAAGATAGCATTTACGGAACTCCTGCTTTTCAATCACTTGACCGAAACAGAGCTCAAGGAGAACGATTCCTAAGTTGCTCAGGCTGTTCCGCGCTGCAAACCGTGATGCTGCTACTGGGTTATTAGCAGCTACAGGATTAGAATTCGAGATCATTTTCGAGGTGAATGTATGGCGTATATACGGATGCTCTAGGTTGATGTCACCTGCTCCATTCTTGTGGAACAGAATATCTCTTTTGTCCAGCTTCTGAGACAGCCACGGAGTGGATTGGAGTTGCAGAACAGATGATGCAAGAATACAAGCGATTTTGTATCTTTGTCGTCGGCTCAATGTTGGCACTCCTTGCCCCTGAAGCATTTCATCAAGAGTTGTTAGTGAGTCTTGGTGGGAAGCTATCTGACTTCCCTGAAGACTGGTAACCTCATAACAGCATTCATCCTCGTATTTGAGATGCCGCAGGCCATTAAATAGTGTTCCAGCGCGAAGCTCCAAGCATAAATCTTCAATTGCGGTACTGGTGCCATCAAAGTGTGACTGACTTTCGATCTCTGGCATAGAAACGATTCCTATTACTGGACTTGCAACAGGTTGAAGCGCAGCAGAAAGCTCGATTGGAGAGTCTACACACGGAACTTGCATACGAACAGACTTTTTAGGTCTCCGAGACCTTGACAGCCAGCTTCTAGTTATACCTGTGAGCTAGATTTAGGACTATTGCACAATCAAGCTTACCTTGAGGCCGATTCTGCCAATAAAATCTCTGTCCCGCTTCCACAAGGAACGCTCGTGTTTGTGGACTGTCTAGACTGGCTTCTAGAGAACATGTCCCTGAAACCGCTCTGTAATGATGCAGCTGAGGAACTAGATACCGATGGTGTTAATACAGGCCGCGTAGCAATAGTTAGTTGAGATGAAGGCTTGTATTCGAAATTTCGTCTTAAATGATCCGTAGATGTCATCGAAGACTCGATCGAAAGGCTGGGCGACGGAGTACAACTTGGCGAATGTTCTTTCTTCTTTTTCAAGCTTATTGCCATCTCTCGACGGTACATTGCAGTTGTGCCCGTTTCATTGGGGATGTCAAATGCCATATTAAAAGGGGATGGCCAGTCTCCAGTACTCCTGCATTCGAGTTGCAGATCTCCTTGATGTGGTTCCACACAACTACACTTCCAACTGTTTTTGACCGCTAAATGAAGACTGCCTGCATGTTTGCGGATAGATTCAAAAACAGTTCCCCACGATGTATCTTTTCGAGTAACCTTGAGGCTTTCTAGCTTGTCGCTTGAGTCCAGTAGCTCTCGTAGCTTTCGATTATGGTTTTCGAGAGATTCGAGAGTTCGTACACCACGTTTGCTGAAGCTCAACCGAATGCGCTTGAGCTGATAGTCCCATCGGCTGGCCCCTTCATCTGCCCAGTTAACCTACCCACGGAGGATTAGTCTCTAGACAGGCTAGCTTGGGAGACAGAAACCGAAAGATTCCCCACCCTGCCATTCTTCAAGGAAAGAATGCTTTCCATTTCTGCCATCAGCACTCCCATTGTATTGAGAGTACTAAGATATGCATCATATGAAGCACCCAGCCTGCTCTTCAATGCCTCGACCAGTCCCTTGCTTTGCCAACCTGCGTATTCTGGACATGTCATAAGTAAATGTAATTCCTCGTGCGGTACATCCGCGGATATCAGAAAACGCTCTAACATCTGGTAGAAGAGTTGTTTTTCAATATCCACAGCATCAATGAACGCGATGAAGTCTTTTCGAAACCTCTTCCATTTCAGCAGTGGCTCGAAGCCGTCCTTGTAATGCTCTGCAGCACTTATCAGGAGAGGAAATGATCCTAATAGGAGACCAACAACCTCAATTCCAGACATATTGAGCAAGCGCTCACCACTAGCACGAGAACAAGACTCTAGGTGTAATATTACAATAGAGTTAGTGAGCTACACTCATAGCAGTTGTGAGGCCCAGCAGCTGAAAATGAGAGCGGGGCATGTTCGGTGTAAAGATGATCCTGCCCCTGCAGTTGCATGGATGATCAGGCTCTTGAACTCATGAAGCATTCTGCACATAACAAAGGATATCTGCGATGCGATAGTGGTGGTGAAAGTGTTTCGCTCGTTGCGTGCTTGCGTTGACGTTTCATCTTCCAAAATATCAACGGTTGATGGCTTGATGGCTTCCCCACCATCGCTCGGGGGACGAGACACTAGCTCCAGTGGGTCATCCCGTGACTTGAATCTAATCCCCCTACCTACCTTGCCCTACTTGCCTATCTTACCTAACCTACCTCATACACTATTTCTATGCGCTGTCTATACCTAAATTGCATCTATTCCAATAGCTGACGTTTACATCTTAGTCCCTTCTTCGCTCAATCATGCTGGCAAGCCTTCTACTTCTATCTATACCAGCTGCAAAAGTTGTTTGAACCGATATGTTACTTTGAGTGATGCTTTAAGTGTTGCAACTCCAGAAAGTGCTCTTACTATCGCCTTCGAGCAAGAAACTTCTCTTGCATTCATTGAGGATGCTTGTGTACGATTCAAAGCATGGGCTATCAGTATTGCTGCTTTTCAGCAGAGCCATTTACCGAGTTCACTTGACTCGAGGCTAAAGGAAGCCACTGCCATTCGACAAAGGATACTTAAAATTCTAGCCGAACTCGAAGTATCACTCCAGACAGGTATAGCCAACACTCGTGTTGCTTGCACGCTTCAGTACTAGTGGCTAACATCAGACGGCTAGCGTTGCTCATCGTTACTGGTATCGAACCAAATGAAACATGGGACGCCAATTCTCATGGTGATTCTGACGAAGATGGTGAAGAAGGTGATGATAAGGTGGTCGTCGAAACCTCGGAATTGAAAGAGCTATTTTCGGCAATCCAAGCTGCGAACAGTAGTTTGATGAAACTCTCACTAGTTATTCGGACCTCACCCAATCGTGATGACTATCTCAAAGCTGCTACACGCTACAATTTAGATTCTGTTTGGGATATTGGTCATGTGAAAGAGAAGCATGGAAATACCAAACGAAAACAAGACTGGCTGCTAGGTCGTCTGGGTAAGTCGATTACTCGACGTCGCCAATATTTGCGATATCGAGAGGACCATCATTGGAAGCTCGCTCAAGACTGGGATACTATTCCGAAAGTTGAAGGAGGACAAGAAGCTGCAAGAACTATCGCTCACACAAAAGCGACGACTTTCGTCGAGGTCAAGCCCTTACCTGGACATGAAGGATCGGAGTTCGGCGGGTCATTTGGATCTCAAACTTCCTACGACCCGACTATAATAGGAGAACCGGAGAGGGTTACCAAATTGACGGTTCCTCGACCACCAAAAAATGCCTTCGAAGGAGTCCCATTCGTCTATGGAGAGCCATTCCAGTGTCCATATTGTTATACTGAGCAAACAGTGAAGAATAAGACAGCATGGAAGTATGACGCCGCCACTTTTCAATCTTTCAAATCCCACTCAAGTCAATTCACTGAATACTAATCTTCAATCAGGAAACACGTCTTCCGCGATTTGAAACCGTATGTTTGTACGTTCAAAGAATGTGACTTGAAGATGTTTAAGAGTCGCAACGAATGGTTTGCTCATGAGCTTCAAAATCACAGACGAGAGTGGATGTGTCCATCATGTCCATACGCTTCTCGCAACAGATCAATGTTTCAGAGCCATCTCACTTCAGAGCACAGTCTAAAAATCTCAGGCTCTGAATTGGAGGCCTTGATCTTGCAAAGCGAGGAACCAGTTGATCGTATCCCGATATCAGCTTGCGTGCTCTGCGATGACTGGGAGACGGCTCTGTTAAGTACTAGTCAGGATGCAAAATGTTCATTTTTGCACGATGGTGTCGTTGTCGAACCATATGTGACACTTGGTCAATTTCGGCGACATCTTGGACGACACATGGAACAGCTAGCTTTGTTTGCATTACCCAGACATAAAGACGAGGGGATGGACGACGACAGCGTGGAAGAGAGTGGCTCGGAAAATGACCTCGAAGCTGGCGTTGCCGTATTAGAAGCTCTGAACAAGGTCTCTGAGCATGAGAAAGATATTAATCCCCGGGTAAAGCAAATGATTCAATTGAAAAGTTTGGTCGACAGTCAGAAGGCGCGCTTCTTAGAGGCCATTCTCATATGGTCTAATTTGGAACTCGAGCTGAACGCCACAGACTTCACTCGTACGCTCAACGACAGGATCTTCGGTGTTTACGAAGTTCTCGGAACAGAAGCAAATTATCGATTAGCTTTCTCTTCCAACAACCAACCAAATGAAATGGATATTATGGCCTATGAGCGAACTTTGCTAGATTTGACGCGATTAGTTGATGATGTTATGTCACGTATAGATTGGCTGGAAAAAACACCACGAAAAATCAATCAGCATTCAGCATATACTGAAGTTGAGTACACTAATCTTCCCAAAGAAGAATTAAATCGCGAAGAAAATTTAGATACAGGTACCAAGAAAACTGTGGCTAATACGACCAGCCGCTCAAGCATCCAGGAAACCCACCAAACTCCGGATGATATCCATCCTCACGGTCAGCCTGGCTCGGAAATACTATCCGTTGATAGTGCGGAGGCTAGGTCAAAAAATCTCATCGCTCGTAGCAACCCCGAAGCTATAAGCCAGTTAGTGAGAGAGGACAAAATGACACGTTTGGTTCCGGAGACATCAGCTCTAATAGACGATACAGACGCTATGGCTTTAATTTGTCATACATGCCAGCCGTCAAAGGTATGTGTTTCATACAATAGTGAGACCAGTTTGTTTTATTAACGCTCGACCAGGTGTTCACGAGGGCAGGAGATCTTAGGTACAAGTAGCAATCCTGTTATGATATCTTATAATTAACCCAACTTAGACGCCACAACTCTTATTCTCATGTACAGTCCGGATTTCTATGCCCGGTGGAGGGCTGTGGGCAAGCTTTTCGAAAGCATTATAAGATGGCCCTACATATCAGTTGTGCACAGTAAGCTAAGCACACACATATTTGATCATCGTCAAGCATAATACTAATAAAGATTAGTGCTTATGAGGGTGAGACGAATGATGAGTGGAGTACTTTATCTACAGATGATAAAGATGACATTCAAGAGGGACCTCAAAATCTCAACAGTCCCCAACCAGAGACCACTCTATTCGAGCACCCGATTAGGACAACTGACAATGAGAGACTTGAAGTCATCGAGTCCAGTGCGAAGGTGTTGATTGCAATTAAGGCTTTCATCGCTGATCCTGCCAAGGCTCGACAGTCTAATTATGGACTAATATTGAAGAATGCATTGACCAACGTTATTGCAGATCAAGATTCCATGGCGGAAATTGACATCCGTCGCCAGACACATTGGAAAAATGTAAGGAGAGAATCACAGCGTCTGCTGGAGTCTCTGAATGTGGTAATACAAGAAACTCAATTGGCTGAAGATAGTTTGATGCCTAATGTTCGCGATCGGTCAAAATTTCATGACAAAATAGATGATGTAGTATCCGTGTCAAGGGTCCAAACGTTTCTTAGTACAGATCTTGATCGAATAAAGCCGGCCCCGATTGAGAGGAGTAGTTGGATCGTCGATAATGATGAGAGAAGAAAGCCAATGTCGGCTCAAGAAGAGGTTGCGATTGAAGATACTCTTGTTAGCTCTATTTTGGACACCGAGCAAGTTGATTCCAAAACACTTGACAAGGGCAAGGGGATAGACAACTCTAGTAAGAAGGTGTCTGAGAGCGGAAATTCACAGAAACGAGCACTGTATAACACCACGGGTCATCTTGCTCGTCAAGAAGATTTGGTTGGAGAATATCAGATAGTTGACGTTCGAGATATCTCACACCTAAATCCCCACGCTCAGCGGTACATCAGTACTGATAAGGCGACCTTGTCACAAGAGTCACCAGTGGATCAATCTACCGGACCGTTGCAGCAGCGGCAGTTCGGAGATGGAATGGAGTTGGAAGGGTTTGATGACTTGCCAACGTCTCCTGAGTTGGAGCAGCGATTCATGAAAACACCAAAAGGGCAAGGTGCACCTCAATCGTGGTCTCTTGATAAACAAGCTGATCAAACTGTTTCTAAGGCGCAATCAGCCACCCGCAGGGTTGATGTTGAAGACGAAGAATATGACGTGTTGGATCGTGGGCAAGACAGGCTTGGCGACATCTGACTTCTTTTCCACAAATTCGAACATTCGTACTGGCTTTCAACCTTCACCTATGAGGCCAACGCCAATGTCTAACCCTTTTGCACCACTGTCTGAAACTCCTGATAATGACCCCCTGGGCACCGCATCACCTCAATCCCAGCATGTCCTATTCCCAAAGACGCCGTCACCTCCCGTGGCTGAAGGACCAAATCCTCGTCATGCGAGCGTCTATTTCAAAGATGCTATCGGTCGAAAATTTGACTTCCCTTACGAATTAGCTTGCAAATGGAAGGCGAGTCGAAGCATTCCTTCAAATATCTTGCTGATAAATGCTAACTCTTTCAAAGGGAATGGAAGAGTTGATCAAGGAAGCGTTCTTGCACGTTGACGAGATTAAGGCCCACGTTACTGCTGGTCATTATGACTTGATAGGCCCCAATGGCGAGATCATACTGCCACAAATTTGGGACGTGATGATTGAACCAGGCTGGTCCATCACCATGCACATGTGGCCGATACCTGATACTACTCAATGGAGAGCTTCAGACAGACATGCTGGTCAAGCAGTCCCACCGCCGCCACCTGATTATTTGGGTCCTAGTCCGCCACCATCTCGCCTGTCTCGACCGAACTCGCCCAACACGGATACTGAATCGAATCAAAAATCTTATAATACCCTCATTGGAAAGAAAAAGAAAGATTCGAGGAAAGCTAAACGTGGTGCTGGTAGTCCTATGCTAGATTTCATGAGTGGCAAACCAAACACAGCCAGAAAGAGCTCAAAAGAGGAAACGAGCAGACCCTCGGAACCATTTGCTGCCCAGCTAAGGTCTATATCAGATGCGTCAGCACTAGAGCTAGAGCTATAGAAGGGGTCAAAGGATATGAGTTGATTGTTGAATCTGGTTGTAGACAAACTCCCTCCAGATCCTGCAAGTGGGGTTATCAACGAGATTGATGCGCATTTTCGAACAAACTTACTACTTGCATGCATTAAATTCGCGACTACACTTCCTAAAGAGCGAAAGGCAAAGGCGGCAAGTTACAGGTTCTTAAGCGCAGCAGCCAATTGTATATTGCTAAAGCTGGATATGATCGAGCCGAGCAATCAAGAGATACAAGACCAAAGATGCGCGTTGTTAAAGGAGGTTGATGGTATGATGAGAGGCCTAGAAGCTGTTATGTCTGCTTCAATACTTTGAGCATTTCGCGTGTGATATTTAATCTCAGATATTTGAGGATCAGCTACAATCACTAAACGCAACAGGCTACTCTTCTTAGCGCGGGCATTCATGACAATGCGAAATCTCTTGTATGGAAATCATCAATATTCTTACAAGCCACATGACGAACTTCCACCAGAATACCTAATGGAAGTCGCTCTGTCAAACAACCAATAAGATATCTGTTTACACTACCTGGAATCTCAATTAAAGCCTCAATTTTTTTACAATCACTCTGGTAATAGAGAAATGTTTCTTATTTCCTGCATTGAGCATAACTGCCAAGAGTAGTAACATCCAGGATTGAGTAATCTTACGTTCGTATATATCCCACGAATCTAGTCGCACAAATGCACCCTAAAATCTCGATAAAAAAGCTCAAAAACCCCTCCAAATCACAGCCGTCAACCATAAATCTTCTCAAAAAGAAGCCAGCCAAGCAAAGCACACCCAGCGGTAACAACCTAGCTCGTCAAGACATAACTAGCGCCTGCCTCTTGGCAATACGCATTGATCTGTACGCACACTTATCAGCACGATAATTATGAGAAGAGCAAGATAGCTTACCTCGTTACCGCCCAGATGCTCGGCTGCTGAGTTACATAGTTTCGTGCTTTTATAATCGACCTTGTGGCTTGATTAACGGCTTTTTCCAGAGTTCAATCTTTGGGAAAGAGAGTGGGCAGTGATGGAGGAGAGGAGGAGATTTGAAGAACTTACAACGATGCAATCGGGGCATGTCTCGTGCCAGTCTGAACCACCTTGACGGGCGAGATATAGAGCGCATGCTTTTACTGTAGCGTCTGTGTTATAGACATCCTAAGACGTGGGTGTCAGTTGTGTTTGTCTGCTTGATTTGCAATTGGTATGGAGGTGTAGAATGAAACAGAAATGTGAGAACGGATGTAGTAACTGCAAAGATCATCCAATGAGTTGAATGAAGAGATAGGGACATACACCTGCAGCTGTGCTATCTACACAAACGGCGTTGTTGTGAAGGTTTGCAAAAACGGTAGCTGAGAATGCCGCAGCGGCGAGGAGGATTGAAAGTTGCATTTTGGTTGGTTGAATGAGATGAATTGAAGATAGTGATGATGAAGATGAGTAGTAGTATAGATAAAATCTTTCCGGACAGAGGTCAAATGAGATAGATAAACGAGTGAGTATCGGACTAAATGAATGGAGTTGTTGAGAAGTAAGCGTGTATGTTCAACGTCACAAATCAAATGGGCTGGTCAAGTTGATATATATCCTCCACCAAAACAAAGCTCGATGACAGGTCGGGGTGACCTCACATCTGCCGAATTCAGTGGAAACCCAATGGCTATGTTTAGCTTCTAGTAGAGTTCAAAATATGTTGTTCCAAAAAGATGAGACGAACACTTCCGCATGATGGCTTCATCTCCTGAGGCCCGCTGCCCAGAGCCCTCATGAGGTCCTCGCTCATCAAGGTCATGCCTACTTATGCCGCAGGTAAACATCTTCCTCTTGGCTTTAGCACAGTCAGATCCTCATCACCGACTCAGGTAGCACTATGAGATATCTGCTCACTCAAATCCCAATCCCAGCACACTCTTCATTTTCGACAAGAGAATGTACAAATGAATATGAAGAACTCCCCCCTCACTACCTGATTCGGTTTAGCATACCCCACAATCCAATCTGACGTCCAGCTTCGAAACGCAAGCGAAAGTCTATTTGGCCTACGCATCGCGTGCCGAGCGTTTCGAAAGAGGGCTTCTACCGAGATCGAACCGCAGCACGCACGCACGGCATAAACATGCTATTAAGCGAGCCCTCCTCCTCCTCCGCCCCCTTTCCATCCTCTCCGCTTCCAGCTTTTTCTCAATGCGTGCGCAAATCCTACTCCCAATCAAGGCAAGCCAAGAAAGCATAACCAACGATCCCGATAGTGCCAGAGCATCTCAAAAGTCGACTCCCGCTATCTGACAGCTCCCGCGCATGACGAACCGTGTTTGAGGTAGAGTTAAGCTTCTGTCAGGTCCTTGGCCCGTCGTAAAAACATCTGCCTTTGAAGGCTGAGTTCGGTCGCTCGCCCCCTTTTCGAGCTGTTGCCCGAAGTTTTCCGTGCTGGTGCTCAATTGTGGAGGATGAGGTTCATCTTTTAGAGTTAAGCATGTTGTCTATTTTGGCGTTTTGACGGCTACTGGTTGGGGTTCGCCTTGGGCTTTTACCCGTTGTTTCGTTTTCTGAGATCGACTGGTCAAACGGGTGGTAATTTCGTTTTAGCTATGCGCTCATAGTTGAGTTCCATAATGGGACTTTTGGAAGAAGGTGTGGGAACTTGGGTGTCTGGGCTTGATCACGCACTTTGGGCTCCTGGTGGAATGTTTGTCGATACTAGTTGAAGCCAGCATTGGCCCGAAGCAGGGCTCCGGGTTTGGTCGTACTGTTTGGACATATATACCGCCACATCCTCAACTTGGGAGGAGCATCTGGTCATCGCTACATCCATCGCCAGTACCTTACCACATTCGCTTCTTCACAGACACACTCATTCATTCAATTCATTCATTCGTTCGTTCGTTTATTTACTTCAAGCGCACTCACTCACCATGTTCACCAACACCCTCGTTTCCCTCCTTGCCATCACAGGCCTCGCCTCAAGCGCAGCTCTCCCACGCCGCACACTCTCCCCGAACGACATTATAGTCTGGGGCAAAGACGGCCGCGTTGAAGTCTGGAACAAGACTTCCTACGCCGAGCTCACCTCAAGTTCAATGTTCAACCTCACCTCGCCACCACCACTCACGCACGACACGCCCTTCACCAACACCACCTCCAAGCGCCCCGAGTCGACTTCCAATGACCTCACCAAGCGTGGCTGCTCCTCCCGCACAGTCTGGAGCATCGACCCCGTGTCCACCTTCCTCAACTGGGACGTCATCATGTCCTCGGTCGTGAAAGCCACCGCCGATGCTGACGCCTCCGTGGCCGTCACGGCCGGCTACTCCATCACCAACACGCTTGGGGTGTCAGCCTCGACCTCTCTGACGCTCGTGCAGGACTTCCTCAGCGTGTCGTACGAGATCGACTACTCCGAGTCCTGGTCCTCGTCGTACTCGGCTGGATACACCTTCACCGTGCCAGCGGGCAAGTACGGCGCTGTGGTTAGCAACCCGTTGACGACCCGCCATAGCGGCAGTGTGGATGTGGGCTGCATTGGTGCTGCGGAGACGACTACCTTCCAGAGTGATAGCTATTCCAGCAAGAGTTATGGTGATTTGAGCTGGGTGCAGGGAACGATTTCGCTGTGCACCAGTGATACCTATCCTATGCCTATGTGCATCGGTACTGGAACTTTGGCATAGAGTGGTTTTGTGGATAGGGAAGCATGGATGAACTTGGGTGGCATTTTATGTTCCATCGCCGTTTTTGGGCTGGCTCCTCGCTATTGCCTGCTGTATATATTGATGACATTGTGGTTGGATGATTTCTTTTAACATGGTGGTGTTAGTGAAAATATAAAAATTTGAAAAGCAGGATGCGAGCTTTAATCTTTGTAACCTCCCTGTATATGATAATCCAGCGCTTCATCGTCTGGTAGATCCACGTGCACGATTTTTTGCGCTCATACCAAGTCAGAAGCATATCCTTGTTACGTTGTGTCAAGATGCCAGATTCGATGAGCAAGCGTAGTCCTGATGAAGATTTGTTTTCCACTCTACAAACTATACTGCAACACAGGCTCAGGCGAGAAAAGTAGTTTGAGTCTGTAATGGTGCACGGCACAGCCGAGTCAAGTTGCTTGTCCATACTCTCTTCGCTATCTACCACGCTGTAGTATTCGATCTCTGTACTCTGGGTGCCTGTGGAACAACATACAAGAGAGACCAAGCGTTAAGCTTGTGTAGTGGAGAGCTCATGACTGACCTTGATTGCCAAATATCGAATCCATTCAATTGGATAGACATAAAGTTCGCTCAAATTAGGTACTCAATTTTCTAGTTTCAAGATTCTGATGGAGCTTAAGTGTATTCAAATGAATTATTTAAAAAGTCAGGGACTGCTCTGTACATATTTTGACGAAAATCATAGAAACTCTTGATTGAAACTTGAGGGTGTTGAAGAAACAATCTAGATATGTTTTGTAAATAGTGAATTTTTTTTTTATCAAACAAACAATGGCATGTATATATAAACATGTGACGAGGCCCCACTTCCATAGCTACAAGTCACGTGACTACACAACCGATGAATCACATGCTTTTGAGCTACGAGCTAAGGTAAGGTTAGGTTAGGTTATATAGGTACTCTCTCTTATTAAGCTTGAAAGAATGAGAGAAAAGGGAGAGAGTATACAATCATATCGTTCTTGTCCAATCTACATAATTTATTGATTGTGGGCATCAGTTTGTTGTTCTATTTCAGTATCACTATCAGTATCAGTATCAGTATCAGTCCGTATCAGTGAGGTTTTGCGTTGCATTCCAATTTCCATTATGTTGAGTAACAAGCAATATAAAAAGCCCATTTCAGGGGTAGGTTAGAGGTGCCTGGAAGGGCTAGGAGGGCGAGTTGGGCGGCGGGATTGGTAGAGAGCTGCCCGACCCTGACCCAGAACGAGAAAACGAGGGGCTTTCAGGAGCTCCAACTCAAGGGGGTTAAGAATTGTGGATCGGTGAGCTTGACCGCCTTCATCGTTCCTCCAACATAAGACAACTCGACTTTCTGAACACAGTCGCATCACTCCAGATAGAATATCCAACATTCAGGATTATCTAGAGGACACTCTCTGATAATCTACCTACGATCATTGCGATCATGTCTTCCAAGTCCCAGAGCGTCAATGGCTCCGAGAGCGACTTTGAATTTATTGAAACACCAAAGGTTCAAGCTCCAACATTTGAGAAATTCGAAGATTGTGGTGTCAAGACCACCTCTGTAAGTCCAATCCAATCCAATCCAATCTTTCCATTCGATATCTGCGAAGCTGGATAGATGTCTCTAGATTGAATATCCACTGACTATATACATACAGTACCCAGCCATCAAAAATGCTCCCCTCCCAGCTGATGGTCCTGGTAGCGATACCTTCTCCAACCTGCTCCTTTTCGGTTTGATTTTTGCTGTCCCAACATACTCAGCATGGAAACTTGGGGGTGGATTCAAGACTCGCATCTTCATCGGTCTTTTCACCACAGTGCCCATCTTGATCAGTTTCTGGTATCTGGCTTCCTCCTTCAGTCCCCGCAAGAATGAAAAGGTCAAGCTTCCAGGACGCCCAGTCGAGTACTATCTCACCTTCAAGAATGCCGAGGATAAAGCCAAGTATAGCGGAAGCAACAAGATTCCTATGCAGACTTTCTATGACATGTACTTTGACGGTTTGGTTGACTTCAATGGTGACGCTTTGGAAGTGTATGAGTACCGTCACGACTGGGCAAGCTTCAAGTTTACCTTTGCCTTGTTCTACCAAGTTTTCTTCCAGTTTGCGCCAGAAGTGCTTATGCATACTCGTTCTCAAGGTAAGACTTGCGGTTTCTACATGATTTGTTCGGTAGCTAATATTTACAGATGAGGAGCAAGTTCGTGACCATTACGACAGAGGTGATGACTTTTACGGCTGGTTCCTCGGACCACGCATGGTTTACACCTCCGGTGTCATCGCCGACCCTACCAAGGAGGAAACTCTTGAACAACTCCAGGATAACAAGCTTGCTATTGTGTGTGAGAAGATCGAGCTGCAGCCAGGTGAGACACTTCTCGATATTGGATGTGGATGGGGAACCCTTGCCAAGTTCGCCAGTGTCAACTACGGTGCAAAGGCTACTGGTATCACTCTTGGTCGCAACCAAACTGCTTGGGGTAACAATGGACTTCGCAAGGCTGGCATCAAAGAGGAGCAAAGCAAGATTTTGTGCATGGATTACCGTGATATCCCCGTTCCAGAAGCCAAATACGACAAAATCACCTGTCTTGAGATGGCCGAGCACGTTGGCATGAGGCATTTGGGCAGCTTCCTTCAACAGTGTAACGACATGATGAACGATGACGGTGTCTTCTACCTCCAGGTCGCTGGATTACGAAAGAGCTGGCAATACGAGGATTTGATCTGGGGTCTTTTCATGAACAAGTATGTTTTCCCTGGTGCTGATGCATCTTGTCCTTTGAACAACTACATCAGTGCCATCGAAGGCGCCGGATGGGAAGTGAAGACGATTGAAACTGTCGGTGTTCATTACTCTGCCACCCTCTGGAGATGGTACAGAAACTGGCTCGCCAACAAGGAGAAGGTTGTCGCAAAATACGGAGACAGATGGTTCAGAGTAAGTGGCATTCTTCAATTGTCTATTTTGAAAATTGCTAACATGTATACAGATCTGGGAGTACTTCCTTGCTTCTTCCACAGTCATCTCCCGTCAAGGTTCCGCAACTTGTTACCAAATGACTTTGGTGAAGAACATCAACTCTACCCACCGTATTGAAGGTGTCAAGAGTCAGTTCTCTTTGTCTGGAGCGCTTGCTGCTAGCAAGGCTGCTGGAAAGGCACTCTTCCCCAAGAATGTCTCTGTTGAAAAGTCGGTGAACTAAGTGGGAGTGGGGACGGAGGTCAAGGTCAATTGACACTGGGTGACAGCGTGGCCATTGATGACTGGCTGCGATAATGGAAAGGTACATGAAATTATAGATATGACTCTGGAAGCAGCTAACTAGACTGGTTGGCTCTGCTCTGACTCGGATAGCTACTTGGGTAGGTAGCTGGGGAAGAATGGAACCTGAAAAGCCTCGTGATTCACGTGATCATAGACCTCATCAACGGTGGGCGAAGAAGTTTTGATGGAGCTGAGGCTGGTACCAGTCTTGTGATATAATGGAAGGTAGTCTTACCTACTTTTACCTAGATAGAGAAAAGTTTAATCAAAAGCCTTGCCATTTGACCCTCATTCATATATCAAAATCAATTCACTTACGCGACTATTTACATTTTTGTGAATACAAGGTTACTTACCTTATACTTTGCACTTGTCCTTTGTGAAACACCTCCACGTTCTATTTTCTATTTTAACGCCGAAGGTGAGATTTCGCCCTCGACACTGTCTGACTGGGGTTTGAGTTGGGCTCGCACTGGCTCGCTATGACCGCTCTCTGTTCGGTGCCTCGTCATTCGCTCAGCCACTCCCAGTCCTAGACGACTTCCAGGTTCCATTGTGAGCACGACAAACCTCTTTCGCGATTGAGACCGGATATCAAACATTCTTTACCATTTCCTCACCACGTCGCCATCATGTTCTCGGGATCGAATTCGTACCTGGGAGGGCAGAGTGGCCGCCCAGGAGGGCCTCAACAGTATAACTCCTTTCCTGGCCAACAGCAGCAACAACCACCACAGCAGGGCTATCTCAACTCGAACCCAACCGGCTATGGACAACCAGCGCCATTGCAGCAGAACTTCACGGGATATCCTATGCAAGCCCAGCAGACTGGATATCAGCAGCCTCAGCAGATGCAACCACAAGCAACCGGATACCAAGGACAGCCTTCACCATTTGGCAATGCCCAAGCCCCTCAACAGCAGAGCTTCCAGACTGGAGCTCCGCCAATGCCGCAGATGCCTCAGCAATATCAGAATCAGAACCAGGCGTCTCAGCAGCAGGTTCAGCAGCAAGCACCCGCTCCAATGCAGAAGCCCCAGGCGACAGGATTTGCGGCAATGGCAGACAGCTTTCGAAGCTCCCCAGCACCCCCGGCGAGAGGTCGCAGACCATCAAAACCGCAGAAAGCAAGCAAGATACCCAGCATACGACTCTCGTTCATCACTGCGCAGGACCAAGCTAAGTTTGAGACTTTGTTCAAATCCGCGGTTGGGGATGAGCAAACACTGTCAGGCGATAAGTCAAGGGACCTGTTAATGAGGTCTAAGTTGGATGGGAATTCTTTATCACAGATTTGGTGAGAAACTGCTGAATTTTTTTCATTGCATTTAAAGTACTGATAGTCAATATAGGACTCTCGCAGACACCACACGAGCAGGGCAGCTACATTTCCCCGAATTCGCCTTGGCAATGTATCTTTGCAATTTGAAGATTGTTGGAAAACCATTGCCTACATCTTTGCCTGATAACATCAAAAATGAAGTTTCGAGCATGGTGGATATCATTAATTTTGGAGTAGTCGATGATGTCCCAGACCTACCATCAAGGACCAATGCGCCCGATTTCACCGGCCGCTCGAACGCTGCCTCACCACCTACGATTCAGCAACCTCAACCGATGGCCTCAAACTCTGCGTTATTGACTGCTCAGATGACCGGATACCCCACGCAGGGAAACAATTTTCAGGGAGGCTTCCAAGGGCAACAAGCAGGTGGATATCAGCAGCCCATGCAAACTGGGTTTGGCCAACAAGGAATGCAATCAAACCAGACTGGTTTCCAGGGGATGTCGAATCCTTCGGCTACTGGATATTCAGGTCCACGACCACCGATGCCTCCTATGCCTACTGGATATGGTAACCAGGGACTTTCGCCAGCTCAGACAGGTATGGGTGGTATGGTCGCACCATTGAACAGCCAGCCGACTGGACGACCTGGGCAATGGGGCCTTGTCAATGCACCCGCCAGTGGACTGCCAAACATTGATTTACTCCAATCACGCATGATGCCTCAGCAAGGCCGAGAGCAAGGTTCATTTTCTACGAGTGGTTTACAAGGGAATGCAGTAATTCCATGGGCAGTCACGAAGGACGAGAAGACTCGATATGATTCTGTCTTCAAAGCGTGGGACGGTTTCAATAAGGGATTTATTGGAGGCGATGTGGCCATTGAGGTATTTGGGCAAAGTGGTCTCGAGAAGCCCGATCTGGAAAAAGTCTGGACTTTGGCCGACCATGGAAACAAAGGTCGTCTCAACATGGACGAGTTCGCTGTTGCCATGCATTTGATTTACCGGAAACTTAATGGATATCCCCTACCCGCGCAATTACCTCCGGAGCTCATTCCTCCTTCTACCAGAAACTTCAGTGAATCTATTGGTGCTGTCAAGTCATTATTGTCGCAAGAATCTGACTTTCGTAAAAACTCCGGAGCAAGTCTTTTGCCACAGAAGACTGGTGTTAGTTACTTGAAGAACCACTCTTTCCGTGGAGACAGCCAAGCCGCAGCTACGGGACGTAAGGATGCCACTGTGTTCAAGAATAATGACAATGATGTTGGCTACAAATCCAGTGCTCGTCGGAGAGTAGGTAATAGTTCACCTCGTCCAGATTCACCAGCTTCGTCAACTTCCAATGATGATATCTCACTGGAACAGTTGAAGAAGAAGATTCGCGAAAAGCAAGTCCTTCTCGATGCCATTGATTTCAAGGATGAAAATGCTGCTGATGAAGACGATGCCCTGGATCGACGGGACCGCCGCGAGGCCGAGGACTTATACCGTCGCATTCGCCGTATCCAGGAAGACATCGATTCTCATCCAGATGCTGCTTTGCGCAACGTTGATTCAGGTGCCGAGCGGCGCATTTTGAAACGCCAACTTCAAGGCTTAACTGACAAGCTCCCTCAAATTGCATCGGAGGTTCGTAAAACTGAGCGAAGCATTGCGGAAGCTAAACTTGAGCTCTTCCGTCTTAAAGACGCTAAAGCCCACCCTGGTAGTGCTTCGTCAATCGTTGGCACTGGACCAGGAGGATCTGTCACTGAATCCGATCGACTCAAGGCTAGAGCCAAGGCTATGATGCAACAGCGTACTGCCGCATTGACTGGAAGAAAGATAGAGACCAGCAATGATGATTTCGATGCACCTAAGCGTCTGGAAGAAGAGAATATCAAAATCAGAAATGACAGGGAGAATAATGAACGTTTGGTCAAGGATGTTGAAGAAAGCGTCCGGGATTTCTCTCAAGGGTTGGAAGATAGTCTAAAGGATGGTGCCGAAGATTCAACCAGTGAGCACGAGAAGAGACGGTGGGAAGATGGACTTGGTGTCGAAGATGAGGTGAAAGACTTCATCTTCGACTTGCAAAGATCCAGCAAGTCGGCACGAGTAAAGACCGAGGACCGTAGTCGAAGCACGCGTGACACATCACGATCCGCTTCATCCTCGCGATATGAAAGTCCTGCTGCTCAGGCGCCAGTGGAGGCACCAAAAGCCGCTGCTCCTGCACCTGCAGCAGGTGCATCGTATTCGCAATTACAAACACCGGAAGATCGTGCTGCATACATCAAGCAGCGAGCGGAAGAACGTATGGCTGCCCGCCTTGCTGCTCTTGGAATCAAAGCACCCTCGAGAACCGCTGAAACCACGCAGCAGAGACTTGAGCGGGAGAAGAAGGAAAGAGCCGCGAGGTTGCGACAAGCAGAAGAAGAGGATGAACAGAGAGAGGCAGAGAGGCAAACTAGAATCAATGAAGAACAGGGTATTCCTCCCCCGGCGCCAGTCGTGGAAGCCAAAAGCAGTGCCAAGAAACATCAACCTCCTCCACCACCTTCACGAAAAGCTGCCAAGAGTGACGCAAGTGAGCGCAAGGCAGTTGAGGAGCAGCGACTTCTAGAAGAGCAAAAGGCACAGATTCTTGCAACGCAAAGTCTTGAGTACGTTTTCTTTCCTTCTGCATTACCATTTACTAATGATTATAGGGATGATGCTGCAAGGCAAGAGGCTGAGTTGGCTAAGGAACGTGAAGCTTCTGCTGCTCGTCAAAGAGCGCTTGAAGAGCAAATCAAAGCTGGAGAGGTCAAGAAATCCAAGAAAGAAGAAGAGAAGCGGAAAAAGAAGGCTATGCAAGCCGAAGCTAAGCAAAAGGAGGCAAGACTTGCTGCTCAAAGAGCTGAAATTGAAGCCGCTCAGGCTCGTGAGCGAGAATTGCAGCGTCAACTTGAAGCCATTGACGATTCAGATTCATCTTCTGATGACGACGAACCAGAGCAGGCTACGCCTCAAGCTTCAACACCAACGCAAAGCCAGGAATTTGAGAGGAAGGAAGTCTCCCCACCGCCTCCACCTCCACCAATGCCTGTAGTCATTCCTCCTATCCCAGCCGTTGCTCCTGCGACTACACTGCCTGTGTCGAGTTCTGGAGACGCTGAAATCAGGAACCCTTTCTACAAGAAACTCGCCCAAGGTGATTCTGCATCGCCTTCTCAGTCTGCTACGTCAAACAATCCTTTCCACCGCCTGCCCGCTGCTCAAGAGCCCATGAGGGTACCAGAGCCACTCGTCACCCAGCCAACTGGTCGGTCTCGTGTTCGTCCAGAGGAGGACGAATGGTCTGTGGTTGGTTCAGACAAGGACGATGATTCTTCAGAAGATGAAGGGCCTGGAGCTGGCAACGCTCGCCAGTTAGCATCTATTCTGTTCGGAACAATGGCTCCACCTCGCCCGATGTCTGCAACTGGTATGGGATCTACACCAACCAGTCCAGCGCCACAGAGAGACGCATTATCATCTCCACCACCTATGCCATCAGGTGGAGCTCCACCCCCACCTCCAATGCCGATGGGAGGAGCACCTCCCCCACCACCTATGCCAGGCTTTGGTGGTCCTCCACCTCCACCCCCCATGCCCGGAATGGGAGCTCCAGGTTCTCCACCACCTCCTCCACCAATGCCATCGATGGGTGGACCAGGCGGTGGTGGCATGTCAGGATTATTGGCAAGTATCCAAATGGGTAAGCAGCTGAAGAAGACACAGACGAAAGATAAGAGTACGGCAGCCGTTGCTGGTAGGGTTCTAGACTGACTTACGGAGGAGGATGGGGTCTATTCTGATTGGGAAAGGGACGTGTCGGAGTTGGGCTCTGAGGTCTAATAGGTGGCGAGTAGTGCTCTTTCAGTGATGTATTATATTCTGAGCTGTTGCGGGACGATGAGGGGACGTCGTTGTTGTTGGTAATTAGAGTTTTAACAATGGATTTACACTTCTAATTTGCTTATATCTGCGCAATTACTTGCAGGCGAACAACGTTTGTGATGGTGAGTTCAAATGGAGCTGACGCGTTGCTTTTATAATAATAATCAATCGATGTTGATTTTCAAGCAAACAACTTCCGTTCTATTCGGCGTTCCTATTCAAACATGTCCTTGAGGTGGAGGCTAGTATCATGTGACTCGGCTGGCTTATAAGGTATAAATATCTAAATTCGCGGTTTCACGTCAATCTCCCTCCAAATCCGTTCACTCTCCGATGCCCAACTTGCCGTAATGGTGAGGGTCGCCCGGTGTATTGTCACGAGTAAAGACAGTTCGGCTGTTTGAAAATGGTTATCAGGTTTAGAGGTTAGATTTAACTCCCTTTTTTTGTCCCCCTTTTTCTTTTCGGAACTGTGATTTCGAATGTGTAGTAAAATACTTTTTTTACAATTTTTTTTATAACATTCTTGACGCGTGAGCCAATTACTTCGGCAAACAAAATACCCAGGCAACCGTTTTAGTGGTGGTAAAGAAATGGGTGGGCGAACCTGAGTAGGTCCGTTCGCTTAATTCGTAAGGCTCCCAAGGTGAATTCATGGAACTGCGCGTTGCCCCTCCATTTGCGACTGGGAATATAATTACCGAGCCGCAATATTTTGATACCATTCTGCGACGGGATTCAACAACTCATTCCTAATCACACCGTAAGCAACCATGGCCGAGCAGCAGAGGCGATCTGCTAGTTGGGTTGAGGTCCAGGCAGAGGTCGGCAATCTGCTGAAGGACATTGGTGAGTTGTGTAAGAACTCGTGCGCAGATCAAAGCTACATCATCTCGACCGATTTCATCGAAGCTCTTCAGACCTTTTTGAGCAAGGCTGTAATGGACCACGGCGTGCCAAACGACTGCGCTTTCTTGAGCACGTCGGGACAGCATATCAAGAAAGAGGTTGACGCTTATAAGATTCGGATTGCGAAGAAAACAAGCAATGCCTTTGCTGCGGTTGAAGAGTTAGAGTCTGGCAAGTTGCCACTCCTTTTGAAGATAACATATAACCTTGTACTAATGCTCCACTTTAATAGAGAGTGATAAAATTCCTGGTATCTTGGACGAGAACGCGCCGTCTGCTGGTCCTGCTACCGGCGCTATCGCTGCAGCTGAAGCGTCAGAGTTCGGTAAGCCTACCAATCCCTTAGAAGATAACACGCAATCTGATACTGATGCTCTCACTTCAGCTGATTTTCTACAACGTGGCAGCGACTTAGGAGCAAAGGACGCCTTTGCTACTACATCGTCAGAGTCTACTGTCACTCGCGGTGTTTCGGAAGAGAGCATGCTGCCTGTCACTCCCGCCGCTGCCATACCAGCCCCCAACACCTCGCAATTGTCTTCTACCTTGAAGCGATCGCACGCACGCCTCTCATCGAAGTCCAGTCCATCCAACTTGAACCCTCCAAGTAAGAAACAAGCACGAGAAATTAATCACGGACCCAGCTCAGCAGCCAAAGTAAAGGATGATATAGGAGTTGCTGAGTCGAAATCTGAGCAAATTTCACAAGAGGAAAAACCGGGTGCTTGGCGCGAACTGTAAGCCTCAAATCTGCAAACCTGCGATTTACGAAATTAATTTGTCACAGGAGGAAGAACTCAAAGAGAAGTACAATACCATCTTTTACAACGCTGGAGAAGCCAGAGATCGCACGCACTCGTCGAGGCCAGATTGAGCACTGGGAGCTATCGTGCGCACTGATGGCCAAGCATTCGCACAAGTTTAAGGATATCATTTCAAAGAAGATGACACGGCAGAGAGATTGGGATGTCAATGATGAGATCTGTTGGGTATATGAGAGGGCCAAGCTTGAAAAGGTTAGTCGATGACTAGCATGAGATTTTCTGTCAGTCTCAGTGCTAATACACCCCCAGCCGTTCACCAGGTTTGATCAAGTTGTTTACTTCGACAAGCTCGTGGAATTCGGGCTGAAGCAGGAGAAGTCCAGCTCTCTAATCCAGGAGATTGCCAGGTGGAACGAGGATCAACATAAATGTGCTCTCCGAACTTGGCACACTTATGCATCGACCAAGGAAATCAGGGGAGTTATTTTGACTACTGACAAGTACGAGGCTAGCAAGATGGGGTTGTTTCTGGGCGCAAGCCAGGAATACCATGAGGCTCTGAAAGCACAGTGTGTACTCCATCTATGGTTTAGGTATTTGCGGCCCTTACTGACTTAAACTTCTAGCCGATGCATACGTTGACGGAGGGTTTATGAATCATCAAATCAGTATAACTTCCAGCACTGAATGCATATGTCACTTCACATGATGTCATGATTGGCTTTGGTGACGCGAGATCTCAGCGGATTTCAATGGTGCATCATACAGGATAATTGCGGCGTTAATGGAAAACCAAAGATGTAAATAGGAGGTCGATAGTGTTCTAGGTCTTCAGTTGCATTGTGGGCGTTTATGGAAAGTTATGCTTAGAGTATGTGGTATATAGATCGTCTCGCAGTGGCCATGGATCAGAATCCTAAAGAAGTCACTGTAAACTCAAGGCCTGCTTGCTTTATATCACAGGCAAATAATGGATAAATAGTCTGCATGAATAAAGAAATGTTCAGCACCCAACAAATTTTCTCGGTCTATCTGTGAGACCGAAACCATCCGATGGGCTTTTTCAGCGCGAAATTCATCTTCAGTCTTTGCTCTTTCCAAATAAAGCATCCTAAACCAAACAACCCCCTCGAAAAAATCACCACAAACGATCAGCCAGCAGACCAATCAAACAACCTAACAGACAAATCTGCGAACCTTACAAACAAGCTCATACCACAAGAACCAAGAACCAACACACTTTTATCTCACCGCAGAAACGCAGACTTCCTTGCATCGAAAACGCAATTTCCAAAGCATCATCAACAACCTGCAAACATGCCTTGGCCGCTCCCCACCCGTGAATACGTCTTCATGCGCGCGATCCTCACGCGTCTCCTCGGCAGTCGCAAGCACCCCGTCTACAAGGAGCTCGTACGTCTTGCGCATTGTAAGGATAAAGAGGTCGTGCGGAAGTGGTATCGCGACGTGATAGAGCAGGTGTGTGCAGAGGCTGCGGGCGTGGGTGGGCAGGAGGAGCGAGGTGATGGGGGAGCTGGGGGAAAGCGTGGTAGTTCGATTCTTGGTGATGGGGATGCTGGCGGCGGGATTGGAGGGGTGGGAAGGGAGTATTACATGGGCGGTGATGATTTGAGGAGATTGGTTGGGGATGGAGATGTGGATAGCGCTTCTGATGCTGCTGTTGTTGGAGATGGTGGTGAAGATGGTGAGTTTGCTTGCCCCCTGAATTTCCTCGGAAAATTCGAAATTCTACAGATGGATGGATCGATGCTGACATTAATGAGAAGCAGATCTCAATCACGACAATAACCACGGCCACTCTTCTCCAAACACCCATCGTCACCATTCATTGACCAGTCGTACTACACACAAGACCCTAGGTCCTCTCCAAAAGGTCCGCCTGGCACTCACGTTCTCTCAGCACCGGCACTTCGTCCGCGTTTCCAAGTCAGCTATCAAGCGTTCATGGAATATGGCTTATAGACGCAATATTAAGAAATTGGAGCGCTCTGATGTTCTTTGGGGTGATGGTAGTGAGAGGTTTAAGTGGATTGATAGGAGGTTGATTCCTGCCTTGGGTTCAGGTGGGGATGGCGATCGGAGGAGGATGGTTAGGGTGAAGAGACCTGGTAGCAAATGAAGAGCTTTTTGAGGGTGCTACAATGCTTTGGGTGGTGGGCTATCAGGGAGAACTTCTTTGGGTCGATTTATGGTATTTCATTAAGTTGCATTGTAGACAAATGATGAAGTCACTTTGATGCATATTTGTGCGTGGCTTTGCTCAAACTTTCTTGCTCATTGATCTGTGACTATCTGTTCTCCAAGCTGAGAAAAATTGGCATCCACTTCTCTCCCATGCGATCATTTCTCATTTACTCCTAACATATCGTAAGGAGGCTTCTTTCAATGTCTCCCCGAAACTCTGTACCCAAATTCGATGCACCCAAACGCCTGGTATACGCCCAATGCCTCGTAACTCCGCGCTTGAAAACACTTCGCAGATCGAAAAAGAAAATCCCCTCGATCTTTTTGCTATCCCAGTCTCAGAAGTCGAGCTCTGTGAAGTATTGATCGGGCGCACCCAAGAAACTCGCGACAAAGTATGCAGCCTGATGATCTCCCTCTTTCTCTCCAAGAAAGATCCTGCCAGTGCCAACCCACTTCACAAAGGTAGTCAAGGCAGCCCAGAAAGTCGCTAACTTCATTGCCTTGACTTCCTTGTAGGAGTCCTGTCTCTTTGCGAAGTCGGAAGCCAGCAAGCCCTTGATATAGATGCAACAGTTTTTCAGCTTAGCAGCTTTGCCCTGTCTCTTTCCTCCGAAATTCTTCTTTCCCGCAGGATCGAAGACAGCGGTATCGTTAGAGTCATCGAGCTTGCCAATGCGCTTTTGATGCAATAGGGCGCGACAGGTCGAGGAGTTCTTGGCGAGCTTGCCGAAGGACATCGTGAGGCGGACAGCTCGAGTAACCCTGAGGTCCTGGTTGGCGGGGACAGATTTCAAAAGGAAGACTTTTGAATGCTCACGGAGAATTCTAATGATGTCGTGTTAGAATGTCCTCTGTGTCTCGCTTGGGAGGATACTTACTCGGTGAGAGTGAATGGCTTGTTGGCAACGCCAAAAACCAGAGCGTCCAACTTGAGGACATCGTTGCTGCTGCCACCGGTCGCCTTTGCGAGACGCACTGCAGAGGGCGAATTCAACAGGTCGATGTTATCCTGGTGGTCGCCAAGATCACCTTCTGGGGTTGATTCGCGAGGCAGAAACCGGCGGGACGAAGGAGAGACGGTTTGTTGCGCTGTTGAATCAGCTTAGCTTCGCTCATCTTGCCAGGCATAGGAGTAATAGGGTAGAAGTACCAGCCAAAAGACGGTTGCGGGCGTTGCGCGCACGAAACCGGTCGGCGATCGCATTGTGTCGTTCACGCGCAGCCAGGAAAGCCTTGACGGCCGCAGGACCACTGACATAGCGGGCAACGCGGGCAAGTTGCTTCCGAGTCAAGTTGCTTGAGTGGCGCTTGACAGTCTTGAAAGCTGAACGCGAAGGAGCAAAGATGGTTGTTTTGCGAAGGGGTGTCTGCAGATCGATCTCAGGATCAACTTTGGCAATGCGCTTTACAGGCTTGCGCTCTCTGCGATGGTTGGGAGGGGTTATGAGTGACATAGCCATGCTGGCCATGTTGGGGGATGAGAGTTGGATTTGGAGTTGTTGGAGTTGTGACGTCGTAGAAGATTAAAAGAAGAAAAAAAGGGTTGAGGCTGGGAGATATGAGAAAGTGGTGCAATATTCACTTGACGCTACCAAGGTGAATTTGTGTAGTGATTTGACCACATTATGTGTTTCTCGGCAATCTAAACATCCTTCGTTCACTGTGAATGTGCTTCTTGAAGAGCACACACAAATTGTCAGTTATCACGCTCTCTTCTCTCAATGTCCTTATTGTAGCAACATATCTCATAGTAAGGTTGAAGCTCGTCTTTCCTGAATGGCTGGTTTGTAGTGACACATTCAAATGCTTTCTCAAAGCCATAGTCAGAAGCGTCTTCTTTACTTTATTTTAGTTCAAATCAGAGCCGATCATGACCTTGCAACAGAACACACATAAGTGTAGAAAGCCCTGCTGCATTTATTGCGTATTAGATAGAGAAGATAATTTACGTCTTCAAGTTCTTGTACGAAAGGAGTATTTCCAGAGTCCTGAAATCAGCAAGTAAAGTGAATTGGAGGTTCAGAAATCAGGAAGTAGATAATGTAAGTGCCATACTTGTATGAAAAGAGAATTCTTGCTTATGAACAGATTAAGTCTAATGATGGGTTTAAAGCTTATTTCTTGAACACTATATAGAACTAGTGTAGTTTGAGCTTTTAAAGATTCTATGTTATAAGCTATAACCCATATTCACAGCAAGTGACGACAGTGAGCGCAAGAAAGCAGCCAAAAACACAAGTAGAGTCATGCAATGACCAAATAGAAGAATCTTAGCTTTAGTTTGTAGATATCTGTCATACACGTCAGTGAATAAACTTATACCAACCTGCAAGAGTGAGGTAGACACATATCAATAGTCATGTGATTTGGACCTCCTACTAGATAAATCTGTTAAGCGAACTTGTCAATGCGTCATGAAAGACTGGCGTCGGTAGCGACGGGTGTGTTGGTGCAATGGTAGGGCGCGCACCTCTGAATTTACTGTTTCAGGACTTCTAGCACTGCCGCGTGATTCGACTGGTGTATAACAAGTTTAACTTGTACTGAATATCATATACATCGCCCCTAAGATCAGGAAGGATCTGGATTAGGGGCTGTGAGATTGGGGGCTCGTGGGCATTTGGGGACATATAAAGTGAGCATCGGGGACATGTGAGTATTGGGGACATTAGAAATCATCTACAGTTGAGGGTTTGATTCCCTTGGTTTGGAAGTGTTCAACTTCTTCGGATAATTTTTTGTCGCATTCCTCGAATTTTCCGAAGCTTTTTTGACGTCTAGTTTGATTCTCCTTGGGGCGACCACCAAATATTCTACCTTGTTCGATATTTTAAATTAATTTCACCAAAAGGCTGATCACGATAAATACAATTTGCTCTAACCAATCCACGTTATGTTTTTTTTTTCATTTGATGCGTTTCGCGTTCTTTTTGATGTGAGTCTACATCCCCCAACGCGACTGCAGCTACAACTCCACCATCACAGCCTTCAGCCACCAAGGTTGACGAACTCTTTATCCACAATATTCGATATATGGCGCGCAAGTCTCTCAATCCAGAGGAGATCTCCTTTATGCTCAGCTATTACTTCAGCCAGCTGGTCATCCGTCAGCTGCGCGTCCGCAAGTCTCTTGCCTTTCGATCGAGGTTCAAGCGATGGGCTCGTTGCAACGAAGACAAGATTCGCGAATACTACCACCAAAAAGGAGGATCGAAGGATGTCTGTGGAGAACCAACCATTGCGGCCCTGATGATGGATTCTGCTGAGCGCATGCGGGGTCGAGATCGTTATGCTAGCCCGGACTCCATGGACGGAGAGCATGAAGACAGAGCTGAGGTCGGTGATGAGGATCGCAAAGAAGACAGATTTATGTGTCCAACCAGTAAGTTTAGGTCCTGAGTCTTAAATAATAGAGATGCTGACAATACCATAGAAGTTGCTTCTCCTCTTGGCTTCTGCCCTGCTTGCCAGCGTGCCAGAAACTGCAAGCTCGCCATGTTCGGTCCTAGGTTCCTACCAATTACTGATACTTCGATCTTTCGCCACCCTTTCACCATCAAGAAGTCATCGATCCTACACCAAGGCTGCTGCGAGCATTCTCGAAAACGCATGAAGCGATCTGTTCTGGCCTCGATTCGATCAGAGGAACCGGTGTCTGCTATTGTGAGGAGAGGAGCACGTCGACATCGAAAGGGATGAAAAAGGATTGGCGATGCACAATTGGTGGTGGAGACGAGTAAGATGGGGACTTGGTTTGAGTGAGTCTCTGGATACCTCGAGGGTGGAGTTTGGTGCTTAAGGCTTTTGCTTGCCAGCATCTTGATTACCTAGGCATCACAAAATAAGACCATCACACCAAGTATTGCCGTTTCCCAATGATGTGACAGTTTGTACTTCTCGTGGAGTGTCTACATTGATCTGACGTTCTTTCTCTAACAGCCACAAGAATCATACATTCATTCATCAACCAGTCCAAAACACCACGCACTGGCACACAGTTATATCCCCCAATACACGCACTAAGCAGTAAGACTTCCCAATCCTATCAATGGAAAATCAAAAAGCATCAAGGACAACAGTATCTCGTCCTTCCATCCCTCATTCACGACTTAAAGTGGTGTGTCGTCGCGAAGTGTTCATGCTCGCGAAAGAGGGAGCTTCTTCTCGCTTAGGTACTTCTCTCACCACATGTCAAACACAATGTTCTGCTCCACAGCAGAGGCTGTGCACGAAAAGGAACCATACCATAATCTAAATGAAGATGAAGTACTCCAAATACCTCAATCATTGCTTGAATTCTCGCTAATCGACAAAGTCTCTCTCAATCAGAGTTCATGACCTTCATCTGTGGGCTTTACTTATTTCAATTCAGGACTGTACTGCGCCTCGATGTCTTCCGCAGAATCGAGCTCCAGCATTGAGTTTCGAAACTCCAAAACTACCAAGCATATTCCCTCTTTAGACCTTTATGCTATGTGGACGGAGACTGCTTTGAAGTGTCGACACAGGTGTGAGATCGGGTAAATTCATCTTTCGTCGAAGGCAGAAAATAAATACAGCTGGATGAGATTTGGAGAAGATGAATAATTTGTGGGAATCAGTGAAGTGATGCACTTAGCTTCACGGTTGAGGCAAACTTTTGGACTTTTAGGTCAGAGAGAGTGTTCCATTAGGTTGAGGGCAGTACTAGTGTTTGCGTGACAAGTGAGAGGGGTATCTTACAGAAATTTAAGTCGATACTGACTAGCAAGTAGACCATATCTGTTGAGAAATGTCTCAATACATCCAGAACTAGTAACCATATACGGAGAGATCAGAGATAGAAGTGATCTCTATAACAACGCAGAGTGTACATAAAACCTCAAGCTTGTAGCTAGACAAATCCCTGACAGGTCATGTCGACACCACTTCACCGAGACCGACTAAATTCGTCTTCGCCAAAGACAAAATCTATTTGATGTACAAGTACCTACATATCGTTAACTATCTGCGAGAACCTTCCTCAAGATCGACCGTTGCTATAGTTTTCAATGTGCATAACATTTGCGGACGTTATAAAACAGCATCCCTACCTTCTATCTAACTAGAGTTGCTATTAACTCAGTCAGCTGGTTATAAGTAAAGGTAAATTTTAAGCTGAATGGCTAATGCCAACCTAGACTCTTCGTCAATTGGCTTGACACGCTCATAAGCTACCTAATTAATATTAAGCTAGCTGGTTTTACCTCCCACGTGGATTTTAGGTACTAAAATAGGTATAAAACTGTAGAAAATCTAAGTAAGTGCCGAGCTACTCCTGAAATCACATTCAGATGTTTGAAACTAGCCCCAAAACACTATAATTGTCTACTAAAACTGACTAAAACATCGCGAGTTTTGAAAGCTCTCACTAATCAGCTCGCTGAATAACGATTAAAATTTCCCTAAATGGCTTGTTCATTGAAAAAGCTTCAGCAATTAACTTTTAACGGGGGAGCTTGCTTGTCAGCTAATTTAGCCACTAACTTATCGACCACTCTGTATCCAGCAGCTTAGGATACCTTCCCTTTCTCCCCAGCCATGTCAAATCCTGCAAGTCCTTTCTCAAGCTCATCATCTCCAAGCTCTTGATCCAACACGGAATATTGAACCAATGACCCCCAGAAACAAGCCACAACCGATTCCAGTCGATCAACGTCAATACAAGCCTCTGCATAATCACAGTGGCAGTATCATTCCTACCTCCGTAGATCTCATCATTACTATCCTCACTTACAACTTAGCGCGCTCAAACATCCTCGCTTGCGCTCTCAGAAACCCAAGCTCGAATTGTGCACCATAGCTGCCGGATGCTAAGCTCTCACCGCAAGACAAGAAGCGGGGCGTGGGGGTTTTCGCAAGCACGGAGTAGGCTTGTCTTGAGTTTAAGAAAACCTACATCCACTAAATTTCTTTGTGTAGGTACTCTGGTGAGTCTTGCCAAGGCCTCGGTGTCTCCCTGGTGGGTCTATTCACTAGTAGCATCGGGTAGGGCACAGTCTAAGGTACTACCTATATATGTGTAAAAACGAATAATATAAGCCGAAGCAATTTGACTGGGTGGCATTAACTAAACTAGTATTATTAGTGTTAGCACTATAGTCATTCCTTGTATGTGCGGGGGTAGAAGATGCTTTCATGCTGCTTCAAAGGAGGCGAGTGAGGAAAGATTGAAACTTCCGTCAAGCAGAGTTTTTGCGATGCGTTGCGTATATAGAATACAAGAAAAATGATGGGTTTTACAGCTCAGACAACTTTTGAGAGCTTGAGAAAGAGTTATTCCGTGATTAAGTACAGATCATCAGAAAGCGAGACAGCTATTAATCTCTAAGCTTCTAAGGACGCTTGATAAGACCCCGTGTCTTTAAGACATGAAATGAGAGAGAAAGAAACAGCAAACTTGCGATGGAGGCACTTACTAAAGGAGAATATGCGAAACACTTGTGTGTTGCATTGGTATTGAGGTGGGAGACGGCATGATGAGTGGAGACAGCATAAATCATTGGATCCAAAGCTCTAGGAAGATAATAGCAGTGCGGTGACCGTCGCTTTTGGGGTGGTAGTAAGAAATACAATGAACCGTGTCTGCCTGATATCATAGAGATGCTACTGGAGAGCAGACCAGAACTTTGCTCAAAATGTAGATTAGCCTTAATAGAAATTTTTGGAGCTTCTATGAATGTGCATGTACTGACTGGGTGATCATTAGCTCCGTTGACGAGAAGTGATGAGATGATATTGATTCTATGAATTTGGCACCTTACCTGTCTTGTCAGTCTAATGCAATATAGTCGTCTTTGGATTAGGCCATCAGTTTAAATCAAGGCAACTCCAAACAACCTGAACCTGCATAGTCCTCTCACTACTTTCACCGACATTCATCCCCATCCAAAGTTTAAATGCGCTATCCCCACGAAACGCACACACCGCGAACTCATCCTCAACGTTTCTCCTGCCCATCCTCGTCAGTTGCTCCTCACCCTCTTCCAAAAAAGATCCCTCCACGCCCCAGCTCCTCTCGCACCACAAATTTTTATCTGCAAACCACTTGAATCTGTATTTCCACCCTGCCTTCCCACTCAGCCTTAGATCTAGGACCTCGAAACCCTGCGGGGTGGTGGTAGCCCCAGGCGCAATCACAGGCAGCGATATCATTGTTTTAACTCGCAAGCCTTCTCGCGCCGCTGTCTCAAAGATGCGTGCATCAAGACGCAGGACCGCAAGTTCGAACTCAGAGGCCCAGTACCCAATCGGCGTGTCGTTCGTGGACAGGAAGCGAATAGACTTTAATGATCCAAGAGCAGATGCAGAGCTACTCTGTGCGCGTTCTACAGATGTACTCGTAGTATTGGGACAATAGTCGTAACTAGGATCGAGCTCTTTGTCCAAAAGTCCTATTAATTCAGCTGATTTCGCGTTTGCGAGCTTCAGCGCCTCCCACGCCACTTTATTGGGCAGCAACCTTCCCTTTGGCGGGGTCTTGGCGTCTGAATTGACATTGAGCAGCACAATAGCCAATTTCTCAAGTGGGACGTTCTCCTTCGAAAGAAGCTCCCAAATTGGTTCAAGTGCATAAGTGTCGTGTGTGGGACACGTGATTCGCAAGGCATTCAGGCGCTGGATATCTGGCAGAGTCCAAGTAAGAAAGAAGAGGCATCGATGAGGGGAGGTAAACTTGAAGATCGGAAAGCGGTAGAGGAGGGAAGAAATCTCGGTGCGGAGGAATTGGTTGACGAAGAGGAGGGCGTAGAGGGGGTGAGGTTCCTGCCAGGCTAGGCCACGTTGGAAAAGATCTTTGGGGATGAAGGAGTAGATAATTAGACGCAGTTCAAAAGGTATGGTGAATAATGTTGGTGGTGATCGGGGTGGTGTCGAGAGTGTGATGCTGCTTGGGTTGGTGCTGGTGTTTTTGATATTTTTGGTATTATCGATGGTTCTTTGAGAGGATGTCTCTGATTTTGAGCGAAATGGAAGACGGATTTGCTTGAAACAAGCGAGTGTATTTTTGGAAGACATCGTATTTGTGATGAAGAGGAAATGAGAAATGAAACGTAGAAGAAATAAGGCCTTCTATGGGTATTGATAAAGGAACTCTGAACTGCAAGCTCAGCCTCAATCCTGTGTCGCAAGGCGTATTAGAAGATATCGGTAAAGTGCCCTCCCTATTAAGAGCCTGTATTGCCGAATCATGTGACTTGAACGCGTCTGGAGATTTATAAATTCAAAATTATCGCCATTATTCAGCTTCCTTCATTAGTTTGGCCTCCGTTCTCAACCTGCCGTAGTGGTAGGGGTCGCGCGGTGAGTCGTCGTGAGTATTCACCTCTTCGGAGGCCGAAATTGGTTATCAAATGTTAGGAGGTCTAAAAGAGGCTCACTTCTTTTTGTCACTTAAGAATATGATTATCTGACTCGAAAACCCCGAGTTCGATTTCTTTTTGCTTCGTTTTTCTTTAACCCAGATCGAATTTCGTATCGGCAATGATTCAGAGAGGCAGAACGAGATTTGACTAGCCTCGCTTATTCCGTAAGGCTAGCTCTCTTTATTTACCTACCTACTTATCGACGCGTCTTAGCTTGACTTAGCAGACATAATTTTGACTGCCTACTTGGTATTTAATTCAACGCATCCCAGTTACTCAAGATCTCAACATACAAACACCACAATAAAAATCCGCAACAACAAACCTAGCCATCTAACATGGCAAACCCTGTGAGACCTGCAGATTGGTTTGACACTATCGGTGGACTTTTAAGAGAAGTGACCGATATAGATCAAATTGCCAAAGAGCACCACACGGCAGCTAACCTCGCGGAATTACAAGAGCTCAGAGGTACCGTGATCGCGTTTCTCGAGCGCCTGGCAACCGAGCATGGGATTGGAGGTTTACCAGATATCCTCAGCGCAAGGGGCAAAGCCTTGCAGACCCAATATGCTGCAGGCGGAGAAGTAGATGCAACTGCGGCTGCGGAACAGACTGGGGAGGGAGGCCATGAGAAGTTGAACTTGCCGTGTTGGGTGGAAGAGATCGGTGCAACTACGCGGGATGTAGCAGTCGGACTAGGAGATGCGGGGAACAGATCTGCTAGCTTTGGAGAGGTGGTAGCTGTCTCCGTTCCTCTACTATCAGCGCACGCTTCTGAGCAGGTGACGCCATCCACGACTTCAAACCCAGAGGCACCAGCAAGACGACCAACAAATAAGGCCAATTCCAGCAGATACGCATCACATTCGCCAAAACTAGCCGCCGAAGGTGATGGGAAGGAGAGATCTAACCATCTGGTCACAGCATCCGTACCACCTCTACCACCAGTACCGGTGTCAGCTTCAGAAGTGATCGGAACCACCACTATAAACCCACAAACACCAACTAGACAATCAACCTCTAAGACCAATGCAAAGACAGGCAAGAACTCCGGCAGATACTATCCATATCTACCAGTCGCCGCACGAGACGAAGAGGAGATATCTAGCCGTTCTGGAGAGGTGGTCCTTGTACGTTCTCCTTCGTCTGCATCTGTGCCAGTGGCAACTCCCGAGGCGACACCATCCACAAATCGAGAGCCAAGTTCTGTTCCAACATCAGATATACCCGCAAGAAAACTAAGTAGCAAGGCAGAACCCAAGAAGGGCAAATATTTCAACAGATACACGCCCTACCCATCCAAACCAGTCGCACCAGTCGCACCAGTCGCACCAGCAAATCCTAGTCCCTGGCGAACCCTGTAAGTCTCTCTCCTCCCCTCATCTAACAAACAATCCAAATTATACTTTCCAGAAAAGATAGTAACTCTAGAGTGTACCATCATACGCTTTTCTTCACGTTGGAGAACTCCTCTGTGGCACGAAATTCACGTGCGCAGACTAAGCACTGGGAGATGACATGCACACAAATGGCGAAGAACTCCACAACGCTGATTGATATCGTCCGTAAGAAAAAACAGCATGTAGAGAACTGGGACGAGAGTGATGAGGTGTGTTGGATTTATCAGAAGGCTTCGGTTGCGAAGGTACGTAAACGACTCCCACTTGAAACGGCCAGAACGCTGACAAAGAGAACAGGTGTTTACCAAATATGATCGCATCATTTACTTTGACAAGCTGCTTACCCTCGAGGCAAAGAAGAAAGGAGCAACCGAGATATTGGGCTGGACTGCCGATGAGCAGATGAGCGCCATCGACACATTGGTTACGTATGTGGTGTCTGATAAGGAAGTCCGAGGTGTCAAAATTGTAAGCGGTAGGTACAAAGCAAAGAAGATGGGGCTGTTTCTGGGCGCCACTCAGGAGTATCAGGAGGCATTGCAGCGGGTGATTCTTTTGTATGTATCCTTCCTTCCTTCCATTTACAGACGCCTACTTTGGATATTATCTGACTGACTTGGGATTGTAGCTGAGCAATAGCTGATAATTGTATTGATTAGACTTTGGGTTGGAACTTGTGTACGGGATAGAAGGCGTTGGTCGGGATTCGGACAGGGAACAATGTATGGAATACAAGCTGTTGATTAGGATTTGGGCTGGGGATTGTGTACGAATAGAACGTACCGTACTTGTATATTTGGTGTACAGATTTAGAGTGTGTACAGTTGTGACGTTGATTCAAAGTACTGAAATAAGCCTTGTTGCGAGTACGAGAAACCGCAAGCAAGAGTTAAAAATGAATAAATAAAGTATTAATCCCAAAGCATGGTACACACGTACCGCGCTACAGTAATAGCATCTGCTTTTCATTAAACTATACCGCCCATATCCAAAAGTACTCCTTAAAACATTCCATCAAAAAGCATTAGAACTCAATGCCAATCTTGTCTACAACGTAACAACCTAATCTACCCTCAGCCATGGAACAAAATCAAGCCTTCTTGATCATCGTACTAGCTCTAGGCAACCTATTCTCGCCCTCTGTATATGGAATACCCGCCTCCTCTCTCGCCAAATCATTCACCCACCTCTGGGCGGGCACAACACCACCGCCATTAGCCCACTTATCAGCAAGATAGAACCAAGCCAATGCGTTGCCAACGGTTCCTACTTCATCACTGACGCTGACCTTGGCAAAATTGCTCATCTTCTTGTAGAGCGCGTCGTCCGTCCACAGCGTGATGAGGTGGTTGGCTACGGCGTGCCAGTCTCCAGGTGGCACGAGGAAGCCGTTCTTGCCGTGCTGAATCTGTAATGGGATGCCGCCTGTGTTGGTCGCAATGACGGGCTTGCCTTTGTGTAGGCCCTCCGAGACTTTGACTTCGAAGCCTTCGCGGGTGGAGAGCTGGAGAACGACGTGCGAAGCGCTAATGAGCGTGTTGAGAAGCTGGTCGTTGGGTGCGAGGCGCATGACTGAGATTGAAGGGAGGAGATGCGGGAAGCGGGTTTCGAGTGTGGTCATGGTTTGATCGAGGACGATGGTTCCGTCCGGATCATCAACTGAGCCATTGCCGCAGATCACAAGTTGTGGCGCTTCAATATCTGGGTGGTTTTTGGCGAGCAGACGGCGGAATTCGGCGTATGATTCGATCAGATCTGGAATACCCTTTGAGGGATCAAATCGTGCAATTTGTACAAGATATTTTTCTGTCAAAATAGTCAGCATGCGTTTAGAATTCAAGTTTTGAACCAAACTTACTGGCTGGCCAATGCAGCTCGGTCCTAAAATGGTTAGTATTTTAGGTTTTAAAAAAGGTGGGTGCCCTTCAACGACTTACATTCTCAGTGAATGGCACTGTTCATTGTATAAATGTCCATAGTAGCCCATATCCCACGCATTCAAGTCTTTGTTCAAGCCATCAAGCCTGTGGCGTTATTAGCAATATTCAGTACATAATGAGCTGAAAACGTACCAATCGGTTGTAGCAGGCAAGTAAGCCACCTTCTGCAGAGGTACATTTGCTGGAACGAAGGAAGGCATCGGATGACTGATGAACATATCCGCAGGCGAGATCTTGCCATACAAGAAGTGCCAGATATCATATTGAGGCGTTCCCTTGGTCATTACCAGGTCACTTCGGATTTCAATATGACTCCTGTACAGAACAGGCTTATTGGGCGTCAAATTCTTAATAAGTGGAATTAAGCCTGGGACTTGAGGATCGTCAATCTATTTATGTTAGCGCGTTACACTCGCTTCTTGGGTTTCAAACTTACGATGATGACATCTGCTCCACCTTCTTCGACTGATCTCAATGGTCCACCAGGTGAAAGCCAGTATCGCTTTGCATTATCCTCAATCCAATCCATCAGGGTCTTCTTCTCCTCATCAGTGATATACAGACCAGGAGCAGCTACACCTTGCAGGACATTGTGCACGCTCTTGGTAATTCGGAAAACGCCTGGACGTGGTTTTGGCACATACCATGCCATCTCTACACCAAGCAATTTTGCCAATCGAACAAGAGCATGTCTCATCAATGCCACACCGCCTCCTTGTGGTGTTGCTGAGAAGAAGGCAATCTTGGTTCCGTGCTTCTTGAGTGACAGAACATAATGCATCATAGCATCCCATGTTGGATCATCACAAGTCTCTTTGAAATCTTCCAGTGACAGAATGTGCGCATCTCCACCAGAGTCAACTTCTACGATACCTCTATAGCCAACTTGCAGCAAAGGGGCAAGACTTGGGCCAAAGTGCCTAGTTTGTGTTAGCTTACTTCTAAATAAGGTTTTCAGGGGAAAGCACAGTTGTACTTACATCACACATTTTCTCGCCATAGAGTCAGCTTGTTCATCAACGACCTTGGCACTCCAATTGCTCCGATCGCCAGCCGCGATCTCTTCGGGCTCAGCCTCTGGTTTGAGGGTGACTGGTACAATATCCAATTCCAGCCACAATCGCGAGCATAACTGTGGTGACCATTTTTTCAAATCAACTGGTAAACCAGCACCAACGAATTTGCAAAGATTAGCGTGCTCGTAAGACTCCAGTTGCTCAATAACATAGTCAGCAATTGGATCTAGGGTATCATCGTCTGATTCAGGATTCAGCGCGATGGTTTGCACCGAGAAATCGAGCAGGTAAGTCTCGTCATGAATTGCCACCGCGACAACAGATGAATCATCATCATTAAAGACGGCTGAGATACCAGCGTAGAGTGTCTAGCAACGTCAGCGGGGCTATAAATTATTTCAGGTGGAGAACTTACGGTGAGAGTTGCGCCAAATGGACCTTCCCTCTCAGCGATCATGCTGCTTCGACGAACATGATGTTTTGATGGCTTTGTTTGGAAGGGTCGGCCATGCTTGAAAGCACTAAGGGCAGAGACATAAGGGCGCAATCTTCTAGGAGTTCCTCGAAGAGGAGTAGCAACTCTTGAAGGAGGAGTTATACTACCGTTTAGTGCTGTAACACCACCAGCACGAGGAGGTGCCAGATGGAGAGGGATAGGCTCTTTTGTATCGAGCATACTGATATATTGAATATGGAAAGTAATAAGTAGCTTCAGGTGTGTTAATTGAAAGTATTTTGAGAATAAAATACAGTAACTGGAGGTGAACAGACTTCTGCTTTTAAAGAAAACCCATCTTCAAGCTTGAGTTACTGCAGGGCTCGAGGTACGATGCACTTACAAGGTCTTGAATGGTCACAAGAAGTCTCACACCCAATTGCTAAGTTGCACAAAAATCGGCTGTTAATTTGAGGCGTCTTGTTGGCAATGGGATGTCACATTTCGGATGGCGGCGTAGTAATCAACCAACAAATCGTCACCATCAGCGGGCCATAAGTGCCATAGGTGGGTTGGAAGGTGGCAAAACTTCTTGGATTCTCACGTTTCGAAGATGTCAGGCCACTTCTGTAGTGTAGCCTTGTGTGGGGGCTCTCAGCCTCCTCCCAACAACCTGGACATCACATGTGAGGAGCATAGAACCTATCATCAAACAGCTTCTATTTCAGATGGGAGCTAAGAAAAGAAGCTGAAAGGTGGCCAACCACGTTACTCGTCCAATCCTCGTGGGTTGTCAGCGTATTCCACGGAAGGAATCCTCCTTACCGCTGCTACAACGAGAATCTTTTTGATCGTAGCAGATTTTCTTGCAAATCTTGAGACTTTCTACTTTTGCTGTCGTATCGATTGAGATCGAGGAGGCACAGTTCGTCAAGTTCCTTCCTAATCAGTCTGATGCTCTCCTGTTCATCAACTGGTGTGCAGCAAGAGGTTCGAAGATAATTGGTATGCCCCCTTCTTAGTCACAGAAATATCGTAGTCGGCAGCTATCAGATCGACCTAGTTAGAGAACATCATCAAAAGGCTTCAGACTCAAAAAGAGCCACGGCGCACGACCGGCCAGTGAGAAATGGCATCGTTCGTGCGTGACCTCTCAACAAGACATGCTGTGCATGCTCATACAACAGGGTAGTACGTTCAAGCATTAATGTGCAGACCCCAGATTGTGTTCTTTAGAAGACACCTAGGCATCCCTTTCCTGGCATTGGATGAAGTGTGACACATTCGAGTAGAGAAACATAGAGACCAGGAGTTATGGTGTTACATTCTACAGCGTCACTGAAGAGATGCAGGAACCCACGACCGCGTTCTCACCTGACCTGCAAATTGCGAGATAGATCGCCCTTTGCATATCACGACGGACACGAGTATTGAGTGAAGTATGAATGTCTTTCGTGTTGAACTACCCACGCGCGTGTGGGGGTGGTTTTGCAGCTGCTGCATGATGGAGGAAGCACATCGGACGATAGTAGTGAAAGTCGAATCAAAAGTGGTTTTTAATTGAAATTATGATATTCACAACACAGCCTTTCCGTTGCATGATGTGCGAGGATTCTGCGAACTCCTATTAGCTTCAAGAAACCATCGTAACTGGGATACGGTCGAACAGGTAGTATCAACATCTACCTCAGACCTTCCACATCACACCGCACCGTATCACTGCACTTGGTGATGTAACAATCATCCTTCAGAGCACATATACTGCCATCTGCTGCGCACCCTATCTGTGTGACTAGATCTCGAAGGCTGATTTTGAAGGCTGTTGGCACGAGACTCTTCAGCTTCCAGTGGCAGATGCAGGAATACGTGAAGTTGAATGATCTCGATGTTGTCGAATCCGAAGCGGCCGCGCCAAGAATCTGTCTTGGCATTTATGATCGATACGATATGGGCAAGCCTAACCCCCCAGTGCCATTGTTATGTGATTTCTGAATTCGGTTTTGGTAGATTTGAGAGCATTCTATCAGGTATGTTGAAATTCTATTCGTCTCATTTATTAATACAGCACTCCATATCTTGGATTTATAATCGTTAGACAATATCTGCTAGTGCGAGAGACATATTGGCGGCAACCTGATATAAGCCAGACTAGGTATCGCAGATATGAATACAATATCTTGCAGCTACTATACTATTGCCTATTGCTTACCTAGTTGCAATGTAGGTTGAAGACATGAAGTCATGAATGAGGTTGGAACCATATATCTATTCTCTAAGTTTATAGCAGTTCAATAAAGTAACCCTAGGCTTTATTAGATGATATCTTACTTTGACTGTTCTCGAATTATCATCTTGCTAAGGCTACTTTAAGTTCCTCTTTCTTTCTATTTCTTTTTCTCTTTATTCCTTCGTACTTTCCATCATGAGCTGTTCCCAGTTGTTCTCGTAGCGATAGGGCACGTGATCTCAGAGTTTGCTTCATTTTCTCATTCTCCTCTCAACTTCCTTCCTTCAACACTTCGAAGTTATTCTTTGCTGGTTATGAAAATCGTTCAATCATAGTCCATTATCTCCAAATTTTCCATCGCGTTCATATTTCCCCTTAAATCGTCTTGTGAATTGCTGTCGGCATAGCACTTAACATGGAGCCATATGAAAGTGCAAAGATGGATTTACTGGCTTGGGCAAAAGAGCATGGAACTGAACTGGGTGACCTGAGCATCGAATATAGTTCAGACAGTGGCTTTCTATTTAGAGCCTCTGAAGATATTCCACCCAACTGTTTGTTGGCTAGCTGCTCGCACAAGACTATGCTTTCCTATCTCAATGTCATTTTCCCTTTCATGGTTGATACTGTGGAAGCCTTTCCCTCCCGATTTATTGACGGGCTCAAGATCGATGCTCCACATAGTAAGTCCTCTTTCTGTCCAAATAGAGTTGATCCTATTCTAACCTACTCGTTGTCCTCGGCCACTTCCTCCTTATGCAGCAATATCTTCTGGGAGAAAGGTCATTCTGGTATCCTTACATTCGACTTCTACCTCAGCCACATGAGCCCGAAAAGTTAGGTGTCCCAAACTTGTGGTCAAAAGAAGATCAATTGTTCTTGACTGGCACCAATGCTGAGCAGGCGAGTAAGTCCTCCAACTCCTCCCTTTGGTACGCTAAAAAAATTTCTATCAAAGATGTTGAGGAAAATTTGTTTTATCCAGTATTGCTGCGTTTTTTTTTTATCATAGTGCTGTGCTAATGTATTACTAAGTTCGAGACCGAGCAGAGATTTGGAAAAATCACTGGGAAAACGCTAAATTAATATTGCTGAACTGTGAAGATAGCGGAAGTTTCACGGCGGAGCAAAACCAAAAGTACACGTTTAATCTTTATCAATGGGCGGTTTCAATATTCGGAAGTAGAAGCTTTCGAGCTTCATTGACTGCCCCTAGAGAGTACATTTGCTACTTGGATCTTTCTCCAATCGACGAGATTCCTGTACTAAAACACATCAAGAATGATAACTTCTCCATTCTTCTTCCAGTCCTTGATCTTGGAAATCATAATGGCGAAAATCAGGTTATGTGGACACGCGAGCCAGTTGTAGACGGTCGATTCTCCTTTTCAAATCAAAGCCTGATTACAAAAGGGGCTGAAATATACAACTATTACGGGAACAAAACAAACAGTGAGCTTCTCATCGCATATGGTTTCATGCTTCCTGGCTCCGAGTACGATAGTGTTCGTTTGCAGGTATTACCAAACCCTAGGGCTCAGGAGATGTATCGCTCCATTCCCTGGTATACTCAACCACCTGGTTCGGGTAACCCGAATGAAGAGCTTGCCTTCGATGTTTACAGTACAAATTCTGCTTCTCAAACTGGAGATATCGAGCCACTACAGCATTTCTCGGCTGGTCTACTGGGTATGATGACTTGCATGGTAGCGAATCCTTGGGAAGAAGAGTATCTAATGCACGACAATACTTGCTTTGAACAAAACCACACAAAGCATGTACCATTGCCTAGAAATCTTTTGCAGGTTCTTATGGTCATTCAAAAGAAACTCGATGATTCTGCAAAATCGATTCGTCGTCTGACTGGAAAATTAAGGTAAGAATTCTTGATCCTAGCTAACTTCTGCTATATCTGAAATTCAACAGCTTCGCAAAGAATAAAAATCAAAATATAGCTCTCGAATACCGCCGAAGGCAGTGCCTAACGAATGAGAAAGCGGCAATGTCGCTCATGGTCTTCCTTTCTAGGTTTTATGTTCGGCCACCACCCAAGCAGATTATCAACCCAAACAATAATACACATCCCTCATTAATGTATCTCGAACAAGCATACCAGTATCTCGAGATGAGTCACCCTATAATCCATGCGACTCTGGTGAATTTCATTGCCGCCGACCAACAAGAGAGACTGCCTCTTAACTGGTCAGTTTTGATTGAAGATTGGGAACATACCTATTGGATTGTGTGGATGTTTGTATTTATAACTTTGAAAACGACAAATCCAGACATGGAATTCTTCCCTGGATGGCGAGCGACTCCATTTGCATGGTTCAAGTACACGTAAGTGTAGATGTGTTATCGCTGTTCATATATTAATTAGAAGGCAGTGCGGGTGAAACAGTAGACAGCGAGCACATTTTTGCCCAACAAGGAGAAGTAACAACAATCAACGAAACAATTCAGGTATATCTCGTCTTTTTTCGACGCCAAGGCATTGCTAACTGTCTGAAGAGCTTACTAGGCCTCCCTGAATTTACTAAATATGCTGGACATTGGGTAAAGCTTCGGAATCTCGCAAGCAGCATCGTTTACCATAGCTCTGTTTTTGACTGCCGAACAATCCACGATGATACAGTTTATGAGGAAGGTTCTGGTAGAGAGGTATTATGCTTCGAAGAGTCTTTGGTCCTCGAAACTTGATGCATCAAAATACAACGACCATCGTAGGAAAGATGCAACTGTTCACCAGTGAGTAGCAATGGAACAGCTTTGAAAGAGGTGTGCGGAGTCGTCATCGATCGGAAATGGAGTGTAGAGGTCATCATCAATGATCGATGGGCATGCGGCACATGATGGTGCTACTTGCTCCAATTGGTGGTTTGGCCGACTGGCACCAGCAGATACTTATGGCGATGTAAGCAGTCCAACTCGCTGCTTCTAATCATTGATAATTAGTACATCAATGAAGTATTCCAAATACCTCTTCATTGTATTCATGCCTATGGCGAGACTGCTCTAGAACTCACCATCTAGCATCTAGTTGACGATGCCGTTAAACGAAACAGCATTACGGAGAATGTCATCTCAGTTACGTCAGCATATAAAGAAGTCCTGTAAATGCCGCAACTAGGTAAGGCAACTTCTATTAAATGCTACGTCATATGTGTTTTAGAGTGTTAGTCTAGGTAAGGTAAGGATCTTCCAACTCCATGGTCGTGATTTCGCCGATGGAATATCACCTTGTGATGGTCAACACAGGTTATTACTCCTGTAGCATTGCGGAAAGACGACTGTCAACATGAAGTAGTGTATAAACTAGGCATTTACTACCTCATTCACGACTATAGTTCAAATGCTGGCCGCGAAACTAACAGATATGTCGGGACAAGCTGTTCCTTGTACCTTGTACGCAGCAAGTCTGTGACCTTGTTCTTGGTATCCTGCGACATGGTCCTCTCGAAAGAGAAATAAGCTCCAGTGTCCTGTCCAAAGCAAAGCAAGCGTTATGAGTCGGCTCATTAAAAGGGGAGGAGTAGACAAAGTCAATGATACTTAGTGGCGAAGCTTGGAAATACATGCAGGGGTTCTTCGCCACGGTGCTGCCATGCGGTGAAACAAGCCTCATGTCTCTGCGATCAAGATAGAGCAAGCTTTTTTAAGTCTGGTGTTTGAGTGATGGGAGAGGGGACTAGGCGAACTTAGCGAACTTCGGTTGTGGAGAGCAAGCGGCTGTACTTGGTTGATTCTCGATTCGCGGAAAACAAGTTACTACGCTGAGTTAAGTACAATCTTCCTAGCATCAAAACGGCGAGGCACTAGGGAAATCAGATCAAGGTATTTGAAGGGAAGCCAAAGAAATTCGAGAGTTGGGCACCACTCAGCTGTTCACTTGTTTAGTCCTTAGACAACTCCACTTGTCTTGCATTTGGCTATGAATTGGATGTGATGATGCCCACAAGCTCGGGGAACAGACTCTCTTGCCTCGACTCAAAATATGCCAAGGGAATCATGAATGAAGTTCAAGAACGCGAGGGAACTCGTTGACGTTTTCAGACCCGCACCTATTTTAGCACTGGGTAAGGTGAGGATAGTACAATAGCGTCGTGCCATGCCATGACCCTGAGTACATGACCAAGCAGTTGAAAGCCCGGTGGATCCGGTTATGGCTCTGGTCATGGAAAGCTCATACTGTTTCGCTTTGGGCGAAGTGCGAATAGGCAAGTCTCTCTACTTTGACGCAGTTAATTGTGAAGAAAAACAAATAAATTTTTGCTAGTTGTGCCAATTGGAAGCTGTGGTCAAACACCGCGACGCTAGGCAAATTAGAGAACGGTTGTTACAACTCTTACGATACGTGAATGGAATCTCACTTCTCGGGGTGGGGGTGGGATTGCCTACCATTTCGTTGAACCTTGTCTTAGTGTCTACGTTGAACTGTGGGCTAGATGGGTAGGGTGCTGACAATTTGATCAAGCTTTCTAACGGTAATGGCAACGGTAACGGTAAGGCTGCAGTTGTTGGCGAACTTGCACGTCATCACCGGCTGTTGAGAGGGAAAGCTAATGGAGCGCATTTCCCTAAGCGAGGTAAGCCAGGGAGGGACTAGAGGAAGCGAAAGTTTAGCTTCTGGACCCTGAACGAAATTTACCAAGAGATGACGAAAGACTCATAGTTGAAGGTTTGAGTCGAGGCCTTGAAATCAGCACTATTCTTGTGTTAGGGTTTATGAGACTGAAGGGTAGCTTACGCTTTCTATCGCAATGGGGTAAATTCCGAATCACCATTGACGTTGAGTGTGTGTTAGGGACACTGTAGTGTGAATTAGCAGGCTAGTAGTCACTTCAATGCATGTCTAGAGCATACGGATGTCGGCCTTTGACCGTTACCTTGGTACCATGTTGATTCTGGAGCATATGACGATAAATTGATCTAGAGACGCCTGATGATGCCGCTAATCTATAAATTGTAGGGAGTGGAGATGGGCCATAGAGTTGTATATAAAGGGCGAGGATTCCGCAGATGGAAAGCATTCTTTTCTTCTCCAACTTTTCCACTTCCATTTTCATTTCGGCTCAAAAACAATATCTGTTTTCAGCATTTCCACTCCGGCGTTTACATACGAAGTTCGAGATTTGGAAACGTCAAGATGGTGAACTTCACGGGAGCTTTATCGTTGGTCCCGTCAGAGTATCTGAATTTAAGCCTGTAAGTTTCCTATCCCTTGAAGTCTTCCAAAGCACAATACTAACTCTACTGCAGTTTACTCGCAGTCATTTGTTTCGGATTGATGGTATGAATTTTCGCTTTGAACTCTGCTTTCCCCGAAAGCATGGCATTGACTTGAAGCAGGGAGCAGCACGGGGAATAGACGAAGGTCTGATTGGAGGAACCATCCGGGTGCAGAGCTTCAAAGATGGTAAGTCGTTGGAACTGTAGAATATAGAGCAACTGGCTGATCAAAAGTAGCATTCAACCTCAACGGAACCGCCGAGGAAAATGCGCTCAGAATCGGCATAATCACCTCGATGGTACAACTTGGCAGTGTTCCGGGCGCTCTGATTGCTCCTTGGATCTCGGATAGATTTGGTCAGTCTACGTGCTTGTCCAATGGCTATTTAAATCCATGGTGGGAACTAACTCCCTCTCTAGGTCGGGTTTTGGCAACTCAGGTATCGACGATTGTGTGGATAATCGGAACAATCATTTACCTCACCGCCTGTATTTCTCATAATTTCACCCAGGTGATTGTCGGTCGAATTATCATGGGTCTTGGAATTGGCCAAACGACTGTGATCGCGCCGACGTATCTGGCTGAGGTCTCCCCAAAGGTCATCCGTGGAGCGTGCATGTGTGTGTTCAGCGGTTCGGTCTACTTGGCTGTCATGCTGGCATATTTCGCCAACTGGGGTGCTTCATTGCACATCTCGGACGATTCGTCTGCGCAGTGGATCATTCCCACATGCTGCTTGCATTTCGGGCTTGCGGGCATCATTTTCACCACGAGTTGGTCCGCTGTCGAGAGTCCCCGATGGCTCGCAAGCAGAAATGAGAATGGAAAGGCAAAGGACGCGATGTTCAAGCTGAGGAATCTAACCGATACTCATCCCAAAGGCAATCTCGTTGATGAGGTCAACAACGAACTGTCGGAAATTTACGACTCGGCCATGGAGCAGAATCCATACACAGGGGCAAAAAGTGTCTACCAGCCCTATTGGGATCTGTTCTCTGTGCCCGCAAATCGGAAACGTATGGTCCTCGCGCTCGCTTGTCAATTTCTTGGACGTAAGGTTTCCCTTTTCCTCGTTTGGCAATTACCATCCCTCCTCTTGAACACAGGACAGAAAGAAAGACATGTTTACTGACACCAAACAACAGAATGGTCAGGTGCGAGTAGCATCACGATATACGCACCGGAATTCTTCGAACAGCTCAATGTCACAGGGCAGAGTGAAAAGCTCATGTCCACGGCTGTTCTCGGAGTCGTCAAATTCGTTGCCTCCCTAGTTTGCGCCGTATACCTCATCGACAAGATTGGCCGTAAACTGTCCCTCACCACGGGAATTTCCTTCCAAATGATCTCCATGATGTATATCGCCTCCTACCTCTCCGCCGTCGGCACGGAAATGCAAACGCATCTCAGCGAAGCCGCTAAGAACGGCGGCACGGCTGGCGTCTTCTTCATCTACTTCTCTGGTTTCGGCTGGGCTCTGGGCTTCAATTCGATTCAGTACCTCATCAGCGCGGAGATCTTGCCGGCAATACTTCGCAGCAAGGGCGGCAGTGTCATCATGGCCTTCCATTTCCTCAACCAGTTCGCCAGCTCCAAAGCCGTGCCACACATGCGCATCAGCATGGGCGACAAAGGCGTGTTCTGGTTCTTCTCGGGTGTTACGGTCGTCGCTTTGTTGTTTGCCTTCTTTCTCGTGCCGAATACTAGCGGCATGAAATTGGAGGCGATGGACAACCTCTTCGAGAAGAGCTACCTTGAGATTGGACGCCAGAAGGCGACTAAGCAGGATGATCTTGGATCCATTGAGATGGGCAACAGGAATGGTAGTGGAAGTTCTTCTTTGGACAAAGATAACGCTGCTCCTGTGGAGAGAATTGAGAGGATGCCAGAGACTGCAGAGCAGAGAGAAGAGAGGCGGTCACAGAATTAGAGGGTTGCTGTTTCAAGTTTGTCGTCTTGTATTCGTTTATGTTTGTATTTATTTCTATCACGTGAATCATCCAGCGGTTTGTACTCTTTGGTCATGATGGCTGGAATACAATGATGCTTAATATTAATAATGATGATTAATAAACTTTTAATTTCAACTGTCGTCTACAAAGCTTGTGATTATTGGAAGAAGTGAAGAGTGATACTAGTTTTAAGATTCATGTATTCAAACCACTAAGTCTTTGGGTCTCAGAGCCCTCTAAGTCATTTAGTCACGTCACCTCTGTCGGACCTAAAGTTGGTAGCAATCTTACATGCAGTGCTCTATGTAGCAGCCGTGCCATCAATCAATGAAATTGATATCCTACTTGCGGGACTAGATTCATGGATATATGAATTTCCTAGCCTCAAGCCTAATAACTTCACGCTGTTTGGTTCAGCTCTCCTCTCTCAAAACCAGCATATGTGCAAGATATGCCTTTCCTTTCCTTTATATAGTATGAGATTATGTGCTTGAGTGCTTCAATAACTCACCTCATCTAATCTCATCTCAACGTGTTCATCACGTCTCTCCAACCTATCTTGTACCCACCCTTCAGGACTCCTTACAGCAAGTTTCCAAAGACTTTCAAAATCTTGATACTAGAAATTCAGTCGCAATTGTTTAGGATGTGTAAAGTATACAGGCGGCAAAGAGAAACAAAGAACTCAGACTGATATTTCGTGAAACTGATAGATCGAGATCGACATGTCGTCGTTCTCAGCAGCTGGTAGCCACATGCTAAATTTACGTTTTTATCGAAAATTAGACTTGAAATTGAGACCACCGGATTGTCCCAGTGCAATTCAAATCACGGGTCCATTGCTCACATTCAAGAACATCCCTTAAACGCTCGGTTTGAAGATGATATATTTGATAATTCCTTGTTTTTTTCAGGCTTTATTTCAAGCGAGGTCTGGCTTAGCCATCCACGAGATTACTCTGGAGCTCTCACATAAACTTCCATTTGAAGAATGTTCATCGTAAAAGTATAGGGATATCGATGGCACTCGCTTGCGACAATTAATCGACTGTTCCCCAGCTGAGACAAGTGGAGATTCTGTGAAAGTTGAATAATTGTATTTTGCTGTTCATGGATCTCACTTTTGCGTGCATGCCTCCCTACTGATGATGTAATCTGCTTTGTTTTTCTGTACCGTAGATCTATTTTCACATCTCTATCGCCGTGGGATTGTTGAACAACCCAGTCAGCGGTGTAGGACAAGTTAGCAGATCTATTCCTCAATCTATCACTTCACTCCTCCACAGACTTGTAATTTATATGCGTATCATCATCAGTATGCCTTTTAAGGTCATCAGTGCGAACAAACGAATTCAATGATCTCCAACAGCCTGCGGAAGAGTAGCGCTTCTTTATCATTTCTTTCCATTCAAGATAATGTATACTCTTATATGATTCGCGCGCTCATTACGACTGGTGAAATAATTGTTGCAGCCAGCTCTCTCACAAATGAAAAATCGTTGTAAGTCATACACAGAGTCATCTCTTGTATACGCTGCTTGATAATGCAAGATTAAGCCATTCATTGCAGTAAATGGGCCCCTTTTGCAGGCGGGGCAATGTATCTCTTGGGTACAAGGTAATGCCGTGGATTTTGCGTTTTGAGAGCTGGGTAGAATGGCAGTTGGTGCATTGGATTGAGTTGTGCTAGTGGACAAAGCTGAGCCAGCAAATGAAGTCGATGTTAAGTTTTGGAATATCTCCGGTTGAGGTTTGACTTGTGACAACAGAGGCCACGGGTGTCCAATTGATGGTAAGGATATATCCTTTGCAAAATAACCCGCCTGTCTTTGCGATGCGCCATGGAGAGAGTTTGAAGTAGCAAATGTCGTAGGTGTTGAGTTTCGGGCAACATCTATTGAAGGCAGACCTTCTGGGAATATAGCAGTGATGGATGGTAGAGTCTCCCCTTGAGGCACATTCTTTTGGGCTACATTACTAGCTTTTGAAGTTTCCTGTGGAGGAAACACCAGTCCTCCTCGCAATGCCGCATCTGGCGCCGACGATCGAGAATTTGCCTGTCTTCCTGGACGCTTTCCTGCTCCCGATAGGCTCCGCGACAGGTTTACACTGGCAGTTGGGGGTCGAGATGGCCTTGCCTGAGAGTTTCCTTGTGGAATAGGTGCAGGCGTCCTTGTAGGCGATGCAGATGTTTCTGGGGAGTAGATATGTGATAGTCGACCCTGACCTGTTTGTTTGGGTGAGTCTGTCGAAGTGTGAGGTTTTGTATTCAAGAGAGACTGTATGCTAGCCAGCGGTGATCGTTGAGCAGATCCTGTTGTAGTAGAAGGTTCTGTATCTAGAAGTGAGTATATGCTACTTTGAGGTGATGGTTGAGACATTGTATAAATGATGATGTATTCCAAATGAGTGATGAATGGAAGATGATTATAAAACAGGTCTGAAAGGAGATTTTTTGGCTTCAGAAGGATATCTTGGGGGTGCTTATAGCGAAAAGCTTGATGATGGGATTTAAGAGGGTAGGTGCCAGGAGGCTCACCAGGACCGTATGCTTCTGCTCGACGTGGCTCTGGAAGGCAGGTGCGTCCTTGAGTCTCTAGAATTGGACTACGCGAACTTGAATTTGGCGTTGTTTGCGATCATCAAGTAACATCAACAACCAATACGTTCAACTTAGCCTGGCAGCATCGCTGATGGCGTGCTTCTCCATCAGGTGCTAGTTCATATAAAGTCTACAAGTTTGATCTGAAGCATTTCCGCGATCAACTGTGAAAATAACCACCAGGGTGCTTGATATCCAGAAACGAGAAAACCAAGTGTAGGCTAAGACATGAAACTCAAAACGCAGCACCTTTTAGACTGTTGTGCGTGACTTGATAGGATAAGGCCACTCTGGTCACTGAATGTGGCGACTAAGTATCCGATGCTCATGCTGCACAATAAATTCCTACTAAATATATAAATAAGAAAGTAGGCTTAGACTAGATATAGAGACTCCTCTGTTACGAGCCCAGTAAAGCTTTCTGTCTGTACAATTCAACTTGAAATACACCTTTGTAGCTCTTTGAGAATTCGCTTAACTTGCCTTCATAGGTATAACAAACAGAATAACCAACTTCTCTGGAACGATTCGACTACCTGATAGAATATTCTCGCCTGTTGAAAACATAATCATAGATCCTGTCGGCTTATCTTAGCTACACTCGTAGTTCTATGCTACAGAAACAGCTTTGTCTTTTAAACTTTACACAGCGTCTAACACGCGAAAACATTGAGCCGTACAAGCAAAGAACTTTCCTTTGCCCACCTCTCCCCTCTCCACCCGGCTAATCAGGATTCCAAAGAAGGTCCGGGTTTCCTTCTTTAACCGCATCTCGGACTTTGAAGACCAATAGGTTTGTGCCGGGCAATATCCACAGCTACGATAAGCTCACAGGATAACAATCCAGCTGCAGCTCTCGCATGCTCGTGTGACTCTTGCATACAGGCGTGAAGCTGGAAAATCGGTATGTGATTGTGCCCAAGTCTGCATATGATGTGGTGTGGAGGGGTGGACGATGTTTTGTTTCCCATGCCTTACCTTAAGGTAGCTGGAGGGTGATCCACCTGTGGCACGTGACCGGGAGACTTAGGTAAGGCAACAACGTCCCTTCCAAGATGGGAAGTGATGACAGAGTAAAATTTTGATTCTAAACCTGAGGTGCTCTTTGAATTATATATATATGAATTATGTCTATTGAAATTCAAAGTTATTGTAGATATAAAAAGGTGGGATGTCTATATATTAGGCACATTCAGTAGGTAAGGTAAGGTAAGGTAGATGATAATCCGAGTGTGCCGTGCCGAGAGTTTCTTTGGTGGCTGGGGGGAGATACAGTACCTACGGATGGAGGACTTACGCATACGTACCATATTTTGAAATTCGCGATAAGAAACCCAAACCCGCACTGGAACCTGAACCGGAACCAGACAACCTGACGACATAATTGAAATCACCTTCCTTTTGAACTCATTGATCACGCCTCACAAATTCTCACCCACATCTTTCGAATTCACTTCTGCAAGCTCCTTTTCTTGCACCAAACCCCTTCAATCCACTCTACTTCAACGAGACTGCGAAATTCGAACGGTTCGCAGATTACGACTCCCAAGCTCTCCTTTTGCTCCACGAACTGCGACACAAGACAAACGACAGCTGCCATTTCAAGACAACTTCTTACTACGAACTCGCAGATAGTGACATGGCTTCTGTCTCGAGCAGGACGAGGAGGCAGGCTGCTGCCGTATCGAGTCCCGCGACTCCTGTAAAGGAACAGGCCATGTTGAATGGGAATAGTGCGCATAACTCGAAATTGGCAGAGGCAGACGCGCCGACAGAGAACATCTTTCTGTTCTATCCCAATGTCATCGGCTACGTGAGAATTGTGTTGGCATTTGCATCACTTTAGTGAGTATCCTATCCTAGAGAAAAGTTCCAGCTTCATATCCTCTATATTTTACTAATGCTATTCTAGCTACATGCCACTCCATCCTCGAACATGTACCTTATTGTACAGCATCTCGTGTCTCTTAGATGCATTGGACGGATACGCAGCAAGATACTACGAACAATCCACGAGGTTTGGAGCTGTTCTGGATATGGTGACGGACAGGTGCACAACCGCCTGTCTGCTGGTATTTCTCGCATCAGCCTTCCCAAGGTGGTCGATTGTTTTCCAGGGTCTGATCTCTTTGGATCTGGCCAGCCATTACGTCCACATGTACGCAACACTGGTTATGGGAGGTACAGACACCAGCCACAAGAAGGTTGACAAAAGCCGAAGCTGGATCCTGAATCTGTATTACACAAACAAGGTACGTACACCCACGACATACGTCACTACGTTACTGACAAGTGATTAGACGGTTCTGTTCCTGTTCTGTGCACTCAATGAGGTCTTCTTCATTGCATTGTACCTCCTATCCTTCTCCTCGCCCCTTCTTTCTCCCTCTTTGCTCCAAGTAGCCGGCAATGGCACCTCTGGAGCCTCTCTCCAACCTGGCAATCCAGCCCAACCATCCGCATCCTTCTTGTTTGCCAATCCCCATAGTGCCGGTGCATTGGAATTGGCACGCGCCAATAAGATGGACTCCTTCTGGCCATGGGTGATTGCTGGTGTCAGCTTCCCAATCATGGCTGCCAAGCAGATCATCAACGTGGTACAATTGGTAAAGGCCAGCAAATGGTTGGCAGAAGGGGATATCGAGATGCGACGGGCTGCTGGCCTTCCTAGGCAGAAGAAGCAAACTTAAGATGGAAGCATGACTGCGTTTCGGGTGAGTTCGCGTGGTTCAGATATTCATGCAAGGACGCAATCGGGGAGCATGGTTACGTCTGAGCCGCATCTTGACATGGTATTCCCAGGGCTCTGGGTGACTGCTATGCCATTGATTCTTGTACCTTTTTTGATTTCTTGTCGGGGCGAGGTTACCAATGCTTGGACTGACCATTTTCTGCCTTTTGGGTTTATTCTTTGTATCTAGTGTCTGCTGTCACTACCATAGGGAAGCATTAGAAGGTTTGGCGTTGCGTTTGCGACTGCGTTTGCGTTAAGTGGTGGCTGCTTATTACAACACACCATCAAGAAGATGGTGGGTGTAGCGTGGTTGATGGATATGAAGAGTGGGAGCTGAGGCTGAGGTACGAGTAAGGTACCTCAACTGAAATGTGGACGTCGGATAGCAGCCGGGGAAGGGCGAGACAAATAATTCTAATCTGACCGTGAATGTCTTGGTTTTGAGTGATTTTTCGCATCCAAAGTGCAAATACGATACTTTCTGTGAGTTATTACCCCTGAATTGGTGCCCAGTTCTATTTTGGATGTCCTTTGAGGGAGAAAAATGCGCGAAGCTGAGGGTTTAACCTGCTTGTGGGTGTCTTCTGGGTGTTCTGGACGCAATGGTTTGCTTCTAGCCTCAAGCTTCTCACTGACCTTACCTTATCGTAGCTGACAAGCGTGATCGTCGTCTGATATAGTAATTCCTAGGTTGTGCCGGGTTTCAACATCTTTTTTCCATCTCATGCATTCCACCTGCAAATCATAAACTCGTCATTCCTCCTAATTCCAGGTCGACAATTTTCTGTTCGAGCAACCATCCTCCTCTCCTTACTTGATATTACCTATTGTCCTTGTGCAGCTCCTCTCGTGACCATTTGGATTCTTCCTAAGGTATACCTTAGACAACACTACTGCAGGACCTCAAGTTTCCAAGTCCCAGCATTTTGTCCCCAGTATTATTACGTATAGGCTCTGGTTCCCCGCAGCCCGCACTTTGACATGTGGTGCAGGTAGGAAGCCACCGTTGGGAATTCTCGCAGGTCCAAGCATATCCAACCATAACGAACCATATCTAACCATTATCTAACCGCTACAGTTGGTGCTGGCGTTGAACCTCTTCCCGAGAAGGCGGAACCGGCCAAGGAAAGCAGAGCTGTACACCACACCGCATTTTGATCACAAGTCTGCTCGAACTCTCTACACTCTTAGTCCTGAAATGCTCTCAATTGCTCACGAGAAGAAGCATTGAACCAGGCATTACTCATTTCTTCCACTCTTTTACCCCATCGATCATGTCGACCCCGCCAACGACACGACGCTGGGCCGTCGAGCCAGTCGAGACGACCACTTCGAGCAGTAGTAGTAGGAAGGAAAACAAGGAGGTCCAGAAGAGTGACAATGGAGTGCAGCAGAAGGACTTTGCCCCACCGAAGAGGAGATTCGTTCCTGAGCCTCTGGAAACGACCTTTAAGAGCAGCAAGCTAGCTGTCGTTAATTCATTGCCCTCGCCAGAACTTACTCCAGTCCCGAGCCCTTCCCCCGATCTGTCATCTGAAGCTTCAACTCCTAGGAGACGCTTTGTACCTGATCTGATTGAGACAACTCAGAGATCGAAGAGGCAAGGCGATACGAGACCTGCGACTCTCCATACAGATAAGGTGAGACAGATCATAATCAATTGTCTACTCCAATGCTAATGGTACAAGACCGATCTTACACCTGGTATCCCTAATATTTATACAAAACGAAAACACCGCCCTCACATAGCTCCAGTCCCACCAGAGAGCATTCCCACCATAAATACCGCAGATATACAATCTACAAGAATTCTACCATTGCCCCCAAGGCGTCAAGGTTCAATGCGTCCTCATCTAAATACACGGCGGAGCACGCGACAGAACTCCTTCCAGCCAGAGCTAGATATCATACCATCTGTGGAGAACTCGCAGTCAGACAGCGAGGATGAGGGCACACCTTCACTGACAGGCTCTTTTGGGTCCTCAGAAGACTCAATGATGAGGATTCAGCTTGCACGGACACGAGAGAGCTGTGATGATAGGTTCTCGGGGTACCTGCTTGCTCTTGCAGCAAAGGCAGCAGAGAAACAACTCCGAGAGCAGGCATTGGCGGCATTTCCCAATGAGACTATGCACGAGACTGTCGAACACTACTATGACCGAGAAATTGAAGGAGTTTCGGATGAAGAATCAGTGGAAGGTATCGGCCTGCTCATTGTGGATGAGCCCCAGCTAGAAACGATGCGACGGAAATCGACCGAGGTTGGCTGGGCTGCGAAAGAGATGCAGGAGCACCAGGAGAGATTGCATCGACTCCGTGAAGACGAGACGAATCACAAGGTTGCTGCTGAAGCGACGAAACCGACCTTCAAGGACCCTTTCTGGACCAATGGCATGACTATGAAGATTCCAGTTGGTATGTCGCCTGAGGACAAGCAGAAAGAAGCAGAATTAGCACGCATGCGATCTGCTGCTTCTCCTCCTATGCTTGGAGGTGACCTGAAGTTCAGGATGTGTCCCTCCCCCAAGGCGACAAAGTTCGAGTCCGACCAACGGGTAGATGTCGAGCCAAACCGAAGTGATACTGGCGGCGGACTATGGGGCGGTTACTGTGTTGCCGAGGAAGACGGTGAATATCTCAGCCCAAGCATAGATCGAGGCCCGCCAATGATACAAACCCCGCATGTGGAAAGGGCCGACCCGTTTTCTTCCGCTTTCTCAGACGAATTACCAGGGGACGTAAAGGTGAAGACGAACGGCCACCACGGACCAGAGGGTGGGCTTCGCATGCTTACAGGCATCAATGAGAGGCTCCAGGCCGAGGTGGCGAAGAGTAAACAAGACGATGCTCTTATCGAGGAGTTTGACGATACGTTCGTCACACAGGTGTACAACTATCTCTCGCTAGGCTACCCCTCGCTCGCACGCGCTTTTGATGAGGAATTAGCGAGAATCAGCCGAGTCTCGATCGAGGAGCTACGGATAAACGATAAGAAGAGCATACCGGGTCATATTGGCCTTGTCGACCACTCAGCCGGATCCCCTGACCAGCATTGTACTAGGTGGAACGCGCTGAGGATATACATCCTCGAGTGGGGCAGGCAACACCCGAGTATGAGTAATGGTGCAATGGGACCCCAGGCTTGGGGAGTGAGAGCCCGGAGAGGCAGTTGGGCTATATGAAGGAGCGGTATCGGTATAAGTGTGTCGCATGATATGACTTCCAGGTTGATTTGGTAGAGGAGTTACGTTACCCGGGACTGGACTGTGCAATATAGAAATCGAAGGATAATAGCGGGGTATGGTCCCAGAAGACTAGGCTGGGTTTGATCACGAATGGGTCGGGATCAGATCAGGGCCAAAGTTGAGTGTGCATGGCGTTACATAGGTTTTCTCATTGGTGTGATGGTCACACATTCGGAGTCTTCATTTCTTTGTATTGCACTACACTTACCTACCTACCTACCTGTGTTTTTAAGGTAGAGAAGGATAAACTACCTACCTAGCGAGATAAGATAAAATTGCTGCATGGCATTCTGTATATTGAGCCAATCCAAAAGAAGACTGTTTTTACTTAGTGTCGTTTTTTCTTCTCTATACTTTTTTTTTTTTAATTCTCTGAATTTCGTAGATAAAGCGTCTCCGTGGGCACATTAAATACCTTAGCTAGAGGAGAAGGGAAACTAGGGAGAGTAAAGGCTCTTATGATGTATCTAGGTGCATTTGCATTGGTATGAAGTGTGAGTGCTGGCGCGGGTGCATTAGGCAATGGATGGATGGAGGATGGATGGGTCCCCAGGAGGGTATGGAAGGGATGAGTAGAGAGGAAAAGAGAAGATTGACTGAAGATATGAGGATCATATGTTGATTTATATGTACATGTATATATATATGAGTGAAGTGAAGTCAAGTTACCTAGCTAATATGACTAACTTCAGATACATTACCTGTCAATCTCCCAATTTGTATCCCAATTTACAGGTAGTTTCAAGTTTAACTGAATGGAATTGAAAGTCGGTTTCCATTAGAGAAAATGGCCTGTTGCAATATAATCTTGCTGGAGGTGTTTTGTTTTATCTACTGTAATTAAGATGGCATATAATGCGTGTACCGTGGGTTAATTAATTTATCTGAGGGACGTGGAAATTTACATTATTATATACCTTACTACTTGTTTTTGGAGTTGCGCACTGGGTTTTAGGTTGTTTGTTTTATTATTGCGTTAGGCTCTATTTACCTGCGTAGATAGGCTGTGAGCGAGCAAAGAAGGGGATATCTACCTAGTACGTACTTGTTGATTGCTACATCTGCCCCCGTGATACATTACCTAAAGTGGTAGAATCATGTGATGTGAGAGGTGCTTTCAAAAGAAGAAGAAATATAAGGCTTGGCAATACTAGCGTGGATCTTAATTTAACCACCGCCACCTTTGGAGCACCTCGGTTCGCTTTTTGGAGCGAGCCCCTTTTCCTGCAGCGCTCACTGCGCTTTATTGTGGCATCCATATCCATATCCATATCCACTCCATATCCAGTCGCTTCTCCAGGATATCGGTAATCGGCAATCTATGTCATCTTGGCCTTGTTCTCACCCCCCTCCCCTGAAGAAAACTATTTTCGTCTCGGTCGATACTTTCTGGATGAATGATGTCTTGGATTGCGAGAGCGCTTTGACGTCGAGCCTCAACCTCGCCGAGGGGAGAGGGGAGGGGAGGGGAGTACTGGCTGGTATGAGCTGAGAGACATTTCGAAGCGTGTGCGATTCACTTGACGCCGATTAGGAATCTCACCACTATAGCGACCGCCCTCTTGATTCGAGTATCCACCAGGAGAAGAATGAAATGCGCGGATGATTTTGCTGAGATATAATCGTCTGGCAATTAATCAATGGGAAAACTGAGGTATATGAGGTGAACTGATGGTCCCTTGGTACTTGAAAATCCCCAAGCTTTTTAGGAACATGGACCTGAACATGGACATGGGATGAGGATCTTCCTGATGATCGCCCAAAAAACAATTATCCACATCCGAATCCGGCCTTCGTACCTTGCATTTCCATTTCCGTTTTCTTTTTATACCGACTTTTTGCTGTTCTTCCAATATTTCCAGAAGGCCGGATGATCTAGATCGGATCAAATGCATGCATAATGCATTACATTGAAGAAAATCCTGGAGCTTGCCATGCAGGGACTGAAAAGCAAAAGCAAGAGTCTACTGAAGGAAAGCACCTCAATGCAAGCGCCTCTTCAATATTTCTCCTTACTGGGACGTCGCGAAATGTCTTTCCTTGTGCCTTGGGCTCGATCTGGGACGTGTAGAGAGAGGATCCGGAGTGTGGCAGGGTCTGTGGTGCTTGGTGCTCGAGAGAGCACACCATGGGCCAGGTCGCGACGCGCATTGAAACAATCAAAAGCCTGGTCAAGTCCAATTACCTCCGTTCGAGTGCAGCTGAACAGAGGGAGGTGAATGGATGACCGAGAAAAGAGAGAAAAGAAGAAATATTAGAGCTGGCATACCTTAAGGATTCCGGATTGCTGGGTAGTTTATAAATGGGTGGTGATCAGCATCATGGCTTCTGCCCGGGGTATTGATGAAGAGGTTTATGCGATCGCTCCCGCTGATCCTACTGGGAGGAGAGAACAAGAAGAAGTAAGATTGGGAATACCAGTAGCATCAACATCATCAAGAGCTGAAAACGAGGACCGAGACTTGCTTTCTCCCGAGCGAGGACTGGTGGCGCAATCGTCGGATACACTTCTTGTCTCCTCTGCTGCGACTTCTGAGAATCTCAGGTGGTCATTCACGGAGAATACTGAAGCGCGAGATTTTGCGACCTTTAGCAGGACAGACGCAGGAATAGTGTGGTTTGAGGATGGAATGATCCCTTTGCTTGACGACGGCCAGATACCAGTACCGCGACCACAGCAACATTTAGGACGCTCAGGTGAACAGGGACAAGACCACGTCTCGAATTATCTTGGTGCCGAAGAAGCGGATCTGAGGAGGAATCTGGAAGGTTTGCTCGCTGGCTTGCAATCGCAGGCAATAGGAGGAATGGCACTCGATGTGGGAGAGAACCGTCGATGGCAGCAGGAAGTCGGCGATGTGTCGTATATCGATCCTCGTGGTCATGGACAGTACCGAGATCCAACCATCATGGGATCGCCGGTGCCGTTTGGGGTGACTGACCACGATGAGGGAGGTTTACAGCCTGTCACTTGCACTTTTGGTACCATGAGAGATGGGAGTTTGTCCTTTGTTTCGAGGGACTTTAGGTGGTTTGAGGCAGTACATTTCCCGGATGCCTTGAATTCGCAGGCAGAGGAGTCGGTGGGCATGATGTTTCTGTATGTCGTGGTTTGCAGTGCTTGTATCTCGTGAACGTGATGGCTGATGTTGATGTAGGACCATCACGAATTGGCAGCCGTGGTTTTTGGCGAATCTTAAAAGCGCTGTGCCCACTTTCCCGGTGCAGTCTGTTTTGCACCTGAGCGACAATAGCCCTGTGACGAAACTTCCTGTGATGGATAGATATCTCAGTGGTATGTCATATACGGTAGTAGCTAGAGATAATGCTGATGTCAAACAGAAATGTCGTGCATGACTGAACATATCGACCTAGCGATGGATGGGGATCGAGAAGCAGAGAATGGGTTGAACATTGGTTCGCATCGAACCAAGAGCAGACCTTTCGGTATGATACACCTTCAAACCCATCGAAAGTCCACTGACTGATCGGAGTGTTTTTCATGTAGCCGTTTGGACAGCAGCGAGGGATGCATTGCCACATCATGCTTCGAGACCGTTGATCGTGGTTGCGACTAAGGGATCTGAAAACATCGTGTCAAAAATCGCAGGGCATTATGTTCAGATCAAAAATGGACAAGTCAGTCATGTAAGGTGGGAGCGGATGCGCGCAAATCAGACTTGGGTCTATCTCGATCTTTACAATCTTTTCACGAAATGGGATAATGTGTGGGAAGCCGTGAAGAGTAATTTAAATTCTAATCTAGTGGTGAGTCCTTGCACCAATCCTCAAGTGGTGTCTTTCTGACACAGAGGTAGGAAATACACAGCGACAGGCGAGCGATAACAGTGAAAGAACGGACGAAACAACTCCATTTCGGCCATAATGTCATGATCACGCTCAGAGAATGCCTGAGAGCTCATAAGGCGTCCTTGAAGATTGTTGTGCAGAGGAATAGTAATTCATCAGATCAACAGTACTGGCAGAGTAGCGAGATTCTTTCAGCTCGGTTGGATGATGCGCAACACCTGTTAGAGTATTACGATCAACTGGCTGGTTCGCTACTGGATCAACAGCAGAACTTACTTAATCTTGTGAGTTTGTTGAACTCAAATTGATAGAGTGATGCTGATAAGTAAAGTCATCGACTTTAGAAAACGTATCTCAAAGCCAATCGATATCGAATCTGAATTCGCTCGCTTTAGTGTTCCTTCCAATCAGTTTGGTTGCTGTAAGTATACCGAGATCAAGTAGCGGCTCAGCTAATACTCTATCAGTCAATATTTGGCTTCAACACCATCACTGTGTCACCAAAATACTTTCCTGCAGCCGCTGTACCGGCATTAATTCTAACCATAGTAATCGCATATATAGCAAACAAACTAATGTCACCAGACTCACGCCCCTCTTCCAACTCAAAAGATACACGCCACGATCTCGAGAAACTTCCCGTCCACCGCTCAGTCTCAACATTCAACTATCCCACAGTCCAGCGCGGAGCGAGCCCTTGGCATCTCCCACGGAATATCCTCCGATTTATCAACCCGGCTCAAACGCCCACCCGCTCTCCACTCCATCCCTCTTCCACAAATATGTCAGCACCCTCGCCATTCGTACCTACTACGCACGTTCGGACTAGAGAATCTTTTCATTCAGCACATGCGTCTTCATCGCCATATGTTCTCCGACGAGATCCTAACTCCGACTCCGACTCAGCGCAGACATCAGGAAATAGCCTCCCCCGTCTACCACATCTCCCCATAATCAATCCTCTCTGGCCACCAACTACATTCCCCTCATTTGATCGCTATGAAGCTCCCACATCAGCAATGCATACACCGACCAGAACAGGAGGAAGCGCATCCCTCCACCCTAGTAGCGCATCCTCAAAAGGCAAAACTCCCATCCGCCACATCTCACCCAGTATGACTATCCGACGAGTCTCAAGCAACTCGCCACCACCGAACACGCCAGCAGAGACAGCAACGGAACCAGAACTGGAAGCGGAAGCGGATATCTGTACTTCGCCAGCCATGATTGAGACGCTTGAGACGGCCTTCCCACCCCCGATCCCGCTGCGCCATCCGAGATCAAGCACGCATATCGGGTTCCAGCTCGCGGAGGGCAGTCAGAGTGGAAGCGGGGGTGCGATCGTGTACGTCCCCAGGGTGATCGTTGAGCCTACTCCAGAAGCATCTCCACCACATCCAAAGGCACACCCGGTGGTATACTCAATGGGACACTCAGATACCGAACCAGAAAGTCCTTCCATCGCAGGCGGGAATGATAGTGGTGGCGATTTGGTTCCAATTAGCATGATTGCCACGGGAATGGGCGATATCACGCCCTCGGTCACGGACACAGAAGAGGAAGGAGAGGGAGAGGAAGTATTGGAGGATTTTGAGACTAGCACCCAGAGTGAGAGGAGTAGCAGTGAGATGGGCATGGATGAGCGGATTGATTATGCCGAGATTGCGAGACGACAAGCTGAGGCATTTGGGTTTGGTGTTGGATATGAGGCTGGAGAGGCCGCCGCTGCTGCTGCTTCCGCTGCATCTGCGTCTGTATCTGCGTCTGCGTCTGCTTCCGTGCCTTTGCCTGAATCTTGCGCGGCAGAGAGCGTTAGTGTGGAAAGGACAAGAGTGTATGAAGCTCAAGCTCAAGTCCAAGCACCCACTACCCAAATACCAGCGACAATACCAATGCCAACGGCAACTGTGACGGCCATCAAGGCGGGAAAACGTCCAGAACACGCCAAAGTCGAAGCCGAAACTGATGCTGACAACGAAGTAGCTTCCCCAATCTCCCCGGTTTTCAGCTCCTTTGGCGACCAACAACTCTTGCTGGACGCCCTGCAACTGCAAGCTTCACGACGGAGTCCCGGGCCAGGCTATGTGGGAAGACTAGTGAGTCGCTTTGAGGCTGGAAGTAGCCCGCCACTGAAATCTCCCGGTACTCCTGGGTCGATGACGGGAGTCCTGTCCGGGCGGAGTAGCCCAGTTGTTCTGGAGGCGGGTATGTATGTTGTTGAGCGGAGAATCGAGTATCCAGGACAGGATCAGGTTCAGGTTCAGACTAAGGGGTTGGGATTGGGAATCTATGACCCGAGTTCTGGGGAGGAGGAGGAGCATGTTGATCTCTATAGCGCAGAAGAGGACGACGAGACGAGCGCATATACGCCACCTCGACAGATTGACGCAACCGAATCGAAAGAATCGCCGTCTGGGTCAACTCCACGACCCGAGATCCAAACCCCAATACCGATACAGATTCCTGTCCCTATGCCCAATCCGAATCCCATGCCTACACAACCCCGACACTCATCTCATTTCAGCATCACCTCGCGGCAGTCAAGGCCATACAGTATGGTTTCGGTTTCAGCACCATCATGGCGCACTGATGTCCCATCTGCGCCGAACACGCCGCCACCTCCGACTCCACCGCCGCACACGTACCAACAGCCGCAAGTAGAAGATACAGGAGAATCAGAAGAAGAAATGCTCGCTCGTACGGACTCTGCGTCGTCGGATGATTCGGCTGTCACGGCGCGCACGAGACCCGTCGAGTCGATGGGGAGCCGCGAGGAGCTAGGTGGGATGGCAAGAGTGGCGGAGAGGGCCATGGCGAGGGGCCTGTATGATCGTGACGGCTTCTACGAGAGTCCGAGAGCAAGTCGTAGTGTGGAGATAAGAGATGAGCGACAACAGGAACACGCAGTCCATCCCGGTGGACTGGCCGAGGGCACGGTGTTGCAGCTGTTAGATGATGACGAGAGTGTTGTCGGTGCTGGCGACGAAGAGGAAGTCCGCCGCTCATGGGCAAACAGCGAGAGGTGGCGCCGAATGCAGGAGGTGCGCGACGCCATAGAGGAAGAAGAAGACCAAACAGCTCGAAGGCCGACCTCGCTGCCTCGTCCCCACGCCCCGGTTCCCAGCAGCGGAGAGCGATCGAGCTCCGAGTATACGCGCGACGAGGAATCCGAAGAGATGAGCGAGACGGCAAGCGAGGAAGAGACGGGAAGCGAGGACCAGGAGAGCGAGGAAGACGCCGGAATGGATGTCGAGCGGGAGCGGGCCATGCGACTCCTGATTCATGTGGGCTTGGGTAGTTCGGCGGGGAATAGGGCCAGTGCAGCCAGTGGGGGGAGCTATAGTCGGGGTGTTTTGGATACGATTTTTGAATAAGTGTGAGGTGTGTTGTGATGTGTTGTGTTGTGTTGTCGTGTTTTCGTGCTGATTGGGAGTCGGGAGTTGAGGTGGGTATATATGAATGGGCAGCTGGGAGGAAGGATTATGGTCTATCGTTTTGGCGGCGTTTCATTTGTTGCATAAACGGGAGTAATCTATAGATGGATATGTGTGGCATGGAGTAATTGGGTTTTTAATTGGGTTGAAATCAGGATGGCAAAATGGTAGATCGACTGCTTGTGTGTGTGGGTGGCTTGGCATGGACTTGTTTGGTATATGTTGGGTTGATATGGGCCGGTTTTAGATGGGATGTGTGGGTTGAACGAGGAAAGGCAGCTCGCTCGGATATACCGGGCGTTTTTGGACATCTGGGCTGGGCTGGGCATTTGTTGGTGTTGAGGAGGAGTGTAATACCTTAGTGTAAAGATTACTAGACGAGAGTTCAGACACTCTACAAATACCACTTTCATATCGTCAGATCCATTTGTTTAACTCTAACTATGTGTCAAAGTGATCACCTCGTTATTTCAGGCCTAACCGACTTCCTTCTCGCTTAAGTTCGAGTTTAACTGTTATTAGATAAACTCAAACGGCCTTCGTAGCCGATATCAATTCTAGGTAGGTAATATCTCATAGATGTGCGTCGTGAAATCGTAAATTAGACATTATCCGTTGCATGAGTTCGTCATTTGCCAAAGAGCCCTCCCTCCACGCCCTCGCTTCTTATCCACAATCATCATTTTATCCCTACTCCCAACCTCTTGTCACTTATACTCTAGATTCCACACCTCACTCCTCCCTCACGGCAACCGCAACCACGTCGCCACCATGCGCGGAAAATTCGGCGTCCCCAATCCAGTGACAGGATCCCACCCCGCTCCGGCTTGGAATCCGGGCGTGCCGCATCCCTATACATTATCACGTCACATCAGCTCCAAGCTCCGGGTCAACTCCACGCCAGTATCAAAATCATAGCTGAAAAATACTCACCCGATTCCCACCCTCCGTAACATCATTAAACATACCCGGGAACTTATACGCAACCGGATTCACGAACCCCACCGGATTCTTCCCCACGCTCAAACGCACACTATTCACAAGCGTCAAGACGCTGCCAAACGTGGGCGCTGACGCCGAGGTGCCGTAGACGTACGAGAAATTCCCGTTGACGGCGATGACATAATTCACGCCGTTGGCTGAGACGTCAGGGTAGCCCCGGGCCTTTTGCGAGTTGTTGTATAAAGGCAAATTGTAAAGCGGCTTGTTGGTGCTGGCGAAAAAGTCCGACACGGCGCCAGCTTGGTAGGAGGGCAGCGGGAAGACGTTGGAGAAACCGCCGCCGGAGTAGATTACGGATTCGGCTGCTTGTTCGGGTTGGGTGACGCTGGCGCCGGGGGCGATTTGTGTCGCGCCTACAGAGGTCACGTCTGTGGATGTTAGCAATGTAATAGAGGAGAGTGGGTGGGGTGAACTACATGGACAAGTGCTGGGGAAGGAGGGGTTGAAGCGACCGCTCGAGCCTGGCGGTTGTTAGCTACGGATATCCTCTCGCTTATATTTGGTCCATTCCTACCGTTGTTATAATTTCCATTAACATCAATACACTGGCCCCCATTCCCAGCGACTCCATAGTCACCCGAACTATACAAAAAGCTCACACCCTGCAAACCAAGCTTCATATACTCATAGCACTGCCTCATCTCGTAGGCGGGAGTGAGATCCGCCTCATTGTAGCCATACGAAGTGGAGATGACATTCGTGGCAGCGAAACCTCCACAGTTTGCTGGACCTGTGTAGGCTCCGGGATTGGGATACAGATCTGGGTAGGTGGCGTCTTGGAGTGGATCGTCGCCGCCCATGTAGGTGCAGTAGCTGCCGTCGATGGCGTCGAGGAAGTTGTTGAATGAGGCGCCTTGGACGATGTCGCCGACTTGGTAGAGGGTTACTTTTTGGGGGTATACCAAGCTCATGGCATATTCAAGGTCGAGGTTCTGGTTCATATTAGCGGGTTATATTGGGTGTAAATGGTGTAAGAAGGAAGGGGGGCTCGGGCGAGAGTGTATGAAATGCGATTGCATGTAAGGATCAGCGTGTCTTACGGACTCAGCGTTGAAATTGAAAGATTGTTCATCCATGTAGAGAAAACCACCGTCGATCGAATTGAAAATCGGCCGATCCCCAACCTGCTTCTTGGAAAAATTGCGGAAGAAGAGGTCTAAATCGGACGGCACATAAGCCTGAGGAGTGTACTCAACGATACCGTGTGAATCTGGGCTTGTTAGCAAATGATCCTGAATCGAGATCCAAAAACTTACTGTTTGGGCTAGCTGGAAAATATTGTGGGAACTGATACAGAACTCTCAAGCAGTTCGGCACGATAGATCTATCGCAATTTCGCAGCTCGTCCAAAACCATATCAGAAGAGACCTTGCCGCCATACTTGGGCAACGACTTGTCGCTTGGGAGACCAATTCCTGACCTAGTTCCTGGCTGGACATGATGGCCAGCTGCAGCGATCTGTCGTTTCACAATATCAATCTCTGCTTCATTCAGCTGTCGATGTTTCTTGTTCTTTTTGACCTTCACATCGAAATGCACGGTCGGAGTGATGATGTCAATGTGCTCTTGAATGTCATTTGGGAGACTGTATTCTTCGCATGCAATGTGGGATTGTCCAGTTTCTGCATGTGTAAATTGGTAGTATTTGGTTCTCAGCAATTTCTCCGCCTCGGCAGTTGTCACGTTGGCGTGTATCCAGGTCAAGCTTTGCGATTGCTTGACACGAGATCCTGAAATTCCATGCTCGGCTAGCCAGTCAATGACAGCTGATAGAGATTCCTTGCTAGGAGCAAATGTCTCAGCGATCTGCTTTGCACTCCAGTGTTTACCGTAATTAGGCGAATCTGGATCCGAAACGTCCATCAAGTATTCATCGGCTCTGTGGAGATTGTTTTGCGTGAGACCTATTCGAAGTGGGATATATGAGTCTTCATTAAGCATGGCCGACTTGTACCAAGATTGCGGACGGCGCTCTCTGCGTTCGTGAACAACATAATCTCTAGAAGCTGGAGCTGCGAGAACTCCAGCCAAGAGGCCACTTATGACAAAGATTGAGAACTGCATGATTGAGTGTGGAACAGTAAGGAATGCACATAATTCAGATCATCATCAAGATAATCCACCACTCTTTATACCAAGAAATACGTCTCCACTCGATCCAAACCAGACACATAATGAGGACATATCGAGAAGCCATATCAGCTAACCATGCGTGATGAATGAGGCTGATAACGGTCATCTCAAGCTTCACTTTGGGACGGCTGTTAGACTTGATCTCTCGAACCATGGCCAAATTGAATATGATCTCCAGAGCTGAGCCGTCCAATAGCGTCTTGGTATCGGAAGTATTCAGCTTGATAGGATGGTTGAAGCTTAATGCGATCTGCATCCTACCATTTTGAGTTTAGCCTCGATTCTACATGCGACTAGAGCTGTGGATTGATGCCATTCTCAACCTTAAATGAACTTCATATTTTTCGATGTGAGCATTCGCAGAGGCTGTCATTGAATTATCAGATCATGAAGCTGTCGTCGAGTTCGGATGAGCTTGCATATGCCTTGGTTGACATCGTCGAGATTTGATCGGCCTTTGACCAGGACTGGACTTATTTCAATCAACAATACTAGCCAGTTTGCTGAGTCACTACATTCGCCCCTTAGAAGCAGTTTCCAGATGCATCGAGCATGAATGGATAGTTAAGATTGTTCGTCGAGATGGGGTATTTCTTCGTTAACGTCTTGAAACCAGAGCAAGTGAACATTGATGCTCTTGATATTAGACAGTCAGCTGCTGGTAACAAAGTCGTTGCTCATATCAGCAAAAAGCAGACTTGGGGTTTAGGTATGACGTTATCAAGGCTGAATGCGATATTTCTACTGTGCAAACTCGCATGGTGCAGAAAAGGGGCTGAAGCGGGCGAGTTAGGCTTTTCGCTTAGCCAGATTAAGAGTAGAATCTCAATCATGTGACATCAAGGTCCGTTACTTAGATGCTCCCTTTCACTTGTTAATCTTTTGTCCATCATCGTCGTTGGCAGGCTTTCGCACTATTATAATGCTACAAATGCTATGAACGCTACAAAGAATCACCATCACGTCTACCAGGCTGTGTCTCAAAAATATCTTATTATGATGATTTGACCTCGTCATCCTCTTGGCTCATTCGCACGCACGTACAAAATCACTTCACCTCCCTCCGAGCCCTTTCATATCCCTTTTTGATAACCTCTGTAAGAACATATGTGAAGATGCTCAGCACACGACATTAAATACTAAGTACTATCATAGCGAAAGCACAAGAACGAGCAGCACTGCATCGGCGGAACGGAGAGCGTAACGTGTTCATAGCACAGGTCTCGACGTCTGAATTCGAACAATGCGGCTTTCCTATTCAATTTTCGAATGGCTGTGTCGAGATCAATGGCTGGATACACCCTAGGACAAAGACATTGTTCTTCCCGATGCAGGAGATCGGGAGCAAATTCTCCATTGATTTTTAGTCAATTCAACGTTCAGAGTGGCTAGCTCTGAATTCTATTCCGCAAGAGATAATCACCTGTACCTTTTTCTGACGTACAAGAAATAATGTGTATTGAGAGTGTCTAGTATATTGAGTACGTTATTGAATCAACTATACGGCATGGAAATCATATTTTACACGGTGACCATAAACTTTGAGCTGTCGAGTATCTGATGGTAAGCGCTTTCAGAAGCAACAACCACTTGAGAGAGAAGGCATCGAATTGACATCTTCTCAAACAAGCAGACTGCGGTGTAGATGAGCGAGTAGTCTATACCCTGGCAATAGCAGGACCCGAAGGCAAGAGGGTACAAGTGTCTAAAAACATTGGAGTACTAATGTGACAACTTATATCATGATATCAATCTAGTACTGTGCCCTTGTCCGACGACATACTGGGCATTCAAGCCCCCAATACTAGAAAAACCCAGCCTTAAGATACGGCTTTCTTTCCGCCACAACCCCTTCACTAGAATTTACCTTCACACTCTGCATCTTATAGGACGAGCCGGCGGCATTTTTCACGTCTGCGGAATGCACCACGCTAATCAATGTGCCGAGTAATGAAAGATCCCCTTCTAGAAATGCGCGCAAAGCTAGGTATGGCTGCCACGTCTCAACAAAGTTCCTGCTTATTGAGAACGTCTGCCACGTTGAATGCTTGCTGCATGAAGTGCAGACCGTAGGGAGGAATAAGCTGACGATTATTGCGCGATTCTCTTGGTAATCTTCGTCGATTAATTCTAGTGGCAAAAGGTCGATGACCTTTCCCAATGGTTTTCGGCCTGCTTCTCGGTCTTCATCCTCTCTTGAAAGAAGAACGACTTCTTCGCATGTCATACATGCTAACACGATATGAGAGTCCCAAATGCCTGTAAATATAGGATCACCCATTTCGATTTTGTGCAGACGTGAAACTGAGGCGTGCTGATAGTACTATGAGGAGGCTACATAGAATTAGCGAATATTTGCAACATGGGAAATACTACAGTAACGTGCATCCCTATGTAGCGAGACACCCTGTGTGTCGAGACGATCTTGCAACAGTCACGAAGACTCTGCTATTCCTCGAAGAACAGCGGTTAGACCCAAGCACTACCCTCTAAATTCGTAGTTGTCAATGTTCACGATCTTAAACAAGAACTGACATTGCATCGCTGATGCGGGGTAGTCCCGCGGTCAAACATAGCCTCACGTGTTTCTCTATCGACCAACGAAGAGGCCATGTTGGTGATGAAGTAGAGTCACTGATGACGGACGACCTTGGAGTGGCAGAATTGGTTTGTTAAAAACGGCAGTCATCATCCCTATCACATGACGCAAGAGGGTCTTTGCGTTTCAACTTGTTCAAAAGAGTTTGGGTTAGCAGGACACCGATTGCGCTCCTAGCTGTAGCTTTTGTCTCTCTCAATCTCTCTCTCTCTCTCTCTCTCTGTATTTATTTGTGTTTTTGTAGAATGGTGGCAGCTGGTTTTCTCGCTTAATGAAATCCGGGGAATAAGGTGGGCATGAATGTAGGTAAGAAGAGAAGTTAAACAGATGAGACATACGAGTTAGGAGCCATAGCAGGTGGTTTGGATGGTGTGCTGTAGATTATAGGATGGAAGCCCCAAAAACTGTGGAGCAGGAGCCGGAGCCGCGAGGACGACACTGACCCCAAGAGTCAGTAGGCTGGCTAGGAAAGTTGTTGATGTGTGCATTTTTGGTAGTTGCTACCAAGCTATTATATTCAAGTGTGTGAAGAGGATGCTGTAATCAGATTTGGTGGTGCAGTTAGGGAATCGTTGATTGGTAAGGTTGTGGTGCTTGCTGGGAGAGTCGGAAGGAGAGCTAAGAGGGAGACGAGGAGGGTGTTCCTGCTCTTCGTCCCTCTTTTGCTGAAGGAGGGTTTCACTTATGAAATATACTGGCGAGTTATAGAGCTAAAAAATAAAGAGAAAGGTCTTTCTGCCTTAACCCATATCCACATCCACAGATCAAAACTCATCCAGGACATCCAAATCCAAATCTCCCCATTCCCATTCCTCCCAAACAAGACCACAATAATCCCGCCTCCCTTCATCATCTCTCCCATCCATCCATCCGATTCAGATCGAGATATGTTGCTCTCCTCTCTCCCACCGTATATCTCCCTCATCCGCTCCAGTCCATCCAAACCACACTTCCAAATTGCCCCATCCAGACTTTTTTCTTTCAACTCAAAAGCCAGCGACATCTACATTAAGGACTAAATAGCACACCCAACCAACTGGACTCTCCGAAAATGCAGTGGGACAGATACCATGTGGACGAATGTGGATGCTAGAGTAGAGGGTTGGGGCGTATCTCGTACTCGCTTCGCTTGCATGACACAAGTAAGGGGGGATTGTGCTTTCTTTCATGGATGCATGCATGCCTCCACACTCATACCTCCACAACCATGTTTCTAGAAAAACCCAAGATACTGGAACGGGTGTTCAATAGATTCGAGACGTCCAAAATCCCATACAGTTTATTTATGCTCTGTTAAGTAACTTCAGGACCCGAGAGCCGAGAGGGCCGAGAATCTAGACCAACCGAACAAAGGAAAGGAAGGTTGACTTGAGTCTGTCACCACGTACGTGGTATGCAGGTATGAGAGAGATCAACAAGCTTCTTTCGGTTGATGACATGGAGACGAACGAATTCTCATATCAAAAAAAGCAAGCGCTTTATTTTGTGTATATATACAAGATTCAAAACCAACCCGCAAAAGGATAGCAGCAAAGGCGGAAATGCTTCTCTTACCAATCCAACTCCGATTGCATGGGCAGCTTTCTCTCGCTGTTCTCCACGGAGAGCCATTTGAACTCATCAGTCATCACTCCTCACTCCAACACCAATTCCAATTCCAAGTTCGAATTGCATGAGGTACTAACTAAGTACGCTAACCAAAGTCAAACAAACCCGGAAACAACCCCCCTTTTTTAAGCGGGCTCCACTCCCTGCCACTTTTTGCTGTATACCCTTGCCCCGGTTGTTACCCAGAGGTACCATTGCTAGATAGATAATTGTCAGCTACATGATCTACAAACTCGGCTGAGCAAAGGTGTAAATTCCGGGGCTCCTGAATTCTCTCGCCTCCTTACCTAGTTCGTCATCCAGCTTCGCTCTGTCGCCCAAGGAATCAAATCTTCCGTCCCCTGCTGATATTCCATAAAATCCTGCACGGCCTCCTCGTTCCACTCACGGTCGAACTGCTCACACTTCAGGTCTTCCTCGGTCCGCTCTCCCTCCTTCACTCCCGCTTCCAATTCCCCGCGACGGTGACCACGTATAGCACGCACGGGCATGCCCATCCTCTCCAGGTACGCCGGCCAATGCATCGCATAGTGGCCCGAAATGACGAGTTGATCCAGGCCCCGGATCCTCGCCAGCGCGCGCACAAAGTCCAGGTTATCACCCAAGCCCCGCTCCCTCCTCCCTCGCTGCCGCTGCGTGGGATAGTTTGTGCCCCACGCAAGCTCGACGCGTCGGAGCCCGCTTGCGTTTGCGGCCAACAGATCGAGGAGTTGGAGCCATGACGCGAGGTCCGCCATCCACGGGACCCAGATATCGAGTGTCTTGACCAACGCGAAGTTGGCGGGACCGCACTGCAGAAAGAGTCGAAACAGATGTTCCGGGTTGCTGATGGCAAACACGTTCCGCGAGTAGAGGATCGGGTTCGCCTCGTTGTGGATCTGCCGGCACGTCTGCAGGATTCTGGGCTCCATCGTGCGATATTGCCGGAATTGGCCCATGTGGAGCAGGATATTCTTTTGATCTGTCTGTCCGACTGCCCACGAAGGGTTGTCGCTCCGGTCGAATCGGCTCACGAGAAGGAGGTCGTAAATTCGAAGGCGGATTTCGACGGGCAAGGTCAAGAGGGTGCAGGTGGTAACCTTGTTGTCTCTTTTGACTTTGTTAAGAGGAGGAGGAGGTCTGGAGGCAACTCGAGGATTGCGAGCGCGCGGCTTGGGTGCTTTGCTGGCGATTGACGTTTCGCCATCGGAGATATCGAGATCGAAAAAAGCTTTCGCGATGTCCTTCCTCCTGAAAGACGATCCCTTTTGTGACGGCGGCATCGTTGCTTAAGGTATCTAGCTAGCTCACTTAAACGATGGACACCAGCTGGTATCGATTGCTTCTTGAGGGGTTCTCATCGCACAGCATTAGATGCGAGAAAACTGGCTGTCCAGTCATTAGCGAGTCGCTTACCAGGTTGTGCTTAGGGTCAGCCACGTTACACAACTTACCACAGATTGTTTTGGGTCAACCGATTTTGATTGTATTAAGGCTAGATTAACCCTTAAAAGGAGGAGTATACACTATAAAATTGTTGATGTTGGAATTCCAGTAGTATATTATCGTTGTGATCCAAAGAGGCATAAATTCAGACCCCTGCTAGCACTATTATAATACTTAAAGGCTTTACTAGATAAAGTGCCTCCGTACCTTAGTATATAAGCCACTCAAACCATACCTTATGCTTATCCCGCAGCTCCCTAACAAGAGTTACTATAAAATCACTAACGCACAGCACCAGAAGAGGTTAACCCACGGCTGCAAGCAATCACTCGCGAACTCAGTGAGTCAAGAGTGCGGTCTAAATTCCTCGACTGGTTATTTTCTATCGACGATTAAGCTTCTCTGTATACTCTAGCGATACACTCTCAAGCTACGCTGCTCCGATTATAGAAGCTCTATTCTATAAGTATACCTCACGCAAGCCTCTGTATCACATGCCTGCAACCCTCTCGTCATATGATCTCACACGACGGGGGACTTCTGTTCCAATCATCCCGTCCAACATGGGCTTTTCGTGACAAGTACCTACGTAGCGCTACACAACTCGCCTTCTGCCATAAGATTTACGCCCCTACATAAGATCCATCACGCCGTGGGAGCTTTCGCCTCCACCTCGGTGACCAGTAAGCAAGCCACCTAATCCACGAGTTTATAAGCTACGCCAAGAAGTCTATCAGCTTGAGAGATTTACACGTAACTTTCTTCCGCTAACAAGCTTCTTTTCAAACTCGAGACTTAGTTACTATAGTTTTCAAAGTTCACTTGAGGTAAAGTCTATAGGTTTAAAAGCCGAGTTTTGGATTCTACTATATATTTCCGTTTTGGTTATACAGTAAAAGATTTTTATGGTTATATTTTAAAGTGTTAATAAGTTTTATAGATTTGATTTTATACTTTTAGAGTTAATAATAACTGGGTATATTATTATACTCTCGCTATTAGCGAGCTTGTAAGCTTGTATAAGCGTGTCAGCGAGAATCTTAAATTTTATTAGTTAGTTTGCTACGAATAGCCCTGGCTGATTAGCTAACTGAATGACTTATCGACCACTCTGCCTCCACACGGAGACAAGTAAATAAGTGATCATCATCACACAAGCGATCAAACAAAGCAAGCAAACAGGCACGCAAACAGGCACGCAAACAAGCAGAAAAATCAATTGATGATAAAAAGTGATGAGTAGCTCGAGTGTTGTTCTCGTCTAACTCTAAATATAAAACAAAAAATCAGATGTAAATCCATGTATATTTTCATCTCCAGCCCCAATCCAAATTCAAGTCCAAATCCAAATCCAACTTTAACTCCAATCCGAACCCAACCCAACTCTACGAAAAAGCAGGAATCTCGCCCTCGCCCTTTCCCTTGCCCTCACCTTGGCTAGCAGCGGCAGCGACAGCAACCGGAGGCGTACCGTCCTGCCATCTACCAGCCTCAGGAACACCAACAGCAGCGGGCCGACGCGGGCCCCCTTTGCTGGTAACAGGTTGACCACCTGTAATCCCAGGCCTTATCCTAGGCTTACCACTAGTGCCAACCTTACTCCCGGTCCTAACTTTCCTACCAGTGCCAGTGCCAGTCCCAGTCCGACTTTTGCCTGCATTCTTAACCCAGCCGTTCCTGGGCTTGCCAATACCCGTACCCGGACCCAGATTCTTATTCCCATTCATATTCGTGTTCAAATTCTTGTTCTTGCCTCTGTTCACACCCTTACCCTTGCCCTTACTTGGACTCTTCTGTTGTGCGTCCGTAAAGGTCTGGACACTCTCGCCCGTTTGCGTGATCTCGCTGTGTCCCGTCGCTTCCGCTGGCTTGTTTTCGCTGATCTTTGTCGCCTCCTCCACTGTCGTCTCCTTCTCTTCGTCTCCCTCCTCTTCCTCCTCCTCTTCCTCCTCCTCCTCTTCTTCATCATCTTGTGCACCGTCAGATCCAGGCTTAGCATCGGTTTCTGAGTTAGTAGTAGTTTGGCTAAGGGTCGGTATCGGTGTCGGTATTGATATCGGTGTTGGCATTGGAATCGGTTCTGGTAAAAGAGGCTCCTCCACACCTTCTCCAGTCTTCCCATTCTCGGGTAATTCAGCTTCAGCGCCAGATTCGCCACCCCCTTCGCCATTACCATCACCTCTATCATCACCCTTATCATCACCCTTATCATCACCATCGGCTCTATCCAGCTCCTCCTTGAACTTCTCCTCCGCCTTCCTGATCTTCTCCTCATCACTCAACTCTTCCACCTTCTCCTCCTCCTCTTTCCTCTCCATCTCCTCTTTCTCCTTCCTCTCCAACTCCTCTTTCTCCTTCCTCTCCCTCTCTTCTTTCTCCTTTAACGCTATCTCCAATTTTTCCTTCCTCTCTCTTTCCTCCGTCTCCTCTCTCTCCTTCCTCTCCCTCTCCTCATTTTCCTTCTTCTCCTTCTCTAGTTGTTCCTTCCTCTCCCTTTCCTCTTGCTTAACCTGCCCACTAACGACCTCATTCCCTTTCCATACCACCTTTTGACCCCCAACCACAACGCTCTCAAATCCAAACTCGCCCTTCCCATCACCTATCACCGCCCCATCGTGGCTACCACAAACGTCGTTCCACTCCAACCATTCGCCGCGCCCGGTCCACATGCCACCTTTCCCACCACGCAAATCCCACCATTTATCTCCGCCTGCATGGGCCGCTGCTGCGGCGAGCGCGCCTGTAGGGGAGCGTGTGTATTGCCGTAAGAGGGCGCGAGCGTAGCGATGGTAATAGGTTTGGAGCCAGAGTGTGGAGCTTTTGGTCGTGGAATGGAGGTTCAGGGCAACAGGGACGGAGCCACCTGGTACAACAATGTTGGTGATTAGGTTGACTTGATTCCATGACTTGATCTTGTCAGCGCCGGGCATGTCATCTAGTGCTGTGATAGGAAGAGCGATGCTTGTGGTTGTCAAGGTGTGTTGTGAGAACTGTGGCGAGGTGGAGTTGAGATCTAACGGGAGGCGTATTTGATTTGTTGTTGCAACCCCATGGATTCGAGATGGTGTCAAAGTAGTGACATTAGAAAAAGTCAATACCTGGATATCTGACGTGCTTTTGTGAAGAGTTTGGAAGATAGAGGATGAATAGTCAAGTGTTATGGCAAATTCGTAATTGGTCTTTGGTGCCAATGTGTAGTTATACACCGGCGCCTCAGAATTCGTCCGGAAGATATTGAGAAGCTTGGCGGTGCCAGATGGAGGTAGTGGTGGGAAAGTAAGAGAACGAGAGTATTCCTGCTCGCCGTAGATGCGTGAGAAGGCTTGTTGGCTACTCAAGTTCTCGGTTTTAGACTCAAGGATCTGAAGAGCACGTGCGTAGATGGGTTTGAGGTCAACAACGCGCCCCATGAGCATGGTGGAAGCCATGTACCTGGGTCTGTTGTGTATGCCTTCTGGATGCTTGTCTGTTGTTGGGCCATAAATATCCTTTGGTAATGAGGAGTCTGGAACTGCGAAGCATGCTGGGTCGCTCGGTGAATTGGAACATTCTTTGCTGGAAGCGAAGAGCACTTTAGACGTGAACGCTGGCGCTTTTTTGGTCGAATCTATAGAGTTTTGGGTATACATCAACTGCTGTTTGTGGTATTTTCTTGCGAGCTCTGATGCAGAATCTTCCATGCCGTTGAAAAACCGATTGATGATGAGCTCTGCAGGTAATTGAAACCAGGCATCTTTGGACATTAGTATCAGTACCCGCATCGAGTAGGGAGGGCACACACCTTTTTCAACAATCAATATCAAATCATTGTCACGAGCTTCTTTGCTAAGCAAGAAAGTGTAAGTGTTGTTCACCCACTCAAGATCCGAAGCTCTGTTTTGTCCATAGCCGATCAAAGTTGGTGGTGGGAAATTGAGGATCGCAGCCGAGACTAAAGTTTTGCACAAGTTGAGAGAGTGGCTTCTTGCTGGAACTAACAGATGAAACTTGGGCTTCTTTACAGCTATCTCCTCGATGAGTTCGGTGTCGTCATCCCATCTGGTATCATGAACTTCGTCGGTATACTGAGCTATGATGTCTGTAAGTCCTGCTGGGATATAAGTTCTGAGTCGTTCAAGTTCGGCCTGCGTCCATATCAGATCAAAAGCTTGTCTCGACAGGATAACACTTACATAGTTTTGGTGGCCAAGAAACAGACATATAGTGCCAAGAACAGTCAGTGCAAGCATCAACGCCCGGCTTCGAAAACGACTTGGACGCCCAACCCGAGCTGCAAAGTGGCTAGCGAGTTCAGCAGATGTCGGTCGTTCAAGTTTGGGATTCGAGCCACCGTGAACCACGCCGTATTGCATCTTGACACACTCTGGACCTTGCGTACAGCTTCAAAGGGAGAGTTGAGATGTGAGGTGTAGAGGTATACGTCGTATCACGTGTAAGCCTCAATATCAAGCTACTTTAGTGATGTCTCATAACTCCTGTTTTGAAGGAATACTGTCCGGGACATTTGGAAACGTCATTTGGGGATTAAAAGCTGAATTGCAAAGAAAGGAAAACAGGAAGAATCGCGTGGACAGAGAGAAGAAAAGCAATTGAAAGACCACGAAGAAATGTTTGACTCAAGTATTCCAGAGGAATGCAGAGGAATGCGTGATCAGAGATAGGCGTGTGTGGATATGAACACCACCACCACCACCCAAAGGGCAATCTGGTCCGTTCACTCCGTGAGGTCCAAATAAGGCTATTATGTCTCTGATCCCGGACCACTTGGGATTTATTGAAATATTGGCAGTGGCTTCATGCATTATCTTTTTCTTTTTTTTTTCTTCCTTCTTCCCTTTTTCTTCGAGACCTTGGAGGAGCAAACAAGGAGTTCGGGAGTTGTGAAATATTTTTAGGCTTATGGTACTACTTTAGTCCTGGTCCTGGTCCCAGTTCTGGGGTTCTTAGTTCGCCTGTGATATTGCGAGGTGGTTTGCCGATCATTATCTTGGCAGGGCTGATGTTCCGGTTGTCAGCACTTTGCATGGGAGTTCCTCCGGGAGAGACTACATGAAGATGAAATAGGATACTGCTATTCTTCGTTGTATCCGAAGAATAGTTCATCAATGACAGGGGAACACCGAAAGGAATAGTACAACAAGTCGCCCTCAAAGGCATCAGATGTAGAAAATATGTTGTCAATTACCTACATCTCAAGTTTGTGTAGGTGGTTGCATGCAATGGTAGCTATCAACTTCAATATGTGCTTGATCTTGGCTTGGATGAATATGTCAGCTTTCGGAGGTGTCGAACAGTATCGTATCGTAACGTATCGTATCATATTGTATCGTATTGTAGTATGATGCTATGAGGATCCTCTCAGCTTCTGGAGCTGGCTCAGAAATCCATAGCCACTTTGAGGTTTGCTGTCGCTAGCAATTGCGACCTCCTCCAACGTCTCGACCCGCTGCCGTAACCTAGTATCCTGCTCTGCATCGCGAAGCAAATCTCTATGCCTATCCTCCACCAATCGTGCTAGACTCTCCACGAATTTACCCCGTGCCTTCTCCTCTGCTGTGCCCTTCCACACCACGGCGAGCTCTTTCAGTTCTTCTACCCGCTTCGCAGCCGCTTCAATACCATCAATAGGATCACCGCGAATCAGAAGGTCCGCGACATCATCACGGAATTGCTGTAGAATTTGCTGGCCCTTCTCTTCTGTGCTGTGCATAGCCGATCCAGGTTCTGGTGCCGAGACCGAGAGGAAAGACGACGTGACGGATACTTCTGATGGGGGAAATGTCCATGCCATGGCATCCCCAAAAGTCTGGATCACGGTTTCCAATCGTGATCGCACCAATGTGAGCGTCCGTAATTGCTGGATGTATGGTGGATCCACGATCGCAGGAGTCTCGTCTTCTACTGGTGTTTTGGGTATCCCCAGTGAAGAGCGCCTTCGGGCTCCCGCCGATTCAGTAGCCTTGGTTTGCTTCTTTGCCAGGTCTTGATCCAAACCTGCAGGCACAAACTTGACCACCTCATCATGTAGACCTTCTGTCAGAGCTTCCGATAGACCCAGGGTTTCCCCTCGCAGCACCTCCACCTCGTATGCCAATCTGCTCCCACTTCGTAGTATCTCATCCGTGAGTTGAGTCAGGGTTGTTGTCAACCGAGTCGTATGGGCACTGAGCTGGGAGAGCAGGGTCTGGGTTTGTGTCGAGAGTTCTGCCAGCGACACGGCGCCCCGAGCTGATTGTGTCGAATTCGAGGTCTGCAGAGCGGGCAGAGTGGCATTGAAGTAGGCAGCTGGGTCGAAGGAGGGGTCAAGAAAGGGTTGCAGTGCTGGATCTGCTACGTGTGTGGATTTGGATTCGAAGATGATGGTCGGGACGGTGCGACTGGATGCTGACATATGTCTAGAGGTACTCGTCGCACTGCTATTCTGCCTCCTTCGAGAGGCCTTGGAATCCCATGCCATGTTCTCTATAGATTATGGGTTCTAGATTTTCCGTCCAAGTGTGAGCAGAAGTTGCCGAGAAGTTGCCCAGAAGTTGCCCAGAGGAGTCTTTCTATAAGGTAAGGTATGTTGAGAATTAACTTTCTTACAGGTGAATTAAATTCTTGGTGGGGTTTAATTGTATTGGGGTTTAGCTACCGTCTGCCGTCTGCCGTCGTCCGTTGTCCACGGTGTCCACTGTGTCCACTATCCACGGGTCCTGTCCACTGTTTCGACCTGCAGAAGCTGGAGGAGGGAAGGTATGGCAGGGATCATCAACAGTAAGTTCTTACTTTACAGTCAGTACAGTACGTAAGATTACCTTAGAAGTATGTGTTGGTGACGACCATCTTTACTACTTTGCTTCTTCTTTATATCAAAGGAAGTGTACCTGTACCTGTACCTGTACCTGTACCTTTAGATAATTCACAATAAATCTTAACATAATTAAACATAACAAAACAAAACGAAACTGATGATACGGTAGAATCTCAAGGTTTGATGTTTTGGAGGGAGGAGTTCTTCTTTCTACCTGATTGGAGCTCAAGTTCCAGGTCCCAGCCTGATCTGAGGTAGCTTCTGCTTCTGCTTCTGCTTCTGCTTCTGCCTACGAAAGCTGCCTTGCGAGCACCAACACCAACACCAATACCACCACCACTACCACCACCACCACCACCTCTTCTTTCATCATTTCCATGTTCACTTCAAAGATTCCAATAAATTGACAAACACTCTTGACTATTTCAGAATATCAGAGTAATCCAAGATATGGAAGTGTCTTTGTAAATCAATCCATCAATCAATCTCACCTTCTACCTTCTAATTCACACTCCAATCGACCTCTCCACTCACACTTCACACCCTCATATAGGTACTCACATCCGACAACATATTAGTAGTCAACGCCTACGCCTTTGCCAACAAAGCTGACCACCAGCCTCGCTCGACCTTTAATCGAGAATTCTTTTAAAATATCACCCACCCAATCTGGAAACCTGGAAACCTAGAAATCTAAAAACCTGAAAACCTCAAAACCTAGAACTTCATACAAGATCGTTTTCCTACATCTTGGCAACACTGTTCACACCTCGGATACGATACTCTCCATTTCAGGTCAGTTCATGGTCAGATCGAGACGCCTCTCAACCATCTGGACAGCCGCGATCTACAGCATCTGCTCTTTGACCGGCTTGAGCGAGACAATATCTCGTCATCATGCCTCGAAAGGCGTTTATTGCGGACTTTGAGGCGGCAAAGCAGCAAGGTATTATTGGGATCACAGATATCTCTCGTGGCGAAAACGACGAGGATATCAACGTGACTTTCCTTCCTCAGAATGGTGTCCCCGTGGAGATTTGTTTATTAACACAACCCGGTATGCCTACCTGACCTTCTCTTATGCTTCCCGTCTTCTTGTGGAATCAAATACGGATTTACCCAAAGCGATACGAACTCTTCTTTGCATTTTGTTAGGTTGTAAGTAATGATCATATGGCTGACTATTCTAGATGTCGGCTCCTACCCTACTGAAACTTTCTTCATGATCTTCGTAAGAACCTCCGAGGCTCCACCAGGAGTGGCAGCTGCTCTTGAGGATATCTCGGGATTTTCTCATGGCATGAAGATCCCAGAGTTGGTCATAACCATTTCTCAGAAGCTCCGCACTGTACTTTCGACAGGTGCGAGGGATGCGCCAATCCTTCTGGACGATGAATCAGATGTAGATATGCTTGATGGCACTGATGCTGAAGAAGACTTTGAAGAGGAATTTGAAGAAGAATCGCAAGACGAGTATGCTGATTATGGTGGCTTCAGCGATGATGAAGATCGAGGCAACCGAGGGTTTACCTCAGCTACCCATCGCATCAGTCCCGAGGCAGCTATCAAGCTGAATCGTCGTATTCGACACGATCTCAAAGCTGCCAAGTTCGCTGGATTTAGTCTTGGTATATTAAATGGGATGAAGGCCGACTCTGTGTCGAGTTTGCTCAGCATCTCTATTAGGGTTGCAAAGCTGGGTCTATCCGAGGAGGCTATCCAAGCTTGGGATTTGGAACCACACCAATATGTTGTTTTGTTGATTCGGTACTCAAACGGCTACAAGACTTTTGAGAGTGTCATCGAGGAACCGGCAAAGTCTTCCGACATCGAGTTCCGGATCGGTGTTTGCAATAGATACAAGCCTACCATTGTTGAGGCTTTAGCAGCCTTCACTGATATCACCAGGGACAACAACAAGGCCAATGAGAGACGCAATGACCAGGAGAATCATGGTACATCTACTTCCGACTCGGGATTTGCAAACATGTTCATCAGCAGCTCCCTGAACGACTTCATCAATACTCAGTTCATTTCACTCTTCAAGATGCGGTGCAAGCTTGGAGTAGGATGGGAGGGTGCTAAGAAGTTCATGGCCGATAACGCTGGTCGAGTGGGAGAAAATACAGAGGATCTTCCTGAAGTTTACTACAAGGAATCCGATTCGACTCAGAACAGTCTCCCAGATGTGGTCACAGCGGATCATTTGTGTGATCTACAGGCAAAAGAGCACTCTTTTCCACTGATTTGTGCTCAATTTGCGTTGAGATATTTTTGCAGATGCACCGAGTTTTGCCTCGTCTGCCACGACAAGATTCAGGAGGAATTTGGGGCGCTAAAGCCATATGTGTGCTCCAAACCTTTGTGCCTGTATCAATACATGTCGCTTGGATTCGGCCCAAGCGTGGAGCACGAGATTATGATGCAACCATATGTTGTCGACTTGCTCGTCAGCTTTTGCTATGCAGCTGCCATGGTAAGATTATGACCCGTTCCGTGAACCATTGAACTCGAAACTAAACTGCTTAGCAACGTAAATTACGAGAGTACCCTACCGGAATGAGCCTCAATGTTCCGCCAATTCTCACTTATACTACGTCTGACGCCAGCAGAGGTCTTATGGGGAGACCATTGTCAGTCGCCAGCCAAGCAGCAGCAGCAGCTGGCCAAGCTCCCAAAGTCCCAGTCTTGCCCACGAATATTTCTTTTGACGCTGGTCACAACGAGATCTTATTTAGTGGACTAAGCTCTTGCCCTGTATATAATGGAGATTGGGTCACAATTTCAGTTGGAGGTTTGTTCAATGTTTCGGTTCATAGATGCAATTCTCCATGCTAACTGATATTAGGACTTCCGGCAGATCACCATCGTGTTGAAGATACCTCGCTTTTCCCCAATGTTACATTGTCGAAGCCGGTACGTCGAAGCACAGTGCTACCTGAGCCAGTTGGAAGTGCTGCGACCTTGGTAGTCCCTGCAACTCCAGTGACGACGCCTCCGCCAGTTAACTTACAACCTGCAACCATGACAATTTATAACAACAACTTTGACGAGATGGATGATACCGAGAAGGCAGAGACTATTGTGATGGCTCTTGAGACCCTCCCATCAATTTCTTCTTTGCAAACCTTCCTGAAAGAACAGAGCCGATTTTCCGAACCGAATCTTAGAGCATGGAAGGAGCAGATCTCGCCAGCAGCTCTGGGAATCCTTCGATGGATCATTGCCTCAAACCGTTCATGCATTGTCCAAGTTGACAAGTGCCCAGGTCAAGGAGATGCAGAAGTTGCAGCAGCTAAGATTCGATTGAATCAAAGAGTCTCTAACGTTTCCGAGAGTTGGGTCCAATTTCGTTTTGCTCAGGGCTCGCCAGATAAAGAGCAAAAGTTTCTGAACGCTTTGAAAGTGCAACAGAACAACTTTGATCCCCAATACCCAACCATTTTTGCGTTTCACGGCAGCCCTCTGCCGAACTGGCATAGCATCATCCGACACGGTTTAGACTTCAAGGAGGTTATACACGGACGAGCATTTGGCAACGGGGTTTATCATTCACCAGACCAAAATGTTTCGGTGGGATACATGGGACATGGCACTCGGCCATGGCATGGCTCGGCTCTCAAGGTTTTGTCAGCTATGAGCTTGAACGAAATTGTCAATTGCCCAACCCAGTTTGCCCATACCAACCCGCACTTGGTAGTTCAACACATTGAGTGGATCCAATGCAGATATTTGTTTGTACAGGTTGGAGGTGATGATCGTTACGCCACGAGTGGCAACTCAAATACTGTCAGCCAGTGAGTTCCACCATCCACTTCCACTTCTACCTTTTCATGACATATTCTAACTCCTCCAAGTACTCCAGGTGCTTTGGATCAGATTGTTGAGCAGGATCCAAAGTACACGGCAAGATCGACGTTGGGGAAAGTTCTCGGTGTACCGCTCTGTGCAGTTGCCGTTTCCAGAGCATTTCGTGTTAGTGCTGCTAACAATGTGGCAATGTCCACACAAAATCAGGCTTCAGGCAAGAAGCGCAAGATTTCCAGAGTCGCCGTGGCATCATCCGAATATGCTTGTAGCGAGGGTGAAGACATATCTGATATTAATTTCCTGTTTTCTGATGATGAAGGTGGTGGAAACTCTAAGAACAAAACAACCAAGTAAGTTTCACTCTCAACACACATTTCTTTCATTGCTAACGATTTAAAAGCCCACACCTGGATGCGAAGGGTCAACCATGGACCGATTTCGTACCAGGCACTCTGGATCAAGCTCAACTTCCGCTTTTGAGCCCTCCATCCTACGCCTCCCAGAGTGCGACAAAGACTCTAAGCAGAGCTCTCAAGGAAGTGGTTGAAATTCAGAAGAAGACCCCTCTGCATGAACTGGGTTGGTTCATCGATGAGGAACTTATCAGTAACGTCTATCAATGGATCGTTGAATTGCATTCGTTTGACGCAAGTCTACCATTGGCCAAGGAGATGAAGCAAGCCGGCATGACAAGCATCGTTCTCGAAATCCGATTCGGCAAGAATTTTCCTTTTAGCCCACCATTTGTTCGAGTCATTAGACCACGTTTCTTGCCATTCATGCAAGGTGGCGGCGGCCATGTCACAGCAGGTGGTGCCATTTGCATGGAGTTGTTGACCAACAGCGGGTGGAGTTCTGTGTCCAGCTTAGAGAGCGTCTTACTCCAAGTTCGTCTAGCGATCTCCAGCACTGATCCAAAACCTGCTCGTTTGGAAAATGGCGGTAGGAGTGGCATCAAGAGTGACTATGGAACCGGCGAGGCTATTGATGCGTATCTACGCGCATGCCAGGCACATGGCTGGGCCGTCCCACCAGGATTTAGGGAGGAATTTGGAGGCGAGCCGTCGCGTTATGGTGGGTTTTGAGTATTTTGCAGCATGAAGGCACTGTAGCCACTGGAGTCGTTGAATCTGTAAAGGCAGCATGATAAACGCATGGGATATTCAGGGGTTCTATTCTGGACTTAGCATCGGCAGTTACGGCGTATTGGGGCGTATTGGGGCGGAGCTTAGGGTTTTATGAATCATGAATCATGATAGAGATGGCCGGCGTGCATGCATACGTTACGAGCATTAAGGTACACGGTAGGCGTTGCTGGTTAAGGTATCAAAAGGGTTTTATGATACCACGTCATACAACAGCCTGCATACATGATGGTCTCTGCATCTGAAGGAAAATGAAATTTCTCGTCTTAAATCTGGCATGTGTCTTGCTATATTGTGGGACCAAGTAATCGTACTTTGTGTAACTGGAGATGTCATCTTCCTCAAGCCACAGCCCAGGGCTTCTGCTCGTAACTAGACATTAGCATTATATGATCATGTAGTTTGTTTTTGGATTCTCCATCCTCAAGGCTTGCATATATAGAGCGGTAAGACATTTAGAAAGCTCTAGCAAGCTACCTTAGGTGGTACCTTACATACCTAAGGTAAGGTAGGTAGGTGGTAGGTTTCACGTGACCATTCTAGGTATTTTGCTCAAAGTTTTCAGAGGTATATGTGTGGATATACTGATGGAATAGCATGGATGAGTATGTTGCTCTCTTCTGCTTTATATATCGTATACACGTACCCTAACTCTCGATGACCTGTGGTTAAAGTATCACATGGAGATAAGATAACTTGAATCGATAATAGATTCGGATCAACGTTCTGCCATTCATTGACCGGGGGGTCTCAGCCGTCATGTGCGATTTGGCAGTGCAGCCCTGGTGACGAACCGGGAACCCATCGCATTCACTCAGTCAACTCCGTCAAAACCTCAATTCTACCACCACAACCACAACCACAACCGCCCATTACCATTGTCAATTCACAATACCAAGCTCAACACATCGTTAAGCGACAACAATATGTAATGCCCATTGATCAGAGAACAATAGTCCACCATAGAATTCGTCGATCCTCGAACTACAAATACCTCCAGCTTTCCTTCATCTTTTCTTCCTTTGAGCTTTGTCAATCGACATTTCGATAATTCAACCTGTAATTCAGGCGCTCGAATACTTTCTCAAGCTTTACTCAACTACTCAGCAACTCGTTACATATCTGCAAAGATCCTACTCTCAATAACTCCCAATTTCTCCCACCAAGCCTTCAAAATGCCACAAAGTCCTTCCCCCAACTCCCCCGCCATGGAGCACACTCACCAAGTTGATCGACAACAATCCAACTCTCCTCCTCTCGCACAAATCCAGCATCAATCCAAGAGAGAAAAGCGCCGAACCCACCTCACCAATCGTCTCGAGGAAATCACTAAGACGTTTGTCGAGAATCGCGATGACAACTATCGCAGTCAACTCCAGAGCGTTCAAGTCGATATGACCCTCATCATGGAGGCCGATCCATACGCCAGTCATCCGCTCGTTGATGACCGTCAAGAAATCTCCCGGCTCGTCTCTGAACACATGCTCAAGCTCACCAACATGAAGGCGATGAGTTCGCACCCTCCTCTGCGAGCCGGCAGCTTGTATGCACAGTTTGCAAAAGAGATCAACGATGCTATGGAAGAGCGCGATACCAATTTGACCAGGCACATGGTAAGTACTTGATTTTTCTCTGCTTTTGGTACACTTGCTTACAATTTTTGCTTTCACAGATGGAGTTTGAGTCAAAAAAGACAAACATCTCAACTTCTCAAACCTACCGAAGACGTTTAGCTGAGAATGAGCACAAGGCGCTTGCTACCACCGTTCGTGATCGTTTGATCAACAGTGTTACCAGCAAAAAGGCCCGTCTTCACAAGGACAAGGATATCTTGGAAATTTCCGAAGGAAATGCTCTCCTGCTCCATCCAAGCCAATTCAGCATTTCGAATCCTGGTAGCCCGGGCGGCCTCCACGGAAAGAGAGCCACGAGAAATCGCCGTGAACCTGAAGATCTTCTCAATTCCTCCGAGACTCAGAGGCGCAAGCGCAAAGCTCACGATAGCGACGAGTCGCCTGCTCCCAAGCGTCTACCATCTTCAAAAGAATGGGCTGAGCAATGGATCACCAATGGTGATCGTGGTTCGGTTCGTCATGGGCAAGAGAACAAGGAAGCACTCATGGCAATGCAATTCGACTCTCCTTTGTTCAGCGTCGACAAGTTGTTCACTGAGAAGGAACTTGCTATGATCTATCACAACGCTGCCATGGCTGCTCAGGCATACATGGCTCGTCAGCCAAACGGTTCTGATGAGCTCGACTCTCCACCCAATGGCCCTTCTGAGTCAAGTGCAGAAAATGGCAGAGCTGATGGTCCCGAAGATGTTCCATCACCTCCTCCTGGAATGGAACGTCAACCTTCCCATGCCACTCGCAGCACCCGAGCTCCATTCAGTTCGAACTACCTCAACATTGACCTTGTTACTGGTAAGGGTGGCCTTTACACACCTTCGGATATCCAACAGATTGTTCGATCAGCCCCCAAGATGCCTCCACTTCTGAATCTAATGGGTTCTCGTCCATACAATCGCAATGATCCCGTCCAATCACTTCACGGTCTCAGCGAGGCAGACATCAACACAGAACTCGAGTTCATTAGCCGTGCCCGACGATACAACGACGAGCATGGTCTCGGCCGCAATCTCGACGTCGATCAAGGAGCTCGAGAACTCCTTCAGCACGCCGCCCTCCCTAACGGTGCCAACGAACATTGGGTCCGAGCTTCCAAGAAGTCATCAAATCCAAATGCCGGTATGAGCTCAGTCCGAGACGATCTTGCAGAGGGCAGTGGTTCAGGTCTTGGTGGCGTTGAGATGGGTAGGGAGAATTCATTTGGTGGCGGTTCTATGGGTGGTACTGCCATGTCTCGACAGGCTACTGATCAAAGTACTCGCGATAGAATCAAGAGGGATACAGCACCTAGACGCAAAAACGGGTTGTGAGTTGATGGATGGTGCATAGAACATTGGGCGTTTTGTATGATACTCATCTACGCTGGAGTTGATGGTGATATACGGGTTGGTATGGAAAATGGGGGGGTACCTTAGGCACTCATGGGGTGTTTGTATTTGTGGCGTTTTGTCTGGTTTGGACTGGCGGATTTGTTCATCTCTTCTTTTCTTTTTGTCTTCTGTTGTTCGCATGGGAGGCTTTTTCTTTCTTTCTTTTCCGCCTTCGGGCTGCTTTGCATCGCGCTTCAAACAGGCGTCATAGGTAGAGGCAGGCGTATAGTACAGTACATTACAGTACCTTTTATGGAAGCAAGGTCATTGTTGACCTTGGCGGGGTTATCATCATACTTCGTACCTCATTCTGGCTGGATGGAATGGGGTTGGGATAGATGGAGAGGACAATGATACCATGATGAATGGGGTGTTTCCCATACCCCTCTGTACCTTACTTTTCGAAGCAGGCAGGCAGTTTAATTTTCTTTGACAATTACAAATCAAATCAAATCCAAAAATATATATATCTTTAGTACTGGTAGTGATTTCAATTTATGATCAAGGTGAGTAATGAATCACATGTCGTTCTTGTGAGAACCCAAGTTGAAGTAGGGTGGTGCGGTTTATGCTAGTGCTTTTGGTGGGATAAGGTAAGATCTTACCTTAGTGTGCATGTCTGATTTGCAGATTCAATGGTGATTCACATGATAGGTACATCCACAAGGTTCTTGTCCGTAATGTAATGTAGGCACGTACTCGATAACTTGGGACTTTACTTTGATACTTTGTCTTACCTTGTAGGTAACGGTAGTGTTTCTCAACCCCCCTCCTTCCCTCCCTTCCTACCTACCTACCTTACCTTACCTTACCTTACGCTCCCCAGGTATAAAGTCTCTTCACCTCTCAGCATATTGAACACCGGATTCTTCCTATTCCCATTCCTATTCCTATTCCTATTCCTATTCCTATTCCTATTCCTATTCCTATTCCTATTCCTATTCCTATTCCTATTCCCACGACACGACTCCCACTACTCCCCAAGGTAGATACCGTAGATAGATAGATACCGTAGATCGATCGATCAATCGATCTTCGCGCGCACCAAAATCCGAAACCCGACATCTGAATCGGTGTAAAGGATATTGCGTAGGGGAAATAAATCGGCGCGCGGAAATGATGGTAAGAGTACGAACGAGGTTTCGATTGGGGTTGTTGGCTTGTTGGGTTGAGGATTATGGGAAGGAGAGGAGAGAGGAGAGAGGAGAGAGGAGAGAGGAGAGAGGAGAGAGGAGAGAGGAGAGAGGAGAGAGGAGAGAGGAGAGAGGAGAGAGGAGAGAGGAGAGAGGAGAGAGGAGAGAGAGAGAAAATAACGTTCACGAAAGAAAACGTAACTAACTTACCGTAACTAAATAACTTGAAAAGAAAAGATCAGCAACGTAAAAAAGTCAAAAAAGATGAAGTGTTTCTCGCTAACCTTTGTTTTACGAAGACTTATCCTTTTAATCGCCAAATACAGTATTGGTCTATAGTATAAGAAACGCCCTTTAAAACTCGGAAAGCTAACATCTACTCTATTTTTTTTTAGTCTTGACGCTGAAGGAGGTTGGCTAGCTAATAGAGGATATATTAAACGGATTCACTTCTTAATTACTTTATAAAGCTAGAGGTGTCCTAATTCTTTTTAACTTACTTTAACTTCCACTTGTTTCTTCACTATACATGTCTTCCTATTTTTCAGATTTCGTTGCCATAGTATTTCCACGCCTAATGACTCGTTTACGATCATGATCAAACATATCTGAAGAAAAGGAGAGAGAGGAACGAAAGGGGATGGCATACTTGTAAGGGGAAAACCTCACACGTTTTTTATCTCGAGGTATTAGATGTTTGCCGTCCTAGGCTAAGGCACTTAGATATCTTATACCTCGAGGATTAAATTGTGCCGCAGCCACCAACGACGATGACCCTTGAAAATGAAAATGAACACCCTGGCTTCATTATTGGACTTTCGATTGTATATATGAGGGGGGAATACAATTAATGCGATCGATTCTCGAGCTTTAACGTTAACTATCTTACATCTCACCGTTTGCCATGGACGATTTCGCATTCACATTCACCAGCATGTCAGACCCCGAGAGCCACCTCTCAAAAGCCGAGAGAGACGAAATGATGGCCCTCTACACCAAAGCCATCGCCAGTCCACTGGACATCACAGATACCGAGCGAAGGCGCATCCTCCGACGACCTTCCTTCTCCACCGAAGCCGCCAACGTCGCCGCCGTCACCAACGGGACCCTGACGCCAGTCCAACTCATCGCCAAAGCGGCCTCCGCGCCCGACACCCTCACGTTCGCGGAATGCGACCTCCTCAATAACTCGCTGCACGTGTTCGCCTCTTGGGACGCGAATTTTGCGTGGCGGAACGAGACCTTTGCCCTCCCGGAGCGGGTGCGCGATGCGCTGTTCCATGCCCGTGACGCGGTGGCGAGCGCGGAGGAGAGGAGCGCGAGCGCGAACGTGCTGCGCGTGTTGCCCGCCAAGCGAGAGGAGAAGCAGGCCAAGGAAGAGGAGAAGCGGAAGCGAGTGGTGCACGAGTCGCTGCAGTGGGTGCGGGATCTGAAGGCGTCGGGCAAGGATTGGGGCTTTGCGATGATGACGGCGCGAGAGTCGAGAGCGGGCGGTGCGAAGAGGCATATGGCGTGGCTGACGTTCCTCGAGGCGTGTGAGCACACCTGGAAGCATCCGTTGGTGTTTGTGGAGGGGGGCGAGGAGATTAAGGAGCAGCTGGTGTGTCAGTGGATTGATGCTGATGTGTCTGTTACGGAGCCGGAGGAGTTGAGGAGGTGGGTTTTCCTCCCCTTTCCTGTCTCTAATTCTACGTATTGTGCATCATTCGATAGCGATGGCGAGTGAACGCGTGGTGACATTCAAGCTGAGTTGTGTTACGATAGGACATTTAGAATCACACGCGACTTGGGCCATGTGAAAAAAGGCATGCTCAGAAACACGATCATTCTCTTCACGACCGAGGGCTTGGAGACCGCGCCGGGTGCGAAGCCTATGCCTATGATGTGGGTATGGGCTTATGACCCTGACTGGCGACAGAAGGACACAGATGGAGATGAGGATGGGTATGAAGGGCGTGTGAAAGTCTCGTGGAGGGATTTGTTACCTGGGTTCGTTGCTCCTCTTGCTCGTTCCTTGCACTCGTTTTTTCCCTCCGTCTACTCGCCTTGGTGTTTTGGTCGTGATGTCAGGCGGTTGGATAAAGTTTGGGATTTTGACATGCTGACTATGAGGTAAATAGGTTCTACGTAGCAAGATTGGATGATGAAGTTACCCTCAAAGATCTGTGGAAAGAAGCGCAAGCCATGGAAGGCCAGATTTGGGATGCTAATCCGTGGGGTAAGTATGATGCTGATTTTTTGGTGGGTAAGAGGAGGAAGTTGGAAGCTAGAGGGAGGTGAATTCATTAATTGTTTAAATACCTTTTTAGAATACTAAGGCGCTCTGAATGTGTAGATCCTGTGGGTGCATTCCATTGTTCATGCTTTTTTTGTCCTTCCTTTTTCCACTTTTTCTCTGGGTTTTCTCGCTGCATTTATTCGCACGCGTGTTGGCAGTGAGCCATGTCTTTGTCGGGGAGTCTCCTGTACTTTCGTACTTTTACTTCTCAATTGTGTCAATTGTGTCAACGCTACACTGTACATTGACTTTCGAGCAGTATGTCCAGAGCAGATTAGTCAATATGCCAGCCAGCTAATCTACGAGCTCATAAGCTACGCTAAGAATCCTATCAGCTTGAGGTTTAATTTATAACAGTAAGTTAGCATAGATTTCGTCCGCTGATAGGCTAGCTTATAAGCTCGAAGGCCGATTTTTACAGTTTTCGAAGTTAAGTTTTTATGTAAGTTCATACCTTAAAAAGCTCGACTTTTAAACTCTATTAGATAATTAAACTTTTGTCACGTAAAGTAGATTTTCATTAATATAGGATAAATAGTTATAGATTTTATTTATCGATTTTATACTTTTATAAAACAATATAGTTTGTGATAACTAGAGATAATGGTATACTCTCGCTGACAGCGAGCTTTATAAGCTAGTATCAGCGTATCAGTGAGAATTTTCAATTATATCAGCGAGTGAGCTGTGAATTCCTCTGGCTGATTAGCTAATCGACTTTTTGACCACTCCGGTATATAGTCTTCAGATACCTACCTACCTACCTACCTATAAACACCCAAACCTAAATTATGACTCGTGCTTCCTCCAGCTTCATCTAGTCTCACTACTCAAGATTACCAGCTTCAGATACGATTCTCACTAACAAACTGTTAGAGGCATTATTGTGTGGAAGTTGAGTTACACACTCTTGCTTTGTTTGTGCTAGCTCGCTTAACGCTCCGAATATTGGAATAGGGAGAGATTCTGATAGTCAAAATTTTTATCTACGCCGTCCATATAATCTGTGTTCCGGGAAGACTCAAGTCAGGGACATTACACTTTCTTGGGGCGGCAAAATTCCTTGTTGAGAATGCAAAATCTACACGGCTTCTTGTTAACATATGGAAGCATGAAAGTCGAGGTATGTGAAGTAGCTTGCTACAGCACATGTCTAGAGAGCATTTTGTGATTTCGGTATAGCCTGGGGATCAATATTCTGAGTCGCAGGAGGACTCTGCGTACAGATTTCGAGGTCGCAGTCTTTTAAAGTAAGCCTTAGCCCTACGGAAGCAGGTTCGTCATACATTATAACCAAAATCACAGTAAGCAATGGCGATCTCGTTATAAAATATAGTGACTCGGTTTCGAATATCACGAAGGTTTGTAATAGATTTTCACTTCGTTATAATTAATGGTAAGAATCACTATACTACTAGTCTTATAATATATCTTACTATACTTTATAACGGCTTCGTTATATGGATCTATATACAGATATATTATATCCGAATCCTTCGTATAATATAAAACAAACCGTACCCGGATATTTTACTACCGTAAATACCTTATTCCCTTTATTCCCCTCATTCCTTTCATTCCTTATTCCTCTCATTCTTCTTTTTATTCTCCTTCGAATTCGTTTCTTACAGACTCTTACAGACAGTAGATCCAGAGGTAAGTCGGTAGTAGATCTAAAGATACTATATAGATTCGTAGATAGATTCGTAGGCTAGGGTTTTAAATATATAGTAAGATTTATTATATTTATGTCAGGAATGGCATGTGAGTAGTACAGGTCACGTGGTATAGGCGTGACAGAGGCGTCAGGTGACAAGAGAGTTACGGACCTATCGGCTATACCTCTAACTAGTGTCCGGTTACCCTACTTCTCGTATATAAATAGAAGTTAGGAGTAACTTAATAGAAGTAAAAAGAAGTTTTAATAAGATTGTAATTCCTATAATACTAATTCTTACCACCTTACTAAGCGAACCTTATATTCTTCTCTCTCCTAATACTCGAAAACGAGAGGTAGTTTAGTACAAATCGGTTAAGAAACGTACTAGTTACGGAACTAGTTATATCTACTTAAGGGAAGTAGACTATACCTTTTACCCGCTCGTAGACGTAGGGGGGGAACTAGTAGAGTAGGACTATATCGGAAGGAGCTAAAACAGGGCCTAGCCGTATCCGAGAACCTATTGTAGAGAACGAAAAAGATAAAGAAAATAAAGACGAAGAAGATAAAGACAAATCGGTTAAGGATCGGAAGGACTCTCGATAACCTACTACTATAGTGACTCCTATACCTAACCAGGAGTTAGCCTAAAAGTAAGAGAAAGTTGATCGGTTAAAACAATAAATTATAGCTATATAATAACGTCACTATAACTAACAACAACGGAGCCGAAACGCCTCCGAAGTAGCTAGGTTAAGTAAAGAAGCCTAAGCCCTATACGAAGAGTTCGTAAACCTATATAAAGAAGAAGAAGAGGAAGGAGATTATAATCCGTTAAGGGGTTATAAACGCCGATATTAAAGATCCTAAACTAAGGAAGCTAATTCTAAAGGTCTACCTTAATACCGAAACTACTATAGTAAAGTACTAACTAGTTATATTCCTTAACTAAAGATTAAGCTACTTAAAATATTCTATAGGAAATCACTAAGTAAAACCTAGGCTTTTATTAAGTAAGCGGAATAATACTTTATATAAGATAATAGAAGAGACTATCCTACTAACTAAAGTAGAATTCTATTTTGTATAGTCTCTTTCGATATAGTACCTAAACGGAAGTAGACCTTTTATAAAGAAAACTAAAGAGGAATTAAAAATATTAACTAGAATAATTTTAAGGGTTTCTTTAAAGGTACTAATAGTAACCTTATAGGTTTACTTCTATATACCTCCGATAAGTATATAAAGGTTTAGTATCGAGAAAGTTAATTAATTAAGGATTTCGTAATCTATTTAGAATCCTTTAAACAATAATTAAGGTTTATAAATAATAAAAATAATAACTAGTAGAGATACTTAGTACTCTACTCTTAGTTATATCTAATACTAAAGTAAAACGTAAATATAAAAGATAAAGTTCTTATAAAATAAAAAAAGCTTATTAATCTTTATAAATAATTATAAAGAAAAATAAAGAATTAGAATAAAAATAAAGTTCTAACTAGTAACTAAGACTATACTAATTAAAATCCTAGAAATAAATAAGAACCCTCGTAGGACAAAAGAAAGGGTCTAGAATATTTAAATTTAAGAAAAGGCTATACGAAGTCTAAATAGAATAATATAAATTAGACTTCTCTCAGACCTAAAACAAGGCTAACTAGAACTTACTATAAATATAGTAAACTAGGACATATACCCTCTAGCTACCTACAAGTCAAGTGCTATAACTATAACGAAATAGGCTATATAGTACCTAATTACCTTAAGTCTAAGAGAGTATAGAGAAACTACTAGTCCTAATAGTAATATTAATAATACTAATTATACTAGATAATATTAAAGTATATTAGAGAATCGTAATTTTAATCTAAGTTAAGGAAGCTAAAGGGATATAAAGAATAGAATAAGCTTTTATTAATAGTAAGGTAGAGTAGAGTTACGTATTATAAACTCTTACTATTAATTATAAATAGACTTTAGAGAATAATTATATTAGTCTAGTTATAGTAGATAGAATAGAAATCCTAATTTATAGAATTTATAAGATTAACCTAAAGGTTACGAACTCTAAAAGTATAACGAAGACCCTCTAATACAGCTTCGTAGCCTATAAGTTTACTAACCTTAACTTTTCTTTTATTCTAGAATTCCCTTAGTTAAGGGATATCGACCTTATTATTAGATTTTACTTAAGGACCTAGTAATACTCTTTCGAAAAGTATTAGATTTACTTAGTAATAACGTTACGTTTCGAAAAAGAAGCTAAAGGATTATTTATATATTATATAGTTATTAGGACTATTATTAAAAAAATAAAGAAGCTCCTATTAAAGCTCGAAGACTATAAAGTAGTTTTTAATAATACTAACGCTAGTATCCTACTTAAATACTATCTAATAAAATACTAAATCGACTTAGAGCCTAGTGTAAAGGTACTATAAAGACTAGTTTATCCTTTATTAGAATAAGAGCTTTTAGTTTTTTAGGAATATCTCGATACTAGTAAAAAAAAAGGGTAGATCTATCGTTTAACTAGCCTTATAGGAGTACTTATCCTTTTTATACTTAAGAAGGATAGAGGATTAAGGTTATATATTAACTACTATAGGTTAAATAAGATAATAATTAAGAATCGTACTTCTCTACTACTAATTAGTAAAATACTAGATCGACTATAACGTTTACGAAGATTTATAAAGCTAGATCTAAAAGACGTATACTATCGTCTCTAGATTAAAGAAGAAGATAAGTAAAAGATAACCTTTCGGACTCGTTATAGATACTTCGAGTATTTAGTCCTACCGTTTAGATTATCTAATACTCCTACTACTTTCTAAGCCTATATTAATCAAGCTAACGTACGAAATAGAGATTAAGGTTATTTAAGCTCGATTAAGCTTAGAAACAAAGTTTTAGTGCTCCTTCGTTTTAATCAAGTTGTCTATCTATTATTAAAGAGCTCTCTTAAACTCTTCTAAGGGGTTAGAGTACTTTATTAGTAACCCTAAGCTAAACTATATTAAGTATATAGTATAGCCTATATTTCTAGTACCTAAAATACTTTATAAATAACTAAATACCTTAATCTAAGTACTTATACCTACTAATTTAAAGTCTTTTATTTAATATACTTTCTAAATAGTACCTTAAAGGGTTCTAGCTGTTTTCTCTTCTCTTAGCTATTAGTAGAGTTACGAGTTAGATGTTATATACGTTAACGTAGCCCTAAGTTAGGTAAGGCGTTTAGGTTATGTAAGAAGTAGGTTATAAGGCTTGTGATTCGCTTTCGCTAGCTCTAGGAGCTAGTGATTTACCTTTACTAACTCTAGAAATATATTAATAAAACCTTATAGATCTTTTTTATATAAAATTTCTTTATTAACTATATATATACCTCTACCTCTACTAACCCTACTATAGCCTACCCTACTACTACCGTCCGTATACTTCGCGAGAAGTAAAAGAAAAAGAAGAGAAAGAATTAAAAAAAGAAGAAAAAGAAATAGAAAAGGGTTAGTTTTAACTTTATAGATTTATAAATCTTAACTAATATAATTAAAGATATTAAAAAGGTTACTACTATAGTACCCGCTACACCTACGTCTACTACTACTACTATTAAGAGCTCTACCGCTACTACCTATACTCTCGAAAAGCGAGAGGAATTAGCTACTATATTTATAAAATTATTATAATCTTTTTTCTACGTTTACGTTAATCTATTTCATTTTAAGAAAGTACTACTACTACCCTCGCTACTATTAGAGAGGAGGAGGAGGAGGAGGAGGATAAGAAGAACGAGGATAATAATAATAATAATATCTTTACTATAAATTCTTTATTAAGTTTATTTAAGCTTTTACTAACCTTATCTAGGTTACTTACCGCTTACCCTACCTCTCGCGAGCTCGTATCTTAGAGGAGAAGAAGGAAGATAATAAGAATAAAGCTAAGAAAAAGGCTACTATAGCTATTCCGAGCCGTATAACCTAAGCTAGTAGCTCTTACCTACGCTCTACTACCCTACGTGCTATTACTAGTAGTACTCGTTAAACTCTTTACTTTAGGTATACTTATAGTATATTTATTAGTAAGTCTAATAAACGTTATTATAATAACTATATAAGATTAGGTACGTGTTACGTATATTGTTCTACTAGTTATTTATATAAGGAGCTACTAAAGACTACTCGTAGGCCTACTCGTACCTTCGTTATAGCGCTCGCGAGTAGAGTAAAGATAAGTTATTTATATCTTATTAAATATATTATTCGTTTTACTCTTAAGCTAGCCTCTAAGGAATTAGAAAGCGAGGAGGAGGAGCTCTAATCTAGGAGCGTTAGAACCCGGTCTTATAGCTCTACTAAGGCTAAGCCTAGCGCTAAGAGACTAGGGAAAATCGTACTTTCTTTAGAAGAGCTTTTTTTAAAGGCTTATAGTATTTAGATAGTTTAGTATAGGCTCTATAACTCCGAAGTAGTAGCTTAGGAACGTTACCTTTAGTATTAGGCTCTATAACCTTAAAGTAATAGCTTAAGAACGTTACCTATAATGTTATACTTTCTTTAGTAGAAATTACTATGTTTTTTTTTTTTTTTTTTTTTTTTTTAATAAAATGTAATAAATAAGAGCTAATAAATAGCTATGTTATACTCTAGCGAGCGTAGGGAGGTATAAGAGCTGCTTATACGAGCTTCTCTACCTTTCTCCGAATATCCTAAAGGTTAAGAAGTGCTTTAAAATACTTAAATTTTTGTCTTAATAGGTTTTTTATTATATTATTAACTAGTATAGTATCTATAGGAAGGTATATAAGTTTAAAGCTTTTTTTTTAGTATTTTTATTTTAACTATATATTATAAATATTTATATACTATAGTTTAGTAAATATTTTTAATCTTTTTTTAACTATTAATTTAATAGTTTAAATATTATTATAAAAGATCCTTTAAAGGGCCTATAAGTCTAGTTCTAATTCGCTAAAAAATTACTAGAGAACTATTGTTTCTTTTCTTACAAGTTAGACCCCTAAAAGCTTAGCTTTTATTATAGAGATAGTTATAGTAACTTATAAAGCTATTCTTTATTTTATTAAACTATTAAAAAAAAATAAAATATATTTATAAAATAATTATTTAGTATTTAAATTATTTATAAAAAAAGTATTAAAGGCTATTAAAAGCTAAGTATCTCTATTACTAATATTATACTAAATAATTAGAAATTAGATTTTAAAAAGGTATTTAATTACTTTATCTATAACTATAAGATATTTTAAGCTTAGATTAATAAAATAGTAAAAAAGTTAAAAAACTATAAAGGTTATATTTAGTTAAATTATTATAATAATATATAGTATTAATCTAATCTTTTTTTAATAGTATTTTATTTTTTATAGTATAGCTTATTACTTATTCTTTATTAAGGGCTCGATTAGGAATAGTATAGTAAAGTAAATACTTAAAATGAGCTTAAACTTACTAGTTATTTTTTTAATATATATATTATAAACTAGTTATAATTTTTTAACTACTTTATTTTAAATAATATAAATCTTTAAAAATTATTTTAAATTTTTTAATTTTTATAATTTGTAAATCTTTTTAAATTATATAATAATCTTAGTAGCTTGTTTTTCGTTATCTTTATAATAAAGTACTTAAATATTATTAATAAAAAATATTATAAAGACTTTTTTATACTTATTTAAAAATAAATATAGTTCTTTTTTTTTAGTTATTAATTTTATTCTTTTTAAAGTAATTAAAAAATACTAAAACTAAAGTACTAGAAAGTTATAAAGTCTATATAGTACTTAGTCGAGCTTTATTATTTTATTAGACTACTTAAATCTGTTAAAAAGTAGATAAACTACTAGAGTACTCTTTATATTATATTTAATATTAATAAAAATATTAACTATATTATATTATTTTATTTTTAGATTAAAGTAAATAACTAGTACTATTATTACTCTAAAGAAGCGTACTACGAGAGTAGTTATATATATCGAGATAATCGTTTTTTATTTTTAAAGATTATCTTTTATTATTATATAAGCTTTATACTTATTAAAAAATCTCTTTAAATTAACTTTATAGATAAATATTTATTTTAATAAAATTAATATACTTTTTACTTCGTTTTGATTAATAATCTATTAATAGTTTTTATTTTCTAGGTTTTTTAACTTTAAATAAATATTTTATTTAAAAAGTTTATTATATTTATAGTTTTTTAACTCTTTTTAATTTTTTAAAACTTTTAAAAATTTATTTATATAATTTTTTAATATTAGACTAGTATCTTATATACTCTTATTTCTTAGAACCGAAGCCGCGATCACTACGTATAACGTCCTATACTTGTTTTAAAGCCTTAAGCTTATAAATATATTTTAGAAAGTTCTTAACGAGCTTTTAAACTAGTTTTTATCTAGATCTTATTCGTTTTCTAAATATAAAGCCTTTAGTTATACTATAATTATAAATATAACACTACTACTTTCTTTACCTTAATTAGCTCGATCACGTCTTTAACGTACTCGCGATCTTCTATAGCTCCTTGTCGTAATCGTTAATAGTTTCTAGACTAATTAGTTTACTTTATTTAAAGTAAAACTTTCTACTAATTTTAATACTATAATTACTACTAGCACTATAATTTATATACGTATTATATATTTTAGATTATAGCTAATATCTTTATAAACTATTTACTTTTATTTACTTTTTAAAACGTACTTATTTTTACTATAAGTACTAGTATCTTTTTTTTATAGTTTTAATATACTTTTAAAAGTAAAAGTTAAATTAAAAGATAAAAGATTATATATTTATAATTTAAAAGTTAAACCTTTTTTTATTACTTTTAAGTCTTAAAACTTAAGTAGTTCTATAGATCCTAATATATTTACTTATATATTAATATTTTCTAGAATAATAATATTAATGTTTTTTATAAACCTTTATACGTACTTGTCTAAGCTTTCCTCTTCCTTTTCGTTATTCTTAAGTATTCCTTTAACGTCCTAGAGCTCTTCTTTCCTTATTTTAATTACTTAAGTAGTACTTTTAATAATTTCTAGTAGTTAACTTTTTACTTTTTTCTTTATTTTAAAAATAAAGTATATCTTTATTAAAACTAATGTTTCAAGTAACGATTACTCTTTAAAGTATTAGTATTTATATATAGTATATATTAAATACTATATAATTAATTAAGTACTTTATATAGTTTTATAAGATTATCTTAAACTTTCTTTTATTTATTTTATTCTCTTTTTACTTAATTATAAGGTATATACACGCCTTATATATATATATACCACTCTAATCTAAACAAAGGTCTATGGTAAGCTCTCGGACAAGTACTAGATTATATTATTAAAAATACTATTAAAACTAACTATTTAGTTTTTTATTTAGGAATATTATATAATAAGTATAAAATAGTAATATATTATAAAAATATATAATTACTAAAGTACTTTCCGGTTATAGATTTTATAATAGCTTAACTTTATTTATTATTTTTATTATTTTGTCTATAATCTTTTATTATATATTTTATACTTCTATTTAGTTTATATATATATATTAATATAAATTTAAAGTCTATATCTTTTTACTTTATCTAATCTTAATAAATAGTAATACTAAGTTTATTAATAAAAATAACGTTTTTATTATTATTTTATTTAATTTTATAAATAAAAAATCTAAATTAATATTTTATTTAATATTTAAAGTTTTAAAAAATCTTTAATATTTTTATTTAACTTTTATATATTAAATAAAAACTAAAAAGTTTTTTATTATATTTATTTTTTATTATTAGAAATTAATTATATCTATTATATTTAGAAATATAATTAAATAAATTTTATTAAATATACTAAAAAGGTTTAAATAAGTAATATTTTAGTAGTCTTTTACTAATAACTTACTTTATATATATAATAATATAATATTAATACTTAATATACTTTATACTAACTATTTTAACGTTTCTAGCGCTTTATACTAGTACTTATAGAGTTTCTAGACCTAAATATCTTATTTATATATACTATTTTTTTTTAGAATTTTCTTTTAGTTTTATATAATTATAGGTTTTTTAGTAAGTTTTTTTAATACGTCTATAGAACGTTAGGAATATAAGTATTACGTTCTAACTAATATTAGTTAGTATAAGAAAGTAATAACTAGTTTTATATTTAAAAAAAACTAAATTTATATAATATTTTAATTATTTTAATAATATATTATTATTTTATTTTTTATAATATAAAAAATAGTTTAATTTATTAAACTATATATTTATTTAAAATAAATAAACTTTTAAAATAATATTAATATAAAATCTTTTTATTATAACTATATCTTTTAGTATTAAGTTTTAAAAGAACTTTTTATTAGGTCTATTAAATACGTTTTTAATAACTCTAGTTCTTTTTCTTAGGATTAAAATACTTTAAGTACTAATATTTATATAATCTTAAAAGTTATTTCTTTTAAAAGAGCTTAGTATTAATTTAACTACTAAGTTTACTAAATAAATAATATTATAGTTATTTAATAAAGTACTCTTAAAAAAAGGATAAACTTTATAATTTATTATAAAGTAAATATTTATATAATTAAACTTTATAAAAAGTAGTTTTAAGTTAATTATTATTATTATAATATTAATAAAGTATTTTTAAGCTATTCTAGGATTAGATAAGCTTATTAGCGTCTTTAACTTACTTAAAAGCTACTAACCCTACTTAGTGATATACTCGTGAGCTACGCTATACTATTTATTTATAACTTATTTTTAAATACTTTTTAGTTACGATTCGGTTAGTTTTTTTAAGAATTCTTAGTTAATTAATCTTATAATAATTAGTTCTAGTATACTATATAACTCTACTAATTACTTATAAGTACTACTATTACTTTTCTTATATAGGCAAAGTATACGATCCTTATTTTATAATCTTAAACAAGTATCTTAGAAGTTTCTAGAGTTTAATTTACCTTCTAGAATAACGAATATAAATAGACTTTATTTTAAAAATATATTTTTATATACTAAAGTATAAAATAATAGTTTTAGCTACTTTAGTATTTTATTTAAAAGCCTTAACTTATTATTTATAATTAAAGTAGTTAATTCTATACTTATTTAAGTTAAGGATAGTTTATATACTACTTATAAAAAGTCTTAATAAGCTAATAGATTTAAGGTTTCTAGTAGGTCTAATACTAAGCTCTACTAGTATACTAAGAACTACGTATTATATTATACTAAAGGGTTAATTCTTCCTGTTTTAGTACTATTGAGCGCTACTTTATAGTTTTCCTGTACCGTAATTTAGACTAAAGTATTCGAAGGTACTAGGCTTAGCTAGAAAGAATATATAATACCTTATATACTAAAATCTCTAGTATTAACTATAATATAAAAATACGGTTCTAAAAGTTTTTTATTTATCGACGAGTATACCTAGTTATATATAGTCTAATAACGAGCTACTAATACGTTCTATATTATATTCTAAGCTATTTATTACTTATAAAGAGTATTAAACTTCTTTTTAATATCTTTATATATAAATAGTATAGTTTTAGGTTATCTTTTAGGTTAGCGGAGCGGTTTAGTTAGCTATACCTACTTATTATCCTAGATATAGACTATTATTATTCTTTTATTATCGAGCTATTCTTGTAGCTCGTTAATAGACGAAGCTAGCGGAGGTTCGTTTAAGATTATAATAATATTATTTACCAATAGATTAACGTATTCCTATATATTTTAAGTATATACTTTATATTAGAGGGCTAGGAACCACTAATACTAGCTCTCCCTACCTATTAGGAGTATATAAGGTACTGTTAGTATGTTCGTAGAAGCTATTCTAGAGCTTTTAAAAGAGTTTTTTCTAAAAAGATTTTAAAAATAACTTCCTTAATCTTAATTTTAACTTAATTGGTTTTTTACGTAGATTTTTAAGGGTAAACCGGGCTTATAACTAACGTACGAAATAGAGATTAAGGTTAATTAAACTCGATTAAGCTTAGAAATAAAGTTTTAGTACTTTTTCGTTCTAATCGAGTTGTCTATCTATTATTAAGGAGCTCTCTCAAGCTCCCTTAGAGGGTTAGGGTACTTTGTTAGTAACCCTAAGCTAAACTATATTAAGTATATAGTATAGCTTATACTTCTAGTACCTAAAATACCTTATAGATAACAAAATACCTTAATCCAAGTACCTATACCTACTAATTTAGGGTCTTTTATTTAATACAAGCCCTTATTAGTCTCGTTAACATTACTTATATAGTTTATTTAGACGATATTTTAATCTTTTTAGAAGATCCTAGAAAGTATATAGAGATAGTATAAGAGGTTCTTGTATAACTCGAATAATATAAGCTTTTTGTTAATCTTAAAAAATATATCTTTAATACTAATATAGTAGAATTCCTAGGTTTTATTATTAGACTATAAAGGGTTACTATAGATCCGTTAAGAGTTAGTACTATATCTAACTAGCTTATACCTAAGTTTTTCTGAGACATTTAAGTATTTTTAGGATTTACTAACTTTTATAAAAGGTTTATCTAAGAGTATTTAAAAATCTCTTACTTTCTAACCGAGATACTAAAGGGAATAGAAAAAGGAAAGAAGACGAGGCTATATTATCTCTCCTTTAAAGCTAAGTTAGCTTTTAGAGACCTCTATAAGAAATTTACTAAAGTACTGATTCTTTGTTATTTTAACCTTATTAAAAGAATTATAATAGAAATAGATACTTTATAGTTTATTATTAAAGGTATTTTATCTTAACTATTTAGAAAAAAAAAGAATACAAGATAGTATCTTATTATTTTCTATTTAAAAAAGCTCTTTTCTATAGAAAGAAATTATAAAGTCTATAATACTAAGCTAATAGCTATAGTTTTTACATTTAAATAATAAGGACAATACCTCTATAAGGCCTCTAAAATAGTTACGGTTCGTACTAACTATAAAAACCTAAAATACTTTATAACTAAAAGAAAGCTTAATAGTAAACAAGCCTATTAGATAGAGAGTCTAGCTAAAATCGATTTTATAATTAAGTATAGACCTAGGAAAACTAACCTAGTAAATAGGCCTTTACGAAGGCTAGACTATAGAGAAATAGAAAGGGATAATAATTCCTTACCTATACTATATAATAAGCTAAAAATAGTTATAGTAGTATAGAAAGATATTAAACTACTCTATAAAGGAGTTAAGATTATTACTATATTTATAATAGTTTCTAAACCTTAGAGAGTAGAAGTAAAGATAGAGATTAAGTACTCCTAGAACGGAGATACTTTATAGCTTAGTTAAAGACTTTATATATAAGATATATAAACTAAAGATAATCGTAATATAGTAGATAATATTAAGCTACTAAAGCCTATTACTAGAGCTATTAGTTATAAATAATACGTTCTATAGTTACTAATAGTTCTACTACTAGTAACTGAAATAGTAAATAAACTTATATTAAAACCGTTTCGTAATATACTTTTTTGATTATAAAAGAATAACCCTTTTATAAAAGAAAAGTACTATAATATAAAGCTAGTATAAAGATATACTAGAAGAGATATATAAAGAGTAGACCTAAGTAGTCTATTAAGATATAAAAATATAATATATATTTTACTTAAAAGAGCTTTAAGATTAGAAGTAATTTAGACTTACTACAATAATATAATAGTAAACTACTTTAGGATAACTAAAACCGTTAAGCTAATTAGAAAAAAATATTTTTAGATAGGTATAAAGAATAATATAAAAAAATACGTTACTAGCTATATAGTATACTAAAGAGGTAAGGTAAAGAGATACTATCTCTATAGTAAGATAGCTCTGTTTCTAGTCCCTCTTATACTATAAGAAGAGATAACTATAGACTTTATAATAGATCTTCTACCTTTAAAATAAAGAATATAGACATATAACTTTATTCTAGTAATAGTCGATAAGTTTATAAAGATAGCTTAGTATATACTATATTATAAAACTATTGATATAGTAAAGCTTACTAATTTATTTATATATTATATATATAAAGATTTTAGTTATCTAAAAGGTATAACCTCTAATAGAGATTTAGTATTTATAAGTAAGTTTTAGTTTATAGTAATATAGTACCTTTAGATTTACTACTATCTTAGTACCGCTTTTTATCTATAAACAGATAGCTAAATAGAACGTTAGAACTAGACTCTAGAGTTTTATCTTCGAGTATTTTATAATTATAAGTAGTTAGATTAGATAAATAAACTAGTATTAACTAAGTTTACTTATAACAACTTAGTCTATAGTAGTACTAATAAGACACCGTTTTAACTACTTTATAGATATTACCCTAAACTAGGTATAAATATTAAGGATATTGTCCTTATTAGAAAAATACCTACTACTAAAAAAAAAATTAAAATACTTACTTAAAATTAAGAAAAAACTAGGATAACCTTCTATAACGTAGCCGAATCGTATAAAAAGTTTTATAATAAAAAGTATAACCTAATAAGATTTAAGATTAGAGACAAGGTATTACTATTAGCTAAAAATATTCGTTAATTACGTCCTAACAAGAAACTCTCTAATAAATTCCTTAGACCTTTTAAAATTATAGTAATTAAGGGTTAGTATAGACAAGTCTACTAACTAAAGCTCCCGTAACACTACTAAATACACGACGTTTTCTATATATTATTATTAGAACTATAAAAAGGCTATAAAAAAGTAGAAGTATCCGTAAAAAAAGTATAAATCTAGGACGAACTAGAGTACGAAGTAAAGGCTATCTAAGCATACCGTAAAGGTAATAACGAAAGGGAATACTTAGTAAGATAAAAGGGATATAGACCTAACGAAAATATATAAGAACTACTAGGACACTTAGGAAATATAGAAGAAAAGCTTTAAAAGTACCTTTAAAACACTACTATTAACAAGCCTATTCCTATACGTACTAGGACAAAACGGAAGCCACGACGTCGTAAATAAAAGGTATAATAATAAGTAGGATTTTTCGAAAATTTCGAAAATTTTATATTTTAAATATACACGTATAGTAAAGTTTAAAAAAGAGAAAAGAGTTAGGATTTAAATTATAAAGATTATATTATAATTTACAAAAGATTATATAACTATTTAAATTAAATTCTCTTAAAAACCGCTTACTTCTCTTTAAAATCAATCTCTTTATAGTTATCTTCCTTAATCTTCTCCTTAGTATTCTTATTATTATCTTAGAGACCGGCCTATTAGGGTTAGAATAGAGAGAGGACAGAGAGTACTCGGAGGGTACTTATAGTAATAGCGACGAATTTAATTAATTATTTAAAAAAAGTATTAGTTTTCTTTTACTCTATAAAGAGAGCCTAGGTTAACTTTTCGATACTTTTAGAAAGAGTATTTTAACGATTAAATATCTCTACGTAAATCTTAATATCCTTAGAGGTATAAGAGATAGTAGAAAAAAGGGTTTACGTACGTATATTAAAGATACTATTAACTTAGAAAAGTCGTTAAAAACGATTTAGCTTTTTTATATAAACCTAGAAAAAGCGAAGGAGCTATCGGAGTTAAAATAGAAAGTAGATAGAAAGGGTTTAGAAAGTAATTACCTAGTTATAGTTAGACTTCTATATATAATAATAAGAGTACTTAATCGAAGTTCTCTTATCGAACTTATAAATATAGTACGTATTAGTAGAAGCTAGCTTCGTACAACAAGTACAGGGAGAACAGAGGCGTAACGGATAGGTAGCGGAGGAGCTTATAGTAGTGGTAGTAGTAGTAGTAGAATTAGTAGTCGATATAATAGAAGATTAGGTTAATTTAGACATAAGAAGTTACTTATATACTACTCTAGCTAACCTACTATTATAATAACTTCAATATAAAGCTTACAATAGTAAGCTATTCGAGCTACAAAAGAAAGTTTGTATACTATTATAGTGGTTTCGCTTAAGGGACCTATAATAGTAAAGAGCTAGTATTATACCTAAAATATTATTTGTATATAAGAAAAAGTAAAGAAAGATAGTTAACGCTACTATTATAGTATTACTATTAATAGAAATACTACTATTATCGACTCGTAAAGGTACGAGCCTAGAGGGGGGATAATATTAAGAATAGTATATAAGTAGTATAGGTTACGTGGTATAGGTGTAATAGAGACGTCAAGTAATAAGAGAGTTACGGACCTATCGGCTATACCTCCGACTAGTGTCCGGTTACCCCGTTTCTCGTATATAAATAGAAGTTAGGAGTAACTTAGTAAAAGTAAAGAGAAGTTTTAATAAGATTGTGATTCCTATAATACTAATTCTTACCACCCTACCAAGCGAACCTCATAATTTAATAGTAAGAGTCGTTATAAAAAGAATTATTATAAAAGTCCGAAAATTAGCTATAAAATAAGTCGAATTTCGTTATAATTAATAGTAAAGTCCGTTATAAACTTTAAGAATTCGCGTCGTTTATTATAACGATTAATATAACGGACTTTACTATTAATTATAGCGGAGTTGCTTCCGTAGGGCAGCAAGTTAGAATGCGTTATTATCTTACAAAAGTTCACTATGGATTACAGTCAAGTCCTTATCTGCAGAAACCTAGGGGGTGTCAATATTGATAATCTCTATATAATTCATTGGCCACCGAGGAAGTGGAGATCATAGCCTAAAAACTTACCGAGCAGCTACTAGTCGTATATATTTTTATAGCCTATAGGGTATTTTTTTTATCATACCTACTCATGGATGGAGACACTAATTCTCGCCAACAGACTCACATGATCGAGTAGGTGGTGCGATCGAATCGGTTCCACAAGTAGCTAATTGTTCAAGTCTCGATTAAAAGTCAAGGCCCAACGTAGATATACGTTCACATCCATCTCAGATCTCACCTGTCTCGGTTTTCGAACTTTTCGAGAAGAAAAAAACCATTACAATGGACTTAGATATGGAATATCTGTTGAGCATAATGTGTCATATGAATACCAACTTTTAGGAGCAGAGAGTATGATGGCAAGCATGATACAGACTGAGTCACCATATTCTCAGGTATACCAGCAGCACCAGCTACTTTCACACAAGACCTATTTCCCAAAGATCCGCAATTCAGCCATTATTTCTATGGGTACAAGTACTCTTTAGGATGGTTATCAACGAAACCAGTGTTTTGCTATAGACGGTTTAGATGTGTCATGACTTACTGGCTACTGGTCTTGAACTTTCTTAGAATCCCGCGGGATTATGTCGTCCGAAATGGCATGAGAAATCCTCCCCAATTTCAAGAATTGAGTTCGAATTAGACGATAGACAAAGCAGATAGAGGCCGAATAATACGAGGAAACATATCTAAATTATACCTTCGCTTAAGTCTATTTCTTCCTCTGGTTTGCTCCACTACGTAACGGGCCGTCCCGTTCCAAACCTTAAGTAACTTAGGTATGTTCCACAAACATTTTCGGTTTTAATCGAAATAGCTAGGGTCAATTGTGGTAGAGAGTACGTTGACGAGTGGTTCGTAGGAGAGATAAGAGGGTTTTACATAGCACTAATTAATGACGTTTGCAAACATGATGCTAGTTTCCTATAATGAGACACACACTCATATTTAAGACAGAAACTGGCTTTCTTAGTAGCATATTGAGGCAGCCCTAAATTTTTCTCTTGTCGAAGGCCAAGGTTTGAGACGGGCGAGCCTTTACACCAAGAGTTGGGGAGGCAGTTTGGATATTATGTTTAATGTCACCACGGCTCGGATAGTGGGAAATTCGGCTAGGCTATCCGGAAGGCTTGGCATCCCACTATTCACGCCCTTCCGCTAAGTTGACAAGACATCAACCTCCTTCGACATAGTTCCCTATGACTAACTAGGACATTGCGTCCTAGTTTCTCTTGTCATACAAGATGATAGTCTCCTAGCACTTATATATATTCTCTTACCCTCTATCCCAGTTGCTTGCTGTCTCTCTCTTCGACAGACATCACAAGCACTCTACATCATGGCTACCACAACACCAAAACCATGGGTTCAAACACCATGCATACGATCCGTCCCTCTCTCGCGGATAGCAGGTTGGTAAATACCTCTATTCTCTCTCCCTCCGGCGCCGCTAATAAGCACAGCAACATCTACCTCAAGCTCGAGACGCTCCAACCCTCCGGTTCCTTCAAGTCCCGCGGGGTAGGCAACCTCGTGTCATCCTCCATCGCTTCCCACGACCCCGCCAAACCCATCCGCTTCTACTGCTCTTCCGGCGGAAACGCTGGATTGGCATGCGCCCACGCAGCCATCGCGCTGAACCGCCCAGCTACAATCGTGGTGTCTGTCTTGACGACCGAGTTCATGATGCAGAAGCTGCGGGACCTGGGTGTGGAAGTCGTGCAGAAGGGAAACCACTGGCAGGAGGCTGATAACTATCTGAGAGAGGTATTGCTAGCCAATGATCCGAATGGGGTGTACGTGCCACCATTTGACCACCCTAACATCTGGACTGGACACGCGACGTTGGTAGAGGAGTTGGAGGGGCAGATGAGCGGGGCCTATGATGCCGTTGTGTGCAGCGTTGGTGGGGGAGGGCTATTCTGCGGTATCATGGAGGGGCTGGAGAAACACGGACATCTTGGCGGTGGGAAAGGAAATCCAGTCAAGGTCTTAGCAGTCGAGACCAAAGGCGCCGACTCATTGAACCTGAGTCTGCGGAACGGCGCTCTCTCGAGTTTACCCGCCATAACGAGCATCGCGACCTCGCTGGGTGCGCCGCGAGTCGCGAAGAAGGCGTTCGAATGGGGCCAGACGCCAGATGTCACGAGCCAGGTGCTCAGCGATGCCGAGGCCGCGATGGCGTGTGTACATTTCGCCGATGATGAGAGGATCTTAGTAGAGTCCGCGTGTGGGGCTGCGATTGCGCCCGTGTATAACAAGATGTTGCGACAAACACTGTTTCCCGGGAGCAGTGATGAGGAATTCAAGGACAAGAATGTCGTGATTGTCGTGTGTGGAGGCTCGAACGTTGCGCTGGCAACACTAGAGGGGTATAGACAGAAGTATGCGAGCGATGAAACGGTGTTGAGGACTTTTGGAGCGAAGAGATTCTACGGGTTGGATAGAACTAGAGAAGGCCTCATCAAAAATGTGTGACAGCATTATACAATCAACTTAGAGCGGTAAAGCCACGGACCCATAGAAATAGAGAAGCAATAAAGAGCCTAGCTGGAGCTACATCCACAACAAAGTGGGCTCAGCAAATTAAGACATTTTGAATTTGCCCAATGTATATTTGTTATTTTTAAATGGAAGCATCTCTCTGTGAAGGGGAATGGCTCAAACCAACAGGAGTTGAGAGCAACAATGTGCTTGCGTGTCATTAAGAAGTATATGCATTTTCCTATGGATTATTTCTTCAAGAAACTCTGGAGCCCTGACATCAATCAAGCCTCAAGTGGGAGGTCTCACAACCCCAAATCAATTCCACACATCCCGTGCGCAATGCTCACCACGGACATTGTCCCATCCCATCTAATTTCGTCCGAACCCGTCTGAGCGTTCATCCCGTTTATGTCTCACTTCCAAACACACATTTCTTTTTCCATTCAGCCTCCAACCGTGAACTCTCGAAGACCACGCTCTAGATCATAGACCCCACATGAAGTTCTCCATCTAACTCGAAGGATTCCTAGCATCACGCCTGACACCGCTTCCATTCCCCCCCTCACTCACGGGTATCGGACTCGTCCGCCGACTTTGAGGATCCGAAGGTGTACCCCCCGAGTCAAAAGACAAAGGCAAAGGATATAATGCTCTCTCCAAAGTCGCGCCACTACTCCTGCCAAATGATCCCGGCGGCGAGCTCCCTAACGCCGTGCTCTGCCTACTAAAGCCCGCGGATCCAGGCGGGACATAGGTGGTAGGCGTGAGCTGCTCACCAGGGGACATGACTTCCTGAGTCCCACTACCCCTCCTCGCCATCTCGTGCTCCTCAAATCTTGAGATGCCTGGACTTCGCAAAGGCACGGCAGCATAGCCATGCTGATCATCCGCTCTGTAGCTCGTCTCTATCCTGGGGATGTTGTATCTCGAGCTCAGCTCTTGAGGCGGTGGTGTTGAGGACGGTGGAACTGGGAAGATAGGTATGTGGTTCCAGTTCCCATTACTGTCATGCGTGGCTGCGCTGTCGTAGGTGTTTCGCTTTGGATCAGGGACTATATCTAATGCCTCTTCATATTTTTTGATCATTTCGCGTGTATCTCTCCGGTTAGCCATGGCGTGTGTGTTTGTCTTTTGTGCAGATCGTGTTCGTAGCTCGTCCTCATTATCGCTATCCACGCTCCTCCCACGGGTCCTGAAAGCACAGAAGATGCCCAACACGATAGCTAAGAATACCACGACTATTCCTGCCGCTATACCTCCTTTTGCACCAGCAGAAAGGACTGGACTTTGGGATGTGCTAGTACCATTGGTTGATGTTATTTGAGCTTTTGATGCTGTACTGGTCATTGAAGCTATAATGTCGAGAATTTGAGAGTCGGTTGACTGCCAGAGCACCACAATCGGCATAGCATCCACACGCTGCGAAGTTTGCAACACTTGAGGTGCAAGTACCGTGGAGCTACCGATTGAGACTTGTCTAGAGGCTGTGGGTCGAGACCAAACATTACTAAGTGTAGCTCCACTAGGAAGATAGGATGTGCATGGATCAAGAGTATTCAGAGGTGCTGTAAAGCCTCTACTCCAATGTTAGTAACTGTTTGCTTCTGCTTAACTTTCATACGTACGTAGGACAGCACAGGAACGCTGTATTTGCATTACCCCCAGCTACTGTCTGCCATGATGGCGAAAGATCTGCTGCTGTTGACCATCCACTTGGACATGCTGCTGGGGAATAATAGCGAGATGTCCAGGTAGCTGGTCCATAGAATTCTATCTCGTTGCTAGTCACCAAAGGAAGCCAAGGTATCGGAGGGTTGCATGTTATCGAAGAGATTATTGAGCCCGTAAAGTGGTCGTATATGTAAAGCGAGCCGCCATATGAAGTTGTCGTCAAATAGCATGATGCAGCTGGTGTCCAGAGAGTTGTGATTGGTCCTAGACTAGTCCAACCAGATATGCTGCTTGCTCTCTTGACGACCAGAGGTGCTTGTGTCACTTGTGGATCTATTTGAGCTGCAACATGACTTGCTGTCTTTGCCGTGGGACTTGCGAATGGTGTAGACAGTAACATGATGCTCTTTCGAAGGATAAAGAGAAGACCCGAGGCATATGTGTTTGTGGAGAGGCTATTGGTCTACTCAGCCTTCCAGGATAAATTGAAATTGATTGCAAAGCGAGGGTCAGGTATCCAACGAAAGTAAGATCAATATTACTCGTATCTAGCACTTGATCCAGCAAAGCATAAAAACATAGTTGCGTATAACAAGACAAAGGGAGCACAAGCAGAGAGCAAAGCACGAAACGGAACAGAGAGAAATGATAGAAGCAGAAGAGCGTATCCAGACCTTTTTCTAAGCCTCACCACCCATGTTCTTATCTTGACAAATGTGCTGAGTTGGTTGGAAGTGCAGCTGTGCCGTACCCAAAACGACTATAGCAGGGAGTCAGGGTCCCCGACGTTGCAGCACAGATGCAGACGCTCTGGAAGCGAAGACCTCCCGAAGCTCTCATCGCGGTTTGTGGGTCTGTGGAGATCCTTGAATATTGACATGCCATGCCTGTCATCCTAGAATCAAGCCGGGGTTGACAGGCCAATGATTGAACATAAAACCAAAGCCTCGCTGTTTGAGCCTGTGCCACCACTCTCCTCATTGAGGACGAAATCATACTCGACAATTATAAAATGAGAATGAAAACCGGCACTGTTCTATGAACAAGAATTTTTGTGAATTTGTGGGAGTGTACAAGGTACGGAGGATTCGAATATTCGTTCATCCACATAATGTTTGGTAAGTTTCCGTGAATTTGCATATTCAATATGCAGAGAACAAGGCCAGCATGCGGGGTTTATACCGTTGTGGCTTGCAAGGACACAGCGTCCTCTCGGAGCAAACCCCCAAATGGTTGTCTTCTCCTCACTCACTGGCCGGATCGTATTCCAACTCGGTAAATCCCTCGATCCCAAACTTCTGAAGGAGTTTCTTCATCCTTTCCTCTCCCAAGAAGCCCTCAAGTATTAACTCGAACTCCCCAAAATAGTTTGGGCTTTGGTCCACCTTGATAAAACGGAGGCTCTCAAACAAATTGATACTCTTCTCATTCTTGCTTCCAATCTTGACTCTAAGCTGCAAAAGACGCATCTTTTCGACCCCAACCTTCTGCTTATACTCGGCGAGGATGGCAGCTAGGTTGTCCTGGATGTAGCATAGAAATGTAACAATCGTCGCACGACCGTATCCTTTACGTCGAGCAGAAGTTGGAGCGATCATAAGCTCAAGCTCGCCAATGCATCCTTCTTCATCTTCATCTGCGGAGCTTAGGAATAAGTTGACGTCGCCTATCATCCGCTCTGGTGTATCGTGGACTCCTCCCTGGATGGATTTGGTGCTTGAGCCGACAGGAACGGGCAGACATGCGATGAATGTCAGCTTGTCATGATCCGACCGCCACGACCGTTGCATTGCGTACTCCTCCTCTAAGCTCAAGGCTTCCGAGGCTGTAGCTTCTTGAATTTCAGCATCTTTCATCCACTCGTGATAGGGAATCACGTGGGATTTCTCGTATGGGACAAGGAGGACTTGACTGGTGGATACCGCTACATCAAATTAGCAGGTGCTATATCAATGAAAACTAGCCATAGGGCCGCAGACCTGTTGTACGATTGACCAACATTTTCAAAAATAGTTGTGTTGGTGAAGGAGAAAATTGCTGTTGGTGGAGGCTTAGAGCGAAACAGATAAGGTAGCATTTTACCTTAGGTGCTCCACTTCTTGTACGATCATGTGATTTTGTCGCTCGCTGTTTGTCCTGCCTTCCATTAGTAGCATCTATAGGTAGTCGTCTTTCTGTCAACTATACAACTCCCATCTTGTAATGCTAATTACTGCCTCTAAACTATAAATCCAATTGCTTTGCTAAAAATAATATTGCGAACGACTTGTAACCCTAAATTGTCGGAAAAATCGAAAATAGACAAACGAGATAGACATCGTTTTAATTACTTTCCAGATCCATGCCTTAGTCATATAGTTGAGGACTTAGTTCAAGGCTATCTTAGTTGACTCTCGGCCAATAGTTAGTCTTAGAAGTACAGTAAGTATGTTCAACTCTCATGGATACACCACATGCGTTTTGACCTACTTCGGTAGATTGTTATAGAAAAAAAAGAGCCAGGAGGTGTAAAGATTAAAATCTAAGAACACAAATAGTTACATAGCATCTAACTTCTAATGCTAGACATTAGTTCCATTGAAGTTAAGTGGAATGGCGTTAGCCTTGCTTTAGATGTCTCATGAATTGATCACTTTAGATCGGACAGGTTTAGTTGAAAGAGTTCAGCCTTGTTCTTGGATAGAAATGGTCCCTATAGAGTAGACGAATGATAATTCAAAGCAATTTGCGTTCCCGGGTAACTTTCCTTTGGCCCTTAAGGTAATTGAACTTCTTTCAAAGCATCAGCAAGTGCAAGGTAGAATTAGCGAGCACCGCTTAGTTAAGATGTTTATCAGATAGTTTCCAAAGCTCCTTAAGACGGAAGTTATTGATATAACCACCTTTGAGAATGCACAATATAATCTAACACTAAAGTCCAAGGTTGGATCGAAGATGCGGTATTGAAGAGGGATCAATGAAAGCAGGATTGGCATGACCCGAGGCCTACTAATTGGTATGTCGAGAAAATGCACGATGATAAATTTGTACTAGACTGCATATTTGGTACACTGGAAGATAAAGCTGGTTAGTTCACTGGCTATCACTGATACAAAGTACGACTGAGTGATATGCTGTGATTAATTCAGTCTTACGTTATCACAGATCCCCAAGCATCACTTCAGTCTTGCATACTTTCTCCAATGATAAGAACGAGGTTTCAAGTTTAACTTTGTTTTCTTGAGAATTTGAATATACCTTATCATCTACTATTGAAAGGACACGCTCGCTAACGAAGCTTCACCTTCGCTAATACGCGAACTCTAAGAGAGCTAGTGAGTGACTTCCCCTACTAGCAATGTCTTCCAACTTACCAAAATCTAGGGATTTTCTCCTTCATATCAAAGCATACCACCAGTACCGATATAAAATCCAATCACGAACATATTACCCGACTTCTCTTTCCTCTTCTGCCTCTTCTTCCGATCGTTAGAGCTTCGTGCTAATCACCATTTCACTGTGACACCTTCGCTTATTCCTCCTCTCTTTAGGCTTAACGTTATATCTTCATACTAAAAAGCACTTCAGTGTTATCCGAACACATCGCGTACAGAACCAACCAAGATGCCACCCAAAAGAGCACCAGCAAAGGCAGCCACAAAGCCAAAGGCAACACCACAGGCAAAACCAAAACAAGCGCCCAGCAAGAAAGCAATTGCAGCTGCCCCAAAGACCAAAGCACCTCCAGCAGCTTCCAAAAAACGCAAGGCCGAACTCCTCGATACCGAAAAGCCGTCCACTCCACCATGGGACAAAGACGTCAGATCCAACTATGCCCGCTCCAAGAGCCGCTACAAGCTCTCAATGTCAAACAGCGACAGCTACATGTCACCTGCCGAACTCGACGCCATGGCCGCAACCCTCACGAGCACATCCCAAAACACGTGGGGAACTTCTTTCTCTGGCCCAATTGAGGGTAGTCATCGGCCCGCCAAAAGAGTTCGAAGACCTGAAGGTCTTTTGACGGGATACACGGGCAACTTTCAGCAGACTGAGCAAGCTTTCGTGGCGATGATGGGGGACATGACTGAATGGGCAGCAAAGAGAAAAGGTGCAGGTGTCAACTGTCCCTCGAAGTCAAGATTGTTGGGCTTGAGCCTTGAGATTCGAGAGCGGATCTATGGTTACTTGCTCATTTACCCAAACCCAATATTGCTGAAGGACGATTGGATGACACCAGAGCGAAATACATACATCTCTCATGACTTGATGTTTGTGTGCAAGCAATTTGCTCGCGAGTGTACTGAATTCCTCTTCAAGAATAATACGTTCGTTTCCTTACTCAGAGTTCCGATGTACCAGAACCTACGCTACGAGCAGCCGAGCCCCGTTCCAGACTCAGCACTTCGACTTTACAAGAACCTTATCTTGGAATGTGCATCTAGCTGTTGGACATTGGAATGGTATAATAAAGCCACGGCTGGAATGAAGAAGTTAGCTGATGCTAATCCGTATCTCGAGAGTCTGACGTTGAGATTTTGCCCACTGCTTTCTGGCCCTGCCAGCATGGCCTTGAGCAGGGAAAGTTGCCTAACCCCTTACACCAACTTTTTATGCTATGAGAGTGACCTGATGAAGGCTGTTCGTGCTATTGCACCAAAGAAACTCGTTGTTGTGGTCAAGAAGGCAGGCAGGGTAAAGGTCTCGGTGGATGTTGATATGAGAGATTTGGGACGTTATAGAGAGTACGAGGCAGGACCAGATATGACCGAGGAAAGTTCAAGAGTCGCAAAAGCCAGATTTGAGACTGTGAATTCCAAATTGAGGGGCTTGAAAGACCTCTATGAGGAAATATTGGAGGATCACATAAGCGTTATCAAGGAGGGAAGATGCAAGCTCCTAGATGATGGGACTTCCATAATTGAGAAATGTGGAATGTTCGGAGCTTTGAACCGCAGTCAAAGTCGCTCATTCAGATCTGGCACGGAAGAAGAAAGCCTGAATAGTCAGTCCATGATCTACAGGAGCCGAAGCCAGTCTTCCAGCTCAGAATCACAAGCAAGCACCCCAGAGGCCGTGGACTGTCCAACCCCGGAGAAAGAGAAGCATGATGGCAATGACAGCCCGTGGGTCTTTGGATTTGCAGGTACTATCGAGGAGTAAATGGAGCTCTTATCTCATCACGATTGATGCCGGCCAGAGTGGATCCTGATGGTGGGATTACAGTGTTGCAAATGGGATCGAAAGAATATTTGATTTCGGGAAGCTGCTTCCTGAAATCCACGAATCATAAAGAGGCTGTATGCGAGGAGGTAGCATAGCATGGCATGGCATATCTTTACCAAGCTGGATGAGTACTCCGGTTCTGACGTAGCCAAAAACTTGTTCAGATGCATCTTAGACAGCACAGAAATAAATAAAAGCAGTCTAAAGTCCCCTAATCCGTTGCCTGTAATACGTCTCATCATAAACCAAAGATTTTAGAACTAAAACTCTGACGATATCCATGATATCCTCCAAAATGCCAACGGGCTCTCGACTTCTAAAACGTAGAACCACCAGGACTAGACTGACTAGCACGCAATCCCCATGGAACAGTAAGGTAGATTACGAGAACATATATGTATCTGTATATGTGTCATAAGCTAAATATGACCCTGGTCCCACATAATGCTCCTGTCTAGGCACTTTATGGTCTAGAAACAAGAACTCCACGACTTAGTTCGGTAGGGCTACTTGAACCAAACCTTTTAAATAAATCAAAAGTTAAGAACTTATAATTAGCTTCTCCTAGAAAATCCAGAAGCAAAAACTGACGGCGTGCTCTACTAGCTAAGTCAGATCTCCCACCAAAGATTTATTTTATTTTCAAAAATCTTTCATCTGAGGAAAAGACAGCAGCGGCAACAACGACTTCAGCTTCCTGGTCAACTCCGCAGAAAATCAAACCACACATCCTCCTTGACAAATACTTTCATCTATCAGCTTACCGTGAAGGGAAACCATGGCACCCAAAAATTCAATCCCCAAGACCACAGCCAAAGGATCCGGCGCCACGACAAGAATGAGTAAACTCGATATGCTTCGCAGAAAGGCGCTGCTTCGCGCACCCATCAAGGCAACCCGCAGATTCCTCAGCGCTCACTCAGGCCAAGTTGTGCCGAATTTCAAGAACCTCACGCTCCGTTACTGGAGGGCGCCAGTGAGCGACGCTCATCAGCTTATTATGCTTGCACATACCAGAGGTGATATCGCCCACCACCCATGCTGGCGTGAGAGCCAGCGCAAACGCACCTTTGTCGACACGGTCATCTTCACAGGCATACTAATAACACAAGATGGGCTTGAATGGGTGATGGACCGGTGCACAAATTGCGCATGGGCTGAAGATACCTCGCAGCGCTGCACAGGGCTGCCCAAGGACAAGATCAGGTTCAGCGGTGCTGCTATGTCTAACGTGACAGTCTACCCGTGTCGGAAGCGCGAGTGGGTGGATTTAAGGATTTTCCCGAGCAGAAGTGCGTGGGAGGCATTTGGCGGTAAAGTGCCGAAACTTTATTTTGTAGGACGCGCAAAGTACAACGACCATCTCACATTCATGGTGCCTAGGCCTCATAGCAATGGGCTGCCATCCTTGATGGTTCTGATGTCGCAGGTTCAAGGAATATACTTGGAAAATGATTCTGCAACCAAGAAACACATCGAAGGAGGGATTTCCGAGGACTATGATGTGATCATACAGCAATTGCAAGAAACCTTCGATGCTATGAATGAGAAATTCGAAGCAGCCTGGACGGCGCTTCCTAGAGCGCTTCCACGCGTTGACACCACATTAATCGACCGTGATACATGTGATATTTGCGATGACCCCAAGTTACAGCTCAACCAGAAGTGCCGAGATCAATTGGGACATCTCGCCGATTATCTGAGACAAGAACATGTATCCGTCAAGGGTAACTGCAGACACGTGTTCGGTTCGAACTGTTTATTGGGATGGATTATAACGCAGTGGAAGAGTGGGCAGCTCCCAACTTGCCCTAACTGCCGGGCACCGATTGATCGCCTTGAGCCCGTAATCAAGCAAGACGCTAAAGAGAGCAGAGAGATTCTCGAAAAATACAGAACATGCTATCTCATTGATGTTTACTGCAGCAAATACTCAACAATATGGCAAATGCAAAGCCGTTTGGAAAAATTGGCGGAAGACCATGAAACAACACGAGCAAATTGGACATTAAGATTGCTCAGGATCCTCGATTTCCTCTGGCTGGCCGACGAGTCTGAAGAGATGTCGAGAACCATCGCGGAGGCAAAACTCTTATGCCAAGAAATGCTTCAGTCAATTGGTAGTGTGGTTGCATTGGCAGAGACAAAGAAATCGATTGCAGACATACTACAACACGGAGAGGAGTTGGCTGATACAAATGAGATCGCAAGAACATTTTCGGGCCTCTTCAAAGTTCTCTTATCTCTGCCAAACTGTCACGAGCAACTTTGCTACGAAGAAGAAGCAAGAACCGAAGGAGGAGAGGAAACTCGTACCCACGAAGCAGAACCATTCGCATGTAGTCCGGACGCAGAGTCTCAAGAAGGGAGAGAAAATTGTATCGAGGCATCAAATTCAGTCAGAGTTGCATACCTCTGCCAGCGAGATGAGTATGATGCTCAAGAGATGGCAATCCGAACCAAAGAGGTCTCCAATGTTTCTGTATCAACCAGCACAAGTTCGCCTGTTTCCGAGAACCTGGGCACCGAAATAAGCCTAACGGATTCTCCATCCTGCCCTTCGATCACCGCGGTATCGAACTTGGGCTGTGATCCCACAATGAAAAGATGAGGGCAAGAGTTAAGGACGAAAGGATCATCGTCTTGGAATGGATAGCTCCCTGGAGATGTGTTAGTATGATTGTATGTTAATTAGAAATGATAATGGATTTGCGATGAACGGTGCTTGCAAGCTGGAAGATACCCATGTCGATCTTTTACAAGTAGTCGGGTCGGGAAAATAGAATTTAGGCTTTTCAACTTACACAATGTGTCTGGTGCTGTTGGAGCAACACATCTCCATCTACACATTGCCTCCATCATGCCTAATCTGTCTTCACTCTCCACGTATTTGAAAACATCATCGACGTTTTGCCCTCCCGTGCCAAGGACTTTCCATCCTTCGACCTCTCCATCCCACGGATTTGTGACAGTATCAAACCAGCCAGGTTGCTGCGCTTCTCCGTCTTTGGGAGGCGTAGCACTGTAGCTTCTTGCTTGGGGAAACAACGCAGAGTGCATTGGCTGTTGAGGAAGACTAACATTCGCTGGATCACTGTATCCTGGTATCAGTGTGACTGGCATGGTTGGTAATAACGTTGCAAGGAAATCATCTAAATGTGCCGTGGGTGCTGGATTATAGGCACTGCTGTCGTATCCATATTTCTTCTGGGTTTTTCTGGTGTTTCCAATCGTATCGTGAGAGACTGCGTCAGAATCAAGTGCTATTGAATTGCCAGCAATGATCAGTCTACTAATCTGGGATACGCTCTCCTGCGTTGCAGGATCTAGTGCTTCCCCAAGCAGATACTCAGCTAGTAGATTGATTTCGACTGAATGGTCCGAATTCGTGCCTGAAAAGCCCAGACCCGAGACGATCGCAATCTTGTTTCCACTCCTCGCAGGTTTGTCCATATCCTCGTCCTCATCTTTGTATAACTTGATCCTCTTCCTCGAATTTCCATTGGAAGGCCTTTCTGATGTGTGCCACCTCTCAGCTTGAGGTGGCAGACCTGGAACCTTGATATCAATAACTTCAAAATCGCCATTGGCATTCTCGGTGCCCATAACAGCAATGATACATCCTGTGACAAGCATTTCACTTGTCAGTGGAGTTCCAATCAAGCGCAATCTTCCAGATTCGTCCTCAAGCATGACGATATCCTCGCCATCTGGAGAAAGATATTTCTGCCTCGGTGGGGGTGCTGATATCCAGTGCTAGAAGTGTCAGTATTGCCTGTCACCAATGTCTGCACTGACTTACATCTTTGGAGATATCGTCAAGAATGTTGGGTTTCAATGGCATCTCCATGTAAATTGTACCTGCGACCCAGCATAGCTTGCCTTGCCGGACATCCAACACTCTTTCAACTCTTTCAACCTCTTCTCCTCCGATTTGGAAGTCCTCCCAAGCATCTGATGCAACCTGTTCAACCGCTGGTTTCAGCTTCGCCAGCCGCAGAAAATACATGTCTCCATATTGTTGCTGGTACTGCTTTTCTTTGGCGAGGGCATACGTATCGAGGGGTTTGTAGTTTGATGATTGTCGGTCAAGAGGGGTATATTTCTGATCTCTAGGTATGGTCAGACAATGGTATGCAAACTTGGAAATGTGCTTACGTTGGTGCTCGTAGAAATGAGCCCTCATCTTCGGGCACTGCCATATTTGCGGTCGATTGCTTGCGCAAAGAGAGGAAAGATGCAACTCCAGAAAGTTGGTAGACGCGTTCTTAACGCGTCGTGTTGATCTCTTTACACGAGATGGCACGGTATGCGCGGGTAGAGTATCAAGCCAAGACTAATGCCGAGACGAGCCGAGCCGAGCCGAACAAGAACTACCACCAAAAGTAAGTCATCATATCATTCCCTTTCTCAATACATTTTGAAAACATAAGCTAATGCATGTTCCTCTACATATAACTAGCTACAACAGTCCTGAACATAGCAACCCTCATTCCACAAACAGAGCTAGCCACAATAATCCAAACTAATTTTCTCACTACAACCAAAAGCCCTGCTGAGCCTTCCTACACCTCATCGGTGCCTGTCTCAGATGCCTCGGCCTGAATTGTCATGTAATGGAATCGTGTGTAAGGACAGCTAGGCACCGAACAACGCATCTTGTCACTACGTAATGATGGATGTCTTGACTTTCAAAATTTTATATCGGGTGGTTTCGCTACGATGTAGATACCGGGCCACTCTAAGGCACACTGCAGTGACTATCACTTCATCTTCTATTCCACCACTACAATGCCTTTTGCATTGCCTTTTGTCTCGGTATAAGCAGTCAAGGCCATATGCTGACACAGAATTCCCGTGGCTAGACAAACCTGTGCAACCAAATCGTGTCATCAAAGGACACCCCTTTTTGGGATACAATGTCTCTAACAACTATATGTCGGGCGAAACCTAGGATCTGTGTACTTAGCTCATCTTCGACAATGTTATGGCATCGCTGAAACTATCGTGCGTTTGTGAATCATGAGTAGGAGGACTCAATGAGGGTGTCACAATTTATCTCCGTCAAATGAAGATTAGAGTCTACTTGTAAAGCAAAGTGCGTATAGACAACTTGTGTGAATCGGGCACATTATTTTGCTCTACACATTGAGAATATGAGTTTGCCCACACAAACATTGGGAACTATAGAGAATCTCTACCTGATCATAAAACATTAGCCTATATGAGACAATCTGAGCTATCTAGATATAGCTTCATATCTTGAGCGAGAAATACAAACCAGTCAGATGGAAAGGCCACTTCGTACGAATCAATCACCTACCCAAATAAAGGTACTGAATACCTCCCGATACAGTGCCTGGTATTTATTTCTATTCGGCTCACTCACCATCTAGAGTGGAAGCAAGATCACCATAGGTAGGGGCGATGAGAAGTCACATGACTAACATCGCTCCACGTGGACCTCAGCCACATCCCAGCTCGCCGAGCCCCAATTCATGCACAATGCAATCCACAATTCTTGCCCCCTTTTTCTTCAGCACCACTCGCTAATGAACGACGTCCAAGATCTATTCTTAGCACCAGAACCACATACGCTGCCCCCTCCAGCCTAGATCCTCGACATCTTCTTTCTTTCAATCAATTAATCAATCAACCAAGCATCTTGGAAGGTATGCTATTCAGTGCTGCGCACTCTACCTGATGAAATGGGTTGGAGACAATGTGCTTCGCATTCCGCGTCATCAGCACATGTCTCATTCTCATCTACGCCTCTCATGCCATTCCCGATTTGTCTTTCTTCAACCGTCCACCCAACTCTCTCTCCTCTCGTTCCTTTGCCTCACGGATCCCCAACGCAAGTGCTCAGTAGTCTACCAGTAGTCCTGGTCCATGCAAACGGAGGAGAGAAAACGCAGCCAAACCCACCTACGCGCAGCTTGCGTAACAGCTCACGCATACACCACGGAGGCTGGAGAGGCATTGCTACCGAATATACCGATGCTTCGGGAGGCGTGTCTGAGGCGTCCTGGAGATAAGATCGGCCTCATGCCTGGGACGAGCAATGGACGACAGATAGAGATGGAGGGGAGTGGTGATATATAAGATAAGTGCTTTTTTTCTTATCCTACTCTGTGGCGTTGGTTCAGCAACACATATTTCCACTGCTTGTTTGCTCTTTATTTGCTCAGCATTTCTCCCAGATTTCTTCTTATATTGCATTGTCCAGTAACTTTACTTTACTTGTTCGTTCGTTCGTTCCTTTGCTCGTTCGCACTTTCCACGCATTCATACATATAATATTGCACCTATCCTCCTCCTCATTTACCCACTTACTATCTACCACCTGCCTCAACTTCCTCCCGTCGTCCTTCTGTTCAACAGCTTCGACTCCCCTCAACACCTATAACTACTACATACTACAAATCTTCTTTCTTATACAACACATCGACTTTTAAGAAACTCAACATCCAATTCTCAATATCCAAACCTCACACAAACAAACAAGCAGTTCCCGCCACATCACTACCTGCAACACAAATAATTCCACCAAGCTCGCAAAAATGGCACGCATCACAGCATTCTCACTCCTCAGCATCCTCCTCTTCTCCATGCAAACCATCCCCGTCTCCGCAGCCGCAAGCGCCTCGGGCACAGGAGGCAGCGTTCTCGTAACAGCCACCACGAACGGGACATAGTACGTCTTCCTCTCCACCGTCCCTCTTCCCTCTCTCCCTCAACATCACTATTCCTTTCTCCCCTACATACCACTTCCCAAACCTTCAAGACACACTCTAAGCTAACAGCTCCACCAACAGCACACTGCCCACGAAATCCGCCACATCCACGGGGGCCAACGTGCCGAAGACGACGTCCTCGCAATCGCCTGCCGTGACGAGCGCCATTAACGCCGCGCCTGGCGTGAGCGTGATGATGGGGAATGGGAAGGAGGTCCTGGCGCTGATGGTCGTGGGGTTGGTGGGGGGTGCTGTTTTGGGATTTTAAATTCTACCTACCCAACCCACCTCTTTACCTCGTTTTGAGTTTGGGTTGAAAGGTGGAGCACGGATAGAGATGAAGCACAGCAGAAAGGAGTGCGAGTGCGAGTGAGATGTTGCATGGATATGGCGAGGAGAGGGGAATTATGATTGCGTCAGAAAAGGAAAGGAAGGGAAATGGACGGAGTACTGCTTTAGCATTGTGATGGATGGGGACCGGTTTGGGGACCTTATTGTACATATGTTTTTTTGTTTTTGTTTTCTCTTCCCTGTATATACATAGGCCTTGATTGATTGATTGGTTGATGCGGCGAATGGGGAATAGGGAAAAAAAAGGTAATAATGCATACAAGTGCACCATCGGTCGCATCGCACCGGATCCCATCGACCCTGTAGAGAGAATAATGAATCGAGTAAGCAAGCAAGAATCACACTATATTCAGTTTTCTCAGCTGGTGGATGCAATTGATGTAAACTCAAAACACACACACGTGATACTGGTTGATGATGGTTGATGGTCTTCTGAAATATTCACACATCTAAAAACGAAACCCAACACCTCCCGCCTTCATCCATCCATTCCATTCCATCCATCCATCCATCCATTCACGCCTCTACCAAGTCGGTAACCAATCTTGCGAATATCGAATCTTAATCTTCCCACATCTCAAATTCTCGAAACTCTACCAATCTATCTGTTGTCCTTGTCCTTCTCCTTATCCCATGCCGTCTCATCTCAAACTAAGCCCCTCGCTCCCTATGCTCATAAACCGTGCAGTATCATGATCCGAAAAAACACGCACAATTTAAACACGAAAGCACGACTAAGTAATATCAAGCACGCTTACAAGATAGATAGGTAGATACAATACAGACGAGGAAAACTGCAAGAGCTTGCTAGCTGGCTGGCTGGCTGACAGGCAAAAAGAGAGCAAAGCAACAATCGCAGTTCGCAGCGCTATGCAAGTCATAACTATGTCCCTGATGCTAATAATACTTGGAGGAAAAGACAAAAAACATTCGAACAAATATATCTCTCGGGGAGGGATGAATAGGATATCAAAATCTAGCCAGGTGATGAAGAGGGAATGTTTTCCCAGAGAACTTCGCGCACACTTCGTGTGTTCAATTATAGAAGGCCCGCTCGCTTCTTCTCACAATAGCTCGGTAGTGGGGCCTCCTCGTTACCGGATGCCCAGCTCATGACTGTCAATGAAGTGGTGTAGAACATGACTACCAAGCCGAAGATGCAGAGAAGGACATCGGCTGATTTGCGGAAGCGAGTTTTGGCTACGCCCTTGAAATGCAACATTGGCTATATTATGTTAGCGTTTTGCTCGGATCAGCAAACAAGGGGCACTTACAGGATAAATGTACACCAATGGCACGCAGGCGAAACTACCGACGATAGCCACGAATTTATCGAGGTCATTGGCTCCGAACCAAGCGATGCCTGCGCAAAGCATGACGACGAAGAAACGGAAAGCGTTCTTTTGCCATTTGATGTAAGGGTTGTATTTACCGCTTCGAGTGAAGAGCTCTGTCTCTGTAATTCTGATAGCCGGGAAGATCTGCAATGGCGTTGATAGAAGGATAGCGACAGAATACAAGAATTGCACACTATTGACCAGTTTGTCATCCTGTGGCAGGTTGAGCAGGACGACCGTTTCAGTGGCTGAGCCATATGCTGCATAAGACAGAGCGCCCATGGAGATGAAAACGACGGTAATAATAATCATGACACCACCCATGACTTTGGGGAAATCTTTCTGGTTTCTCATAGATTCTTGGATCGGAATGATAAGACCAATGCCTTCGAAAGTAAAAATGGCTGTACCAATGAACAAGGTCCAATCTTTGGGATTGAAGTTGATAATGTCGGAGATACCATGCTGCCTGACGATGGTGAGCATGTCATAGTAATAGAGGTAGAGCAAGCCGATAAGAATGAATGCATCCGCAATTAGAGCTGTAAATCCAAGTTTGCTGATATCTCGGAGCAACGAAAATGGAAGGAAGATAACCATTTGCATCAATATCAGATACGGAACTTCGATCTTGGTCTTGCAATCAGATACTGCCAAGATGAAAGCCTGAAGATTCTCTGATGTGAAAACAATATAAGCGGCGACAAAGCCAAGTTGACTGAGGACGATTGACACTAGAATTGTCGTTCGCATCCAGTTGCCGTAGAGAATTCCACCAATGTCACCAAAAGAGCCGTCAACCCTTAAGCGTGTGTTGACCAGAAGAACAAAGCAGTAGTAACTCAGCGCAGCAACAAACAATAGAACCAGATTGCTGAAAAGCATACCACCGTTCAGGTACGCCTTAGGAAGGAAGAGAACACCTGTTCCAACGAAGGACTTGAGCAACAGCAGTGCAGCTCCAAAGGATCCGTTCGTGCCTGGAACATGACGATCTTTACGCTTCCGCTTGCGTTTTCCAGGAGTGAGAAGTGCACTATTCTCCATGGGTTCTCGGTCATCATCGCTTCCTTCCTCTCCAACGCCATAGTCGTCATTAGCCTCGGATGAGAAATACTCATCTGGTTCCAAAACCTCGTCGTCTTCCTCCAATTCTTCACCAGCAAAATGACCGTATATCGTCAAGAATTCAATGAAGTTATTGGTGAGCAGTTTTGGTTGACGCCTGCCAGCACCGTCTTCCAACTCTGGTCCTCCAGGTGATGGACTTGCCACAGCCCGTCGAAGAAAGTTTCGACGAAATCCACCCGGCACCTTTATTGAACCGATATCCAAGGTTTCATTCTCAGGCCAAGGACGAGACAGATGGAAACTCTGACTTCTCTGTGCTCGTCCACGAGCAGTTGCGTCCTCTGTCCACCGATAAATGGGTCGTGTCACATCTCCACCTTGCATTCGCAGACTTGAGAACTCATCGTCGTTGAGGCCCGGTGCTATATCCTCGATTGCTTGCTTGGATCTTCCCGCTGGTGAATGTCCCCGGAATGACATCTGCTGTGCAAATACTCCATCATGCGTAGAGTCCCCGCCTCCGGCCACCTCTGACGACTGCACCAAATGCCTCCTCACGATCTCAGGATCCTCAAATGTGCCCGGTCCCTGCCATGCTGAGCCTCGTATTGATCGAGCCCTATCGAATGAACCGTAATTGCTCTGTGGTCCCGACCCTTGCGCAGCAGTGAGCTGAGCGTGCTGTGCGGATACTGGAGGTGACAAAGGACGGACAGGAGGGGTGCCGAGTCTAGGCGGTGATTGACCAAAGCTGTTGGAGAATGCGGCAGCGAGTTCAGAAACACCAGGTCCTCGTGCAGCAGAGTGGGGTGTAGCTCCGGCGAGAGGAGTCAAGCTTCCAGACTGGAGGTGAGATGGAGTACTGAATGAAGGAGTATAACCGGATGTTGGGATCTGGCGTATTTGAGGTGTTCCTTGGTGGGAAGGTACCGGTGAAGCTAATCTTGCTGTCGATGTAGCTCGAGGAAGAGGATCATCAGCTCGGCCTCTGGGTGAACCTGGAGACGATGCCATAGGGACTGGTAGCGGTCTAGACGAAGACTCTCCATTCTTGGGAGCTGACATTGTGTGCTGTTGAGAGTATTTGAGGTTTGCGTGAGGATGGTATCAGTCTCTGACTGTATGCTCGTCTTATCTCATGGTACTTTGGTGTTGATGCAGCTGGTGGTGGAACCTTAGCCAGTCAGCTCGTGAATGAGTGGGGGTTTGAATGATTTACGGAATGGCAGATGGATAGATAACAGTCTAGCAATTGCAGAATAATCGGAGTTCAAGAAAAGGAAAAAAGACGTTGTTGAAGAATTGTTATGATATTCTGTGTTTGTGTGTTGAGTGAGTTGCGATACTTTGGACGGAACATAGACGATATTGAATCCCGTCACTCTCTGTTTAGGTAGTCAGTCGACAGCAGGCTATCAGCGGGTCTGTTGGGGTGTTCTCGGTGCTGAAAGAGGACCCTGAATCCCCTGTAAATCTGCTAGTACTGGAAATCTGCTCGCTACCTTAGATCGGCTGATTTTCACCAATCAAAAGTTTTGATTTATTACCTCAAAGTGCCCTTGTTGCTGCTACTGTACTACTGTACTGCTCCTGCCCTGCCCTGTCCTGTCAGGCGGGTGAATCGAATTTAGCGCAAGGCAAGGCGGAGAGAAGGCAGAGAAAGGGCTGGTGTCGGGCTCTCCAAAGTGTCAGCCTTGTCTTCAGATTTTCCCCGATCCTCCGATGTCCAGCCTCTCTGCTCTTTGCTCTCTGCATAAGGTACGCACTGCAATACTGCACCCAACTGCACCCAACTGCAATCCCAGTCCAAAGCCGTTTCACATACCCATCTGCATCTCTGCTTGTCATATTAGATACGATACTAGAGTACAGAGGTATCTTTTGATCAAGTGCTTGTCGACCTGGAAATCATTTTATTGTCGAACATCGGTGCAATAGAAACATATTTCGCCCTTTCTCTTTCTTCCTCTCTCTTTCTCTCTCTCCCCACTTATTCTTGTTAATTCATGAACATTCTCAAAATTCTCAAAATTCTCTTCTTCTTGTCCCTGAATTTTCGCTGCCATTACTCAGACATTCCTCTCTCACTGGCTACTCAAGACAGCTGACCCGAAGAAAAGCTGCCTGTTAGTGCCCGTTCTTCTCTAGCTGCTGCAAAATGCCCTGTCAAACCCGGTCAAGCCCTGTCAAGCCTGTCTTACCTTCTACCGCACTCTGGCCACGCTTGAACAACCCTGGGCTAATCTGCTTGCGATGTGCCGAGCTTCGAATGACGCCTGCATGCATAAATTTTGGCATTGGCTGGAGCGTTTGAGCTTCGTGGGTACGAAAGTCCATTTGGAGTTACCATCCACGACCAGAAGACAGGAACATCATGAATAGCAGTCAATCTTTATTCAATTCAAAAGCAGCACTTTGACAGGTTGATTCAAAGAATAAATGTACAATCTGAGGAGACTCTGCCGAGTCTCGCAACGAATTGAAAATGACCGGTGCCGAACGCCCTTCACGATCTACTCGAATACAGCAACATTCCAACTTTAAATCCAGATCTGCGACTGATGATGCGGGCGAATTGAGCAGACGTGAATCTGCAATTATCGAAGCACACAATGAGCAGGAATCTCCAGGCGGAACTGCAAGCTCGCCACTCAATCCATACGAGCCGGCGACAAATGCTACAACCCCGCCCCCTCACGAACACAATTTAACGACAAGATTGTTCGGCAATGCGAGTAGTAGAAGTAGCTATGGAGGAACTGATTTCATGAAGACTTCTACGAGCAGTAGACGCCATGGATATTTCGATTCAATGGGAGAATCTTCGTTGACAAGCCAAATGCATACGAGTGCTGAGAACAAACAGGCAAATGGTTCAACACCAAAACCAGGACTTGGACCTCGACCCATTGGAGGAGTTGAAAAGCTGGGGCTCTTCTCAGGAGTCTATGTCCCAACATGTCTCAACGTTTTGAGCATCCTGATGTTCTTGAGGTTCGGATTTATATTAGGTCAGATGGGATTCTTGGGAATAATGGGCATGCTTCTCGCATCATATGCAATCAATTTGATCACAACATTCAGCCTCTCTGCGATTGCAAGTAATGGAACCGTACGTGGTGGTGGAGCATACTATTTGATATCAAGATCGCTGGGTCCTGAATTTGGAGGTTCAATTGGGGTGGTTTTCTACCTAGGAATGGTCTTCAATACTGGAATGAATGCTGTGGGTTTGGTAGACTGCGTCAAACTCAACTTCGGAACAAGGCTTGGCAATTGGGCCAACATATTACCTGAGACTCCATGGTTTCTGTACCTGTGGGCTACAATTGTCCTAGTCATCTGTTCAGCAATTTGTTTGGCTGGATCTTCGATATTTGCTCGAGCGAGCAATGGACTCTTAGTCATACTGATGATCTCAACTCTTAGTATCCCATTCTCGGCTTTGGTTGTGTCGCCATTTGAAAGCAGGAAGTTGGGCATCGAGTACACCGGACCAAGCTGGACGACTTTCTATGGAAATCTGTTTCCCAGGCTAACTAAGGGTGCAGCCGGCAGCCAGCTGAACGGTAAGGAGACATACTCCGATCTGTTTGGTATCCTTTTCCCTGCCACAGGTGGAATTTTCGCCGGGGCGTCCATGTCGGGCGATCTGAAGAACCCAAGCAAGTCAATTCCGAAAGGGACGTTGTATGGGCTTGCCACAACCTTTGTTCTTTATACTCTGGTGATCGTGGCCATGGCTTTCACTATCACTCGCTCTTCATTTTTGAGAAACGCCAACGTCATTCAAGACACGAATATTTCAGGATTGGTCGTCCTTGCGGGCGAGTTTGCGAGTTCATTCTTTTCTACGCTGATGGGAGTTATTGGATCAGCGAAACTCTTGCAAGCTCTGGCACGAGACAATCTTCTTCCTGGTTTCTCTATTTTTGGTCAAGGTACCAAGAAAGGAGATGAGCCTACATATGCTATTTTAGCGACATATGCTGTGGCTCAAGTCACCATGCTCTGCGACCTCAATCAAATCGCTTCTTTCACAACCATGACTTACCTAGTAAGTGAAATGTAATATGGAGTAACGCCTTGAAGATATGCTGATTATATCAGATGACATTTCTGGTCATGAACCTGGCTTGCTTCCTCTTGAAGATTGGCTCAGCGCCCAACTTCCGACCTTCATTTCATTTCTTCAATTGGCAAACAGCTTTCATCGGCACTATAGTTTCTGCCTTGGCTATGTTCTTTGTTGTAGGTCTTCTCCCATTTGTTATTCACTTTGGAGGACGAAGATCCCTGGTTAAGCATGCTGCGAAGAATATTCTTGAGAAATATTGTAAAGAATATTCGAGCCAAAAAGTTATGATTTCCCCCTATGACACCGAGGGGTTTCCAGTGAAGCTATCAAATCTCTCCAAGACGTCTAGATTGGCATGTCTTGGAACTTTGAGCTGGGATACTGTCATCACATTACTTAAAAGTTCTTTTTGCAAAGGCTAATCAATGGCAACTAGGATGGCCTGTATGCTACTGGATGTGTGGGTGTGTTAGTCGTTATATTTCTCATAATTCACTACACTAGCGCTCCTAAGAGCTGGGGGGATGTTTCTCAGAGTCTCATCTACCATCAAGTTCGTAAATACCTGCTTCGCTTGAAACAAGAACACGTTAAATTTTGGAGACCACAAATCTTATTATTTGTGAACGATCCTCGGCGTCAATACAAACTCATCCAGTTTTGCAACTCTATGAAGAAAGGATCACTATACATTCTCGGCCATGTCATTGTCACTGATGACTTTGGAGGCTCGGTTCCTGAAGCTCGTCGACAACAAGCGGCTTGGGCAAAATATATCGACTTCTCCAAGATCAAAGCATTCGTCAATATTGCAATATCTCCTGCCGCGGAATGGGGTGCAAGAAATATTGTTCTCAGTGCGGGACTGGGAGGAATGCGGCCCAACATTGCGGTCCTAGGCTTTTACAACATGGATGATCTGAGGCGAAATAAGCCTCTAATTGAGATCACAGAGCCACCCAAGTCTCATGGACTGGATCCTAAGCCTCCGAGGGGGTCACACAAGAAACCGTCACGACAAGACAGCACAGAAGCAAAAATGAAAGGTGATTTGCCGACGGATGCATGCAAGACAGAAGGAATGATGAGTGTGACAAGCTATGTTACGATCCTAGAAGACCTTCTTCTACGACTCCAGATTAATGTGGCTGTTGCGAAAGGATTTCAAGGCCTGGAGTTTCCTCATCCAGAAGGAGAAAACAGCAAGAAATTTATTGATCTTTGGCCAATTCAAATGTCAGCAGAGATCACGACTGGTACCGACAGTAAACAGAACGTCTTGACAACCAATTTTGACACATGTAAGCATTCACTCTGTATTTCAACCACCTTGTACCTAACACTTTATAGATACGTTAATTCTCCAGCTAGGAGTCATTCTGAATACAGTTCCAGCATGGAAGAAGGCATACAAACTTCGTGTTGCCGTTTTTGTAGAGTACGAGTCAGATGTGGAGGAAGAACGAGGTCGAGTTCAATCTCTTCTGGAGAATCTGAGAATCGAGGCAGAGGTGCTTGTATTCTGGCTAGCTTCTGGCGATCTCGAAACATACGAGATTATTGTAAATGGTTACAGTGACAGTGAAGAAGCTGAGAAGGAAGTTGAAGAATGCCTTAAGGATCAAGAATGGTGGGAGGAGATCCAGAAGATCAGAGGGAATCGAGGCCCTACGTCAGGCACAGAAGATCTTGCTGAGATTGCAAGCATATTTACATCTGGTTCAGTTTGGCCTGAGTCATCGTTTCAACAGGGTCCACGGGGAGAAAAGGTTGAGCGATTTATGGGCTTGAGAAGATTTTTGAAAAGGTCTAAAAGGAAGCAAACATTTAGCGGCATATCAAAGCTTGGAGTGAGTTTGGGCATGAGGACTCACAGACTATCTCCAAATATTGTTGATCAACATGGAACTCAAGGAAGTGCTAGCGAGGATTCGGGTAGTGAATTCGGGGGCGAAAGCGATACCTCGGCTGTTGAAGATGAGGAAGATCATGAGAGTGCGGCCAGTGAAGGAGATATGGACAACTTTGAATCCGACAGTTCACATAGCATTGCAAAGCTAAAGAGGAGACGCAGTCATGGCGACTCAATGCGTGGACCTCCGCCAAGCAAAAAATCCACAGGCGAGAAAGAGATCAAACTCCCTCAACGAACGTCCAGGCAGACTTCAGCACAAACCTCCAACAGCGATTCACCTTCAGAGCACCTTACTTTCGACCGCTCAGAAAGTCCACCACCAAAGCCAGCCTCAATATCTAATATTGCAACCACGCTCAAGGCCTCAGAAGCTCCCAGTAAAGCAAGCTCCATTAGCGGTACCAAATCTCCCATGAAATCAGCCAGACCGCCCTCACTTGGTGAACGTCCAACACTCTCGCGACATGCCTCGCAGCCCAAATTCTCTAGTAGACCCGTGCCTATGACCCGTGTCGCCACTGAAGATGGTCCTGGTCCCAGCATCATGTTCTCCGACTCCCCGCCACCACAACGTCGCTCCCGCCTTCCATCCGCCTACCAATCTACCGACCGCATCTCCGAACTCTCAGAGCCAGGTGCTGGCTCTCCCACCAATTCTCGTCGTGGCAGCATGTACTCCACGCAAGCGCTGCCGATAAGCTTCAATGACCTCCCGTGCAGGGCTCAGCATCTGATCCTGAATGAGCTGATGCGCAGCGTGAGCGATGAAACTGCGGTTATGTTTACCACGCTCCCGAGCCCGGTGGAAGGCACGAGTCAGAGCGAAGAGGCGAGTGCGGGGTATCTGGCGGATCTGGAGGTGCTATGTAAGGGGTGTCCGCCAGTGTTGATGGTCCATTCAAACAGTATGACTGTTACTATGAGCTTATAATTAGTGGATGGGAGGTTGCATTGTTGGCGTTTTGTGGGTTCGCTGGAGCTCTGTAGCATGATGTGTGTGAAAGGTGTGAGGTAGTGGCATTACGGGATGAATGATCATGTCGACCCAACGAAGATTGGCTATCATGATAAAGCAGAAATGAAACAATGAAAAACAACTTAAAAAACGAATGCTCAACACCCAATTCAGGTGCCGTTCTAGCCCATGAAATTTAAGGCGTTCAGTTGCTTCCACACGTCGTAGACACAGTTTAGCGTGTCGCTCTCAGCTTTCACTTCACGATACACGCACGCACGCACGCAATCTGTTGGGTTTGTGCGAGGTTGTCAGAAAAAAAAAGATTTTATAGCTATATTATGGAAGTCTAAAATAGGCAAAGAAGTAAATCTTTGGAGCTATGAATGAATGTATGATAATGAGAGGAAGAACATTGAAGGCGGTGAGGTGAGTATGAGGGTAAGTTTGGTGAATCTTTCAGTGTAAATGTGTTGCATGGTATTGAAACCCTCGAACCAATCACGAAACGGTGGCCGTCGAAAAGAAACACCTGGAATAGCGGTGCGGCGTAATATGCCGGAAAGTTCCATGATGAGGTAAGTTAAGAATGTGAAACGATTTGCCACTGTGCGACTACTCCCGATTAAGACTATTTTAGCGTTGTTTGACCGCTTAAAGGGTACCTTATAAATACAACGTCCTCACCACTGCTAATAAGTCTTCTCTCATATCCTTTTTATCAAAACTATCGTCTCAACTACATCAAGTATAACACTCATCTCTGGTGCCTCGACTATCACCAACCTTCACCTACTTCATACCACGACACACAAAACAAACTTCAACACAACCAAATTGACATATCTTGTGTCGCATCGTACATTTAATTGTACACAGGCAATTGCCATAGATTAGCTTAGTCTACCATAGATAAAAGAGCTCATATCTTATAAAGGACAAGAAGTACATCACTTCTAAAACCCAAGTCTAGGCATAAGCCAAATATCAAAAGGACAAGAAGCACCACCACTTCTTAAATACATGTCCAAGGCATAAGCCAAATAAATATTATTTGCGTATCCTTTAAGGAAACTGCAATTAATAATATATACTATCACACTACAGCTACTGTAGAATACCAGATAAATATAAATTATTCCCCTTGGGCAGGTTACCAAAGCCCCAATTAAAAACTGCCTATTATGCAAGGGAAACAAAAAGGACAAAAAGAGCTCGAGACCGAGCTCGGATGGGGTCGCACGACGTGCACCAAAGCCGAGACGGAGTTCTTCAAAGGGCGAACCGGCATCTTCCGTGCTGACTTTGAGGCCATCCATGGTGTCCTAGACTACAGAGACAGCAATTCTCTCCTGGCTCGTCGATGCGCAGAGGCCTTTTGCGACACATATGGACAGCGTTTTTGGCCATCGCCTGCTGAGAGGGCGGGGACGCCGATTTGGCCTGAGGATGAGAGGAGGATTGTTAGGGCTTTGATGGAATACTTTACTGTGCAAGCTCGTTATATTTATATCGCTCAGCACAGTACGAAGTCTAAGATTGAGAAGGTTGTTGGTCGTTCGCATGACCGAGTGCATGTCACGAGAGGCAAAGATGTCGCCAGGCGAGCCCATGTTATCGCAACTCACAATTCACTCGACAACTCTCGACAAAGCCACACTCCGAGGACTTTGCCATTAGCTGAACCTCGCTCGTTAAACAGACTAAACGATGTATCGCAACAAGATCAGCGAGTGCAACCACTCTCGCCAAACACTCTAGTGGCGTCAGCCAGCAAAGTCAAGGCACGAGATATTAAATTCGACATGGAATTTGAAAGCAAAGCAATCGCCATGATTAAGTCTCTCGACCCAGAGCTCGACACCGTCCCGAACTCCGGTGCAAGTCAATTCAGTCGATCATGGCTCACGACACCAAATTCCGAATGGCCTGCCCACCCCTCCATCACTCGTCGTCTCAAGCGTATGATTTTCCTCTACGACGCATTCACCCCGGATAAAGCTTCTTCCATCGGCAAGATTCTGCGAAACAAGACAGCGTTGCAGCAACTTTCCATTGAAGAGACCAAGGAGTTTAATACTCGCTTGGTGCATCGCATTCAATTTCATGTTTCGCGTATGGTTGAGAAGGGATTTGTGGGGTGGGATGACAAGATGAACAAGCTGGTCAAGACGGAGGAGTTTAATAAGCTCTGGGTGCAGAGATTCAGGGCTGGGTATTGGAAGAGAGTTGGGAGTGTGGATGCCCAACAAAGAGATACAGAACAGCCTCGCTCCAGTCTCGCTAAGAAGTCTTCGAGTTCGGGAATGCCGACGAAGTCTGTCGTTTCAGGAAATCCAACCTCGAAAAACGCTCAAGCAACTCAACATAATTCTGCAGTATCATTTGCTGCACCTAAAAGTTCCTCGGCTGGGAACGCACCTCAGTACCCTAAGCGTCGCAGCTTTTCGGAAACGACTCTTGATTCGCCACTAGAGAGACCAGTGAAGAAACAGGCGCAACGATCCAACAGAGGCGATGTAAAGATTCTGCTTTCTCGCTCCCGACCGCTCCCAAGTCACTCGACTCGAGTGTACTGTGAAGCCGGTCCATCGCATTCTTAGAAGTAGGAGGGGACGCGGGATGGGGGTATATAATGGGATTGAATTTATATTCATATTCTTTATGGCAAGTTAAATGAGTAAAATGATTTGGAGTCATTTTTGATGACCCTGGAAGACAGGTCTGAGAAATCTTGACATGAAGATGCGATAATAATGAATGAGATGAATGACGAAGCAACATGATATATGTATTGTTTTCTCTTAGAATATTTAGGGTAGTTGCAGTACTGGTAGTTGCACGCTATTAGAATTGATGAATGACGGCTTAACCGGAACGATGAAAGTTTCATATTGTCTAGTCAACCGTTTCCTCATTATCGAGGATGAACACTTAGCTAGAAAGTTAAGTAAATAGCATAACTAGACTCTGCAATTGACTGTGAAGATTATCTAAACTGACAACATAACGACTTGCTAACGAGCACTTGACGATGTCTTTGTTGAAGCGAGCAAGCGAGATGTCCTCCATAGTTAAACGAAGTAGTCATAGAGGACAGCGAGCCGTTACTTCTACATTCCAACGATGTGAAGAAGATATAGTAACTAACGATGGCATGTACTAACATGAAGAGAAGCAATGTAACGACGAGCAACACTAGCTGCCGACGAGCTCAAAACAGAAGCAAACAAACAACCCACAAACCACAACCCAATCCACAAACGAGACCACCCCTTCCCTTCCCTTCCACACACTACATAAACCCACCCCTCCTCCTGTTCTCCAACAAACACAGCATTGGCCTGCTGGCCCAATGGTAAGGCGCTTGACTACGAATCAAGAGATTGCAGGGTAAGCTTCCTCCCCTCCATAACCAACCACAATCAAAACACAAGACTAACTTTCCAACTAGTTCGAGCCCTGCGTAGGTCACACATGTCATCTTTTTTTGCTGCTTTTGCAGGTGAGAGTGAAGATACTTTTGAGTGATTAAGTGCGGAAGTGTAGGAAGGTGTGAGGAGGGTGGATATTGATTAAGCGAGTGAAATTTTGCGGGAAGAGATTTTTTTTTTTCTCGTTTGGGTATGCAATGGGCCGGTCGGACCGTGGTTGAGCCGAAAGAGGGTTTTGAGAGTTGGAAGTGAAGGATAGGGAAGTAATAGGGTGGTTGTGTTGTTGTGCTAGAGCAGGAGGAGATTCAGAGGATTAGCATTAACGAGAAAATTTTGGGGCGAGTGTTTGTGAATTGTAGCAGTGAATCTGAATCTGACTTCAGCTAAACGAGAGGCATTCATGCAGCTACATCAGGTCTGTCTATAGTTCTTTACTTTGGGCTTTATTGGTAAGAGTAGGTTTGCTTCAAGACTGAAGTCAGGCACAAAGTCATCTAGGATCAATTGAGTATCTTGTACAATGGCTGACAAGAAAATTGAAACCAGTGAAGAAGGAGGGCTACTTGGCAGTGAAAAGGATATATTCCTGTCACATGGTCCTCTTCGAGCACCAACATCCACCCTACCTATGCTTGGACCTTTGCTGCCGTCCTCAAAAGACATGCTTTGTACTCACTCAGCACTTCACCCACAACATCCGCCGCTGGCATTATCTTATGTATCAGTCCCACCCCAGTCCCAGCATACGTTGTCATCCTTCCATTCTCACCCCAACCCTCATCACCCATCTCCATCGCTTCATCATATAGTCGTTTGTTCTCCTCGTCACTCATTCCACCTTCGGAATCATAATAACTCCTGTTCAAAACACTCCTGCCATTGTATATTCCTGGCCAGCCATGTGTTCCCCTCGCTCGATCGTATACTGTAGTCCTGGCCGTGTTGATTCCGCCATCCGATGAATTCAGAATGGCTTCTCGGTACCCTTTCGAGATCACACTTTCGGGAGTGCACAGAAAGCGTGTGCCCATTGTGACACCACTAGCCCCCAACATCATGGCTGCAGCAACTCCTCTGCCATCGACGATCCCTCCGGTCGCAATGAGCGGGATATGCCCAAACCCCTCTCTTTCCAGTGCATCAGCACATTCTGGCAGAAGTGTAATAATTGAGCTCGATTGTGCTAGACCGTGGCCACCAGCATCCGCTCCTTGTATGACCAACACGTCTGGATTGCAGCCCTTTGCAGCATCCAGTGCCATCTTAACGGTGCCAACTTGTATCCATATCTTCGTTTTGCCATTGCTAGCCTGCCTGATACCCTCGCTCCAAGTAATCAGATCGGAGGGTTCTTGAGGAGCAAACAACCAGGCTGCTGCAGGTTTGTAAGGTGCTTCCGAAATCACTGACTGGGCAGTGGCCAGATCTGCTCCCCAGCAAATGAAACCAACTCCTACTGGCAGAACACCATCCGGCAGTGCACCCATGGGGTGGCTTTGGATAGAAGCCTGGCATTGCTTCATAAGTGTCGAGAAACTGCTAAGATCAGTGCCCGCACCAAGAAACCCCAGTCCACCTGCTCGCGAGACATTGACAGCAAGAGGAGAGGTCGAGATCAGGCGCATTGGCGCCGAAGAGATCAAAGGGCTCGTAGTCCATGGATACTGGGACTTGAGAATTTGAGCATGATTGTAAGACATTACAGAATAGATTGTGGAGAGGAAGTAGTGAAAGTATGACAATAAAAAACTTAAAAAAGAGAGAAAGTCAGTGACTTATGGGATATATGCTCTGATATATATGAAGAGATTGCAACTTCACACATTGAAAGGAGCTCGTTTTGGTCAAAGACCTTGACATGAAATGTTGCATATCCGGTTTTGATTTTCAAGTTGATCGGCAATGCCATCACTTCAGGTTACCCCACCAAGATGCCAGGACGCTAGCAATGAATGGGATTAGTGTTCCCGCAGAGCCTCATTGATATGACGCTTGTCCCTGAGTATTTTTTAAACTTCATCTGTACAAAGCATACAATAGCAACAACAAACATCAGTCTTGCCTTTAAGTCGCATTTTGGATTTTGCTGAATACTTTTGCATTTGTATCGGTGGAAATATTTGACAAGTTGTGTCCTGTCCGGAACATCACAGATCTATAAGTACCTAAGGAATCGTTGGAAGGAGCAAGATGAACGCGCCGGACAGGTCAGTCGCGCTTTCCTATCGAAATTTCAGGTTTGCGCCTGAAGGCGACATAACCATCAGTATTGAGACCATGCGAGTCCTTAATTATTGAATTCATCGACCACAACTACCAAACGCAACATCAAATACAAATCCACCACTATGGGTGTTAATACTGACACCGAAGACAGATTCGAGCTGTTCTTGCTTGCAGAAGGCGAGAAGAAGATTACCGAAGCACCAGACACGCGTATGCCACTTGCAATCGAATTGAAGCTCTTAATTAGCTGAACTAGTCCTGTAGGAACTGCCAATTCTGCCATCTTCACCATCCTCAAGGAAGACCACACACTTGCTAATATGCTTCGTGCTGCTTTACTCAAGAATGAGCACGTTCTTTTCGCTGGTTACAAGAGTACGTGCGACTTCGCAGATTTACAGCTACTTTGCTGATATCCTACACAGTCCCCCATCCTCTCTTCGCGAAGGTCGAGCTTCGAATCCAAACCGATGGTGAAATCACCCCAAAAGATGCTCTCGTTGAGGTCTCAAGACTTCTTGTTAGGGATTGCGAGGCTCTGAGCCGTGAGTTTACTAAGGAGTATGAGCTACGCAAGATGGTCAGTGGTGATGGTACAAATGGCAATTAAAGGCTTGGTAGTGTTCATTTGGGAAGGGGCAAAGGCGTTTGGTCGGAAAGAGCATATCTGCGGCGTTGGCGGAAATAATTGGCATAGTTGCCTTCCACAATACGAATCAATGAACCCATGCGAAAGGCGATGGGATTGCTTGTGTCATTGAAACGCCGAATGCTCTTATGGTCCGGGATGGATATCGTCTAAGCGCATCTAAGTGCTTGTAGCGTGAAGAAATATCACCAGGATTATGCTCAGCATCTTCAACCTGAATTGGACCTGGTTCTTACCTACCTATGGTTCCATATCCTCTAACATCGGATGTATCACGAAAGCAGCTGATATGTCCCAGTTAAACGGCTTTGACCACACTTGCTCCTTTATGTACAATTCAAGTACAAATTGTTTTGTTATATGGATAAGTTTGTTGTAAAAGAAAGACCATACACTCACACAATTATAAAAGCACAACTGAATTATGTGCTGAAAAGAGGGTACCGTAATCTTACATAATCCGAATATCAAACACCACTTCTCCTTTTATCAAGGACAATGACAGCAACATGAGTACAGCTCGCTATTACCTCAAGTTACGGAATCTGGTCAAGAACTCCCGTCCTGAGCTTGTCAAATCCCATATAGCATTGCCGTCTTTGACATCAACCTTGAAATTCCTCCCTGGAACCACGAAAAAGGATAAAATTGCAGAAGTATCCTCTCTCGACAAGGAAGAAATCATTTCCGTAGGCAATGCTCTCAAAAAGAATGATGACTGGCAATGGAATCGTGGCTTCAGAGCACATGTACTCGCCTACACATCTCGAAATGGAACGACCAATTATATGCAAAGGCTCACTGGATTTACCCCTCGACCTGAGTTTATCGGAGAGAATATAAACGATGCTCTGTCTGACTTTCGTCCTGGAGTCATGGTGAGATTTCCTTCATATGAACAGAGAGCCAAGGGAGTGGAGATGGATCGTAGGTTGAGAGACCATCACGCTTGGTATGGTCAGCCAGTGATCATCGTTCACAATCATGATGACAGCCTCGTAAAGTATGTATATCTCGTTCATCTACGTATTGCCAATGCCTTCTCAGGCCGATCTATAAGATATGGCAAGAGACCGTGCGGCTTTTTGAGAGAAATACTCTTGCGTGCTTCGACCTTCTAATATATCTCGAAGATACATAGTCTGATAATGCCTACAGTGTCGTTCTATGCTCAGATTTAAATGGAGGCAGCATTTCAAACCTTCTGTCTAGCATCAAGAATGAGCAAATTGAGCGCTCCGTAGCGAAACGCTTTATGGAGGTGGTATCAAACAACACTGCCGTCTTGGATGATAGCGACTCGGACATGAGGCACCCTCTTCTAGAGCTCGAAGGAGGCGTGAAGCTAGACACGTCAAGGAGGACCTATGTTGAATTGACAGTGTACACTGTCGCTCTCCAGTCGCTTGCTAGGCTTGACTCAATGATCAAGCCTAACCAATATCAGACTAAAAACAAAGGCTACGTGCGGCTAGCTGAATTCCATCAACTTGCATCACAAATGAAACGGTGCAATATCGATGCGACCGAGAAATCTCCAACAGAACTTCGAGGCGTGGATCTGGCGAAATTGACCTACAATGAGAGGATGGTAGTGATAAAAAGGATGAAACAGGATGCTGCCAACGTGAAGAAAGGGCATCAAGAAGCCCTTCATGATAAGCTGCACTTAGCTATTGCGGCGGAGAGAAAAGCATTGAAACTCCCTCCAAGTCATCCTTCCGAAATAGTGCGGAATTACTTCAACATCACAATGCCCGGTGTTAAGAGTGCTTTCAAAAAGACCCGTGCATTACCTGTGGTGGATAGTGTGCATCTCAAGTTGAGGGAAAACAAGACATTATCACCACAAGACGTTACGAAGGAATTACACAAATTAGTTAGCAATGACAGCATTGATTTCGCAGCTCGGCGGCAAATCGTCAACGCCAAGTATACGGATGTTCGGAAGATGAATGCAGAGCAGAGACTCTCTCCTCAGGAAGAAGCTATAGCCAAGGAGAAGAAGGAAAAGAAGAATCGAAACCTGCCACCACCTTTGGGAAAGGGTGTATATCGCCAACAGTACCTGAAAAGAGACCGACCGAACTCAGGAAACAGCGAGCTGGGCCGGACAACTGCCAACACTATCTGGCAGAAGAGGAACCCCGCATCAGCAAACTCCAGGATTCAGAGAAGTGACAATTCGAAGAATGCAGATCAAGTTCGGAACCAGAAAGTGGGGCTTGAGGGTGCGACCAAAGCCTTCAAACCCTTCGTGGACACTTCTCAGTGGAATACACAAACCAAAGCAAAATGAAGCATTTCGCAAGTACACGACACAGTTCAAGGCTAGTTACAGAGTGTCATGTTGGCCACGGTAATTTGCTGGACAATTTAATGCACATGCATAGAGCCACCTGTTTTGGTTCTACTGAAAGCTCTCTTGGAACTTATAGCACCAATCACCGAGTTCACCAGAGCTTATCAAGCATTCAACTGACAGTTTTGTACCATGTCATGGATGGCATTGGGCGGAGATGATACGTCTGAGCTGCGATAGATTCCGCTGGAATTGTACAATAGGTGTAGAGTACTTTGTAAGATCACCAGCTGATAGACTCGAGCACTCGAGTAATAAGATACCCAAGATTCAGTTTTCAACGCTTTCAAGTTTGCCACATCAGTTTCAACGTTCTTTTGGTGCTCTCTTTCATTTAAGTGCAGCTGAATGAGTGATACCTTTGTTGTCCTCCATGGTCCAAATTTCAATTTTAATATTTCACTTCCCCACTTTAACCGCCTTCCTTACTTTAGGCTTACGAGTACCGAAACTTGCAGCCACATATTAAGTATGATTTTTGATGACTATCACTCTCTAAGCTTCTTACCAACAACTCAAGGCAAAGTTTTGCTCTTTGGGAGAAACAAGTGTACCTTCTTGTGTGGATGCTTGAAGAAAGGTTGGTAGTCACTACTTGCTGTTCTTGATATATGGTAAGTGCTTACTGGTTGTTCGCAATAGCTGTACGTTGGCTAGTTCACAGGAATGGGGCTTTCGGTGGCAGCGAGTGAGGCATTTTGAGAACGAGAACAGGTGAAATCATTCCTGAACGTGCTCACTCACTACACGAATTCTTTCGTGTGCTATTCTCTACTCTTATGGCGGGTAAGCTAACCTTTGTCATTGTTGTCTCACGTTTCGTTTCTCAATTCAAGACCTGAATATGAGTATATTGACTTGAAAATAGCTTTGTATTAAGTCTAAACTTTGAAGCTGCTTGCACTTCCTCAAGGCAACCAAGCCAGCAACGCCGCAAAAAACGTGTCTGGATCTTCTATATGCGGCGCATGTCCCAAGTCCGGAAAATGCACCACAGTATTATTCGCCCCAATCAACGCACTCGCCTCATCACTGAGCACCTTATAATTCCCCAACGACGGCCTCAACGCGACGGGCGCCCACGCCTTCCCAATCGCCGTATTATCCTTATCGCCCGCAAACAGCAGCGACGGCAGCGAGGCCAGGTTCCCAAACTCTTGCAAAATCGGCTGCGTGAACACCATGTCGGTCGTTTGCGCCATGCAGTACGCGAACTGCGCGCCCTGCGAGCCCGTGTACACATTCACGAGCATCTGCACCCAGATGTCATAGGCGGGCTTCCAGCGGCCGACATAATAGGTTGCGTTCTCGTACGTCTGGATGCTGGTGAATGTGGTGGCGAGCTCGGTCTGGTAGGTCACGTCGAGGGCTTGGTAGGGGACGCCCTTTTGGAACCAGTTCTCGAGACCGAGCGGGTCGACCATGATGAGACGGGTGGTTTGGGTGGGGAACATCAGTGTGTAGCGTGCGGAGAGCATGCCGCCCATCGAGTGGCCCATGATGGTGGCGCTGGTAATGTTGAGGGATTTGAGTAGGTTGTTGGTGTTAAGGGCAAGTTGGGAGAGTGTGAATTGGTAGCCGAAGGGCTTGGTGGACTTGCAGAAGCCGATCTGGTCAGGGATGATGACGCGGTAGCCGTAGTCTACCAGTGTGCTGATTGTTTGGTTCCAGGTTGCGCCGCAGAAGTTCTTGCCATGGAGGAGGACGATGCTTCCTTTTGCTGTACCATTTGGTGGGCTGACATCCATGTATGCCATCTGTAAGACTAGCCTTTGGGACGTAAAGTTATAGAACTTGACAGGATATGGATAGTCAAAAATGAGTCCATTCTGATCAAGGCCAGTGGCGGTTGGTGCTGGGCTTGAAATCGCGCTGGTGCTGGCATAGTCTGATGTAGGGCTTGGAGAGATGCTCGAAGCACTTGAAATCACGACACTTGGACTGGCTGAGGAAGAAGTCCCTGCTATTGAGCTTGCTAAGGAAACTGATGAGTATGCTGTTGAAGTTGTGGTTGACCTCTTGTGAGCATTGACACCGCTACAAGCTATCAAGCTCAAGACCAGGAGTTCCGAAAAGCTTTTCATGATTGATGCTTAGCTTTGTTTTCTACTTCAGTCGCTATCAGGAATTTGTCGTAGAATTCTAAATATCTTGTTAGCCATGAATAATACACAAAGACGTGGGCAATTACCGCTTCACTTTGCTCCAATAATTTGATGTGAAGTATGAACAACTTCAATCGAAGAACGGGATGTCGAAGGCAAAAGGCATGACGACAGCAGGACATGACAGTAGTCTTATTGAACAATTCCCCTCATAATCAAACAAATCGTATATATCCTTGAACCAAAACAACATGGTACCTGGCCCTGTTTGTAGATAATCCGGATGTTTCCCCGTTATCATAGCCAATGATTTTGATCTCCAAGATGACCCCGCATGAAGCTCCGCGACTCAACCATAAGAATCCTTGACTTGACTTCGGAAAAACATTGAGAAGAGAAGGTCGCTTACTCTGGATCCTAGGCATATGAAAAAAGCCTAAAAGGCCAATGGTATATCGTTAAATGACATTTGAGGCACAGTTGTCGAGTGCGAGGCCACTGGGAACAGTCAAGCGGGTGTATGCTTCCATCGGTTAGCTTGTTTTACCAATTACAGGAACAGGGGGATCAAAATACATTGATATTCGATTGAGAGCTCAAGTATTCTGAAGACGACAAATTACCCAGAAGCTAACAAGTTACAACCACACAATGAGGGTCGGCAGGAAGAAATGAATAATTGCATGAAGACAGCAATGACAAGCACAATGAAGACTTGATGAAATCTTAGACACGAAACAGAAAAGTAGTTTAACCCACAAGCCCGGAGGAGTAAAGTAGACAACGGAGGAAGATGCTGCATTGCTTGCATGCTTGCGAACCTGAAATTGCTCGCATTCAATTTGAATTTCTATTTCTCGCATAATGATGATAACATGCCAATTTTGTAACCTATCCCTCAAAGTCAGAAAGATTCATACGACATGTGTAGGATCGGGGAGGAATATACTTTTAAAATGAAATCAAGCTCGCCTCCATCACCTTCACGAAACATTCCCATTAGCCTGCGCCTCACTCCACATCACATCCGTCTTGACCCTAATATCCCCCCTCACCGACCTCCCAATTTCCTCATCACTATCTTTTGTCCTCAAGCTTCCCCCAGGACCAGTGATATCCGTGCTGAACTCCATTTGCTCATCGTCCCTTAACTTCAGGTTCGAGTCGCCTTGCAGACGACTCCACTCCTTGGTCTTAGATATACGGTGATCCAACTGCACCGTGCTGGAATTCGAGGCACTGCTGCTATGAAGCGTCGATTTCTTGTATGGCGCCGAGCGAGCCTTCGCGCTTCGGCTTGTGTTCGAGAGCTCGACGTTTGCTGAAGCGGACGCGCTGCTTGGGTCTTGTTGTGTGCGTATGGCGCTCCACCAGTGTCGGAAGAGGGGGGCGAGCGTTGGGAGACAGGCGCAGACGATACCAATGAAGGGCTCGCAGCAGGACCAGATGAAGAGTTGGCCCATTGCCCATGTGAGGTCGTCCGAGGTGATTACGGTGTGGATCGTTACGATGCGAACGATTGAAGCGATACAAACACTGTAGAGTTAATTGTGTTAGTGTAGTTACTAGTTAGCGAGAAGTTATTTACTTACAAGCCTCCTAACAGAAAAATAAGCAGGACAAGTCTCTTTTGTTGCAGAGGAATCTGAAGTTTCAAGACTGCGAGGTGTTAGAAATGAAGCAGGAGAGACAATATATAGCACAAACCAATCGGTATTGGAATCACCAGTATACAAACATCAACTAGCATCGCCTATTGAAAATTATCAATATCATCCCTCATCCATCATGATATGGGTCCAACTTACCCAGATGCCATTTGCAAGGAAAAATAGCGGTACATTGATACAGTGCCCAACTGCATCTTTCGTGGTGTAGCGAGTCTAAGTGGATCAGTCAATTGAATCATCTAAAAATTTGCCTCGACAACTTACCCAGAAGAAATCGAGTGGACTACAGGAGACCAGGATTGTGACACAAACAGTAATCCAGTATGAAATGATAAGAAAGACGCACGCCCAGAGTCCCCAATTCATTCCAAATATGCGTCGGTAGAAGAGAACGATTGAGAGTTTAGTGAAGGTGACTGCACAGGCATATATCATAACATAGGCGAAAAGTATCTACCATTATCGTAAGTCGAGAAGTTTTCATTGTCCATAAGTGCAACATACCTGCCATATTTTCGTGAATTCGGCTCCAGTCAACACCCAAAGATGTTTTCCGCCGCCATAGGGTAGACCTACAAATAACGATTTAGTTGGTGAAGTGAGATGCTGTCTGGTGCTAACACTTACTGATAAGAGTACAGCTCGCTGTTCCATGTGCAAAAAGCAATATGGGGGTCAAAATCTGCAAATTGAAAAAGGTGCATGCAAAACTTACAAGTCCCAGAATAATGCAATAGTCATCAACCGCCAACAGATTCTCTCTGTGGCATGTTCGTGCGATGATACGAAGGAAAACGAAGAGCGTGCCAATGACCATAAGGCTTATCACAGCCGTTGCAATAGAATGGTTTTGTGTCTCGGCAAGATCGATACCTGGTGGTGCAGGTCCGAAAACACCACTTGCTGACATTTTGATAGTGAAATTATGACTGTCGAAATACAATTTATGAAAATCAACACTTGATTCTGCCGACCAATGCAAGATATACTGTTGCTATCATCCTGAGAGCTGCTTGATATACTCTATATGGACGATGGACAACGAACAATGGAGGATGATGAAGATCACAACAAAAGAAATCCTCCCCCTGATCGCATGTCTGTCAGTTTCATACCAAACCGCAAGAACATCAGTGACTGGAGATAATGCTGGTATCTTGGAATCCAATAAAAACCAACCTGACCAACATTGTCAGCTTCGGGATGAGATTGGAGCTTTCCAGCAAAAGATAATAAATTTCTTCCAAGGCTCCTTCAAATCTAGCGATCAGGGGCAAAACGGCGCAGGAAGCGGGGAGCTATTCCGATTCACTATCAAGAGTTCTTGTTTGTGTACGAAGTACTGAGACCAAAACCGTTGAAACTAGTGCCGGCACTCGAATTTCCATTTTCATATGGCTTACGAGAATATTTATACGACTAAACGATTGACATATTAGCTCCTACCTCAATATTTCAAAATGGTTAGATTTGAAGGGGAGATCTAGTGGATACGCGAAAATAAAATGAACGATAATTCTCACAAACAATCACGATCACGAGCTGTTGAAGTCAAAGCAGGATTTCAAAAATACCGAAGACCATCAAGCTTGACAATGATTAAACCTCGCTTCACTCGCTTTTCCTAAAATTCCATGACTCGAAAGGTTATGCAGCCAAGGTACATAGGTAGCCAATTGAAAAGTTAGGATTCTTCCGCTGTCTCTCTGGAAAGTTCCCTGGTAAAGTGCGAGCGAGTGAGAAGCATGGCTTGGATGAGCCACAACAAATGAGCTTCAGCGCAATTGTGACTGGGGAGTTTCAGTCAGTTCTCAGTCTGCACCAGTAGAAGGCATGATTACCAGCGGACCTTTGACCCTGTTCCGCCCTCAATGAAGCCGGGGATTTCCCCAGAAATAGCAAAAACCAACATGCACTCATATGTGATAACCAAAATTGATGGTGATTCTGTGGTTCAAGCTGCAGACGAGCTAAGTCTGAAACGCTTCGGCCATTTTTTGCGTCCAAACATACGAACTACCAGCATGATACCAAGGCCTCGAATATCCTCGTACCCAGAATGCCGGGAATGATACGGACGTAGAAGTCCATTTTTTGCTTGGAACTGAGCAATCATTTCTTCAGAGCACTTGTCTAGGGCTAGGTTCCAATGTGCTACAAGGTTGCTTTTAGCGAGGCTAATCCACAACGAGAGTACAATAGATGCCCAGGATCACCATTGGAAGCTGTGACAACAGAAAAGGGCCGCGCCGACCCTCAACCGGGAGTCCTTTCCGAGTTCCAGGAGCGGCTGTAAGATAATGCGACTCCGGAGGGCTAGGAAAGTAACTTTATTATCCACTTTTTTCATTTTCGTGCTTTATGGGGAAGTACTAGTCCTAATGGGAGTGTAATCTACTCTGGGCTGAAATTAATGAAAATAAGATAACTTTGCATTCTTCAGAGCCTTGTTATCCTTGACTTACAATTTGCTGTGAACATTTGCGAGCTTGCAAAAGATATGCATAGCCTTTAGAACCAAGAAATCATTGCCATGCCGTAAGATACAAAGTCTTTTTGCTGGTTTGATTTGAAGGTGGAAAGGATACCTATTTCTACTCGCCTGGACATGAAGAACGTCCCCTCGCTTGTTGCAGTCGTGCAGGGGAAGATTACCCGGCTGTGCATTTGTCTCGAGGCACCCTCTTCCCAAGTGCACTGTACATTATGCAATGCAAGATCCGAACTGGGTGACAGTGTGGGAACAATATTTGAGATAAGACAAGCTGTGCGGGGTTGCTTGCTCCAGAATGCTGGATGATGGATCCACTACGGGAATAGGACGATACATATGTCACTGGGGTGGTATCTCCAGTCTAGTTGAAGTGGGATCCCCTCATCCATCTTGTATTTAAAGTGGCGATTCGAACCTCTCAATTGAAACCTCCAGAGCTCGACTGTCAAAGTCAAAAATGGGATCAATTGCCATAGAACCCGTCGCCAACGACAAAGTAATATCATTCAGCTCGGTACCAATCTTGGAGCAACCAATATTAACACGTAGGAAGCTTCGAATTGTCTGTGTCGGTGCTGGATACTCGGGTTTGACACTTGCCCACAAGGTCCAGCATGAGTGCAAGCTCGAAGAGGACATTGACTTGACTATATACGAGAAGAACGCAGACATTGGTGGAACATGGTATGAAAATAGTTATCCTGGAGCCGCTTGTGACATTCCATCTCGTGAGCAGAACTGCCAATTCGCAATTGACAATGCTAACCTCTGTCCTAGATGCTTACGCCTTTCTCTTTGAACCAAATCCAGATTGGTCCAAGTTCTACTCTCCAGCTCCTGAGATCCAAGCATACATCAAGCGAACAGCCGAGAAGTACAATCTGACGAAACATGTTCAATTGAAATCGCGAGTCATTGAGACGATATGGGACGACGAGAGCGGAAAGTGGAAGATAAAGGTTGAAAGCAATGGTAACATTTTGCAAGATGAAGCAGACATACTGGTAAACGGATCGGGATTCTTGAAGTGCGTATTGAATCTGCATTGATCCTGGATGGGACTGATGCGAATAGCAACTATAAGATGCCCGAGATTCAAGGTCTCCAGGACTTCAAAGGAAAGGTTGTTCATAGCGCAACATGGTAAGAAACAACCGATTCCATAACTAGAGACACGATCTGATATATAGGTCTAGGGACCACTCATACGATTGGGAAGGTAAGAAGGTGGCTGTTATTGGCAATGGCTCGTCTGGTCTTCAGATTGTGGCAGCCATGCAAGAAAAAGTGGCCAAGCTGAGGAACTATGTTCGTGGCCCAACTTGGATCTCCATCAATTTTTGTGCGGAGCAAACAAGTGATGGCAAAAATTTTGCATACACCGAGGAGCAGAGGCAGACGTTCAGAAATGATCCAGAGGCTCAATTCAAGCACCATAAGGCCCTCGAAGGCTCGTAAGTATTCCCCTTCAACATTCTGATGGGAGAATGTAGCACATGCTGACACCATTTCAAGCGTCAATGCCTTCTTCTTCGGCATGGTCACTGACCATCCGTTCCAGCAGGGTCTAGAAGCAGCGTGCAAGCAACAAATGTCTACTATTCTTAAAGACTATCCGGACATGGCATCCAAGCTCATCCCTAGCTGGCATCCAGGTTGTCGTCGCTTGTCGCCTGGGGATGGCTACTTGGAGGCCCTGCAGCAGGAAAATGCTGGCATTGTGTTCTCGCCCATCACTTCAATCACCGAGAAGGGAATCCTTACGGAGGATGGTGTTGAAGAAGAATTCGATTTGATTGTTTGCGCAACCGGATTCAACACATCTTTCATCCCACCATGGAAGATGGTAGGATTAAATGGAGCCACATTGGACGAGCGATGGAAGGTTGATCCAGACGCTTTCTTTGCTGTCCAGGTTGATACAATGCCGAATTTCTTCATGTACAATGGACCAAATTGTCCTGTTGCAAATGGCTCAGTCCATGCGCAGCTTTCATGGACAAGCGACTATATCCTGCGATGGGCACAGAAGATTGCTACTCAGGATATCAAATCCATCACCCCCAAAACAGAATCAGTGAAGCAGTACAATGCATACTCTCAAGAACTCCTCAAAAGGACTGTCTGGTCGGATAGTTGCCGCTCCTGGTATAAAAACGGTAAGGAGACTGGAGCCGTGACTGGACCCTATGGAGGCAGTATTCTCCACTTCAAAGATTGCCTGGAGAAGGTCGGTGTTGAGCATTTCGATGTGGTTTCAAGGAGCAAGAACATGTTTAGCTGGCTAGGTAATGGGCAGAGTCTTCATGACAAGAATGGGTTTGGAGAGTTGACCTACTATATGGACGAGCCCAAGGTAGCTGCATAGGTCCATAGTATGTTGCCGTATCCGCAGTGTATCATAAACAATTGGGTATGAAGACAAGTCGTCGGGTTCTCTGCGATCAGGAGATCGTGGACCAGGATGTAATGTATTTAGCTATGTTATTGTGGTTTTGAGCTGTACCGTAGTATGCAATTACATGTTTGCTGACAAGCCGACTTCATCTCGCAGATTGACGGCACTGAGTAACCAATTCTAATTTCTGCTGAGTGAGGACAGGATCCATTGATTCTGCGAACAAGTTCTGGGTTGTCCAAGTTACGTAGAAAGGCTGAGTTGCACTGCCGGGTGGACCATGAGGACGTTTATAGTTTTGCGGCTGATTTCTTTTCAGTAGAGAGCCAGCAGTATTTCTCAAATAAGGTTATGTCTCGCAGGTGACAGAACTAAATCGTCAACAAGTCCTAGGTTTCAGAAGCTGAATTGTCATGGTTGTCATCCTCGATGTCAAAGTTCCCAACACGGATTCAGAGCTTCCCCACGTTTCGGCTCTTTTGTGACACCAGCACAGACCTAGTGCCGACCACATCAACATCATATCAACGACGAGACAATCAATACTTTCTCGCAAATCTAGCATCAAGCGATATCAAGGCATTCAAAATATGGAATTGGGAATTTATTCATTTATATCTCATTTAAGTCGTATTCACAAGGACTCGATTCATCTTTTGACAGACATACAGAGAGACATAAGACCTCATATATCGTGAATATGAATGTCCCATAATCATCAGCTCTAGCGAGCACTCAGAGATAACTCGGTACTTCGATGGGCATCCTTTAAATATACTCTCAAGATATCTAAGCCTTTACTCCTGCAACGAGTGTTGTGGATATCACCGTGGCTTTGTCCTTGGTACTGGCGTTGTAGTCTCATTCCAAGACTCTGCCAAGGGAGGACGACGCCATTTAGTGCAAATTCATTCCGAGTTTTTCCTAATTTTCTACCAAGTCGTATATCAAGTTAGCCGGAATTACTGGGAGTCTAAGCCTTAGAGGCGGGTCAAACATTGTTAAATACCAGTGGTCTGCCCCTCAAAACAAGTGCTGGTATCAATACTTTAGCAGCTCCACCTCTGAAGAGCTGCTAACTCAGAGCACTATGAGGATAGTGTGGATAGCCCTTCAACAACGAGTTTTGCATAGCTCCCGAGATTTAGAGTGCAGAGGTTTCAGTCTCATCCTTGGCACACACAGTGTCCTCATCTCATTTTTCTAATATACATTCCTGGAGGTCAACTGGCTCGAAGTATTGCCTGACTCAGGCTGTAGGTATAGAAATTGACCATAATCTCTCTCTATGGCTACTCGAAGCATAATACATATATGTCAGTCAATTCGCTATGTCAAACGCTACCAACACCACGACAGTCCTCAATCTGGTGACAGATAAATGTATTCTCGCCTCCAAACAGGATGGAGCGGTAACGGAAACATTCAACATGGGCCTGAAGGTCGGAGGACTCTTCACTCTCCTCGCGATTTCCTCACTGGCCTGTATGGCACCTTTGTTTGGGACCAAATTTCCAGTCTTAAAGGTGCCAAATAAAGTTATGTTTGCTGCACGACACTTCGGCACTGGCGTTCTCATCGCGACCGCATTCTGTCATCTGATACCAACAGCCTTCATTGCATTGCATAACCCATGTCTTCCTGATTTCTGGCTCACGAAATACCAAGCCATGCCAGGCGCCATTGGGATGGGTGCTATATTCTTCGTAATCACAGTTGAGATGGTGCTTTGCAGGAGAATGCATGCAGGCGCTGAGGAAATAGACTCTGAGAGTGCGGGATCTACAGGCGCAGGCCCTGAAGTCGCTTCGCCTAAGAAGGACGTGATGCAATGCATGCTGCTTGAGATGGGTATTCTATTTCACAGCGTATTCATCGGCATGTCTTTGAGTGTCATTGCAAATGACGAGTTCATCGTCCTCCTCGTGGCCATCTGTTTCCATCGTGAGTATAACTTTTCGTTTTCTGTGGGCCCTTCTCTAACGCGGCATAGAAACCTTTGAGGGCCTTGCGCTCGGCTCTCGCATTGCCACAATCAATTTCCCACACAACCAGAGATTCAAGCCCTGGCTCATGTGTCTCGCATACGGTGCCACGTCAGTTCCCCTTCTCTTCCATACTTCATGATCTAACAAACTCCAGTACACCAGTTGGCCAAGCCATCGGCATTATTACACAGTCATTCTACGACCAGAATTCCACCACTGGTCTCCTCATGGTCGGCATCATGAATGCGATATCATCAGGTCTTCTTGTCTACGCCTCCTTAGTGGAACTTTTTGCAGAGGACTTCATGTCGGAGAAGGCGGAGAAGGAGTTGGCAGGCAAAAAGATCTGGGTTGCATTTGCATGCGTTTTTGCCGGTGCTTTTGCTATGGCGTTTGTGGGTGCCTTTGCGTGATTGAAAGTCTATGGACATTCGCAGCATGAGGCGGGATGGAGAGAGCAAGACAGGAGCATCTGGTTATGAGTAATATGTTTGCATTGGAAGTTACTCACAGCGCAACAGGCATTGATAACGGAATGAATGAGCCATGCCTTTTAGTCCGACAATCTAATAAAATATGTCCTTACCACGCGTCTCAATAGTCGCGCATTCATAACGAGCCTTTAGATAATTGGTCGAATGTTTCGAAGCGCCTAGTATGGTGGTTCTATCCCTTGATATCCAATGCATTTGTTGACAATTGAAGTTCAATCAGTAATTACAAGAATCTACTGTACTCATCACATTCCACACATGTTTTCACTCGCACGTTATCAAGCAGAGTCTTTATCAATGACATCAAACCTTTATTGCTTCAAATCATCGACCGTGATAGGTTGTCATTAACCGTGCTCTCTTCTCACGACAGGTCAACCAAAATCTCAATATCACTACACGCGACCGGACTCTTCGACTCACTGCCTTAGGGCATTCTAAATGAGCCAGGACTTAACAGCGAGTTTTCAATTATCTTCCCTTGAAGTTGAGCGAAATGGTACTCAGTCAACATCTGATGCTCATCTGCCTGGTCTGGAAGATTAGCTCATGCTCTCTACCCTGCTTGGTGGCATGCCAGATCACCGGCCAAGTTTCACAATTCAACCTTACCTACCCTCCTGATCTGGATAAGCAAAGTCACTCCAGGGCAGGGCACATTCTAAAAAGATATGTTCGTGTGCAGTCGGAGAACTCTCTACTTTGTACGCGCTTTAGCTAGAATGCACTTGTGAGCAGCTGGTTGCTAGCCCAGTTGAACTCAAGTTCATCAGTTGAATGAATTTCGTCTTGTCAAGCAAAGCTATCAAGTTTAGAGAGATTAAAGCAGAAGTCAAGGTATCAGATATTTTGTCTCGTGATAATTTGGCATCACTTCAAGACCTCCAATACGGTATATATAACAGTTGTTTTCGTTATCTTCTATGCTTTTGAAGCGTTAAGCCTCGCCAACAAGCGCACTTCAATCACAAGTCTAGAATAGCTGCTTCTATGAAATAGTATTACGATATAGGTTCCAAACATCGAAGGATTCCTTCCATAAACAAGATATATTTGGATAAAGCCAGTGAAATCTAAAAAGACGCGCTATTTGGAAGTGTTGGAAGGATGAATTCGTGACTTTTGGCAAAAAAGGTTTACTTATGGCGCGACTTTTAAAAATCCTGTTCAAAAGATTATAGAAGTAAAGGTAACAAAAGCAAAAGAACGGCCACTCTTTGGTGACAACCCCCCAATCCCCTCTGAAGCTCTATAATCCCCAAGTCCTCGCAATCAATTTGTTTTGATTGATGTCCCCAATAGCCACTGTATCCCCATAAACCCGCAGATTCCCCGAATTCCCACTCGGACACCACTGTCCACCCCGGGGTAGTAGGGCTCTCCAACCGCCCTAACGCCTCAGTGCATTCAGGGCTTTACAGACTCTGTGGCCGGGGTTTTTCCTTATTCAGTACTTCGCCCCGGGTATAACCCGAAGTGACGCTCTTGTTCCTTATTTTAGCAGTAGTAGAGACACGGCACTTTCCCTTTACACCACCACGCATCCAATATCCCCGTGTTGCGCGAGATTAAATTGATTTATATACTTAGGTTATCAGGTCACATGGTTTTTCTAACTTCAAAAATACATCGAAATCAATGTGTGAAATAGAAAGGGAGATTACAAAAGAACAACACTTTAGATAGCGGTCTTTGATCAGTAAAGGTAATCCAAAGAATAAATTCAGAAAAAAACGTATGTAAACTTGTCTCTACTTCATCTGATAATATAAAAGCTTTGTCTACTTCAATATCTAAAATTGGATTTCGAGTCCTTCCTTGGAATTGGATTATATTTTCTGTTGATATTAGCAATATCGAAAAGACAGATTATATTCAAAGAAAAAAAGTATAGGTTTGAGATTATTCATTGGGAAAACTAAAGCAGCAGTTTTGACCGTAACTCCAAAGGTATTTCCCAAAGTCCAAACCACCGACCCACCGAAGACAAACTCGCAACTCCGTTCATGAATGTTCAGCAAAACCTCCAGTAATCTACTACATAAAATGACCATTCTGCCTCCAGACCACAAGGACAAAATGAAAGCCAGCAATTGCAAAAGATTTAGCCAACCCAGACATCCCGCTCGCAACCTTTGGCAAGAATATCCCGGTAGGTCATTCGAGCCCCCAGAAAGTCCGCGAGAACCAAGGCATCCTTGCGCTCAGCTCCCTTGAGACCAGGATCCACGCAGTTCTTGCACACGAAGGTCATCCAATGCTTGGCAGCGGTCCAGACTCTCTCTGGCGAAAGATCTTGGACGTCGTCGAAGCAAGGTTGTCCTTCAGCAATGTTGTTTCCTGGGATCTCGGTAATGTAGATGCAAATATCCTTAACATGCTCCTTCTTCTCGGCAGAAAACCCCGGAATGTAGACAACCAGGTCGTCCTCATTGAAATTTGACTTCTTCTGGGCCTCAATGACTTTGCTGATGAGGCTTGAGTCTCTGAATATCTGTTCATAGCTCATCGTGAAGGTCTCGGGTTGTCCAGTGCCAGTCAAAGGAATCTCAGCGTTTTCCCAATCTGCAAAGAATCGAACGATTGTTTGCGGAGGAAAGCATGGAACCCTGACAGCCATTAGTACATCACCGTGGAAAGATCTCCAAGAGACTTACTTGGGACCGCGTTTATTTCTTGGGACTATCTTCGCAATGCTTCCAAGCTTTGTAGGTTTGGATCTGATAGCCAGCAGAACTGAAGTGCTTTGAGATGTTGAGACTTCCCCCGAACTTGACTCCTGTTTCTTCTTCTTCATGGTTGTCTCATCGCCTGAATCGACATCTTCAACAACTTGAGTGGTATCTTGATACCAGTCAGCCATAAACTGCTTAAAAGAATTGAAAGGGAACTTACTGTCGTTCTTGAGACCTTGGGGAGCCAAGATCTTTTCATCATTCTCACGGACATTCTTGCGCTTGCTCAAGACGTTTGGGTCCAAAGAAGAAAGTGGTGCGGCGGAGATGACTGCGGGCTTGGCAATTGCGGCTTTATTCCAGTCAGCTTTGGAGTGATTGCGTAGATGAATGTAGACTTACCATTCTGCTGAACGTTCTTGAACCGATAAGCAAGGCTGGCCTTCTTGGCTCCCAAGGGATTGTCAGCTTTGTGCTGCTTCGCGTGGGCTTTTGGCTTTGCCATGTTGAATATTGTGCGATGTTGTGTGCGAATATGTGCACTCGTGTTGTTGTTGTTGTTGATTAAAAGAAGTTGTGGTTGTGGTAATAAGATGGGTGCATTTATACTTGAGGGAAGTGGTGCGAAATCACCAACCTAAACTAGCGGATTGAGCTAGTAAATCAACCTGACCAGGGAAACCAGCAGATTTCGTTCTCAAAAGTGAAGATATACTATTTCATGCCTGGCTCGTCAGGCAGCAACGAAGTTTCTTTTCCTTTTCGCCTCCATCCAGAAACAACTACAAGATCTGGCAGAAGATGACAGACGAGCATTACTTTACTTGCTGTGATTGTCACAGATGCCGAGGATTGAGGCTTTTAATATTGCGTAGTTTGCTTGAATTCTCACGTAGGCTTTAAAGATTGTAAAGCTCTCATTCAGTAGTACATTTTAAGTTTCGCAGCACACATTAGTACATATCTCTCAGCCCTGCACAAGGGTGACCACGTCTATGGATCGCTGGCATCTTGGGCACGATTATTTGGTCCCTTTCACTGATTACAAGGCGAGTTCCAACCTATCTGCAGACACTCGAACAGAACAAGACACAATACACCTGTCAGCCTCTCGATTTTAATGTAATATCAAGCAGATGCCATTTCCGAAGTCTTTTGGAGTAGATTGCTTTTGATTTTCATCCTATTATTCTATTTTCCATAACTACACTTCAAAAGAACTCAATGGGTGGAGTAGAACTCAGGAATTGGGTAGGAGTAGCATCGCAGACTTGCTGTCAAGTCTAATATATATATATCCTCTATCTAACAAAGCATGGTTAACTCTTCTGCTTTCCAAGCGAGGAGTTGATGTTGTTGTCAAAAAGGGGGCTAATCACATGTTCTCGCTTCGACATCCGCTAATCTTGGCACTTTTCTCCATCGGATCTAATCTAATCTAATCTACCATCTAATCTCATCAGATCACAACCCCACCAGCTCAAAAATTTCGGCCTCGTCAAAACCCACCACCATCACCTCCACACCACGACGCATAACCCAGCACCAGCACACCCTCACCAGCGCGCAGATCTCCACCACTGCTCTAAAACCCCACCAAGCAACCTTCAAGTCTGCGACACCCCAATCCGCAAAAATGAAGGTCCTAACCCTCAATTTCCTCACCTGCGCTGTGAAAGCCTGCAAAAGCACAACGACCTCCTTCCCACTGCACCCCAAGGACTGCGAGCTCGTCTCAGACGATATCGAGATGAACCCGAAGTTGATCTATAACGTCTTGCCGCGGGTGGATTGGGCTGCGCTGACAATCACCGCTGCTGAGGTACGTTTGCTGTGTTTCTCCCATCCCGTCTTGCATCTTGCGCCTTCCATACCCTACACCCAACAAACTCAATCCAAACAGCACAAACAAGAAGAGAAAACAAACTAACAAAATTTCCATGCAATAGCTCGGCTTCCCTACCCTCCCCGCCTCTCCACCAACGCAGGAAGAGCTCGAGGGCGACGAGAAGATGCTGCAGGAGCTGCATAAGCTGCTGCTCGAGACGCAGATTAGCGAGGGGTGCTTGGTGTGCGGGAACTGCGGGCACGAGTATAAGATCAAAGAGGGGATTGCGAATTTCCTGCTGCCGAACCATTTGGTTTGATTCTTGATCTGGGCTGTCGACGAATCGCTAGAAGAGGGTTTCGGATTATTTATTGGTGGATTCTGAGAAGTGAAGATGAGAGGTGCATAGCGTTGGAGTTGGTATGAAGATCTGATTTCAGGAGAGTGGAGTCTGCACCGTTGGCGAAAAGGTTGGAGAGAAAGAGAAAGAGCTTCCTGAGCAGAGAGAGCCTCGTCGAATCCCGTCTATGATACCCAATGCGAAATTTGGAGGAGAAAGAATGCAGTTCGGGCGAGTTCTCAAAGATTGACGAAAGTCACTAATCATAGGCTAGTCAAGCGAAGCGTACTGGGTCCATTGATGATTAACTTATCAAAATACCTAGAGGAATCTCCAGGTTTCCTACAGATTTGGGCAGAGCAATTCCATGATTGCTATTTTGAAGCTGGCGCAGGATGAATCTTAATGATAAAAACCTGGTACATGAAAATCACACTGGTAAATTTCGGAATGTTGATCTCAAATCGTCTTCATTTAGCAGTGGATGTGCTCTCGCATTGAAAGCGGCACCCAACCTATGCCCCATGCTGCCTTCACCTCCCCATGATCTCATCTCCAATATGTTACAAGTGCGAAGCTCACTCTTAAGCTCCGTCCAGCACGCACCGCTCTATTCATACAAAGCACCAATATTTTCAAATGCGTTCGCGACCACCATAAACTTCCAGCTGAATCATCCACCCAACACGACTTTTCTGCCGCTGATGAAGCAGTAGATACCATTATCCATCAATCTTCCCCAGCAATGAGCGCAAAACAAGCTCCATCATGAAACGCCCCAAAAGTCTCGGTTGAAAAGAGTACATTTTTGTGGAAAAAACCCGTTGTTGTCCGGCCAGCCACCCAACCCAAGTCTGAAATGCATCGCAAAGAAAAAGAAACTCGAAGGGACAGTAGGAGAACCTAACGCCGTTGCTGTGAGAATATCCTTGTAGTTTTGAGGATCAATGCCTCCGCCCCAAATGCTGTCAATCAAGTGAAGAAATGAATGAGATATTAGTTGAGGAATCCTTTACATGCTGTCGTACCACACAGGCAGGGAATACGATCAGTGCTGCCAATTTCGCGCTCGAATTTATAGTCATACGTAAGCTCTTCGTCTAGATGTTGTTAGCTTGCTGATTTGTGTCATGTGATGTTAAGACTTACTCTGTGCAATGTCACGCAGCGCATAAATGACAATACGCTTGCTCTTCTCCACCGTGATGATCTTAGCGGTGCAATTGGGCATGCAGCTGTGATTGATGAAACGGGCAATGCCTCCTTTTTTGGTGGCGTCCACAACAGTATTCTCGTCAATTCGGAAGAGATAACTGCTACCAATTCCACTCTTCAAGTAACGATGCTCTCGAAGATCGGCAACTTGCTGTCGTACTTTTTCGCCAACATACTCGATGATCATATCATTCATGGCAATATTTTCCATAGCATAAAGACCCCAGTTGTGAATAGCGGATCTCGCGAATTTCACGGGCTTTTTACGCTTCTTCAACTGGTTGAAACGTAGTACATCAGCATCACCACCAAGACTCTTTTTCTGGTCATTAAGGTCAGCAACAAAACGGCGATTGTTGACACGGTTAGCTCGAGAATTTCCCTTGGCAAGCTTTTCTGCTGCAGCTTTGGCGGCATCAGCAGCGCTAGCTGCAGCATCTTTGCCATTTCTGTTGGCTTGCGCTTCCCGTTCCTCGCGTGCTTTCTGGACCTTGATACGATGTGGTAGGTATAGAGACTTCTCAGAATTCAAAATCTTCTTAGTCCCTTCCGTTCGGGCACAACCAGATGGGTTTGGAACATAATAGCCTTGAACAGAGACTGGTTTCGATATCAAGCCCCTGAGTCCATTATTGTTGAGCATTTTAATTTCTTCTTGACGCCATGACCATGCTTGAGCCCATGGCAAGTCTTCTCTGCCTAGACCTGCAGCTCGAGCAGCCTTCTGGGCGTGAAGAAGATCTTCCTCGTCTTTGAGAAGGTTGAGGGCTCCATCCAAGTCCAGAGCATGAGTGAAATCATCACTGAAAACAGCTTGTGGGGTACGAGAGACTTTACCCCACTCAACGGATGTCTCTACAGGAACAGTCTCCTTAATATAGACATCGATATCCTCATCTTCGTCTTCATCATCATCGTAGATGGGTAGAGTTGACTGCTGAACAGCTTCTTCCATGTATATGCCTTCAGCTTGCTGTTCACGTTTTAGTGCTTCACGCTCTTCAAATGCTTGCGTTTTGGACTTCTTCTTCTTGGCTTGCTTGAGAGCCTTTTTCTTGAATTGCTTCAAACTAGCTTCAGCTTCCGTTTCCGTTTTGATGACAGCATCAATGTCCTGCATGGTCGTGTCTTCATTACTAGTACTGGCTGACAATGGAAACTCTTGATCGATCTTTTCAGTGGCAACACCAAAAAGTTCCTCGTCTGATTTCTTCTGGCGCTTGCTGGTGATGTCCACACTGAGCTTGAGTTTCCGCTTTTTCGGCTTCTCCACAGGCTCATCCACAATAAAATTGGCTTCGCTCATGGAGTCCTCTTCAGGAGTGTCTGTTGCTCGGAAATCGCCTCTTCCTCTACGGTTGATTATTACATCCGTATCATTCTCGGATGCTTCCTCCGTGCTCATGCGACTTCTTGGGCGTGATTCTGGTTCGGCAGTGTCCAAATTGCGAGATCTATTCTCAGAGTCTCCATCAGATTCCTCATCGTCGCTGTCCTGAAAGCGATGGGTCAGATTCCTGATGATTTTCTTGTGTGCGGATCGTTTGCTGCTTGGAGCCTCCTGGATTTGGACATTGCGGTTCTTCCTTTTTTGGATTCTGGGCAATGCTGCGACGTTCAAGCGACCAGGACCCATAGCACGCCTATCCAGCACATCAGCTCTTGAATTCGGCGTGCCAACACCTGGGCTATCCTCTCGATCAACATCCTCATGGATCAGGGGTAACTTCAAATCCTTAGGGTCCGGAATGTTCAATTTCCGTCGTTTTGCGAGGTGATTTGAAGGATCCATAAACTTATGTAAAATTGGGCCTGCGATTTTCACCTTTATGCTCTTCACCAACTGAATTTTCAGTTCCCGCCGCACAACCTCCATCGCTTCTCTGGCAGGATCGAAGTTCTTAGCCCTTTCTCTTTTTTCCTCCTCCAAATCAGCTGCTTCCTCTTTCCTGCGCTGTATTTGATCTAGTCTTTCCTGCTCATCCAAATCATGACGAGTCGGAGTGTGACTACGCTTATGCACATATTTTGTAGGATCAGGAATTTCGGATTTTCCATTGGTGCCGTGTGGATACATCTTCATCGCCATCTTGTATGTAAACAGCAGACTGCCATCCAGTTGAAGAAAACACTTTTCGGCATCTATTCGTCCTGCATCGGAATTTGGGAAAACGACATAGTACCCATACGCATCCATTTGAACATCAAGAGCATGAAAATGCCGCACACGTTTTAACAGATGTGGCGGTGTGGATTGTTGTAGAGGCACCGAGTCTCCAGAGATGAATAGATAAGGAGTGTTTGGCAGCTGCAGTGAATAAGGTTCGGTATTTTCGATAATTCTTTGAGATTTGGGTTTTGTTGGCGGATTAGCTGCAGCGAAGGGAGGCCGAAAAAGATTTCTTGTAGCTGCTGGGCCCTTTGGCGCACTGGGTGGAGGCCCTGACGATTTGACAACCTCCGCTGGCTTTGCAGGAACTACAACGGCGACTTCAGGCACAACTGGAGGCTTAGTCTCCTTCAGAAGGTTTTCCATCATTCTCCTGCTCTTGTTCCCCTCGGGATCGAACTCAACTTTCACATTATGCCGCCCAATTCTTATAGTCGTTCCTTTCTCAACTGCCATTTTTGCAGCTTGAATGGCAGAATTTCGAGATCCTTTGGAGTTTGGCCTCGCATCTCGATATCGAAAGGTGGCAAACCCAAGACATGTCCCCGTCTCTGGATGTAGCTTATTGCTGCTCTCAGCAACGTCACCATAGCTTGAAAAGATTGAGCTGATGTTGGCAAAATTATGCAATGGATCGAAGCCTGTCACAAGTACCTGGGTTGGAGGCCCCGGACCTAGAGAGTTCTTTGGATTGTATTCATAAGGTCGAAGGAGATACGGGGCTTGGCGCAATCGAGACCTTGGGTTGTGAAAATCCACATTGATGTAATCAAGCTTCCCACCTCTTTTTGCCAATCTTGGGTCCGCCGGGGGAGCGTCATCTTCCTGCACACGCAAAGCCATTAGCCAGACATTCACATATGCAAGATGACGCTCCCCCCGGATTGTAGTGTACATACCAAACCAAACTCCTTATATATGGGTTTCGCTTTTTTCTTGTCATTCGACTCAAATGTGAGGATATTGCCTTTCACAGATCTTTGGGGATCGCGTGCAAAGACTCGCGTGTCTGCTGGGGCTATTTCTGCCATAGCAGCTTCGATGGGAAGGTCATGATTTGTCGCTACGGCTTTCTGGTTGACATCTGAGAGAGCGCCAAGCTTCTGTTGCTCTGGACTTGGTACGCGGTTTGGAGACGAGTCGATATTCGTCAATGGGGTTAAGGCATTGAAGTTTCGAGAGCCAGAGAAAGTCGAGGTATTTGATTGCGGGCCAGTCATGCTGAAGCCAGTGGATATACTGCTTGCATTTGAGCTGGCTGATCCGACGACATTGAGAATATCTCCTTGAACTGACTCTGTATCTTCTGCCTGTATACTGACAGCATCCGCAGCACGCAAAGTACTCTCTCCATTTCCTTGTTGCGCCTTGCTATCAACACGACTGTTGCTCGGTGGCCCAAAAATCTTCGAGTCACCGATTGCTCGGATGACCGGTGAGTCCATCTTGTGCGATTTGATCTTCTCTCGTTCTTTTGCTTTGTCTTTGGCTGCTCGCGGAGCATTTGGGAAAAAGGCAGCGAAGCCAGGGGAGTCGGAAGCACGAGACATCGTGACAGATATGGATTCTACCTCGCCCTCCTTCTCGCAACCAACATCCCCAACCGTGTATTCAATGTAATCGTGCTAGCATATGGTAGCAAGGACGACGTTTGATGCACGCGCAGAAGCGCAAAGATTACCCACGCGACTCCTGGACCAGTCCAAATATATTGCGCTCGGACACAAAGGGGCAGAAAAGGGCAGGTTAACGTGTTCGCAGATTATGAATTGAGAATGCGATGGTATAGAGATGCTACTGCGATGCAGGCAGATGGAGGAGATGAGGCGTCGTTGGATTGAGGTTGGGTATAGGGGTGTCGTTGTAGTTGTGGTGAAGGGAATGAGGTTCGTCAAGAATACTTTGCGGCTAACCTAGTTGGCTTTATCCGTCATCAGTACTCCAGATATAGCCTTGACACAACAACAACGGCAACAATAGAAACACGAATTCGAATTGATATTATGTTGAATATAACCAGCATACAATAGGATCCCATATTCATATTGTGAATTTTTATCGAATTCTCTCAATCATGAATTGCTCTACATACCTTACCTTACTTATAGTTATTTGCTGACGTTCCAGCCAGTTCATTCGTCCTAAGCGAAACGCGTCGGAGATCACGAAGCTCAAAAGAAAATGATAGGTATTAAGCAACGCAACAAGAAGATATCAAAGCTGATCATGGTCATACAAATCAACGGTCCCTGCTAATAGCCCATTTGCGCTTGTTGGAATACAACTCAAGTTCAATATCACTTTGATGACGAAAACTCGACTGAATAAGCATAAGCTCAGGTACATGAGCTGCCTGTGTTGGCTGCCCCTGAATGATAAGATCTTACGAAGAAGATGCACATTTGCTAACATTCGTAGCACTCTCTAGATGTATAAACACGAGACGACATTCTTACTTCTACCACTGTAGACACGAAGTCCTCTTCAGGGGCCATTCCAAGATCTCGACCTGTCCAACTGCATTCTGAGTGGAAGTCGTTATGGTAGTAGTTGCGGAAAAGATGTTTTTCCGTGGACCTGGAAGTATCTCACCTTGCCTGTGCTCTATGGGAATATGGGATTTGGAACTCCCGTCATTGAGCACGATCACATGACATAACCGTTTCAACAGAGGTACAACTTGACGCCAAAGCAGGAAAGGAGAGTAGACGTCGCAATTACATACAGCTTCTAAACTTTAAGCAGTTCTCAAATTACCAAGTATTCGCCAACCTTCTAAACAGCAGGACTGCCTACCTACCTGGTTACCTTAGGTATGTGTCATATCTGAATCATGTGATTATAGTAGAGGCTCAGAGCAGCCAAGTTGCACTTGGTACATCAGATGCACTGCCCCTGCCACCGATAGAATGCCTACGTTCCAAAGTCTCTCCTGCATGACATCTCATGCCTTTCTAAGCCTCTGTTGGTAAGCTTTTGCTTGCTTTTGGCGTTGGAATACACGATTCATGTCCCAAAGAGCTCTTTGCGAAGCATCTCGTGGACATCGAAGTAGATTGTGAATTGACGCTTGCTGCAGTGGCAACCTGTTTCTCTGTACAATGTTCCCTTCAGATCACACGAGCGGTAATAGAATTTGCAGGCTTCGTCCTGTTACATACTACATTCTTTCTTCATGTCTGAAATGTATAGCCTCGTTTGGGATAGATTTCAATCCCCAAAGACGCACGACACTTCTCATTGTTCTACGAACCATTAATCGAGAACTACAAGCGATGGCCAAACCCTTACTTCGAGCGACAGTACCTTAGATAGCCGTTCAGAGCATCATCTACAGCCTCATACATTCCATTTGCTCGTCTACTTCTCAGGGCTTGGCAAACCCTATGCAACGCATCGGACAGTCTCAGACCCTTCAGGCAGTTGACTTCAATCTAAACACCCTCATTGGTCTTCCCCACACAAAGATTTCAGGCTGTCGAGGCTGAGTACTTAAATTCGTGCCAAGCATTCACGCCATCGAGGAACGGGAAGGATCAAAAAGTGCTAGATGCGATGAATACAGGCAGATAATCTCATTGCGTCAACGGTATCTTCCACATATGTTACAACTCGGGCGTGATGGTTGGGCGCAGGGAAACTTAGGATGAGACAGTATTCGAAGAGCTGAGATGATAGAGGGGGAGAAAATGTATATGAATGGTCTTGTCGTCCTGGAGAGCTGGAATAATTTTAGAAACTCATCCTCTTCAGCCTTTGTTCATTGCAACCTTAAATCCGAAGCGCGTCTCTTTGAGCCATATAGCTACTCACTTTTGCCCTCATTTTCTCAATTGCTTCTCAAGAGTTATACCTAAGTCTCTAAAATTATCACGCATTTCGCAAAAATTAGTCAAGATGGTTATGAACATGCAAGAAAACTTGCTCCTCCGTCGTGGAGATGAGAATCGCGCTCACATTCCCCCAATGCCTATGTGGTTAGGAATCATTCGTGTCGTCCAATTGGTAAGGGATCACCAAACTCCTCATCCAACAGTGATTAACAGCTACTCTAGGTCTTCACTCTGTTAGTTTTGATCCTCTCCGCCTATGCATCCTCAGTCTTCGGCGCCGGTTATGTAAGTCCAATCCCTCATCTCCATCACTTACCGAAATCTCATGAAACATACGCTAACATATCGTGCACAGTTCATCGGGTTCGGACTCTCCTTCTACGTCTTCTTCTGGACCATCATCTTCCTCTGCTATATTATCCTTTCACCCCTCTTCTTCCCCAAGATCTACATCTACTGGGTACACCTCCTCCTCGAGTTCAAGACCGTCATCTTTTGGCTCTCCACCTTTGCGCTCCTCGCTTCCGAGGTCGCCGCCTGGGGATTCCTCGATTACACTTACATTGACGTCTATGGGACGAAGCACCACTCTGGCTTCTTCACTGGCGCGAACGGTGCACTTGGTGCTATGAAGGCGGCCGCTGCTTTTGGGGCATTTACTTGGGTGCTCTTTGTGGCTAGTTTGGTCATTGTTGGTGAGTGACCTTCTCAACAACCGCGAACTTTTTCGTTTGGATGACACTAACATCATCTCAGCAATTGCATGCTTTAGGCACTACAAGGCCAAATCACCCATGTTCTACTCCTCTGTTGCCGGTCCCGCCGCTACGGATGCAGAGAAGGGCGCTCCAGCTGGTGGTGCACCAGTTCAACAGCAACCAGTTGAGCTGAACGAGTACGCACCTGCACCACAACCCCACCCATAAGAGTATACTATACGCAGAGAATGCTCTTCGGCATTCCAGTTAAGTAGTACTGTCGAACGAAACGAGGTGGTTTAGATGATTATTCAGACGCGCGCGATTTTTAATGTGGCTTATAGTTGGGAGGGTAGATTTTGGCGATACCCTGCGATTGATATTTTGAATTTTCTCGTTATGCTTTTGATGGTCTACTTTTGCTTAGCGCTTCGCACATGCATAGAATACAACGCTCATTTCACTCCTTGCAATGCAACAAACTTAATTTGTGCTTTCTGTACTGTACTGTCTCACTTACGTCGGTGAAGCCACCATGAATTGTGTATGTTCAGCCTTTGACTTTCTTGGTCCAGCTTCCAGCAAGCGAGACTGTCATTTGAGTATCTAGATCTCCAGTAGTCTTTCGGCTGTCTTGATTAATCATAACGTCACCGACGATCACCATTTTAGCATCGTACTCATATTCTCTTCGGTCGTGACAAGAGAAACAACTTCTCGGAAAGCGCATCAATATCCTAGTATTCAGTTGGCGCGCTTCGCATACTCGTACTCTCGCAACAAGCTTCAAGTCCAGCAATCACTAGTATCCAGCACGTGTACCAGATACAAAGATTTGTAAATGTGACCGCATCAGCAGCAAGAATTGAGGTTGAGGTTGAGATAAACTTTCCTACCGAGCACGAGTGTGAAGTCGTCTTGGTGATTCGTCGGCTAATATATATGTGCAGCAAGCTTTCCGGCAAATCTCCAGATGTATACCGGTAGTTTAGTATGTACCGAAGTGCAAGAAGCATCAATGTTCAACGGTTGGCAAACTTGGTTCTCTATCTTGGACTTGTGTGGGGATCTTACCAGCACGAGTGTGCTCTCAGGGCAATGATTCGACAATATATGCGATCTTAATGAGAACAGACACCTCGGTACTGAGAGCTAACTAGGTTGGCAAATGCCCATCACCTGCAGCTCGCCGTGAATGCATGCATGACTAGCTTCGGGAGCAGTTGACTATTCAGACATCTTTCTTCAACTATCTCATCAACACCACATCAGCACAAACAAAATCAAAGAAACGAATGTTTAAAGATTTAATAAGAGTAGGGCACACGACACCAAACCGCTGACTCGATTACGAGGACAAACAACTTGAACACCAAGAAACGTCGGACCCGAAAGCGCCCCCAGCGTCACGAGTACCGGGGTTCGCTTGTTTGCATTATGCGATGATCCACCAACCAATCTCTTGACCTTCCAACTTCAGATCTTCCTCCGATCACACCAACGGTCACGCTTCCCCAAGTTACGGCACTCGACCGAGAGCTATAGCTCAGGGATAGTACAAAACCAGCAATGCAGACACATTTGTGTATTTCGTGACGTTTGCCCCTGACGTGATCTTGGCATCTCATTCGCTTGTTACCCCATTTTTTCCCATCGGTCATCGAAATGAGAAGACCTGCTTGAACCCTGTCGCTGTTACGGGTGCTAGATCCCATCTGAGCATGCATGGGACTTATATCTTCATCGTTGGCAGCGAATGAGGGGTTCTTTGGTCATGCACGACGACAGTGCTAGATTCTTGCACTGATCGACAGACGGTAGAGGGGGTTAATGTCAGGGACATCTGATGTGTGCCTAGCGAATGTGCTTCTTCATACGAGTAGAATAGCATTAATTGAACTTTTGAACATAGGTAGGGATGAGCGAATCGTCTCCACGTGTAATTTCACATGATGCTAAAGTTTACGGAGGAACATACACGCTTTCGGACATGGTGGGCAAGTAAGTATCGAAAGAAGATGATATATAAGTCCACGATACTCCCATTCTTAGATTTGTCCACCAGACTCGTCTCTTAGATTCATCTCAGTCCCTCCTCACTCACCTCTCCAACAACTCTCCATCACCATCACCAACATCCAAGCTAACAAAATGGCCGTCCTCTCCAGCCTGATTCTCAGCTACCTCGCTAGCGCAGCAGTCGCATTCCCTCTCGAGCACCTTTTCTCCCGCGCCGTCATCTCGCACGATGCTGTCGTAGGTTTCGCCGAGACTGTCCCTGCCACCACGCAAGGAACTATCTATGAGGCCTATCAGCCTTTCTTGAAGGTTGTTAATGGATGCGTGCCTTTCCCTGCTGTGGATAGCGCTGGAAACACTGGGTGAGTTCCTCTCGCTTCCGAATTGATGTATGGCTTGAAATGTTAGCAATGGAGGCTAATGTTATTAAGTGGTGGTCTTGCTGTCACTGGTAGCTCGAACGGCGGTTGCTCCAGCAGCACTGGACAAATCTACTCTCGATCAGCTACCTATGGTTCCTACTACGCAGTCATGTACTCCTGGTAAGTTGACTCCAAATCCCCATATTCTGCCCAATTCCCATCTCCCTCCTCTTTCCACTCCTTCCAGAACCCACACTAAAACCCCACAGGTACATGCCCAAAGACGAGCCCTCCGACGGACTCGGCCACCGCCACGACTGGGAAGGTGTAATCATCTGGCTCAAGTCCGGCACCGCAACGACCGCCGCCAACATCGCGGCAGTCTGCCCCTCCGCGCACGGCGACTGGGATTGCTCAACTTCAGGCTACTCGCTGTCTGGCACCGGCGCGCTCATCAAGTACGAGTCAGTGTGGCCCGTCAACCACGCTTGTGGTCTTACCTCGACTGTTGGTGGACAGCAGCCATTGATCGCATGGGAGAGCTTGACGAGTGCGGCACAGACAGCGCTGACGAATACCGACTTTGGAAGCGCCACTGTGCCGTTCAAGGACTCGACTTTCACGGCGAACTTGGCCGCTTGTTCATTCTAAATTCAGGCGATGTTTGGATGAGATGGGGTCCTGGGAATGGGGAGGGAGAGGTATCAAAAGTAATTCTGAATGTGTGAGAATTGAGGTCGATTAATTTAGTATGGCAGTCATACTTACGATACCTGAACCGACGGCTGAGTAGCTTAAACAAAGGCTCAATGAATTGAAACGTTTACAAGACATCCCCTCAGCTTCCGACTAAAGGACGTAATCTTCTATGTTGATTCATTCGCTTGTTCTGCTTACTATGTCTCCAACACTCTGAGCACGTCCAGAGACCTCAGGTCTGCAACTGCACAGTAGCAGTTTCAAAAACCCACAGTTATATTGGACCGTAATATCTTACTGTCCTCAACCCGTTTCCAAGATGCCATTCTCAATTATTACAATCCCATGTGATTACCGCCACGGAACAGAACTAGTCTTTTCTCTCATATTACCCATTCAAACACAACTTCGCTTATTTCTCAAGTTCGTCTACGCCAAAAGCTCAAGGCATGAGTTTATACTTTGATAGCTAAGTCACATAAGCTCGCATCAAAAAAGTAAATGCTTCTAAGAAAGAGATTGGATAGTGGAGTCTGTCCTAAGCCTAAAGTAATATCTGCATATGAGGACGTGGAATTGATAGCTTAAAAGTTATGGTTCTCGATGTTCACTTCTCGTTTGAATTGAAGTCCAAACCTCAAGTTACTGGATACTTGGACATGCTGCATTGTATGACTACCTACCTCTATTGATGCTGCTAACTCCAGAAAGACCACTTCACCATCAAGACTAGAACAGCTAATTAAGTTGGGTAGAACACGCCGGTCTAAGCCTACCTACTGCTGCTTGAAGCTTATGCATCTAAGCAAAAGAAAATGTGTGCTGAGTAATCTTAGATACCTAGATGTGCAGTTTCGCTTAGCGAAACCATCATCAGACGGGCACTGGCATTTGCACTTGGTGCATTCGTTATTAAGGAGAGATAAACGAGCCACTCGAATGAGTGACAAATACAGACACGACACCGTATCTCTCCAGGAATAAAAGGAACCAGGTGTCTTTAATCTTTTTTTCCTGCCCACTCACCCACTCACCCACTCACCCAATCCACTAGACAAGAGCAATCCTACAAACTCCGAACCTTGATCAACCAACTATACTCACACCGGACGAACAAATAGCGTACATCCTCATCCTCCCCAAAGTCTACCCGGCTTGCTACTCTACCCTAATCTACTCTACTCTACTCTCGGAGCTAATGTGATGTGTTGTGATCTGATGTCAAATGTTGCGTCCCAGCTTCTCCGAAATGGGATAACGAGGGAAGACGCGAGAACCTAGCATTTCCCCAGGGCGATTAAATGCTGTTGCATATGTGTGGTACAGCGACGATAAGTACAGGAACAGCTATTTTAGATAGATAGAGATGTTGGCATCGGCAGTTATGTGTATCGAGAGATCAATATGAGTGTTGGTATATTTGGCTTTGAGGAAGAGTAAATTCGCTTATTTTCACAGTATAACAAGAACCAAAATACATGGAATCAAAATCTCGGTTCAAGCAATTAGTTAGGATTTCTTTCACACAAACTCTCCCTAACTACCCGCCAATGCCCGGACACTTGAAATACACACTCTTAACCTCCAAAAAGTGATCCATACTCTCCAGCAAACTCTCCCTCCCGGTCCCACTGCCCTTCCACCCACCAAACGGCAGATCCCACGAGCCCGTCGGACTCGCACAATTGACACCAACCATACCACTCTCGAGCTTCTTGCTCACGCGCATGGCCCGCGTCAGATCGTTCGTGAACAGCGACGCGTATAGGCCAAACTCCGTGTCGTTGGCCTTGGCGATGACTTCTTCCTCCGTCTTGAATGTGTTGATCACCACCACGGGTCCGAAGACTTCTTCCTTCATGATACGGCTGTCTTCCGGCTGGTTGAGGAACACGACGGGCTTAACGGTCAGACTACCACTGTCGCTGGAGCCTTCGGGCTCTCCACCGAGCTCGACAGTCCCCGTAGTCTTGCCCAGCTCAATATACTTCATCACCGTCTCAAACTGCACCTTATCCGCCACCGGCCCATGATTAACATCCTTACTCGTCGGATCGCCCATCCTCCTCTTCGCCGCACACGCCTTGAACGCCTCGACGAACTTTCCCGCCACGCTCTCCTGCACATAGATTCTACTATTTGCCATGCACGTCTGGCCCGTGTTCCAATTGATGCTGAACTCGGTGGCCTGGGCTGCTTCCTCGAGATTTGCATCGTTGAAGATGAGACTAGGTCCCTTGCCGCCGAGCTCGAAGACTACCTTTTTAAGATTCGACTGTGCGGATGCGATTTGGATCGCTCGTCCAGTTCGCGTACTGCCTGTGAAGGAGATGGCGCGGATCCGCATGTGTAGGCCCATGGCGTTACCACTTGTTTGGCCATGGCCGGAGAGCACGTTTATGACGCCTGGAGGAAACCCGCATTCTGAGATCCATTGGGCTACTTTCCAGGACTGTTCGCATAGTCAGTGAAACCAACAAGCTAGAGCCAGGAATGGTCAAAACGTACCGACAGAGGAGCTTTCTCACTACTCTTCAGAACGACACAGTTCCCCGCCGCCACAGCAGGCGCAACCTTCTTTGCAAAAAACACGAGCGGCGCATTCCACGGAATGATGATCCCCACAACTCCAAACGGCTGCCTAAGCGACATATTCAAGAACCCTGGTGTATTCAAACTCGTATGTCCCTGTGGATACGCCGCCTCGCCAAAGTAGTTGAAATGAACAGCGGCATAGTGGGAATCGAAGCAGTTCTCGATCGGGCGGCCCATGGAGATGGCATCAAGGGTTGCGAGCTCGGCCTGAGAGGCTGTGATCTTCGCGGCCATTGCTTTGAGGGGCTTGCCGCGCTCAATGGGCGAGAGGGCGCTCCATGCTGGGAATGCTGCTTCGGCTGCTTGAACGGCGGTGTCGACATCTTGGACTGAGGCTTCTGCGACTTTGGGATTGTTAGCTTTGCCATGTGTGTGAGGGAGTGCTGGCCGTACCTTTTGCTACGAGCTCGCCATTGTATGGATTGAAGAGATCGAATGTCTCTTTTGTCGAAGCTGGGACAAGCTACAACGCATCAGCTTCTTTTCTCTCTCTCGTTTCTATTGTACCGTGTTGCTCCTTACCTTGTTGTTAATGAACAGCTCTGCGTCAATGACAGTCATCTTGCCGGGGGAGAATTTGAATCTGCGTCAACGCTGATGTCGTATTTGAGTTCACTACCGCTTGCTTCTGTTGCTGCTGGTGATGCCATCTTGCGTGGGTGAGGCTCTGTAAGGGATATAATAAAGCTCCCCCGCCATAGCTTCATGCTTCATTAGTGGGCACCAACCAAAGCATGGGCTTTTTCTTCCGGTGGGATCCCCCCGTTTTGCCCTTGTTGGTCAGCACCTAAACATCGAATTCTTTCCAACTGCTTGATGACTGTAGTTGTGAGAGTGAAGAGGCGTTTGTCCATGTTCATAGCGCATACGTGTATCCGACGGTGCCGAGGCAGCAGAAGGAAGAGGTTGGCTCAAGTTGGAGACAGGACAGGGAAAGCTACGAATGTTTCTTATCAGTGAATCAGGCGGAGCTCCGTTACAGGGGTAACACGGCACCAGGCTTCTGAACCTGGCTAAAGGGAGTGGCGCTGACAGCTTGAAATTTAGTGGATGCTCCCTGGAGCAGGTGGCTGACAGTCGGGTATAGTCTAGACCTCTCGCTTATGATTGTTTACTTGAATTTTGTTGTAAGATCTTATATTCTGCATTGCATAGCGAATTCCATTCTAATGAATATCAGGAAAGAGAAAGAAAAGTAAACTCTGGTGACAGGCCTTGCAGGGCGAGGTAATTAATAGGTATAGATAGAGCAGATAAAATGCCTCAACCTTCATGACGAAATGCTCAACCATCCCAAGATGAGATTAAGCGAGTGCTAGAATATATGCCGTATCTTTTGTGTGAAGATATCTGTTGTGTGTCCTCAAAGAAAATTTATAACCGGCGAGTGAATTCTTTACGTTGAGATTCTTCGGTTGAAATTTCAAATTCTTCGGTCTATCTAGTCCCTACAACTTGGAATATCCTTTATACTCAGCTGCGCTCTCGTCCAACTTATACTCCACAATTATTTTCTCCGCCGCAATCTCGCCGACAATATAAGCCGTGGATTGTGTATGATTACTACTCAAAGGTCAGCTAGCACTCTTTCAACAACAGCTCTTCCAACCAAACCCCATGTAGACACATCACATCACCAGTCATGAAAACTTACTTCATCACAAACGGACAAACACTCAAATCCACGACTCTCAGGCCCGTCGTCCCCAAGACCCTAAAATTCGAATCCACACATGCCTCCCTCTCCTTCGCCGGACCCATCTTCACCGTACAAGACATATGCCACGAGCTCGCCGTGGTCTTCTTGACATGCTCCCAGATCGCATCATCGTCAGCATCCTTCCCAGGCCCGATTGTCGCGAGCGTGTTGGATGCGTAGATCGGTGCTGAGAGAAGGGAAATGGTTTGCCGGATCCCGGAGATGATGGTGCGTTTGTCGTAGGCATGTGTGAGGAACGAGGGGTTGATCAGTGGTGGTGTGGTGGGAGAGGTGGAACGGAGTGTTATTGTCTGTGTGGATTTATTAGTGGCGGTGAGAGAGGGGAGAAGTGGAGGAGCATACTCCTCTACTTTGCGGATTCATGATCAGACACATTGCTCCTAGGAAAGTGGTATCTGGTTCAGGCTCATAGCCGGCCAGAGCAGGTGGTGTATGCTACAACACATTAGCTGATATCTCACATCCCACAATTCTGATCTTGAAAACCACTCACTGTAGCAATCTCAATACATGGCACCTGCTCTCTCGCCAAAAAAACTCTCATCTTCTCATCCAGCCCCTCAAACTCATCCGACTCCAGGATCTCAGAGACTTTAAACCATCCCATCGGCGTTGGACTCTGCTGCACTTCAACAAACGAGGGATCTCTCTTCATAACGATCCCAACGCTTGAGAAGCAGTGGTCTTGTAGGTTCCGTCCCACACCTGGCAATTCACATACAACATCAATCCCATGCTTCTCCATTTCCTCTCTCGGACCAATTCCAGACAACATCAGAATCTGAGGAGTATTGATCGCGCCACCCGAGACAATGACTTCGTTCTTAGCGAAAAACTCCCGCCCATCGATCATTCTGACACCGATTGCTCTGGTTCCCGAGAAGAGAATCTTAGCCACCCCGCTATCAGTCAGGACTGTGAGATCAGAGGCAGGATTGGAGAGGTACGCTGTTGAAGAGGTGATGCGCTGTCCATCGTGAATGCATACGGTTCCCATGCCCATTCCGAGTGGAGAGCCTGAGTTCACGTCCGCGTTGGTAGAGAGGCCTGTTTGCGTGGCGGCGATGTAGATTTTCTCGAGCTCTGGGTCCCAAGTTGAAGGCTGGCCGTATGAAAGGTGTACTGGTCCTACTCTATCACGATCTAACACGCATGTACCTTAGCGAAGCAGCTTCACACCCCGAAGCGAGAATCATACCGTCTGTACTCGAACACACATATCTGTTCATCCCAGACACTGGAACTTCAGGATGCAAGCTCTCCACACGATCCAAAACCTTCCTCACATTGCTCCATGCAAAACTCTCATCCCCCACCAATCTCGCCCATTCATCATAATCATCTCTCGATCCGACCGTCCAGCCACAGAAATTGATCGCCGTGCTCCCACCCAGCCCTTTACCACGGGAATAATCAATCTCCTGTCCGATTAGTTGCGTTTGAGGCGTGGTTTTATAACCCCAGTTTAAGGGCGAGTTGGGCGCGAAAGCGAGTGTGAAGCGCTCACTTAGTGAGAGGGAGGAGAGGGATGTGTTGGTACCTCCCGCTTCGAGGAGGAGGACGGTGGGATGGGTGGAAGTGGCGGAGAGGCGGGATGCGAGAGCGCTTCCGGAGGGACCGGCTACGTGATCTGTTAGTGTTTGTCTCTCTCTAATTTTTTGATAGTTGATGATATTGAATCTGAAAGTGAGACTTACCGCCAATCACGATGAAGTCGTATGAGTTTTCCATTGGATTGGAATATGAGACAGCAGTGAGTAGATCGGAGGAAAGCACCAATGCGGACAATTCTCTCAATCAAGCTGAGTATTGCACTCGCTCATTTACATCCCGCATGCCCTGGACAACCACATGCAAACCATGATTTCTCATCATCTTTCAACAATCCCCAGAATCTAAACGCCGATCACTCTTTAATCCAAAACAAAATATCCATCCAGCATTCGCATCTCCATTCCATTCCATGAATTGGTGATGATCTGGTCCAGACAGGTTTCAAGCTTGTATTTTCGATATCTTATCACGGCAACATGTAAACAGGTAGCCGTCGGAACAGCTAACCGCATGCAACACAACAACGTCCATGCACTCTTCTCTCACCGGCCACCACTACAGGCTACAGCTCAGCTGGAGCTCAAGCTGCTACACTTACAGTATGCATCGGTGACAAGCTTCCATTATGGGCACTAGACGATGGGGGAGGAGAACACGTCTGAGCTCAAGCTCCCCTTTTCCCTTATCGTCGATCATCAATATTGGAGCTGTACCGGTAATCCATAGCGGAGACGAGACTCACAGGGTCTTTGTTTGGGACGAGACAAGGCCAGCTTTCTGTCTGGGGTTGGGGGGTTTTCTCGATAACGAGTTCAGCTGTGGTTTTGTGATACGGTGAAAGTAGTTGAGAGAAGCAGGTATCAAGCGAGTGAATGAGTGGATGAGGTCTTAAAGACTACCTTGTCTCCGGATTATTTGGTAAGATTTTTGACTTTCAGCTTAAGGTTAAGGTTTCTGTCGGGGAACTTTGAACTTCGTTGATATATTCACTTATTGATACGGACAAGAGAAAAACCAGTAATCAGACAAGATGTCGATCTCGACTTTCATGAAAAAGCTAGAGGTGAAGCCTACAGAGGACGAATGGGAAGCCATTGAGACGACACGATGGGGAAATAAAGACGTCTATCCTATTCCTCACGACAAGAGGACATACGGCGTATATGCATTTGTCAGCTATTGGGGTACGTCCTCTTTCCAACCCTAACATCTGAAAATACAAGCTAACAGCGCTCTCAGGGACATGTGGAGTGTGTCTTTCCTCTTGGACAATTGGAAGCAGTCTCATCGGCATCGGTCTCACTGCCGGACAAGCAATGGCTTCAGTCACGGTCGGCATGGTGTTGGCGAGTGTTAATGCATATTTGAATGGCACGCCAGGTGCGAAACATCATTTGGGGTATGGCATGTTAGCCAGGTCTGCGTTTGGATTGTGGGGATCATATTTCTGTATCATGCTTAATGTGTTTCAGTCGTTTGTATTTTATGTGAGTTTGTGACTTGGGGGGTACATATTGAGAATTTGACTGATGAAGTGATAGGGAACGCAAATGTACTTTGGTGGTCAGGCGTTTGTGCTGATATTGAATTCGATCTTCCCGACTTTCTTGAGGATGAAGAATACGCTTCCTGAGAGGTATGATATAGTTACAGTGATAATGTTGATTGATACTGATTTTCACAGTGCTGGCATCACAACACCCGGCCTAATTGGCTTCGTTCTCTTCATCATCCTCTACTTCCCCATCATCTACTTCATTCCCGCCCATAAGATCCAAAAGCTCCTTGAAGTGCAAGTCATCGTCGCGACAGCTACCCTCCTCGGCATCATGGGCTGGGCCGTCCACGCGAATGGCGGAAGTCCCGGAGACTTAATCTCGCCCGCCATTTCCCTCTCCAAAGCCGAAGCCGGATTCCGTGTCATCCAAGGTATCACCAGCGTAGCGGGCACTTACACCGGTGGAACGGACCGGGTCTCAGATTGGACGCGTTACGGACGGTCCCGCCACACTTCCACTCCCGCAATCCTCTCCCTCGCCGTAACGGTGATTCTCACCGCGCTCGTTGGTATCATCTCCACCTCCGCCCTAAATGAAGCCTACGGCATCCTGCAATGGAACCCGCTCATCGGACTCCAGATTGTCCAAGCAACAAACTACACGGCCGCCTGCCGCGCCGGGACTTTCTTTGCAGGCATTGGGCTGCTATCTGTGACAGTCTTTGTGAATTACACACAAAACTGCGTCTCGTCCGGAATGGACGTCGCAATGCTCGTCCCGCGATACATCACGCAACGGCGAGGAGCCATCATCTTCTCAATCCTCGGCGTGCTGGCCCAGCCGTGGCGTTTCCTCACTCAAGCTATCACGTTCATCACTGTGCTATCCAGTTTCGGCGTCTTCATGTCGCCCGCGGCCGCGATCCTCGTGGTGGATTTCTGGCTCATTCGCAGGACGAAGTGGGATATCCCCGCACTATACCAACCTGGTGGCATCTACTGGTTCATAGGCGGCGTGAATTGGCGCGCCTTTGTTGCGTATTTCTTGGGCATGTGGCCTGCGCTTCCTGGGTTCGTAAATGCGGTCTCTGGATTAGAAGTCGCGGTTACCTGGAGGAGGTTCTATCAGATTAGTTTCTTCTTTGGATACTTCGTGTCCGGGTCGCTGTATTTTCTGTTTTGCAAGTTGGCGCCACCGCCGGGACTGGGTGTGCAGGTCGATTTTGATATCGATGGACATGGGGTCGTGGATGGAACCTCGGAGGGGTCTGAGAAAGGTGCTGTAGAAGAAGAGAAGGGGGTTGGGGAGTCGAAAAAGGAGGTGTTTGTTTGAATTCTCGGCTAGGAGAGTTATTGGTCTTATTGAATAGCAATGGCGTTTTAGCGTTAGATTGCTGGATTTCTATATTCTAATTTGAATAATTCTACAACTACTTGTCACCTTTCGTCTGAAATGCACAGGCGTTGTTTATTCTTCTGCATTGTCGTTCCCCCCCAATATTGACTTTGGCTTTGGCTTTGTTTAGCTTTGGCTAGCTTTGGCGTATAATATTAGAGTTCATCCATCGCTCTGACCCCGCACGATCAAAGCACATCTAGCTGAGGCATCTCCGAGAAACACAACTTAAAAAAACAACCCTTTTCTCTCATCTCTCTCATCTTCACCTATACAGTACTGATGACATACTCATCCCACCTGGGTGAAGTTAAGCGAAATATATCGTGGCAGCAGTGGGGGTTCATCCGGAGAACAACCCACTTCGAGTGAAGCTATTCCACTTCAGCGTTTCTCTCCGCCCCGCTCTCATCCAAATTGGAGCTCTTCCTCCGCTCTCCCAGGCCTTTGGATCCTTGTGCTCGGACAGTTTCCTCTTATCGTCCAGTGATGAGACAGTATTTCCTGAGCTCTAGATCCACTGGGAACAACAAACACACTGGCAATTCAGGATTGTCTGGCTAGCTGGCGTATGTCATCGCTCCTATCACGGGCACTGCTACCACGTTTGTAAATCGACGAGATCGATGTTGCCGTTACCAACTTACAACTTCGATCGATGCACAGCTCCCCATCTCCAACCTCGCGATCGAGAGTGCTACCCATACGTGAATATACCAAAAGAAAAGAAGCATAAATACCATGGATCCAGCCACCCGCCGCGTACCTCCCGACAAGCGGAAACGCACCGAGATCTCATGTGACAAATGCAAGTCCCGCAAGCAAAAATGCGACAAACTCCCAGGGCAGGCCCAATGCCGGTACTGCCAGCTCCGGGGCATCGAATGCAGCATCACGCAACCGCGCAAGAAGCGCCTGTATGGCAGCGTGGAGGGAGTTGGGAACCGGCTCGCGCTGCTGGAGTCGCTTGTTAAGGGACTGCTTCCTGAGGCCGATTTGAGCTCGAATGAGGAAATGAGAGCGTTGGGGAAGAGCTTGGGGATTCCGCTGCCGGAGGAGGGGGGTGGGTATGGTTTGATGGGCGCAGGAGAGGAGAGGAGAGAACGCGATGCTGCCAGTGCGAGCGCGAGGGTTGGCGGAGAGGATGAGAGTGAGAGTGTGTTGCCATTGCTGCCGGATCAGCAGGGTCAAGTGCAGTATATTGGGCCAGCGAGCTCGTTTTCGTTTCACTTGAAGCTGAGGCGGTTGATGGGTAATTACTCGAGCTTTGAGTTCTCGATGTTTGGTCGCAATGCTGCAGAGCAAGATGAAGGGAATGCGGGTGCATTACCCATGCCTCAGAATAACGCAGGAAGAAATGAGAGTGCGCATGGACAGATCGTGAATGAGAGACGACCGAGTTACGGAGCGAGTGATTGTAACTCACCATCTGATGCGGTTAGGGAGATTGATGGGCCGGTGCTGGATGCTCTCATTGACGCTTACTTTGATGTTGTGCATTCCGATTTCCCAGTCCTGCACGAAGCTTCTTTCAGAGAAGCTTATGAAATTTGGTCAGCTTCGGATGCGACCTCAGCAGCTAATCCGGTCTGGCTTTGTGGACTACTCTGTGTGCTCATTTTGGCTAGACGAGTAGCTCCTCTTGCCATTCCCGAGGAAGCAGAGCAGAAGTGGTGGAGACACGTTCAAACACTTTTGCCGACTGTATTCTTCGCTTCAAATGTCTTCACGGTACAGGCTCTTATGCTTGGAGCTTTACATCTTCACAATACGAGTCATCGTGATGCTTGTTGGAACCTCACTGGAACAGCTATACGGATTGCGTTTGCCATCGGTCTTCATCGAGATGATGTGAAGCATGTGCAAAGCCCGCTTGGTAGAGAACTCAGGAAGCAGCTTTGGTGGACCTTGTATGCCTTCGAACAGATGCAAGTTTCTTCATACGACAGACCAAGTGCAATTGAACACACTCTAAGTCTAGTCGGATGTCCTAACGAGAGGATCGTGGGAGTAGCAGGGCATTGTCCACAGGACTACATGAAATGGTCACAATCTCTCGTTGTTCTACTTGGATCAGCTTCAAGAGCCTTGAATCTAGCTGGTGTTGGCATTTCAGCAACTGAAGACGCCTATACAAAACCTCTTTCACCAGCAGCGAGTATTTTGAGAGATCTAATGAGATGGAAGGAAGAATTACCTTCTCATCTTCGTTTACAGAGTATTGACTCGCTTGCACCCTCGTCACAAAGACCTCTTATACTGCTCCATGTCCAATTTCACTACACGGTAATTCTCATGTCCAGATCATCTCTATTACGTCGAGCAACGATACTATCTAAGAGCAGTGAAGAAATACTGCCACAGAGCATGATTTCCGTTTCAGAAACATGTATTGAGTCTGGTCGCTCACTGGGTTGTTTACTGAACAAACTCGCCTCGATTCGAAAATTCAATGCTTTCACCTGGTGGGATGTGTTCTACACCGTCACCTCAACGCTCATCCTCATCCTTGACATCAACTGCAGCATCAAGCAGCGCACCCTCTCACCCACCGCCGAATCTCCCATCATCTTACACGAGCTCGCTACCATGATAGCCAAACAACTCGAGCATCCGCGTGTCCCGGGTTCTATGAAGAAATGGGCGACGATTGTACTTGACGTACGCTCGATGGCGGACCAAATGGTGACATCGTACCGCTCCCAACGAGCCTCAATCAGTTCACAGGCCATCGATCCTTCACTTGAGGCATCATCACCTGCAATGATGCAGACTAAAGAATCTCCAGCTTCGCACGGGTATGGTGTTGAGCCACAACTCCCCAATATGTACACCCAAGCTGGACCAAGCGAAATATTCGCTTACGAGAGCTCGATGCAAGTCCGTGATAATGCACAGCAGTTCTGGTCTCAGATGTCTTTCATGGATGATCCAAATGGGCAGGCCCATGATTGGAGCTGGGACGATATCGATGCCATACTCCGTGGGTCCTCCACGCAACAAAATCAAAATCAAAATCACCTCAATCAAAGACGTATATGATAAACACCAAAATCAAGTAACTCGGTCTAGGTTATGTCTATATCTACCATGCTCACGTCCTAAAACACGTACAAGTAGTCCACCTGCTCATCCAGCACCTCTCCTGGACCCAACTCAGCTCTCTTCCTTTCCACTTTCTTGTTATGCATCGCAAACAAAACCATCACCAACGCCATCAACGGCACCCCCGCAGCCGTGATCCCTACCCCCGTCCCAAAGCCCACTGGATATCTTGGCGCCTGGCCCGTGATAAAAACATTCGCTGCCACAAAATTCGCACAATTACCCACTCCCAGCTGGACCGCCGTGCCAAACGACCTCGCCATCTTGCCGCGTAGATTCGCCGTCAACAAACCTATGTATAGCGGCATCGTCACAAACGTCCCAAACGAGATCAGGAATTGCGCGAAATACCGCACCGCAGGTGGCTGGACTTGTTTGAGGTGAATGCACCATCCTGCCAGCGAAATTAGAATTGAAGGTAGGATGAAGGGCCATCGCTTATTGAGCCGGCCAGAGAGGAACGAGGAGAGTAGGGCTCCGATTATGCCCACAATCCAGACGGGGATGGTCATCACTTGCGCGCGGCGGGATGTCCATCCCAACTGGCTGAGGATCGTAGGGTTGAATGATGACAGCGAACCGGCGGAAAGGTCGGCAGTGAAGAAGAGGAGTGTCCTTTGTTAAAGCTATTAGTTTGATATTCTGTACAAAGGGGAGAAAGAAATGTGTACGCACAGAAGCCAAATTCGATAATCAAGCACAACGCTCTTCCACGTCCCTTTGCCGGTGTCTTCGTTCTCAACACCTTTGTCGTCCTCCAGTCGAGCGAGGAGCATCGCTCTGTCTGATTCGCTTAGACCCTTGTCTTGGGCGGGAAAGTTAGGCGTGTAAATGAAGACGAAGATGCTGAAGAAGATTGTGATGAGGCCTTCGATTATAAAGATCCTATTGGAGAGATTTGTTAGCAAATAAACGAAGGTTCAGTGTACTTCGGGAACAAAAGGTTTTCTGACTTACCATCGCCATCCTGCGTATCCACCTGTGCCTTCCATGCCTTGAATCGCATATGCTAGGAGCTATCATCATTAGCGAGATGCATATTTTGTATAAAAACAAATGTTGAGAAAATTGTCCTTACACCACTAAAGCAAGACCCGGCTTCTCCAAAGGCGAAGAACAGCGCAAATCGGAACGAAAGCTCTTTCTTCCGGTAGTAGGAAGCGATTAATAGGCCTGCACCAGCTGGGAGGCCAGTCTCGACAATTCCCATCAGGAATCGTATGCCTAAGAGGCCGTGGTAGGAGTGCGTTAGGCCTTGGCACATTGCTAGGACGCCTGTGTTTTTATTAGCCTTCATTAGTCCTCACACACTTATGAACAGCTTCTCTTCGTCGCTCAGACAACACACTCCCTCGCTTCCATACCTAGCCCCAACAAGCACATCAATCCACGCTACGGAATAACACTACTTACCAAGAACAAAACACTGCCCACCCAACCACAAGCTCGGCCGTACACCACTCAAGCTCATGATGAGATTACTCGGCACCTCAGCCAGCACAAACGGGATATAGAAAATCCATAGTGCAGTATTGTAGCCGTTACTCGGCATTTTGAGACCAGTTACCAGCCCAGCGATTCGTGCATTGGCGATGTTGGTTCGGTCGAGGAAGCAGATTAGGTAGAGTAGTCCTAGGATTGGAATGACTTTGAGGTCGATTTTCGTGGTGAGTGCGCGTTGGGCATGCTCTGTTTGTGGGAGGACCTCAATTGAGCCTTCAGACGGAGAGGAGGGGGTGGCGATGACTGCAGCTTTCTCGTCTGAGAGAGGAAGAGGGTGTTTGGTGATGTCCGCCATTGTTGTTATTGCTTTCTAAGTCCAGGGAAGCTTCAACCAAACGAGCGCTCGAAGAACTTCAACAATACTCAAGGTAACAAAGTCAAAGGCAAAGACAAAACAAGTCCAAAACGAAACATTTACAAACACAGAATACTTGCTCGCTGGAGAAGGGCATACTCGTATCTCAGCACCCACATCTCCATCTTCCAAGACCCCAACTTTGGCATGCCAGACAAGCATCTCAGATAAGCCTATGCAGCACGGTACTTGCCCGCCACGCAGCGGCAGCTAAATTCGACTTTCGGTTATATTGACTTTCAGATATCGAAGTTGCGACCTTGCGGGCATGAGATGGCGTCCTGGTTACTCGCTTGCAGGTAGCCGGGACCCGCTTGATCATAATATCCCACTTTTGCTGAACAGCCTCACTTCCCCATATTTTGGGTATGGCGTTCTGATGGCTTGTGCTAACTGAGAATGGGAGAGTGTGCTGCATGAGTAATTAGCCGTCTTGGTGTGTTTGAAGTGTTTTGTGGTGATAGGAGGAGATCTATGTAACCTTTTTGTTTGTTTTTGAAATATTGAAATATCTATTTGGATTTGCATCTCTCCAGCCTCGATTTCGAATTTCACGACAATTTTTGAAACAGCCTAACAAAGAAGAGAAAAAGGTCAAGATGGTCGGACTTCTAGCTACTCGCGCTCAATTCGGGCTCATCCTCCCCTCAACCAATACCTCCGTCGAAGCAGAATTTAACAGTATGCTCGTGCCTGGTAGGTCCTTCTTCTCATCTACCCAGCCCTCCTCACCACTAACACACCAGTCAGGAGTATCATGGCACTCCGGCCGAATCTTCGCACCCAACCCTGATCTCTCCTCCTCCGAAGCAATGGTCGCCTTCCTACAAGACCTCCGTACCGAGATGAAGCGCGCCGTACAATCTGTGTGCCACGCAAAAGTCGACTACCTCGTGATGGGCATGTCGGCAGAGACCTTCTGGGGTGGACAGGCAGGGGCTTCAGAATTCGTCTCCTTCATGAGTGAGCTCTCGGGCGGACTAGGCGTCACAACCGGCGCCGCGGCATGCGAAGCGGTTATGAAGACTTATGGTGCTAAGAAGATCGGGATCATCACCCCGTACCAGGAGGTAGGCGATAAAGAAGTCGTGGACTTCTTTACACAGATTGGTTGTCAAGTGATGGCGATTGAAGGACTAAAGTGTGAGTCTGCGACGAGCATTGCGGGCGTGACCGGGGAGGAAATTAAGGCCGCATTTAGGAGGGTTGATGGAAAGGAGGTTGAGCTGCTGATTCAGGCTGGTACAAATTTGTTAGCGGGGAAGGCGTGTGCGGAGTTGGAGGTTGAACTTGGGAAGCCAGTCATTGCGATCAATACTGCGACAGTGTGGCATGCGTATAGGACGAATGGGATCATGGACCGTGTTGAGGAGTGGGGCAGTTTGTTGGCTGAGCATTGAGGAGAAAGTTTGGGAATGTAATTATTTTGGAGTAACATGCATTTTCAGTGAAATCACAAAAGCACATTGGCATTTCGAAGTCTTCGCTTAAGTGGTTACATTCAAGCTTCATATGAGTACCCAGGAGTGAAGTACAGCGTCAAAAGTCCCGTCACCGGGGCCTTCTCCTTCAGGAACAACTTGTACTCGTTATGCCCAGAACACTCGGTCTCATAGTATTTCATATCCTCCCTATTTCTAAACACCGACTTTGTGACGAAATTGTAACCCTGCTCCTTCACCATTCCATCAGCTGCTCCAGCCTGCATAGAGAGAATGTAGGGCTTTCCATCCTAGAGAGCTGTTAGCAATTGGATCAAGAGCTCAATGGCAATGTGTAGTTGGGTACCTTTTGCTGACTCTTTGTGAATTTCTCGAATCCTTCTAATGCAATTGCGACGTGCTCCTCAGAGGGCAGCTTGATCATCGTCACGCGAGTGATTTCGGTGGTCATCTTGGTGTGGTGGCAAATCGAGATTTGAAAGTTCAGTCAGATTCGTCAAATGTTCAACGGAATAAACATATGATTCGACGATTCTACAAATATCTTCTAACACTATCTAAGCGATGCAAACCCAACTACTCTCACGCATGTCGCCCGAATAGTCGCAACCAACGTGCAGCTACGTGCAGCTACGTGCAGCTACGTGCATCATCGTCTCCATAAAAACCTCCAAGCAAGCCCCTGAGATACTTCGGCTACCCGCAGCCGAAACAAACGTTCTATCCACCCACCCCATCTTCCAACTTCGCTTCATGCAGAGCAGTGCAGGAACCCCGACGTCCATATACCCATGCAGATGGAAGTACATCTATCCACTTCTCAATGTGCGTCGGCACAGAAGCGTATCCACGCGGCGTTGGGAGCAGGCGACTTCGTGTCACGTTGTCCATAATGCATGTCAAGTGAATGATTATGGCATCGAGAAGAGGATAACATATCCAAAACCTCTCATACTCTCAACCCCGAGACATCAGCATCAAGAATGGGCTCCATCACACAACCCGCCAGCATCGCCATAATCGGCGCAGGTATCGGTGGCATCGCCCTCGCCATCGGCCTGCTCAAGCAAAATGTCCACTGCACGATTTATGAAGCAGCGCCCAAATTCGACGCCGTAGGCGCAGGTATTGGACTCGGTCCCAATGCGTTGAAGGCGATGGCTCTGATGGACACGACTTTCGCGGAGCTGTACGACGGCATCAAGGTTGGGAACACTGACCCAAAGCGACGGAACGAGCAGATTGAAATTTTGGGGGCATGGGAGGGATTTGGTGAGGTGAGAGGGAGTGTGGGTCACGAGGGCTTTGAGAGAAGTAGTGCTCATCGGAAAGCGTTGTTGGAGGTTATGAAGAGCTTGATTCCGGAGGGAACTGTGAAGTTCAATAAGCGAGTCAAGAGTGCGGTGCAAAAGGGTGAGAAGGTCGTGTTGAGTTTTGAGGATGGGGAGGAGGTTCGGGTTGATGCAGTTGTAGGGTGTGATGGCATTAAAGGCATTTCGAGGAGTTGGGTCTTGGGTAATAGGTGGCCTGAGGAGGTGAAGGCCAAGTATTGTGGTCAGTATGTGTACCGTGGCATTACGAGCATGGAGGAGGCAAGAGCAGTGATTGGGAGTTATGCAGAGGATGCAAGGTGGTTCATGATTGAAGGTGGTGGCTGGGCTATGTATCCTATTTCTGAGGGAAGGGAGGTGAACATCGTAGCATTCATACAGGACGAGGTGCCTTGGGAGGGAGAGCAGGCTGCAAGAGAGGTGACGAGGGAGGAGATGGAGGGAGAGTTTGTGAATTTTGATCATCGGTTACGAAAGCTACTAGATGTAAGTTTTGAAATTGATGGAAGAAAGAAACCGAAATGCTAATTGAGAACAGTATGTCAAACCCATGAAGTGGCCGTTGTTCTGCCACCCAGATACACCAAGTTATTACAACAAGCGGATATGTATTCTCGGAGATTCAGCACACGCCTCAAGTCCAAGCCAAGCTGCTGGTGCTGGCCAAGGACTTGAAGATGCTCTTATCCTGTCGCGACTTTTGGGGCTGTTAGAAAACCCCGACCAGGTTGAGGCAGTGTTCAGGATTTATGACGAGATCAGGAGACCTCGTGCTCAGAGTGTGGTGAAGGGAAGTTTGGAGGTGGGAGTAGCGTATTTCCTGAAAGATCCGAAATTTGGAAACGACTTGCGAAAACTGACAGAAGATGCAAATGAGAGGCTGCCGAAGATCTGGTGGTATGATCTGGAAGGTGATTTGAAGAGGGCAGAAGATATGTTTGTAGAGATGACAAGGTGATGGAAGATATAGAGAACTAGTGTGCAGCATATAGCGAGGAGTAACTACGAAATTAAAAGCATATCCAAGATTACCTACAAACTGATCTTCAAAAACTTTCATTGAAGATGTGACCCTTATACACTATCTTCAAACAAAGACAAGACCATTTGAATGTGTCTCAATTTTGCGCGTACTAAGAATGCAACTCAATTAAGCAGCAAACATAGCCAAGTGCTGAATCAACACCGCTTACTTGCTTCCGAGGCTGCATCCAACAGCAGCGAGGTGATTTGATGTCTATTGAGGCATTAAAGAAGCCGAAATCCGTCCTACATCTAGTTGTAATCGTTGCTGAACACAAACATTCGCTTAAGTTACCAATTTGGTTAAGTCACGGGGCAAAAATACCCCTCCACTCTTGAGATCGATTTCCACGTTTGTACGTCAATAGTACTTACATGTATACTGCAACACTGTAATCTCTACTTCATTGCTCTTAATAGTAGCCAGCAGCAAAAATAATCCCCACAATGGCGGACATCAACCCAGTACCAGCACCATCGCTTTCACTGCCAGACTCATCGTCTATCGTAAGACTACAAGCCATCGACACGACACTTCAGCTCTATGTACGCTCTGAGAATTTCCTTAACCCAGTCATTCCCGGTCATGAGATCTACAATTGTCCAACTATGGCTTTCTTGATTACGTCACCTGGCACGAATCGTAGAATCCTGTTCGATGCGGGAGGAAGGAAGGATTATTGGCATTATGCTCCTATTGTGGCAGGGAGGTTTGAGAGCGGTGTCAATGTGAAGGGTTTGAGGGTTGATATGGGCGTTCATGAAGTACTCCAGAAAGGAGGTTTGGATTTGGAAAGTGTGGAGGCGGTTATCTGGAGGTAAAATTCAAAATTTCTGGCCTTGGTATGCTTAGCTGACAATAATATGGAGCCACTGGCATTTTGATCATGTTGGAGATATGTCTAAATTTCCTTCGTCAACAGATATCGTTGTTGGGCCGGGCTTTAAGGAGAACTTTCTTCCCGGCTTTCCAGCCAATACCAAATCAACTCTTCTTGAAACAGATTATAGGTTAGTTATATGTTCCAAGGTCATACCAAGATTAACAAGAGTAAAGCGGTCATACAATGCATGAGATAGCCTTCCAAGAATCTAACAAGATTGGCAAATTCAAATCCCATGACTACTTTGGTGACGGCTCATTCTACCTCCTCGACGTCCCCGGTCACGCAATCGGCCACATGTGCGGTCTCGCTCGAACCACGCCGAACACATTCGTCCTTCTTGGTGCTGATGCATGCCATTTCGCAGGCTCTCTACGGCCATCGCAGTATATTCCTCTCCCGGCCAGTCTCGATCGCAAGTCATTTGGTCTTGATTCTTATTTCCCAGCGCCATGTCCTTGCTCCATTTTCGGAGACTGTCATCCCAGTCATATTGCCGATGAGAAGAGGACAAAGCCCTATTACAAAGCTAGTCGGGCTCCAGGCTCAGCATATGTTAACCCTGAAGTGGCAGATCAGAGTGTGGGCAGCTTGAAGGAGTTCGATGCTTCGCCGGATGTATTTGTGTGCTTGGCTCATGATCCAGCTTTGTTTGAAGTACTTCCGCTGTTCAATGAAGATGGTGGGAATAGGATCAATGACTGGAAAGTTCGAGGGTACAAGGAGGCGACGAGGTGGAGGTTCTTGAATGAATTGCCAAGGGAGGGAAAGCCGGGTCGGAATCCGATTGTCTTCGGCTTTTGGAGAGATGGGAAACGATTCGATGTGAAGGAAGCAATGGCAAAATAGATCAGAAGCGATTTATCCTAGAAATATCATAACATCATATGGATATCAAAGCTTTAGAGAAGATATATCTACCAAGACTTCAAGCGAAACACGTGATACATCCTCTGAATTCGACATCGAGGTTGGCATGTTTCTACATACGACTTTGACTTTGTTCTGCTGATCGAAGACGAATAAAAAGTTAAGTCGTGTATTAAAGGACTTGAAACCAAGGCTAGAACTTTTGTTCTCTGAACGTACCATGCCAATTCTTTGAAGTGAACGCATCTATTGCTGGCATATAAGCATACCCATAGCTTATAGGACATGTCCATACATTGCCTTCGAGAAGGAACGACTTGAATCTCTGAAGATCGGGGAAGTGAAGTATCTGCATTCAGCGAAATGTAGTCTCGAGTCTCAACTGTCGATTATAGAGTAGTCGTTGATTGGTCAAAATCGAAACGCCATAGTAACAGGGGCTTTTTTGTTTACTCCCACAGCAAAGCAATATCTGTAAAGTCTAAACTCCGAAAAGTTGATAAGCGTAGCAAAAAGTAGCAAAAATCATCCGTGGAGACCAGCTCCCGAACCAAGGGACTCAAACCCTCTAATCTAGACAATTTCTAAGGCCCCCGATCAACATGAGCCCCCAATCTCACAAGTAATAATAAGCCCCCAATCAAAGCCGACCTTTAACGGCGAGAAATCTCTCGCTTAAACAGTTTATAAACCCTCTCCAGAGGCCCAAATCATGTGATTATATCTGAAATTTTGCCTTCCAGCTAGACGCAATTCATTTGACTATTTCCTTAGATCAAGAACTTTGGAGAGACTAGATATTAAGGAAGTAGAGCGCCGGACGACAGTGTCAATGTCATTTGCTTACAAGCAAGCTTCTGACTTGTGTTTAATCAACTATATGTGTTTAATTACGTTTCATATGCTCTATCTCATCATCACGTTTAGTCGTTGATTTGGCATCAGGTAGAAGAATCAACAACTTGTGAGCTGACTTCTCGTCGCAGTCTACTCATACGATTAGCATTGGTGGACAATGCTGAACGTGCTAGACCTCGAAACAAGCTGCAATCATGAGATCAGCGAATATCTTCATCATTATGAGATAAGATAGGGGATGGCAAGGTAAGAAAGGCATTCCGTGAATGATTCAAGCCACCAAACACATATGGAAGGCAGCAAGTCTTCCGGCGTATTTCAAAGACAGATATTCCCATGTCTTCTTGCAGGCCTGGGGCCTGGGGGCCTGGGTCTGGAATGCTCCATCACTTGAACGTATTTCTTTGAGTCATCGTAAAGATAGTCTTTAAATATGATCTTGAGTTCAGATACAGCAAGAATATCATTTTTTCTAACTATTTAATAAGACTGAGGGATACTATTACCAACAACTGTCCATTTTATCACGGTCAGCGAAAGTAATGCAAATATTTCTAAATATCCAAGAAACAGAATAAGAATATTGAGAGTAGATTATCATATGGAGTGCACGATACTCTTCTGAACCTTTGAGGGAAATAATAACAGATTACTTAGGCAGTCTCTTGGCGATGTAGCTAAGACTTCATCATCTTGATGTAAATCTTAAAACTTTTCGACAAAAACGAAGCTCTTACAGCCCACCTGGATTTCTGAATTCATTAAATTCTTGTTTCAGATCCTGAATATGTGATGCACTTCAGCACAAGCGGAGTGTGGTTTCACAGCTGTTCATCTTCTTTTGTTCTCGCTTTGAGGATACGTCGATTTCATGATGTGATCAATATATCATTTGTTCATTTCTCTACTTTAAAATCTTGCTAGTATCTTTCCAAAATGTGCAGTATAATATAGCACATTGCGAGATATTAACCATGTGCTTGGCGCTATTCTTCTCATGCCTCAAACAGCTATGACTCGGTTAAGTGTCTTTTCAATCGCACCCACATTCACTTTTGCAACTTGAGCAAAAGTTCACTATTGTAGCTCCGTTTCTGCAAAAGATTCTCTCGGCTTTCCAGGATACAACCCTCCAACCTTTAGCCTTCAACACCAAACCACAACTCCAACAACAACAACAACAACAACAACAACAACAACAATTCCTTGCAATGGTAAGATATAACGTCAAAGCCAAAGATCTCCCCTCCCCAAAGACCCCGCACAATCCTACCAGGAGCATTCTGCGACGACTCCGCATCTCAAACCGCGGCGCAGGATCAATTGCTGCAGATCGAAATGGCCTCCGGGCTAGGTTCAGGGGATGGCAGACTCTCAGATTTGAGAATGCCTGCAGACGAATGGCTGAGAAGGGCCGAAGGGCTTTGAGTATGTTTAAACCAATCACATGTCTTCACTTTAATTTGCTAACCATTTGTCCCAGAGAGAAAAGCGCAGGGCCAGGGCATCCCCGAGCCCATGGTCCACAAAACTCCAGCAAGTACCTTCGAGAACATCCAAGAAATCGACCTGTGTGAATCACCCACTTCGTTGAAGCACACTCGCCAGGTGAACAAGATCCTTACGACCAAAGACCCTCGCATGAATGTTCGTGGCAGAGTCCCGGGTTGGTTGACACAGTATGTTGTCCTTTCTTTGTCCGATCTACTGAATGTTTGCTCACGAATGGACTTGTTTAGACCTTACTCCGCGAAAGATCATGTTCACATTTTCCCAACCGAAGCTGCCATTGCCACCAGTGAGCACCAGAACGGTCGACCCAAGCAGATCGAGTCTTGCAAAGTTGCTTATTCCTGGCTGGTCGCTGACTCGTCTGTCTTTCGCGACCTTCTCTCTCGGAAGAGATCTGGAGACGCAGCGCTGGCAGACGATGAGGAGCAGATTGTGTACGACCCTGCTCTTAACAACGGACACCGAACCAGAACCAGGATCTTCGACACTGCTGTTTACTTTGAGGGATTGATGCAATCTGAATACGGACAAAGATTGGAGAATTATGACTTGATCAGTGGCTTGAAGAAGCATGCTCTCTGGGCTGGACTGGTAACATTTATCACTTGGGCGAAGACTCGCGAGATCGTTGTCGGCAAGGTTGCGGGAGACGAGGAAGCAGCTTGCATGATAGGTCATTACTTGGGGGCCGATTCGAAGTACTTTGAGGACTTGGGCTGTTGAAACGATTCCTGGACTTGGCGTTTGGAATGGAGTTCACACTAGGATACATGGTTGGTATTTTATGGGCAGGTGTTAAATTACGCGCACAGGAGTTAACGGTTGTCGTCACTGCATTTTAGGTTAGGTTGAGCGTATCACGAGGAGCAAGTACTTAAGTAGATTAAAAACTTAATGAATATTAACTTCTCAATTGGTAAATACCTCATCTGTATCATGTATTTGTTACTATTTGTCTGTGAAACTATTCAATACAAAATTAGGTAGGCAGATATTGTAATGGTTATCTCTATCCACAATATTTCCGTTTATAATGTCCGAATTCACCTCACCTCATAACAATACCTTATTATATCGCTTAGTCCAAATGCTGGCATCAGCACCCTGGGTATACTTGTCAAACTTCAGAGGCTATTTACTGAGCTTGATCATATATTCGGCTTGGTCACGCTTCATACTTAAGAATAGGCAGGAATCCAGAGTTGAGCTGGCATCACTGAAGGGATCTGATCAAAGGGGCGAATTCAACTCGCTTATTTACCTGCCTTACCAAAGGTTTTGTATAGGTGCAGGGGTTGAGTACCAAGTAGGCTAGTGTGAGTTAGCGTGCCTCGGGCTTTATTTCAACCAAACATCACCAGTGACAACCTCTGCATCTCGCCCCGACCACAATCAACATCACTGTTCGATCTGTTTATATCTTCATTTCCCCTTTTACCTGCATCTACCACTCGGATTGTCGTCCAGACTCTTTCTTTGGGGGGGGGGGGGGGGCTCTGCAAGGCTACGGTTGGCAGCACCGTTTGCAACTCCGAGGCGGACGATCAACACCTCTCAACGTGCACACTCCTTATTCGAACTTCATCTTGATAATCTGGACGGCATCTAGAACATTTAGATCTGGAAGTACTAGAAGACGAGCTCGAATATTCCATTACTCACCCATCCACTCGTCCTGCTATGACTCTCAGGCAAAGATCAAAACTAAGTTTCTCAAGCTAAACGCCCATGTCTAACAAGAATTTCCTCAAACTTGGGGCTAGGAGTAAAATACTTCTTATCTGAATCAAGACTTTTCGCTTCATTACCTGGGGTTCGATGTTGAACTATTTCCAACCAGATCTCAGCAGTGACACTCTCAATTTGGGTGTCAGACCTTTGGCGTCACTGGATATATCCTGAAGTTGCTTTTCATGTCAGAAACTAGTCAGCAATGTTGACTTCAGTACGGAGGTAACTCCAACAGGTCGTCTATTAGTCTTCACTGATATTGTTCACATGATAGAGTCGATAGAGAAATCGTAAGGACATTCTATCTCCGTGGTGTTCAAACCCACACTCTCTCAGCATGGCGCCTTCTCGGCGTTGAGATCTTAGGTTTTATTAGTCACTGTTGACTTTCACATGAGTATCGCTCTATCCTTGTTACCTGTAAATTTCTCACGAAAGAGGTTGACTCTCTCCATCTTATCCACTTGAGAGTGCCACAAAGTGCAAATTTTGCTTTGCTGCTGTTTCTGGTACCTCATGAGGCTGATGAGACAGCATCACAAAAAGCATTTAAAAAATGCAGGTCGCACTTGTATTATCGATATTGTCTCACGACGTGACGCCACACCTTGAATTCTGGAACTTTATGTATAGTCTTGGCTCCCCGGATTACCTCGCTGTCTCACTCTCTCTAGCTATTGCCTAGCGACTTTTATTCTGCTCTGCGTTCCCTTTACCGGCTTTGGTATTGCCACGAAAATATCCTCACTATCGTTAATTTCTTGTCTTCATTTTATTTTCTAGTAATCATGAGATGGGTGCGAGCAATTGGGCTGGCTTTCATGCCAGCCGCTGTGATGGCGATAGCAAGCACAGATTCTCTTCAGGACGTTGTACGTACTTGTCCAATTGGTACTGAAGATATCGGAGAATCCTAATTGCTTTCAGGACCCCTCACAATCAGGATATATGCCTGAACACAATATGGACCCCACTCAGCTGTCAAAGTTCACACTCGGATGGAAGAATATCTACAACGTCAACGAGAAATTCTACGCAAAGCCTCTTGTATGGACCCCACCCGGATCGACAAGTGAAGTTGTGATCGTGGTATCGAATCAGAATATCATTAGAATGATAGATGGTGCAAGTGGATCTTTGTTGAAGACACGAACGTTAGATCCACCTTTCAAACAGGAAGACTCGAATTGTGGAGATATTCCAAATACGATAGGAATAACTTCTACTCCTTGGATTGATGGTGCGACGAATATCATGTATGTGATGTCGAAAGGCTACAAGGGTGGTCTCACGGGATCGGGAACGATTAATGGTGCGTGAATTGGGAGCACAATTGAACTTTGATCTAATGAATGACAGGCCAATACAAAATGTATGGTATCAGTCTACTCACGTTAGCCGATGTCATACCTCCCGTGTCTCTCGAAGGTAAATACGCAGATAATGATCACACTCGGTGGGTTGACGAGGCATATATTGGTTCCACCTATGTACTAAAGAACCCATAGTTACTTCGTGGGTGGTACTCTTGCCCAACGTCCATCGCTTGCTTCGATCGGAGACTCTATAATTGCAGGATTTGGCGGTCATTGTGATAGTTTTAACTATACTGGCATGATCGTGGCAATTAGTAAGACAGCGAACGTTGGTGTTACAAGTGTCATGGTATGCTAGCTTTCTAAACCTATGATATATGAGCTAATACGTGTTCAGGCTATGGAAGTATCCCCAGGTAATAGTCACTGAGGGAAATTGCCATTAACTTACTAATTGGTTTTAGGTGCTCCATCACCACAAACTCTTGACATAATGGTCGAAGGTGGTGGAAAGGCTGGTATCTGGCAGTCAGGTATGGGGTTGGCAATCGATGGCAACAACATCTATTTCGTTACAGGCAATGGTCGTGGTGGCGGAGACAACGCTGGAGGAAAACCGGCAGATGGAAAGAAGGGTCAGAGCACTCTCCAGAACGCAGCTGTGAGTCTGACCTTGGTAAACGGCGTATTCAAATTCAGAGATTACTTCGAGCCATACGAGTACCAGAGTTTGAATGGTGGAGATCGCGACTTCGGTGCATCCGGTGCTGCTTTGCTGGATCCATTTTTCTCTGGGGGTGGCATCAACAGACTCGTGGTTTCAGGTGGAAAGTCTGGAAAGATTTACATTATGGATGCAGACAATCTGGGAGGATTTGCAATGGGTAGTGGCGGCCTAGATAAAGGTAGCTACTTCTCTAAAGTTTTTCGGCATGTACTAACGTCGAGAAGTTGTTCAGACAATAAACCAGCCAAACTCGGTACTTGGTGGTATTGCTAGTTACCCAGCCGAAGGGGGTTACATTTAGTAAGTTACGTTTGGATTTGATCAATCTAGGCAAAACGCTAACACGGAGATAGCTTCGCTCCTTCTGGAAATCCAGCAGATAAACTGCATGCCTACAAGTTTGGAAAAGACTCATCCGGAAAGCCTGTTTTTACATGGGCTGGGAAATCTGCGATAGGTTTTGCCGGACGAGCTGTACCATCCGTAACCAGCTTGAACGGGGCCCCAGGCACTGGTATAGTCTGGGTTGCGGACGTCAACAACGGCTTGCTTGCGTTCAAAGCTGTTCCGGAGAATGGTGTTTTGGTTCAAATCACTCTTCCAGCCACAGGACGACTACAAAAGATGCAGCGTCCTGGATTTGGTAACTCTAGAGCATACACAGTATCCTCAAATTATGTCGTAATGGTTGGTCCCGCCACCGTCCCAGCAACAGGTTCGCTTACCTGTACACCGGCGCCACTCGCATTTGGATCTGTTACGGTCGGACAAACATCTATATTACAGGTCACCTGTAAGGCAGTTGGTGTAGCGTATAATCTTAAAGGGTGCACTACTGGACTTGCTACTTTTCAATGCTCTGGTGTACCTCCTGTGGTGGCTGCGGGTGGGCAATTCACTTTCCCGGTAGTATTTAATATCACGAACGACAATATCGAAGTTGCTCGATCAGCCGCATTCCAAGTTATGCCCGGAACTGAGGGAGCTGCAATCAACATTATTTCATCTGCCGGAGCCACAGTTACCAGTATTCAAGCCACAGCTAATGTTGTTGCTTCAGGAGGGTTCTTGGTGGCTGGAAATGTGCAGCTTGATTTCGGAGCAGTTACTGTTGGATCAACTTCTCCGGTGCAAATCGTCACTCTTGCGAACAATGGTGCATCGGCATTGTCATTCACAAAGTTCGCATACCAAGATCTTAAGCTAGCCAGTCCACAGCCGTTCATCACCGTGACTCCTGGCAACCCCACAACTATTGGAAATGGCTTCGCTGCAGTTGGATTCCCCGCTGTCAACGACCAGCTTGCACCCAACGGAGTCATCACTCTATCTGTGACTTTCAAGCCAACGGTCGTTGGTAGCTCATCTTCACTCATCACCTTCTACAGTGACGCCGGGTACGTGGATATTATGTTAGTTGGTACGGCATCACAAATCTCTACCACCTCAGCCATGTTTGTATCGAGTTCGAGTTTAGTTGCATCGTCTCCAATTCCAGTTTCGTCCAGCGCTGCAGTATCATCGGCAGTCTCCTCGTCGTCAAGCAACACTGTATCTTCTTCAATTATGTCATCCAGCATTGCAGCATCCTCAACCACGCTGTCCTCGTCAACTGCCATCATACAATCTTCTATTTCGGCATCATCCAGTGAAGCACAGGCATCCTCAAGCTTGTCGACTGTTGTCTCAAGTAGCGCCCAAATTCCGAGCTCTTCTTCCGCTCTATTAGTCAGCAGCAGTGTTAGTCCATCATCAGCTGTATCGGTCCCAATTGCAGTGTCGTCAAGCACCAGTTCTACCACCGCACTTAGCATATCATCAACAGCACAAGTGGCCAGCAACATTCTGGTCTCAACCTCAGTCCTCAGCTCCGTCACCACTACTACAACAACAAGCGAAGTACCCTCCGTAACACCAGCCAAGATTTTCCCCCCCGGCGCCATCGTTATCCCTGTCGTCCCCGGTCAGCCAGCAGTCTATGCTGCGCCAGCAGGTAACTTCAGTGATGAACTCGGAAACGGAGGTCCTTTGGCTGGATTCGTCGGCTACAACATCACCGTCCAAATGATCAACCCCCCCACTGAACTCACTGGTATTTTCGAGTGTCTTGGGAATTGTTCGTCTACTGCTTTTGGTGGACCTTATACTGTCGCTGGCGTTGATGACACCGATTGTTTCTGCGCCAATGGCACGGCGACAGATACCGCGATTCCAGGTCGCAGTTTCGCTAGGCGCAGATCGTACGTGAATGGCAAGATTTCCCCCAGGAAGACGAGGGGTCCCATTTTTATCTACAAGGTAAGGGCTTCAATTTATGAGAATAAGAGACATGGCTAACCATTGAACAGATCGCTTTGGTAGCAAACCTGCCAAATGCACCCGTACCGAGTGTCCCGGCATCCTCCACGATCAAGACTACCTCTGTCTCGTCAGTGCTTTCAAGCTCAAGCTTTCTAGCCGCGCTTCCATCAACCACAGCCACAACAACCAAACCCCTCACAACCTCCGCCGTCCCCGTCACCACCCTAAAGACAAGTACCATTCCCGCATCCCCCTCAAAATCCAGCACGCTATCCCTCGCAACCTCCACTGCCGGTCCATCCAGCAGTTACCCCTACATCGGATGCTTCGGCGACACCGCAACCTCTCACGCCTTGCCTTTACTCTTCAAATCCAAAGCCATGACGCCACAGCTGTGTGAGTCGTACGTCCTGTCCCTGGCCGCCAAGCCGACGCCCACCGTGCTGCCGTACTACTACATGGAGTTCGCTTCAGAATGCTACGGCGGATCGGTGTTTAATTTCGGGACGAGTGCAACGGTCAAGAGTCTGACGGGCAAGAAGGCGTGCACCAAGGTGTGTAGCGGGAGTGTGGGCGCGATGCAGACGGGAATGGCGAAGTGCGGTGGCAGTAAGCAGTTTGATCTGTATGCCGTGAGCGGGACGGTCGACTTCAAGGGATTGCCGATTGTGACGACAAGCAAATAGGTTTTGGATTGCGTTTGGATTTCATTACTGGTATATAGGCAGAGAGAAAGAGGGGTGGGGTATAATAGCGATCTCGTTATATGTAGAAATTAGACTTGTCTGGACAAGAGAGGTGCAGCAGGAGTTTTGGAGAGCTCTTTGCAGAAATGTCAGTTAATGTTTTCTTCACATACCATGCATTCATATAAATAAATAGAAGACCTCGCTTATTGGTGCCTTTGGTCAAATATCTTGATCTTTCCAGGTTCCATACCTTAACACAGGTGATCTTTTCTTCACTGAATCTCCTGCGTTAAGGCCCGTTGAAAGAGTTTGCCAAGTAGCTAAAGTGCAGGTACAGGGCTAGAAAGGCAAGCGTAAATAGCTCAGCGTTGCGAGACAAGCTTTCCAGAAAAGCCATTTACAAGTCCCTAGACGAGTGAAGGTCATTAACCCATAGCTTATTTATCAGCAGAAAGTACACGCAGGATAGCAGAGAGAAAAATCAGTAACTTGATATTTCGCATAAACTAACTACCTTAGAAAAGCACACACTTCTACTTCTTCCACCCCTTCTCTAGTTAAACAGAAAAGCTATCATCAATACACCTAATCGCCATCTCCGATGGAGTCCGTCTCACCTAAAAGACAGCAAACACCCTTTTAGCTGTCTCGGTGTATAAAACACTTCCCTTTCAAGCTGCCTGCATCGTCGCTATTTCTCGCCGTCATGATGTAAAATAAGATATGGCGAGATCGTTGAATCGAGCACCGTAATCTGATCCCAGCGTCCAACTTCCCTTCCTTGCTGACACCGCCCATCCATCCATCAGGCCTCCAAGACCTCCAAGTCTAAGCTAGAAACCAACGATCTCTGATCTCTATGATATTTCTCACATGATTATGCAATCTGCCACTCACCATGCGTGCATGCATACATACATACATACATACACATAACTCTAAGTCCAACGTCCTCCGCAAAGCAGAAATACTAAGTATGAAACAAAAAGTTCAACTCTAGGAGGAAAACCCACCTAAACCATCAACTCACCATCACCACAAATCACTGATCACAAGAGATTCATGCACTTAAACAAGGAAGGCTACAGCGAGTGAAGAAAAAAAAACGCATATTGCTTGCTATCGACGATCTATCTGGTATAAAGAACATGCAGGGCAAGGCACCAGGCACCACGGTCCCATAGCGCCCTGCTCCAGACCCAGAGAAACCCAAAGAAACCCGTCCGTACAACCATCCATCCCGCCATCCATCCATCCAGTCCAGACTGTTGGTTTACTCGATCGCACAATATAGACAAGAACGACAACATGGCGCCACTATTCATATTCAAGACCCCATCTCCCCTCTTATCCCTTCCATAACCCAATCGCAACCACAATCCCGAGCCCATGCGCCTCCTCTACTCCAGGACTCAATCCCCTCTTCCATCTTCATATGTATACCGAACACCTCATCCCTCGAATCAGCTTCATGTTCATCCGTCCCCTCCATTATCATGACTTCCGAAATCGCGTAAAATGTCGAAGCAAAGCAGAGTTGTATCCCAAGAGGTATCAGTATCAGCGAGACGCGCTAAAAGGCACAGATAAAACGAAAACAGATGCTAAAATATGCCAAAAAATCAAAAAAAGTACTCAAGGTGAGGCAGAGTAAACCCAGTCAAAAGACTGGGAAAAAGGTATGCCTCCCTGAACAAACATGTAACCATCCAAACTCTTCACCTAGCCCGAAATCTGAAGCCAAATTGACATCTTCCGAAGAAGCCTCCAAAGAAAATAGTAAGAGATCAAAATTCGACAACATCCACCCTGTACATTGACAGTTCCAGAAAGAACAAAGGACTAGTCCGGTAGCTCATGGCTAGGACTTGTTAACAAATTAGGCGTGCACTAAGATAATTTTGCAGACTAATTTTCGAGGTTACGTCTTCTGGTGATGCCTTGTAGGAATCGATGAAGAGCTCGATGCTGAGATGATGATTACATTATACGACAAGCGTCTTGTTCAGCTTTTTTTGGACCTGGAAAGAATTAGCAGGAAGTCGAGAGTAGACAGAAAAGATAGTAATACCGTGACGAACCTTTTCCCGACGACGACTTGACGGGCTTTCCAGTCATCCATCCCATCAGTCCCTTGGGTGGCTCAGACTTCTTTGATTTTGATGATGACTTCGGAGGGCCTTGGTTCGGGTTAAGAACAATGACGGGAGGGCCACCGGGACCATGTCGATCCATAGGATGTCCTGGTCTTTGTGGTGGCATACCATGATTGTTAGGCCATCCTGGAGGAGGTGGTGGGGGAGGTCCGCCCCTGTGAGCGGAAGGAGGAGGACCTGGTGGTGGCATTCGAGGACCATGGCCACCTTGACGATGACCGCGGCTGTTGGGCCTTGGGTCAAAGTGATGGCCCATTGGTGGACCAGGCATACCTTGCGGAGGAGGTTGTGGTTTGGGTTCTGGAATGGGCCACATATGCATAGTGATGGACCAGTCCGGCTCGATCATTGTTGCCCAGACTTGAGGGAGAATAATCTCACCATTGGGTCCTATCAGATCATAATGGCCTTCTGCTACGTGAGGTCCAATGACTTCAACGTGCAAAAAGGCTTGCTTGATCAACTCCTCCATGCCCTATGAAATATTAGCATTCGTTAATCAATATCAGATCCATTGTACTGACCTCCCATGTCTCACACAAGTGAAATGGGAAACTGAATTTCCGTCCCACAGCATCCTTGAATCGGAGAGGCTTCTTCTTCTCACTGTCGGGTGTCGTCGCCTTGGCCAAAGCAGCTTCATTCTCCTTCTTGAGCTTTTCTGCTGCCTCCTCTGCCTCCTTCTTCAATTTAGCAGCTTCATCAGCGGCCTCCTTCTTCAACTTTGCCTCGAGTTCAATCGCCTCTTTCTTGAGGTTAGCAATCTCGGCGAGAGTATCAGCTTTGGCCTTTTCTTCAGCAGCCTTCTCTTCGGCCTTCTTCTTTTCAGCCTCCGCGGCCTTCTTCGCGTTCTCGACTCCCATTGCCATTGCAGCTTCGCGCTCTTCTTTGAGCTTCTGCTCCCATTTCTCCTTCTCTTCGGCTGCCTGTTTTGCTGCAGCTGCCGCCGCTTCAGCAGCAGCTTTTTGCGCAGCCTCGAAGCTTGCAATTGCCGCTTTCTTCTCCTCCTCTAACTTCTTCTCCCAAGCTGCCTTTTCTTCAGCGACTTTCCGGGCAGCTTCTGCACGAGCTTCAGCTGCAGCCTTCTGTGCCTCCTCATAAGCGATGAGGGCAGCTTTCTTCTCTTCCTCGACCTTCTTCTCCCAGGCTGCTTTTTCCTCGGCGGCCTTCTTAGCAGCCTCAGCTCGCGCATCAGCAAGTGCACGCTGAGCAGCTTCGAAATTAACAAGTGCTTGTCGTTTCTCTTCCTCGACCTTCTTCTCCCAAGCTGCCTTCTCCTCAGCAGCCCTTTTGGCAGCTTCGGCTCGCTGCTCAGCGACTGCACGTTGAGCAGCCTCGAAATTGGCCAGTGCTTGTCGTTTCTCATCTTCGAGCTTCCGCTCCCAGGCGGCTTGCTCTGCAGCGGCTTTCTTGGCGGCCTCGATTCGGGCCTCTGCCATGGCTCGTTGGGTATTTTCGAAATTAGCGAGTGCTTGACGCTTCTCCTCCTCAACTTTTCGTTCCCACACAGCCTTCTCCTCTGCTTGCTTTCGGGCATTCTCGGCAGCAGCAGCAGCTTGAGCTCTCTGTGCTGCCTCGTGCGCCTCAAGTGCGGCCTTCTTCTCCTCCTCGAGTCGCTTCTCCCAAGCAGCCTTTTCTTCGAGTGCTTTCTTCAACATCTCAGAAACAGATTTCGCCTCGGCCTCCTTGGTTTCTCGAGCTACAAGTTCTCTGCGAGACCGCTCCGCTTCTTGTCGGTGTTTGCTGATTTCAACCTCCATGGCCATCATCCTCTTTTCTTGCTCCAGGTCTACCGGTGGTGAGACCACGGAAACCTCGCTTGGGGGACCCCATTGCCGATTATGTTCGTAGTACGAGTGTTGTTGCTGTTGCTGTTGCGGATGTGGCGGAGCAACTCCATGTGGTCCGTAACCTTGGAAGCCACCCCCATAACCTCCATGGTGGGTTGGTGGTGCTGTAGGATATTGCATCAAATCATGTCCACCATATGGCCCAGGAGGATTGTGTGCAGACATTGCGTGGTGATTGCCATTGAAGTATCCAGCTCCAGGCGGTTGTGGAGGTGCGGGCTGAGGAGAGAATGGATTCGGTGGATACTGTCCATAGCTGGAAGGGGTGGCATAGTGTGTTAATGCGCCAGGTGCAACACCGCCAAAGGGAGGTGCATACCCTCCCCCTCCAGCAGGTCCGCTGTATGAGGATTGGGCATAACCCGGTAGAGGCATCCGCTGGCCATAGTTCTGCGGCCCACCTCTACCGTACCCAGGGAAATCGTCGAGAGGCTCCACACTTGATGGTGGTGCCGGCACTGGGTGCCGTTGAACTCGTGATGCGGGCGCTCTTCGAGAAGGGCGTTCTGATGTTGTATGTCTTCGTGTTGGGCCCCGCGTTGATGGTGGTGGCCGACTTCGACTTTCGCTATCCCTTTCTCTGTATCGTGTGGTCGTTCGAGGCCGAGAAGTCGGTCTGGAGGCACTTTCCGATGGCTCTATCTCATCCGCGGAATATACCCAGGAGCCCTCTAAATGATCAGAATACTCGTTACTGCCTGGGTCTGAAGGAACATAGACTCCGGAATTACCTGATGAGTCGTCCTCGTCGGTATAGGAATCCCGAGAGGTTGATCGACTTGAACTTCCGGTTGGCGATTGAGTTGTGATGGTAATCGATGCTGGAACGAGGAGTGTTAGTGTATGTTTACGAGTCAGAAGAGAAGAGCGGTGGGCCGCAAGACTTACGCATTGGAAGCAATGCTTTTGAAAGGAATTATCTCCAACTTCTGACCTTGTAACCAAGCCAGAGTAGAGATAGTCCTTGTGTTTGGTATGGATTAAAGGTGTGGGCAATTGGCCCTGGGGTTGGCAAGCGCCAGTCTTGATTGGTGCACTAAAGGAATCTAATGTTTCCAGTCTGGATCTCGAGTTGGCAGCGTAAGGACGAGCGTGTGAGGATGTCTGAGGTCTGAGGAGCTGGGAGCTTCCGTTTCTAGCCCAAGGGAACGGACAAAAAGCAAAGCCGTGTTCGTGTGATGTTTTGGTGTGGTATTGTATGATATCTTATGTCTTATGGTGTGCAGCGGCCAGTCGAGCTTTACTGTGTCTTGATTTTTTCTGCTGTTGATGGAACAGAATGCGCTTATGTTTGAAGTTTGGTTATTGCGGGAGCGACCGTAGCGGATTGTGCGCTTTGTGTCGAGTGTCGACAAATGCAAGTGGATGCAGATGTGTGATGGGTACGAAGATGTTCGTGCTGCACTGCTGCACTGTTGCCCGTCCGACTTCTCAAGTCGATTCGCGAGAGGGATGACCGAGGGGAGTCGTACAGATATGCGCGATTGACACGGGGTTGTTCTGGATTGCGATCGAGTTGCACTTGTACCGGACTAGTATTTCGTAGCAAAAGTAGGTGAGGGGTGCTGAGTTTGGCCCGAGTCGTGGATTTTAGGTTGGAGTTTGAGGAACGAACTTCTTTGGAAGACACTAGAGGAGGGGAAAGGCTAGGTAGAAAAGATGTTAGTGTCTAGCTTGTCGCATTGACAATACTGGAATCTTCGTCGTCGTCGTCGCCGCCGCCGTCGCTAAAAGAAGGAGATGCAACGAAACCAACGAGGGTAAACGAGTGCAGATATCAACTAGAGCGCATCGGGCGAACAGATGTAGGGGAGAAGAAGGAAAAGGAGGGAGAGATGGTGCTCAGAATAGCTGAAGACTGAATACTGGGGGGCAGACAGGATGACAGGACGATAAAGTGATGGTGCTTCTGAGGATCTTCTCCCCAATCAACCCCTCGCTTTGCCGCCTCTCATTCCATGAACCATGAAAATCTCCCCTTCCAGTTCGATTGTTCGGCACACTTGACCTTGTCCACACAACACAGGCGACGGGAGTGCTGCTCAGCTGGGGTATGTATCAAAACATATCCCCAGACCAACCTGATGTGCCTGAGGTGAGGGGTGGAGAGAAGGGAGAGAAGGGAGGAAGAGTCTAGTGTTAAGAAATGTACATACCTGGAACTGATGACCTGCTCTCCAAGGTATTGCTTTGATCAAAGGGTGATATCTGAAACTTAAATGCTGGTTCGAATGTAAAGCTGAGACGAGGTTTGAGTGGTGTGGTGGAGGGGAACCTGGAAGCCTGGAAGGTCAGAGAATGTCGATCAATAGAGGCTGGATCTGGATGGAAAGCTGGAAAATGTCGATGTTGAAAAAGCGTGATGCGATGGCGATGGCGATGTGGGTTGACAACAGATATGAGAAAAGTCCCAAGGAGTAATTGTTGATCCGGCTGTCGTTTAATGTTTAATGTGGTTTCAGGTTGGGCTTTCCTGTGAGGTTGTGAGGTGAGGTCGTGTTGTTGACTTAGATGTATGTCGGTTGGTGTTGCTGGGCTGTGTGTTTACCTTGGAAACGACGCACACTTGTTCGTTACCCTGGCTCGTCCGTCACCAATAAAGTTCGGAGTAAATGTCGCAACTGTACTGCAAAGCTGGGGATGGCAGTACTGTAGGTAAAACTTTTCTTTTTCTTCTCGGTGTATATTGATATTGCCGGATAAGAATGGAAGTACAGTTTTAGGTAACGTGTAGATTAGGTAGTGAGTGAGGCGAGGCGAGGCGAGGCGAGGTGAGGTGAGGTAGGTGGAGCGACACGAGAGGTTGTGTAGGTATGTGATATATGTGTAGGTATGTAGGTATGTACTGTATGTACGGATGTATGTATGTGGTAGGTATGTGGTGGTGGATAATGTGGAAAGTGTGTGATTTTCAAACAATTTGATAACTGATGACTGATGACTCTGATGGGAATTTTTGGGAATGTGCAGCAATTTTTCAAAGTTGCAGAGAGAAATGCTGGTTGGAGGCTTTGGGGTTTTTTTGCTGGGCTTTTCTGGCTGATTGCTTCAAGGTCTTCTTCTCCTACTTGTCTTGTGATCTATGAGGAGGCGATGCTTCAGGTAATCGATCATTTCAATGGAGTTCCAACGGAATAGGAGATCCAATGGAAAATGTTGCACGAAATGCACTTCGCTTGCCTCAGAGGAAAGCCTGGATTTGGAAGTGGCCGAGTAGGGAAAAAGTACCTGGTACGGTTGTACGTTGTACGTTGTGTGCTATGCTGCGGACTGTGACGGGACACTATTCTATCATGGAGCGGGAATTTCTCATGGCTGTATTCATCTATTTGTACATAACCATTCTCACTCCCATATTGAAACTCCTGCGCTGTCAATGACTCCTTTTCCCTTGATAATGGATCCCCATCTTACCGCCAGAACCAAGCTACACGAGTACTGAAGGCCTAGAAATACCATAGCCAGCAAGAGTGGATGCTGACCGCTTCTCGTGAGCCAGCCCAACTCAAACCCGAGCATCCAATCCTAATGATGCCCAACCACAACGTTCACCATAATTGGTGCTTTGATTTTCAGACCTTCGCTCTGAGACTGCCACGACAACGGATGGACCCGCCTTGAGGCTGATTCGAATTTTTTAAGACAGGCAAACACAACCACATGTACCTGTTCCGGCTCACTCCGGCTCTTTGGGATCTGCTCTCTCAACAATGACAGATCTCAGTGCACACTTCAAACTATGGGATTGTGAACTGCACTATGCAAGGGCAGTCCCAATTCAGCGAGTGATTTTCGCAGCATCTGAAGATAGTAACGCTTTTGCTGCGATGACTTCGGCCATGTCAAAGCCTTCCCAACCAGCCTCACCACTGCTGCTTCGACGAACAATCTCGGAAAGTTTTGCCGTCGCTGTTTCGTTCAAACGCTCCACAGTCTTGAGATTGGGCATTGGCAACCCGGAATCCGATTTAGATTGCCGAGACGACTGGCTGAGACTTGTTAGGAGTCGTGCGCTGGTCTATGGTTTGTTAGGACGTGTCCAGTCAATGTTCTCGAATATAGTTACCAGTTTCAGCCCATAGTAGCCACGCAAGTAATCGTCACACAGCTCAATACTTCTACAAAATCTTCGCATGGAATCAGCCAAGTATCGCTCCGCAGTAGCATCGGCACTGGAAGCCGCCATGTAGAGAACCTCGCCCAGACGTGCGTGGATCTGATGAACAATCAGCTATTATTTTGGGAAGGAATGATGGAATTTACTAACATTCCATGCAAATGGTGTAATCAAAAGAACCTCTTCGAGCGCAAATATCGCCTGCTGGTACATTCCTTGGGACAAATACAAGTCTGATAGCTCAGCCCAGGCTTCGGCATCTGTGGGAGATGAGTCGAGAAATTGGTTCAGAGCCGTGATAGCCTCCGCCGTCCTCTTCAATGACTTGAGCAGTGCAATGCGGCGCTTCGATACTGGCTGTGTGCATGTCAGTAAAGATGTACTCGGTGTAAATTTTCGAACACGTACCATATTAGATGGATCTTTAACCAGAATGGTCTCGTATTCAGCAAGCACCTGCTTCAATGCTGCATCATCGTCTGCAACAGCCTCTTGCCATAATCCTCTTAATGCCATAATTCGTTCATTCTCTGCTCCAAAACGTTCCGTGAGCCTCTCCAGGCACAGACGTGCCGAAGCCTCGTCGCCAGTACGCAGACATGACAGCATCAGGTTTTCATACGTAGTCCATAGTTCTGGAGTCTCTGCGGCAGACCAGAGAGAGCTGAGCGAGTATGATCCAATTGCAGAGGGAGTATTGCGGAGTAAAGTAGGAGCTTGCTGCGACAGCTGAAGGGCAACGGATGGTGGAAGATGCGCAGGTGGATGCGCGAGTGAAGACGCCATTATTTATTGCAGTTCGATTGTAGCTTCGAATACTCTTCTGGGCACGGTATCAACAATGCGGTCGGTACTCTGGAATGATGATGTTGGAGTGATCGCGAGGCTATCTGTATAGTAAGGTACCTAGCTAGACCCTAGGCTTAAATGACCCGAGCTCCACCACGGCACGACACTTGTGGTGGGGGAAACTTGCCTTGCAGTTGTAGAGAATCACCATGATGCTTTTTCAATAAAGTCACATACAACCTGATTATATCTTTGCCCAAAACTCGGTCCTGAATTCTAAAATGATACCTGCTAGTCTAGATTAAAGCTGAAGCACCTCCGCATGACAAGAACTCTGGAAACTAGATCCCTAAGATGTGCGACCTCAATACAAGCTGTTGGCTATCCCAAAACTAATTCAGGTTTTGTGTAGGTTCGAGAAGTCGCTCTACGACCTCATTAGAGGTCTGCGAAACCACAAGGGCAATGAGAAGGAATACATTCAGAACAGCTTGAAAGAATGTCGCGCAGAGATTCGAGGCCAGGACATGGGTCAGTGAGAGTTGGAAGTGCCTCCAAGGACAATGAATTCTGACGAATACCTCAGATCTCAAGGCCACTGCGCTCCTGAAGTTGGTCTACTTGGAGATGTTTGGCCATGACATGTCCTGGGCATCTTTCCATGTCCTCGAAGTTATGTCCTCGGCGAAGTACATGCAAAAGCGAGTGGGCTACCTTGGGGCCGTCCAAAGCTTTCGAACAGACACCGAGGTTCTGATGCTAGCTACAAACTTGTTGAAGAAGGTAGTTATTGTTATATCGAAGATTTTGTGTGTACTGTAGAGCTAAGGATAGCCAGGATTTGACTTCGACCGCTGTGACAGTCATGTCTCTACCGATAATAACGCTTCCACATCTGATCAATCCATCCTTGGCCCTATCGACACTCTCTGACCTCCTTCCACGACTCAATCACTCAAATCCCACAGTACGGAAGAAGACGATTGTAACATTGTATCGCCTAGCTTTGGTGTATCCAGAAACGCTGAGACCAGCATGGCCGAAGATCAAAGAGCGGCTGATGGATGAGGGTGAAGATCCAAGTGTCACTGCTGCTATTGTGAATGTCGTTTGCGAATTGGGTTGGCGGCGACCCCAAGACTTTCTGCCCCTCGCCCCTCGGCTATTCGAGCTTCTCGTAGATGGCGGAAATAATTGGATGGCCATCAAATTGATCAAACTTGTTAGTATATCCCTGTGGGTTTAGGTTGATGTCAAGCTAATTCCGATAGTTCGCTACTTTGACACCTTTAGAGCCAAGATTGGTGAAAAAGCTACTCCCTCCTTTGACTTCAATCATCCGCACGACCCCTGCTATGTCATTGCTCTACGAATGTATCAATGGCATTATCCAAGGCGGGATTTTGGATGATGGAGATGAATCATCGGAGATTGCTGTACTGTGTGTGACCAAACTTCGAAGTATGATAATGGTGGAAGGAGATGCTAACTGTAAGTATTATACTCTTTGTAGTCTTGCGTGCTAACCAAAGTAGTGAAATATGTTGCTCTTCTTGCATTCAACAAAATCGTTCTGACCCACCCGTATCTTGTTGCACAGCAGGAAGATGTGATTATGGAATGCATTGACAGTCCCGACATCTCGATCAGGCTGCGTGCTTTAGATTTAGTTGTTGGGATGGTCAACAGCGACAATCTAATGTCTATCGCTGGGCGGCTGATGAGGCAACTGAAGAATTCTCGTTCACCTACTGCAGAAGAGCTAAATCCAGTATCGTCGCCTATAGAACCGGCTGCAGAATCTGATGATGAGTCCCCCGAGGTGGCTATCCGAAACAAGAAAAATGGGCCAGAAGCTCCTCTACTACCTGATGATTACAAAGTGGACATCATCAGCCGGATCCTGGATATGTGCAGCAGCAATAATTATGGCAACCTTGTGGATTTTGACTGGTATATCGATATTCTAACGCAAATGGTTCGAAGTGCTCCAGTTCCAACGTCATTAGGTCAGCAAGATTTCAAGGCCCAAAAAACTTCGGCTAACAGCGACATTTCCGAACGCATTGGAAACGAATTGCGGACTGTGGCAGTGAAGGTAAAAGCAATTCGACCACAGTCGGTTAATGCAGCTGAGACAATTCTAATCTCAACCTACAACGATAATAACTCGTCAATTACTGTTAATAGTGGTGTGTTGAAACCTGTTGCGTGGATTGCAGGCGAGTATGCTTCAAACTTGTCAACTCCTGATGGGACCTTGACTGCTCTACTGCAGCTTTCCAAAAGCTCTGCTCCTCCTGAGAGTCTCCATGTCTTTTTGCAAGCCATACTGAAGATATTTTCGCATATGGCTGGCAATGAGCAGGTGCAATGGACACCTGAGCGCAAAACGATGGTCTCATTGCTAATGGCGCGAGTTATTCACTGCCTTGAGCCTCTAGTGATGCATCCTGATCTTGAGGTACAAGAAAGGGCTGTTGAGTTTTCAGAACTTCTGAAGTTGGCTGCTGAAGCGTCCCAAGGCCAAGATGCCTTGAATGAGCCTGGACAACAAGATGCACCATTACTACTTACACAAGCTATACCGCTTTTATTCTCTGGCATGGAGTTGAATTCTGTAGCAGTTGGGGCACAGCGAAATGTTCCTAAACCTGATGGCTTAGACTTGGATCAACCCATAAACATGAACTTGTCCAGCCTTCTAAGAGATGTCGAGCTTGCATCTTTTGATGAGCCTGGTCTAGATGACTTCGAAGACTACTACCACAAGCCGGCTCCGGCTACAACGACAGCCAACTCGATGGAACCCGCTATTGGACGCCTTGAAGTTCATGACGAAAGAAACAATTCCTATCAACAAGCAAGTGAGGATAGCTATCTGGATCCAGATATTCTTGCACGGAGGCGAGCAGAAAGAAGGGAGAGGAATAAAGATGATCCTTTCTACATTGCACCAACAGAAGACAAATCTGAGATATCGACACCCCTTCACAATATCCTACAGAGCAACAATGGGCATGAACTGGATCTGGATGCAATCCCAATCATGGCGCTTGACCTGGGTAAAGCCAATACTAGAGCATCTGGTCAACTCTCGCCTAAGAAGGTGATTCCTCCAAAAGCCCGACAACGGATTCAAGTTACAGCAGACGAGACACTTGGAGCCAGTGGTGCTTCAACGCCACGCTTTGATGATTCGGAAAATAGTCTTGAGGGCCCTCACAGACCAAAAACAAAGGGCAAATCACTTTTGCAGGTTGACTCGAGTCATATTGGTGCATTCTCCCTGGAAGGCAATGGATCTGAAGGACCACTCGACTTTGAACGCCAGCAGCGAGAAGAGGCTGAAATGGCAAAGGCCGTGAAGGATGTCGAAAGGCTAAGGTTAGAAATGCAAAGAGCGAATGAAAGGATTGAAGCTGCCCAAGGAGTGGAAGGGACAGTTGTCAAGAAGAAAAAGAAGAAGGCTAAAGTGGTTGAGAATCCTTCCGACGGCATTGAAGAGATCTCAAACGTTGTAAAGAAGAAGAAGAAGGTTAAGAAGACTGTGATTGACGAAGGAGATGTCGCTGTAGATGCCGCGACAACTGTTGCGAAGCCGAAAAAGAAGAAGAAAGCAGTGCGGGTAGAAGAAGTTCAGGCAGATGGAGTGGGTTCTGGTGCATAGCAGATTAGCGGGTTGGTGCATGGATCGGCGTAAGGTGTTCTGCCATGCGCAGCTGAATATAGTATGATATCATGATGCAAAGATAGATAAATGCATTGAAATGTATATATAGACCTCTGATACTCATCTAGCACACCTGAATCGCTACCCTCTACCGAGCCCCTTGTAATTGCCAAGCCACAGCCCCACTACACGGACCAGAGTCACGTGTAGATAGTCCTTATCTTCCCATGGAGTGGCCCAAAAGTTTTTCTAACCTCATCACGAATTTGTAAACGCAAATACAGAAATGGAAAGTTCAGCCAACTTTATACCCTTAGAGGGGGGTCGCAGAACATCAGAAAATCCGAGGGAAATTACCAGCATATCTCGAACTTCAAGTAGACCTGCGAACATCATTGGCGAAACAGCTGGTAGGTTTTTGGCTCTATATTATTTCGCCAATTGCGCTCCTCCTAACACATTGCTTAGAGGATAGAAAGCGCATTGCTCGGGAAATCCGCCAGGCCGCGAAGAAAGAGAAGAAAAAGGGCAAGCAGGATGCCAAAAAGGCGCGAAAAGAAAATGGCATTCTACATCGCCGATTGGTATGCATACCTACCATTTGTCGCAAAGGCAATCAATTGACTTGTGATGGTAGAATCGGAACGATGAGAAATACGTCAAGAATCAGGATCGAAACCGCCAGAGAAATATCGACCTGGAGCGGCGTGCGATTCAAGATGGGGCAGTTAAGCAAGCAGAACAACTGGCAGCGAAACACGACCCCAGCGGGAAAATGTTCAATGTTGGCGAGCTGGTCATAATGCCCGATGGACAAGTCAAATCCAAGCAGCGATTGCGCGAAGCCGAGGAGAGCAAGGAACGCAGAGCTCAAGAAGCAGCGGATTACGAGGCAAAGATTAAAAAGGCCAACGATGGGTTCAAGGAAGCTAGAGCTCTGAAGGAGGTCGAATTGGCTGCGAAGGGAAAGGAAATGAGTGTATACGAAGTACAAATGCTGCGCAAAAGATTCCCGGTACCTAGCAAAATCAGCAAGAAGCAATTAGCTCGACGAGAAATCTTCGCGCCCCGACCTCCCCCCGTCAAACCTGTTATTCCGGAAGGATTCTCGATACCTGAGGGCGAAGAAGATCTCCTTGCTCTATGGGATATTACCGACGAGGAGCTTATTAGGCGTGTCAATCGACGCAAGAAGGACAAAACACAGGCTGCTAAAGCACTTCGCAAGTTGCAGAAGGAAAAAAAGAAGTTCAATCGAGCTATGAAGATGATCAAGAAGCAGTGTGCAGTTGCTGGTGTCGTATATGACGTGGAGAAGGCAAGGAAGGAAGTGCTGGGGATGATGTCAGAAGCTTCAGATTCAGGCTCTGACGATGACGAGGACTCTGATGATGAAAACGAGGACGAGGACAAGAATGGAAATACAGCTGGATCTGGATTGGATTCGGATTCAGACTCAGATTCAAGCTCGGATAGTGATTCGGAGGCTGAAGAGGAGGCGCCCAAGAAAACCAAGGCCGAGCTCAGAGCAGAGACTGCCTTAACGTTAAAGGGTGGCCGACCAAAGATCAATCTCGAGCTTCTTGCCAAAGCCAACGAGTTTGAACAGGCTCTCAAACAGAAGAAACGAGAAAAGAGGGACAAGAGGAGAGCTGAGAGAAAAGCCGAGGCCGAGAAAGCTGCAGCTGACAAGCTTAAACTCGAGAAAGAGAAAAAGGCTTTAGAGGAAGCTGAGAAGAAGACTCGAAAGACTGCACTTAACGGTGCCAAATCAGGTGATAATTCGTCGAAGAAGCGTAAGCGATCTAGGGATGAAGAGGACGAGGAGGCAGTGAAAAAAGCCGAAAAGAAAGCGAAGAAGGCCGCAAAGAAGGCTAAAGAAGCTGAGGTCGAATCCAAACCCGAAGACATTGTCATGCAGTCCGAGCCAAAAGAACCCGAGGAGGACGCAGAGGCCAAAGCAGCGCGAGAAAAGAGTGAGCGAAAGAAAGCCAGAAAGGCAGAGAAAGCCCTCGCCGCAAAATCGGAACCAGACTCCGAGGACGACGAAGCGAAAGCCAAGCGAGAAAGAAAGGAGGCCCGCAAAGCAGAAAAAGCTGCCAAGGCCAAGCCAGCAGCAGAAAGCAACGACGACAAACTCGACCAAACAATTGCCGAACGTGAAACTAAGATAAAGACTCGAGATATCAGCGCACCGAATGTCGATCAATGGAATCCCGAGGCATTGGGTGGTGATGATGCTCGCAAGAGCAAGTTCATGCGTTTACTGGGAGCTGGAAAGAAAAATGTGGACGTCGGGAATGTTAAGCGCGAGAAGGGAGAGAAGGATGCTAAGAAGACGGTGGAGCAAATCTCGAAGGTACAGAGTGAGTTGGAGCGTCAGTATGAGATGGGCATGAGGATGAAGCATGATGGTGGTGGGAAAAGACGTGGTTTGGGTGCTTGAGTTACGTAGGTAGAAATTCTCAGTAGTATATTCTGGCAAAGGGACTGAAGGCGATTTGAGTTATGATTCCCCAGATTGGCGGCGTATAGGCAGGGAGAAAATGCGAGGAAAGGTTGGGACATTTTTGTTTATTGCTCGAGATGCGTTTCCATCTCTGAATAATGGAAGCTTTAAAATTCTGACCCTAAAAAACAACAATGGGCAGCTTGCTATGAATAAACCCGAGATCCCAGAACTCCGTTCGTCCCATAATATGTGACTTTTGTGATATACACCGATTCTTTACCCAGATCTCAATGGCAGTAACAGGACAGATATGTATCTGTCCACCCTGCATGCACCAATTCTGCGAATATCGACCTAAATGAACACTCGCACTTGTGCAAAATCGTCGCGTGGCTCTACTCCTCGTGTTCGCTCCACGCTTCTAGCTCTCGTACTCGATGCGGCATCGTCATGCATCTACTTGAGGAAGATGCGACTGAGCAGTTCGAATATCAGGCCTCCGAAGACAACGAAGCCGAGCAGAACTATAGGCAGAGAATCGGAATTAGCAGAAGTTCAAATATTCCCTTCTGGCGATCGTCTGCCGGAAGACGCGGACATAGGGGCGCAAGAGGAAGGGTGATTGATTTGCGTTGGCCGGGACAGGACAGGACAGGACATACCGAGCCAGATCTTGCTAACAGGGCTCTTGAAATCCTTCTTCTTTCCCGCCAGCACGTCGCTTGCTGCCTTTCCGCGCTTCTCTGACTCCTCCTTGGCGTACTTCAGGTTCGCTTTGCGTTGTGCTGGTGTTTGCGCCTGGGGAGGATTGGGTGTTAGTTATGCCTTTCCTTTCCGGAGCAGTGAAGTGGACGGCGGGACTTACCATTTTGTATGTTGGAGTGGTTGAAAGAAGAGTGTTGTGAGGTTTTGCGAATTGAACGAGCAATTGGGTTATTCTTGTTGGTGATGAGGAGAAGTGAGGGAGAAGTTGAGAAGATGTGAAGTATGCGAAGTGAAGTGAAGTGAAGTGAAGTGAAGTGAAGTGGTGGTTAATATCGAAGTTGCTAAAGTGATCTGTCCCGTACATTTCATTCGGCCAGAGTTGCACTTTCTTTCTTTCCACTTTCAGCTGGACTCTCCGGCAGTGTTCCGCTGCACTCCACTGCCAGTGGCTGGCTGGAGTAGTGGACAGGGCTTTCGGTCGCGCTGCCGGTGGACGCTAACCTCGGGGCTTTTAAGGTTTGGTGCAGCACTGGAGCAGCGTTCGTCTGATTCAGAGCTTTTGTCTTCTTGGTAAGGTAGGATTCCTACAATTTTACAATAATCTTCTACGACTTCACAATCGGACAATTAACAATCGCGATTGTCAGATATCAACTATGTCGCCTGGCAGAGCTCTGTGGAGAGGCGCAAGAGTCGCGACTGGGGCTGGCAGATGGCAGGGCGCGACGAGGATGCAAATGCGGTTCAACTCAAGCTCGAGTGAAGCTACGACAGCGAAGGCGGTGTCGCCTCATGTGCGTTTCTACACTCTTTCGAATGCAATGGATATGTGCCAATTGGAGAGACGGGAAGACTGGCTATGAGGACATGTGCTAATGGTGCTGGGATATAGATTGGCTTCTACCAGAAGTTTGGCAGAGCCATCTTCAAGGTCCTCTTGATGGCGACTCTTACCTATCAGATTGCGTATTGGGGATGGGTGAGGCTGGAGAAGGATGAGATTAAAAGCGTGAAGAGTGGTAAGTGATGCATTGGGCTCGGTGTTTCGAAAGAGGAGATGGGTCAATGTGGACTATTGCTATGAGGACTGGGTTAATACTTGGGACAGCGGAGCTTAAAGGATTAGAAAAACAGCTTGAGGAGCTGACGAAAGACAAGAAGAAGCCGTGAGGAATACGCCAGGCGAGCCAAGTCACAGATGAGATCAAGAGAGACGAGTCGCGGTTGGGAGAAGTGCGAGAGACTCTGGAGGATGTCTATTGAGAGGATATCCAGGATGGGCGATGTAAATTAATTCCTAGTCGAATTCGCCTGGTCTGCGCAAGTCCATGTGGGACTTTGGATATCTCCAAGTTGCAGATATCCATGAAAATGCGAAAAGGGCTCGAGCTCCAGGAATGGATGCATCGGGGAGATCATCTTCATGCCAGAAAGCTTCTTTTGCAAAGCTACTGTGTGTTATAGGCAATACTATACTGTTGACCCTTGTTAGGAGCAATTTTCAGACCTGCAGAAACTCTCTTCTGGTCCGCTACACAACACAATGATTGAGATGATTTCATGAGACTGTAGGATTCTAACTGTGGGTACTTCCTGTTAGAATTTAGGAGTGATCAGAACATCTTAGAAGAGGACTTTATATTTCCTCGTTTGGATGGATGTGACATTCTACCGAGCTCAGCGATCCACTATTCTGGCGCAGCCAAGCATGACCTTCATCTCACACCTTGCCTACATACTCCCGTTCTCTCGCAAACATACAACAATAATGACGTTCTTGAAGACTGGTCCTGGATATAGACACTTATAATCACTTACAGATAGATCGATTGAGACGCTGAATGGCGAAAGTTCACATCAATACTATATCATATGCACTCTATAGGTAGCAATGGTCAAATTATCGCAGGAGGAAGTTCCGAGTGACTTAGGGACTCAAGAGGAACAAGACTCATCCTTGCCGTCAATTCCAGAGTTGCAGCATACTCACACGGCTAAAGATCCTATTTTGAATAGGCCAAACTCACAAGCACTCGAGGAGAATGATGACCTTGGTAGTTTGTGAGTTATGAGTTGTTGCCATTTGTCCGTCAGAAGCTGACGGAATCACTTCAGGAACTCGGTGATGAATGAAGCTCCCCTAGATCAAGCTCTTTGTGGATGCTGCTTCAAGCAGCAAGACTCAGCTTTGTCATACTGTAATGCGTGTGAGATCGAATTTTGTGAAGCTTGCTGGGAACTGCAAATTGTTCATAGGCGTGGTCGTCTCACTTCCGATGGTATACCACATGAGAAAACAAACCTAAAAGTCGCTTTGAAGATCAACAAGATCCTCCAATGTCAGTATACACTTGCTGAGGAAGAGGCAATGCACATCAAAGACCAAAGCAACACTTGGTTTGGCGTTGTTCGGAAACAAGGAGAACCGGTGTTATTGAGGGACTATGGTGTCTTTCCAGAACTCATGTCCAGACCTTGTGCAACTGAAAGGGACGAACGTAGCGATCCTATTTTGCCTAGCTTGGTATCGTTTTTGGGTCAAACTGGTAGGACTTCATCTATCGTCTTTATAGCCGAAGCTAACATTGCTACTAGGTGGCGGGCGAAGCACGATCATTAAGTTATTGATAGACCTCACTTCAGACGACCAAGATGTGTATGCAACGCCCATTCCAGGATCAACAAAGGACCAGGCCATATCAGTTTCGAGCGACGTTCATCTCTACGCTGATCCAAGATCTCGGTCTTCCTCAGTTCCACTTGTATATATCGAATCTGAAGGCCTTGATGGCGGCGAGGCCGGCCCACTCAGCTCGAGGATACAAAACATATACGAAATTTCAAATGGGGAACGACCGCTATCTAAGCATTCATCAGATCGAGAGATCAAGTGGTCTAACACCGCTAATAAATCCCGTCGAGAATATGTTGCTCTAAACCTTTATCCTCGTATACTTTACAGTTTCTCTGATACTATTGTCTATGTTCTCAAAAATCCAAAGTAGGACTTGCTACGTCTTTTCTTGGATACCAAAATCATCGATTAACTTTTTTGCTAGGTTGATGGAGACTACACTTGGGCAACTTCTTGATTGGGGAATCAAAAGTCGAGAACTATCATCTAATCAACCAGTTCTTCCTCACCTACTTATCATCGTTAATGGAGTGGACAATTCCTGGGAAGAGCTCCTATGGGACACCGAAAAGGCCACTGCTAAGTTACTTGATGGTGTGAAAGATCTACTTTCTCGGGATCGAAATTTCCGAAAGGCTGCTTCCTTCTGGCTTCAAGGTGGCAAGAAATGTGATACGGTTGAGGATCTACTGTTATGCTACTACGCTTCTATCAAGATGATCTATGTTCCAACTCGGGGACGGCCGAATCTGATTGAAAGCCAGATTCTTAAGATACATTCATGCCTTGAAAACAACGCGAAAGTGTCACATGTTGCAAAGAAGCGGCTGCGAATGCTGTTGGATGCACGGGAATTTCAGATCTACACCAGCTTTGCACTGAATCACTTCGCTGATGAACTGGATTACTCCTTCGACTTTGTTCAGGCGTCGTTTGTTAACCGTCCAATTCCGAATGACCTGTGGGCAACAGTATTGAATACTGCTCTTGAGATAAGAAATGTATGGGAAGATGTTGCTAGTGGAGCGATGATCGTTAGAGAATTGGCCTTCATGGTCGCTTCTTGCATCATGCTTGACCTTACACGGGCTGGATTCAAAGGTGTGTCGCGGTTCTCTTGATACACGGATGTTCCGCTTACAGGCAACAGGTACAGGAAAAGATGCATTTCAATGGTACACCCCAAGTCTTGACAGAGCTTTGAGCGAGTTTTGCGACAATTACTGGCCATGTGAATATGGCAGACTAGGCAACACTCCTGGCCGATGTGTCCTCTCAAAGGCAAACCATGGCACAAAAGGCCATCAGCTGAAGAACGGCAAACGCATAGCTTCCGGAAGCTATGTCTCGGCGTTTTCTGTCGACGCTTATCAAGGAATCTTTCACGAGAATATTTGTACTAAGCTTGAAAATCTCCTAAAGCTATCACAGGCGCGAGAGGAAGAAGGAAATCTCTCAAATACTGACGCAGCTATGGAGATTCACCATACCGCTGTTATGAAGACATTCTATTCTCGTCTAATGCGAGGTCGGCATGATACTTTCATTGTACCCGGAGCTTGTTTTTGTTGTCTTTTCAAGAAGTCCAAGTACGTCCTCACCTGTGGGCACTCCCTGTGTGATGACTGCTATAAATTCTATGATGCTCGCAGTTTCAGAATTCGTGGTCTTGCCAGTAAGATGTGTCCGGCTGAGGTGGATTTTGAATGGCTAGGGAGCGGAGGGGATGGCGATGCGACTCTTCATACGGGATATGTAAGTGCAGAGTAGAGCATGAGCGATTCTAGAGTTGCTAACGCCTTGTAGGCATGGAATTCTCGGTCGAGCATTGATTCAGCAAGACCATCCACATCACATACTACCAATACCAACCATGATTTCGTATCCTTGTACTCGAGATATTCGTATACTTTCGGCAACGAATCGACAACTTCATTCGAAGATCCTATGGATCCCTTCTCAACTAGGAATAGATAGTTGAATCGAGATCAAGAACTAGCCATATTCAAGGTCTCTCCCAGGACAGTAGACTTGGAGCCGACATAAAAGTATGATAATAGGCGTTGAGATACATCTCTTGTCTGATCACAAGATCTCGAGAAATACAGAACTTTTTACCTTTGGATAAATCCATAATAAGCCTAGCTAGGCTTTTGAAATGGCGAGCAATTCTTGGCAATAATCCGGATACTACTTGGTAGCTGATATGACAGCAATGATTTATTGCTGTCAGTGAAATCGTTCTCGTGAACTACCTTACGGAAGACAGAAGTTATATCTTTTGTGCAATTTTTCCTGCTCGCGGTAGATTGTAAGACTAACGTCTATCTCAAAAATGCAAGTTCACAAGATGTCTTAAACGACTCGCAACTTAAGCGTGGTGTCCTAGAGAGATGGTGAGTTTGTTATGGGAGAGTTTTTATTGCAGCTGAACGAAACAGACAGATGGGTGGTTTATGGCCGAAATCACGCATCCATTATCCAATAAATTTGGACACGGTGAACGTGAATTCGCTTTTTATAATGGCACATCGAATTAAATCTTTGAGTCATACCCTCATCAATGCAGCTTCAGCAAATATCCTCAATCTTCTGCTCAACACCATCGTGAGGCCCCAAATCCAACTTGAGCGTTCGTCCAAACAGCTCCAGCAGAATCTCAAAGCAGATCTTCGTGATCGCCGGGTCATACCGCCCCTTGGACAACTCATCACGAATAAACGCATCTATGTTCATCAAGTCAGCAACCACTTCTCAAACCAGAAACCCACCCACCCGATGGATTAAGAAAGAAGAAACTCACGCTGTGCCCCAGCAACCTCATACCAACTAAACACCACCCCCTCCTCCCTCAACGTCTTGCGAATCAAATCCCTCCCCTCAGGCGGAACGTGATTGTCCTTCGTGCCATGAATCATCGCCAGCTCGGCCTTGATCTCCTTGGCGCGCGCAAGACTGTCGTCTTTCATGCCCAGGCCCAGCGTGGCGCTGTGCAGGTCCGTGGCGAAATAGGTCACGGCTGCTGAGATGCGAGGATCCAGCGCGCAGCGGTAGGCAAGATGCCCGCCTAGACACATTCCTGTTGCTCCCACGCGGCCGTTGCAGGTTGGGAGCGAGAGCAGGAGGTCAATTGTTAGGGTTGAGTCTTCGTCATAGCCGGCGAGGGTCTGGGTTTGTTAGGATTCTGATGTGGGAAAAACGGGGGAAGATGGGAGGGATGGGAACCTTCTTGATCTTGTACTCGTTGCCTGCGTCGGTGCCGGGGACATCGTAGGCTAGTGCCTCTGGACCGGTGAATTCGTGGTATGAGGATGGTGCCGCTACGATATATCCTTGGCCAGCGATTTGTCTGGCGAATCTAGCAACTGGACCAGTGACTATGCAATTGTCAGCTAAGCCCAAGATAGGAATCGAGGGTAAGATGTCTAATTTCTATCTGGCCAGTGAAATATCATCCAGTGGTATATCGCTCAATACGTCCAAGTAAATGTGTAACCAAAATTTGACTCCAAAGAGAGAATCACCTACCTTGATAGATCTCGCTAAACAGCACCACACCAGGAAAACGTCTATTCTTCTCATCAGAACACAGCTCTTCCCAAAACACAAAGTAGCTCACTCACGCTTGAGGATAATTTGGAATCGATGGGTGGAAGAGGAAAACCCCTCAGAATCGTCAGTCGTTGCACTAAAACCTGCTCAATTCTCATCTCATACTCATCGACCCGTCTTTGCCCTCAGCCTTCGTCACGACATCTTTGTGCGTCTCGAGAATCAGCATTTTGAAAAATCGAATGTTGTTGCTGGTCGTGGATAAAGCTTTGAGATAGATACCTCAGATACCTGTAGCTATGGCGGGGTGATGGAGGGGTCGCTGACTCAGCTTTTTGCTAGTCTTGAAGAGGAAAGGTGGATTCTGAAGCAGTGTAGCTGTGTGTTTTCTTCTCCACAAATCCAGGCGAGCTTGAGATCATATCTACCTTACTGAGCAGAGAACAAACTCAACACTTCGCATTTTGTCACCTTAACACTTACATATTCGGCAAATCTATCATAACCAGCTACAGGACTAACAGTCTCAAACTGTGAAGGGATAGCTTAGGGTTGTTTTACTTTATTCACTTCGACATTACCATTTTGAAAGTGAAGGACTTACTAAGGCAGCCTCCACGATAATTGCTCTGATAGGAATGTGTTCGATCACTTAGTACCTTCTTAAACGCAGCTTACTTGCGTTAAAAGGCCGACGGTTAGTCTAGAAGCGCCTGCTTTGTATGGTTGTACAAATACGTGCTTTGTTCCTCAATTTCCACACATATCCATATCCAAACCATTGTGTTTGTGCAATCTAGTGAACTCATCTCAAATACTTGCCAGAAGTTCTAAAACGGCTTTGCTTCTTGCCATCTCACTACGCGATATTCTGTATTGGCAAGGCTTACGCAAATCTAACGGCTCAGAAAATGGGAATCTGGTATCCGCCTCCCAAGTTCCAGCTCCTTTCTGACCTTCATTTCGAGGGTAATCGCCACGAGAACGAATATGTGACCTACTTGAAGAAATTCAGGACTCTGGCACCCTACTTGATTCTCGCTGGAGAGTAAGTGAGGTTTTTTCTTTCTCAATACATCAAAATGTGTGAAGTCGTTCTTGAGGAGTCCCTTCATTAGAACCGTCTATCGTTTTGATGAGGTGTTTGGCTACCCAGTTAGATCCTCCTGCTGATATATTTGCAGTGTGGGCCTTGCATCAAGCCCCAAAAATGAATTGAAATACATCGAGTTCCTCAAGCAATGCTGCCGACGATATCACTACGTATTCCTCATAGCTGGCAACACCGAATACCAGACCAACAACACAGTGCCCCAAATGGACGCAATGATGGCTCGATGGGCAGAAGATCCCGAAATGGGCGCCGATCTCGACGACGAGTTGTTGAACTCATGGGAGCCCAAAAAGAACATGCTTGGCAAGCTTTATGTCTTGACACCTGGGAAGAGCGTGTTCCTAGCGAAGCACAATGTGCTAATCCTCGGCTGCACACTTTGGTCTGAAATTAAGTACGGCCATGGATTGACGGATGGAACGGGGCTTGGAGGTGGTACTAATAGTGTGGCGGCACATAATGCGAGGCATAGGAGTCATCTGGGATGGTTGACGAGAGAGGTGCAGAGAGTTCGTACAACCCAGGCGTATGAGTCTGATCCAAAGCTCCTTATTATCACACAGTTAGTCATGTCAAAACCTCATCGCAGATCCAGGAGCTAACATTTATCTAGCCATGCTCCAACAGCTTCTCAATCAAACCAGCCAGGACGAGACGGCCAAGGTCCATCTTGGACGAATTTCCAGACTGATATACTGGGTCCAGGTAGTGCTGGATTTCCACACTGTAAGTTTTCTCCCACTTGGATCTTCCAACCCAGCTAATGCTTCATAGTAAGGGATGGCGACGTCTGGGTATATGGCCATACACATTATTCTAACGATTTCATGGTCGATCCGGTGCGTATCGTCAGCAATCAACGTGGTGGATCAAGGAACGATCACAAGACTGCTCAGACACGATATCATCCCGACTTTGCATTTGAGATGTAAAAATTGATAGAATTTTGTTTCTAGATATTCTTTTCTTTGGAAAAGAACGTCAAATACTCTAAACTTTCAAAAACTCAAAAGCGACGATAGAGGAATGAATGAACCAAGCGAAATGGATAGATCTGACAGAAATTGATAGCGCTCTGCATTGGCTATAGTTCGATCACATAATTTGTTGTTCTAAACTTTATTGTAATCATTACAGAACCAAATCTTTTGACAGCATTGCTTTTTTTCGACACCCATGTGGTGTGTGCACCTTGTCTTAAGGTTTTACCGTCTACTGTATGGGTGTTTTTTCTGTGGCGTAACCTTCTTGGATCCTCAACGACTACCCGCTCACCTCGAACTTACTTAATTTTCGCCTTTATATCACATTACAAACATCTACAGTGAGTAACAGACAGACAAATTGAACCCACCTCGCTTCTCGTATTCATTGCCTATTCAACCCACCGAGGACCCATCCCATCATCGATTTACCCCCTCTCATTCGCCAACCTCTTCACAAGGCTAAGCGAGAACAATAGTTTCTGTGTCTCCTTTCATCAACCCTCACACACCTCATAGCCTCGGTGTGGCGTCCAGGATTAGACTTTCACCCAACAACACAGTCCGTGGCGCTCTTCCAACCACGACTACAACACCAAAAAATCCTCTCAAGGTTGGAGCTGAAGAACACCACTATCTCTGCATGTTTTAGCCTCATGACCTCTGATTTGCTCTTTGGCGAGGGAGGGATGCATCGCGTGGAGACTGGAGGGAAATGGTCGCGGCAACAGGGATTCGATTCGGGGCTGTCAGCAATGAAATGAGCTTGTCTTGTCGAGGGGCTAAGTCCAGCCTTGTGGATGAACTGATCCTCATCTCACATCGCACCCACCTGCTGCACTGTTGATTTCAGCCCTGAATGGCTGGCCTGGTCTGGATGCATGCCGGGGTTTCTTTTGGTGCAAAGCTTCCTTAGGTAGGTGAGGCTGTTGGTGGAGAGGAGGAGCTACGCCGTATATGTACTTGTGCGCGTGCAACCGTCTTACATCTTGTGAGATTTTGTGCTTTTTGCTCTCAATACTCTCTCTCCAAGTCTCCTGTCAAGTCCGTTTCCAGTTCATTTACATCGCATTCACGACCAGCGTCGTGGTTTGTTCTGCTCTACTCAACTCAGCTATCAAACCCGTTTCGATCTCAACTGAGAGCCTTCTCTCTCGCATCACACACATACAGCCATCATGTCCTCCACCACCGACGAGAAAGACAAAGGCCTCAACGTCTCCGCGACGAACATCACTCCCACAGGCGTCCCCACATCCGGTGTCTTCAAACCCCCCATGAAAATGCTCTCCGCCGTCGACCTCGCAGAAGTCTGCCTCAAGATCGGCGCCCCGCCCTCCCGCTGCGTCCCGGAACCCACCTCGCCCATCGGCAAGGACGCGCCCTCGGGCCTGTACAAAGAAGTCATCTCGTCCCGGCAACGGGCGCAGATCATGTACTACCTGACCGCCACGCTGTACAACAGCTGCATCGTGCTGCAACTCTTATTCGGCGCTGCGCTCACGGCGCTGGGGAGTGCGTCGGCGCCGCATAAGTTGGCGATCACCCTGCTGGCGGCGGCGAATACGGTGAATGCGGGGTTGATTGCGCTGCTGCATAATTCGGGCCTGCCGAATCGCATCAAGCAGGATTGGAATGAGTTCGGCAAGGTCGAGATGGTGCTTGAGGAGATGATTTACACGGGGCTCGTGGGCGTGGATGAGACGAAGGTGGATGCGGTGGCTAGGTGTTGGGAGATGTTTGTGAGTTTTGCTCTTCTTCTTTTTTGTTGGTGGGTGGATGGTGGGTGGGTGTTGAGCTTGTGTGCGGTGGTGTATTTTGGTGTTGCAGGGGCAAGAGTGGAGATTACTTATGGTATAAGGTGGTTTGAAAACATGCTAATCCATGAAATAGAATACAGCCAAGGCGACAATCGAGAAGAACAAACCAAGCGTCTACACTACTGCCCCCAGCGCAGCCGCACTTGCAACGAGCGTCTGATTCTCACCTTCCTAATATATTTGCTTCCATCGTTCCGTCTATCTGTTTGGAAGGACATTGTATTTAGGCGCTCGAAATACCCGCTGCGTTACCTTTGCTTCTGCGTTTGCATTACATGTCAGATTATGATGAAGTGGGAGGAGAATAGGAATATGTAATGTACACAGAGACGATGTAATGAGCACGAACACCAATGCATAGGTATGCATGCTATAATTGGGACTGAAGCTACCTTAGTGAGCGAGGGTTTTGTGAGTGGATGTCCGTGGAGGGTGAAAAGCAGATCACTTGAGTGTGCGTAGTACAGATTCAGAGTTATCAATCTCCTGCCTGGCAATACACAATCACTCACAAAGCTCACTCTCAGTTTAATTTTCAGTCATATATGTGCTTGCTCAATAGTCACCACCCAACCTTTCATTTGTACAATAGCATGAATTCATATCCAACAGCAAAGAGGCGAGATACGTCAAGACCAGCCAGAGGTTGAAAAAGATGGTAATTCTCCCTTATAAACAGTCTACATATCTAAGACCCCTCAGCTACTCAAAACCGTGCCGGCCATAGCAATTTCGCAATCGGATCTTGAATCAATGTTCCCATGCTTGATGTTGTGGCTGCAGCGAACAAGGTAGCGAGTTTATGCCGGACGAGGATCATGACTACCACGACGGCAAGAATCTCACCAGACTTGAACGACGGATCACAGTGATGTCTTAGTAATTCCGCGTAGCGGCTTCAAAACGCTATTTGGTGACAGCGATGATGGGTCGCGTGGTCTAATAGCTCTTCTCAGGTCATCATAGCCAGGTAATAGTAGAGTAGTAAGATCCGAAACTCACAAGTGTATGGGCTACAATCATATCTTGGAATAGGGTTGATGCCTAGACTGGACTCGCAAACTCGTCGAAGAGAGGTGTCTAAGCAATTACCACGACTAAATTGTATTTTGTATTGTGTAAATAGAGGTAGGCAGCGAAAGCATAACGAAACCGCTTGCTGATGCGAGCGAAGGCTCTGATATCGTGGTAGCAATCAAGCTCTTTGATGATGTTGACGAATGGCTCGTTTGGAGGCTTAAGTAAAGACATAACTGTGGTGGTAGAAAGTTGGTCTTGAGAAAATAGGTCATTAAAGGCATGTGGATACACAGTTGCGCATACCAATGCAGCGATGAACTCTGAGGTGTTGCTTGTTAAGTATGTCTTTCAGAGATCTATTGAGTCATGGAAGCCTGGCTGCAAAATGCCAGAAACATCTGATTTCGTATAAGAAAATCCGCATCGGCTGGTCTGGAAATGAGTGGGCATTAACAGAAGGATGTTCAGAGATTGAGTTTCACAAATTTTCGACTTTTCGATTCTTTGCGAGCCTTACGGTTTGGGCTGGCAGGGGCGGCCTTTTCAATATCATCACTTTCAATATTGCTCTTGGGAGGTCTCGTTGATGGATTCGATGGCTTGTTAGCCAATAAGCTAGCCCAGTTTCGAGTGTCGGTTGAGACTACATGGAGCATGGCCGACGACTTTGTGTTAAGAGCTGGAAATTCTTCGACTGGCTCTTTAGGTGGCAATGGTACATTCAATGAAGTTAAAGCATTGGAAGCTGCAGCTTTACCTCTCCGAGCTGCTTGCGACCACTTCATATTCGTCATGAAGTGATTAGTGCTTGTCATCGCTGCCATTCCACCTGTATCTGACAAAGAGAGAGCTGGGAAATGAACAAGATCCAAAGGGTTGCCATTGGGAATTTTGCCGCTCATTGATGATTGTGCTCCAAGCCGTTGGCTTGAAACGATGGGTACGGCTTGAACCTCAACAACTCTCTTGGTCACTGCTCTTGTCGACTTATACAGGCAAGATAACTCCTTAAGCGAAGCTACTGACCATGCAACGTCTAAGGCCTGCATAAATTTTGCCATTTCTGACTGTTCTTGTGACGTGATGTTGTACTCATTGAAGAGCATGTGTATCCGTGGATTAGGATGGCATCTGACCAACCCACTGATGGTAACAAATGGTCCACCACCATATTTTGGAAGGAAATTGGCGGCAGCTGGTTTCAAACTTGCCCCGTGATCAAGAAAAAGGTTTACGACTTTGAAGGCAGGGTCGTTTATGTACTGTGAATCTCCAGACCCACAACACCTGGAGATGAGAACATGATGAAGAGCAGTTAGACCCATATTATCCGTTGCGTCAACATATATGCCCCTGTGGAGTAGGTATTTTACGACGGCAACTAACCCAAGCCGACTTGATAAATGAAGTAAGCCCAGTCCCATATGCTTCCCAACAGTGTAGCTTGAGATATCGGTGACGCAGGCGAGCATAGTAATTGCACAATGTTCTTGTCGAGCAATAAGTGCCATGGTAATCGGGCATTCGTACTTAGAGTTTCGAGCATTAACTGCTGCTCCAGCGATGAGCAAGGTCTGGAGCACATCGAGATGGCCGTTGTGTGCGGCAAAGTGCAAGGGTGATAACCCGTAAACCGAATCCCGGTTCATGGATGAGGAGGAAAACGAAGGTATTGCCCCAAGTAGATATGGGATAGATGTGTGAGACCTCATTTCAATATTCGCTCCATGGTGTAAGAATTTTCGAACCACTCGATCGTAACCTTTCCGAGCAGCCCATAGCAGAGCTTTGCCTCCCTTGAATTGTATGTTGTATATATAAAGGCGATCAATGAATAACACGTAGAGTCTTCGGTTGACCAATGCAAAAGACCTCGAATCTCTCTGGGTTCTGAGATAGTCGAAGATGTCCAGAAATAGCTCGTTGGCAAGGCCTAAGATTGACATTTTGTCGGAATGTGACAGACATATGGAAGCTCAATAGAAGTTTATCAAAATCAGTTTAAATCCTAGAACGGGTCACAGCAACAGAAAGCGAAGATCTACGCAAGAGCTCGTCTCCGATCGAAGAGGATAGGTAGTTATAGATGAAGGAGGAAAGAAAGCAGTATCTAGCAAATAGAATGAAGAAGAAACGAAACTCGTGCAGCTTCCCCGCATCTTCACCCACCTAAAGGCAGCCAAAAGAAAGCAAAGAGGAGGTCAGACAGCAAGCATATGCAAGATAATCGATACATTCTCGATCCTCACCAACGTCATTGGAGCTCCAAGATATACTCCCATCTATCATAAAAGATTGTCATAGAAGCAGAAAAAAACCACAGCCTCAAAACCGCAAAGTTCAGCCGCAGCAATTAAAAAATTCCACATAGTATAAGTCAATCATGCACGTATATATGACCGACTAGGCAGTAGAAAAACATGTGTCCAGCGGTTGATTTAATCGTGTTTGTGAATAAGGAGAGAAGACGATGTTGCGTAGAGAATTTCTGCTTGAGTAGCGATACCGCGCTAGAGTGGATATGGATTAGCGCACGGCTAGCACTAGCTTGGTTTGTGGGCATCTTCACAATTTTCAACCTCGTCTGCTTTTTGCAACCTTCAACAACTTCGCGAACCATCAATCTGTGCAACAGGATGGGATTCCTGTACGTCCCCATACTCGCAGATCGTAGAGCAGATCACACCAGTCTTTAGTAGACAATATTGTTCCCAGCTTGATCTGTGAGGTTTGGCTGGCGACCAATTGCTTGCAATTTGGTGCCAATTTTCTTCTACATTTTCCTTTCTGTTTCATTTCATCAAGCTTCCATCACCTCTCCTCCTACGAGTCAGCGCGTGCGAGGAAGAGAGATATATGGAGCAGGGTCCAGAAGACACATACCACAATATTAATACCTCCTATGCCTCTTCCAATGGGCCTGGAGCGTCATCATTTTAATTCGTTCGTGGGAGAAAGACCAAACGGCCTAGACAGCCAGCCCTATCCACCCTGTTGGCTTAGATCCAGTGAGCCAGGAGGACTAATCCGGACAAACAGACTTTTGTTTTCGTCGCGTCTATTCAAAGAGAGAATGGCGAAGGAGAATGTGTATTCAACTGACCTAGTTCCACCTAGGTATCTTGAGAGTGGTGAGACAATGATGCAGACTTGGTATGAGGACAGAGTAGATAGCATACGAATGATAGTGTGGAGTGTGTAGAAGTTGTAATAATTTAGGGGCATTTCTATTGGTCTCGGTCTTATATACCCTAATGCTCAGTCAAATGCAAAGTGTTCATGAACCTCATATCCAGTCAAACTTTTACCTTGCCATAGAATGCCGATGACTTTGGTGTTCTTGCAAGCTGCATCCGTGATCCTGCATACTCTCGCTCAATCATCAAAACGATGTTATATCACAGGGGGAAAATGTGTCTTCACATTCTGCAACCTGATAGCTTAAATCATACGCAATCACATCTAATCTCATTCATAAACTATCTACAGCCTATCCCACCCCTCACTCACGCACCCTTCCACTTCCCAAACCTAGCCCAATCTCTTACTAACGCACCAAACACTGCCCTCTGACTAGCATCCAACCTCGCTGCCACCGCACGCCTCAACTCGACACTGCCAGTATCAAAAATTGCATACACGCCCGGAACCAATTTCTCCCTCACACCACTATCCATACGCATCTCCAGCTGCAGCGCTACGTACTCCATCAGCACGACCTGCATGTGCCAGCCCGTGACACGCTTCCACTTCTCGCTCGCGGATGTGAGGATGTTGTGGTTTTTCCCGCGGACCGAGGACTCGGATGGGTCACAGAGAAGGGTTAGGAGACGTGTGAAGTGTGAGGCGGAGGCGGGCGTGAGGTTGTATGATGGGGTGGTGGTGCTGGTTGTTGTGGGGATCCAGGGCGGCGGGAGGCGGTGCGTTTTGGTGTTTGAGTGGGGTAGCGGGAGGAAGAGGCACCGGAGGAGTGAGAGGAGAGTTTGTAGGACTAGGTGCATGTGGCCTTGTAGTTTGAGGCGGTGGTGCATTATGACGGAGCGGAAGAGGTGGCAACAATGTGTGAAGATAGCGTTTGCGCGGACTGGGTTGAGGGAAGGTCCTTGTCGAGAACATAGAATTGCGATGCTGCCTAAGGTTGTGTCGATATTGTACTGAGAGATTGAACGAGGCTAGGTTGTGTTAGAGAAGAAGAGTTTGGAAAAGTGTGACACCTACTTTGCTCTGGAGTATGTGTTGAAGGGTCTCGCTGATGATGGAAAATTGGACCATGCTTGTCGTTCTTGGATATTGAGCACATAACGTCGTGTAGGCTTCAGAGATGTCGAATGATGCTTCATCTTCTGACTTGCCAGCATCTTTGACTGTTAGCAAGAGTCCTCGTTGAGTAAATTTTCCAACCATACCTTCAAGAGCGACGATGACCTGACGAGCAGCGAGTAACTTGTCAGGACATCTGAGGCCTGCGTTGTCGGTTCCGAATATTGCCTTCAGCAAGGCGAGCTTTTGCTGATTGTCTCCACTTGCTAGGATTTTCGCTTTTTGAATGATAGACTGTCTTCCATATACAGTCTTGATATCGCCTGACAGCTCGCTATTGAGATCATATTCAAGTTCTGACGGGTTATCCGTGTTTCTTGTAGTAGCGAACACGAAAGTCTCTAATCGTGCTCCAACATTCAACTCGCTGACGTCCGAGGCAATAAACTTCGATGCGTCTTTCCGAAGTGCCTCAATATCTGACACATTCGCACCAAGCGTAGCAAGTGCATCCACGATGCTAAGGATCAACAGCTGCGAATCTTGGCTTTCGCTTATTTTGCCCTTCCTCAAGCCATGAAGAGTGGTCTTCAACTGTTCAAGGAGGTAGTTCTTGAAAGCAGCTACAACCGACCCCAAGTCATCGGACTCAATAATTGTAACCTTTGCATCCAGTAGAACCTTCAACACTGCTTCGAATACGGCAATAACAGCAAAAGTGAGCTTGTGTTTCGGCTTCTCCTCCGCTTTCTTGGTCTTCTTTTTGATGGATTTGAATGCATGCACAACATAGGCTTTGTTACGAGGCTCCTTGGGGATAGTATGCACATATTCAACAGTTTTCCGACACAACTCCTCTAATAATGCCAGACTGACTTGCTTATTTGGATCTTCTTTTTCAGACAGAGCAGTCGCGAGATTGGTGAATTCTTCAAAATCCATTCCCTACGCACGTCAGGTATGAAAATGAAAGTAGACTTAGAGCAAGACTCACCTCGTAGAACATTGCGTACTCCATCATTTTCAACTTCAAGCTAAGTACAGCAGGATTCACTGCATTTTCAAACGATAATCCGCACTTCGCGTCGTGCTCAGCATCTCCGGTTGGTAACCATCCTTTCAGAATAGTTTCCCTTTGCTTTTTGTTAAGGCTCTCCATCCGCGATTTCAGCAAAGCTTTCACCGCAAAGTTGTTAACTGAAGCTGATTCAAGGATCGGGTTGTTATGGTTGGTTTGGTTGTGTAGCATTATATCAATCATCATTTCTGTACACTCTCTTAGATAAGATCTCTGTTAGAGGGAGGTAAGACGTACCACTGAGCGCACTACAGTTCAAGACTTCATCGCTTTCCAGAGAAGAAATCCATATGTTCTCGAACACACCTGTGGAACCTAGCCAAAACATGTTTTGAAGAATTGCTTCAGGCTCATCTAATTCGAGAACGAGTCTAAAATGTCAGCGAATAATATAACTTGGAAGTGGAAGCACTCACGGAAGTGTTTTTGGGTACTCAACAAAGACGGATCGGATCAGCAGCCATGATATACATCCTCGACTTCTATCCACCGTGTTGATTTCTGACTTAATAGCCTCGACGCTTACGTCGATACCTAGCTTAATCTCGCCAACCAGTGCTTGCAAGCAGTTATTCACATCGTCTAGTAGTCCAACGAGAACTGGCTTGACCAGTGTCTCTTTGAGATTTCCAGATTCTGGAACACTCCATATCGCGCAAGCCAGTCTCACCCGTTCCACAAAATCGAGCTTCGTACTTTCTGTGTAATCTCTGTCTTGAATCGTAATGAAGGGCTGAAGATCCTGCTGCCACAGCCCCATGATCTTCTCCACACTGACATATGGCATACAATCGACTAAACGAGATACCATTCTCAGAGACCGCCACTTGTATCTCTTCGTCAGTGCCAGAGAAGCTTCTTTGTCAAACATAATGTAATATGGCCGCAAACCAACAGCGTCGACGATCGCTTCGCTGATAAGCGAGCCCGCAACAGCATCTAAAAGAACACAGACTGCATCAGGGGTAGACGTAACTTCTGTAGAAAGCCACTCCAGAATCTGTTCGATCTGCTGAATAGTCAGAGAGACCTCAAGATGCCTCCTCAATTCAACGTGTAAGGCATCATCTTCCCAAGCACTGAAAGTATCCAATGAGTCTTCAGAGGACGATCTCAATTTCTCGTACTCGACAAGTTGTGCATGCCAATGTTTCATGAAGCCAGAAAGATCACGAGCTTTAGCGAACTCATTTATGAGAGGTACAACAACCTCAGATACAACCTGCTGCGAAACTTCAGGCCAGTCCTGAGCTGCCGAAGCATTCGTGATTCTCGCAAGTAGGTTGTCGAGGAGATTGCTCTCACTCTCATTGTCTGGAATCAAGAACACGTTCGCATCCAATTTGATCATCGTAGCCACAAGTTGCCAAAACACACTGCCTTCAGGCAGAGCAAACTCCAAAGTGATGGCACGGAGTACCGGCAAATCCAACATGACTTTATACTGGATAGCTAATTGCAACATGTCCGAAATTGCTCCTCCATCTTTACTAGCTTTTGAAGGCATAGCTTTCCTAAGTGTCTTAAAAACATGTAAAAGCCATGCGTCATCGCTAGCTCTTCGTCGTCTTGAGCCATGGGGCTTAATCGATCGAATGGCCACTTCGAAGAGGTGAGGTGCTGCTGAGACATCTTGGATGACAAAAGTATCCGTGAGAGCGCTTAGAAGTTCTGATTCCTGATCTGGTGCCATTGCGGACTTAGCTGGATTTATGACATTACGAGCAATTAACTGCTCGAGTTGCGATGTCCATCCTAGGCCCGGATGCAAACCACTTTTGATCACCTTTAATAGTGCTAGAAGCGGTTGTGTGCAATGCAACGAGAATGAGAGATAGGCAGTCGTGTCTGTGGTATGGCATGACCAAATCCTGATAAAAGGTAACATAAATTGCATCTTGTCGGTGCCTTCACTAAGTGGTGAAAGTGCCTTTTTACACAATACCATCCATGACCCCAAGACCTGAGCTGCCCCTATTGGTGACGTACGTATAGCTTTCTGCATGTACTCAGCAGAGAGAGCTGTCCCTCGTCCATTTCTGTCCGCACTCGTGCCCGACACAATATCTGAGGCTTCGGTGATATATTGTACTGTCTCGTATATCGCTTCCAGAAGTCGGGATAATCCAATAGCATCTTGGGCTGTCGAGTTCGCTATAACCTCGCCCGAACGTTTCCTTTTCTTGGAGGACTTCTTCTCTTCCTTCACTGGCACAGATGTCACATCTTGCCCGTCCTTCACCAGCTGTTCTAATTCTGATCTCAAGATAGACACGAATTTCTTTTCGGCCAAAATCTTCGCCGCATTAATAATCGGTACAGTTCGTAAAAGATGTAGTAAAAGGTTCCAAGCAGATGCCGTCTTGCGTGGCACAAGTAATTGCTTCAACAACCATCTCAGAAGCCATTCTTCCCTTCCAAAGTACTGCACAGACTCTGCTATCTTCGACACATGCAATCGTCGTGAAATAGTTTCCAGGTCAACACCAACGAATTTGGCAGCTTCTACTAGCTGGTCTTCGAATGGCGCAGAGAGCTTCTCCAGCTCCGCGAGCTGCTCTTGCGCTTTTCTAGATTGGGAAGTCTACGCGTTGTGTGTTAGTCCATGTTCGCCTCAAATCCAAGATCCGAAGCACTCACCATATTTCAATACTTCCAAATCCCAATCCTCTCTCTCTGTAATCCTCCCACCACAGTACCAGAAAATAAAAAAGTCCCACCGAGCCGGCAGAAAACCTACCCACTAAGCCCGATCTACTTACCGCCCTCCCAAAGACTTGGCGCTCAGCTGCCGTTTTGCGCCGACAACAGTCCCAGACAGCCCAGCTACCCAAATCCCGCAAGAAAGCTCACATAACACCTCGACACACATCTGCGGTAAGCCAATTGATAAGCCCAAGCTGGAGAGAAGTGCTAAGAGACGATTGTTGCAGAACAGAAAAGCGAGACGACATGCCTGAGACGTCAATTCCTCCTCCTGCGGCGATCTCGCGACCTGCGAAGCCGGTTTCTGAAGCGCTTTTGAATGAGAAGGTTTGATTTCCAGTTCTCCTGCTACCACGGCGGATGTGCAGCTTCTATTTTTCTTCGAGTAGAATTGAGAGCGATGGATACGGAGAGCTAATGCTTGGTCAATTAGTGGGATCGCTGCCTTTCTTCCCTTCTCATCCGCTCATCACTCGGCCTCGGATTCGGTGTCGTTTTCTCGGTCCTGCTTTTCAAACGTCGGGCATGGCCAGCTTTCGTTGGGTTGGGCTTCGGGAGTGGAAGGGCATATGAGGAGTGCAATGGGAGCTTTCTGAGGACAGGCAAGGAGGGTGTTAGGGTTCAGCGACCATAGAGAACCAGCTTTGAACGTTTGGCAAATGGATCAGAACCAGTAAACGGGGTGGGTATGAAGCCATACGATATTCAAACTAGATGAGAAGCGGGAAAATTGAAGGAATGACAATTAACGGATGGATTGGAGGAAGCTGTATGATTGTACAAAAGAATACATTGAAAGCTGCAGTTCAACCATGCCCTTCGCATTTCTCTCTGTACTCTTCGTCTTGGTGGCAGTTTGTGCTATGGCTTTAGACATGGTTAGATTTATTCTGAGCGGTTTGTAGAAAAAAGGTTTAGCTTACTGGTTGATCAAAATCGGAAGAGAATGGGTTGAGTTCATCACACAGGTTCATGCCATACTCTGATCAATTTTTGCCAACACAAACTAGGTTTGGACAAGCAGCAAAACAAGAGCTTTGCAGTTATGCCATACTGACATCTTGTCTGGTTGGGACTTATCTTTCTGGTACAGATGGACTTCCTCGCCTAATTTCTTTTCTGATATTCACAAGTTGGTTATACTGCCAGGCATCTCCTGTAGCACCACTGAGCCATCTAGAGCCTGTTGTCGTGCGTCAACTTCCAATTTGTAGTAGATATCAGGTATAGTTTTCTCATACAACAAAGTAGTCCAAGCTGCGTCGCCTCACTCCACACGACTGTTGACAGTCTTCCCTATGCACATCTCGTCCTGAACTTGCGCTGCTACCACCCATTCCATCCACTACACCGTATTCCTGCCTCTCACTGTCGTTATGCGGTACAATGCCTTCGTAGTACCCAATCTTCCTCCCGACAGGGTGAGGATTCAGTAGTGGCTCTCTCTCGCTTCCACCCTCCAATGTGCTGTACCCAACATGTTTCGCGGGGCCTGACCCAGCTTCATGGCTTTCTGCTCGGGAAGGTATTCCAACATTAGGATTTGCTTGAGCTTGAAAGATGGAGCATGATGAACGCCTCCGCTGGCAAGGAATTGTTGGTAGTGGTTTGACAGGTTTCTTGGAGCTAAATTTGCGACTGATGGACTGAACGCAGTGTTGAATGCCGAGGAAGCAGATGAAGAAGAGAACTCCAACTGCAGCTCCAGCCATTAGGAGAAACATGGCTAGCTCGAAAGGGGTGATGCTTAGTGTCTCATCCTGGTACAGGCCAGTCTGCGAGCGTCGGACAGAATGTGGATGAACGGGAATGCGTCGTTGTTCTTGAAGATAGCGACGAGCGACAGGTGATAGACGCTCGAGAGGGGATGAATACATCCGAACTGAGTGTGCTGTCATGATGGCGTTTCTTGGTGGTTGGATGAAGGTGAGGATAAACTGGGGAGAAAACTTTTGTTCTGTGCTGCCCAAGTATACCAAATAAAGATAAGTATGTAGAGGCTCAGCAAGAAAGTTTCTGAATTGAATGTATAGGTGATTAGATGCCCGATTGCGGGCGTATTGTAGGAAGCGTCAGAGGGCTGCAGAGGGTTCGTACATATGTATGTTTCATTCAGAAATTGAAAATGAGAACATTACGGACTTCAAGACCAAGTCCTAAGTCCTAAGGTACTTTCCATATATTGTGTCTTGGATGTCAAATCAAGGAAGGAGCTCACCTAATACCACACTCCTTCGTTCATTGACAAGGAAAGAGCACCATAATCAGTTTTATTTTCATCTTTTAGCATGCAACAAGATTGTGTACACAACAGCAACACACTTATTGATATTCAGATCGACGAGTGTACGGAGTGAGGTTAGTACAAACACATTGTAAAGCCAACAAAACCCAGTTGAACAAGAAACGACATGTGCTTGGGCTACCATGTATGACAACCATAAGAGAGGTGTGGACCTCCGATTAAGGTGATAATCAGAATCATCTCGTAATCTTCACTTGAATTTAAGTTGCTGAGAAGATGTCACTAGACTTGGGTTGTATGTTCCAACGGGATCGTTTGAGCAGATATAAACACAGCAATATACTCTACCCGACTTCAGGCAAACGACATTTTGAGGCCCGTTAGTTAAATACAAATCTGCTTAAAAAAAACCCTCAAATCCGCAAAGGTATTCTAGAAAATTGCACTGCTGATACGAGCTTGTAGGTTAAAAACAAAAATGACACCTCGCTTACCACTAAAAGAAGCCCTGGTATCTCAAGTCACTCAACTTGAATTCTGGTACATCCTAGGATCCGACACGTTCGCTCCACGACCAAATCATCCTGAAAGTCGAGGATTCATAAGTTAAACCTTTCGTCTTGGTCGAAGAATCGATCTGCGGACATCGAAACCCAATACTCCACTCTTCGCATGGCAGACAAGGATTTCTGGATTCATATCATTCAATCTTCACCCCGTGTCGGCAATTTTATATTAAAATAGCACCCTTGAAACGAAATTTGAGAAGCGAGATGATTTTGACATGTGTGGCGTGCGAATCATCAGACGACTTCTTGAGTGACTTGCTTATCCACTTCTTCTAGAAAACATGACCAGCCAGCGAAGAAAGCTGCCCCGAAGGAACAGTTGATTCAGGAGAGTGGATATCTTGTCTTAGGGCGAGTCGAGGAAGGACTTATCCCGAAAGACGTTTTTGGCGTGATTGGGCATGGATTTATGAAAGTACTGGATGTTTCACAAATTGCAAGTGATTTTCATGCATGCAGGAATCAGGCTCGTCAGGATGCATTGGAGGGCTCGAGCGATGCCGTCTTGTGGCACAGACTAGCAGAACCCGTACGACTGGCTGGTTGTTACCGACTCTCTGTATCCGTCTTTCTCTGATCTCTTTGATGATGCATCTTCCAATTCTCAAAATCTCTCTCTGCTGCAGAACCATTCTGGAAAATGAGCCTCCACTTGATATTCAGAAAAGATGCCGACCTGTCTTCCGTCATCTTCCTCGGCCGGCACCTGTGAACTCCACATGCACAGAATCAGCTCTCTCCGATGTCGACGATTTTCCCAGGGAAAGAGACACTATTGGACAGGCCCTCCCGAACTGGTTGTTGGCGTAGACTAGAATGCCCGAGCGGTGATATCCAGTGCCTTTGGCGACTCTTCATTTGATGTGCCAAAAAGCCACGGGCACGGGACTTCTTTTCTCACTTCTCAAAGTTCCATCCCATCTCCTCCTTTCATAGAAAAATACGCGTCCAGGACGGCAGCATTTTGTTCCATTTTGAACAGCTTTAGAAGCAAGAAGTTGTACATTCCGTAGGCGTGATATTTGTGGTTACCGTAATAAGGTAGCCCCCAAGCAGATATCAACTAGTGTAGGACATCATGCCAACTGAGTGTCTCCTTGCTGAAACGTTCCCCCTTTTCCTAGATGTAGCTCTAAGCCTGACCAGTCACGGACATTAGAAATTCAACAGTCAAGCATCGGAGATCTGATACACCTTTCTAGGCTGTTCAACAAGGAGCAGAATCCTAGTAGCAAGCAACGGTATTCAGACCCATGCCCATACAACTCTTGGTACTTGTACCCTGATAGTTGAATCTCTGAGACCAACTGCCTGTGGGTGAGTAATGAAAGCCTGTACAGCGGATATTGGCCTGCAAGTTGCACTCTGCGCCGTTGGCTTAACATCTGTCCTGAGGTGGCCATTGGGGCCAAGCTCGCTGACTGCGACGCTGTGTAATGTGAGACCTGGACCACTCTTAGAGCAGCTTTCTTTGACCATAGGTAGTGTTCCTTTTGTATTCCCGACATCTTTTCAATCCTCACTTCATAGTTCCATACCGGTCTTCCTTCCACATTCTTATATTCTTTTGATATTATCATCAATATCACCATTGACGAGAAGCGCATCGAAATAATATTCATTGAATCGAAAGACGAAAGACAAAAATCGAAAGAATATATTATCACACCCTGCTCCATAATCCATAATCGGTACCTCAATCAAATCCTTGGGGCTGCAGATTGCTGCAGCTGCTTAGACGACGACCGCTAGACCTCATCGGGCCGTGTAAGCTTGACTCTCCTCGTCCCTTTTCTGTTGTGCCTCTTGCCCTTTTCCAACTTCGCCCATAACTATCACCATAAACCATCCCCATTACCAAACAACCAACATCGAGAGAAAAAGGCACAGAGGATTTCGACTTCCCCGCGAAACAATCCTCATTACGAAGTCCGCGAAAGGACTTTCACTTGCGCAATTTGTGCGACGACGAGTCAATCGTGCTTGGTACGTCTGATCTCCGATCTCTCTCCATCCCGTTTCTTCAAAACAACTGGGCGAGGCTTCTCGGCCATCACGAAACATTCCTCCAAACCTTGGGTGTTTTCAAAACATCCAAAGCATCGCATTGTCAATTGATTGACATCATTGGCATCTCTTTCCAATTATCCATCTGCGGACAGACTCTGAACTCAGCTGCCGTTGCTGTCGGAACGAAGAATCTCTTCTAGCTCAAGCACAGAATTTGAAGCGCCTCGCTAACTAGTTTCTGGACTCTTTAGACCGTGTTTTCCTCTGCGGCTATCCGCTCTTGATCATCGAACGCTGAATTGCACTCCTCCCAGACGACAAGACATCTGCAAATAATCAGTCAAGATGGGTTGTGGTATGAGCACTGAGGAGAAGGAGGGCAAGGCCCGGAATGAAGAGATTGAGAACCAGTTGAAGAGGGACAAGATGATGCAACGCAATGAGATTAAGATGTTACTCTTGGGTATGTCTACACCATCACCTGCTAGCATCTGCGCATATTGATATTTCTACAGGAGCTGGTGAATCCGGAAAGTCAACCATCATCAAACAAATGAAGCTCATCCATGAGGGAGGATACTCCCGAGACGAGAGAGAATCTTTCAAGGAGATTATCTTTTCTAATACTGTTCAATCGATGCGAGTCATTCTCGAGGCAATGGAGTCTCTCGAGCTTCCCTTGGATGACCAGAGAGCGGAATACCATGTTCAGACCATTTTCATGCAACCAGCACAGATCGAGGGCGACAATCTGCCACCTGAGGTCGGAAACGCAATCTCGGCTCTATGGAAAGATGCTGGTGTTCAGGATTGTTTCAAAAGATCAAGAGAGTATCAATTGAACGACTCTGCTAGATAGTAAGTTCGCCCTGCTAGCTTTGGAAATCCCTTCATCACAAGAGGAAACATGACGGCTTGCTTCGGAGTGAGAACACTAGGTGCCATGCGTATAGGCCGACGTCCAATCGACTTTCAACCAAGTTTCGTTGCTAACACCAAGTTTTTACAGCTACTTTGATAATGTCGATCGTATTGCTCAACCGGACTATATGCCAAACGACCAGGACGTTCTTCGATCTCGTGTCAAAACCACTGGAATCACAGAAACCACATTCATCATTGGAGATCTCACATACCGCATGTTTGATGTTGGAGGACAACGGTCGGAACGAAAAAAGTGGATTCATTGCTTCGAAAATGTTACCACCATCCTTTTCCTCGTCGCCATCTCGGAGTATGATCAACTTCTGTTCGAAGACGAGACTGTCAACCGTATGCAGGAAGCATTGACTTTGTTCGACTCAATTTGCAACTCCAGGTGGTTCATCAAGACCTCAATCATTCTATTTTTGAACAAGATTGATCGCTTCAAGGAGAAGCTCCCAACCAGCCCAATGAAGAACTACTTCCCAGATTACGAAGGTGGAGAGGATTATGCTTTGGCCTGCGATTATATCCTTAACCGCTTCGTCAGTTTAAATCAACACGAGACGAAGCAGATTTATACCCATTTCACATGCGCTACCGATACGACACAAATCCGTTTCGTGATGGCGGCTGTCAATGGTACGTTGGAAGCGTTTGCAATTGAGCCATTCTTACTAACTTGAATTAGACATCATTATCCAAGAGAACCTTCGTCTTTGCGGTCTCATTTAAGAATCATGCATGCGCTCCATGTATGCGAAATTTCCATTGCTTCGGACGGCGTTTATCTTACAAAATACGGCGGTTCTTTACTATACCAACAACTAGCATCCAGCACAATATCACATCCATAACTCCTAAATGGTTTAATGTCCGCTATGGGCTCTCGATAGAGACCAATCGATGGGGGGGAAGATGGCGCGCTGCGATTGCTAGGAATGCTTGCTTCTCTTTTGCTTCCTTGTGACTATTTCATTTCATTCCAAGTTTTCTGTTAGTTGTTTTTGCGTTGCTATTTCTACTACCGGGTAGGGCAATGCTGGACAGTTTTGCTAGAGTGCATATTTTATGTCTAGGCTATGGTTTCCTCTTTATTCCTATTAATGGCGGCGAGGGAAACTTGATCATGGAAGGTTGAATAGCGATGTGGTGCCATTAATTTTCTCTTGTGACGAGAGAAGTTTATCGGAGGACGTGGACGAATGACGGTTGACGGATGCATGAGGGAAGTGTACTCTTGGGTTCTTCGAGTAGAGTGTTGTGTGGAAAGGGGGTTGCATGGCCGGGGGTTGCTACGATATGGGATGGGCAGTGGAGGACAGGCAGGACTCGAGGTAGTAGCAGAATAGTGTGGCTCGAAGACATAAGCGTTAAAACCGAGTGGGCGTTTGTACTTTGCAAGTGAATGAGTTCCGTGAAGTTTGGTATGCTTATTATGTTCAAGGATTGTTCGAGGCATCGTTTCGCAATTTATGTAGGGTCGTCGTGCAAATTCGACAAGAAACTTTCCTCTTAGGCATAAATCTTCCTCCATAGTGTAAATGCTTGATCACGATGCTTATTTTGTTGTACCTCTATAGTACTTGACAGATGTCTCATGTTGTATGGTCTCACAGTTCAGTCTGGCATTGTGGATGATTGGTTCATATCAGGCAACCGCAACTCGCACCTTTGTCTTTTATACATGCATGTATGACAGTCCGACTACATCTCATATCAAGTACCTAACCATCGCCCGTCTTATTCGTTATCTACTAACATATGAAATCGCTATCCATCTAAGAAAATATTCTGAGCCACTTGAGAGTTAGCTCCTGAAGTAACATTATATACCTCGCATTGCAAAACCAAGACGAGCCACAACTATCTCCCTACGCCTTCTGTTGAACTCTCATCATCATCAACTCATTCATACTTAAGTACCTACCACGCACTCTCCAAGTTCCTCTCTTATAGCAAGACACCCTATCTGATCGAGATGCATTTGTCATCCTCTATCGTCCTCATGTTGGCGTGGGCGTGGTCGGCACACGCGCTCGTCACGCTACAGACGATACGGGACCTCACGAATACGACGGATGAGTGTCGTGAGCGTGTTGTTGCGCTGGGGAAGGTGTGGGATGTTGGAGGTGGGAGGAGAGAGGACCTAGTTGAGGCTGGAGTTGGAGCTCAGGTTGTGGTTGTGTCGACTGAGGAGCGTGCAAGTGAGAGTGGTGGTGGTGATGGTGTTGACAAAGAAGAGGTTGAAGAGGTGAGTTTGTGGTTTTCTTTTGGTTGGCTGTCTTTTATGTTTGCTTGTTTGTCTCTTTATGTCTTGTGTTGTGCTGTGCATTTGTGTTGGAAGAGCAGTTTGCTGGAGGGTGTAGGTTGTGCCATGGTGTGCTTGAGTTGGTGGTAAGGGGAGTGTTTGTGAAAGCAGAAGAGGAAGAGGAGGGCGAGAGAGACGGGGAATTTTTATGGCTGAAGAATATCTAGTGGACTGAGTGGGATGGACGGCTATGTCACGAAGTCTTGTGAAGCAGAGTGACTTGAGATTTTGTGAGTTTAGCTCATGATGCACATGTGTGCTGGCGTTGATGCCGCAAGGTTCTGTCCTCGTAAGCTGTAAGAGGACGTTATATCAAGGGTCACATTGTCTCCTCTTCATCTCCTAGTATCGACTTCAATGAGTCGATGCGAGTTCACATAAGCATAGTCTTTCGAGAGCAGTTCGCCAAGTGGTCAAATGCTATTTCTTACATATCTTGCATAACAGCACATCTAAATTTTCCTTCTTCCTCAGCGCGAGAGCTAGCAGTCTCAATGACAAACTTCAATTTTGTCTCTAGATACACACACAAAAGCTAACCCTCAACCCAACTAGACAGTAGCAGCAGCAATTCGCGTTATTTGCTCGTCCCTCCTCTTCGAGCTCGACAAGCCGCTTCTCTCTCCCTCCAACACCCTACCAGCTCCAACAAATGACGTCGACTCAACGCAATGCCAAACTGTGATTTCTGAATTCCACGCTTTCCTTGCCGCGACGGTCAGGTTTTTGCATGAGGTGCATGAACGGCAGATGTACTGGCAATGGAAGGCAGACAGTGGTGTCTTCGATGGTGTGGCGTGGATGCAGAGTCTGTGGGCCAGTCGGCGCGGGGTGAGTCTCTCCTTTTTACTTTGGTCTCTTTACTCTCCTTGAGTCGTATTGTTTCTTCTTCCTCTACCCGTGGTCTCATTCTCGGTCTTGAGATGTCGAATCTCATGGTATGACAAGAGAAAGAATCATCTCACCGAGCGAGATGGAGATTTTATAGTGGTTACCTGACAAGCGAAGAAAGGAATGGCGCTAACGACAACCACAGAATACACAAGATAGAAGTTTCATCGAGCAGCAGATGGCCGTATATGGTGCAACGGGGTGCTTTGGGAAGAGCAAGGAGGTGTTGCGCAGTGATGTCGAGATCGTGGAATACTTGAATGACTTGATTGATACGTTTTACTGAGCGGGTTTGCTGAGCGGTTGAGCTATTGAGTTTGTGAGCGTGGGAGCTAAGTGGCTAGACTGTCAAAATGAGGGTTCCACGTTATAATGTATAACATTTAGTAAGATTACAAGTATATTAGTGGGCTTGCTGAGGTCTTTGTGCTCCGCATGAGGGAGATTAATGTATTGATCAATAATGATTCTGGAGATTAATTCGGCTTTGAGGATCAATGAGATGGTCAGTAGGCGTAGTTGGAATGGTTAGCCTTTTCCCCTATTCATTCATTCGATATTCATTCTTCATACTTCGCAGCTTCCACAAAAAAACTCACCCACAGCCCATTTCCCCCACGGCATGTAAACTCCCTTCTTCCCTCTCGCATGGAAGCAAACACAACCCAACTGCTGGTACGGATCCTACTATGTGAAACTCGTAGGGATTTAGTGTCGTGAGGCGAATCGTCCTTATAGGATTACGTTAAAGCAGACCCCCCCCCCCCTTTTTTGGGGGGGGGTTGTGTGGGGGGTGGTATATATGTAATATTGTAAAGTTGTTTCCCTTTGCACGTATGAGGATACACATAAGCTCAGGGGAGAGAATGAAGTTCGTTCATTGCGGACTTTGCTGTCATTTTGTTTGTCGAGATGAGGGGAGGGGCTTGTTGGAGGAGGAATTTGGGAAATGGATTTGCTGTCGATGTTTATTGTCTTATTGTTACCACTAGTATTGACCCATCTTACTCGCCTATAACCATCCTGCGTTCTTCCGCTTTCCCGGAAGCCCTACTGCGTCACAACTAGACGATTCGATTCACAACGCCCAAACAAGTCCATCGATAGAATCCAAGAAGTTCAACCAACACCATGCACCACCAGCTATACTGCTACATTACATATAGTGATCCTGGACACTGATCCACTTGAGCTAACTCGACCAGCCAGCTATGGTAATCTTACATAGCTTTGCAAGCCCTCCATATACTCGTACCAATCATTCCTCGCACAAAAGCCGCAGCTCAAGTATTCGTTGGCATGTACTCGTTCCCAGCCATGGACATGTCTCCGTTTCCAAACAGTCGGAATAGAGTGCTCTGCCACGCATCAGCGTAGTGCTCGTTTCCGAACCATTGGCCATCGCTGCCATCCAAGGCTTCACTTCCTCCTACGCCGGCGGCGGCACCGTATTCATCAGGGACGACATTACGGGCAGATCCCGCCACACTGCCACTACCAACGCCAGTGACACCAGCAACACCGCCATTCCCCGCTGTGAAAATGACCATCCCGTTTCCATTTCCGCTCCCTTCCCCATCACTCACCATGCCACTCCCTAGATTCGCGCTCGAATTACCAAATCCACTCCCTAACGCCAATGCAATGCTATTCTGGTCGAAGATCGCCCAACTCTCGTCGTACAAGTCGACTGCGCTGAGCTCGGGTGCGGGGCGAGGCGTGTGCATGTTCTGCAGCGAGGACTCGAGCCGCGTGGCGAGTGTGTGTCGTAGGGATGGCGCGGGTTGGTGCGTTTGTTGGAGCATGTTGAGGTGGGATTGGATTAGGATGAAATCTGTGAGGAAGATCAGTAAGATATTGAGATAAGAGTGTGTGATGGAGTAGTGATAGTAGTTGGTGGCTGCTTTGAGAGTATGGGTGATTCGTGAGCTAAGAGAGCTAGAAGTAAGTTTTGAAAATTGATTGAGGCATTCCGCTGGCCAGCAGCGAATACAGAGGGAAGAAGGTGGGCTTGTAGATATGGGAAGGGGTATAGAAAGTATCATGATGCCGATTTCTGGTGAAGATACGGAGAGGAAACCTACCATCTGGCTCACCAACACCACCTTCGATACCTTGCAGAACGAGCAAAGCAGCCCACGTTATCATCTGAATTGTCAATAACCGTTATTGTTCAATAGAAAAGGGTAACTGACCACAAGATCCCAATTTGACCAAATCCCTTTATCCTCATTCTGCAACTTCAGTGTAGCTCGAGCAGAAATTAATAGCTCGTGTCGTTCAACAGACGCTACATTATTAGCAAAGAGGTCAAATCCTCGCGCTGGATGGTAAATCGACAGGACAAAGAGTCTGTGAAGACTGTATTGTCTGAAGACCATCAAGCTATCAAGATCGGGGTCATTAGATTCTAACACCATCAGCTCGTGATCTATCCTACTTGAGTGCCTCACTTACTGTTCCATAACACGAGCCAGTCATCTAACTGCCGCGCCCATTCTCGTATCAGCTTGCCATCTGCATCAGTGAAGATGTAGGCAGGCTTGGGCGAGCCCACAACTTGGCTTGAAGAGATGAAAGACCAAATCGTTGGCAAGCCTCGGCCAGTGAAGTGACTCAGGCCGCTGTGCATCATTTGCGTCAAGCTGTAGAAGGGATCTTTTGCTGAACTCTGCAGTTGTCTTAGAGACGGCAGAGGAGCTTCCTTAGGCACGATTGGGCATGACATGTGAAGTGAGGCATGCTCAAGGTCGATGATCTGAACATCTCTTGAGCACTTGTTTTTTCTCTTTTAGTAAGGCTGGAAAACTCACCTGAAGACCAGAAAACAAACCTCGCCATTCGTGCGATCTCTCATCAATATGCACAGGGCAATGATCCAGCGTCAATCGATACCCCATTGAGATCCATAATCCCGCAGTTTCTATGAACGCCTCAGAAATCAGACCAGCCAGGATCAGCCCGAGTACGTTCTGAAAAGCTCGCTGCTCCTCGCTAAGGTTCTGGCTCTCGTAACCGGTGGCATTGTGCCCAGCCCGGGAGAGGGCTTGAAGGGGAACTGCAAGCTCGGATATCGCACTGCATGTTGCGACGAAATATCCAGGTCCTAAGACCGCGAGTTCGGGCGAGGGATGATGCAGTGCTGATACGTAGAGAATGGCTGCGAGGAGGAGGGGAGTGGGTGTGGATGATGTTTTCTTCTTTGATAGGAAATGCAAGCCAGGCATGTTCTTATGGAACCTATAGCATATCAGTTAGAATGAAGGGGGTGGTTTCAGTAGCTACGCTATACTTACGAGAGCCAGAGCTGTTTGATTACGGTTTGTGACCATATCTTCGGACTTTGCGGTGGTCGTGTTGTCATTTTCAGATGCTGAGCAGCAGTAAACACCCCATTGAAAGGGTTGTGCTCTTCCATGTCGGGAGGCCGCAGGGCCACATCGTCGTCGACGACGGATTCGGATGAAGATTCGATACCGAGTAGAGCTTCGATGGTTTGTAGTCGACTCAGCACCATTTGGGGATCTAGAGAGGGTTGTTGGGTGCCCGACCCCGCCTTCTCAGACATCTGTCGCGTTGGACTCGGGACATCATGAACCACAGCTGCCTGTTTGGCTATTGTCAGGTTGGAATTTCATGCAAAATGGGCTCTCGCATTCAGGTTCCCTACATTCGCCCGAGGTTTGAAGATACATGGGGTCTGACTCTGTCGACAACGCTTGCAGGAAGAACTTCGATCCGGATCAACTTCACATTTCATCTGACGGGCGTTAGAGTTTGATGTAACCACGTGGTATATATATAAGCGGATTGCAAATTCATTCACCTTCTGTCTCCGACAATTGACTGCCCCTAATCAGCTTCCAGTTCCATTGCATTTTTGCTCTCCAGCACGTGAGCACAGTGAGTGTTTAGGAAAGGCTAAGGTAAGATAGATTGTGCTCACCACAAGCTTTGGTGGGCTTTGGCCCGATGAGAGTGGGCGTATTGCTGGCCATTACTTCAGGCCCACGAGGGGATGCCATACACGTGATGATATAAGAATAAGCAAAAAGAGCGTAAGATGCCTCTGATGCACAGTTGCACACTCGAATCTGATACCGGCTCAACTGGGCTTAACTGGCTGGCAGTCAATCTGAGATGGAATTGACAGGCACAGGGCACGATCCATGTTCGAATTCGGAGGAACAGTCTGGGTGGCGATAAGAGTGGAGCTCATCGTACAGTACTCGTACATTACATGACACCGCTGAAGTTGCATGCAGGCCCATCGATGTAAGTGAACGGAGTACTTCGTACAGTAACGATAGTACGGTAATTGTACCACTTTAGGGCATTAATGTCCCTCCTGTTCATCATCTCCAGTTATGCGACATCAACTCCTCATGCCCTGGGGACCAGCGGAGTCAAAAGGACGCTCCACATGCAATGCACAGTTCTTTGCTTTTTTCTCAACTTCAGCAGGTTTGGATCTGCATAGAATGTGACAAAAAGGCAAGATCGGCAACGTCTGAACGCCCGATCCAAACGAGTGGAAGGAAAGCAACCTTGAATGACCTTGAATGACATTGATATTGGTTGATTGTGCAACTTTGAGACGATGTCTGAGACATACATGGCGTTATGGCGTTGAATAAGCTTAAGGTTAGGTTGTCCTGAGGAAGACCTGGAAAAGTACATGGCTACCCCGTACTTTGGACAAAATTGTGTGCAGCAATTGACGAATAGGTAGGGTTCAGTGCATAGCCTACCTATACATCCAGTAGTATATGTGTTTATATCTCACTCCGATATTGACCACCATTGACCACCATATGAGCTGGACTCGGGGAAAGAAACTTCAAATTTTCACCGAGAATTTATTTGTATGGCTCTTGTTTGTCTTTTGTGTTGCGTGAGCTGTCAGTGCTCAGCAGCCAAATGGAATGGCAGATGTCCTCAGGTCGTTCGTTCGACTCCTATTATAGCTCAGACCTTTGTGAATATCTCGCTTGAAAAGCAAAGTCTGCCTTAGGTGAGAGAATATCAAGCTTAAAGCGGCTTTGAGGCTTGCGAATATCATTCTTCATATACAAGATTCACAACGTGATATGTTCGGAGTCGACGATGCATCTGCATCTGGAATTTGGAATCTGGAAGCAACGCAAGCCTCATCTCACAATCAATCTGATCTCAAATGTCTCAGATTCCGGGCCGATGCAACATCCGTGACCATGATCCAGGGAGGAGGACAAGTACTATATTTATTGTACGGAGCAGCTGTCGCAAGGGGCCTGGCTTCGAGTTTGTCGATTGTCATGCCAAATGATCATTGTGCATCTATCTCATGATTCTGATTCTGGTTCTGATTCTGATTCTGTTCCTGGTACTGATCCTGATCCTTTTCTCCCAAAGAATGTGTTTCGTTTCCTCTCCACTTACCCTTCTTCTTCTTCTTCTTCTTCTTCGTCTTTCCTCCCATCACCTCGGCAGCGCCCATTCCCATGTTCAGCAGTACCAGTCTCTCCCTCCACTGCACTGGCTCGGTCTTTTCGTTCCATGCTACTACAAGTAGCTACTCCATCTATCCGATCAAGAGTTCGTTCGCATTGCAGTGACAAAGCGAAACAATGGGCCACTGAGAATGCCCATGATTCGCATCGTCATCATCGTTAACCAAACCAGGGCGGTGATTCGTCTTCTTAGGGTACCAACGCATGATACATTGATACCATTGGGCTGGGATTTCACCACGTTTCTGCCCGACTTTCAAAGGTTATGGTGGTTCTGGTGGTTCTCATGGTTTTGAGTGGTTTGGTGGTTCGAGAAAAAACCACATAGCGTGTGCCCCGTCACCGCCTTGACCGACATATCCCCCCCCCTTTCCACTAGTACTACTTCAAGCATTCTCCTTGTACCCAGACTTGTACCAAGTGTCCTTTGCCGGCCAAAGCAAACTTACCACTTACCTATCCCATACCAATCCCTTCCCTTTGGCTCCGTATCACCCACCTGAGAGTCCTTCAGCGATTGCCACGCCTCACCTGGTCTTTATGCATATGAGCATTTCGGGTTCCCAGGTCGGATCTATGGTCCATTAACATCTCGCTGGACACCGCCCAATTATGCCTGAAGGAAGCCACCCTTTTGTCACTACAGAGGATGGATGGCTTGTCGAACGCTGAGGACAACATGGGAGAACATGTAACTCTCGAGGGTAGTTCCCTGAAACTTCTCTTTAACTGAGTTGCCGAGTAGTTCATTTTGGTTGCTGTGCTGTATGCATTCTTTGCAGCTTTCGTCGGATTCCATGGTACTACCGGTATAAACGATACTTTTTGGAAAGATCTTCGAACACCGAGTAAAATCTCGAACGTCATCTTGGAATCCTCAATTTCAGACCTACCTATCCGCCCATCTTTGTAGCAGTTGGCGAGTCATCCGTCGTCTTACCGGAAGACCATCTCATGTTGACACTTTCAAGTCGAATTCCGGACATAATTCCAGCCTAAGCTCCATGTCAATTCCTGGGACGCCCCGTTGCTGTCAAACTTGCAGACTTTCGACATTCCTTAAGATTGGCGCTTATAGCCTCGAAAGAAGGACGTTTGTCTCACCCAAGAGTCTATCACTTAGCCGCCTCACGTAGCAGCATCGAAACATCAAAGACTCGCCGTCTTTGCTTTGCGTCAAGTCAAAATTGGTCAGCTGTCCACCCCTCACCGCCCTACCTAGGTACTATCTGAAGCTTTAATAAACATCCTGGAAGACCCATACCTGCCGTGGACCAGTTATATCCCATTTCGGACTGCCAGGAAGGATCCACCGACGACGTACTAGAATACCAGTGTGCTGTATTTCATTTCGTACTTTTGTACTTCTGTTTCTCTTTCCCTCCCATTTGCGGATTCTGTGAGTTAGCTATGATGGCATCAAGAAGAAGTATTCAGGTTCAACCTGACTATGGATATGGGCGTCCCGTCCCTGCTGGGGTTGTTGGTGCTTCGAGAAGGTGAGATACTTGAAGATTCGAATTGGAACATTGATGCTAATGAGCACATAGTAGTGCTTTTCAAGACATCCCTCAGGCAAGTTATGAGAATCAGTATTATCCCACCTCCAGGTAAGGACATCTGAACCTCAATGTATAAGAATGCCACTAAAAGTAGACCATTCAAGTGCCACATATTCTGCGGGTGTAACAACAACAAGCTACAGTCCAATCGCGACAACATCGACGGCTGGGTCATCTCTCATTCGCCCAGATTCAATGTATTCCCAAAATGGATACAATGTGGGAGCATCGTCTGCTCTTTTTGGTTCTGCCGGACCAGGATTCAATTCTTATTCCAGCCAAACCCCAAGCTGGGATCCACAGGGCAGGTCCTCTCCCGAGATGTATTTGGAAGATTTCATTACTTCACCGAGTCCATCGGATTATCCCCTTGATGGAAACAAGACCATCATGAAGTCAAAATCAGATGGGAAAGGTCATTCCCAGCAGAGGCGTCCTTCTAACAGAGATGAGTTTGATGGGCCACATCAATTCTTGCAACGACCACCTCCAGATTATATTGCCCAACAGGAAAGAGATCTACCGCATCTCCCAACGAATCTTGTTGTCCACGAGCAAGATGCCATCCTTACATGTGTGAATGAGCGCCTGTCCCAGTGCGCGTTTGATTTTGTTGCAAAGTATCAGTTTCCTATTCCTCTCGCCAATGGAGAAATGCGTCCCGTGGAGCGACCATGCGATAGAGAATGGACTGAATGGGTGTACCTACTCAAGCGCCTTGCAACTAAGAGACGGATCCCAGCCAGAGTGCTCTACAATGGCCAGATCAAGCAGTTCATCACCATACTCGAAAACTCGCTTGAGATGAGACATGCGGCAAAGCACCAGTCTCGACCCCTCAAGGACGATCGAAATATCCTCCAATTGATCTCAGCAGGAATTCAGGTGGCGAAGATATTGCGTGATGCCATCGCAATGGAATATTTGGATCGATTATACGTTACTACCGAGAAACAGATTCAGGAGCGGACTGTGAGCCCCCGCTACAGAGCCTGAGCATCTCGGTACCCCCTTTTTTGATGACACCACGAGTTTTGTTTTGCATTTGTCCGGAGTTGGAAAAACTTGGTATATTTTTCACAGCTTTGGAAATACCAAGGTCCAGTGTTTGGAGTTTAGGTGTTATTCTTGCTAGAATAGCTATACGTTTTTTTTTTACGCTTTCAATCAACGAACAGGATCAGCCGACAATGGGTACTGGATGATTCGATGGCTCTCTAAATATGATGTCTCAAAGAGGTGGAATAAATCAGTCACTTCAAGCAAATTTATCACGTCAAAAAACCCTCAATGGTCGGGCTCTGTGAGCAGATGTGGAAAATTTTCAACTCCTCCACATCTGGTAAATGCTTTTGCGCCATAATCACAAGCATGATTTGGCGTTGAAAAGCAACAATCGAAAAGATTGCTGATTTTCCAGCAAACTGGACACGTCGGCGGCACATATCGATGGAACAAGTGAGGTGCGCAGCCTGCGATTTCCAGAATGTCGTCATAAGTGCTGGATGGTTTGGTACACTAAGCGAACCATCAAATGCTACCATCTGATTATGCTTCAGCCCTCCGAAAAGGGCTTGTGAGGTCAGCTTTGGGCATCGGTCTCGGCTGCAGAAGAGGTCGCTTCCAGTAGGAGGTTGCAATTGAGGCTATGGAAAGCTAATTGGAGGAGCGAACATGACCAACTAGATGTGTTTACCGTGTCGTGGGTGTATTTGCAGGCGTTTTGGAATCCGTACAAGAATGCGAACACATTTGGTGATTAAGAGCGCCACAGGAAGGAATGACTTTGAGGTCAGGAATCAGGAATCAGGAATTAGGATTTTGTGTATGTACGCTTGTAGTAGCACCGGTCAATGGATTAGGGCATTATTTGAGACCGATGAAGGCGTGGTGCCTTATGAGCCAGTAGTAAACAATAAATACATCAAAACCTCACCTCTAGTATGCTCGTCTGTGTGAAATATGCTTGGCTTTAGGTGGCGAGGGGGGCATTTGCTGATGTGTCAACCCAAGTGATTGGTCACCCCGCTGGTTGGCAACCACCCACCAAGCCAGTCGGTGAATTAAAATACACAAATGGCCTGTTTCCTTCACCGGGACCTCCTTTGGTTACCGGAAGTGAGCCTGGTAGTTTGTTAATCCCTTAGACTACTATTCCTACAGCCGTACTTATATCATGAAGCATTATTGCAACCTTTCCTAGGAGATTTTCCTCTTTCTTGCCCTCCTGTTCACCGAGGGGAGTGTGGGTGTCTCTCTTTGTTGCGTGGTGCCTCGCCATTCCATCCGTTTTCGACATCGAGAGACTACTTCGAGCCCGGACTTGGAGAATTTTTGTGATTGTTTGAGACTTCTAGGTCGATATGTCGAACGATGGATGGGACATGGGCGATCCTCCACAATCCTATCCTGGAATGTTTGATCAATTAATGGACGAACAGCCCACCCAACCATATTCCCGTTCGCAACCTGAGACTAGATCGTCCGATATCAATTGCCAGGCCGTCTTGAATTATTTGTTGGCCAATGGTCTCGTACACCCAGACGCTGTGCGAGATGGTTTCCTATGGGCTGCTACAGATTTCGGTTATCTTGCTGGGTACGAGAATGGTTCACAGCTGGGAAAGTTTTCGGGTACGACAACGACCGGAAGTCTCACCGGCATCATGACTCCCGGTTCCGTAACCGGGTACGGCAGTGGAAGCCACATTTCTCCGTATCTCGATCCGGCATACTCGGAGGCATCGAACCAAACCTCAAGCGAAAGCTTTGAGGGACAGCAGTTCTATGACCCTAGTGATGTCGGTTACCATGACAGCCAACCATATGCTGGACAAATCTCGCAACATGGGGGATCGGACAAGACCCTCATCCCGTTTCAGGACGAGCGGGAGCTTATACTGGCTGACCAGAGTCACCCGAGCAATGGTGAGAAATCTCTTTCACGATGGTACCTGATGGTTCCTGCGTCCCTGGCTATTCTGTGACGTCGTGACTAATAAGATTAGAACTGCAATATTGCCCCGATGCATACAGACCTGGCATGCCTGGCACTGAAGACGAACTAATCGATCAGAATCTCAATAATTGTAGTACACCACAAGGACCTTCAGCTTATCTAGCATTGGCATTCACGAATAATGTCGATACACAGAATAGACTGGTTGGACCATTCAACCCTCCTATTCAGCGCTGCGCCTCTGAGTTCCCATCTGGCTTAGTCGCAAGAGCCTCTCTTCATGGCACTGCCGCAGCCCAAGTCTCGGAAGAGGTATCCAATGCACCTCCAATGAGCAGTTCATCGCAATCGCTATCGGTTCGCAGTGGGAGTTATCGTCATACTACCCAGGGACCTAGGAAAACTCCGATAGGTAAAGGGAAAGACAAACAGAAACACGAAGGCTCACGGAGGGCGAACATGATAATCTTCGATGGGAGTATGGAACAAATAACGGCGAACAATGAAGCGCTCTCTCATCGGCGGGGTGGTCGCCAAGGAAAACTTGATCCTGATGTTGCTGAGAAGGCACGTCACATGCGAAAGCTGAAGGCGTGCTGGAATTGTTGGCTCCGGAAAGAAACAGTAAGAGGGAGAGAAACCTGCGCTCTATAGAATTCATGCTGACGACGATCAGTGCTCCGATGGAATACCATGCAATGGATGCGAGAAACGAAATTCACCTTTTGCAGGCTTACAGTGCTTTCGTTCTCACTTCGAAGATTTTGTGAAGATCTTTTTCCCAGGTAACGTTAGTGTGCCCTTGACACGGAACCACCATCTAATGGGTATAGATGTCCTATACGCGCATTTGCAAGAACTTGCGACAAAAAGCTTCATCTCTGAGAATGTAGCTGAATTCGTTGGCGATGAATTTTCCGTTGACGTCTCTGTGGGTGGAGAATTCGAGCCGATGAAACTTCAAGTTAAACTTTTCTTAGCAGAAGCCACACAGCTAAAGCTGCTTCGCCACGCTCGCTTGGTGAAAGACGATAACAACAAGTTGCAACTCTTTGAGGCGTACAGTGCTCCTATTGGTATTAAGGACCCTGACCAGAATGTTCTGAAAAGGGCTTGCAATGCTTATATCAATGCCATGGTTGAAAATCCGAAGTACATATCTCAGACTACTGCCGGTGATACGTCTTCACTACCTCGCTTGCTCCTGAAGAAGATCATCAAGTACTTCAAAACCAACAAGGTACCGTTCATCATCCTGTTACATAGACGTAAAACGGACGTTCGAAAGTCTAACATGTCGCAGTCTAAACTTTCCGAAGATGTGTTGAAAATGCACGCCATCCACTACTTTATGAAATCGGTCGTCACACTCACGCCCTCTTCCATTAAAAAAATCTGTGAAAAAAACCTCGTCTTAAACCAAGCCGATCCCTCTTCGCGGCTCATCAACCGCCAACTCAAGCAGACAATGCGTCAAATCCACTACGATACAACCTTGGCCGTTCTCCAAGGCATCGAACACTCCCTCCGTCTGCGTCACAAGAAATCCTGGGCGCCCTCATTTTGCGCGATCCTCGTGCTGTGCCTATGCATTGGAAGCCTGCAGATCGCTGCTGACACGATGATCGTGTACGAGATGCGGACGAAGGGCGAGCAGGCGCAATGGACACAAGCGGTCAGTTTCGATCTTTGTGGTAATTTGGATGAGTTCCCATTCGGGAAGTGCGTGCAGTACTTTCATGAGGTTTATCATACCAATAGGAAGCCGCAGGGGGGAAGGAAGGGTGATGCCTTCAACCCTTTGAAAGCTGCCAGCATGAAAGAGCCGCCTGGGCTGGGCGACAAGGCTGGCGATGAGCTGGTCATTAGTATACATGATCTGATTTCGAGCTCAGGTAATGTTCTCTGCACTAGGTGTGCCTTGAGGAAGATCAGTGTGCTAACAAGGTTCCAGAAGAAGAGATTATGAATCTTGCGACCAGGGGACCGTTGGTTAGACTTGATGAGTATGTCGATGCCCAGATTATCGAGGAGAATGGCAATGGTCGGCTGGCGGCCAAGTTCTTGATGTCTTTCTTCGAGTAGTCCATAGACAAGGTGTAGATCGAAGGGATCCAACGGCAGCGATGAAGTTATGTACGGCCATCTCACCGTTATGTTATTATGCGTCTTATATGTATTCTTAGCAAAATTCGGAAGCGATGGCGCACGAGGATGGGAACAGGGTCTTAGAGGCTTAGACCTTTGGAAAAGCCTCTGTTTGTGTTTTTTTAATTTTAAGAGAGGGAGGAGAATTGACGTACATTCCTGTAATTTTCATTTGGGTCAAAGGTCATGATGGAATTTCGACATGAAAAACTGATAATATCAAGTCTTACATATTTCTAGAATATATTATATATTATTCACTGTCCTTACCAATTTAATCCAGCAAATTCAATTACCCACCTCCAGACTACCTACCGATCAAAATGCCTCCTTGAAAGAAATCGAACAATTGGCCTTCACCACCTTCACACACTCACGCACTCAATTCTGTCACTTTGACACCTACACATGCAGAACTAAAATAGTAAAAATCACCCATCACCACTCGCCTCTCACACTTCACGCACGCAAAAAACCCCGCTAAGCGAGAACCCCACCCATGCATGGCCTTATCCATCCATCCATCCATCCAGCCATCCAATGAGCATCCGTGCACAGATTACTTTTTATGTTGCACGTCGACACTTCCTTTGCATTACCGCATCGGGCCTCTGTTGCATGTCGTGCTGTGGCACTGTGTGCCTGCTGGCCAGTCGTTTTTGGAAGGGGCGTATTTGTTGCAGGTCGCGAAAAGGCAGGGTCGATGTTGCAGATGACAGAATCAGGAAGGCAAGGTTGTATTTGAGGTGTTGCAGCTGATGGATGGGGAGTGCTGATCATGTGACATTGTACATCATACCTCAGGTAATCTTACCTAGGGCAGCTGGTAGGTAGATCCCTTCTGTTTAGATTTTGACTGTAGAGATGTGCATGTATTCACCTTCTGCGATTAAGAGGTTGTGGTAGGAATTATATTTCTTGATTTGTATGGTATGATATGGGTATGGCATGGTTTATATAGGCTGCAGCTTTGTAGTTGTGTGGACGTTCGTGAATGATCACAAACACCAAAATAAACGATCCCAAATCCGGTTACAGTGTCAAAGCAGCTCTCAGATCATATATTTCTTTATAATATTATCATTTTGTGATAGATGTCTGCATCTCACCATGTCACAACAGTAACTCTCTCCTCACTCCCATCCACCCTCCTGCAACTCACCGTAGTCCTCCTCTCCAAACCATCAACCACAAGTCCAGTGATCCGCACTCTCTTCTTCCTCGGGATGTAACCATTCGCATCTCTACCCTCTTCTTCCATAAACATGACATATTCGGAAATACTCGCCATAGTCAAGGCGTCCCAGATGCCTTCTCTCGCCGCCAAGCTCCGCAACAACGCAATGGCTTCGCGCCTGATGGTAGGTTCGCGACACCATTTCGCTATAAGCCGGACTGGGTTGACGAGCATTGTGTCGAAGGTGAAGAGATGCTCTGTTTTGAAGAAGTCGTCGCTTGCTACTTCCTTGCCAAGGTCGATGAGCTCCCTGAATGTGGGTTCGAAATTGTCAAGTGAAAACTCGTCACCGAAAAGAGAGGCGAGAAGCATGATCTCAGATGTCTTGGCCTGAATGTGTAAAATGCTACCTGCTAGCCACTCTCTCGAGACTTTTGAAAGGCTGTTGTAAAAGGGTGCAAATGCATCGAACCAGCGCTTAATTTCCCTCGAGTACACGATACACTGGCGTCGTGCATCTTGGTCCTGAGATGGTGATAATGAGAGCATGATCGCTGACTCGGAGTAACAGGCTACGGTCTCGGTGCCGACTCCAACTTTAGTAAGTTCTTGCATGTTCCCTTCAGCTTGTGCCATCGTGGCTATGGTGGCTATGAAGTGGGAGCTTCGTCGCTGAATCAGCTCCCAGTACCTTCTCGCTTCTTCGATAGAGATGAATCTCATGGGCATGGCGTTGATGACAGCAGCGCCTGAGTTCTTCAGAGACTGGTGCGTGGACGCTCCGCGTGGATCAACGTATGCCATGATCTGAAGATCGAGCCGTGAAAATGCTAGGACAAGCTCATCCTCAATAACATGCGGCGAAGGACTTTCGAGTCCTTCTTTTCTAGAAATCGGTGTCTCTTGTTTGTCTAGCCACGCTTGTAGCAAAGTGTGACCACTCACAGCATGCTTCAGACCCTGGAAATAATTGCCCTGCAAATTCTCAAAGCAGACAACTAGTAGACAAGCTATAAGTGCCATTCGCAACCCCTTCTCACCACCAGATATTCGTTTCTGCATCTTTTTCAACGCGAGTCCCCATTGTTGCAGAGCAAACCGATAGCGAGGTGTCACCTCAATGCCAGACGTCACCTTGGTGTGCTTGCTCTCCATCAGACGTCGACCACATGTATGGAGAGCACCAATGGCTATGACGGCGTCTTTGACAAAGTCTTCAGAGTGTGAAGCTTGAAGCATGACTTCTGACCAGACAGTGGATGTGAAGAATCCAGGGAGTTGGGCCGCGAGGTCATTGGTGAAGGTTTGGAAGTTGTCTGATTCTAATTGTGAGCTGAAGCGTTGTCTTGAAAGAGACTGGAGCGGAGTTGGCGGTGTGTGATGATGGTAAGTGAGAATAAAGGGACGAATTGGGAGTTCTGGGTTTTTGGATGCAATTCTTTTGACTCTGCGCTTTCCTTGTGAAGGGGTAGGATAGCCATCACATTTGCCCCAAAATTTGATGCTTTAAGATATTATTAGCATAATGGTCTTGTCATCTCCCTGCTTGAGCTCTATAGGCTAGCTCTTGTACTTGTCGACAGCGAATGGGTCTCAGAAGAATGCTTTCCGTCTCCATCATACTTTGACAAAGGAGCGAAAGGTAACATACCATTTCAGACAGCTTGGATGAGTTTCATCGCACTTCACCCTTCTTATCCTGAGAGCTGTGTTAGCAAGTTACCAAATGTGTAAGCATAGAGAATCTCAAGTGCTTACTTGCATGTCGTACATCCGCTTCTCGTCTTGGCGTGATGAGCTCTAATCCTTTCCTTAGGTGGTACTTGGGAGCTGGATGAAGGCGGGTCTGTCGGAAGATTCGACATTGGTGAATCCTGGTGATTATTGTGGTGATGATGGTGGGGAAATTAGAACCTCGTAGGTTTTGTGAGATGCACACGTTTCGAGACAAATTCCCTCCTGGATGGACAATTAGCCTGCAGGATTAGGAAATGTCGTGCTCTATATCTCCTCGATTCTATCACAACAAAAGGAATCGAGGTTACCCGGCCTTGGTCACAGCTTCTCGTAACGTGATCCAATCAGATATGTGATATCCTCCCAAATATCCATTTGAAGCATCTCCTCCGAAAACAACAGGACCAGGGTTCGACATAGCCCCCAATGTTTAATGGAACCATACTGGTACAGGCACTTCGTAAATGGGACGGACGAACAGCACCAATCAAAGCTAATCAATTAACCAATGGAGAGTAAGGAGCGAATCCTTGAAACTGTGATGTGAAACAATGGCATCTGCTGTATTAGTTCGATGCAACTAAGAATTCTATGAACCATGATATCGAAGCCCAACTCAAACGGCTGTTGAAGTTGCTGATCATAGCTATAACTTCAAGAGCCAGTTCTCTCAGTTCTCTCCTGCTCTATAACAGCATCCTTGATGTCATCTGGTTGAGCTCGCATAATTTCGTCAATCTCGCATGAAGCATAACCGCTCGAGCATCCATGCTGTTCCATCTCAAATCTTTGACACATAGATAAGTCCTCATCAGGGCATTGCCATCTCTAATTCATCGGAAAAACATTAGTTGTCAGCGGGATAATACGCCGATGAAAAGTGCGACTTGCAACAAGAGCTTGAGTGAGGATTTTTTGAGGGGAGAAGAAGATGCGTGATGTGGACATACCTACCTAAGGTAGGTCAGAGCGTACATCATGTGATGAAAGAACGATGCAGGGTATTGCAAGAAGCATAGTAAGGTTAGATTGAGTACCTTGATATCTGTAACTAATTCAATCAACTCATAGAGCTGAGCATAGAGAACACAAATATTCACTCCTAATGTCTTGACCCAGTATCATCTATACTTCGTCGTCAGCTCCTCTCTCGCTAAACCATTTCAATAATGCATATAAAAACTTTAACATGGGTGTAATTTGTAACAAGATACCAGTGATAGACTTGAATGTCGATAAGTGTGGCAAGGCTTGATATGAGAGATGTAGATCTTGGTTTGCCATCATCGCATTTTACTGAATATTACATGTCAACACAATTATCTGCCCATTCCTTTTCACGCCACTCCTGCATGTACCCCCAAGGATTAAGTGACTTCAAACACTAGTATAACAGAAAATCTAGAAGCCATAGACGTTCTCAGATTAAGTTCATAGTTATAAGCTAAACTGAAGTGCTTTATTGTCTGATGAAATCGTGGCTGTCTAACGCAGCCAGACTCGTTCTACAAGAGGGAACACAGGTTATTTACCAAGGAGAACACCTCATTTTCATCTCCTAGTATCTTTGGTCTTATTTGAAGCCTCCTCTGCCGACCATATGCAGGATATTGCCATCATCTCTAGAAGTCACCTGCCAAACACAACTAGGTCACATGTTCGCTAATCTCAGGGGGATCGATCCATTGAAACATGATTCAGATATAAAGTTCTGAAAGACACATTGAGTTCTGATTTATCTTCGTGGATATGCAATGTAGTAGCCTATCCGGTGATTGTGCATTTGTTGATTCGGTATAGCAGTATGCTATGGATTGTTGCCGATGGGCCTTATATGAGTTGTCGGCTTTCGACGAGAGGTTTTGTTCTTGAGGAAATGTGTAGCTCGAGAGCAAGCTTCAGAATGCTAAGCTACTCTCTCTATTCAATTTTTCTTGAAATGAGGTATTTGATGATCTTTGCGGACTTCAATCAACCTAATCACTCTCGGTTGACGTGATACAGATGCAGATTTTCTGCGCGAATTTCGAAAGCAAAGGTCAAAAGCTCAAATGTCTTATAGTAATCAGAGCAACTCAAACTTGGTTTGGGTTTCAAATTCTAGACCGAGACAAAATAATAAAAAAACTCGTTACTAATCTTAAAACCAAGACCGGATCGGGAAAAACAAAGCAGTCGAATGACATGTGTTATGCTCATTACCGATGTCTTCTCTACTAGTCACGACTTCAATTATCTAAAGTTGTACACAGCATGGGAAGACTTCAATACCAAACATTCGGCTATGATACAACAATTACCTTGTCATTCAATCGTCAGAAGTGATTTACTCCAGCTCAACCTTGCACCATAACAATTCTACTCTAGCCTCCAAAGTCACCCCACCCAATCATTATCTAGCACAGCCTTTACTTGATTTCTAATCTTTTAACCACCCCCTCTTTCTCAATCCCCAACACCATCATCATTTAAACATATACATCCGCCGAATCAGCAACTCAAAAGCAAACCGCTCCTCGCATAAGCCCATACTGTTACCGGGAGCATTAATAATACCAAGTCGTGTAATCGGAGGAAACTTAACGCCAGCATAAGTGACTGCTATGGCATGTGCTTGCAAAATGATTTCTGTCGAGCTTGCTCTCTCATTGATCACCACCAAATCTGCGCACTCCACTTGATGATCCTCTCTGAGCTCCTCACACAAAGAAATTTGTCATTGGGAAGTCAAAGTAGTACGATCTCTACAGCTGCCCAACTCCGTAGACTTGCGGCTTGACAAGGACGCCTAACTTATCTAGTATTCGAAATTCGCCCGGGTCAACCTACTTAACCCGCTAGTTTTTAAGCTAGATATCTATCCGGCGATTTTTTTACGGGTTAGATATTACTAGTTTAAAAATTCCGAAATCTAGGTAAATCTAGCTTTTTAATATATATATTATTAGTAGAAAAACGAGGAAAATACTAAATTCTAATTAGCTAAAACAAGAAAAACACTAAATAATATAAAGTCTAGATATAAAAATCTACTATTAATCCTAATTCTTAAGAATCTAAACGTTATTTTTATTAAGCTTATACCGATTCTTTTCTTTTTTTTCGATAATATAAACTCTTTAACTTTTTAAATATAAAATATAACGAATTATCTTATTTAAAATATAATTTCGTTTTATAAAGATTAGATTACTAGCTTAACTAAATACTTTTTTTAAAGGTATAGATATAGTAGAAATAGTAAGATAGTTACGTACTATTTTATATATTATAAAAAACTTATATTATTAACTCGTTATAAAAGCTCGTTATTCTTTAATAGTTATATCTATATAAAGTATAACTATAAAAAGCTACTAATTAAGCTTTATTATACCTATAGTTAGAATAACGCTAGCTTAACGATTAGCTATAAAGTTAGTAAAACTATATTAAAGGTTAATTCTTTACTTTTCTCTATCTTATAGTTAATTAATTATAGTTTTTTTATCTATTAATTCGTTAACGTTAATAGTAGTATTCTTAGCTTTTTAACGGTAGAATTCGTAAATAGCTACTTCTTGTTATATATAATTATTAAAAACACGTTATATATATGTCTTAGCTAACTTAAAGTTAGACGTTTAAGTACCTTTTTTAGTATTATAAAAATACTTAAAAAAAGTTAGTTTATAATAAGGATCGTATATTATTATAATAAAGGAATACTATATACGTATTAACTTCTAGTAATACTTTTATATTATACTTTTAATAGTCTAAATAACTATTTTAAATATAATTTATTTATTCTAGATAATCTAAATATCAAGTTATCGAATAATATATAAGTAGTCTAGAACTATATTATAAAGTATAAGGTAGTAATTAGCCTATAAAGTAGTTATAAACCTATAAAATATATCGAAAAATACTACTATCTTTTATAGAGTATTCTAATCTTTATTAGTAAACGTTAGATTCTAATATACTAATATATTTTAATTTTATATAATAAGAATAACTTTAATTACTAGTATTATTAAAAAGAATACTATTAATATAATATCTATAAAGTTTTAACGTATAGATATATTATATTATAACTCTTAAAACTTAATTTCTAGAAGCTTATACTATACCTTTAGATTTATTCTCGGCGTTTTATATATACGAAATAGTATACTTAAGGAACGGTATTTAAAGAATAAAGATCTTTTTTTATTATTTATAGTAACTATACGGTTTACTTAATAGAAATAATAATAACGATATTCGTTAAAGTTTAACTTAATCGTTTTAAAAGCTAATTATAACGACCCTGTCGCTGGTTTTAGGGTATAAGATAAGGATTTAAAGTATAGTAGATTAAACGTATTAATCTTAGATATATTACTAATAAGTATAAATTACTATTTAAAGTTAAANACGGTATCTTTACTATAGTATTAGCCGTTACTAGAGTAATAGCTTATATTAATATAATAGATATTCTAAAGTATTTTTTATTATAGTATCTTTTATAGTTATTCGTTTTTAATAGTTATTTTTTAATCTATTTTAGTTATATTCTATAATCTAGTTAAGTATAATATATTATTATCTAGTTGTTTTTTCTAGACTTATTAATTATTTTTTATCGATATAAAAAAAATATACCTATAAATATATATAATATTATTTCTTTTAATAGAAAAGCTTTATATTAATATAAAAGAAAAAGCTAATAATCGTTATTAAAAGTACTAGAGCGATTCCGTTTTAAAGGTAATACTAATCTTAAAACTAGTAAGGATAATAAGATAATAATTATAAGTATTTATATAAAAGTTTAAAAAGATAAAGAAGTCTATTAAAATAATATAATAATAGATAAAACTAGCTTAGTTCGTAATACTAGTAAAGGTATTTATAGATAGTAAAAATTTAAATAATAATATATTTTTATAGATTCTAAATAGATCTAAGTTCGAAAAACAGAGTAGATTACGTTTATTTATAGCTTTTTATTAACTAGCGGAGCGTATTTATATTATTCTATAAATACCCGGGTCGACCCGAATAAATCCGGATACCCTTCGAAATTTTAGGTATCTATCCTATAAATATTACCTAGGTCGGGTACCTACCCGACTACCCCTCTAGGTCGACCCGGGTCGACCTATTTCGAACACTGAACTCATCTACGCTTTGATATTCCCCATCACATGAAATAGGCATTGTGGGATATTTTCAGACGTATGATAGGGGCTCTTAGTGACAGGATTTGAAGACTTGATTCTAGACTTCCGTACGGCTGCCCTGAAGAACTTTCACGGTCTTAAGACATTTCCGCAGGTGTCACTTGTATGTTGCGGACAAGTATATTACATGAGATGTGGTTGCGTTAGGGTAACTGCCATCTCTATGAAGACAATGCCAGCCCAGATCTCGAGTCATAGAAACAAACTAGCTGGTGATTACGCTAATGTATTTCTGGCTGTGTGAAAGGGTTTTTGAGTCTAGAAGAGCCACGAACATGATCATGAAAGGATCAATCGGTGATTTGGCGAATAGATTGAGCGTTGAGATTCAGTTTCACCCTCTTGTGTCAACATGCGAGTGGGGGCGACTTTACATATGCAAACCAGAAGTTGATACAATTTCAATAAATTAACATTTCCGTCGTTTGTTTAAGGCACATAATGCTTAAGTCTTTGTCACAAGCCAACTCTATTTTCTACATTGAGTTCCCAAAATGAGTCGTATCGATTGTGGAATTCGACTTTGACTTACTATAAACAAGCGAGGTCATACGATTTTGTCCCCGTTCAAATGAATCTGGATTCCCCCATGTTGACCTCCACCTCGGCTATATGACTCCATGTCTTATATTAACCATGGAGACTCGACTTCTCTCAACGTTTGTTTCAGTGATCAGAGACAAATCAACGATAAGAGGCAAACTCCGTCGCCTAATCTTAAAAAATAAGATCACACGAAAGGCAGTCGAGATATTGTGTTCGTCTCAAAAATCCAAAAGCAGATGGTCAAATCTTCGATTAGTTGAAGTCGGAGGCAATGGAAAGACTATGAGTACTGCGCAGCCAGCAACGACAAGTTCGTTCTCTTCTCATCTCATACCACACTACCAATCTTACTTTACAAAATGAAGACTTGTATCATCCTCCAAACTTTGGTTGCTGTTGTCGTAGCGTTACAAAATGGTAATGCACCAGATGTGTCCAGGAGGTTCTCTGAAACTATAACAAGGGTTACCACCAAGTCTCAAGGTATTAAACATTGTCTATTTGTCCTTATATCTCCAAGCTCTTGATTCTGAATCTCAACAACCGATTTCGAGTATTGACCTGGCTACTATAGTCCCCGAGTTAGAGCGTTCTGCTTCTAAAACGCCAGAGCCCAAGAATTCGTTTTCGAAGGATACGACCAAGTCTAAAGGTATTCACCATTCTTCTATTCATCTTGATATCTCCACCTTTCTGGTCTTGACTATTGACGCGGCCACTCCAGTCCCTAACCTTGAGCCATCCACTGTCAGACGTCTATCCAGTATATCATCAGCACCTCGGAATCAAGAACTGGGAGGACCAACTCTCAAACCATCCCCCAGCTCTAAATCCAACAATGGCAAGGAAGCAGACGCGTCCACCAAATCAGGAATCCCAAAGCCAACAGCCGTTCCAGCAGCAGCATGCAATACCATCTTCAACAATAGCACATACGCGAACCAGAACTCCCTCGGCCAGAAACTAAATGTCGCAAATACAGCCACGTGCTACAGTTTCTGCCTCCTCAACCCCCATTGCCAAGCCTACCTCTATGGCACCGACCTGTGTTGCTACATCTTTGCGAACACGTTCGCGCAAATCAACCCACCTGTCGCGCCGGGGGCCGGGGGCAGTCTTTGGAACGATTTCAACTGCCCACGCAGGCAAATATGCTACGTACAAGCCGCTGGCTCCGACCTTGCGACAAAGCATCTCATCTCCACGCAAGCGGTGCCCGGAAACCAGGACTGTAGACGGGCCTGCGCGGGACATCTAAGGTGCAGGGCTTTTGCTTTCAGCCCTACCAGTACTAGCTGCGAGCTTTACGATGCTGAGGTTTCACTTCTTGGCGTTGATTATACTACCACCCTCAATACTGGTAAGTACTGGTCTGAGATAGGGTGTGAGTCGCAAGGTTAGGTGATTGGGTTCCATGAGTAGATATCCCCTAGATAGTCTGCTTTGTGCCGAATGTACCAGACGAAAGGGAGGATTGAATTTACTCCTAAAAGAGAGTTGGTCAGCAGCATTGCAGGTAGTGCATCTTCATGGTGGAAATAAGGAGTTTAAAATATCATCAAAATGTCCAAGAATGAATAGCGTGTAAATTCAAGTTTATTCTCCTGGAGTATATCTTTATAAAAAAAAAGCTTGAATGATGAACGTGAACGTAACTGCAACCCAGCAATGCCTTCCACTTTGATGGCACATTCTGTATCCCAATGCATCCATCGCTTCTCGCGTCAGTCCGCAACCAAGGTAGCCCCACAAAGTAACAGAAACACATCTGATTGACGAAAGAGCTCTTGCTACCAAACACAATATATACAGATTCTTTTGCCCTCTCATTTACGTGTTCAATAGAGTGTTTAGGTACAAAGTTTACAAGGCAATCCACAAAGCAATGTTGTTTAGGCCCCCCCCCCCCCCCCCCCCCGCACCCCCCAAAATAGAATAGATGGTCTGCGTGTAAACTCGGAGCAAATCTTTTTGGGGTTGAGGATATGGGAAATGAGAGTTTGATTTATATCGAGTTATCGAGATCTCGCTTCTCGTGCCTTTTCAAGCTGGTGGTGATGACGCTTGCAGGACAAACAAACAACAGCATGAACAAAAGATTGTGAACCACCATTTAGCCCAAACAAAACTAGCTATTAGCGCAATCCAGAAAATCCACTCCACTCCACAAACTCCACTGGAAGCACAAATCCAGATTAACAAGTAGACGCACCCACCTATACATGCTTCAAAAGAGAACAAAGCATACAGCAACGATGCTGGCAAACAACACCAGAGAACCCATTCACTTGAATGGTTGTATCTGCAAATAGCACATGAAGAGAACCAGGTAGCACAGACGCCCACAACGCCAAGGCTCATGAGTGATGACTTTTTTCATACTTATCTGCCCCCCAGATGCCACTATCGAACCACTCTTGCTTCATGAATTACACCAACATACATACAAGAAGTGCACACACACCCAACCCATTCCAACCATGCATCCACCGCTGCATCGCATCTCAGTCCTTCCCAAGACTAAGTAGCTGCAAACCTGACTGAAAGCGAGTATGAAGTCTCCTATTGCTCTGGACATTGCTCATCCGCAGTAGCAGTGGCAGAATCGTAGAAACTTCCTCTCCTGCATATTCCATGCCCACATCAACTCCAAGAGCGCCAAACGCCAGTCCAACGCCCCTTCAGCCAGCAGATCCTTAGATCCGTGACAAAAATAAGCACCACCCTACTTATCTGCCATCTTGAGGCAGATGACCCATCCTATCCTATGCTCCCTAGAACCATTTATTCCACAGAAAATCCACAGAACGCAAATACTCAAACACAATGCAGAGCTCACCAAGCCCTTCTTAATCTTCCCTACATCCATCTAGCTAGCTTATTGACCATAATAGGAAAACGTGCTTGTGATATGAAAGATAATAGTCTCCGGGGTATCCGATCTTTGGAACAAAGACAAATCATGATGCGAAACAAAAGAAATAAAATGTAAAAAGAGTGACCAACTTTCCGCCTTGATCCATTTCGCTAAACGCCTTATCCATGTTGTGAAGAGTCGCCATTTTGAGAAGTGAAAGCTCGAACTAAACCAGCGATTTACTCCTATCATTGAGGTGGCTGCTGATAGTGCTGAGGCATATGGGTTTGCTGCTGCTGCTGCTGCTGCTGCTGCTGAGGCATGGGATGTTGCTGTGGTTGGTGGTGCTGTTGAGGCATCGGAGGCTGCTGAGGTTGCTGGAGCCTTTCTCCTTGAATAGGCTGAGGTTGATCTTCTCGTCGAAGATCAATACTCTTACCTCGGAAGCCAAGACCCATTGACAGGCGATCAGTAGAAGCAGGTGGGCTCTTATTTCTATCCTTGTCAGAATCTCTCTCCTCACGCTTCTCCCGAATCTTGTTCTTGAACCAGCCTAGTGGACCCTTCTTCTCCTCAGGACTGCCAACAGCAAACGCACTACTGTCATGGCTGGAACTCATATGAGCACCAACAAGTGTAGTCTCTGAGTTTGCCGGAACAGTGTCACCAGTGAAGCTCTTTCGGGGACGGGAACTGCCAATTGAGCTGGTACTTGCTCCGAGACCATTATCAGCTCCGAGACCCTTTCTTGGAGTGAGAGAATGTCCGAGGGACTGCGAATTATCTCGGTGCCTCGACAGTCTCCATCTAGAACGTTTCTCCTTTTGCTCAGCAGCAAATGCCTCATCAATCTGATGGTCTGCATCCGAGATCTCATTGCCAGAAGACCGTGAGTGGAGTGAAGATCCTGGTGATGCAGGCTTGAGTCCTCCTTCCAATGGTGGTGGGGGTGGCATACCGTCGACTTGTGAGATGGCACGTGGGGATCGTTCAGCACGAGGTGTTTCTGTCAATGGTGGAGTTGCTTCATCCAATGTCTGAATCTTTGAGGCTGATGGGATTGATTCTAGCACTGGGTGTTCGACTTTCTCCTCAGCTGGTGGAAGTCCAGGTGACAAAGCGGGAGTATGGGAATGAAGAGATTGAGTAGAACTCTGAGCACTAGGATTAGAGCTGCTAGGGATACGCTTCTTCCTCAACTTGTTTGGTTGTCTCTTTTCTCCACCATCTGTTGGCGATCTTGCAAACAGTCCTGAGACACTCCGTCCTGTAGTAGGTGTTGGTGTATTAGGTTCTCCGAGTAGTTTTTCCTGACTTGTGACTGCAGATGTGATTATTGAAGAGGGAGCAAGGCTTCGGGGTCCAGTAGCAGTGGTAGGCGTGTCATCAGAGGTAGGATTTTTTAGCTGTGTTTGGGCCCTGGTGGATGGTGATAGAGCACGAGGAGAAGCTTGTGGGCTTTGGAAAGCTCCATTATTGGGAGATGTTGATCCAGAGTGCTTTTGAATTCGACTTGACGATAGAGCTGGTGATCGCTTCGAAGGAAGAGTGTTGCTTCGCCCTAAACCTCCACTTGGCGTATTCGTCAATGAAGCACCATAAGCGGGGCTTGCTGGGCTCGGCGCACCATTAGATTGCCTCGAGTGTTTTGACGACACCGACACGTTACGTCGAACTCCTCCAAACTTTCGAACGCTATCAGCACCCGCACTAGCATTCGATGCACTTCTTGCAACGCCATTCTTTGACTTGCCAGGAGTACTTGGAGTACCTGGCGGAGGCGTACCACCATTCTGAACTTCATGGACTGTCTGCTCATCCGCCGCAGTTCCTCGCATACCGATCAGGAAATGATCTTGGTTTTCGATCAAGAAGATCAACACGTCTTGACTCAAACGATACTCGAGAGGCGCCATATCATGGTTCGGATGTGACAGCATTCCAGGTTGAAAGATAGCAGCTAAGTTCTGGGACGTCATCCTGTTCTCATCTGCTTTCGAAGCGAAGACAGCTAACAGATCTAGGATATAGAGCAAAAGTTGACGATTCAGAGGAGGTAGCTCCGTAATCAGCTGCTGATACGTTGAGATGGCCAGTCCAATATTAAAGTTGTCTTGTACTTGCGGGCCTTCAGTATCACCCACTGCCGCCATGGTGTGACCTCGAAGCGGGTCACGAAATCTCTCATACAGATCCAGCGGAACGATGGGTTCAGGGAGCTGATTGAGGTATCTTCTCAGTACGTTAGCAGCATCATGAACAGTATATCCTGCCCAGTCTAGGCCTTTTCCATAACGGTCAGGTGAGTCGAAGATGGTTCTCAATTCTTTGATCCGCTTTTCTGACCCACTCAGGCGAAAGATACCTTCGACATTTGTTGCTGATGCAGAGGTTAGCAAGCATACGCTGAAGTCGACGACATCAACACGCACCTTTCTCTTTGAGATACACGCCGCACTTAGCAACCACGATTGGAACATAGCCATAGATATAGCTTTTTCCTTCTCCGTCTACGAGCGAGATGGCAACGTTTGCGTACGTGATGCTCTGTCTGAGAGGCACTCCGAAGATCCCTGGAAGTTCTTGTACTAGATATTCAGGTTCAGTATTTTGTTTAGTTAATGGCAAGACACGTGCAGCGTAGCTGTCAGGCAGGCAGGGGAGAGCTTCTGTTCTCTTTGCAGCAAGTGTGGGTTCTTCTGAATCACCACTTTGAAAATGCTCCTTTAGCTGTGCATTTGGACTCCATGATGCACGCTTGTTGCTCATGGCCGGTTTGCGGCATGGCCAAAGAAGCACAATCTTTGAGCGGATACAATCCATACCTTGCTGCACAGCTGCAGGAAGGAGTTCTGAGAAACGCTTGTTCCCGTTATGACTAGAATCCACAGCTTTCCTACAATCTGGGGTACCATCGCTTAGAGGAGAGACCTTATCCATTGCACTCTCTGCAAAGATCCCAAACGCAGGATTCCAGCGCATAGTCTTTGGCGCGGGCAACAAAGAAGATGGGAAAACGAAAGACTTGTAGCAAAATGTGGATGATTTACCCAGAGGCTCTGCAGGTTTTTGAACAGGTCTGAATGTCTTCCACCAATTCTTCAAGGCCTGTTTGGTGGGAGGGGATGTTGCTTGCCCAGCTGAGGGGACTGGAGCAGGCTGAGGACCGCCATGGGCTCTCTGCGAGCTGGACGGGCCTTGGAAATCGGAATTCATGATGATTTGAACGAATTCGATCTTGCTGAATATTGATTTGCCTCTGTCTTTTGATTTATGATCAGAAAACGCGCAATGGACTTGAGAGTCCGGCTCAAGTTGTGGTTGTGAACCAGGCTGCAGGCTTTGGATCGATCTATGTGGTGAAAGTGCTTCGGCAGATGGATTTCCTTGCTCTCTGCTTGACGCAAGAGACGGCAGAGTATCTAGAGGACGCGATTAAAGCTGTATGAGTGTCGAGAAGGTCTGCGATCAAGTTCTAAGGACGGTGGTAGGCAGATCGCAGGGCGCAAGACGCGACCGGGGAAATGAAGTAAGCGCTGCAAGGCGAGACCGGTCGGATTCGAGTGCAAAGCTGTAACAGACGCCGAGGGAAGCTATGGAGCGATTTGGAATAAGACGTTGAAGGCGTCAGACGCACACTCGTTGGGTGAATGTTGTTACCAGTATCGAGTTTGATGTTGAGGTTCGAGTCGAAGTTGAAGTTGCAGCAGCTCCTCCTGTCCCTCCCAAGACGCTACGCCAAATTCGCCTCTTTTTAGCCCTGCTGCTGCTGCTGCCCTTTTGCCTGCCCAGCCCAGCCCAGCCCAGCCCTGCCCTGCCCTCAATCTCATTTGATTTGCATATGGGGAAGTTAAATCTTCAGGATGCCTGCTGACCAGCCAACTTTCAACTTTCATGCACCATAGGTAGGTAGGTAGGCTCTGAGTTGAGGGTTTATTGGAGGGTTGGATTTTGTTTTCACTTCTTGAATTTTAGCTATTAATCGACACAAATGTCTTGTGGGATTGGTGTCTAATTATGGGAGGATGTGGATGATTGGGTAGTATTCTGATGGTTGGAGGTGGAGGTGGGGAGCTGGAGTTGGAGTTGTGTATTCCATTCCATACAAGTTTATTTGTGTTGGTTCAGTTCAATCCTAAACAGCTGTCTGTCTGTCGGTGTGTCTGTCTTGTCGTGTCTGTCTTGTCTGTCTTAATGTCTGAATCTTGGGTACAAGACAGTCTGTAAACATGGAGGAGGTACGAGGTCGACAGTTACTGGATACTGGATACTGGAGACTGGAGACGGGAGACTGGATTTACCTTTATTTTTAGATTCAGTCCAGTCATTGTGCAGCAGCAGCAGCAGCTCAACGGTCACGACGATCCAAGGTACCTCATATATGTACCTATCTATGTACCTGACGGAAAAGAAATCCCTAGTATGCATGTATCGGCATTTAAAATTGGCATCTGGATTATTGGATTTCAGCTCTAGATAGATATTCAGATGGTAATTTTCCTAGCGTAGAAGTATGATTACGCTGGACCCTTATGTTACACACATCTCAAATTGAGTTTGGTTTTTGAATCGTGGTGATGTTGATCTCGTGGGTGGGTGGTCGTGGTGGTGGTGGGTGATGGTTGGAGAGGTTCCCATGGTTCGTTCATTGCCCCTCAAAGAGGCGTGGTGAAAGTTCGGCTTGGCCCATATGGAAGATGGAAGCGGAGCCTTGTACGACTGACTGTGCGACTGACTGACTGTGCGACTCGACTGTGCGACTGGAACTGGACCGTGCTAGAGAGACCAGAAAGCAAAGACCCCGAGAGCCAGAGACAAAAACACAGATACAGATCATCGGCCAAAAAACAAGGTTTACCTCCGTTAGCGTGGATGGTCCCAGCCCCAGCCAAGCCCAGTCCGGCCCGGAAACTCGCCTAAATTCTGCAGAGCTTGGAGACAGAGAAAGCGACTCGAAGTTTGAAGTTCATCCTAAGTCCCAAGGAAAAAAACCTAGAAGCTAGCTATCCACCATCAACCTCCATCACCACTCTCGACTTCAATCTATTGTCAGACTCAGTCATCGTCTACTTCTATCTACCAAATACCCAATTATAATCTGCCAACTGTAGTCAAGATGGATGGGTGAGTGCTCGAAGGGGACACAAGGGGTAGTGGTGTATCGAGAGACAGCTGGCTAACCAAAGTCAACAGAATGGGTTTATCCGCCGCTGAGCAGCGTGAGCTCCAATCCCGCATGGAGAAGAAGCAGATGAAGGAGTTCATGGGTGTAAGTGTTTCATCAACTCCAGTGCTCTCTCTACAAGCTCCCTTGAGCTCCACGTCCACGGTCAAATACGGGGTTGGCACGAAAACAATCCAAAGTCTCGCCCTCTGCGAACTGCGCAGACTCTCAATACGAGCATCTCGAATCCTTCGCCAGGCTCACCTTAATCAATCTCAAACACACACACACACGCATACACAAGTCCAAAACCAAGCTTTTGCCCTACTTGCTTGCGCACATCATATAGGAGGACCACAAACAAAAAAAACTGCGCCTCAGAAAATTGTCTAGACACGTCACTAACTTCTCTCTCTTTCTTCCCACCAACAGATGTTCTCCAACCTCGTAAGCCACTGCTTCGACTCCTGCGTCGACGACTTCACCACCAAATCCCTGATCCAGCGCGAGACCGGCTGCGTGACCCGTTGCGTGCAGAAGTTCATGGCGGGCAGCGAAAGGATCTCGCAGCGATTCGGCGAGCAGCAGGCACAGATGATGAACCAACCACCTCCTGGACGTTAGATTGGGATTGGCGGAGTGGGAGTGGGCGTTGTAAATCATGAGGTGGAGGAAAGGCACGGATGGATACGATGTTTGTAGAGCTGAGATGCAATGCGATGAATACAATGGGTTGTACGATACGTGTGTGGATTAGGGAGACTTCTTGTATGGTAGACGACCTACCTAGGGAAAGGAAAAAGGGTTAGGATAGGTCCATGCATCTGGAGCTGCTAAAGCACAGATGAGCGGGCATCACGAATGAGAGACATTCAACTCCTGTACAACTGCAATTGAGCACATCGGCTATCGTTTGATTTTCCGAGCACGGTGGAGCTCCCCAATGTGAGCAAGCAAGCCCATTCAGCATGCAATGACAAGTTTGGAGAAGCCGAGCACTGGCACTAAGGACCGAGTCAACTGAAACTCTACTCTGGACTTGACCTGACTTGATACGGGAGCAATTAAGAGATAAGAGATGCTGTGTTTGTATCTGGTCTGGACACCTGGTTGACTTTGATGCCTCACTCTACCTCCCTACCTACCTACCTACCTACCTTACCCACCTACTTCCCTCCTACTTACCTACATATCCAATCACCCTCCTCCATCTCATCTCACCTCACCCAGCTCACTCCAATCCCATCCAATTCACATCATTCACATTCAACTGACATTCACATTAGCTTTACCAACCCTACCTTGCCTTGCCTTGCCTTGCCTTGCCTCACCCTACCTTACCCTACCTCAGCTCACTTCACATACCTCACCTCACCTCACCTCGCCTACCTTCTTCCCATCACTCAACCCAACGTCTTTCTCGTCCCTTCCAACCACCACCTACCTCACCACATGCATCCCCACTTCACTTCACATCACTTCACATCACTTCACATCACTTCACTTCACTACACTACACTTCCTCCTCCTCCTGATAATCAACTAGCTACTATAGGCGCATAAGGTATTTATTGATTGTCATACATGCTCAATCAAGTAAGTCGGCCTTGAGTTTCAAAGATCAATGAGAGGAACTATCAGGCCAACAGCAGCAGCTCAGTAATTACCAAATTCGCGCTCACATTGCACGACTTGGTGTCTGTGCATGCAACTACCTCTCTGCCAGCCCCAAATCAAAATCTAAACATTAAAACCAAAATGAAAACCACACTTCGTGTGAATGATACGAACATAAACATAAACTGAACATGAAATGAACACACCTAAAGCAACATGTAAGAAAGAATGCAGGATATGTATCTTTGGAATTCCATAATCGTAGTTGTCCGTATGCCTAACTATATCCATCAACCACAATATATCTGAATACACCACAATTATCCCATCACCATCTTCGGTTTCTATTCAAACAGACGAGCAAGCCAGACATCCCTCCCTAGCCTTGTCTCTATTGTAGCTTCTCCTCTCTTGGAAACCCCACCATAAAATCATACGCGCGATGCGTCTTCACTGTCCACGACTAAGCGAACTTAGGTATCCAGGCCCCATTATCCATCCCCCAAAATTCTAAATCCATCCCAGGACATCCATTGGACGAGATCTGAGAGAACATTCCCTGGCCGTTAAAGTCGTGTCGTGATAAGGAGAGTCATCAGTTGGTATCCTTTTTGTCTTCCGTTTCCCCCATATGCCAAACGCCAGAAACGCTATGCGATAATGCAACAATTTATGCTCGCGTCAAAATCAAAAAAATAAAAATATTCAAAAACATTCTGCTCGTATCCATACAATGCTCAGTTCAAAAAGCCTTCGAAGCGGTGAGCTCTTCATCTCGTGCTTTGATTATAAAGCACCGACAACAACCACACCGATGACGCCAAGAACACCAGTGAGTCCAAGATTGCTTCTCGAGTTGCCGCTATTGGTTTGCAAACTTGCATTGGGATTGGTCTTGGTTGCGGAACCAGTGTTTTCCGCTTGGTCAGCGGGAACGACCGTAAAGCTAGTGATCGTCGTTGGTTGTCCGTTGGCCACGGTCGTGGTGTATACAATTTGCTGGGTAACGGAACCCCTGCTAGTGGTAGGAGCTGGCGAGATGGTCGCACCTGGCTGAGTAGTTGTAGGTTGAGGAGCTGTGGATCGGTTAGAAGAGTTAATGCCAGATGAGGTTCGTCGCGTGGTAGAAAAACTAGAAGCAGAAGAAGCCTGGGACCCAGTGGGGTTCGAAGCGCGAGAAGGAGATGGATTCGTCGAAGACGAGGGGGGTAGCACAACTGAAGCAGAGGGAAGGTCACTGGAGGGAAGTGACGTACCCGCAGAATCAGAAAGAGATGGCGAGCCTGAAGTAGAGTTAAAATCTGATGCAGGAATTGTAGAATTGCCTGACAGAGACTCATTCGGGACAGTAGAATTGCTCGGAATTGGATATGGAGGTAAGGAAATCGAGGACGTGAGATTCTTATACGGAGGGGAAGGAGGGGAATATACGGCGGAACTAGAAGCGGACGTGCTTGAGGGAGGTAGAGGAGATACATTTTCGGTAGGAGAAGCACTATAGTTAGCAACCGTATCTCTCACAGAAGCCACACCGAAGCTGGGATTCTCAGATGACACTATAATCGGAGAATAGAACGATTGCGCAGAACGCGCGCTCGACCCAGCTGTCGGTACAACATCTGATGAGGTTGGCGCCACAAGTGCATCTGATACCAAAGCCGGACTCGTAGTACTTGTAGGAATAGGTAAAATGGAAGGACATGCAGCCATGTACTGTGGTAACTTACCATTGGTCGTAGGTCTCTGAGTAGTTAGAGTTGTTGGAGTAGTCCCGGGATTTGCTGATGTTCTAGTAGTGACCGGTGTGGTTGGTACAACTGTGGTACCTGGAGTGGTTGGTACAGGCGTGGTTGGAGTTGGTTGCACAGCTGTCGTCGGTTGCTGGACTTGGGATGTTGGAGTTTGAGACGTTGGTTGCTGTACTGGAGTGGTACTTGGGGTTGGTGATGGAGTTGTTGTTGGCACAGTAGGAGTCGTGCTTGGAGTAGCAGAGACACTAGTAGAAGTATCTGGGACAACGACGACAGTTGAGCTGCTGGGAGGAGGAGCTATCGTAGAATTGCTGGATTGTCTTCTTGCCAATTCCACCAAGCTTGAAGCTACCTCCGGCATTGTCTGGTGTACCACCTCCATTGCTGTCTTATCCTCCTGGTACACGCCATGCTTATATTTCTCCTTCATATGCTCGTGCAAAACCTCATGCAACGCAGCTGGCTCGACTGAGTCCAGAAGTTCTTGAAACCTCAATCGCTGCTGAGCAGCAGTAGCTTTAAGTGCCCCATTGGCAGCGGTCGAGGCGACAGTGAAGGTGAAGATGGATAGTACGACACAGCACAGGAAGATGTGGTGTATCTTGGACATCTTGGACTCGGGTCGACGTTCAAGCTCGAGTGAGGATGTATCTTTGTCGGAGAGGGAAGATGAGGTCCTAGAGAGGTGGGAGATTGTTGAGGCTAAAGCCTGCTTTTCTGGGTCTTGGACCTTTGTGGCATTAGTTGAAGGCATATCTACCCAAAACTGTGGCGAAAGCCGTGTATAGACTGTAAGATGCTTGACTGGACAAACGAGTGACGGTGGAGTTCTGAAACTGCAGGTAGAGTAAGGTGATGCAGAGAACTGCTGCTACTGCAGGACAGAGTAGTATAATAGCTGAAGTTGCTTGAGAACGAACGAATGGGGTCTGTCGCCGTGGGGAGAGGGCTGGCAAACAAGAACAAGTGTGAATGTAAGTGCAAGGACCGGTGAGCGACAGAATCGTTGACTGGGACTGGACTGGGAGGATGTGAGCGAGCTTGTGTGGAGAGAGGGAGAGGTGGATGTAGGTAGAGAATCTAGGTTGGATGGATGGGAAAGAGAGAAGAGAGGTGAGCTTTAGCTGCAGAGGAAATCAGACCAGGGCGGCATCCGTTTGCGGCTGTTTTAGCTCTTGGGCTGGCAACTCGCACTTGCAGTTTCCAAGTAGATCAAGTTCAAGCACAGGCACAAGCAGTCACGAATGCTGGAAGTTGCATTGTGGGAGGTGGTAGGTGTGAGGTGTGAGGGTGAGGCAAAGATATGCTGATGGTGTTGGATCTGTGAGGTGCCCCCATGCATATACTGTACCCACTACTGCCCATGCTCCCAGCAATGATTCGGAGTGGCTCGACTGGTTAAAGTTTGAGGTAACCGACCAGGGGGAACAAAAGGAACAGGGGAGAAACCAAGGAGATAGAGTAAAACAGTGAAAACCCATGCATCAAAAAAAAAATCGTGTGGTGGCTGGTGTCTGGATCATGCCATTCATTCCATGCTTTCCAATGCTCTTGGATATGATTCGAGCCAATTCCGAGAATTGCCATAAAGAAAGATTATCGATATTGAAGAAATCCTTGTACTAACCAATATATATGTATGTCCGTGGTCTTGGTTAAAATATTTGATATTGTTCTTCGAGAAAGAATGTAAGTTATTGGTTTCAAATTCGGACAAGTGTATGTATGTTGTCTTTCACAACGGGAAGCGAGAGGGTTTATACAAGAATGGAAGTGAGATAGTTTGTTTGGTCATGTCTCTCACGGAAACAATGCGCGTTTCCTATCTTTTCCACCCAACGCTAATAATGGCAACATGCGAGACGATGAATACGAGTTGCTCTAAGCACGCTACGAGTACTAGTGGTAGTGAGGGTGAGTAGATGTGGAGAACTCAACATATTCACTTCTACACCAAGAGAAAAGGAAATAGCTTCTGATTCTTGACACTAGTTAAAAGCTAATTGACTTTATTCTTGCTAATTACTAGATTAGCTCATATGATATTCCTCGCACACAACTACATGCCAAGGACGAAACGCTCGGCATGAGATGGATAAGACGGCGAGCGAACTTATGTGGATTTTATTATTCAACTGATATTATCTCATATCAATTGGCATCTGATCTTCCAAGACATCAAATTATCAAGACATCAAAATCCACTCCACACCAAGCTTTTCCTTCTATACCCAGCCAGCCAGCCCCTTGGATTTTGTGACAGTCTGGGTGTATCCCAGTCTCCCCGTATTCCACATCCACTACCTCCGGACCACAGACAAACCCAGCATCTGACTCCAAGTGCATCGTATGAGAGTACGCAACTCACACATCATTCGTTCCGTTTACAAACCCGCAATGGCCTCGCGTTACCGCGATACGGAGAGCGGAACGAGTAAATACACCATAAGGCCGCTTCGAAATATATATGATTCGGCTCCGATATAGCCGAATCAACACCCTTTTCCAAAATGGCTGGGCGGCGACAGCGGCGCTCAGACATGGATTTACTGTCGGGATCAAGGAAGATGAGGCGCGCTAGCTTGCTTATCGTTGGCGACGTCACCACTGTCAAAATCCAAGCTGCATGTCTTTCATACCCAGCTCAAGTTACAATAATTCCTCCGCAACAACATCAAACCACAGCAAACCACCAAAGCTGAGAACCAAAACTCAATTCCAAAATCCAGAGCCTATAAGCTGATATCACAACTCAAAGTGTCGCCACCGCAACCAACCAAATCCAACTTTCCACGCCCAAAAACTCAAAACGATCATCACGGCACAAAAGTGTGTGTGACAGAAGTGGGGTACTCGACGGAAGAGGGAGCAAAAACTTTATGCCGTGCGTTCAGCCCCCAAAATAGATTTATGCATCGGTCTGTGCAGAGGTTGTGCTATGTTCAAGCTTTTGTGTCTGGTGGTTCGTTCGCCTCCCTTCTTCTCAACAGAGTCTCGAATCACGATTCGTCCAATTGCGAGTTTGGATGTCGTGATTCGTGAGGCTGCGATACGAGAACTTGGAGAAAGGAAACGGGATCGACGACGTGCTTGGGGAAGTGCAGTGCTGTTGCTGCTTCCTGTGCTGATGATCTCTGTACCCTGCTTGCATGTGTGAATGAATGCTGATGCCAGCGCAGAGGCATGAATTCTAGACAAACACATTCCTACTGTACGGGGAGGGAGGTGGCGTTTGTACAAAGTCTCCTTCTGTCTCGAATCCTCCAAGAGCGCTTCATTATCTCCCCTGTTCATAATAGTCTCAGATTCCGTCGAGTAACTCTGATCACTGAATTTCCTACTTATCGAATTCCTAATATAACTACATCCAACACCACAGAATCACGTTCTTACAGTAGGAAAGTCAAAGCAAAAAACCATCACGTATGCGTTCTGAAGAAACACGACAACGGGAGAATCGGGAATTCTCCATGGCTGAAGGATCTAAGAATAAGAACGGATGTCTCAGTCCAGCTGCCATGCCATCTTTTCCCCTAGACCGCTATGAATGCCGAGAGGAATGGCTGCGGGATGAAGAAAAAGCAAAATGGGTTCTCACTTCACAGCCACTCAGACTGTCACGTGTCGGTAGAACACGAGAACAAGGGATAATGGTGTGATCAAGTATAATATTCTTTACATTCTCTTTGCTGACAGGAAGAGGATCTTTCGGTATGTCCTGAAAGCGAGTGCTTCTAAATACCATATCATACTTAGATCTTAAGCGAGAAGAAGTGTATATTTGCGATATACTTCTGTGTGTTTACAACTACTGTTAGATCACCCGTTTAGTTTTGTATCCTTTGCTCCATCCTTTCAAAGATTTATCATCATCTAGTATCTTTCGGATTGCTCTTCAATGCTTGTGTGCACCTGAGTGCTGTTGTGCTGTTCAGTCTAATTCAATTGAGCGCTACAAAGGCTAGGCCTGTCGAGATATGCCAATACATGTTGATAAAAAAACATTTCCATTGATTCAAGGGCTCCTTATCTTAAAAGTACCTCGATTTTCTTGGGATAGTTTTCAGGCAAATTCAATTATTTCAATAGAGGTTGGCATTTCGGTTCGGCCATTTATTTAGCTTCCGTTCCGAGCCGCAAGCCGGAGCTCTCTTTCGGCCCCACCGTCCCATTCTTGTCCTGCTCCCGGACATGGAGCAAAACCTGGATGATGCCATAGTCGTAAGCTACTAAGGTTTCTTCTCCTTTTTTTTCCCCCAGCTTCGTTGGCGGCACATTATTTTATCTGTTTTATATTGCTCCCTTACGCCATTGACCCTCTGACGCGCTGTGTTCTTGTATACACTTCAAATTCATCGAATCTCGTGGTAATAAAGCTGCAAAGGTTTTATACGTTTCAGGTATATACCTAGATTTTACAGACCTTAGTCGCATCCAGCAACATCTCTCAGTATCAAGCAAACATGCTTTTCTCCACCACATCAGTACTCTTCGCCTTCTCTCTCATCTCATCGGCCACCACCCAAACAACTACATGCCCCACCAACCCAACCTGTCACACACTCCACCTCTTCCTCGCCCGGGGTAATAATGAGCCCTACCCCGGTCGACAATCCGCTCTCATTGCCTCCGTCTGCTCTAAACTTCCCAGCAACACGACATGTGGGTACGAAGACCTGATCTACTCAGCCCTGTACACCGATCTATCCTGCCAAACCACCTACTCGGGTGCCATAGCTGGCCATGTGCAACTAGCACGGTACGCGGAGGCGTGTCCGGATAGTAAGTTGGTGCTGGTGGGGTATTCACAGGGCGCGCAGATCGTGGGCGATATCCTTGGCGGGGGTGGAGGAGTGAGTTTTAATGGTTGTGTGCAGCCTGAGACGCCGGGTTTGGCGAGGGGGAATAGGCCGGGGAGTATGGGTTCGTTGTTTCTTTCTCATGATTTCTGTTTACGGTCCTGAGTGAGGTCATGATTATGTGTTCAATATTGACATTTCCTCGTATAGTTGCAGCAGCACTCACATTCGGCAACACCCGCCACACGGCATCGCAACCCTACAACTTCGGCAACGGCTCTGCTATCGACGGGCTCTTCCCTCGCCCCGCCTCCCAACTCGCCTCTCTCTCCGCCTATTCCAGCGTCCTACGCGACTGGTGCGTAGAAAGCGATCCAATCTGTGCCGCCAACCAAGCAGACTCGACGGTCTCAACACACCTGAGCTATTACGATCGCTACGCCCAAGAGGCAGGTGAGTGGATCAAGTCCGTCGTAGGCGTGAGTGGTGTCGCTGGAGCGCAGACCACGACTGTGCCAGGGAGTTTGTCAGGCGTCGTGCAGGATTATGCGACGATTGGGACGGCGACGCCGTCGGGAACCGTGGTGTTGGATACGGCTTGGACGGGGGAGACGTCGGTAGTGCTGTGCTCGTTTTCGAGTGCGAGGTCGGCGGTACTGAGTAGCTCTACGTCATTGAGTTTGAGTTCGGCTTCTGTATCGAAGTCTGCTTTGAGTACTAGTTCGGCTACTGCTCAGCTTTCAGCGAGTAGAGCAACGACGTCGTCGGTGAGCTTGGCTGCTCAGACTACGACTTCTGCCTCTACGGGAGGGCTGTCAAGCTCTACTTCTTCTGCTTTTGCTGGGGTGGTTGCGGTTGATGTCTTTAGGATAAGTATTGTCCTAGTGGCATTAGTCTGCTTGTAGTAGTTGTGCCCAAAATACGAAAGTTACTGCAGCGCTGAAAACTATACATATTTGCATACTTTACGGAGTTTGACTCGGTTTTCTTAATGGTAATTTGATAAGATAGATCTCCAGAGAACAAGTTGTAGATATGGGAATTGACAGCCTATACTCAATACATACTTGATGCGATGGTGTGTTTGATGTTGTTTAAACGTTCTCTCCTAAAAGAAGAATGATAGACTATTAAATAGCACCTTACTAAGCATCCATAGTAAGATTTTGTTCTTGTCCTAAAGTTTCCTAAAGCATTAAGGATCAATCACGCATGTGTACCAAATTGTCAACACATCTAGAATAACAGCATTGGAAGGAGAAAAATCAATTCAAGCTGTTCGAAACATAACCAAGGGGGAGAAAATAACAATCAGCTACGCAAACACTAGAACCTTCGAAAATCGACGTCCTTACCTCAAGAAATCATTCGCTTTCGATTGTACTTACAAGCTTTACAGCTTGCTAGAAGATGCACGAACAGTTAGTGACAATCGCTCAAGCGAGATCACGCGACTCGATGAGCTCCTTGGCGATGGATCTCGTCTCCTTTCCAATCCAGACAAGTGCCTTCAGGATATCCACACCCTTAAGCCTAGCATGTCATGCAACTCAAAATCTGCTCTCACACAGGGGATGTTGTGGTCTATGTATGGGAAGTTTGCAATCTGCCTGAGTTCGGAATGAACAGTTTTGACTCCAATATATTGTTGCTTTCTAAGTCCAAATACTTATTAGTGAATCCAACACAATTACTTAACATAGAGGTACCTCTAACCCCTCCCCCCCTTTAAGTTAACTGTTAGCTACCTTATTCTCTATATCCGAATCATATACCGGAAGCGCTTTCTTAAGTCTAAAGTGACCCGAAAGCCATCACCAATCTAGTTATCTAGATGCTTAAAAGAATCAGGATAATCTCCGAGCAAGTTGATTTCTCTAGGTATTCCTTCTTTAGTCAAGCTATGTAATAAACAATAACTTTTCCTTTTATTCTGATGCAACTGAAACATCCATATTTCAAGTTCTAGGGCTTTCTAACTATTCTTCACCAAAGTGGCAGAAACATTTAGTCCAATACTTCCTCGTCATTTTGCGATAGGTGAATTTGCTGTCCAAAATCTCATCACTTGTGTCACTACCAACTCAATGTACAATTACATCGACGTATTTTGTGGTCTGCTTGGACATCATTGCTGGTGTTGTACTTTCTGCGCAAGCTTGACGTACAGATGATTTTTGAACCGTCGAACCATAACGGACTACGTAGAGAATTGCTGTACATGTCCTGGCGGGCTGGAGAACAAGCTATGTTATTTTAGATTTGTTCCTGCGATTGGTGTTCATGGTGGGGTTTGTAGGATATTGCAAATATCCACTAATGTCGCTTTGAACTTGGAAGGACAAGAACTTTTCATTGTTAAGTACATCATCTTTTCCTGAGAGTATGCTAACCTAGAGATGCTCACAATAATAACGAGCCACCCTCAAACCACAGATCCGAGAGGCGTAAATCGTTGGCGGCTTTTGTGGAAAAGATTTGATGAACAGCTGACCCCCTACTTGATTCTGTTCCACGACCATTTCTATAAAGAGTTCTTTTGGTGGAGTTTTCTCATGGGGAAAAACTAATGTGCTTACCTTTACTCAACCAGGGCTTTTCGTCATGATTCTAGGGCATTGTCATATCACTTCATGTTGTTTGAGAAATATACCACAGTAGTAAATTTATTACGGCCATTCTAGTAGAGCAACCGATGCCTATTCGTTTGAGGCCATATTTGGAGGAAGATGGGTGGTAGAAGCCAGCTCTATCTCCTTTTCAACCTCTCCCTTCTCCATATCTTGGTAAGAAGACCTCTCTGAACCCTTCCATTTCGTAAGAACTGATTGAGCCTTCGTGGAAAAGTACCCCCAGACCACACAGAATACTGGGACACATGATATTAGATTCCCAACTAACACCGTAGTACTCACTTCCCGAACACTCCACGGCAGCCAGACAGGCTGATCTGGGGTCATGAAAACAGAGGATTTCGTGAAAAGACAGGCAGTGATCTGGAATCGTTAAACTTAGCGGACGTCACGAGATGTTTTTCTCGATATAATAAAACAGGTGACCAGATGAGTGAAAGTAATGTAGGTAGAACTCACGATAAATATTCCAAGCCCAAAAGTGCAACTTAGCATAACCTTCCTATATGTTACTAACGTTAGTTAAATGCCCCACTTTGACTTGATTTCGGCAGACCGTACTTTGATAGTTTCATCTTCGTTTTCCCGATCAAAGAGATAGGAACACAAATAATTGCAACATCAGTAGAAAGGTTCAGGGTTAGTTGTACTATATTATAATGTTTCCAAGTAAGACACTCTTCTATTCAGAAGTATTGTTAGCAAGCTGCCATTCCCATATACAAAAAGTACTTACCAACTTCGGGAACCAGAACAAGATATTGTGAGAAAGGACGGCACCATCCATAGAAAAAAAGGATCATTATCGTAGGGTAACAAAGGCCAGTATATAGAGCAATTATCCTAAGAGCAATGTTGTGCTTGGTGTGAACTCTAAATGTAGGTGGAGAATTAGACCAATCCTGACTACTGTGAGACAGAAGGGGCTAAAGCACTTACGAGATCCCATAGTATAGAATCAAAAGACAAGCTTTGATAGACCAGAGAGTGGTTTGAATATTCGTTTCAGCAATCACGTTGACTATTCCTAGTTTTCTGCCGTAAAATACAGCTTCCTCATGGGTTAAGTTGTCGTAGTCGAGACTAGAGTTAATCTTATCGAATAGGTACAAGCAGGATATCGCAGCCGTGTATGTTCCCTGTGAAAAGGTTTGTCAGAATCTCATCAAAACTGTAAAGTATCGAACTGCTTGCCATTGCGAATATGGCTATATAGTCGTCTATTCTCAGGGCCATATTTTTTTGAAGTAGCTTCCTCGAAACCCTTCAAGTATTATATTAGCTTTGGCCAGAGGATGAGTTACACTAACAAAATATAGAATGGGTTACTTACAATCGTAGTCCAAACACTATCCACGCGATAGCATACCAGGTCCATGCCTCAACAGCAAAACGAAGACCCATTGAATTTGAGAAGAAGTAAATCGTTGGGAGTTGGATTGAAAGTTGGATCAGACACTCTAAAGAATACCTGGTGATTTGCGAATCTGAATATCTAGGGATCTGGGGGATAAGAACAGTTATAGAGTGAAATGGCCTACTAGACACGCTTCAATTCAATCAGCGACTCATCATGATCCCATAAACCCGCAAAAGCACCTGTGGCGGCGAAGCCTCACTTGCCCCGGACGCATTGATCGTAGTTCGAGTCCAAGCGGCTGAAATCTTAAGCAGGGGAATTCGATAAGCAATTGGATATGTTGCACCTGTAAAGTGTGCCGATCGGAAAAGTCCATGGAAGGTGAGGAGGAACTGGTGGGGTATGGTGTCTTGGGTGCTGAAGGGAGGAGGTTGAGCAATCGGAAGTTGAGACGAGCGCCATTTATTTGGTCCCTGCATCAGGTCGCGGCAAGCTCCGATGTTCGAGGTCCCCTGAAGTCTGAGCCAAGATATATTGTAGAAGACAAGAAGCACTTTTATTGCTGGGCGAGCACTCTTGGCAAACTATTGCCAGATGCACAGTGTTGATGTTGAAGTTCCGACTCCGATATGACTTGCTTAGTAGCTATAGCAAACATCAAAACAAAAGTCCTCAACCTTGCACAACACTCTATTGCTTCCCAGAGCACGTTAACATCACGGTGGAATGATTGAGTGCCATCTTAACTGTCAAGACATAGGGCCCTACCAAGATACTGGGTAGTTCGGTGTCAACCCGAGCCGGGGACATGTCTCGGCGTGAATTCTGTGGGTTAACATGACAAGTTATCCCAATGCGGTCTAATTATTGTGTGCTTGGACCCAATGTTCCCACTGGCGTGAATCCCCGCACTGAAGAATCATGAGTAAAATACCTACCGGTGGCAGCCAATACTCGATTCAGATCTTCCCATAGTGTACAGCGTCCGTAAATGTGGCTTGATAACCTTTTCAAAAGCCAAATCGTTGGGACCCCTTTTCATTTCTATAAGAGTTATCTAAGCGATGGCTGGGATGGCACTATTCTGATCTACGATGGCTACAGCCGCCTTCACGGTTGCGCTCAGATATGCATCGCGGGAAAGGAAACCCCGATCATCCTTTTTACAAGAGCTGATCCTATCGAGTCATGCAACATCTTGTGGGATCAGTCAAAAGTCTCACTCGTCTTTGTGTCAATGCTAGCTACTCCTCAACAAAGCTAACCTTAGTGCAGTATTTGGTATATATGATGGTATTGTTCTAAGATCGAATATTACTATTATTGGGTGCAAGATGCTGGCTGACTGGATATCTGTTTTCAGTTCTGCTCTATTCCGTAGTACCCTAACATAGCGCGGTAGAGTTGGTAAATGCGGCATCTAAACAACAAAAAAGGAGTCTGTGAATCTATTTCTATTAAATAGATAGTTATCTGGCTTGAAACTCGATCGTATCTCTGTACTTTCGACTCTGATGCACACAGGCATTCTTATCATAGTAAGGTAATTCTACCTGATAGTACTAGTTTACCTTCGTCGCTTCCTTGACGGTCTCGTACTCCAATTATCAAGATCACCAGCTGCGATATTTCTCCGCTTTTTACGTACTTGCTTCGCTCGGAAGTTGCCAATTGACTTCTATACTTTGGACAATTACAACTCGGACTCCCATATTGGTTCCCAAGCAAGACAGTACTGTTTTCTATTATTAATCCCCCGCCGGCCAGTGAGCTGGCACAGCCATGATATGAGGGAAGCGCTGACCCCATTTGGAATGTGCTCTTTATACCTGATGCTGGTTTGACTTTATGGATTCTGTAGTAGCTTCGACTCAAAACCATCTAGCATATCTTGCATCTCTACTAACTTTGACTCAAACTCCCATGTTAGAACCCATTTGACATGGTATAGTACTTCACCACGAATAGTTCTCCAGACCATAATCCCCTTAAACTTCCAAAAGCTCTGGATTAGTGATTGGTTTCCCACACTGAAAGGTAGGATTCCCTTGGTAGGGTAAAGCTACTAACAGAGGCGATACAAGTGACGTGAGGAATTATCAACCTTGGTCGTCAGGTGGATAGGCAGCTACAGACGTAGAGACGAAATCAGAACCGTGAGTAATGGGTTAAAATGTAGTATCAGACTTGCTTTTCCTGAAATATGAAGGTTCTAGACATCGTTAGAACACTTACAGTGGATTAACGCCAAGGCTAATACAAGACATCGCGTTATCCAACTTGCCGTTCCTTCTTCCCCTACTCCTCGTTCTAGCCTGAACCCACTACCAGAGATCGAGGAGGCTATTGAAAGTCTCACGCCAGATATTGAAGCAGGCAGCTTTGTGCCAGACGAGGCACCGGTGCTACTTGCGACACCCGATCCAGGTGATGATGCAACCCACACGGATCGTATCGCAGAGAATGAAAGGCCTGCAATATCCACAAATCAGACTACCCGTAAAAACCCCGAATCTTCTTCTCTTCTTAACGCCGAAGACAATAGTGCCAATCATACGAGCGCTGAGAAACGTTATTTTCCGACGATGTCCACATTTCTAATAATCAAACTGTAGAAGTGATAGAAGAGGTTAACAACGACGATTTATCGTTCTGTAACTCTCCATCACCAACTTGCAATACAGATTCACTTAAGAGCGATAAAGTAGACTCAGATATCATTATTGTTAATCATTTCCTCTTCAAACAGCTTGATAATCCTTGGGCTAGTATGCCTGCGTACCTTGCCTGAATCAGTGGTGCCGAGGACTTAGAAATAAAGAGATAACTTCCAATAACAACGTAAAACCTGACAAGGATTTAGAATCTCAGTATTCCCCCCACGCCGATCAGATTCGTACACGCTTTAGCTTTCGCCGAGCCTACCATGTATGACCTATGGCGAAGGTTCTGTTACGTTTAGTGGATCAGGTGTACCTTAGGGAAAATGAAAGAGGCTTGATAAAAGAGATTCATATATTATTATAGTATACTTTGAATTAGCGACGCTATGTACAACGTTAGACATATTTCAATTTCTTGAACGCCGCTTAGGAAAGTAATTTACGGAATTGTTCCGTGCTCGTAAACAGCTAAAGGCAAGAGGTTTCTGATCGATCGTTAACTCTAATTTCTATAGCTAGCAATAAAATCCGCGTTTTCTTTTTCTTCGTTTTGCATAAACTCTGTTCTATTCTCTGTCGTAGTTTGTACTTGTGATGTTGTTTTGTTGAGCTTCTAAGCGAGTTTCTCCTTATCACGTGAGAGTATTCGAGTGCCCAAATAAGCGATATATATCAGAATCTTTCGCTCTGCTTGTTAAATATAATGATAGGGTTCTGTCACATGACAGCAAATACAATTCATATATAAAATTGACAAGATATCTTAAATCAAAATTTGTTAAAGCAGAAGTACTACTCAAGCAGTTGAGCATTGCCTATTCAAAAATATTACTGAAACAAACTGCTTGCCAGAAAAGCATCCTCTCAAAAAGAGTTCCCCAAAATAAACAGCCTGTCTAAAAGAAGCAAGTTTATATAAAAAGCGGTTATAAAATTCGAGAATTTGAGGGGGAAAAGCGAAAAAGTCGGTAGTAGAACTAAACAATCATTATAATCAGTTGTGAATAAAGAAGCAAACAGAGGTTAGTAGTAGTAGCATTTAAATAGCCACAAAGGCTGAGGCAAGAACTGTCCAACGCTCCGTCGCCACTCTGTGTCCTTATTTGAATAGCCAATAGCTTTAAACAACTCTTTTGGTTTTAAATCGTTTGTTTGCAGAATCGGGAATAGAGTCACCCATTGGCTTTGCTTCAGAGTTTCATTATATTCACTATTCCGAATGTCGCATTAGGAAACGCATCGAGGCAAGTACGGGAGCTAAGATAGTGGTCTGGGTGATTGTACGATGTGAAGGTGGTCACAATTGGCGTATTTGTCTTGGCCTTTACCCATGTAATAGGGCGTTTGGCATCTGAGATGGTAAGAGACAGCTACTAACTAAGACCAAAGCTAAAAGGCGATCGTATATTTCTAGTTAAAGTTACCCTGTCCTATTCTAGCGCAGCCTTTTAACTACAGTGTCCCTGGTCCAAGGAGGATTTTAGTAAAATAAAGTAGATATAAGTAAAGAGGGTCGGAAATATACACAAACGAGGCGACTGTTAAACCTGAGAAGGCTAATACTACGAGGTATATTATATATTAATAGTTTTTTTTTAACTACACACTTGTATTTTAAATTACGCCTAGTTAAAAGGCCAATAAAAATAAATCAAATCAAATTAAATAATCTAATATATTACTTCTCTTACTTTCATTGCCTTATTATCCCTTTCTTTTTATAACTATATAGGTTAGATTGAGTAAAGAACTATTATTGTCGCTATATAGTAGCCTATTCTTGAATCTCTTCTGGGGCATCAAAAAATATGTCTCTGTTAACCTCTCCATAAGACAGCACACTATCAATAAGTTCTGTAAATGCTTCTCTTATGTCTTCGGGCGATGGGCTTTGGTCGAAACGCTCGTTAAAGATATCGTCCGCATTCTTTCCGTCCGCATTTTGTGTCAAAGGATGCAGATCATGAATAGGGGCTTCAGCCAAGGCGTGTATGGTTTCGATGTCAGCAAATTTTGCCGCAAGATGTATGACAGTGTTTCCTGTGCCACTTTTGCGGTTCATTTTGGCTCCTCGCTCCCTGAGGAGCCTGATCATGGTTGGCAAACAGAGCTTCACGGAGTAATGAATCGCTGTTTCTCCTAATTCGTTTTCGGCCTCGATTTTGGCACCTAGCGTTATCAGTTCTGCAACTGCATCCAGGCTATGGTTTTGGAGGGCAAATAATAGAACCGTTTGTCCATATTTGTCTCTGATCTCCAAGTCCCCTCCGTGTTGAGCTAGTGCTCGAAGGTTGGGAATCGTTGGCACTCGTGTCCGGACCGCAAAGTGGAAAGGTGTTGAATGGTAGTGGCTAACCGCGTTTGGATCTGCCCCCGCTCCGAGGAGGAGATCCACACAGTAGGTTGAGCTATAGTTTGCGGCAAGGTGAAGCGGAGTTACGCCATCGATGTCTACAGCAGATGTCTTGACTTTGTATTTCAAAAGCATGCGGATAATATCGGCATTTCCCCGCGCAGCAGCCCAGTGGAGTGGAGTGCGTCCCTGCCAGTCAGCCCTATCACGAAGCTCGTAATATAGTCGAAGGTGTTCCTCAAGAGTTCCCTCATCGAGACCAAGAACAATTCGATGGATGGGAGTGAGGCCCCACCTATCTAACGTGTCTTGAACATTGAGCAATGCTTTCATTCGAATAATGGCTTTTTTCTTCTCAATTTCTTGGCGAGATGTATTACTTTCGTCGGCATGAATGAAGAATTGCTGACAAATTGAGTCGGCAGGACTCCTATATAAAGTGTTAGATTTGATCAAAGCGAGTCACTAAGGGTCATTGCCTACCATCCATCATTGTCTTGATAACTAAACCTAGCTCCTTTAGATATCAGATACCGACAAATGTCCACCTCAAGCCTGAACACAGCTTCCTACACGCAATCAGTATGTAGTCCGCCTCAGTATATGGTAGTAAGGTTTAATAATTTGCTATAATGGAAAATCTCCAGTACGAGATACTGACAAGGAAGAGTAACGTTGGGGCAATATTGGGGGACTTACGTGGAGGAATGAACGGCCATGGGAATCAACATCGACTGTACTTGCCAGGCCTTGATTGAACAACTGCTGGATCGCTTGCAAGTCTCCTGATCTTACCATCTGCCATCCAAGAGAGTTCTCAGGAGTTAATTTCGGCATCCTGATAGATAAAGAGGCTCCCCATCCAGACATCTGTTCAGCACTGACTGAGAGCAGAAAGGCCCGTGACAATGCCCACCCGGGGAAAAAATATGTGAATTGGATCGACGGCTTTTCTCGTTTTCTACAGTCAGGGTTTGTGCATTGCTTGGATTGGAAAATTGGTATGCCGGCGTAGTTGCAGAAGAGCACGCCGAGAGCACCTTGCAACCATAGTGGTGTACTTATCAGTGACTGAGTGTGGCATTTGCAGGAACAAGTGCCTAGGCATGGCGGCTCGGCATCTATAGCATCAACCTCTAGGAACCCTTCAATGGTGTTCATCGGGGAATTGCGTAAGAGGAACTCTTTGCCTGGGTTTCGACTCCCCAAGATTGTTAGTCGCGCTATTTGAAAAGAGAGGTGTTTGATGTCAAGGCGTGTTATATGACTATGATGCTTCAATCAGGCCTGCGACTCCATCGCGAAAATTTGTGTGCTTACTGTTGCATATTTCCTAGCGCACTTAAGGCGCAGATCAAACTGTTGCGACATTCCCTCATCTCCTCCCTCAGCCGATCCAACTGATCTGATACCTTAAGCCAAGCTCTTTTCGCCGCTTTGCGTACCTGAGTGAGCGCGGAACTGCTAGCTTGGTCAACCACAAACCTTTCTTCGATAAGTTCTTGTAATTCTTCAAGGTGACCTCTAAAACGGCAAGCAATGGCATTAACCCTATTCAGACCATTTCGAATTGCGGGTGGCTCGCGGTCGACTTCCTCAGTGATGACACGTAAAGAATCTTCCACAGTCGTCAGGACAAGGACTGTGTCCTCCACCTAAGCAATGCTGAGCATTTTCTTTCGCGGTCGGCTGTGATGAATAACATGAATTCGCTTAACTGGTTGGGCTATCGCCTACTAACCTCATTCAACGCCGCCAACAAATTTCCTGGAGCCTTTCGCAATGAATACAATTCCTTTCCTAACTTGCTCACCTGTCTCGCAGCTTCAACGATTGCAATGATCGATGCTACTATGGACAAGGGATCTGCCATGCCGAATTTATGCGTCAGGCACGAGTGGGTCCATGCTTTCTATTTTTCTGCCTTCAGTGTAGAAGCATCCTTTCATTAAATGTATCTGCCTTCGTAAGGCTAACCATCGCCACAATCTGCGGATCGCATCCACCAAAAAATATTCGCTCGTGGCGTGTCAACCAATCAAGCAATACTACCAACAGGGTCCAATAAACGTTAAGGGAGTCGAAAAACTTAGCGAACAGCAGGTTATAATTCAGTGTTATAAACAGGTGATTGGTCAGGCCACTTCGGATTATCACTATTCTAGGAGCAGCCTAACAGCTAAAAGGCCCTGTTGATTGGAACTACAAAACATATGTTAGGCTGGATAAACCTAGCTTTTGTTTTTGTATGCACACCATCCATATAGGGCGAAGTGTGGGGTGTGAGATAGTCGGTGAACGTATGCTACACGTTTTTGTCCTGGCTGCCTAATAGTTTGTGTAAGAAGAACAAATATAGCATCCAATGTTAAGCTAAGGTTGGGCTAGACCGGCGTAGTGTCGAGAGCACGTGGTAGCTGTTGCTGGAGGCCTAAGATAAAAGAATAATAAATAAGGGTCGATTGAGCGGGGGTTAGCCTGTTTAAAAAGTCACAAGAATCTCTGATGGGAGTACTCCTTAATCAGTACAAATTGTACGACACCATGAGAGAATATGATGTTAGGTTGACAATAGCAACGCAGATGTTATAGGCAAAAACAATCTTAATCCACACCAGAAGTATTTAAAATGCGCGCAAGAGAAGCCCTACTGGGTGATGTTTGTGTTAAATCCTCGTAGATAAGGTTGTCGTGACGAGGGCGGCCATTTCAGTTTCGTATAATGTGATATCCTGTTATTTTCGTATTATATTATACCTTAATCATCACATTTAGAGAATTTTATTAGTCGTACTCCTTGAAAACCGCTGAATCGACTTGCTCTGTATAATAGAACCTACATCCCTATATGGTTGTATATTTCGGGGATTAAGTCAAAACCTCAAGTTTCCGAGATGTTTGGTTCAGTATTAATCGACTTAGGGCGAATTAAATCGATGTAGGCCAGTGGCTAAGTAGACTTCATGTCCAAAAAGACCTTATTTTTAGCGAACTATATCGAACTAACGAGTGTCGCAAGGTAGGTGATCGTTAGGAAGCTTCTTATAAAATCTAAAGAAACAAGGCTTTTATTAGGTCAACCCCCCCAAGACTATCAATTGCTTCCACTTCAATTGGGTGAGAAACTGCTAAGGAGGAACAAGTGTCAAGGAGAAAATATTTACACTAAGAAAATTAAAATAACGTCAAGTCACGGACTCATATCCAGCAACCCACTGATCCTGCCTCACCACCACACAATCCTCCACAACCTTGAGGTTCGAAGGGTCGAGGCATCACCTAGGCAGTCGCGTGAATCCCAATTATTCACCTCAGCTCGGGAAACTTCTTATTCCCGTGTTTAATTGAGCGCCCATTGCTTTTTGGCATCCTCATGGACATCCTTCGCCCATGAATCCTTCAGCAAAGCCCACTCAATACTAGTCTCCTTAGGCATATCTCCAATCTCAAATTCCCATAGCGCCCTTTCGACTTTCCCTTCTTTATTTTTGAGGACCCACTGATAACCGTCTCTCTTACGAAATTCCTTTCCCATTCCACCAACCACAAACACGCGCTCCCAACCAGACATGGAGGTTGGCTGATAAACATCCCCCCCTTTTTTACCAAGCTCCTTCTTCTCGTAAAGCTGGCGATAGTGGACACTTGGGTGGATGCGTTCAGTCGTGATCTCTACCATTCCATCCGGCCCTTCCTTTTCCTTATATTTGGGGTGGTATTGACCTGGAGTCCTGATTACCGGAAGCCCTGCAGCCTTGTATTCAGCTGTGTAGCTGTCATCAATAACCCCAATCGCGTAGCCTACGTGTGTCACGTAGGCTGAACCCTTCCCGATCGTTTTCGTCACGATGTTTGGCACGAAGGCCGAAATTCCAAGGTCTGGCACTGCTGGCAGGTATGCCGCAACCTTCCGAGCTCCTCCCGCTATCCAACCAAAGACTCCCTTGCTCTCGCCAGATTTGTTTTCATCTGCAGCTGCAGTGTCAGGATGAGGAAGTTGTTCCTTATTGCCAATATTATCTAGTCCAGAAGTCTTTTTCTCGGTCTGGGGATTTGTGGGCGCTGCACGCGCTTTGAACTCGGCAAGTTGGCATTGCAATGCATCTTGGGAAAGGGCAAGATATGGCCGAATTCTGTCAAGCATCCATGCATAGCTGATAGAGGCGAGCTGTTCCCGGTCTCCCGTCGGCTTGGGTCCTGTATTACTAGAACTACCACCGCCAACGTTGACGTGCGCACCTGGAAACCAGCATTGGACTAGGTGAGTCTTGGGCCTTTCGTCTTTAGTGGCTGGTATTGGAGTGCCGTCAGCGTTGCGCTTTATTGGCTTAACCTTCAATTTCCAGACCTCAGGAAAAAATGGTCCACGTTTCTCGTCAAGGGCGAGTGCTTGGTAGGCATGTTTAATTTCTGTGAATGAACTTTTGATTAGTAATTGCAATACTTGATGAAGCCGAACGTTGGTATGCTAAGGGCGGTAACATACGTGGGTGAAGCTCGGTATCATAGTATGCATAGACATTTGGATCTGCTTTGTGAACTTTCACACTAAAATGACCCATATCAGGCCACCCAAAACTTGCAACCGTGTCCCATACTCCAACAACCTCAATATCAACGTCCAATGCTGAACAGTTTGAGTATATCACTCCCTTGCTTCGCTCCAGAAAATCGGTCCATGGCTTACAAGTGCTGAATGGCGTTCGTTCTTCCAGGCTATTTTTTGTTTTCAAGTATGCAGCGTAGCATTCGATGAAGGCTGACATGAAAGAAGGCTTCAAGACACCAATATGACAAGCCAGTCCTGCAACTGCTCGTACGATATAAGCACCCCTCGAAAAACCGAAGAAGTATAGTTTGTCCCCAGGGGCGTAATTGTTGACAATGAAATTGTAAGCTTCAACGATATTTTCGTTCAGTCCATCCCCCGTAGCCCCTTAATTGGCAGCTAGTTAGCATTGTAGCTCTTGATTTCGAACAATTGCATTTGGAAAGGGGGAGGAGGGTTATTTACCTTTGATCAAACGGTCCACATATCCCGTATTTGTTCCAATACCAGCGTCATAATAAACAACTTGCTGCCACACCTTATCAGGCTCGCCTTCCGATACTTTTCTTTTCGCCTCCACCCCTGCATTTGCAAGGACACGACTTAAACGAGCCACATTTGAAGAGCATCCATCCTTAGGATCAAGAGATGTTGCATTTTGCCAGGAACCATCACAACATATGATGATCTTTTTTGGCAGAGGATTGGCCTCAGTAGACACTGCATCTCGAGAGTATCCTCCCTTGGGGGCTGAAAGTACTGCGGGTGTGTCGGGCGAAGCCATATTTGGATTTAATCTGTAGAAGAGAAATACTCGATTCTGCTTTTCCTGGTTGCGGAGGAAAGTCTTTGGAGTCGTCGGAGGAAAACATATGTCATTAAATAATAAAAACCTGCCAATACAACTATGTCTCGGACAGAAAGGAACGGTCCGCAAAGTGCGGCTGATCCGTCCATCCCCACTTAAATTTCGATGGATATAGAAGATATAATTAGGTAGTGGCAATACTTCAAGGAAAAATGAAGTTGAGAGACAATCGCCTATGTGCAATGATAAGCCTGTTTAGTATTTTCAATATTGAGGAGATGAAGATACGATAACAGGGGGCAAGAAATTAATAAATAAAAAAAAGAGAAAACACGTTTGAAAACTTTATCACCGATCGTCGGTATGACTCCTATCCGTCCTGGACCTAGATTCTCGACAAGTTTCAAATTTTTGCTATGCTTACAAGTAGATGGTTTATGACGATAGTTGTGTTTGAGATAATGAGAATGTATGGAGAGAAAGTATAATTGTAACTTATTTCTGAGGGAGCCTGAAGGATATCCAGATATGATGGAGCTACCATAACTCATCAGCCAGCCCCAGCTCATCCCCAGTCCAAAGGCGGAAATGAGCCTGGTAAGGTGGTTTTCGTCTCAGACATTAGCAGCTGTAAGATCTTACAATCCCTGCCTTAGCGCAAAAGAGGCGTGCGCTAATCGCTTGAGCTCATTCAATACTCCATCGGATGCATAACTGGCGGGAAACAAAACGCCTCAGGAAACAGACATCCAAGCCTCAAGTTTCTGCGGTACTTGGTTGAGTATCAATCAAGATATAAGCACATTGCATCAGTCCAGAAAAGTCGACGTCCTTGCTCTGTGGGCCCCTTTTTTGGAACCAGGAGATTTGGTCGCACAGGCAGAGTTACTTCGTCTCCTGGGAGAAGGATTGAGTCCGAGTCATTAGCTGTCCAGGCCATGTGTAGGAGAGAGCTTCGTAGGGTGGAGCTTGGTCTGTGGAGACGGTGACGGGTTCTCCTCTCAGTTGCTCCTTGTTTGGCTCAAGCGGCGGGAATAATCTCAGCAGACGGATTTCGTCTATCGCAAGGTGTTCATATTGATATTGTTGTATTGAGGAATAATTGCTTTGATCATTTTTGTGAACGGGATACCAAGAGTGAGCAAGGAAGCAAAGGGAGCGATGAATAAGTGTTCTGGTTCTTGAAGGCTACAAGACGTCGTCACCAAGACGCGATGCATAAGCCATCCCAATGCACTAGTTTGTGGCCTTAGGCCATCAGGCACTAAACCCCCTGATGGTCGCCATGACAATGCTTTGGCTCAGCTTGCTATTGACCAGAGTGTCCAATAAGCCAGTCAGTCAGTGATCAGCTAAGCAATATCTCCAGCCCACTTGCTGATATGATGTGAAGTCACTAGCTAAATTGCTGATGAAGTCAATAAGTTAGAAATGCATAGAGTTTTAAAGATTTTTTGATAAATATCATTTTTGTACCTTATTTTAAGGTACTCGTTATAAAGTAAGTTAGATGTCTACCCTTATTAATATTAAAAGCTGCACCATGGTAGTTTATCTTTTTAGATTATTTAATATAATAGTTTTGATTTAGTTAGGTTTTCAAATAATAATGCTGAAGATCAGTTGAAATAGTCCGAGGTTTGGTAAGGTGGTCTGAGCGCATGTTTAATTTAAGCTTAAACTTAAGCGAGGCTAGATGTTTTTTCTTTTTGGCATGCTTTTCCAATGTGTATGCCATTATTAGGCGGAACCCACACATTCTATCTAGCTTTATTTCCATTCTGGCGGTAAAGAAACTGTCGGCTTCGATTCAAGTACCTCTATAACGATTTGTTAATCATACGACGCTCAATTACGCGCCCACAGATTGATAATCGAAACACATCCAGTCTTTTATCTTTAGACAGATTTGAAATCTTGCTTTGAAGCCTTTGCTCTGAGCAGTGATGCTCCAAACACAGAGACTAGAGACATTGCAACCTATTTTGTGCTTAAGCTCCATACTGGGTCGTGGAATCATATCATGAGTGGGCAAGGCGCAATTTAGCTACCTGTATCACCACATCTAAACACTAACCTCACAGCGTTAAGACGGGGGTTTGGGAAGTCGACAGCTCAACCGCGGGTGTTCTGCACTTGCCTACATTCTCAATCAATTTTCTCATATCTTTCTCCATAGAGTTGTTGAAGGAACCATTCAGATAGACTGGCAGTACCTTATTGTTGCAGAGAAACACTCATATCACAGATGCTGCCGACCCTCGATAATGATAGGTGCCAATGAAAGCCAAGATAACAGCACAGAAGAAGCTGGAGGCAAGAATTTATTATTGCTGTTTTTCACAGGTGCTGATTTGATCAAGCATACCCTGATCGAGGCGGGTAACTAATCTACTTTGACCATTCCTTTTAGGATCTAAGCAAGCTGCCATCCCTCAGCGACCAAATCGTCCAAATGAGCAGTAAAACAATTTAATCCATCAGAGAGATGGAAAAACCCGCCCACTCCACCCGTCTCGCATTGGACAATTGGTGCTCCACACATTCCTTCGCAGATAGTATTGTTGACTGCCCCAAACATTGCATCAACCGAATATGCCTGCCATTCTCTAAAATCGATCTCAGGATGTCCAGCCGGTCGCGAAGGCTTCAAGAAACGCCTTCCATATGTTAAAAGACTAACAAGACCCGAGCTCATTCCATCCACCTCGGACCAAGACCCTTGTTTGATCTCAGAGCCTTCTAAAAGCATCCGTGGAGTCTCAGCTTGAAAGTAGCAACTGTTTGTAAACTTTTCAGAGGCAGTGGGCGTAAGTTCAACCAGAGCTATATCAGGCTCCGGTCTAGTATCGCTCACAAAGCCAATCTTATCCTCGTCTGCAAATGGATGGTATACCTCCTTAGAAATTAAAAACCCATGGTGAGCAACAGTAAGCACCTCCTGTCCATTTGGACCTCGAAGTTTGACCCCTGCAGATGTTGCGGCGTTGATACCATCGACATTTGAGCCTGGCAAACCAACGCCACACTCTAGTCTGCATCCTGGGCTGAGGTGCGATGATTGTCGGAGATAGTTTTTTCCATCTTGTGGCATTGGTCCAAGATTCGTCGGGGGGTGCTGTGCAGGATCGACACGGCGCGCACGTGTCATATTCTTCATTGATTTGTAAAACCGAGCTTCAGCATGATGGTAGAGTGTTGTGCGTCCTGCCACGGTACCTGGAAGTGACTTGGGTTCATAAGTACGACCATCGCCATGTTCGAGCTCGACAATTGTCCAATTTGGCATATAGATTATTTCGCGCACATTTGCCATAGGCTGTAATGCCGTAAGGATCGCGATATTCTGCTCTTTGGTAGGAAAGGTCATAATTGGCCACTGAAGAGTAGGACAAGGGTCTGGAACTCGAGGGTTAGGATAAGGACACCGTGGGATGGGTTCACTGTGCTCTTCTGCGATGCCGATGAACATGACTGGCATACATCCAACTGTGAGAGGTACAGGCTGTGGTGGGTTGGCTGTCTCGATCCACAAATACCACCCCGAAGATCCAACCTGACCATCTCCAAACTTGTCGCGAAGCCACCTCAACTCATTGCCCTTTGGCATACGATATTCTCGTTTCTTCTCATCCCACAGATTGAAGGGGGCTTTGTCGTTTATATGCCTTGCACCCCAATCCCCAGCATTCTCCCACCTCTTTGGTTCGGGGTGTGCATGAGAGAGAGTGAGAGTCGCATGTTGCGCTGATGGTCGAGATCGTAGCGGACTCGTTGGAGCGTTGGTGTAAATGTCGATGTAAGGCGAATAGGCTTGAATGCGCTGTACCAGCGGCGACAGGCGGACGAGGCTCATATTGCAGTTGTGTGAATGTGTGAAAGATGGATGCAGATCATTTCGGAGGTCCAGTGTAGCATATACGTAGGTTTGTGGGTGGTACTACTTAAGCGCCTGCACCAAATGACGGTTGAACAAAGATTTGTCGACGGGAGCTATCTTGAAAGTTCCAGCATCGTATGGTATGTTCGATACATGGTTGATTAGGTTTGGGATCCTCTTCGAAATGCAACTGAGATCGTTTAGACCTGCGGCTGATTTACAATAGGGAGTATTGTATGGTTAAGAGGCAGATTCGACGACCAGTAGTCCTCTTCTGTACCATTCAACCAAAAATGGCCTCTGATACTCAACCAATCCTACACTTTATGTCAATTCAGATCCACAATGTACTATTATATTGGAGGTGTTTCTACCATAATCCTTGGCAGTATCAAGATAGCACTAGCTAGTTCTCCGAAGGCAGCTATTACACCAGCTATAACAAGTGCTATGACAAAGCCGCCTTCAATGCCTTTCTTTCAGTCTTCCAAGACCAACCAGCACTGAATGCAAGTAACTAGAAGCCGCTTATCCTCGTGGAATCAAATCCCGACAACAGGAGTTCAAGTGGGATGCCATCATGGAAAGCCCAATGGCGGAAGCCGTAGAACAAGACAGCCGTTAGACTCCCAATGATCAACAACTCCTAGGATTTTGGTTATTTAGGCGCCACTTGATGGCAATTGAACACTTACCTGAAGCAAGGCAAGAATCGAATCATTCGAAAGATTAGGGATATTGTCCAGATTCTGTCCAATGTAATAAGCCTCAAAATTCAACACATTAAGCACAACCGATGCCGACACGGGCAAACAAAGACTGCACCAAGCATCGTGCAAAGCCCACAAAGCACACCCAAAAAGACTGGTTTAAAAAACCTCTTCTTCTCTCTAAGCTCTTTGGGAAAGACCAACCATCTGTTTCTCCAAAGGAAAGGAACTATGGCGATAAAGCGAGGATGCGTAATGCCAAGAGCTAAGCTCTCGATGTAGTTAGCTCTCCTGATCCCGTGCTCTTCTCTTCAAAGCAGAACTTCGTTAGGTACCTTAGGTAGATAGCTTTAATGCTCTTAAGACAACTCAATATACTCCTTTAGCCTCAATTAGTTCAACTGAGATTCTCTCTTTATAAAACGCACTAGGAACTGTTTCATAGCTGAGGTTACGGAACTCGTCAAAGGCATCACCATTTCAAAATCTCGGCATAAATAAATTATGGAGCAGAGATATTCCTACAGAGGAGAGAGATTTGTATACGAAGTTCTACATGGCTTATTCTGACAGTGTTTCTGGAATATACTTCTATCTTGCTTTTACTTCAATTGAATACTATTTGGTACGAAATTTTTAACAGACTAATATTTAACTGCAAAACGTGAGACGACGCTGGATCTGAAACCAAGAGGATATTAGTCAGCACTTGACCTCGCAAAGTGACCAAAGATTCCGTTTCTCTTCGAAAGTTTCGACAGGATTACAACCACCACAAATATGCCTGTAAGTGAACTGACATCTTCAACATCAACTGCAAACTCCTCTGACAAATTGCAGCTGATTATACTTACCGGTTATCCCACGTCTGGGAAGACGCACAGGGCGAAACAGCTAGAATCCTATTTCAAAGAGCGCATTTCCTCACTTCCACCTACCTCGACATCTGCGAAACTCCGCGTCCACCTAATATCAGACCATACGCTAGGTATCTCACGCACAGTCTACAATCTGGAAACAAAATCGCAGCACGAGCGCTCGAATAATGCCTCAGAGAAAGATGCGCGCGCAACCATCTACGCAGCAGTGAAACGCGTCCTCAGCGACAAGGACATCGTGATTTTGGATGGCGCAAATTATATCAAGGGCTGGAGGTATCAGCTGTACTGCGAGGCCAAAGCAGTTCGCACACCGCATTGCGTTGTCCACATTGGCACTGCGGTGTCTCAAGCGCGGGGCATAAATGATGAACGTTTGGCGGGGCAGCCTGTGGACGGAAATGGCGGGGTACACCTAAATGGTTTTTCTGAGGAAAATCAACCATACGAGTCCGCGTGTTGGGACAACCTAGTGTTCCGATACGAAGAACCAAATGCGATGGCTAGGTGGGACAGTCCGCTTTTCACAGTCCTGTGGGACGATGAGAATCCATCTTGTGTCCCAATATGGGACGCCCTCATCGGGTCTGACGCTGAAGGTGGGAAGAAAATTGTGCGACCGAACGCAGCCACTGTTGCAAGAACTCCTACGAGTGAAGGATATCTATACGAGTTGGATAAATCTACACAGGCGATTCTCAATCGGATACTAGAATGGGCGAAAGACCATCCTGGCGAAGGTGGCGGGGAAGTCAATGTCGCAGAAGGCACTGAGAACGAATTATGGGTCGAACTTCCAGCAAATCCAATCGGATTGCCAGCCCTGCAGAGGATTCGAAGACAGTATATAAGCTTGAACCGGCAGAACGCCGTGCCAGTCAAGAGGATTAGAGAGAGTTTTGTGGGATACCTGAACGACTCATTTGGTATGGCATAGACAGGGTAAATATGGGATCTAATGGCGTTACAATCAAGGATAGTGGTGCAAAAATATACCCAGGACGTCATAGAATTAGAAGTGCAATGTAAACTTCGCTTTTATTATCAATTATTCCCACACTCAACCCTTGATCCACTTCACAACATCCTCACCCCATTTCTCTCCTTTCGATTCTCCACTCATCAATGACATAGGAGGGCTAATATGGTTATGTCCCGGCATAAGCGCATATGTCAGTCCTTCATCCCCAAATGCCTGCTTCCACACCGATACGAAATCTTTCGTCGGCTCTCCAATCTCGTCTTCCGGGTCATACTCTCCCAGCAGCACCATCGCTTTCGGCACCGCAGCTTCCTGTCTTGACTTGCCACTCTTCTGAATCGCCTCCAACAATCCATGAGGGCATTTCTCCAAAATGGCTTTTGCGTCTCCATAGTAAGCAGCATTCACCTCTCCTCTCCCAGGCAGCGCGTTCTTGAAATGGAACGGCACAGAGACATCGATGAGACCCTTCAACGTGATTGATCCCGAACCAGAGACGAGCTTCTTCCTCTGCTCCAAGAACGCAGGTGCCAGGACGAATGTAGTAGCATGCACACCACCGGCTGAATTGCCCAACAAATAAACATCTCGCTTCCCTTTCAAAACACTCCCCTCCTCCAGCCACTTCAGCACCGCAGCCACATCCTCACCACCAGATGGGAACACTGCGTCTTCGCCTCCAAATTGCGAATTCACTCGTCGATAATTAGGGTTTACTGTCGTGATGCCTCTTGAAGCAAAGAAAGCCCCAACGTTGTGATAGACGAGGTTCTCGGGGACTTGAGGCGAGTTCTTGTCCCCACGAATCAGACCACCACCATGGAGGAAAACGACAATAGGCGTAGTTTCCGAATCTGACTTGGAGCGAATGATATCGAGTTGTTGGCGTGGGTGAGAGCCATATGAGTGTGTGGTGACGGGAAGGGCTTGGATGGCTGCTTTGTTGGCGACTAGAATTGGGGCGAAGATCTTGAAGGTTGGTGGGAGGATGGTTTGGATTGCTGCTCCTGAGCCATCGTTCAAAGCTTTGATTGCATCCATCTTTAAGCTTAGAGATTTTTTAGTTAGAGGCAGTCGGAAAGTGAGCGGTGAAAGATATAAATTGGGTGAGAGTTGAGAGTGAGACAATATCACCCCACCAGATATATAAAAGCAAACAGCTGCAGTAGATGCGGGGTGTCTCTCGTTAGCGAGGGGTGGAAGATAATAGGGGGGCTCGACACAAGATGCTAGCGCTGAATGATCATCAAATCTACCGGAAACCAGCTCAACTTTAACGAACTACCTTACCCAGGGAACTTGGTTGTGTCCGAGATATATTCAAATAGAACAGATGGACATGGCATAAAGAAGGATATCGGGCCACACAAGACTCCGAGAGAGACTCGCTCTTTCGGACTCTTCTCTTCCATTGACGTCCACTTACCTCCCCGCATCTCCACGTCCACTCCCTCCACATCGGTCCACGACTCGGCAGTCTGCCCCGCGAAATTGTCCACTTGGTCTGTCATGCTGGATGTCACCGGCAGTGGTATAACTACATTGGCAATGTCTGTGCCAAAAAAGAATCATGTTTTACTTCAAGCCCATTTCTCCTTTGCCAATCCTCACTTACTCACTCACTCACTTCTCCCTCATTGAATCATTCACCCAGACAAAACCCATAAATACCACGTGGAAAATAGTCCAAAATGGCACCAATAGCCCACCTCACTACGCCTCCAGGAAAGACAGACCTCGCTTATGTGCTGCCATGCTTCACAGGCGAGCTATGGACGATCCCGACTTCCAACTCGACGATGCGTCTCTTGGTCACGGGGAAAGAGACGGATAATGCTTTTGCGGTTGTTGGTACTGGCGGCACCTTCGATAAACCTATTGGATTCCACTTCCACAAGGAAGCGCACGATGTGTTCCTCTGCTTGAAAGGCAAGATCAACGTCTGGGCAAACGACAAAGCGAGGTCCTTAGGACCAGGTGACTTCGCCAGTGTACCACCTGTAAGTATTCCACCTCCTTTGATGAAGTGATTACAAACACAAGTAAAGACGATCACAGTGCTAACCGAAGCACAAATAGGGAACAATCCACCAATACCAAATTGACTCCGCGCACACCGAGTTCATCGGCTTGATTATCCCAGGTGGGTGGGAAGAGTTCTTCCGCTTCATCGGCGAGCCGTACGCGGGGCCCCTCTTCCCCACCAACGACCGGCGCAACCCGTTCGAGGTGCTGATCCCCAAGCTGATGGCCGCGACCGAGAAATTCGATATGATCCCCGTGCGCGACAAGGCGCAATTCGACCCGCAGCCCTGGGACGGGAGCGAGACCTCGCTGCCGGGCGTGTGCGAGAACGGGGGGTACTTCCTCAAGGAGGGCGCGGGCGCCAAGTTCGCTGTGGGCGGAACGGTGGTCCGGCCGATGGCGACGAGGAAGGAGACCGCGGGACGATTCAGCATCTATAGTTTCGAGGCGAGCAACTTGCATGCTGGGAAGGCCCTGGCGAAGCCCGTCAAGTTCGAGAGCACGCATCATGCTATCTACACGGTGGATGGAGTGATGAAGCTCACGATTGATGGGAGTGAAGTCTTGACTACGGTTGGCGAGACGACTTTCGTGCCTGCGGGAACCAGCTGGAGCTTTGATGCTGAGAGCTCGTATGCGAGGGTGTATGTGTTTGCAAATGGAGGTGGTATTGGAGAGATTTTGACGAGTGTCGGTGAGAAGTATGAGCTCTCTGCATTGCCAGATAGTGCTGGGAGCTGGGAGGAAAGCAAGCTGAAGGGGTTGGAGTCGGAGTTGAGCTTTTCAGTTGTATAAAAATCTCATGAGCGATATCTCAAATTTGGAAAGATTCAAAGTCCATGCATTGCTAGCTTGTTATTCTATACCCAATCAACAAACTTGCCAAGTGAGAAGCGCTCGATTAAAGTAAATCCTTTTTCGGTCAAGATGCTCAAGCCGTCCTTGTAAAAATGGCATAAGCGTAATTAGTGACACTACTCAAGGAGAAAATTGTGGCATGGTAATTGTAGTCGTTTCTTTTCCTTGGTCTTCATCTTTCTACAACCTCGAGCTCATCTCCTTGCAAGATACAATTAACCTACCTATCCACTTGTTTTCCCAAAACGCCGTTCTTTCCTACCTAGGTATCTCAAGCGTTTTCCTTTCCACTAAGTACATCTCTGATGCCATTCATATCGGCAAGCACCTTCATCTCCAAAGCGCTTACTGCACTACCAGACGCTTGTTTCCTCCTAGCCATTTCACCCTCCCTCTCGCCCATAGGAATGAGCCTCTCTCGCAAAAGAGCCTTGGATCCTAACCAGAACTCCACGTTCTCCAGGACGCCTGCTGCATCCCACTTCAACTCTGGTATCTCAATTGAGCCCTTTAAGTTTTCTCTAAATTCACCCAGAATGAAGCTCAACAAAGCCATAGAGTGGACCTCCGAGCATATCGTCAATGTGATGTACCTGGTTTGACCCCTGGGGATTATCCGATTGGTCTCGGGTGCATCAAGCGCTTGCTCGCACTGTGTAACAAGCGACTGGAATTGAGCCAAGAACAAAGCTACCTCGACAGCGATCGAGGATTGAACGGCATCAAGAAGATTAAGCAAGAGCGGAAGGATGCCACGTGCCCATATGCTATAACATCTCTGAAGTCCAGCGCTTTCAGCAAAAGGGCCAACGCCACCCTTTCGCAGATATGATACGATGCTTGCTGATGCAATGTGACCAAGTATACCATTGATGGCAAGTTGTTCCGCCATTAGAGGAATACTGGACAACTCTAGCAGGAATAGTATGCTGAGTTCGCCGTAAATGGGATCTCCGTCAATAGCTAAGGTATCTGAGAAGGAGAAAAGCGAAACAGCAACCTCCGCACTACGGTTATCCATCATCAAAGAGACAATTTGCTGGTAATGAAGCTCAACCCCAGGGATGCGAAGGCAAGATTGCATGATTCCAGTTATCAGAGACAAGTCCTCGGGCGACGAATTAGCCGCATCCTCATGGATGATTGATGCTGTCTCCCGTATACCCATCGAAACAACATACTTCAAAATGTCGAGTACTGTTGGCATGATATCAGACGATTGTACGATACGCACTGAAGCTTTCAAATTTGCTGGTCCTGAGGTTGCCTTTGGCTCAGCATTTAAACGCACTGCGAGAAAGAGAAGTTTCAGCAAGGAGCGGTAGTACAAGATGTCAGCGCCCTGCACTGGTTGCTCAAATTTTTCTCTGAGGAAACATATCGTCTTCCATACTTCAACAAGAAGATTCTTGCCATCGAGAACCGAAGATTTCGCTTGTATCAACCGCTGCGTAAGAACAACAGCAAAGTCGATTCGTGTCTGTGAGAGTCTCGAGAAGATTTCCTCCGGAGGTTGGCTTTCTTGATTCTCGCGCAGGCAGCAAGTAATGACATGGGCTAGTCTCTTCTGCAGCGCCGCCTCTGACAATGTACTGCCACTAAGCTCGATGGCTAAAAATCTCCAACTGTTAAACAAAGCCTAGGCGCAATTAGCGAAACAGAATCGTCACATAAGTGGACTAAAACTCACAATTTGAGCATCAACCAGAGAAAGGTTAATGTTTGCGCTTTCAAGCTCTTTTCTCATGCCGTCATTTTTTTTCCCAGTCCAAGACTCTTCACGGCCGAGCATCTTTTCGGCCAAGGCCAAGTTATAGAAATAGTCCTTGCCAAGTTGACGATGATCCAATGTCGTCCGCTTCAAGTCTCGAAGTGTGCTACCTGGGTAGCGAGCCTCAAAATTCACTTTTAGAAGAGAATGCAAAGATCCATTGTAACCTCTGTTTTTCGGCGGAGCGACACCAAATCTTTCAAAATAATCAAGATTGGAAATGATTTCCTTGACTTGTGAGCTCGCTCCAGTTTGCCTAGAATGGAACATATGCATAGCGAAAATTTCAGCAATATATGCAGCAATACGAGTTTGGTGACATGCGTAAATAGAGTCTTTAGGGTTGCTCGCCTGTTGGAGAGGTTGGAGAGTGCCAACGTATTCCGAGATGGACTTGATGAAGTCGGCGTACTTAGGCGAGTCGCTCACAGTCCAAGGCCAAAAGTTCTGCGCCAGAGCAATGAATTCGAGCATTGCTAACGTTTCATAGCTGGGTATATCTTTTATCCTCGTGAGTCTTGAAAGGGCTGTTGTGAGGAGAGTCCTATCTAACGCAACCAGCTCCTGTCCATTCACCTTGGTTTTGAGGGCATCCCTTGGGGTTTTCCCGGTAAGGAGATAATTGGCGAACCACTGTTGACGGCTGCTAACAATTATTGACAGGAAATGCCATATCTTGGAAATATTGTTGCCTCTCAGTAGAGGCCTGTCAAGATCCGAAAGAACATGGAGGAAGTTCTTCGCAGTCTGTGGACCTAGATGTCCAAGAAGAGACGGAGGCTCTACGATATGAGTTGACGCAGTGACTAAAAGAGCGTCGAATACAGCGATGACAGAAGTTTTATATGCATCATTAACAGCATACAAACGAGCAATTAACGCTGATGCTTTGAAAATTTGACTCTCAAAATTGGAAGTAGAACGCTCGAGCAGAGTGCTGACTTGCAGTAAGGTTCTGCTCAGCAGGAGGAAAGAGTTAACTTGTTCTGTCCAAAGGCTTAATTGTATGTGAGAAGTAGTTGTCTCCTGGGTTTCCAAACCATCGAAGTAAGCACCCAGTAAGGGTTGAAATTTCGAAGGTCCGGATGTAGTTGCCAGAAAGCTTTCCACTATGTGTGTTGCCGAAAGCATGAGAGGCTCCATCAGCTTGGTTGCCTTCACTTTACTCTTCTTGGAAGCAGGTCTTAAGAAAGACGTGTAGCTAGGGGTTTCAACATCGGCTGTTAAAAGGTCAGGAAGAGACTCGAGTCCATATGCGTGATCAAGTATTTTGTCGAAAGTTGTGCTAATAACCAGGCTCAGTCGTCGCCTATCATCGTTTGAGGCATACTTCCAGTCGCGTGAACTTTCCAAAACGTCGTTGAGGTATTTCGTGAACGAAAGAAGAATTTCAGAAATGACCCGATCCGGTACACCAGCTGTAACGTCCTCTACGCCGTTGAACCTACCCGTGATTTTGTCCCCGCGTCTCCTATAGATGGCATTCGCAGCGAAGTCTTCAATCAACGACTCATACAAATGGCAGCAAGAGATTAGGAGCTCGTATCGTCCAGAAAGAAGCTCAACACCCTCAACTATTGTAGACAATCTGCCGCCACCGTTGCCCAACAAACTAGATCTTGACAGAAAAGGCCAGACACGACCAGGAAAGATGGATATCATTGCGTGGATAAAGTGCACAGAACTAACGAGCACATCTAGTGACACATCAGGTCCAGAAGAAGAAGATTTGTTTTGAAGTTCCTCCTCAAAGATGTCAAATATAACGGTTGCAATATCCCGATTACGGCTTAGACCCGAACTTGCTTCTCTAAGTATTCGCTCGGCCTCTTCTTTCGAGTCCAGCATCTTATTTTTGGACGTCTTGATGCCAAGTAGGAGGCTTGCGAATATTTCGATTATTTCGCATACGGACTCGCGATCGGCAGGCATTCCTGTAGTTGCATCAACTTGATCTCCAGCAGCTAAGAAAGTTTCCAGCAGTTTCCCGATATACTTCAATCCTGAGAAAGCGTGAAACCAGAAAACTACTCGTGGTCCAGAGTCAGAAACGATCCGCCCTAATGTACCTGCTCGTATGCAAAAATCGGCATCAACTGCCGTCAGAGCTTGGGACGAAGTATGTGGTGCATGATACCGAGCTGCTCTGGAACGAGGCTCAAACAATTGTATGTCTCTTGTAAGACGGATATTATTGTTGTTGTCCTCTTCCTGTGTGAGTTCGTAATCACCAAAGTCCGCCGGAAGGACATATGTGAAGACAGTAAGGTTATCCAAGATCTTAGTCGTTGACAGGAGTTCTTCGTTATCAGAGCCATGCGGGCAAGATGCCAGGCTACGGATCATTTTGAGAAATGGTATCGATTCATATGGATATCGAGATTTCGCATTTCCTAGAATTTGCTGCACTAGGACTTCGTCATCAAGAAAAGCCCCCACTGGATCATCAAGTTGAAGAAGAGGCTTCGATTTTAATACATCCCAGTAGCTTTGTCCAGCATGCAATGTCGCCAGGGTTGCCTCGATGATTTCTGGGATATAACCAATTCTTGTGCTGCTCCTGATGAGATCTAGGAGTACCATACGCATCTGGGCACCAACAGAGTTTGAGAAAAACGCATCTGGTGTACTTCCTAGACGTAATGACAACGAGGATATCGTCTCAAAAACACCACAGGTGTTTACGGCCATGCGCGCAAGATAATCGATGAGATCTTCTTGGCTGTTGTCCATAATGTGTTCCATGACATTGCTGTAAACATCTGGAGCTAATGTAAGCTCAGTGTCGTGGGATGTCTGGCGATCAAATTGATGATGCTCTTGGAGTTCCCCAACACGCTCACTCATAGTCTGAAGAATAACACTCCATGCAAAGATAACAGGGCCAGCAGTAGTGAGACCTTGATCTGCAGCTTCGGATATTATGTTGTGGATAGTCAAAATTGTCTGGCTATTAGCGAGATATGGCCTTTCAAGTGATATCTTGTTAGAGACTTCTTCCTCCAGACCAGGATCGCCCAAAAGAGATAAACAGCCAGACAAAGCAATCATTGACACGGAGGTGATTGTAGATATAGCTTGCAAAGGAAGCACCAGAGACTGAACAGCAGGGTCGTCCTTTTCTAATTGTTAGCATTCCACCTCGATCCTAGGGTCATTATCAACCATACCATCGTGAAGCTGTTGAAAAAGCCAAAAGAAGCTTGCAGTTGAAACCAGCCAAGTGCTAGCTGCGAAGAGGGAAATCCTATCACATGAACGAGGAAATGCCAAACTATTTCCACCGCATGTGTTGCCTCCGCAATCTGAGTTTGAATCCACTCAATTTCAACATTATCGCTGCCTGCATCTCCATTCACCCATCCACTTCCTTGCTCGATACTTTTGATCTTTGTTTCAATGAAAGTGATGCCCCGCAAGACAAACTTGTCAGCTGCACTTAACCCAATTTTGGTAGCGACATTACGACCACATTCCACCACCCAGGACAGAGCATCGTGAGTTTCTTTTCCTTTGCCATCTGCAACCACCGACTCTGGAGTTGAAAAGCAGGCAGCAAGTAATTGCTCGGTACACTTTATTAGACTTCGTCTTTCTGTAAGATATGCCCTCAGAATGCGGTTGCGACGGCTCCCTTCTGCGTTGAACTCCTTGCTGATGGTTTCCGTCTCGGCTCCTTGTGAAAGCAATGCCACGGGAATTGGGCTCGAGTACTTGCTCTCGCCGGCAGATTCTCGTATACTGGTGAGTTCCTCCTCCGAAAATGGTCCTAGAAGCTGAGAGTATGCTCTAGACTGGCATTCTTCCACTGTTATCCGCAAGGCAGAGACCTCGTCTATCTGAGCCTTATTGCTCAACCATAGAGCATCTTCTTTTACTTCCTTAAGATCGTATTTTGCAGGAGAGGTCGGCGTAGCGTTGATTGCAGAACTTCGGGTCTCGAAAAGGGCTTTGCTTTGGGCAGTAGGTGCTGAGTATGCATTGAAGGGATTTGACAGGAGGGCTACCACCTCGGGGTCTGCGAGAAAATTTTGAATCGTAGATTTTGACCCATCGCCCGACTCGATATCATTTGATAATGCAGAAAATGCACATTTCCAGGAGCTGTAATTGATGTTAGTAGTTTGCGCCTAGCCATCAAGCTTGAAAGGACGTACATGAGAAGCTCTTCGCCGTCTAGACATTTCTCCAAAGCAGGAAAATACGCAGACTCCGGTATTGGTGCCATTGCTATTCAGCATCGAAAGCTAAATAGTGTGGCGACGCTGTTTGCAGCATAGGAACTGAGAATTGTGCAGAGGACAAGCTCTTTCGCGTTCTGGAGAATCACTTTGTCTGGGGAAACGCGCTGAAATCCACTATTGCAGGGGTTGTGCGCCACCTCACCATTTCAACAGCCTTGTGCAGCATCAATCAGAATTTCTAGATCTGTACACACATTCCATAAACAACTCAATCGATCAATAACGAAAAATGCCTGGTCTGGATCTAGTCGATCATTCCCCTCAACAGCCAGAGGCTGTGGCTCCTCTCCTCAATGCCTCCAATGTTATCATGATCGATAACTTCGATTCCTTCACATGGAATATTTACCAATACTTGGTCCTAGAAGGTGCCACGGTTGAAGTCTACCGCAACGATGCAATCACTATCGAAGCACTAGTTAAATTGAAACCAACTCAACTAGTTATCAGCCCAGGTCCAGGACATCCCAAGACAGATTCTGGAGTCAGCAGAGATGCCATTCAACACTTCGCTGGCAAGATACCCATCTTGGGCGTCTGTATGGGCCAGTGAGTCATTTAAAATATACATTCAATAAGGTAACTAATGATTACCCTAGACAATGCATGATTGATCTCTGGGGAGGTGAAGTGAGTTTTGCTGGGGAGATTCTACACGGAAAGACTTCACCTCTGCGTCACGACAGCAAAGGTGTATATGCTGGACTAGCTCAAGATCTTCCCGTCACCAGGTACCACTCCCTCGCCGGCACACATCCTACACTTCCAGATTGCCTCGAGGTATCTTCCTGGATTAGCTCTGGGCCAGATGGAGGCAAGGGCATAATAATGGGTATCCGGCATAAGGAATATGTGGTTGAGGGTGTGCAGTACCATCCAGAGAGTATTTTGACTGAAGAGGGACGGACGATGCTCAAAAACTTCCTGCACATGCGTGGAGGTACCTGGGCCGAGAATGAACAATACCAGAACGAGACTGTCCAGAACAGCCGAAAATTGATTGTGTCCACTAAGAAGGAGAACATACTGGATAAGATCTTTGCTCAACGAAAGGCCGCAGTCTCTGCACAAAAGCTGATTCCGTCTCAACGACCCATTGACCTACAAGCAGCATATGATATGGATATCGCTCCTCCCCTGGTATCATTTGTTGATCGTTTGCGAAAATCACCGTTCCCCTTGTCACTCATGGCCGAAATCAAACGTGCATCACCTTCTAAAGGAATGATTTCTTCATCAACGTGTGCTCCGGCTCAAGCGATGACGTATGCACTAGCGGGTGCTAGCGTAATCTCAGTCCTGACCGAGCCTGATTGGTTCAAAGGAAGCATAGATGATCTACGTTTAGTTCGTCAAGCCCTTGAGGGTATGCCAAATAGGCCTGCTGTGCTCCGGAAGGAGTTTATTTTCGAGGAGTACCAGATACTTGAAGCAAGACTTGCTGGCGCCGACACTGTGCTCCTAATTGTGAAGATGTTAGATGAGGTGACACTGACTCGACTTTATCATTACTCTCAATCGTTGGGAATGGAGCCTTTGGTTGAGGTGAATACTGTCGAAGAAATGACAATAGCAGTCAAACTTGGCTCCAAGGTTATCGGGGTTAACAATCGAAATCTTTCCAGCTTTGAAGTGGATCTAGACACCACAAGCCGACTCCTAAAGCAGGTTCCGAAAGAAACCATTGTTTGTGCTCTGAGTGGCATATCTAGTCCGAAAGACGTCGTGGCATATCAGAAAAATGGCGTAGGAGCAGTACTTGTAGGTGAAGCTCTGATGCGTGCCAAGGATACCGCAACTTTCATCCGTGAGCTTCTCGGTAGTTCAGATCCAGTTGTCCAGTCAACTGCAGGACCCCTTTTAGTGAAGATCTGCGGAACAAGGAAAGCAGAACATGCGCTGGAAGCCATCAAAGCTGGTGCAGACTTGATCGGCATCATTCTTGTTCCTGGTCGAGTCCGTCATGTACCCTACAAAGATGCGGTCGCGATATCAAAAGCTATTCATGAATCTGGGGTTTCAACTGGCAGTGTAGTGGGTGATCGAGTCGCCAATCAGGCTACGGATTTCTTCGCGAATGCCGCAATGAATGTATCAAGCCATCGACCACTTCTGGTTGGTGTTTTCCGAAATCAGCCTTTGGAAGAGATTCTGGAACTGCAGAAGGCATATGATCTTGACATCGTGCAGCTACATGGAGATGAGCCACTAGAGTGGGCTAATCTGATACCAGTTCCGGTGATCAAAAGCTTCAATCCTGGCGATGCTGGTCTTGGACGCCGGGGATATCACACAGTCCCTTTACTTGATTCTGGAGCTGGTGGGACTGGAGAGCGCTTAGATATGAGCAATGTCAAATCTCTTTTGGCAAAGGATGCCGGCTTGAAAGTACTTCTTGCTGGTGGTTTGAACCCAGATAACGTTGCTGAAGCCGTCAAGACTTTGGATGACCTTGGCCACAAGGTTATTGGTGTGGATGTTAGCACTGGAGTGGAAGTTGACGGAGTTCAAAGCGTTGAGAAGATCAGAGCATTCATTCAAGCTGCGAAAAGTGTCCGATGAAAATAGCTATAGATCTCTCGCAATTTGCATTGGCTTGAGATGCCTACTATCGCATCTTGTGGACACAAATAAGAGTATGCGTCGTTACTCTGCGTACACCCTATAGGGTTTTTATAATATTATTATAGTTATAAATATAGATTATACTTCTCCTTTACATTGATAGCACCCTACAATACTATAGACCTTAATCTACTCTTACACTAGGTTAAAGATCAATGAACATTAGGAAAATTGTCTTCGTTTCTTCAACCCCCCCCCCCCTCTATCTTTAAAAGGTATTTACATTAAGCAAACGATAAAAATCGGTAAATACCGCAATCACGATCAGTTCTTTTTAACAAGACGAGATATTTAGAGCAAAGGGAATTCTATAATTTCAGAGGAAGTATCTTTAGCTTCTAAAACAGCTTATTTTAAGCAGTCTTGCGAAGTAAGATTCGGTTTGCTTCTTCAAACCCAATCCTTATGGCTTGGAGCAAAGCGCGTCTTGAGAGCTTTATACTGACAAGTCATCCAGGACTTCATGATATCTTTGTTGAAGCTGGAATTCTCGTTGTCATCACTTGATGAAGCTATCTATCTCATCTTTCCTATCATCTTAGCTCTGATAGTGACGACAACTACTGGATTCGAGGGGAAAGGTTCGTCAGCCGGGGACTCGAAGCACTTCTCTTCCTCGAAAAGACAGGCTTCGCTTCAAAATCGACTGGGACTTGTGCATTCTGAGCTTTATCGAAATCTACTTGAGCTTACATTAAGAGTCACAATTCCTCCTTACACAAGAGTTTATTTGCCAATTGGCCTTGATTGCTCGTATATATGCTTTATTTCCTGTACTAAAAGTTCACTGGGTAAGTGTTCAATTCTACAGACCTACTGTTAATGATAATTGAAAGCAAAAGGACCTGCAAATCAGCAACAGCCAGTGCCGAGGGCTTTATCACCCGACGCGGCCTCAGTGTCGAAGGGAGGGTCATTAGTGTGCGATGTGAAGAGCATTACCCTAGCTGGTATATCTTCTTTACCGCGGGCAGTTATCCAACCACATCGATTGTCGAGCCATTGGATATTTCAAGCTAGGCAAATATTGCTATATCGAGCAGGGCCAGGTACCTCCATTTCACCCTCAAGACCTGAGCGCGATACCGTCACATGTTACATCAATAATACAAGGGAAATTTACATTGTCGGTCGCTATTGTTTACGAGCTTCATCGCCAGCCTAACAGAATAGCAATTTTACCTCAGGCAAAAATTGACGGTCGCGAGAAGTATATCTGCTTTCGCTGTTCATTCCACAAGCCTTACAAAACCATCTCACAAACAACCTCAACTTCGACAACATCCTCATACATTTGTCTTACTTTTATCTTTAAGATTACATTGCCGGTTCTCACAGCTCTCAAGTTATCGCGCGCTAGCTCAACTTCCTCAAATCGCAAACTGCTTGGAGATTCTAGTAAAGGTATGAGGAAACAATTTCAGTTTTAACTTGCGCTACTTACAACACGCCTCGCCCGTTCTCTACCAAGACAAGATATCCATTGTCCCTCTCTATCTTTGGGACTTCCTCACCTAACCTGTTCACCTTCGATTGACCTTCAGCTACCTACTTTCAGCTTCGACTCCTCAATGATGACCCTTCTTTCAAGACTGGATCCCAATAACTGATTTCTTGCAGCGAATCCAAGTCTCAATCACTAATAATGGCGCCCTCAAAACCAAAGTCAAAGGCGCCACCACCAACAGTCAAGAAGACTACTCCCAAGACCATTCGTAAAATAAGTCCTCCTGAAAAGAGGGCATCGAAGAAGAAGGCTACTCCAGCTCCGAGCCACGTGCCCTCACAAAAGGAAGGGAAACTCGAAAAGCCAATATTCCATCGCAAACAAATCTGCTGTGTAGGAAACATCCGCACTTTTGACAATAATGACAATGGAACGGCTATTCCCTACGAAAAAATCGAGAAGTGGATACGAGTTCACGGTGGTGTGCTGGTTAAGGAAGTTACAGATGATACCACTCACCTTATCTGTACAGTTCGAGATTTTCTGAGGGCGATTCGACTAAGTCAGGATGGCAATGCAGCCATAGACAAGATTGCAAACCAAAGTATTTCTTTTCCATTTCTTTTCCAAAGTTTTCTCCTCTTTGCCAAAATCTCTCAGATTTTCATGTTCTCGAACCACCTCACATTCTAATATCCCCATCCACATCTCGCTTAAATTAGGGGGCTAACAACATACAGTCATCCGAGCCCAGAGACTTGGCAAGCGTCGTTGCCCTATAGTTATCTACGACTGGCTTGAAGATAGTCTTCTGAAGAATCCAAAACGTATGCTGCCTGAGAAATATTACAGTCTCAGTCGCATTATTTGCAGACTTGAGCAAGGAAAGCCAGTTGACGCATCCTTCTTCAAGCGTTGGAAGGAGGGTGAAGATGCGAGCAAGGACATGGTAGACAATAGTAAGTCAAATCTACATAAATTTAGCATATTGGACTAATGTTGGCTATCAGAGTTGTACCACATCCACTATGACCCAGATGGTTTCGAATACAAGATCGTTCTGTTGAGGTCTCAAGTAGCCGATGGTGTTCAAAAGAACAACATCACAGAGAAGTACACGGTTTATGTATGCTTTCCCCCTTTATTTGTCTACATGCACCGTAACTAATGAATAATAGCTCTTCGAATCCCACGCTGTTCCTCATGTCTACATGGTCGGAGCCAAGCTCACCCGCAAGAACCGCCCCGCCTCAAAGTGGCTCACATGGTGTCACCCCATGGCCTTCTATGATGCTTTCAAGCACTTTAAGCATTTCTTCTTCGAGAAGACAGGCGTACCATGGGATATGCGTCTGGAACCTCTGCCAAAACAAACTACACCACTCCCCATACAAGAGCCAACCAAGAAAGGCAAAGCCAATACCAATCTCGCCCTTGCCGTTCAAGCACCTCTACCACAGATTGATTTTGAAGATCGCAAATTCAAGTATATCAGACCTTTTGCTCCTAGACCATTGGGCTTTCTCCCTTATGGCTACGTCTTGCCTGAAAATCGCGAAGGTTATCTTGCCCCACCTCCTAGAATACTGGAAGAAAACCTAGTAGGCGAGCCAAAGTTCGTTTACGACGACGAAGATGAAGTAAAGTCTAGCGCCAATACCAGAAATGGGAAAGAATCTATCTCAATGCAGACACCCACACCTACGCCTGTGACCAGACCTACACCTGTACCAGTACCTGCGCCAGAGCCACATCTACGCGCGGGTGATAGTGCTGACACAGCAATCGAACTTGGTTTTGACTCCGATAGCGAGGTAGATACGGACGAGGAGTCAAGCTCCGACAGTGAATCCGGCACTGGGTCTGATTCGCGTAGTCGTTCATCCAGTCCTCAGGGTCGTCGTCATCGAAGATTTCGTAACTTAAGCGAGGACCAATCCAATGGGTCCGAGACTGAAACTGAGACTGAGACTGACGACGAGGATGAAGACGAGGACATGTTGGATGAGAGAAACGCGACTCCGGGACCAGTGCGCCAACAAATTCTGAGCAAAGCAACACCGACCAAACAGGCTGGTCCAAAGAATTTGAATATGCAAAGCCAGACTGGAAGACAGCAGACTCCTCATGTCAGCCAGGCACAACCTCAATCCCAGCTTATGAGAGGAACAGCAACACCTACCGCAAGGCCAACACCAAAACAACTCGTCACTCCTGTTACAGGCAAAAGTAGAGGTGATACCGCCCAGGCTACTCCTACACCCAGTTCTCGTGCCAGTAGTACCAATCAAGACCCTTTTGCAGTTCGTCCACCAGACCTATCTCCAGCTCAACGCCAACAAAATGCCAATATCGAGCAATGGCGACAAGGTGCTCAGCAGAGACAAGGTAGTTATGTCCCCTCCAGGCAAAATCCAGTGCAGAACCAGTTCAATCAACCTAATATGGGTATGAATATGGCAATGGGTGGTTATGGAAACAATATGGGCTATGGTGGATATATGAATCCCATGACCATGAACGCCAGTTATGGCATGGGCAACGTTGGATTATTCAATACGGGAAATAGCCTTGTTTATGTTCCTTTGCACGGTGGCATGAACTACGGAGGTGGGATGCATATGGGAATGCCTGCTGGGATGAATGGTGGATTCTCGCATCCTGGATATGGCCAACCTGGTGCTGGCGTTATGGGAGGTATGAACGGCATGAATCAGCTCAATAACAACGGCAACACTGCGCCCCAGCAGAATTCCAACAACGTACCGCCAAAAGTTAGCAATAAGCCTCGAAATGGTAACAATGCAATACAGCAAAACGTCAATACAGCACCCCAGAACTCCAACAACGGAAAGGCCAACCTGAATCCCAAACCATCATCCGGTAATGGCAATGGCAATGGAAGCATCAATGGAAAGCCCAATTACCAAGCAAATGCGTACGCAGTCCAGCAACCATCCTCGGGCGCCCATTCGAACATGACAGGCTTCATGAACATGCCTCAATACATCAACAATGGACATCAACTCCCCATCAACGGAAATCCCAATTTCAATTCCACACCTAATAATAACAACAGCAATGTCAATGGGAACATGTATGCGGTCCAGCAGCCATACCCGAGCAACTACGCCAACATGCCAAGCTTCTACAACGGGCCTCAAGATTTCAACAATGTGCCACAGCAAAATATCAATGGTACGCCTCAAAATGCGAACAACCCGCCTCAGAACTCCAGCAGCGCAAATCTGTATCCGTCTTCCTCTTTCAACAATGGCGCAGGAACCATCAATGGCAATACTAACTCCAACACGAACGCCGTCCAGCAACCACACCAAGACGCCTACGCGAACATGATGAACTTCGGTAATCCTCAGCCTGGATGGAAATGAAATTAGGTCCCTGGTCCAGGTACTCCAGGTGAGCCTTCGAGGCGTTGATTACAGTCTATCATCTTCGTAACTTACTCTTGCTTTTGCTCTCACCGGGCACGGCCATGCGAGGATTCAAAATATCAAGTTCAAGCGCTGTCTTAAGGGACGAGCAGGTTAGCTATCGCTCAAAAGCCTGATCTAGCTCCCTTCTGAACTTATCTCTCCTTGCTGGTCAGAGATGAAGCAAATTTACATGAATTAGCCAAGAGTAGAGCTAACTCTGATCTCTCGCTTCAACAAACTCAATCGTTAGCTGTGGGAGACTCAGCTACCTACACACACCGGGTTCGACACGTGGAACTTTCATTTCTCTTTTGCAACTTATCCTATCATTTCAGCGAACCTGCCAGTAAAGCAAAATAGATAGCACGCTCTGGTGTCCAAGGAAATCACTTCCTCTTTTCAGACATCCTCTTCCGACCAAGGTTAGTCTTATTTCACTTCGAAGATATCGAGAAATGGGGCGAAGGATATCAGAAGGATGTTGGTTGGAGGAGATCATTTTCAATTGTTTTCCCTTTTCTTTTATTTCTTTACATCGGGGTGTGGCGATTGGGAGTTGGAGAGTGTATAATTATTCCAAGTCGAGAGGAAGCGAGCGAGTCTTGAGCTATGAGAGGCGAGATCAGTTGAGTCGAATGCAACGTATTGATATCTTTACCTAGTTACAACTGTGGCTGTGGGTTGGACAGTAGTGACTCTTGACGCTTTCAATGACATCTCCATGAGATTACAACGCAGTGAGTGAATGTGATGGACGCCAAGATTTCAAGTCATTGTATATTCGTTCAAGAAGTGGTATCTAAACTACAAGTTCACGAAAACATAATGCATCCTAAACAACAAACCCAACTCCCGATCCCAAACGATCCATGCGCTTGAACGCCCCTATTTTCATCATACGTCTATCCAAATATCACATCATTCATGATTCAGAACCTAAGCTTAGGCATGACAAACACCACCAAGATCGCAATAACTGCCAACCCTGCAATCCAGGCATACAGCATAAGACGACCCCAAAACCCCGTACCTTCAGCCATGCTCCGCAAAGACCCCATTCTCCTTTGTGCCGCCTCTAATCCTAACTCGTTTTTATCTAAGCCCTTGGTCGCACTATCTAGGATGTCTTTTTCTTGTTCTAAAGATGTATTGAAGGCATGAGAGGACTCTTTGAGTGCACGCGCCATTTTGAGTAAAGAGTCAGTGAGATCTTCTTGCTCGGTTCGGTGATGCGTGAGGAGTGCCTCGGCGGTCGATGTGGAGAACGAAGATGTGGTTGCAGCTGGTGTAAGGAGCTCTGCGCGCTCAGCTTTATGGCGAGCTCGAAGGATGGAGGCTTGGTCTGGTTGCGCTGCTGGTGGGGGTGGGACAGAGAGAGATATGGCTGCTGGGGCTGGAGGGGCAGCAAAAGGGGGAGGTGTTTCTTCGCGTGGTGGAGTGGAAGATGTGGATATGGGCTCTGCGTGGGATGCTTGGGATTGCGTGTCTTCGGAGGGAGTGTCTTCACCAAGTAGGTCCTCGCCTTCAGAATCATCGTCTACCGGATCTTGGGCCAGCTTTGTAATGTTAGACATGGCAGACGTAAGGGCAAGCAATCGCACCTCGTTGTAGTCACCAAGCTTCTGCTGTAACTGTTTGATCTGATCTCGTTTGTTGACGAGGTCTAGTTGTGTTTGTTGTTTCTTTGACTGGACTTTGATGGACTGGGCATCTTGCTCGAGCTTCACCAGAAGAGTGTTCGCATACTCTATGTTCTACAGACCACATCAGCTTTGTACATGGTGTTGAGAACATAGTGCCCTCACTTTGCCAACTTTGTCCCTTTCTCTTTGCAATGTACGTAGATTGCGCTCGGTTTGCACATCAGGAGTATCGAGTTGAGCATGCAGACGTGCAAGCAGAACTGATAGGTTGATGGCAGTAGTATCCTGCACATCATTATTTACAGTCGATAATCGTGCCATGTTTGCGAAGTGTAGCCAGAAAAGACAATAGTTGCTCCTAGCTGGAAGTGTTTGTCGCGAATATGATGTAGCCTCGTGGCCCGAGATCTGGCTGAAGAAGGCTGAGGTGTGGCTAGAGCGCTGCCCCCACTTCGGCCACTTCACTCCTTCCCCTTCCCCGCCTTTGAACTTTGAACTTACCCTCCGAAGAGCTTGTTTTTGCCAAGTATTTCTAAGCGAGGGACATCGACTTTCAGCTCTACAAGCAATATTGACTTGGAATATTTGCTTCTTCTACATTCTCACCCACCGATTGACACTTCACCACATTCAGAGACACGAATAGACTGCTCCAGCTGGATATAATGGACAGAAAAAGACCTCCACAACTCCTCTGGGCTGTCCATGATCCGGATTCTATGCTTGCAATTTAGCAAATCTATCGCGGCTAGTGGTCCCCTCTGACATCAAGAGAGTGCTTCTGCAGGTTGTCGACCAGCCACAGATGGAGGGGTGTATCGTAGGTACAAAAGGTGAGGGGCCCTTTCTTGCTCTTCGATATCTTTCTCGAATTCAATTAGATATCTGACAAATCTGCCCCATCCTCCTACTCCAATCGACCTCCCTCCCAAAAGCTCATCATGGCTTCTCCAAACGTTGATAATACCCTGACGGATTACGAACCGCATCCGCTCACAGAAGTTGGCTACAATGCCAGCGCAGGCGCATTGGAGGAGCTTACCACTAGAGCAGAGAATAAGAACCAACCACCTACGGATCATATCCATGGATCTTCAACCACTGTCGAATCGCATTCGTGGCTGTCAAAGTGGTTACCGACTACCACTATTGAATCTGTCGAAAACAAGTTCCATTTGGGCAACTATGTTCTCGATCGCGAGACAGGAGAGAAGACCTTCGAGGCAATGAGCATATACGTCCGAATTGGCATGCATCTGCTGTACTACGGATCACAACAGAGCAAAGTGCTGCATTGGGAACAGACCCTGCAGCTTCTGGAAGATCAAAGTGTGAAGATGGGGAAAGAATATGACTCTCCTGATAGCAAGCAACATATTGTTCCATTTATCGAATCTTTCGACCTTGCGTCCACGATGGAAGAGATGGTTCAGCCGGATCCAGATGGATATGCCACCTTCAATGAATTCTTTGCTCGTGAGATCAAGGAGTCGGCACGTCCTATTGCAGAACCGGAGAACGATCTTGTGACTTCCAGTCCCGCGGATTGCAGATTGACTGCTTTCCCCACTGTGGACTTGGCAACTAAGTACTGGATCAAGGGTTTTGGGTTCACATTGGAAGCTCTGCTAGGTGATGCAGAGCTCGCGGCACAATTTGAAGGTGGTTCGCTTGTTATTGCCCGACTCGCACCACAAGACTATCACAGATGGCATGCGCCAGTCTCCGGCACGGTCAAGTCTGTTAAGGAAATACCCGGTGCTTACTACACTGTCAATCCGCAGGCTATCAATGAGCCTGGCACACTGGATGTGTTCTGCGAGAACAGACGTTCAGTCATGACCGTTGAGAGAACCACAACCGGATCACCTATCGCCATCATAGCGGTCGGAGCTATGCTAGTCGGCAGTATCAAATATGTGGATGGAATGAATACCCCCGGCGCTGAAATGAGAAGAGGGCAGTGCATGGGCGCCTTCTACTACGGTGGTAGCACAGTCATCGTTTTGTACCCTCCTGGCGAGGTAGTACTTGACGAGGATTTGGTCAAGAACTCAACCGAGAGGGGCATGGAGACATATGTGAAGGTTGGGTGGAGGACTGGTGAGAAGCTGTAAATCTATCCGTAAATTGATAGAATAGGCACACTTTCAACCAGTTTTATCCTAGTCTGACAAAGTAGCGTTGAGATAGGTTAATCTATATCTCCCTCATGATGTCGTCTGATAGAATGAAAGTTAAGAAGCAAAGTCACTCCAGAAATTCATCTTGAAAAGTATGCTATTCCAACAATTAACAGCGAGGTAAATTCGCTTCATAATAGCCATTTTAAAATTTGTAACTTCACTTATCTGGTCTTCAGTATGAAATAAACAGCAAATTTCATTGCACGTGAGCACATGATATACTCTTTCAAATTTCGAGATCCAGGAGGCGACAAGACGATCGTTACGCCCATAGCTAAGTAATCGAGTTTCTACATACACTCAATTATACAAGTGATGTATTTACAGCAGAAAATCTAATGTGAATTATGTTAGTGCTACAAAGTATCTTTGTCTCTGGATAATTTTTCTCTCATAGTTAATTGTCTTTCTGCTGTTAATCCTGCTGTTGTTTTTGTTAATATTCTCATATATCATACTATGTCCACCTAATCTTAATCATTTCTGTGTATCCAAGTCCCTCGCTATAATTTTCCTCTCTATAAAGCGTCCCCAACCATCTGTTAACTTCTAATAATATCCACTTCAATTCGATCCGGATGAAGAAGATTTAGGTTGATGTCTTGTATATCTCATATTCTCCCCTCATCTTTTATTCTATGTTATATATAATTCTATAGAAGGAAGTTAAGCGCTAGTGAACTGTAGTCTAGAAATCTCAGATAAAATCTGTACTTGGATGTCTGAAAGTGGACTGGAACTCCAGTTTCAGAGTGCAGGAAATTAAGCGAAGGTGGATGGTAGCAACATTTTCTGAAAGTAAAGAACTAGGGTGTGTTTATACTTCTACGAGATAGTGGGGAATACTTACTGTCAACATTTTTGTTTGTTTTTCTAGTGTTTTCAACCTTTTAATCCCTTGTTTCACTATAAATGCTTAAATACACTGAAATAACCACATAATATATCAAGTAGTAAAATCACTTCAAACATCAGGTATAAGCACAATTACCACTATCTATCCTCCAGTATCTCGGAAACAATTCACAACAGGCCTTAACCACATCCTCAGCTCCAAAACCAACACTGGTCCCATAAAAAACAACTTGGGGCGATTTTGTTTCCCGTTTGACCTTTCTACCTGCGCTATCATATCCCGTTTTATAATTCTTAGAGGGGCGGTTACACGCTAGTATGTTCATTCACTTATGATTCACAAAATCTCACTTTTCGTGTATGCTGGAAATACCTGCCATATGTGAAATATCTAATGTGGTTTTAATGAAATAGGCAAGTGAGTCAAAGATGAGATTGTGGAGTATATAAACACACTCACAGCTTGGATAGAGGTGGTATATGCTTTATCTTGACAGACTTGACCAACAGGGAGCGACGGCAAGACGACAAGTTAAGTTGGGGATTAGTTAGTTAGCGCTTGTTGAGGTTAAAGGAATAAGTAGGCAAGGCTATGTGTTTTTCAAGAGTAAAAGATAATCAAATGGAGAACAAGACTATTTTGTCGTTCATTGTTGCTGTCAACTCCATCTCGGTTGACAATTTTTCTGTTTAGGATTTTCGCGCTCGTTACTTACCTTTATCTATTTTCGATCCTATCTTGTAAACATAAACAATCTTCCCAAACTTGCCTGTTAAAGTTAGTTCTCCAAACACAATATCCTAAACTTCAACCTAATCGAACAACACCCCATGTCAAACCGACCACCAAACACCAAGATACCAACATCGTCAATGATGGCCCTTAGCATTGTTCTTTGATTGTCCTCCCACAGGACGATCGACGTCTTCGTTTAATACATACCCACCTCTCTTTCCCATCATCCATACATGAGCGGCTGCGAATCACAACCTAGCCAAAAAGTGAGGTGGTGATAGCTGAAACGAGGGAGTCAATTTTGATAAAGACTTGCGTCTGGGAATTTAGGTTTGAATAGATCGAGCTATATAACATACAATACCTCGAACGATCGTAGAGATTCCACACAAACTTTCATCCTCTCATTTGAACCTACGTGGTGGTTGGCACCGGACTCCAGGTCGGTGAAGTTCTGTTCACTATGCATCTTCAGATCTCTGGTGATGGCCGGGATGAGAGGAAGAGGGTCATCTTGTGTTGCCAGCCCGTATTCTTATGGGCTCTTTTACTTGCATTACTAATGTGATGTGCTGACTGCTGTCAACTATCTATCCATCTGCTATCAACTCTAAATCGGCTGTCAACTAGACACTCATTGTCAACTCTGCACACTCCCGAACCACTCCTCCTTACCTCACTTCACCCTATGTCTATACTTGCCTAACTATGCCACCTCTGCAGCACCTCTCATTGCTCATTCAAGCAACTCTACCCATCAAACTCTCCTCAACACAAATCCCACTACAGCCCTAAACGCCACGCACATGCTCCTCGTTAACTGAACCGCCAATCTATTGCATGCCCATATCTCCGTACAGAAAAGAAGCGCTTTGTACCCCCAAAGGTCGTCCAAAATCCTGTTTGGCACGTTCAAGAGTGAATCAACAACACACCAGATGGTTGGCTATACACAAAATAATCGACTTCACGATCGAAAACAAGCTTGCGGAATATGAATGCCCGAATTGAATCTGAAGAATGGCTGGCTATTCTTACTCTAACGCTAGAGCAAGCGTAAGATTTAATTCCCCTTCTTGTATGCACAACTTCGTAAACGAACACGAATGGCAGAGCTGGAATACTTGCCTCTGCCTATGGATTTGGGAAGTTAGATGGTGGGCGTCGAGATACCTGTTTATGCTGCTAGAGAGGCAGGCTCGTTCTATGTTGGATGGTGCTATCTTCGTACTTGCCTAGAATGCTGTTTAAGATTTTTCGTGCACATAATTTTTGCCGAGAGAGTTGGCGTGTAGTGATATGGCTGGTGTCAATAATTGTAACTAGTTAAGCAGTTGCTGTCAAGTGTGTGTCTTCTCTGTCATCAGTTAAGCGAGAGCGGGTCAAAATTATGGACAGAGGACATCACGACGAAAGAAGATATCAAGGATACCAACAGTAGACGAAAGGCTTTATTGATTGCTCATGGAGAGCACTACATGAAACTAAAACTGATTTGAGGTTAAAAGACAATTTTTGTTGATAGAGATCATATAAAGGAGTGGGAGTGTGTGGCAAAAATGCGAGAGTTTGGATAATGTGAAATGGGACAGATCAGTGAAGGTAGTACGGTATGTAGATTTTATCTGGACGACCTCCAGCATAACAAAAATGCGAAAGATCGATGGATTACAGGAAGATGTGAAATGATGATAAATGACTAGAGCGCAAGTCACAAACGCATATCCAAGACAGAACTAGTAAGAAGTCTGGCAACACGCTCAAATTTTATCTACCTCTCTATCTAACCATCTTGGTTGAGTTCTTCAACAGCAAACAACCCCCCTTCTCTTTGATCATAAGCATCGTAATCCTCCTCTTGCTTCCATTTCATAGACTTGGCCTGTCTATTTGACTCTTTCTTCTCTCCGAAACAACGCAATCAACAACACACTACTCGCGAGAAACCAATCTTTCTCCTCCTCTACATTTCTACTTCTATCTCCATACTATGCGAGGTGTAAAGCTTCTTCCGTTCAAGCAGATGAACATATTCAATGTCTCTCGCTCTTGTAACACCCATCTTGGGTGGCACAATCATTGTGCATTAATCCATATGGGCAACTCCTAGCTGGATTCCTGTGGTATGTGCGGCAAATCTATCCATGGTAAGGTACGGCTGTGCAGCACGTCTCTCACTAGAGGAGAAAGCAAGGAGCAACACAGTGCACACAAGCAAGTAAGCAAGCAAATCCATGGGATGTCCAATGCGGAGCGCAGCTAATGCATGACTGGTTCATGACTTGATCTGTCTCTTTGTCCTGTGGCGGAAATAACAGTACTGCGTACTGGGAACGCTTCTGTACTTGTATATATGTATCTTACTCCATGTAGGATGTCCAGGATCAAATTTGCAGTATCAATGACCATATTCTCCGATACAGGATGTGGTTCTGTCAATCAAGTCGTTAGCATATTGCGCGAAATTAAAGATCAAGTGAAGAGTACTAACAAATTCTATGTGATATAGTGTAGTAGTTTCAGCCGGTTTGTTGGTTGAGCTTTGCTTCCAATGCTGGGGAATTTTGAATGCGACGGTGCGTTTGAGTCATTGCCTTAATGCAATTGAAGGCATCACGGAAGAATGCCTCATTCTCACTGTTCTTGGGATCAGACATTTGCTTCACCAAATCCGCAAGCGCTTGGTGGTGCTTGGTATATCGATCGACTTCACTTGGTTCCTGTGGCTGTTGCTGCACGATCGGTGGTGTGGACATCTTGGCAATCTTCTCAGCCGCTTCAGACTCCAGTGTATCACCTGCCTTGCGCTTCTTGTTCTTGGGAGCTGTGGAAGGTGGTGGAGAACCGGAAGTGCTTTTAGGCTGTCCAGGGTCATTGTGCACACGCTTCATGTGATCGCGTAGATTCCAGTGGCGAGGGAAACCATTTCCAGAAACGCCACGCTCACATCCTTCATAGGTGCAGAGAAAAGGCTTGTCACCGTGGCCATGCATGGCGTGAGCTTCTCGCTCATGACGGAGAAGGCAAGCAGTAGAGGAGAACTGAAGCTCCTTGCATGCAGATACTTTGCACTTGTATGGCTTCAAGTGGGAATCGACGAATTTGCTAGTATACGATTAGTATTGTAAGCTATGAAACAGAACGAATAAAAAGACATACTCGTAGTTGCACTTAAGCTTCTCAGGCTTGTGCTGGCAATTGGAATTTGGCTCCTTCTCCCATGGGCAGTGGTAAAGTCCGTCGGCTTGAGGAGTCACGTTATGGTAGAGATGGTGGTCTCTTGCAGTATTGTCAACCTCCAGGCTGGAGCGACCGATCAAGGAGAATGTTTCACCCGAGGCCTCGGAGTTTCCTGAAATACGTTGCTGTCGTCGGCTAGCAGCAGCCGCCAAATCACTTGCCACCTTGGAAGGTCGTGGTCCAATAGGCTTTCTGGTGATTCTGTTTCCATTTGCTGTGTAAGGTGCCAATTCCGCTAACTCTGGAAAGTCCTCAACATACCTTGGCGATAACCCTTCCAGACTTGGAGAGTAGTTCAAAGGGCTATTTGTATCTGAAGCCATGATGGGTGCAGTAGGCAGCGACCATGGATCTGCTATTAATACTGGAGAAGATCTCTGAGAATCAAGATAATCACCGGCGTTCTCCCATAGTGTCGCAGAATCCATGATAGCAGCAGGATTGTACATCATAGAATCCCGCGATACTGGAAGTTGTGTTGAGAATGTGTTTGGTCCTGAAGGCACTTGCACAAAGTTCTCATCTCCTGTTGTGGGAAACATGTTGTATGATGATCCTGTTGTTAATGAGAGACCAACACTCGCCGCTGCATTTCGAGACATGGATCCTCTGTGGGCATTTGGCTGGGCTACTTGGAAATCCTCTCCTTGGAATGGAAAGTTGTCGAAAGCATGGAGCTCTAATTGAGTAGGAGTATACAATGCCACACTGTCGGGACTGTTTGACCTTCCCGTCACATCAGATCTTGCGGATGATATTTGGTAAGACATCTGAGAAACGTTTGGGTACATCCTCGAAGATCGGCCATGATCAAATGAGTTAGTAGTCCTTTGGGAATGTGCTCCAATGGAATCCTGTGATGGGAAACGCGACATCTCTGCAGACTCCATATGAGTCGCCGCAAGCTCGGCCTTCCATTGGCCTCGGGTAGAGCTTGAAAATGAGCCACGGCCGTGACCTTGACTAACTTGAGCCTCCTGAACTGGGAACAGGTTGAATGAATCAGAAAATCCATGGGCATTCTCCTGGGATAATAATGGATCTTGGTGCAAGTACTGTTGGCCTTGACCGCTCCAGATTCCACTGCTATTACCCTGGGAAGGTTCTGTTTGTGCAGACTGATGTAAAGAAAATCCGGACATTCCGCGGGAATAACTCGGAGCGTTTGGAAGAGTAAAGCTGCTAGAGGTCATGGGTTAGTGTGCTGTACACTACTATTGAAACTTGAAAAGCAAAAACTAAAACAATAACAACAAGAAATAACATCCTATAAACATATGCAAGTCAGCAAGATGATTCCAAGTCAGGTCATAGGAGGGTGAGTACAGACCAATAGGGACCGCATTGGCAGCGAACCGAGTTCCAAGAAAGGGCATCCAGGTATAAGAATGCAAAACATAAAGCAAACAGCATGGAATCCGGAGAATTCAGAGCAGGAGGACTCAGCAGCCATATTCAAGCCCAAGAAACAGGGACACTTCTTTCTGCACACAGAAACGCAACGGAGTGATTAGTTATGCTCAGCGGCGAATGAAGGATATGCAAAAACGCCATAGTGGCACTCAGCAGGTGTACGTACTCAGAGGCATTAAGGAATGCCTGAATGAACCATTGCTTGATAAAAGCATCCTAGCAAGAAAGATCGTGACTGGTACACGGATTCAATCTCTGGAATATGTCTGTCCGTGGTATGGACACCACACGAGGTCACGGAACTCTCGGTATTGATCCATGAAAACTATGAACAAGTCCTAATGCAGGTGCATTCAATTCCTCAAGCGGCAAGCTGTTCCAGGTATCAAAGGGATAGTACAGTTATACTCTAACCCGTGAAGGCACGAGATCCATAATTTCAATATGTTGAGTAGGATGACGTGTTCGCGGAACTGCGAACAACATCTCGGGTTTCCTCTTCCTTGAAAGGTGTGTGAACAATATCACGTTTCGTGAAGCTTGGAGCTTTCTCAACGCCCTGGGGAATCCAGGTCTGGAAAAACAAAGTACCTCTTCTGGTGACGGATGATCATAAGAGATATCCAGGATTTCCTGGTAGATGTGGTTTGCTGAATGGGATATACTCACCTCTGACGAATGCCAGCCTATAAATAATTTGTTCATTGAACACTGACACGGACGTGTAGGTTCTTGAAGTCCTTGATCTGGTCTGGTTGACACAAGAAATAAATCCTCTGGAACACCACGGTTGTGGGAAAGCCTTGGTTTGAGTTTCATCCCAGGAAAGAGCCTTGGAGGCTGAGAAGTTGTCGTTCCGGCATGAGAATTGAAAACATTGATTTTGATCCACATGAATTCGCAAATAGCAAGCAAAGCACAATTAAAGAAATGACAATATACCTGTTGGATGCCTTGGATCGGGAGATCTTCTGTTGTACGAATCCTGCCATGTTGGCCAGCTCAAGGGGATTCCTGCTGGTCTGGGTTTGGACACAAATCATTTGGAGTATGAACCCGGTATGGTAGTAGAACGGCAGTCCTCTGAGAGAAAGTTGTTGATGCTAATGGTGGTGTGATGTTGGTGATACTCTCTTCTAAGTTAGGGTATGATATCCTTTATTGAGAACGAAAATCCCTAGTGCTTCAGATGGTTGCAAACAAGAAGGACGATGGCAGAAGGTCTGCAGAATTGTGAGAGATGATGCATATGGGGTTTGAAAAATCAATGCTGATGTGGATGGGAGAAATGGAAAAAAGAGAAGAAGAGGTGGGAGTGGGAGAAGAGCACTCACTTATGGTGGCATTGTGTTGGTGGAGGCTGCATGGAAATGGAAATCCTACCAGGATGATGGAAGATTGAGACATTGATGCGTTGGCAATTTGTCGCTTATTTAGCCCATAAGCTGGGTCTTGGCACTCTCGGCTTATCACTTGTCAGAGATTCTGAGAAAGGCGGGTTTCTGTCTCCACGTCGCCAAGCATTAATAATATAATCGAAAAGAAGCATGGCTTTTGATAGGGGCTAACGATGTGATACTTTCTTGCTCGTGCAGCTCAATCACGAATCAACCATCGCTTTTCCAGCTTCAAGCTTGATTCCCAAAAGTCTGAAGCATGTTGCCGACCAGCATGTAGCCATAACTATTTTCTAGGGCGAATAATGTGTTGTCCTCACAGCTTCACGAAGCCTGCCGAAGGTCATGGACATGACACGAAGTCCAATTGATTTCAAGACATCAGCGGGGCGCAGCGAAAGGAGCCATCCGCTGTCAATGAGGAAGAAAATGGCGCAAAGGAAGCGCTGGCTTGGCCAAAAGTCAAACAACCGGCGGGCCGTCCCCACCAGCAACCAGCCTGCTTCTGCAATCTGCAGCACCTCGTGGAAGTTCCCAGCAAAGCAGAGCATCAAAGATCTCCCGTCCTCCGTCCGTGAAGTGTTCCTGAAACGAAACTTCATCCGATATGGTCACTGCCGATCTTTCATGGAAGCACGAAAATCTTGTCAATTTTGGTCAAAAAGCTTAATGAGACTTCATCTTCTAAAACCGCACCATAGTGGTTAACACCATCGATTTCTTGCTTGCCACGAGTAATGATCTGGGCGTGTGTGAGCAGCCTTGCCATGAGCTGAAGAATGTCATCATGTGCGACGCCCGGAGTGTGGGTGAAGCGAAGGGTGATTGGAGATGTCCTCCAACGACAAGCTGTCAAGCCGCACCAAACGATGTCGTGTCATGCCAACAGTGACGAAATCGAGAGCATTTGACCACCAAGGTTGCCGATCGAGTGCAGGCAGCTTTGTTGTTGCAAATCTGCGGCTCATGGTTATTTGAAAAAGAAATATTCGGTGTGAGAGTGGTTGGCGGTCTGCGCGGCAATCCTAATGGTTAAGCCTAGATATCATATTCAGAAAACACACACCGCTAATTGAGGCTAGAGCTCAACAACCAGCATCCGCTGATAGCTTGTCCAAATTTGATACTGCAAAATGAAAGTCAAATTGAGTAATTAAATAAAGTCCATGAAGCACGTTTCAAAATGATAAGGCTGATGATGATGATGCTGTTAGGACATCCTCAGCATTTTGCAAGCCAGCATAGTTGTGCTGACAAATGCGCAGTAGATCTCATACTGGTTCGGGAATGGCTCCAGTTCTCTCCAAACCGAACTCTCTCGAGTAGAAAATCATCAACGGGTGTTCATCTCCTTTTTCATAGCTCTGGGGCAAGGTCAATACTTGCAATCTCCCCTTTAAAGTTTTCAGCAAGCGTGTAGTCTTCACTCATGAAACTCATTCGTAGTCCGCGGCTGAGAAACTCTCGATTCTTGAGAATTTGTGAAAATATCACGATTAGCCCAAGCACTCAGACCTCCTTCTTGGTGGCAACTTTAGGCTCATGGTGATCGGTATGTATGAAGATGAATGTGCAAAGCACTGGCCTAGTATGCTCCGTAGAACGAGGTAACTTTCCTGAGACGGCTACAATCTCCCGAAGTCAAATAATTAAATGTTGCCTGTCAAAGGCAAAGATGTGAAGTCTGGAATATATTCGGCTGATACTCGCAGCCCTCAAGATTTAAATGCCCAAGTCATCGCCCGCACTTCGAGTGCCTTTGTACCTTGTACAACAATACTGTAATCCTTCTTGGAGCTTGGTAAATACTTCATAGCAGCAGTTTCTGTAAGATCGCTACTTGTATCTTAGATATGAATACTTATTTACAACTGTAGAGACTCTGTCCGGTAGCTTTTCATTTCTATCATCTTGGAACTAATTCTTGAAATTCATTCTCGACTGTTGACCATATACTTGCCTGTCTATTCATAGGCCCTTGTATTGATCTTCATCAGGATCTCAAGATAAGTCTATCAAAGGTAGCAGAAATTTGATGAAGATCTTTATGAACATATCTCTGTAAGGGTAAATGCCAAACGATGGTGGTCGCAGAACTCTGATGAATAACCGAGCAGTCAGGAGACTCAAAGCCCATGTCGAAACCCCAATGTGAAGCTCAAAGGTCTGCTAGCAAAGAAATGTAACATTAGCTGATAAGTAATAGAACCGAGAAATGATAAGTCTATGATTATGCTTCTATTTGGATAGGATTCCATTGGCTAGACACATGCACGTGATTCACCTTATGCAAGCCCTCACCAACGTACCTTACCTACCTAACGAAGAATATGGACAATCCAAGAGATGAGAATTTTAGCTCCCGATTATGAAGAGTCTTTTTTTTTAATTCTTGACTTAGTATCATTTTCAAAGAATGTTGAAAATTTCAAGCTTGCTGCTATGGCCAAGAAGCATGAAGCATGAAACGGCATTCGAGAGCACGTGAGTGCGGAGTCAACCTGAGGTGCCTTGGGCAATGAACGCATCAGGTGGGTGCACGGGTGCTGCTTTGGACGACATCTCATCCACCACAGTAGTGCCGCCATTCAATCCAACGTCGTGACACCAGGGCCTAGAAAACTCTCCACCTCAAATCTTTGTGAAGCGCACGAAAGAAAGATCTTGATAACTTCCACCAAGACTTATTCTTGCAAGCTGAGAGGCGATCTTTGGCAAACAGCCTTGCTAAAGCCTAGTGTGCTGGCGGCCCGAGTCTGGACTTGTGCCCGCAACGCACCCAAGATAAGGTAGAAAACATTATCCTCATAACAGGACAAGTGAGCATTCTTACTGAGACTCCAGTATTGTTATGCTAAGTATTGATATAGAAGGATTGAGATACCTTATACATTCAAACAATGCTTTCGACTCCTGAAGATATATGAATCTATTTCGCTCCATGCTTTCGTTTGGTTGTCGCTCCTTCCTTCTCTCATTGCTGCCTGTTGAATCGGAAAACCTGAGTGCAACTTCTCAGACTCAGAACTGCTGGACTTGAAGATTTCTCTGGGGTTTCGTCTCGCATCGTGAATATCCATTAGCCGTCCACACCATCCATATTGATTATCGAAGGTCCCTGGTTATCCATCCGATTGTTACCAGGTGGTGACGCTGATATTCGACGTGCATTCTCTGCCTTTCAGATCAGAGCTGGAAAACGTTGCAGCTCGGGGGCGGCCAGAGCAGTCGCAGCAATGGCAGGTCTCGAGAAGTCCTCGTTGTCTGGTGAGCTATCTCGAGCTCTCGAGAAAATTCAGGTATGATACTAGATTATCCCTTTCTGTTCCATTCTTGAAGATTGCTAGCGCTTCATCTTACCCTATGTTTTCGAACTGTTTTGGTTATTCACAACAGCATGGATACTGCCCACTGCGAACTCGATGTCAAACAATGATTCGGGCCATCAAATGGCTGGCTGAGGGAGACATGATATTGACTGATGAGGCCGAATCCATTCTATTCGAAAGGCTTCGAAACAATCGAGAAGTTCGTCTTTGGATGGAAAAATGAGACTCTGAATGAACACGATGCTTAATTGTTGTCAAGAAGCTCGAAGGTGCTTGCGCGGGAAGAGTTCACCATTGCATGCTTTAAAAATATTCTTATTTAGGCGAGGGCGCTTGATTCCCTTCACCCCCAAATCATATTACAACCTACTACAAACACAACATTGTGCGCACTTTTAAATCTGCAGCTTCTAATACTACTGCAGAAATTGACCAAACGACGCTCCGCTCCACCATCTATGGCACCACGCAACTCCTCAATCGATGCAATGGGTGCATCACACAGCAAGAATAGGCTCTCATCAGATTTGAATGCTGCGCATCTTCAGCAGCTGTGTACAGGTTTCGCAACTGCTTGCCAGGCCTGCAAGGCACCGCTGATGATCGATATCGAGTCTCAATTCGAACATTGGCGAACAACCTCCCAGATAATCCCTCCAAAATCTCAGCTCTCGTCTCTGCCATGTGTTGGCAATGTGGAGCACTTTACCTGCGCAGGATGTGGAAAGGAACCCCAATTCAGTGCAACCAACATCTTCACTCCACTAGGCGTCATTAACATATGCTGCAATGAGGGTAGACTTTTCGGAATGTGGTTGTGTAAGTACTATCTCCTAGTTGCGATTTGCTAGAGCGGGTATGCTGTTCTTAGAGGACAATCTTCGAGAGTGCAGCACAAGAAATCAAATCATCCCCAGTTTAAATTCAAGGCCTTAGGCAGAGTTGGATGCTAATATGATTTAGTATTATCCCGGTTTGATGCCGCTCAGCTGAAAAAGCCGAAGGAAGATTCAAAGAAGGGTCAGTCTTAACTACTTGTTCCCAAATCATTATTTTTAACTCCCGAAGACACAGATAAAAAGCCAAGCAAACATACCAAATCAATGAGTACACCAGGTGTTGGCTACGCAGCTGGTTACGGAGACTATATGGATGATATCGATCTGTACGATTATGGTGCTATGAATGGTCCATGGGGCTTGAGACCACCTCTGCCTACGCCCGAGTCGGATCACGAGCAGATAAAGCAAGCACAGGACAGGCTAGTGATCGAAACTATAAAGGCAAGAAAATAGGTCATCTAAACCTCCGCACGCCTAGCTAATTTTGCATGACGATAGTTGCTCACGCCGTTCCTACCAGATCCATCAGCGGATGCTACCACGGAATTGACGCTGCTGCGCTTGAGCAACTTCTTTGATCGAATCACCGAGCTGATTCGCAATGATTCAGTGACAGATATCGCAGAGAGAAGCGAGTTGTTTACCGAAGTCATCTCCTTTACCCAGCAGATTTTGGAGAGACCTGGATTACTCAGCTTACTTTACGACGCACGGCCTTTGAAAGTTAATTATCCAGGTTTGTTTCCTACTGCTTGATATCCTGAACATAACTAAGTAAAACAGGCCTACAATCACTCAGTCTAGCTAAAGGTTTAACATCTTTCATTCTCGATGATTCGCCTGGATCCTGCGGCTCATCCTTCTTTGTAAACAGCCTTGATACTTATCGTCAAGCAAAGATTTATCTACAACTGTCTGGAAGTTCAAAGAACAATCAAGATGGAACAGATGATTACTCCACTGGACAAGAGAGAGATGCTAGTCGGATTTGCCGGGATTTGGTCGAGCTCTACGAGAATCTAGAGCAAAAGCTTAAAGGAACATCCAGTTCTATCGTTCCAGACGAGCCGCGTGATATCCAAGACCCTTGGATTAAATTCTCGGAAGAGAACCGTGTCACTTTCACGGATGATGTTTTGAGAGGCCATCGTAAGTTATGGAGTTGAACATCATTGACTTCAAACTCCTTCACTACTGTTGTAGGCCCATGCTAATAATAGTTAAGGCTATTCTAGGGAGATTGCGGCATTATCGACATCCACAAAAAAGGGTAGACTGAATACTATCAGCAAAGAAGTTGCTACAATGTCAACCTCTCTCCCTGCAGGCATTTTCCTCAAAATTGCGGAGAAGCGCTCAGATGTTATGAAGGTAATGATTGTCGGCTCTGCAGGATCACCTTATGCTGGTGGATTGTTCATGTGAGTGTTCCTCTATCCTGATAATATTTATGGATACTTTGAGTTTTCCGCTATTTTGATGATTAGATGCTGATAATGTCTAGTTTCGACATGTTCCTAGATGCTGAATATCCTACAACACCACCGAAAATGTTAGTCGCTGTTTTTTTCTTTATCTGTTATCAGATTTTAAGCACATGCTTTAAAAGTTTGGCATTCTTCTTAAAACCCTACTAATGGTTGTAGGTCATTCGTGCTCCATGGAAACGATAATGAGGCACACTCCTTCAATCCTAATCTTCACCGAGGTGGTGGCGGTAAGTATCTAATTACACCTATCCTAGCCCATGTGTGCTAACTCAACCACTAGTGTGTCTGTCACTAATCAACACTTGGTCTGGTGCTGCTGCTGAACGATGGCAACCAAATAAAAGCACAATTCTTGCAGTTCTTATTAGTGTCCAAGCGATGATTCTTGGAGCTCCAGTTCCTTGGGTCAATGAGCCTGGATACGAAGGTCAAGCTACCTCTAAGCAGGCCCTAGAGCACACTCTTCTTATGCAGATCAAGACTGTCAAATATGCCATGATTGGATGGATCGAAAACGATTTTAGAAACACTAATGGGCCCGAAGCTGTCTGGAAAGACATCAGCAAAACCTACTGGAAACATAATGGAGCTGAAGTACTTGAAACTGTCCGGAAGTGGTCCAAGGATAACACGTCTTTGACCAAATATGACCCGTTGAATCCTTTTGGCAAGAAGGCAAAAAGAAAGGGCAAGAAGGTTCCTGCTGACCCGGATTCAGTGCCTCCTCCACAACCTGTCAACATGCTCGAGAAGATGGAAACCTTGTTAGGAATTAAGTCTGAAGTCTTGGAGGAGACATCACCTTCAAAGCTAGGCGGATTGATGAACAGACTGAAGGGCAAACGCAAAGCTAGCGACAGCGAAGGAGCTCTGAACATACCACACCACTTGAAGAAGCAAAAGACACCAAGCGTTACGACGAAATGGGTATACACGGGTGGCAAAACTCAAAAGGAAGTTAGAGCTGTATGCAAGGAGTTTGGTATTGGTTCCAAGCCTACCATCAAGGACACCGTCATCAAGATCGAAGAGCACGTCAACAACAAAGGCAAAGCAAATGCCGCGTTGGTCGCCAAATGGGGAAAGTTCTTGGATACAGAGAATGAGGATTCTACCACTGAGTCAAGCTCCAGCTTTGAAATCATGTCGGACATAGCGAGCCCGTTCGCGAGTATCACGAAGGTTTGAGTCATGCCATACTCTTCAGTTCGATGCATTCCCTTTTTCGTCTTCAGGGAAGCGGTTAGGAGCGTACCTTTGGGGGCATTGTCATGGGGGCCATGATAGGTGTTAAGGGGATTCTTTTTTCTCTCGTGTGGCATCGTATGGACTTGAACATGAATGAACATGGGTTTGGGCCTGTGATGTGGCGTATTTGTTTGGCAAAGATGTGTTATAGAACATATGGGCTTCCTCATGATCGATGATTAGGTAGGGGTAGGATGGGTGGTTTGCTACGTGGTGCTACTTGCTTCTCAACAATACACTTTCTCATGTACCACAACGATAAGCGATAGTATAATAGCTACCTGGCTAGTTCGGTATGTGATTGTACTTGGTCAACCTAGAAGAAATGTCTCGGCATGATGCTTGAATTGTGGAAACCCAAAGTCTGCTCCAGACGCCTCGCCTTGATCCCAAGACAAATAACTCCATACATAATATACATTTCCCTAACGTCCAAAACCGGCAGATCGTGTTATCCAGGTCCGATTCTTGGCCTGCGTTGATTACGTTAGCAAATTCTACAGTGTAAACGACTGGGTAGGAGACATACATGTCGTGATGTTCTGAGAGTTTCGAGAGGTATGTATTTAGTTCCTCGACTCGCTGCTTGTGTGACTTGACGCCCTCCTTCTCGAGACGCTCATGTAGCTGTTTCGGAGTTAGCTTGTTCCTTATTTAAGTAGCAGGCCTTCCTCCAACTTCTAGGCTTCCTAGAGGACGGGGCACATTAATGGGGAGTAGTTGAGGAAAAAGACAGAGACATAGACATAGACATACCCTCTTCCGCCGCATCTCCTCATACGCCCTCTCGCTTGCGGTCTTGAGATCTCCTTCTCCCTCGCCTTCTTCCTCTCCCTCTCCTTCAGCAGCCCCCCTCGGCTCGGACTCAGCCTCACCTTCCTTCCCCTCCTTCCCCTCCTTCCCTTTGCCCTTCGAACTTAGACTCTTGGACTCGTCCTCGAGCGCGGATTGGAGATTCGTCGCGGTCGTAGAGGCTTTGGCTTTCTTCTTTTTCTTCTTGATTCCTGCTGGGGCGCCGCCTTTGAGCTTTAGCCCTCCGCGAACGGTCGAGGCGTACTCGTCTGCGGGCATTTTGGGTGTGTGGTTGTTGGGTCGATGGTGGGGAGCTTGGAGATGGACGTACAGTAGGTACTTTAGGTTTTGGTGGATTGAGAGGCAGAATTCAGGGCGGTGAGAGGATTGAGAATGGTTTTGGGTCTAGGTCTGGGCTCATGTCTTGGCTGGGCCAGAGGACTCGGTAATTTTTAACTTCACTCCATAATGTAAACGCACGCTTCCTTTGGTGATGAGAAAGTTGGATGCTATACTTTGATCCTGATGCTTTGATGCCGTTTGCTGATTAATATGGTGCTGTCTAGTGACATGCTAAGAGGGCCTGCTTTGCGATGTTCAGCGTTGTTTTCACATATGTTGCGTTTGGTTGACAGATGTCTTATAGAACTGCGCTTGGGATAAACTCAAATAGACGTTCCAAAACTTGAGTATTCACTCTATGTTGGAAGGGGATAGCAAAAAAAGCTGATTCATACGGTAAGAATTAGGAACAAGTGTCTTTATTGTGTGGTTTGCATAGGGGAATTTCTGGCTATGATGTCCTGTGCTGCTGTCGTAGCGCCTAGCTGAGATAAGTGGTCAGGTATTTGATCATCTGCGTAAAAGTGATGCTACTGATATTCTTCTTAGTTGTGTCTATATCGTGGTATGGGCTCGTTTTTTTTTGTGTCTGGCTGTGGATTATTCTAGTTCAAGATTGCTTTATTCGGTCTCGTCACAAACAGTGATAATTCTCATACTTTTCCATTTTATAGAGAAGATCAAGCATTAGGGTTGTACAATCCTTTCCCCTTAACAAGATTTACATAGTCTTAGACAAGTCGGTCACCCAAATGGGCGAGATAGCTTTATGAAACATGAAATGTACCCATCTCGCTTCACAAAATTTCTTCAACTTGATGTTCGTTGTTCCGCTGGCTTAGTTCGCCTAAGTAGCAATGTCCTTCATAGATTTTTAGAACATACTCTTATATCACCGAGTATATAAGTGTAATCTAGAAGAGACATATTGCATACAGCCGTTGACACTTACTCAAAAGAATATCGTGCCAAAGCTGACACTTGTCTCGAAGTACGACTCAGTGTTTGGTTGGCAGGGAAGTCTCTTTTTAGCAAGTATATCCCAATGATCTATGAATCACTGTGTCCTCAAATGTATTAAATCATCATTGGACGATGACCCACGTATAAATTCTAGCTGCTTAGTTGTACTGTTGACGACCAAGCACTGTTGACGTTGACATGTGGTTGTCGTGGAGAGATGGACCCGCATATCGCCATGACGATTTAGCCCAATGCCTCGAGTATTTCAAGTCTCTCAGCTGCGAATTATTTCACCTCAAGCACCATTACAAGGCACCTGCGGTTGTCGCAGTTGCGAATCAATTTCACATCAAGTGCTATTACACCAAATCTGCAATCACCAGTCCTCGCCAACGTAAGTCTATCAGCCCTACACTTCTAAATTGTATACCGTCTACTCGCTTGTAAATTGAACTCCGAGGATGATCCGTCAATGTGCCCCCTCGAAGTGCACATCTGCTAAAATTATGATAGATGAGTTCCGAAGCTGCATCAAGCGCAGTCGCATCACCTACCAGCACTGGTACCTCTCCTACCTCGCGTCGAGTCTCTCAACATATTCGCTCTGCTTCGCGCACAGTACGAGATTCTTGGAGCTCATTATTTTCCACCAACTTAATGGCTCCAAACGGCCAATCCTCCACTGCGCCAACTGCACCAGCAGTCAACTCTCCTATCGGATATACTGCTCTCACAACCATCACGGACAATTCGAACGCTGATGCCCTGAACACCCTCAGAGGACCAGCCTCGCAGTACTTCGTCCCCTTCTCCTCCAGCGACGCCGCTCAACCACCAGGTCAGGGTTACACCTTCACTGACGGTCCATGTAAGGGCCAAACCGCGTACATGGATCCAAAGTACGACCCCCTCGGAGCATGGCAGGCTGCCCCAGTCTACGTCCCTCCTCCCTACAACCCCCATACGGCACGTGCTCCATCTCCTTCCATTGTGTTCTCCTTCTGCACCCGCTGGAGAGACCGTTGGTTGGAGTTCACCCAGTTGCCCATCTTTGTTGGAGACGCCACAGAGATGATCAGGCCCATCACCTGGTCTGGTTACGTCGAGCCTAAGTATAAGCGCATGGCGAAGAACGTTAAGAAGGGCGTCAAGAAGATGGTCAAGAAGCTCAAGGAGAAGAAGAACAAAATGGGCAAGAAGGGTAAGCAAGTCGCTGCAATCACCGGGGCCACCGAGGGCAAGGCGGGAATGGAACTCAAGGAGATGGGCGAGGTCACAGCTTCTGCTTCTGCTGAGGTAGCCGAGGACATGAAGGGAACTGCACTTGAAATCGAGGGCGAGGAAGTCAACAAGGCCACCGAGATCAACACTTTTGCCAAGGCCACCAAGGACAAGGAGGCTATAAGCAAGAAGGCTACGCCTCGCAGCTTCGTTTAGATCACTTGAGGCTAGGGCAACAAGTACGAAATCAAGTTAAGCTAGACGAGATGCAAGGAGCATTGCTGGGGAGTGCTCTTTCTTTCGGTGAATAGGTCAAGGATGCACGTTGTGCTGCTGCTGCTGCTTGGTCATTGGATTCTGCTCTGCTCTGGTCTTCTGGTATTTGGGTTGGTCGCTTCTCTTTCTTCTGGTCAGCTCTAGCCGATGGTCTTTTCTTCTGGGTTTTTGCGTTCGGTTTGCGCTCTTCTGTCTGGCAGTTCTGCGGATCTGGTTTCGGGGCTTTGGGTAATGTGGTCTGGCGTTTTCGGTGCTTAGTTGGGTGGGTGGAATACTCATTGCCCATCATCGAGACGCACGTTTTTCTTCCTCTTCTCCTTCTGGCGTTTACAGGAGTTTATCGGCTTAGTTGAGATACCCCGCCGATGGAATGGCATAATGCAATTGTTCTGCGCTTTTCATATACCCACCTATCATAACTGTCTGTTCCTGCGTGTCCTTGTACTTCTAGGTTTTCCATTGTGTGACATTTATCATCATGTGACTAACCTTGAGGTGAGGCAGTTTTTGTTCGGCTATTTTGGAAGGGAAGGAAAGGTCCAATCTCATTTACGATCTTAAAGCCTATTCAATATGGAATTAAAAGCTTCACTGGCATCATAAGGGCGATAGTCGATTGTTAATCAAGTTTCTAATAATCAAATACAAGAGAAATGAAGTCCAAATCGAGGGAAATAGAAAAGAGTTCGGTTCTGCTGAAAGTGTATCTCAACAAAGCACATCTAGGAACACTTTCTAATCGTTTTAATTCGAACGTATACATCCAAGTAAACACAAAGGTATTAAAGACTCTTCGCGTTCATTAACTCGAGACCTCCTAAGCTAGCTAATACAGCGATACAGCGATGAAATATTCCGACATCCGTCTCCAGCAAAGTTGTTCCTACACATGAACTTACACACACACTAATCGCCCGAGCTATCGTCACTGCCATCTTCCTCTGTCTCGTCGCCTCTAAGATCTAGAATAGCCTTTTCGACATCGTCAAGGTCCTCTTCAGCATCACTGCCCATACCAAGGATCTCCTTCTCCATGTCATCAAGCTGTTCACTCTGTGCTTCTTCAACGGGCATCGACGTCTCCTGTCTCAACTGGCTCATCGGCGGGAGGAAAGGTCGAGCTGCAAAAACAGGCTTCTCGTCTTCAGTTTCGTCGCCATCTAGACCATTCATACTGTTAGGGCTTTGGGCTTCTTGCGGAGGAATGCGCTTGGTACCAATAATACCAAGTTTGCGACCAGTTTTCTGTTCATATTCCCAACGATGGAGTCTGCGGCCCATACGCCGGAAGGCTGCAGCATAAGCAGATACTTCTTCACCAAAGTCGTCGACTTCAGAGTCTAGTTGAATAAGACCTCCAAAGCCATGCTCTTTTAGTGGTCCGGGATGCTTGTACCATAAATCTTCATCTTCGCTATCATCGAATGGGCTCGGCATAGCATTGGTACGTTGGATGGCTCGCCAGAACGGACCGTCACTTTTCCGACCTTTCTTGGCTTCATGGTGTATCTTTCGGATACCGCGACTTAGAATGTACTCGACACGCTGGTTTCTATTCCGCTCCACAGCTAACTGATGGGCAGTAAGGGGTCGGCTGCGTCGAAGGACTGGTTCGCCATGCGCAACAGGCGACGAACCTTCGATAATCGAATTTCGCAGGTTGCCTCTGCCTTTTGCTCCATTGTTAAGTACACTCTGAATTCGCATCCCACCAAGGACACGGGGAGGGGGAGTTGAACGCGTACTGTCAATATCAGACTCATACTTTGGCCGCATACGACCTATTATGGTAGCGGGGCTCGCTCCAGCATCTTCGTATTTCGGACGAATTCGGCCGATGTACGTGGCAGGACTACCATCTTCAGGTGGCAAGTGAAGTTTCGGCTTTGGTCCTCGCTTAGGAGGTCCATGATGCTCGGCCTGGAAGGCAGCTTGGTCGGCCTCGATGATACGCTTGCGCTCTCTCATTTTGGTTAAACCATAGTCCTTCTCCTCTTGAGTATCGACGTTTTCACTCTCTTGTTGCTCATCGGTTAGGTGCTGAAACCTTGGGACACCTTGATTTCGAACGTCCGTATTGTAATCGACACCTTCACCAAAAGGATTCTCCTCGGCACCTTCCTCCGTGAAGTCGGACTCGAGATAGAACCACATCAACCACAGAAAAGCTCTTGCTCTTGACTCACTGGATAGATCTTCACCCATCAGCAGGTCATAAAAGTCTCTTCCAGGTGGAAAGTGCAGTTCCGTAACCTTGGCAGCATGTGTAGCGAGAACAAAGATCAAGTTCACAGGATTGGTTCTTGGTGGGTCGACGATCTCCTTGATTTTCTCCAGGCTGCCAGGCTCAACACGATCCTCAGATGCACCTTTAAGTATGGATTTCAACCGGGGTGCATCTTGAAGCTGTTTGTAGGAATTTGGGTCTTGGTGTGCTTGTAGTGAAGGGATGGCATGGTAGGTTCGTAGCTGAGCTCGCATTTCCGGAAAGACTGTGGATGATTAGCACTAACTCTTGCTTTAAAAATAATTCTATACTAACAGTTGAGTGTTGTGTTCATTCTGCCCAGATTCACTAGCAAACAGACCATTGCCATATTCTTGGCAGGTGTATGCTCCGTCAACAGCTTATCCTTCAGAATCTTGCTAGTCTTGCTACTCCGAGCCATAGTATCGATATAGAGATCTGCGAAGGTCTCCTTGGGCCGGTCCGGCTCATAGCTATTCGTGAAAACCTTCTGCTGGTCATGGAAGATGGCTTTCAAGAAGTCGTACTGGATATCCCTACGCCAGAGGGGCTCTCCATCATCCTTCTTCAAATGCTTGACTTTATTGCCACTGTAGATAGCTGGATTTCCTCCCTGAGATGGTCCAGGTTCCTTTCGCTTGCGTGCTTGTTTCGTAGGTGGTGCTGGAGCACTCGGAGTGCCTTCGTCTTCATCGCCGGACATGGCAGCATGGCTGCGCTTTGGGGCAGTAGGTGTATTGCGCATATCCTCTGATAACGAGAAGCTGGACGGGCCTCGCGGATCTGGTCGCGAGGGTGAGGATTGATGGGTTGTGTGTTCTTCTACCCCTTCCATCTCAGAATTATTGAGCGTGGAGTCAGGACTCAGGCGAGGTGCATCTTTGGCCATCTTGAAGCCTCAAAGCCTTGCGGCTACGTGCAGGCTGGACGTGTAGTTTTGCCGTCAATCGTCAAACGCTGATTTGTTTATCGTGATATCTGTGCTACCAATTGAATTGAACGTGGCGACGATGAGAATGTTGGTGGAATGACGAGTGTTGGACGTGGTTTGGGTCAGACTGAGCTACTTTGGAGAGTCGTCGCAACCCGCGTTCCTTCTTGCGACATACCCCTGTCAAAGCTTAAAATAAGTTTGCTACAGTAGCGTACTTTGTCTCCTCCTTCCCCAAATTCTTATGATTCATCTCAACTTCTATGTGACTTCACGACGATCAATTACCAATTTCGAGTCATAGTTAAATCTCTTCTTTTCGTGCTTATGTGAGATTTATGCAATAGAAACCGCTTCTTGTTTTCTTTTGGGGAACAGAAATACACCATGCGTGCGAATAGCCTTCAGCCAAGCAGATATTCCGGATTGCTTGGCGAACAATTCAACAGATCTACAAGAGGTATAGTTCAACACAGTAATATTTCAGGCTTCCAATTTCTAAACAGAAAAAGTCTTTCTAATATCTATAAGCGGCATGATTCGATACTCTCCGAATTTTGAATCTCAATCTAGAATACACGAGTCTGTGAAATCCTCGCCTATTCAATGATCTCCTGTAAACATAATCCAGACACTACCGAAAATTGAACAAGTCACTGGGGTTATAAGGCTGTCAGGTAATTACATAACAAGATAAGCATAACTTGAAGCATGTCGAATTTGTCAGTGCTACGCGTTCTAGGGTATCCAAACTTCGAAGTTATGACCTCGGCCACCCAACACTTTCATTGCCTGCGGGCACTAAACAGCAATAAGTTCAGCACCATACCAAAACGACACCATAGCTTATCTATCTCTATTCAGAGCGTTACCTATGTCAATATCACGCAGAGTATGAAAGCCTCCCTCTTCATCTCTGACTCAGCCGGCCAGAAAGCCCTAGTTCCAGCCCTGCGACACACACAGCACACGAGTCTCATTTCCATACCACTTCATCGCCACAATCTCCCTTCCAAGCTACATGTGACGATACTACCATACGATTTATCCTGGGATAGAGCATCCCCTAGCCCCAAAAATCATCTCGATCCTCCCTAATCCCCAATTTCTAATCTTAACCTCCCCACGCCCACCCCCCGGCTACTCCAGGGTAATAGTCCCGTCAAGACACTTGGAGTAAATTCCCTGTTAAAGTAGTATATCGTGGGATCCGATTGGTTTATTGGTCAGAATCCCCTGCATTGGGAGAGATATCTAGAGTGCTTGGCTATGTCTATTTCGCTGCATACCAAGTAAGATCTTACAAATCCTATCCCTCAACCCTTGCCTGCCCGCCCGCTGTCACTTTCCCCAGAACAATCGTATATCGTGCAAAAGCATACCGAGTACCGCATCCCTTCACATGCAGAGCACATGGCATCACGTTCCACGACGGTGTTCGGCCATGCAGATCTGACTGACATGAATGCCATCCATCCTATGGGTTTATCACCCCACTTGGCACTCCCACTCCCACGTCCATCAGATTAACGGCGTTAAAACCGACAAAACTCCCAAAGTATCCCTCGGCACATCTTACCAATGACAAGATGCCCTTCTGTCTTCTTCGCTAGGCAGCGATTTAATTCTGCTGCAGAGTCGGTCTTGGCTGGCCTCGGTTCGGCTCTCGCTTACGGAATTTTGGTAAATGTAAATACATTACCATGCATGAGGAGCGATGCACTTCTGCGAACTTGGTGTTGAAGACCTGATATTTGACAGACACAGAGTGTAGTAATAGCACTATAATACAACTAAGCCGAAGTGAGAAAGAGGGACATGAATCCTATCCTTCCCCCCATCCATCAGCATATGCAGACGGCCAGCTGAACGCAAGAACCCCCTCATATCGTTACACAGGCTCCTTCCAGTCGGAGCCCAGAATAACTCCGAATCTATGACATCCAAACACCCAAAAACGCCCAAATATGCTCGTTAAAGTAGGTTCAGTATGAGAAAGAGAAGCATGTACCGTCCGCGATCGAATTATGATTATGAATGCAATGAAAATGTGAGAGTCGTGAGCCGTAAAGAGATGCATGTATATGTTGCTTTCCAACGCCTGCCGTTACCACATTTCAAAATCTAGAGTCGCAAGGAAATAAAAGTGAGAAGAAGACCTCCTATTGATAGTGGAGTGTGAAGAGAAACTGTTAAAACAAGCGCTAAAATCTATAATTTCCACTCATCAGCTCAGGTTGTGGAAATGCAGACAATCGGACTCACCGTAGAAATTAAGGGGTATCATATCACTAGCGAGAATGACCACCATGACCACTGCCACCACTGCCATAATCATAGTATGCTCGATCCTCATAATATGTTGAGTCACCCTCATAATAAGCATCCTTGCTTTCGTAAGTGTGCTCCCTGGAATCATAATGACTTCGGTCCTCTGAATCACGCCTCGAATCCGCCTCCTTGGTCTTGCCTTTCGAGACCACATGCCTCAGAGACAGCGATCCCCAAGGAAGACCGGAGAGCTCCTGCTCACCTCCCATATCCCTAGGATCAGGCGTGTGGTAGGAGTGCCCTGCATGGTGTCTATTCTCAGCATCGCGGTCTTGTCGCTCTTTGGTTTCTTTGGCTTTGTCTCCTATTTTGCGTGGTTAGAAATGGACATACAGTATTGAGAATGGTGAGAGCAAATCTTACGGAATTTTCGCTGTGCGATTCGATTCTGAACGCGTCTTCTCTCTTCAGGATCTGTGATCTCGGACCAATCGTCCGTCTTGGGTTTTGATCTAGACGAGGAAGAATGTTTTGATTTGGAGGATGAAGTAGATGAGGTATGCGATCGGTGGGATGAGGACATCTCGGTTTCTGTAGAGGAAGATGAAGCTGATCTGGTGATGCGATTTCGATCAGGATCATCAATTGTAATGGTGGGAATGTCTCGTCTGGACTGTCTTTTGGGAGATTCAGCTGATTGATTCTCATAGGTGTCAGAGTCCCTGGTGAAGTTTAGCGAGGCGAACCTGGAAGTTTGAAAGTTGAGTACTAACATCTACCTTGAGAAATTAAGGGCTGATCTCTATAATATTGCTCAATGGCTGGAAAATTATGATGCAAATTTCATAAACTCTGATACCATATGTGAGATTGAAATGTCAAGCGAGAAAGAGAGAAAAAACTTTCTACAACGAAATGCTAATTAAGTAAAGCTTTGTAGCTCTTGATACTGTAGAAGACTTGAGACAAGCAAAGACAGTACAAGTAATGTGATAGTGGTAGTGATATGATATGATGAGATGTGATATATTGAGTATGATAGATGGTGGCGATGTCAGAGAACTGGCTAGCTATATATCTACCCGCAATCTCAAGTGGGACGGAGCATGCGTGAAATATTCCCAGATTGGAATAAAGGCACTGCCTCCAAAAGAAGGTTAGATTATGACAGGGCGAGGAACGTGACGCAGATACACATAGAGAAAGAAGTAAATGTTGCAGGCAGGACAGGCACTTGGCCGTTCCTTTAAGGCAGCCTCGACTCAAAGAACGAGCAGAAAAGAACCATTGGTTCAGATCATTATGTGATCCATAAATGCTTAATGAATTCCAGAATACGGACGGATAGAATGCGAACATCCTTGACCAGATTGCAACTGGGCACGAGGGGGGATGAACGGGTTTTCAAGGCCATTTTTAGGCTTTTGGCGACAAGGACAAGCTTAGTAGTATTTTCTGGTTAGCGAGACCGGATCCTTCGTCCCAGCTAAGCACACTCCGATGTTGATATGGGAAAGGTGGTGTTGGGTGGTGTTCTGGTTGTAAAACTAGAAAAGATGGATGGGGTGTAACCAGGCAGACGAGCGGTTAGTATTCGTTTGTTCGGTTCCTGCATATTTTGGCGCAATTCGGGACCAGGGTTTCAGTGCTCGAGCACCCCCAAAAAATAGGCATCCATATTTCCAACCTCGTGAACGTCCAATGGTACTCCAGGTCGTATCCCACTCAGTAAAAAGTTTCCTTGGGATCCATCAGTATGAGTCTTCGCTTACATTTCGGCTACTTTGTACCTCGAAACGTGTGTCACCCGCCTGGATGACGCATCATATGCAAACTAAGGAGTGCTCCGTACAGGTCTTGCTGATGCTGATGCTGATGCTGATAGGGAAACACACGGATGGGGAATTTGAGTTGACTATTGTAGAATTCGTCACTTTGAAGATGACTGCTTTGTTATGTGGATAGGTAAGGTACCTAGTTGGGCTTTACCACCTTCAATCACCTGTTATTCCCTTCCACACCTCACATCTCCCGTGTTTTGCTCGTATTGCATGCTAATGAATTCTTTGCGATTCCAGCCTTATGGTCAAATTGCGGTTTTGCTGCGCTTTCTGCTTGCGAATCTTGGTACTGTCAATAGGCGTTGTAGACTCCTATGTTGATTATTGCCTGACGAGTTGTCTTCAAAGAGGGCTGAGAGGTTGATTCTCAACTGCGCAAACCGTAATACTGGGAGATCTTTGCTCCGAGTATCTCCAGAAAACCTGCACCGGGCGTCGTAGTTTGAGCTGGGTCGGGGTCGTCAATATTCGGGAACTCAAGTCATTTCATCGAATTTGCCAGTTACAGTATGAATCACAATTTCAACGTGCATAAACCACGAGGCTACTATTCCATCTCTGGGGTAAACTGGGAAAAGAGGAGCAGCGCCTCAATCCAAAGTTTCAACTTTGTGTGTTCAGTGACAAGCTGTTTGGAATTGTTTGGTTCACAATCCATCTTATCTGGTGCATGGAATGGAAATTTCGATCACAGTTCATTAACCGGCTCGAGGGCTGAGCCTCCTGAGGTATTTCGGCGCGGAACGGATTCTCATGCCCTTGCTATCTCAACAATCCAACCATCGATCGTGGCATATGACCTCTAAAACATTAATTCTGGCTTAATGATTAGTGATGGTCGATTGCTGAGGCAAAAACAATTTTAGCAAATCATGATCAAGATGGTTGCGTAAATAAAAGCGACGACTCCAAACTCAAAAACAATGTTGTGCAAAAGATCTGCAGCCCTGTTCTGGAAAGCTTCTAGAAGGCTGTGAAAGTGAGTTGGTGCTCGTGACATGTGTGATGCAGAATCCTTGTCCAGCAAAGCCCCATTTAAGCAAACATTTCAGTCTGTGAATATGCACGCCATTCGTTCAGCATAGCCCCAAGTAATCTTACATTGACCGATACTTGATACACATATTACAGCAGAAATGACCTATCGTGCCGCACGCCTTTCCTCTCCTCTCCTCTTGGCTTGAACCTCTGCACGTCTTCTCTCTCCTCCATCAATCTTCCGTCCTCTCTTAATCTCCCACATACCCTCCTTTACGACAATCTTGGCACGCTTGGTCCCTTTTGAAGGCAACACATATGGTCCTGTAATGACGTTCCCGTGCTTGATCTTTAGACCTGCAACCTTCTCGGGCAGTGCTCCCAAATCCTCCGCACTGCCTCCTGGTGGAACATTGACAATAATCTTGCGTTTGAGGTTTGGTTGCGCGGTGGCCAGACTTTCTGTTGGCAGTGGTGTTTCGACTATCTGAAGCTCTGCCTCGCCATCTTTGACATGCTCAAGAAATCCCCCTGGTCCGTATTGACCCTTTCGAAATTTGTCGCGCCAAAGCAGTAGATATCGGCGGTTTCTAGGAGGCCCAACACCCAACTCCTCAAGTTGTGTTGATGTGAGAGAGAAGAGAGCTTTCCATGAAGGTATTTTTGAAGCATGTTGGCTTAGATTGCGACCAATCAGCGAAAGAAATGTTGGCACATCGGGAACAAAAGGCGTAGGCTTTGGAACTCGTGGTATCTTCACCGCTCGTGGAGTATCGTGTTGTGCGGTCAAAGAGACATGAGTTGCAAGACTCAATGATCTTATTTGGGAAGATGCGGAGGTAAAAGGCAGAAGGAATTGCGGGATTGGTCGCAAGTGCACCGGTTTGACGATCATATTGAGAGAAATCCTTGATTCATGTTAGCAGATAGTCGACATCAAGAGGGTTGGAGACATACCAAGTACGAAAGAGGCCACCTGCCAGACAGAGATGTCGTTGAGATAATATTTCTCGTTTATGTCCAAACCATCATCAACTTCATGGAACTTCCCGTCGAGGCACGAGCCTTGGGTTTAAGCGATTTTAGGACTAGCGTGTTATGCCTCACGACTTTTGCCACAAGGCTGCAGCCGTCTCTCTCAAGCATCAACTCTCTTCTAATCCAAATTTTCCCTTTACATTGAATGTTGCTTGAGATTTGCTCTAAGCCATCAAGAACATAAGAATTGTTGCTACTCTTTGTGATGCACATTTAATTTTTCTTGTTACAAGTGCGAATTTCGAAGTGTACTGAGCCAAAGTTCCACTTTAACTTTCCCAAGAGCGACCTCCAGTTATAGCCATGGAATTACACAACGCACTCGAAATATCAGCGTCTACTTCTGAGACTGGCTCTCTGAGTGTAGAACTTCCTCTTCGAGATTTGCCTGATGAGCTTATTGCATTCCTCCTGCCCCAAGATCTGCCACTGGATCCTCCTCGTAAAAAACGAAAGATCGATTCAGCGAACCATAATGTCAAGAATGCAGCGGATTTGGAGTCGATCACCGTAAGCAATGGTCAATGGGAATTTGAATTTGCTAGTTCAAGAGTTTCAGCCTTGGCGACGTTACCGCTCAAACATGCAGTAATGTTGTATGTGCACTGGACATCGCCAACAACCCCTGAGTATCTCGAAGTATTAGACGAGTTCCGAAAGAGTCTTATCCATTTGCCATTACTAGAAATCTCCGAAGACTTTCTCAATGCATTGCTTGTCGATCGTGATTCGAATAAATGGGCAAAACTGCATGGGCGCATGTTCGCTGAGTTCGATGTCTCGCTAATTCAGAGGGATGTACAAGATACAATGGTTCTTGGCTTCACTATCAGATGGAATACGACTGCTTCACCTTACCAGTTGCATCAAATGCCTAAACTGCCACCAACTTTAGTAAGGCTGATGAGCTTCTACTTCCCAAATCCCAACATCAAAGAATCGGAGAAATGGTCTCCTCAAGACTTTTACCAAAGTGCTCATGCTCCAGCCAAAGACGATGATATAACCGCACTACTAAACATACCAGGCTTGGAGTCTAAGCTTTATCCTTTCCAGAAGCGATCCGTGAAGTGGCTTCTAAACAGGGAAGGAGTAGAGTTGAAACCAAATGGAAGAATCGGATATGTGTTACAAGACTACGATGAAGCTATGGCTTATTCTTTCATGGAATTCGAAGATGCCACAAGCAAGAAGTGCTATGTTAGTCATCTATTCGGGCTTGTTACACGAGATATTTCTCCTTTTAGGACGGTCGATCGAGCTTTGAAGGGTGGAATTCTAGCCGAAGAAATGGGTTTAGGCAAGACTGTCGAGGTATGTGAACACATAGGCATAGGTAAACATACACCACGTAAATATACTAACATCTATTTAGATTATATCTCTGATCAATCTTCATCCACGTCCTCACGTATCGGGTCTAGTTTATGACGTTTTCACTGCCCAGTCTCTTCGTGCAACTGATGCAACCCTAATTATCAGTCCGCCCTCCATTCTTAAGCAATGGATCTCTGAGATAAACGTGCATTCTCCTGGGTTGAAAGTTATGCATTATGAGGGTATCAAAAGTAGGGCGCACTGCAGGACAGACTTCAACGAGCTTTTAAATAGTCTTGCAGGCTCAGATGTGGTTGTCACAACATACTCTGTTCTCGCAGCGGAAATTCACTTCACTCCTTTGAACCCAGAAAAGACTCTTCGTCAGACAGCAAAATACCCTCGAGCAAAATCTCCTCTGATGCTGCTTTCTTGGTGGAGATGTCTAATCGATGAAGCTCAAATGATCGAAAGCGGTGTAAGTAACGCTGCAGTTGTTGCCAAAATGATTCCAAGAGTAAACGCTTGGTGTGTCACCGGAACTCCCGTTCGAAAGGATGTAAAAGATCTTCTCGGTCTTCTTTCATTTCTGCGATGCGAGCCTTATTGTTCAATCAAACACGTCTGGGCATCTCTGCTTTCTTCCCACAAATACGCTTTTCAAAGGCTATTTGGCACAATTGCCTTACGCCATAGTAAGAAAGATGTCAGGGACGAACTAAAATTACCGGCACAGAAGCGGTATGTCATTACTATGCCATTTACGCCGGTCGAGGATCAGCATTACAAAGAACTTTTCCAAGAAATGTGTGCAGATGTTGGACTGAATACAGAGGGGGCTCCGCTTTTAGATCACTGGGATCCTGATATGTATACTGAAAGTATGCGACGTTGGCTTGTCCGATTGAGACAGACTGCACTTCATCCAGAAGTCGGAGGGCGAAACAGAAGAGCCTTGAGACATCAAGATGGGCCATTACGCACCATTGACCAGGTGTTAGATGCTATGATCGATGGTGCTGATGTTGCAATTCGAACTGACCAACGAGCTCTACTTATTGCAATGCTCAAGAGAGGCCAGCTTTTGGAAAATTCACCTCGAGTGAGGGAGGCACTTGCCATCTGGGAAAATGTTGCTCTAGAAGCTTCTGCGATGGTTGATGATTGTCGGAATCAATTGAAGCTGGAGATGGCGCGAGCGAAGCACTCGGAATCTAGTAAAGTAGCAGCTCAGCACGATTCTGATCAAGACAGTGGAAGCGAAAACGAAATAGAGGAGTAGGTCTGTCACTTGTCTTTATGATCACTACTAATGAAGGTATAGCAAGGATTTGGCATCACGATTAAGCGCATTTCGTAATCGGTTGAGAAGTGCTCTAGAGGTTTTGCACATGGCCGTTTTTTTCAAGGCCAATGCTCACTATCAGATCAAAATTGACGAGGGAATGACTATCCAAGGCTCTCCCGACTTCAAAGCGCTTGAGAAACTCGAGACAACTGGCTATGAAGAAGCGAAACGACTTAGAAGAGAGATTCTGGGGGAGGTAAGTTAAGCCAATTGTCGTTTGAGTGTGCCATTTGTTAAGGAGTTACAAACTGACTCATATGCCTTATATCCAGATCTTTCAGAAGGCTGATAAGCTGATGAGTAAAATTTCTAAGAAAGCTGCTAAGCAGACATTTGTTCAAATTCCCGAGTTTAAATCTGAAGTCCCTAGCATTGGGATCGAAAGTAGGCGAATCATTGGACAAGTTGATCAACTTGCATCCGCGTTAGACGCACAAGCAAACGTGCTCGATGAATGGAGAGAAACAACTGTACAGCTTCTTCTGAAGTCTTTGGTTGATGAAGATGACGAGGTTGAGATTACCGGAGATGAGTACGAGCAGTCTACAAAAGTTCAAGACGAAATTATGGTCTTTGTTCAAGCACTCGGAGCTGTCATTGCAGATCGTCACGACGCTCTTACGGGGCAAGAAAATGTCCTTATCGAGCACGAGGTCAAGACTACTCTTCGTCAAGCTAATGCGGGTGAAGGGCCTTTCCCAGCAAAAATTATTGAATTGTTAGGCATCCGCAAGGAAGTCAAACCTGAGAAAGAGATGGGTTCCGTCCGACGATTTGTAGCAGAACTTCGTGCTTTATCTACCTCGTTACGAAACCAGGCAGAAGACGGCAATGCTCGCGCTGAAATTGAGCTTTTGGTTGTTCAAAAACAACTGGAAACAATTCAAAAGCAGCTTAGCGAGCAGACCAAGGCCACTTCGCTCATGGAAAAAGAGTTGACACTATTCACTACTTTACTGAATACGCGAGTGGAATTTTACCGCCAAATGCAACAGGTTTCCGACACAGTTGTCTCGTATGAGGGTCCAACTGATGAGGAAACGATGTCAAAACTTCTCAAGAACGAAGAAAAGCTAGAGCACAAGCTTGCAACGACAAAGTCTAAGCGAAGATATCTGGATCATTTGAAAGCAGAAGCTACAAATGCATCAGAGCAGCGGATGTGCGTTATTTGCCAGGAGGAATTCTCGGTCGGCGCACTGACTGTATGTGGGCACCAATACTGCAGTGCATGCATTGCGCTTTGGTGGAAAGCTCATAAAAGCTGTCCTATCTGTAAGCGAAAACTCCTTCTCCAAGACCTACACGAAATTACCTACAAACCTCAAGAATTGTCTGTTCGTTCTGACAACGATGTTTCAAAAACTCACTCTTCGCCGCCAAAAGAATCGAAAGGTTTCTCTATCTATTCGGAGTTCAGCAAGGACCAGCTTGCAGCGATCAAGAATATCGATCTCGACGGTCCATCGTTTACAACCAAGGTAGATACTCTATCACGCCACATAGTTTGGTTGCGAGAGTCGGATCCAGGGGCAAAATCTATTATCTTTTCACACTTTAAAGAGTTTCTCCAGGTCTTAGAAAAAGCTTTCGAAAAGCATCGGATTGGATTCTCTTCGATGGAAAAGCCAGATGGGATCGAGAAATTCAAATCAGATGCATCAGTCGAGTGCTTTCTGCTACATGCTAAAAGCCAAAGTGCCGGACTTAACTTACAAGGAGCAGCTAGCCATGTCTTCCTGTGCGAACCGTTGTTAAATTATGCCATTCAAGCACAAGCTGTGGCTCGTGTTGATAGAATAGGACAACATCAAGAGACATGCGTCTGGCTCTATCTTGTCGACGGAACCGTTGAAGAATCAATCCACGAGTTGTCTGTTAAGCGTAGGATGGAACACGTGGATTTGACTCTCAATCAAAGAGAACGTGGCAAAGGCAAGGGCAAGCAAACTGCAGCAGCAATGGATACAGCTCTTGAGGAAGCCGATTCTCTTGAATTACAGCAAGCTTCATTATCATCTTTGGTTTTGAAAGGCTCTAGCGGTGGTGAGATTGTCCAAAAGGACGATCTTTGGGAATGCCTCTTTGGTGGTGCCCAAAAGCGAAATGCCAACCGAGCATTGATGGATCATGAAGTGGGACGTGATGAGGAAGTGAGAAGATATCTTAGGGCTGAGGCTGCTGAGATTAGGGCGAGCGAGGCGGTTAGTGATATATATGATGATGATGACTGACGATGATGTGAAATATCTGTGAGACTTGAGTGGTTATATATATAACACTCGAAGGTATAGGGGCAGTGTTTGCCAAGAAGATTTTGGGATGTCGTCGAATTCTAGAGACTTGTAGAGTACTAAGGCGATAAATCCGTGGGTTTCATTACAATATCCTCTCCGACATTGTTCAGCCAATTTGTGACCATTTTAGTCGTCAAAGGCCTTATGAACTGGCAAATATCCAGATGTAGTAACGGTAAAGTTGCTTGCTCAACAACTTTAAACTTGTATGTTCTATTCCATGTTTTTTATAGTGCTTAATCATTAGGTTCATTCTGAAAGACCGTACATCTGCTGTAGTACACTTTCTTTCCCCAGATAAAGGCAAAATTTGTATGCAAATCGCTTTGAATGAACGGAACGATATACATCATTTAATTGGGCAGATATCCGAGTTGAGACCCCTGGAAGCTATGGAAAGCTGATTGGTGTCAGGATCAAGGCTCCCCAGCCTCGTTTAACATACACTGCGGGACGTCTTCTCTCCGCAATTTCACCCTGGCCATAATCTGTTGACATTGACAACATTCTTACACTTGCGTTCAATGGAGCTGGATTGTCGTTTGACAACTACTGCTTATGTTTAGAAATTCGGAACAGACACTTTAGCACATCACTACAAAATGTCTAACTTCAAGCGCGCTCCAGTGGCCGGAGGGAGCAGGGTGAACATCCTCTCAACTCTCAAGGCGACGCAGATGATTGAGACCAAGCCTGTCCTTCCCGCCGAGATCATTTCGACTATCCTCGACTTCCTGCCCATTCCTGACCTGATGAATTTTGCGCGGACCTCGAAACGAATGTTGGAAATGGTATATGAGGACTCGAGATGGGTGACACGGTTGAAAGCTATGGATGTGTGGAATGAGAGTGAGGCTAGGAAGCGATTTGAGGATGCCGTGCGGAAAAAGAGGGAGGTTATGAGGATCAGAGCGGAGGAGGATGCGAAGAGAATGGGAATTGGTGTCAATGGTGCCATACATCCCGGAATAAGGAAAACGAGTACGACTTTGTTCGATGCAGGCGTGGAAGAGGAACGGCAGAAGAAATCACTTGAGTTAGCCGCTAAATCAGCGAGCGGTCTAGTTGACGGTTTCGAAACGTTGACTTTGTCTTCAAATGCAAATCAGGTGTCAACACCTCGAGCCCCTATGCTAGACCCGGAAGCGCTGCTGAGCGTCTTTGCCGGAGTAAGGTCTATACGCGGTTCGGCCAGGCAGGAGTACGCAAAGATCTATGCTGCATTGGCACCATTCTACTATGATCTGGCAAGGTCCCGAAGCCACATGGATCCTGTGATATTCAGAGTATATCGAGACCCAGAGCAACAGGCACAGATGCTGGCACATCTGCAGATATTTGCTCGAAGTGATTGGGCACAAGGTTGGAGAAGTAGAGAAGAAAGGCTAGGCACTATGGTGGGGATATTTGAGAATGCAGTCCTACGGGAGTTTGAGCATGGGTATGAAGCTTGGGATGTTGATGGTAGAATGAGTCGATACGCTCATGTATTAGCGGTGCTAAATGGTGGACATGCTGGTGTGGAACTGTTCGTTCAGAAACATTCTATGTTTATGGACCGAGAATCGTTTGGGAATCCTATGGATTGTATCAACCAAGCATCCGCAGAGGGGATAGCGCTTGAGCCATCGCAAGCATTCCTTGAAAAGCTGTCGAGAAAGATCAATGAACAATCCGATGTCATTGATCGTGTCTTTCCACCTGGGGTAGACGTACTACAGATACTGCTAGACAAGGTAGCCGAGGACATACTGATGGAATATGTCACACCCTTGTTTGATGAGGCTCATGAACGCAGCATAGGCTCATACCTAAAAGCTGTATCTGGCATATTTGACCAGACGATGCGATTTGGTCTTACACTGAAGCCTACCAAGAATTCGGGATCAGATTTTGTGGAGAAAGTTAAAATTGTTGTGTCACGAGTTTTTGAGCCTCATACGGATCTTTACCTCCAAGAGGAACTTGATTTCTTCAAACGAAAAGCCGAGAATGAGGTTGGAGCTTGGGAGAGCAAACTGTCTGCTCATGAATTGACTACGGAGTCTTTTTACATGGGCAACTTCAATCGTCAGGCTGATAAGAAGGATTTTCTAACCTCTTTCAAGAAAGTAGTGATGATGCCCGTTAATGTTCTTCCGAATTTGCCGTTATCATCACCTTTTGGATCAGCATTTGGGATGGGTAGCAAGCCTGTTGTAGCACCGATCAATAGTCGGGCAAGTTTGCAGGTTAGTGTCTCACCTGTACCGTCACGATCTCAAAGTCCAGGTCTGCCTGGAGACAGGTCATCAACCCCGGTGACGTCTCTGCCCACAGCAGCACCGACAGATGAGTTGGCTGCAAAAGCCGCTCTTATGGCTTCCAAATTGGAAGGTATTCGATCACTTTTTAGCATCGAAATTGCGCTTGACTTGACACATTCTGCTAAAGCAAGCATTGAACGAGCTGCTCTATTTGTCCGCCTCGGTGGACAGACTGGAGAAGAAGCCCGTGAGCAATGTGAGGCTATCTTTGTCTCGTTACTCCAGATATTGGGAAGCAGACATGTCAAAACCGGATTCGACAAAGCCGTTGACCATTTGTCCAAATATAATCCACGAGAAGTCAGTGAACATCAGCAAGGCGTTGCACCATTAGTCACTTTCTTGGAACTCGTCAATGTGGGAGACTTGATTTCGCAGATGATAGACGTCTTTTATGAACAACAACTCGTGGGTCCTAAATTAGCAGATCGTAATGACTTCCTCGACCCGGCCGGTAAAGCCAAGAAGAAATTTGAGCAAATGCTTGATGAGCGGGTTGCTGCTGGTCTCAACAAAGGCATCGATGTACTCATGGATGAAGTCGAGTATATATGCGCCACGACCCAGCTGCCAACAGACTACAACCCACTCCCAGCAGCAAATGGCCAAGCCCAAGACTTCGATATAGGTCCCACCAAAGCTGCCGAGCGCGTCGTCAACCTCGTCGAATCTCACACCAAGATGCTGACAGGTAGCACCGACAAAAACATGCTCGATGTCTTTAACCAGGAAGTCGGCCTCCGGCTATTCACAGCTCTGTGCAAGCACCTCAAGCGCCAACGCGTCTCTGTCGATGGCGCTATCAAGCTCATCTCCGACATGAATTTGTATTTTGTATATATCAGGACTCTTCGAAACTCGGATCTGCTCGAGTACTTCAAGGCGCTGAGGGAGCTGAGTCAGGTTTTCCTGATTGATCCTAAGCATGCGAAGGAAATGGCAGAGGTTATTGCGGATGGGGATCGGTTTGGGGGGATATTCAGGGCGGAGGAGGTTTATGAGTTCGTGGAGAGGAGGGCGGATTGGTATGTGGTTAAGAGGAGCGTGGAGAGGGCGATGTATGGGATTGGATGTGGGGTGATGTGAGAGATCAAAGGATGGCGGTGTGTAATAAAGAGAGATTAGGAGGAAGCAGTAAATAGATAGAAAGAAGGCAAGAAATAAAGTGACGAGATTTTAGATTTCCTGATCTGTACTGTATGCCCATAACTCCCATTATGCTTGTTCGTATGCAATAAAGTCCAGTAAGGCCTTCGCTTTTTCTACCACCCCAACCTCTTCGCATATATTTATGCATTTATCAATCTATCTATTTCGACGCATTCGTCTCACCTCGCCTCTCATCCCAGACTCAAGTCTACAAGTCACGCACCCAAAACCCCCATAATCCGCTGCTGCCTCACAGCCGTCAGCCCAATCAACCTGAGATACATATCCAAGCCTCCAAACTTGTCGCGCAGATACGCGTCCATAGAGGATATCCAGTTTGCGGGACATGTGGCGAATTCTTCTGTTAGGCCGATGGAGGTTATCTCTTCCATGCGGGCGGCTTTTTCGGGGAGTAGTCTGTGTAAGGGACGAGGGCGTTAGCGCTTGTAAGCTTGTAGGCAAGGGGGTGAGGATAGGCTTCAAAATAAGGCAAGAGATGTTTGGCGAGGTAGGGTCGAAAGAAAGATAAACTGGAAACAGGGTAACGTACTCTTCTTCGCTCATTCTGTAGTCCATATCTATCGCTTCAATGGGCACGCCGAGCATGAATAGCAGCAGGCTGACAACGAGACCAGTGCGGTCTTTGCCTTGGGTGCAGTGGATCAGGATAGGGTAATTGGCGGGGTTGGAGTAGACTTCTAGAATCTAGATCTCAGGTCAGCTCCTATGTTGTATCGCAAACGTGGCGGGCATAACATACCTCAGTGATCTCAGCCCCACAGTAATCCAACGAGTCTTTCCCCAGGCCCACGAGACCTCGTGGCTGCATGACTTCTCGTCCCAGGATGGAGATGGCTTCCATGCGGTAGCCGAGGATCATGAGCCAGATGAGCTGGCTAATGTGTCACGTTAGTGTTTTGCTCTTTTGGTGTTTGAGAAGGCTGGTATAGGTAGCTAGGCACGTACACGATGCTCAATGGTTTGAGCTTAAACAGTAGGCTTCGCTCGAAACCGCGGCCGTTGATGTTGATTTCTCTGTAATTTATCCCTGGAATTTGGAGAGGCTCCGCTAGAGACTCGTTTGTGGCGATTAAGGCGGGGATTTTGAGGTCTCCTTGCCGTTTCTTGAGGCGGTTTGCATGTTCAGTGCTAAGGGGCGTTAGTTAGGTCAGAAGTGGGCAGATGGGTGGGTGAAGAAGACGAGGACGTACACTGTACGGAGATCTATTATAGTCTTGATTCCATATTCTTCTCTTAGCCTCTTTCGGTCTGATAATGAGGCATCGTCTATGTGATGTTAGATCATCTCATCGAAGCGGGTAATGAACAGTGGGGGTGAATCACCTGGTCGTGCTGAGCGGTATATTTTGCCTTCTGCTATCTTCCTGTGACATTTATCAGTAAAGACTATCACAGAATAAGAGTGCGTGATGTTCAATGGCATATAATAATGGTGGTAGGGCGGGGCGGTCTGGACGTACTTCTCCCCCATATATTCGTTGACCGTCTTCCCCACATCTCTAAAATTCAAGATGCGATCAAATGGCTCCTCTTTTGACACGACTCTTGGGGGATCCATCTTGTCGTCTAACTCATTCTCAATGGTTGTAGCCATGATTCTCTCTTGTCGAGACAGCTCGGACGGATAGGGTAATCCGAACAGACAGCAGAGGCAGTAGAGGGATTAAGGGGAGTGAATCTTGTTTTCGATTCCATGAGCAGACTCTGTTACAACGGGTTTTGATTCCGAATGTGAAGAGTTACGCAATTGGCAATGTAGATCTATTCTCATAGCATTGTCTAGCCACTTCTCAAGATGTCGTTCGGGTTGTCACTCGAGGGGTACCTCGCTCGCTTTTCATCCCAATGCAGACAGACGTACAGGGGTTACTACCTAGCAAGAAATTCGAGATTATCTGCCTCGTCCTTTTATCCTTGTGCAAATCAGCTAGAAATGGTCTGATATGCCTGCTGATAAGTAACTTATAAGCGAGGCCTCACTTGATAAGATCAGATATGCCTCGCAAGGGCTGTACGAGCATTCGATCTTGGCGACTGACTTTGATATTTCAAATTGGAGAAGAATGATATTAATCATTTATCACATGATATAGCTGACTACTATATTGAAGGTTAAATGCCATATACTTCGCTTATTCGCTTAATCGAGGAGTGACCGGATGTAGCCGCTACCGCTGATGATGATGCCGGCCTGGTCACAAGCTGAATCAAGCGATGACGTAGGAAAACAGTGTCAAATGTCTTAGAACAAATCGAGTTTGGGAACAAACCTTTTGGCACCATCCACCAATCCACCACCAATCCACCACCACTAACCACACTAACTCTCCAAGAATTGACCCAAAACCGCTTTTCATGCCTTGCCTTTGCCATGATGCTGCGAACCATAAACATCAACCCACTCATATGCATACATACCCGGTATAAGCCAACATCAACACCAACAGCTCATATCGTTGATCCTCTTCCTTGCGAGCGTCCGCATTCATCTTTACCTGCACTCTCAATCAATACTTCAAGCACAGCCCACTACCTGGTCGCTATTCCATGACCTGGAGCTGTTATACCTCGGACGTTCATCTGAAAACCCCCTCATTCCCACACTTTAACTTCAGCGACTCAACTGCTTGATAGTACGTCAAAGATGTCGCAAACAGCTTCCATGGCACCTGTGTCAATGGGCCCAATGGATGATGTATCTACGAATGGCAGGACTCGCAATCCCACGCATTCCCAGAAGCTTGAGGACCAAGCGGCGTCCGCCGCTCTGTATGTGACCAATGTCAATAAACAAAGCGATATCAACAACAGAATGGGTTACGATATCCTTGATGGGCATCACAAACTCTCCTCTGCTGGTAAGTGTCAAATACTGGAATGTGCGGACGGTCACTAACAGATTGGTGACAGGTGCCGCTGCATCACTCAAATATGCACAGCCTCACGATCTGCCAAGTTACCCCTCCAGCGGACTGAGGAAGGACGACTCTGCTGCTGGTGCAGCTGCGAGCATGGGATGGTCTAATCAGAAAGCCTTCGAACACTGGAAGCCAGATCCATCTGCCTCCGCATCAGCAGCTGCAATGATCGCAAAGGATTATAAAATGGCACCGCTTTGGAAGCCAGAGGCGAGTGCATATGGCGCGAAGGCTGCACTGTTGGCACACAAAGACGACAAGAAGGTCGAGATCTGGCAACCAGAACCTACAGCATGGGGAAACTCTGCTGCTACACAGGCCATGAAGATGGGAAATACTCTTTCTCCGCAATTGGACTATGGACATACAGAAATTGGTCGCAAGGGTTCCCTTATGGCTGCTACTGGTGCTATGTCCTCTAGTAGAAAGAGAACCGAATCACAACCCACAGTCGCTCCAAAGGCACCAACCTACCCAGATGAAGCCAATGCAGTAGCGAATGCCATGAGTGCTGCGAACTCAGCTCACCGAACCAATTCAAGGCGAACAAACATCTCTTCTGAAGGTGGGGCTGTACCATTCACCAACATGTCCAGAGAGATGTACACATCTCATCCACCAGTTGCACCAGAAGTTGAAGAGCAGAATAGGCAAGATACGTTGCGAGCATCAGCAATTGCAATGGCAAAACAGCTGTACAACGTTCAACAGAAGCAGATCGACGCTGCTACCAATGCTCATGCAGCAGGCGGGGCTCGTGCAGCACATCGTAGAAGGTCATCTCTTTCTTCTATCGATGAGCCAGCACCAATGCGATTTAACAACCTTCAAGAAGCAGCTCAAAAGCTTGCTCAAGAAAGATTGGCAAAGCTTCATGACGAGCATGCCCAAAATCGGGAGTATCGAGATTATTACAGCTCACAGCCACAGAGTCCATCATATCCACCCAAGTCGAGGATGTCTCTTCGCGGAAGAGGCAGACGGCGTGCATCGAGTGATGGAAGTGTAGACGATGATAGGCAGCAATCAAATGTCATTCGAGCACAGATGTCGATCTTCTCAAACAACATCTCCCAAGTAGATGAAAAGAAGAGACAACAGGATCGTGACAACTTGATGGCTGCTGCTCAGCGGAACGTCACCAAGAGTCTGCACGGCATGGACGAAAAAGTATTTGCGGATACGGGCAAAGTTGCACCATCGCTTATGAGCGAGTGGGAAGTCAAGGCACATGCAGCTGCCCAGGCCAAGAGTGAGACTCGGATGGAAAATTATGGCAAGGTCAATATCGGTGGAGGCAAATGGGTCAATCAGAGTGCAGTCGATTTGGCAGCTCAACGGAATGTTCAGCCAGTTCTTGATGAGATAAACGAGAAAGCTGCAATTCAGCATGAACGGGAGGCTGCACTGAAGGCCGACCAGGAGTTAGCCAAGAAGAAGGCTCTTGAGAAGAAGACCCGAGAGAAGGAGGAGAAGGAGATTAACAAGAAGCTTAAACGTGAGTTTCACGTTTCGATATGATAGCAATATAATACTGACTTGATAATAGGTGATGATAAAGAGGAACGAAAGGCTCGTGAAGCAGAGGAGAAGCGACTTTCCAAGGAGAAGCGAAAATCAACGACTGCAACTGCAACTGCAGCAGTCGTCCCTCCTCCAACACCAGCTGTCGAGGAGACAAAAGGGGAAATCGTTGCAGCGGATAATGCTTCAGATAAAAGCAGTAGCATCGACGAGCCAAGAGTACGTCGAGAACCTGTCATTGAACCAGCTGCAGCCCGAACCTCGATGGAAGACCAAGCTTCTCTGCGCATGCAACAGAATGCCGATGCAGCCAATCCGGATCTCTCAACCCCAATGTCGCCAACCTCTAGTAACGAGAATGGCAAGCTCAAGAACTGGCTCAAGACTAAGCTCCGCCGTTCCTCCAAACCTCAAAAGGTAGCTACAACCAACGACAAGGAGAAGGAGAAGGACAAAGAGCACGAATCGAGCTTTGTTGGCGGTGCCGCACTCACCGGAGCTAGCATCAACGATAGCACTACCTCGCTTGGAGGCAAGAGCTCCAGTATACGAGACGTTGCTATGGCGAAGACGGAAACAGAAGATACGAATCGTGGCAGAACGTCCATGAGAATCGAGGAGCCAGTCTCGCCTATGTCGGAGCGTGACGATGATGAGTTCATGGAAGCGAGGGATAATTTTGACGAGGATCTAGCGCCGCCGCCGACGTTCCCGACAAAGAAGGAGCCCAGTCCTGCGAGGGCGGGAAAGTTCACTGAGCAGATCTAAGCTTTGAGGACGAGAAATAAAATATTAAGCGGGATGTGTGCAATGAGGCGAGGAAAATTGGAAATGACAGCGAACACGACGATGACGGCTGACTGTCTATCATTTTACTTCTAATAAATACGGTTTTCGAATGGCTTACCTTTGGTCGACGCAAAATTCCCCCTTTGCTACTGTACTACACGCTCTTGGTTATCCAACGTTTCGCCACTCAGTTTATCCACCTATCTACCATTCCATACAATCGCTACTTCTTACTACGCTCGAAATTTGTACGTGTTTTAACCCTTCTTGTTTGGCCGAGGTTGCTTTAGAGAGTACAGCTCTGCTCTGTGTAGATTGGAGATGGATCACAGAAGATTGATCAGCCAAGGGAAGCAAAATGACATGATGAAAAGTACACGAGAGAGAAAGAGAGAAGGAGAGAAGCTGTTAGGCTTTGTACGTTTGGTGTATTGTAATCTTACGTTTTCGATCTTTTGACGATGTTGATGCTTGGTGTATGTTTGTATGTTTCTATGAAGTATGAGCGTGGTTTTTCAGGGAGTGCAACGTTGAGTTAATTGTACTATGAGGACGAGAGGAATTCTGAGTTTACGATGATAATGTGGTGGGTCGGCGGGCAAAATTGTTTCTGTCGATGTGCGAATACAACTAGCTATGAAATTATCTACGAATCTACCAACATGTACAGAACTGTTGTTGTTGCAAATTCATTCAAATAGTCTGGATATCTATTGCTACGTCTCGAGTCGTTAAAGCCGTTGAGTCTGGAATATGAAATAACAATTTCCGAGTAAGATTGATGAAGGACTATTCTCGCTGAACCTCAGCTGCAAGTTGAGTGTCACTGTGGCATATATCACATGATTATTTCTCAGCTTATCAGTTTATGAATTATAATATGACTATTTTATCATTATCATAGTAGTTTAGTAAATGCACGTCTCCATAACCCCTAATGCTCGCTTCAAATGCAACAAATGCAACCTCACTCCTATAATTACAAACACAATCATAACAGGGTATCTATAACATCTCTCCTCCGTCGCTATTAATAGCCTTTCGACTCATTGCTCTCCTCGCCCAATCTAAAAATGACCCGGGCCCACCCTCTCCTTCCTGCCCGCTCCCTCACCCACACTCCGCACATCATTCAGTCCCAGCGTCCTCTCAGACTCACCATCCCTATCGCCTCCCCTATGCCTCGCGACGCCATCGTTTTCCTCTTGCTCCATCCTCGTCTCGCCGCCGCCGAAATGCGACCCGTTGTGCTTCGTCTTCGTGGCGGGTAACAGGTCGATGAAGAACGAGAGCACGTAGAAGGTGAAGATGAAGGCGATGGCCCATTCGAGTACTGCGGCGGCGTTGTACGCTTTGCGCCAGCTGCAGACTGCGAAGGCGATGGCGAGGAAGACTTCCACGAGGATGAAGGCGAGTTTGGTCCAAAAGGAGGCGCGGAGGACGAGGTGTTGGCGGTGTTCTGAGTGGGGTGTTAGTATGGTTTGGTCTTTTGTTTGTAGGTGTGGCGGGATGGGAGGAACGTACTTATTCCAAGACGTTGGTATTCCCAGCAGATGAAGATCGCAGAGATGATGTATCCCGCGATGAACAGGAACAGGAAGATATTGTGCAACATAGGATGGCGCAATGTATCAAAGATACTCAGCAAGATCAAGCCCGCCGTTCCAATAGCCGCGAAGACCATCGACAGCACACTGAGCACCTTCTCTGTCCTCGTGAGGTTCTTCGCCAAGCGACCGCGATGTCTTAACCATCTATCCGAGACGAAGGATAGGTCCAGGAACACGGTGGTGACGACCGAGCCGGCGATGAAGAGAGGCTTCAGATCTTGCGCGCCCACGTCCGAGATGTAGGCTATGTTTTGGTTTGGAGCCATCGAGGCGTAGTGTGGTTTGCCGATGGCGTTCCAGTGGATGAGCAGACCGAGGAGCATGCCTAGCCAGCAGAAGCCGGAGATGATGGGGAAGACCTGGTTGAGAGGTTAGTAAGTGAGTTTATGGTAATTGGGTATTAGTGATGAGACAACGTGAGGTAGAGTGCTTACCCAGTATGAAACTCCCCACATGGTTGGTGATGGTACGATTTGTAGTAGCTTGATTAGTGGTGGTGTAGTAGGTAGAGTAGTACCAGTCGATAGGAGGTGGTATTGTGGTTGGCGCAAAGCAAACAGATCAATGTTGATAGAAGAATTCAAGAGGGAAACAAGAGGATATAAAGAACCAACTAGCGTCTAGAGATCTGGAGATACGACAATCTACGCGTCAGGTTCTCTTTCTTGGCAGGGCAGATGAGGTGTCGTTCCTGGCGCAGCAAGAAAATAAACAGGTGAGCTTTTGTCCTTTGATCTGTTCTAGGCTTAAAGGTTACCAAGCAGCTATGCAATGGAATGGCGCTCAGAAGACGGACTTAAGGTTCTCCCGCTCTGTCCTAGAATGTCGTACATATTGACATCATCCAAGCATTTTGTATGGCTTTTGTTAAAACTTTCCAAACTTCTTCTCCTTCGGCCGATGGTTTCTTGTGTGGACAGTACAGGTAGCAAGCATCTGAGTCGTGTATTGTGATGATGATGTCATATCTTGCGGTTTTCAGGGTCACGGAAGACAGGAGATCCCGCCCTTAAGCGAGTACTAGCTCCGGATCACTTACCAGCCACAACCAGCCACAAACAACCACATCGGAGCCACATGAAGCCACACTTAACCCCAATTGAGAATTTGACAAAGAGCGAATCATATCAAAGACCTTCACTGCGGATGCGGGCGGTCAATCGTCAGCCTCGTACAATACTGAACTGAACTTCTGCAGCCTTTCCTGAATTCATCTCAACCTCCCGCAAGCATAATTATCTCAGGCCCACCGTCGTTGATATCTCCTACAGAGTAATGGCATAGGATCTAACTTACTCATTGGCAGCTCAAAGATGGCCCTATCACCCCTCGTCGTTCCAGGCCCATCTGGGAGGGGCACTCCAGGAAAGGCCTCAAAGCTCTCAAGCAATGCAGTCTCCTCGAATGGCACTCCAGATGCTGGAAATGCTGGAAATGCTGGCTATACCTCAGGGGCAGATATCGCGGAGCAGATGAACGAGGATGAGAAGTCCAAATACGTCAAAGGTTAGACTTCGCGATTAGGTCAAAGATTGAATACTGATCCTGTCTAGGTAAGAAGCTTGGTGAGGGAACATATGCCAATGTTTACCTTGGACACCTCAAGTCCGATCCCTCAAAATTGGTCGCCATAAAGAAAATCAAGGTGCAAAAGGAGTATACTGAAGGAATGGCTCCCGATGCGATTCGCGAATTGAAACATCTGCAAGAGCTGTCACATCCAAATATCATATCATTGCTATCTGTGTTTTCCTCGAAAGATCAAAACCTGAATTTAGTGCTGGAATTTCTGCCTCTCGGTGATCTAGAGATGTTGATTAAAGATGTCGAGGGAGTGAGATACGGAGCTGCAGATATCAAGGCATGGATGGGGATGTTATGTCGCGCAATATGGTTCTGCCACGAGAATTTCGTCTTGCATCGAGATATCAAGCCCAACAATTTGTTGATTGCGGCGGATGGAGAGGTCAAGCTTGCGGATTTTGGTCTTGCGAGATCATTTTCTGATCCATACCGACAAATGACTTCGAATGTCATTACACGATGGTACCGACCTCCAGAGTTATTGTTTGGGGCGAAGCATTATTCTGGAGCGGTGGATATCTGGTCCGTGGGATTGGTGTTTGCAGAATTAGTGATTCGCACACCATATATTGCTGGAGATACGGAAGTCCACCAAATCAACTTGATTTGTCAGGCAATAGGAACACCCACCGAAGAAAACTGGCCTGGCGTGTCAAAGCTGCCCGAATTCACAGTACCCGAGCCTCCAAATCCAGTGCGTCCAAAGGATCATTATTTAGCGACTTTTGGCACGGCAGGGCATGAAGGTGTGGATCTTCTGATGAAGATGTTGATCCTAGACCCCAGGAAGCGAATCACGGGTAGAGAATCACTCGAACATAGCTGGTGGGCGGCAGATCCGAAACCTACGAAGAAAGAGGATTTGCCAAAGAAGAGGGGTGGCGCTGAGAAGATTGGTGAGGATCTCAAGAGGAGGCCAGGGATGGTTGATGATGATAGAGGATCGGGTGTTTCCAGACGGTTGGATTTTGCTGCAATGAGAATGTAAGGATGGGGAATGGCGTTGGGAGTTTGAGGTTATTAGACCGGTTCTCCAGCCGGGAAACGAATAATGCAATACTTAACAAGCTGATATACCAGTTTCGAGGTTATCTTGTAGCTGCTGTTCTCGACGTGTGCCGGATACCTCTATCTATATGTCATTTCTTTCCATGAGCATCCAAGCAATGAGCAGCACAATTATACCTCCTTGTCGACCTGAATTTCATCAGTACCGATCCCGCCAGTGCACTTGCTAATAAGCTATCTAGTGTGAAATCCAAGGTGACAATAATATATAGCGTTAGCTACAAAGGTCCAATGACCTAACTCAAGGTGTTGTAAACCAGCTGTATTCATTCCCCTAGAGCTGGCTACTAATAGCCAAATCATAGGGCGCTATTGCACTGCTCCAATTCGTCGTCTTAGCGAGCTGCATCAAAATCACATACCTCGGGTATGTTGTGCATATTCACTTTATTATCACCAACACATATCTGGTCCTCAACAATTTCCATCAAGTATATATAATTACAAGTTCAGTAAATGAAAGCAGAAGACAGAAACCGTATGTAACGTTTTTCATGCCCTGACAACATCTCAAACTTGCCTATAATCCTAAGCGTCGTTTAACTTAGCTATCTTAGCTACAGCAACAATGTCTACCACCAGAGACTCATCAAGTGAAGCAGTCCCATTCAAGGACTTTGTGCATCTCAATTCAACCATCTCCCTCTATCGCCCTCCTCCTCCATCACCCAAATTAGTTCCCTCAAATACAACCACAACACCGCCAACACTCATCATTCTCGCCACCTGGCTGGGTGCTCTCCCCCGCCACATCAACAAATACACCCTCGCCTACCAAGCCCTCTTCCCCAGCTCACCTATCCTCGTCCTCCAAACCACAACAGCAGACATGGTCTACCGCTCCTACAGCGCGCAACAAGCGACCCTCGACCCTGCTCTCCTGTTCCTCGAACCCGCCTCCCAAGATGCTGCAAAGGCCGGGATTCTACTCCACATGTTCAGCAATGCAGGCGCGCACCAGGCTGCGCAGCTTGCGAGAGCATATAGGTCGCGCCATGAGGCGCCGCTACAGCTAGGTGCCATGGTGTTTGATAGCTCGCCTGGCGTCCCCACGTTTAAAAGCACTACAGAGGCGATGATTGTTGGCTTACCGCGCACGCCTGTCCTGCACCAAATTCTGAGCGCTCTGGTGTATGTGGTCGTAAGCATGATTTTCCTCCAAGGCTTGCTGGTTGGAGGGGAGAATCTGGTTGAGCGTGCGAGAGGCGATTTGAATGATGCCGAACTGGTGAGGTCGAGGAAGGGGAGGTTGTATGTGTTTAGTGTGAAGGATCGCATGGTGAGTTGGAGGGATGTCGAGAGTCATGGTAAGCTGGCGGAGGAACGGGGTGAGATGGTTCAGAGGGAGAAATGGGTTGGGAGTCAGCATGTTGGACACATGGCGGTGGATGGGGAGAGGTACTGGGGTGCTGTTGAGTCGCTCTGGAAAGGGGGCGATTGAGGTGGGTGTTTGCAAATACGTGAAGTCTCAACCTCCTAATGTTGAAAAAAATCCACCTATTTCCTGTATAACTGTCGTCTTGGTTGCTATCTGAGACCATCCGGCACATTTAGGAAGTCGGTCTGTCTTCTCGACCTCGCGCGATTCTCTTCTATCCAACATCTGGATCCGAGGCTTGGAACACTTGGTGAATAAGACATTCTTGATGGAGCAAAACCCAATTTCAATTTGTAGCACGATTAGTCATCTGCTAGCTATAAAGCACTCAGACGATCCAACAAGGGCTACTCATATATAGCAAAAGTGGGCCAAAGATATTAAAGTTCCCTTCTTTTCAATTATGGCTACTAGCAGTTTGATCTAGTTTTGTACTACAAGTTCGAACTTTTGAGAACTGAACTATGAATAGGTAAACTCTATCCTTTCCATATATAAAATCAGTCTTATACATTGGATTTCAAAATGGCATTTCCTAGCAATTCGGTTCTTGCTGAAATTCGCACCCAACACTCAGCTCTGTGCTGAAAATTGAACTGTTAAATACTTCCTCCGAGGAAACTTCCTATTCAATGTTAGATTGCTTATACAATCAAAACGTCAGGATTTCATTCAACTTACCAACAGCCGAAAAGGCTACCCAAACGAAACCTTGGGCGAAAAGATCTGGAGGGCAGTAACTACAGTCAAGATCGTCAACTACAGCTCCAAGTCTGAAAGCAGAAGAGAAGCAAGACTTACATCTGGTATCTCCCAGACGACAATTCGGCGGCTAAGCGAACGTATCCCACCATAAACACCCACGACGCAATCCACGGGGGGACCGAACAAGCAACTATTCGAATCAATTCCACCGGCCCCGCCAAATTATCGCTATCTCGCTCCCTATTCATAAACACCTCATGCCTAGTCGCCATCAAAAGCAATAAAACACTCGAGAAAAGCGTGTAAATCATGTACATCAGCGCGCCCCCAATCATCATCCTCAGAGCATCTCGCTCCTTAAGCCTATCCGTATTTTCAGGGTGGAAATACCCCCTCGAGGCGCCAAAGTGGGCAGTGCGGCCCATGTAATATGTTGCGAGAAGCTGGAGTACGATTTCAGCGAGCTGGGCTTGCCGCGCGGCTGCCGTCCAGTTTCCGTCTGAGAGGATCTTTTTGTCGTTGTATTCCGCTTCCTTTGTCATAAGCAGCGACAGCGCTAGCCACCCAATACGCGGTCTCGTCATATAAAAGAGCGTTAGGTCCCAAATTGCCGGCATGCGAGCGTGAGCATATCCTTCCATCCTGACTGTGATCCAGGCGTTGATTCCGTTTGCAGCGAGGGTTAGAGCCAGGGGTCCGAGCCACATGAATTTCCATTTTGTTGAGACCTTGGGGCTGGTGTCATCTCGCTGTTTGCCGAGACGGTTAAATGAGATGAAGCGAAGGATTTTTCGAGAGGTAGATTGGTCTCCTAGCAGGACCGCGAAGATTGTGGTTAGGATGTTGATTACGGTGAAGGTGACGAGAATTACGTTAGGGGAAGGGCATTTTGCTACGAGTTTGGGGGGAGGGTTGATGGACCAGGACCACGGAATGAGTACTGAGCGAGAGGTTTTGTTCATTTTGAATCTGGAATTTCGCTTCGTGTGAAAAATTCGAGCCTTTCCCTGGAATTTGATTTTACTTTTTAATGCGAGGAAGGGAGGGATTCATATTTGAACCCATCACTTCACAGCCTTATGATGAGGCGAAGCTAGTTTACATCAAAAGTCGTACGAGGCTGTCTCATATTGTGCATGTCTGTGGCCTGTTAAGGCTCTTTGTGTTGGGACTTATTTGACTTGTTTTACTTCAGCTGTGGAGAATGACTTGTATAGCCACCCAATCACCAAGGCTACTAAAACACAATTTCGACAACTTTGGTCAGTTGACTATTTTACCACTCAAGTAACCCTATATAGTAGATGTACCAGCTGTCTTCAAAGATGAATGATGAGCTTTCATATTGTGTGGAAATGTTTCATTACTGGAGTATTTTCGTATTTTCCGAAAGTTAAGTACGGCTAAGGAGCTCGAAAGATTAGCTAGACACTTCCTACAAGATAGCCAATGCGGACTCTCCAAATATCTCTGTACTTGTCCTTATAAATATCTGCTGCTTTAGTTCTGTATTTTCTGAATTGTGGAAGACCGATCCATCGACCTGAACGGTTCGGTGTTGGCAATGCGAAGAATATCGGAGAAATCTTTTATCAGACTTGCCATAATACTTGGTTTTTTTCGTCTGGATCGCAAACTCGATATGTGTGTAGGTAAACAAATTATGTTTGGTAAGAAATGCAAGCAACCATACGTATGTATTTGTGATGTGGAATACCCCGATCTTAGAAAATGTTTACGGCTCCATTAGCCATAAGCATGTTTGTAAAACATCACTATTTGTTTTGATATCTGACCTTGATAGCAACGGATACAAATATTATATAAGAAGGGCTTCGTGATGAGTAGCGGGATATCCATCACGCACTACTTGCTTCATGTTTAAGTGAGTGTCGTCAAGTCACTTCACTTGTATGATGTAGGACGGCTGTATAATATATGTACATATTTGCCAAAGTACCCTAAGATCAACCCCCAGCTAGTCATCAAATGACATATCAGAAATTTTGAATATTCTCAATGCTCGTTCAGGTTCACCATGATCGATTCAAAAATCATTTAAACGAAGCAGAAGAAAGAAAGCACTTTACAACGACGATCGTCAAGTACTTTGTCTACCAACTATGCAGTTTCATATGCACCTACCTCTCGACGCATCTTGCCATAAAAAAATCTTATCGTCAACAAATCTCAGCCTACAAAACACTATAAAATCATCCACAGAATTATTACTTAAGAGTTTTTATATATACACAGAATCGAATTGCTCTCACCACAGGACTCAAACATCCCATCAAGACCTATCACGCTTATCCGGTACAATGATAGTTAAGTCCATAATGTGACTGCTATAGGTAGTTTCGTTTGGAACGAACCCCCTAAGAGCGAAGTGTGGGCTCCACCATACTTACCAACCTCAAGATTTACACTCAACCACAACTCTAGCCGAGAGATCCAAACGCCTGCGAGAAACGAAGAAGAGACATGAGTGCCATGCTTCTTCTACCAAGTTTCGCGGGATGGCCATCCCCTCGGTTCCATGCGCATCAGCTGTGGATGCGAACATAGTGTAGCGTCTGAGACCTCTACAATGCCAAAGAGCAGCACACTCGTTTCGAGTGTGAGATTTGGGATGCATACTACATTTTTTCCCCTCCGAAGAACTCGTATTCGCTTGAGACTCAAACAACAAACCCCCACGCTCAATCATTTGCTCGAATCCCAAGGCACTCTACGAGTGCCTCGTCAAGCTTAGCACCACACCACATGAGAAAGAGCCCATGGTGGTTTCAACCCATCTTCGATCGTATTTGGGGCAGCATGGGACGAGCACTGAAATTAGGCTGGGTTTCTCTCCTGTGGAAACAGATCAAGAACAAAAATGCCAGTACTAGGCTGAGCGCGCACTCAGATTGACTCCGCCAGGTTGCCCCAAATGACCCAAATGTATGTTGGGGGCCTGACCACACCGACTCAAGAAAATCCATTCTATATCTCTTGCTCAGAAACTCCAGAAGCCATCTCTTGCAAGCGGGCCAGAGCAGGATCGCATATAAACAGAGAGGGCGACACTGATGATTTCATCAGGATGAGTTCAGTGATTGGCGTGGATGTTGCAAGTCCTTCCGGAGGACAGGAAGAAGATAACAAGAAGATGTAGGCGCCGGTCTGCGACATATTCTACTTGACAGCTGTGGTCATCTTAGTGCATCAGGATAGATGAAGCGGCGTGTTTGAAATGTACTCAACGAATGGCGATATTATCGACGCATGATATTGGTGACGATTTTGTGTTGTGTATCTAGACGAGCAATACTTGGTGGCAAAGAGCTCCTCACCGGAACCGGCTAGCACGAATAGGCAGCTGGATGAAACTAATACTCAAAAGAAACAAACAAGTATCATTACCAAGATGTAGACTGACAAAAATTCATTTGTGATATAACCAGTGCCGGTAATGTTAGAGAATATAGGTAGCGTTAATATATCAAGTGAATCTATTTACTCGACCCCAGATAAACTGGTACTTGAAGAACCAAACCAACACCGGGTTCCATAACGCCATGCCATGTTTTCAATCAAATGATGCCCTCCCAATCGATGCATTCCATGCAATCTTTCTCTTATTATGTACTGTCACTTAAATCTTCTCATATTCCACAAAATCTTCCTTCCTAATACCGCCTCTGTCACACATAGATCTAAAGATGCCACCCCTCTCATACAACGCCCACGGTGTATCCAACTCCGCAATCCTACCTTGATCCATGACGCAGATGCGATCGTAATTAATGATCGTCTTTAATCTATGTGCAATGCACAACAGCGTCTTGCCCTTGAAGCCCTCGACGATTGTGCGTTGAATCTTCTCATCCGTCTCCATGTCCACCGAAGACGTAGCTTCGTCACAGACGATGATTTGCGAACCACGCACAAGAGCACGAGCAAGCGCCATGAGCTGTCGTTGGCCAAGTGAGAAATTCATGCCTTCGTCTTCGACGATGCCGTCGAGGTGGATGCGGCCTGGTGAAAGGTCGTCGATTTGTGCGTCGGCTGATACGAGGTCTGATTGGCGAAGGGCAGACCAGAGTTCCATATCAGTGTGCTCGTTGAAAGGGTCGAGGTTGCTTCTGATCGTGCCTTTGAAAAGTGTAGGATCTTGTGGGATGATAGCTAATCTAGATCTAAGATCATGCAGACCGATGGTGCTGATGTCCATTCCATCAATGGTAATCGAGCCTCCGGAGAGCTCAACCAGACGGAACAGTGTAGACATGATGCTCGATTTACCAGCTCCTGTTCGCCCGACAACCCCGATACGCTCGCCTCCCTTGACGTGCATTGATAGTCCTTGAAGGACTAGAGGGAGCCCTTCTCGGTACCTCATCTGGACGTCGTTGAATATGATCTCGCCAGATTCTGGCCAGGACTTCCTGATCTCAACAGTGTGTAGAGGAGCTTCTTCCTCAAGGTAGTTACCATAGTAATGAAGACGTTCTGTGGCATTCATTCCATTCTCAACTTCTGCCAACTGTCTGACAGTGAATTGAATCATTTGCACAATGGATAAGATGTAACTCAACACCATACCAGCGATCGATGGCGAGACGTTGAATCGAGACGTGACAACCAGAAGCCCCGTTACGAAGACCAACAGATTGCCAATAATATCCAATCTGGTCGATAGCCAACGTTGGTTTGCGAACGTGAGATAGTACGCACTATTCATCTCATCAATGGCTAAGCGAATATCGTGGACAAACTTGTCTTGCAATCCGTAAGCCCTGATACATGCAGTACCGGATAGACCTTCACTAAATTTCGCAAAGACGTGCGATCGAAGAACGGCCTCAAATCTCTTCATCTCTCTAGCTGATGCTCTGTAATATCCGGCCGAGAAAATAAACATAACCAAAAGTGGTCCAAGGGCGATGGCAAAGTAGTGAAAATATGCGATGATTAGTCCGAATACCGACAAGATCATACCCATTGTCAGCATGTACATGCGCATAGCATCAGTCAGTGTGTTGTCCATAACATCAACATCTCGCGAGAAGCGATTGGTGATTCGACCGAGAGGTGTTGTATCAAAGAAAGACATTGGCGCTCGTAGCGCGCGAGTGATGGCTCGATTTAGCATAGATTTGCTTGCGTTGGTGCCCATGATCGCCAGAGCGAGTGAAAAGAAGAAGAGCAGAAATGCTTGGGCTGCACCCAAAGCAGCGTACACTCCGATATAGACCCCTTTTCCGTACCCGAATTTGTCCGAAGTCCACCAAGAAAGCCACAAACTAGTAGCAATATTGGCACCTTGAGAAGCAAGCAGGAATGTAAAGACGATAAGAGCATTGAAATAGCTTCCAGATGCCTTGATATAATCAAAGTACACAGACCACGGAACACTCTTCACGGCTCGTTCCTCGGCTTGCATCAGCGCAGGTGCCTTCTTCTTCTTTTTCTGCGTCTTCTCCTCATCTTCAACTTCGTCCTCGTTCACATCATCTTCTTTCTCATGCTTTTCTTCTACTGCGGTGGTCTCCATCAAAGTTTGGAAGCCTGCATGATCTCTCATCAGATTGTCGAAAGTATCGATAGCTTGAATTTTCCCCTCTTCCATCCAAATGATTCTATCGCAGCGATGGAGGACCCAAAGCTGATGCGTTGCCAAAATCCTCGCCTTGTCCTTCAGAAGTCCCATAATAGCGTTATCGAAAATATGCCTTCCAACATGAGCGTCAACAGCTGATAATGGATCGTCCATCAACACCAAATCAGCGTCAAAGTAGATTGCTCGAGCTATGTTCAGGCGTTGTTTTTGTCCACCAGAAACAGTAATACCACGCTCACCGATTTCAGTTGCGTCGCCTTGTGGCAACATTTCCAAATCTGGCTGCAAAGCGCACGCATCGATGACCTTCTTGTACCAGCTTTTGTTTAAATCTTTCCCAAATAAGATGTTCTCCCTCACCGTAGCATTCTGGATCCAGGCATACTGTGGACAAAAGGCCCGATTTGCTCCGATAACCATCTCTCCCTTGGTCCTTCGCATATCTCCAGCTAGTGCAGCCAGAAGTGATGATTTCCCACTGCCGACACCACCAATGACAGCAACCAACTCATTTCTTCCGATCGAGAAATTCATATCATGAAGCTTGAAGACATCCCCATCTTCGATCAGAGTACTTGTGTCATCCGGAGTAGCAGAACCTGGCGAGGGCGCGGCCTTCTCGTTCTTGGGAGGTGTCAAGGGCTTTGCTCTTTTCTTGCCAGGTCCTGCCCCTTCTGGTTCCTGAGTAGCTGTGCGCTCCCAGGTGAAGTCTGCGTTTTCTATCTCAACGGCATTCTTGGCTTCTGGATCAAACAAAGCATCATCGTCCTGCTCTTCGCTCAACAGATATTCCTGAATACGATAGATGGAGCTCCAAGCATCAGTGACCTGTCCAATGACCAGTGGTAACAAATTAAGCGGCATGCGAAGACCATTAAACAGTGCCAAAGAGGAGAAAATGTGAGCAGGAGCGAGGTCATGACTGGTAAGTGAGTAAGTGATGAAGGCGAGCATGGAAGCAAAAATCGGCAAACTCATCGAGATAGCAGTGATAGCGTTTCGCATGTTCAGTAAGACCTGAATTGCTCGAATTTCCTGATCTCTGATTTCCTGAAGTCGTCGAAGAAAAGCGCTTTCCCAGCCGAAAAATTTGACGAAGCGAACAGCGGTCAAGATTTCTTGTGTCAGACTGACTCTCTGATCAGTTATTTTGTTGATGCCCCTTCTCCTTACAAACAAGCCTTTAACGGCTCTGGTCAACAATGGCATACCAATAACAAAGAGGCCAAAACCGGCCAGAGCACTATATGTTAAATTGATAACCAGTAGCACCAAGGTGATGATGCAAGCGAGTGGTGCTGTCCAGATCATATGAAACATACCAGACGCCAGGTCAACACGAAAAGTGTCGACAGACATGAGATTAACCACTCGTCCATTAGCCCATCCAGTCCCGTCTCCCGCCACGCCCTTCGTTGTATCAGGAGCCATCTTGATTCCGCTCTTGGACTTCTTCGACTTAGTCTCTTCTTTTGACTCCTCTTGTGGCTTTGCTTCACCATTCTTGATTGCCCTCCCTCCTGCTTTGGCACGTCCCGAGATCTTCATGGCTTTCTCGAAAATGACCGAGATGAGCACCGCCCTGGCTTCGCCTCCGACCATCATACCACGATAAATGAAATGGTTTGTTCCTAAGCTCTGCAGCATCTGCATAAATGTGATCCCAAATACAAGCCCCAGGCCTTTGCCAATATGCGGGGCAGGCTGGCCCTTCTGAGCCGCGACATACGCATCAGTAGCGAATTGGATTAGATACCGCAATGTGAATGGCGATATAACCTGCAGAATATTTGAGAAGAACTGACATGTTCCTCCAATCCAGAACTCCACTTTGAAAGTGTCGTGCAATGCGAATAGCAATGGATATTTGTCACCTCGCGCTACTCTCATCTTAAAAGACGTTTGTAGCTTTTCTGTCATTAACTCCGCTGTCCGGTCTGGATTGACAGTCCAGATGTCATTCTGCTCGAGAGGTCGTTGATACCCAGTTGCCATAATCGGTGACACCCATTGGAAATACATTAGGCTTAGAAAGCTGGCGCTATGTTCCCTCGACACTCTCCTAGTTTCTGGCACCGGTGGTGGTTTTCCCCATTTCAATGGATTGAGTTGTTTGTACCACGATTTCTTTGGCACCTCCACATGCGATTCTGTTCTCGACACCGCGCTCGTAGTTGTCGCGTAACTTTTTGTCCTGTCGAATTCTGGTCTTCGCCCTTTCTCCTCGAAGTCCTTATCAGACCCAGACCCAGACCCAGATCCACTGGCAATATGTATATACTCCTTCTCGATGTCATGATCATGCTCCTCGTTGTCATCGTCTAGTGGCTCGTCATGATTGGTATCTGCGCCTGTCGCTGCCACGGCTGGATCTCCAGCAAGTATTTCTCGTTCCTTCTCCCCAGAATCTGCCATTATCTTCCCGCTGTATTATCGCACGAGCAGAAGGTCCATGAGTAAGCAGTACAGTAAGGGAACGCAAGATATAGAGAAGGGAGGCGCAGAAGGTGGATGTGTAATGGAGAGGATAGAGAAGGAGAATAACATCAGATGTAGGCAACTACCTACTCCACTTACAAAAGAAGTACTGACTGAATTCGGATCCGAAATTGACTATAATCGCACCGGGCAGCTCGAGCAGGCCGCCCATGAAGTGTGCTTTGTAAAGCAGCGCCACTTGGTGATGTTTGGGGGTGCATTTTTCCCCAGTACTGGTATTGAGTTGAAGTGGCAGGGGGCGAAGACAGAAAGTTCCCCGAGGCTTTGGCTGGAAAGAGGAAGGTCGGAGAGTCGGTCGGTGCTTAGAATTTACCGATGAACGTCATGTCTTGGTTGGTCCACTCGTATTATCGTATTTCGTACGTAAGACTACCTATGTAACAGGTATGTTACTACGATAATTTCATGAAATTCTGCTTATTTACCTTGAAATTATGTTCACGCTTCTTTATCGAAAGCTCAAGTCTGTGTTGTGTCTTGTTTTTTTTGCTGCGAAGAATCTGTCCCACATTTCGTTTCTATTGTGTTTGGTCCGAAAACATTTCGTTTCTAAGCCGTCAAAGTCCATGAGGGATCAAGCTCAAAGGTGGGTTACACAATCTACGGAAACACAGCGGAAGAGCCAACCCGTCGCAACTCAAAACATCGATAAGCCTTACAATTTAGAAAGCTTGCGAATGCCATCCCAACTTGTTGTTTGGATACCCATGTCTGTCGTGATTTTGGTATCGAAATGGAATTCATGACCGCTAAGTATAAATGTTCGCTTCACACAACAATACAACTTGCTCTCAACATTTACCGAACGCGAACATGCAATTTCAAGTGCACATTTCACCATACTCCGGACGAAATCCAATTGTCCGATCCGAGTCTAACTCCGCAAAAGGTCACCGGAGGGGATACAAGCTTTTAATGGCTTGGTATCTTTCTCCACCTGCTTGGTAATGGTAGAGTCATGGGCCAAAGTATCCCCCGCAGGCTGCATCTGCGAAGCATGAGAATTCCAACGCTGTATAGAATAAAGGAGTCAACGCATCATCGATATACACACAACTTGATATATTCACACCTTGGATGTTGGTGAAGTAGCATTGTAAGTTTCCTCATTGAGACAAAGACGGGAAGCGAGATGGATTTAAGCTTGCCGGAGACCGACTAATTCCGCTGTCAAGTACTCGAAGTCTCGGGAATCACTAGATTTCAACTGTTGGTCACATTGCAAGCGGTGTGAGACTTTGGACCATCAAGAAGGGTTTGGATTTCAGATCAATGCAGGTAATCGGGTCTGGAACAACTTTATATGCGGGTGCTGGTACCTATGTTGTGCATCTCTAAACACACACATTCACCACCACGCCCATGGTATGTAGCTCGGCGAACATTCAAATGAGCCTTCCCGTTCCCAAAAGCAGGCTCTGCAAAGTCCTCATTATACTCATACACAGCATCAGCTTGTTGACAAGTGAATGCTGGCCCATGGGTCATCCATCTCATATTGATCTCAATATCATCCCATCTTTTTCAGTGCTGTCGCCCACTTCAAAAGCTTCCATTGATCGACAAGGCCTCTATTGCCAGTGTACTTTGCATCTGGATCTTCATCGCTTTCCACCACCCATTCATCCTTCGTATCCCGAGTCGCATGTGCAGCAATGATCGTCTGCGCCATGAAGAGACAAGTCGGAGAGTATTCCATCTCTACTTTTAAATCTAGAGCGATATCTGCGAGCTCTTGAGCCGTCGCTTCGGCTTCCCTCCTTGTCTTTGGACACACAGCTGCATCCAGTCGGCTCGTGATCATCAGGCATGCAAGATAGTTTGCAAACACCTTGCAATGGCTATCGTGCGTTGGACTGCCAGATCGGAGGTCAGGCAAAGCAGCTAGAATGGCTTGGTATCTCTTATACCAGCTTTTCATGTTGTCTCGTAATTTTCGGATACGTAGGCATACATCATCAATAAACTCATCGGGTGGTAGTTTTTCCACGCAGATGATGTTGCATACATCTACGACTAATCCGGGAATGAATGTCTTGTATCTCAGTAATGTTACAACTATCTCGCTTCGGTCAGTAATACCAGTATCGTCGTGGATCACTGATCGCATGGTATCTTGCCATGGTTTGGTTTCCAGATAACATCGTGCACCGTTCAGCAAACATTCCGTTGTCTATTCGAGTCAGTTGCAAGGAAAGAAAGAAGATGTCGGCTTTGGCATCAGATGATGAGCACTCACAATTGTAAATGTCTGTGCTATGAATAGTGATTTCTCAAATTCCGTATTGTAGCTCTTTGGTCCTCGCAGTTGAATCAACTTCGCTGCTCCAGCTGAATGCCGTATCCTGTTGTATGTCAGCACGCTCCTATGCTATATATGGCATTAAGTCGTGATGTTCTTCAAGACTCAAGCACAGTCTATTCACTAACCATGCACTTTCACCACACGGATCAAGAAGCTATTTAGAATTAGTGACTACTATACAAACAAACAAGAATACATGCCTCGTATATAGCCAATATCTCCGTGGCACATAACACTTCTGGTTGATATCGTTGCTTTGGGTCATCCAGTGCTTTCTGTAAACTGTCCAAGGCCTTCACATAAAATTGAATCACAGCAGCCTCCCATGGCTTTCCAGGATGCACAATGAGTCGAGCTCGAGCTGTCACACAAGCTGTAGCATCTCGTAAGCAGGCAGAATTCTCAAAATGCTTTGGCAGAAACGAGAGGTACGACGAGCTCTTGTGTGATCGGAGCTGATGCACGAGGCCAAAGGGATCCTGCGACAATGCAGCTCTCACAGCACGTCCAACATGTAGAGTCGCAAGAGTGGAGAGGTCGAGAATATCGAATTCGGATTTGATGCTAGCTAACTCGTAGCCCTTTGCAGACAAGTTCGGCGGCACCTCTGTCAACGCCAACCGTTTGATATATCGGTGCCTCTCAGCCGCCAGCTGGATATTCCTGCTCGCAGATGCTGTGGATCGCGCATCCTCCTTGCCCCTTATTGCCGTCACATATTTCGGTCGTGTGTTTGTGTTGACCTCCTCGACGTGGACCAAGTACTCGTCATCATTGCCCACCCGCTTCTCCTGAGTCCATCCCTTGTCGGTTTCTGGGTTGACGATGAACACCGGCAACTGCCTTAAGTTGTGCTTTCCGTAAGTACCGTCTCGTCTCCTGGCCGCTGAGGCCTTTTTCATAGCCTGTTTGCGAATTAAAGTTCGGACGGCCTTGTCCTGCGGTACGATTGGGCTATGGATGGACGAATTGACGAAGTGGAACTCAACTTGCGGTGCCTGGTTTGCCATCTTGAGATATCGGTAGTTGGAGCAATGAATACGATGGGAGTCAAGAAAGGCAATGATCTAAGGTGTTGAGCGATTACGAGTTGTTATAAAGGGTGTGGCATCTGATAATGCTCTCTCCATGGCGAGGGTTACGGGATAGAAAAGGGTCTCAGCCTCAACTACCTCTCCCACCACGGTTCGCTACATCTTTACCTCCCAAAAGACAAAGCTCTGGTGGGACAGCTGCAACCACATAGTCAGTTCCTGCATTACCAAGTAGCCCACCAAGCCTCCGAGACAATCTGATCTATGATCTTCCCAAGGGTCACCGGCACCTAAAAGTCAATCACTATCGACGGCACGAAAGTTACAATGCATTTGTACCTGGAGAACCATGTTCGAGCTACGGCAGACCCGGCCGAAGACATTTGGTTCTGGGGAACCAATAAGTCCCCGCTGCCACTCATTTTTGATGTGTCTGGGCATTTACGCTGTGTCTGTCTCGCACAAACATTGCCAGGTCACTGTTTGCCAGAATAGGCTTAGCAATGTGTGACATTTGAACCACAAAGAGCCCCAGCATCCACTCAATAAACGCTGCAGCAAAGAGAGGCTTTATCAAGATCTGATAATTGGTTTAGGGTACGCAGGATCGAGTACCAATGCACGATTCGTGTGATTGTACAGTACGTGTGATGGGTGATATTTGAGGTGGGGTTCAGGGTTCAATTATGGCTTGCTTTTTGCATGGCGGTCCGAGAACCATCATCAAAAGCTTTGTGAGTTCACGTGTGGCCCACAGACATTCCAGGTTGTCTCCTGCTATGTTGCGAAGTCGACGACACTCGAGTAAGAGGTGGTACATTTCACGGATATAGCTGTTTGCTGTACGGAATGATTACTCGTGTGACTGCAGTATATGCTTGGCGATTACATTCCGAGCCTTCTTTTTTTGCACTCGCTTCGGTGAGGCTCGGGATTCCATGTAAACCACCATTGAGAATTCCCATATTAGGAATATGCGTTACGGCTGTGGTGGCAATTCGTAGCCTGACAACCAATAATTCCATGATAGCTTCAATATGGATGCGCAACTGGGAACAACTGTGCCAGAAGTCCTTTCATTGTGCATGTAAAGATGGCAATATATGCATGTGTATCGCTACATTACCAAGCGATCAGTACTTCGGATGTAGAATAAGGAATTGAGGAGCAATCCCAACACCGAGTGAACATTATAGGACGCTGTCATCGATTATGTGTGTTTCTGATGCCCTGGTCTTTGGGTTGACCTCGAACGTTAACAAAAAGTTGAAAATGGCTTTCGAAAGAGTATATAATGTCAGGAGAAACCCGTCAATTTCTCGGCTCGATATCTCTCAGTAGCCTTTGATCAATCCTCTGAGCATTTCTGCTCGACTTCTATACATCAAATTTCGACTATTCAAGCAATGGCATCTCTACTGTCCATTAGCGAGCTCGTGGAGCGCAACAAGTATGCTCGCCAAATTCATAACAAACGAAGAACATGCGCTAATACATCACAGAATATATGCTGCTACTCATCAGCCAATTCCCACGTTCAATGAGCTAGGTGCGATGCAAGTTGAGCCTCCCCATATTTGTATCTGTATGTCATTACTGCCTCATAATGATATAGCAACTAACAGTCTTAGTGACCTGTTGTGATCCTCGATGTCGTCCTGATATTTTCCTTGGTCTCAAGCCAACTGGTAAGTCCTAATTCGAAGGGGTGTGGATTTTGCTAAGACATTTCAAGATGCAGTTTTCACCTTCCGCAATATCAATGGACATACTGCCACTGTTCTGAAGGATATTGCAACTCTCGACATTTTTGTCAAGATTACGGATATCATGGTTATTCACCACACTGGTAAGTAAGAGCTCCCTGACTGGGATGATTTCTAATTCTAGCCTAGATTGTGGAGCTTCTCATTACAGCAATGAAGCCATCCGTGCTGGTCTTCAAAGCCGTCTTCCTGAAGACAGCACCCTTGCTACTATGGACTTCGGTGCTGTAACAAGGTAAACGCAATCTTGGACAGAAATATATAGCGAGTCTAAATTGACAATATTTTAGCATCGAACAAAGCATCAGAGACGATATTGCTATTATCAAAGCATCGACCTTGATCAGAAAGGAAATTGTGGACAAGACTGTCGGATTCGTTTTTGATATTCAGACCGGGTTGCTCACTCCTGTCGAGGCATAAGAGCAGCTGCATCCAGATATCAAAGCGAAAGCAGACTTCATTTCCTTCACCTCGTTGGTTCAACACCATCAATTTATCCATAATGAAATCCACTTTCCCACTCACACTCATCTGCACCTCTTGCATGCCATGCCGCCCACACCGCTGGAAATGCACCTCGGGGCTTGTGCAACCAGTGTGTCGGTGCCGCCAATGTCCTGCCAATGCTGCAGACCCATCATTGGCTAGGCTTATTTCCATCTAATCTGATCATCTAATCTGATCCTGACAACTCAACTGAAATTGTATGGCAAGAATTTTGTGATTTGATCATGCGAGTAGCCTCCTCTTACCATCCTAGAATCCAGTTGGCGTTTCTCCGTTTCGCATAATTTTCGATCATCAACTATTGCTTCGATTAATTCTCACAAAATAGTCGAAAGTAGGACACTTCTAATTGCAAGTAACTTGAAAGTGTTCAAAGCTTACTGTACTTTTCTCACGCCACCCGCATCACTTTTATCCACTCTGCTTTCGACCGTCGGCGTCTCCTACCAATGGTGACACAGTATCAAAGGTTAGTGGGGTGGCGAGGGTATCGGTTTTGTTATCAGATTGAAATATCCCGGACGCCTTCGGTTTCTGTTCCCTGTTAGTGGCTCTTTTGACCTCGCCCCATACCCGCTAGGGACATGACATCCGAGTTTTCCTGGACATGTTTTCTCTTGTCGTCTTTCTTCTCGGTCAAATACGTCTTGAAAAGGTACGAAAAACGATAGGACAGACGGGCAGGATGCGATCACAGCAGTCAGTTAGTGCTGTTATGTCGTGGAACGTAACAGTGGCATGTTGCCAACAAAAAATACTGCTGCATGTCAAGAAAACTCCTCTCTTCTACGAGAAGCGAATACAAGGTTTGTGGTGTGTCTTCACACTCGCACATGCGATCTTATCAGATGAAAATTTACGATAATTCGTACCCTAGGCCACTATTGTCGCGCTCCCCTTTCCTCTTCCCATTCAAGCTCCACGCCTACATCGGTCCTGGCCCACCTATGTGGGAAGGGTGCCCGAGAAATGCATATAAGTGGGTGACTGGATATTGTGCTACCCACTACCATCCCAAGACGGCGTCGAACCTCTTTCTATGGACCCAAACCTGTCGAGGAAGCTTTTCATATTTAAGTTTCCTCCACCCTCTTTCTATTCCTCTGGGATACGCAACCACCATACCCTACTCGACCCAGACTGAACACTGTCAATCCGTATCCTCGACAGTTGTCTCGATAAGATGAAGTTCTTTGGAAAAGATAAGGCGTTAGCGCAGGAGGTTGCTATTGGCGGTGCTCCCGAGCCGACTGATGCCGAGTTAACAAATGTTGAGAAGAATGTTCCGGTTACTGCAGGAGGAGATCTTAACGAGAAGCGTGCTTCCAGCTCAGATGACGCTAATTCACTCGAGGAAGTACCCAGTGCGGATGCTCAAGCTGGTGTTAGAAAGGTGGAAGCGGTGACTTTGACATGGACGAAGAAGGATTTGTATATTGCTTATGGATGGTTCGTCTTTGATAACACAATCAGATTCCTATACTAACAAACACTCAGTGTCTTCCTCGTATTTTTCGTTGTCTCCATGCAGCAGCAGATCCAGAACAATCTGTCATCCTACGTCACCTCTTCATTTCTTCTTCTTCCACTTACTGGAACAACCTCCATTGTATCCAGCATTGTTGGAGGTGTGATAAAGCTCCCACTCGCCAAGGCAATCGATCTCATTGGTCGACCCGAGGGTTTTGCATTCATGACATTTCTTGCGACTATGGGGCTTGTTATGATGGCTGCATGCAAAAATGTAGAGACTTATGCTGCTGCACAGGTATTACTATTTTTCTCTCATGTTTCAATCTCACTAACACTAGTAGGTCCTTTACTGGACTGGTTTCAATGGAATGGCTTATGTCCTCGATGTCTTTATGGCCGATACTTCAAGTTTGAAAAACAGAGCTCTAGTTTTTGCTTTCACCACTACACCTTATATTGTGACTACTTTCATTGGTCCTCGTGCTGCACAATCTTTCCTCGAGACTAGTGGCTGGCCATGGGGTTATGGAGTTTTCGCAATCATCACTCCAGTCATCACCTTGCCAATTCTGTATGTCTTGTACAGCAACCAACACAGGGCTCGTAAAGCTGGTCTCTTGGTGAAGCAGAAGAGTGGACGAACATTGGGAGAGAATATCAAGTTCTACTTCTGGGAATTTGACGGTATGTCTACTGGAGTCAAAGAGTGATGTTGAGACTAATAGTAAACAGTTATTGGCATCCTCCTTATCTGCGCAGGATTCGTGCTCTTCCTTCTCCCATTTTCTCTCAAGACCTACCAGACAAAGGGATATGCTTCGCCCATGCTGATTGCTTTCTTCGTCATTGGAGGTGTCTGTCTGATCGCATTCGCACTTTATGAGAAATTTCTTGCTCCCAAGAGCTTCATTCCATTCGAGCTTCTTACTGATCGCTCCGTAGTCGGTGCATGTGCTCTTGCCTGCTTCCTATTCATAAGTTTCTAGTAAGTTCTCTGCTGGATCCAGGTCCCAAAACACAAGCTGACGTCTCCAGCCTATGGGATTCCTACTTCTACACTTACCTGCAAGCTGTGCACGGCCTCTCCGTCGCCAACGCCGGCTATGTCAGCAACATCTACTCCATCGGCTCTTGCTTCTGGTCCGTCATCCTCGCCATCATCATCCGCACGATGGGTCGCTTTAAATGGCTCGCCATGTCCATGCTCGCGCTCGAAATGCTCGGCGTCGGCCTGATGATTCACTTTCGCCAACCGCATATCGGCATCGGTTACGTCATCATGTGCCAGATCTTCATCGCATTCGGCGGTGGCTCCCTCGTTATCTGCGAAGAGATGGCTGTCATGGCTGCGGCGCCTCACCAGAACGTCGCCTCAATGCTTGCGCTTATCGGCCTCTTCTCCTCGGTTGGTGGTGGTATTGGCCAAGCTATCTCGGGCTCGATCTACACGAACAAATTCCCTGCTGCGCTGGAACGCGCGCTGCCTGGTAATGCAACGCTGAATGCTGAGCTGTATGGGAGTTTGACAGTGCAGTTGAGTTATGCGCTAGGGAGCCCAGAGAGAGACGCGGTGATTTATGCATACGGGCAGAGTATGTGGTATTTGACCATCGTGTCGTTCGTGTTCTTGGTGCCGTGTATTGGGTTTATTGCTATGTGGCAGGATTTCAGGGTCAAGGACTTGAGGCAGGTTAAGGGCCGTGTTGCTTAGTTGCGGTGTTGAGGGGAAGCAAGGATAGATACCTTATTTAATGTATAGAATGAGTTTGGCATAGTACTTTTACGTTTATCCTATTACTCATGATTTTAAGTGATCTTTATTTTTGGTCTATCTTTACACTACAATCATTTCGAAATTCCGAGCCTCTGTGGAAACAACTGCTTAGAATATCTCGCTCTGCAGTTTACCTTGACTCGAAGGCATACTCAATTTATTGCCTTCGAAAAGGTGACAGAAATGATTAGGGGCAAAGCACAAAACAGCAAAAGAAATGGCCATCCACATCATGATGCTTACCATTCTTTCATACACGGCTTCCGGGCTCTCCGAAGAAAGCGCTACTAACCACAAAGCACGTACTATTATGTTACGCCGCCTTGGCACTCAGAATGATTGGATACAAGTGCGATTGAATCTGACTTTATAAAACTCCCATTTGGGTACATGATTTAAGCGAATTTTGACTTCGAATGTCTGCATAGGTACTGAATTGCTCTGGGTAGCAGGATCCTAGCTTTCTCTTATAATACAAAGCTCGAGGGCAGAAGCCAATTCGATTTCTAGAATGTCATGGCAAAGCTATTTAGTGTTTTATTGATACTCGCTCCCTCTCCGACCTGAAAGGGGAAGTATTCTTGGTGTGAGATGGCCGAGGGGACATTAGATAGGTAGAGAGGCGATTGAATCATCAATGATAGTGATATATGAAACCGCGATCCTCTTTCCTGCAAGTTTTCTCGAGAGAACTAAAAAAAAAAAAAAAAAACTACCACGAGCCCTTATTTTTGGTCTTCACTGTCACTTGGACTGGAGTTTACCGAGACTGTCTTCAGTCTAGGAGCATTTCTAAACTCAATATAACCACAAATGGGGTGTTTACTCTTTGCGCAGATTTTAGAGAAGCCTTTCCATCACTCCACAACCAATTCGTCCCCTTTCAACCCCCAGCCCGCCTCCCTCAACTTCTCCAATACACCCTCAGCAACCTTCCCCCCAAGCACAACCACGAGTCTGAAACCCACCATAAACGAGCCAGGCCTCCTTATCTCCCCAATTGTAGTCTGCAAATGCTTCACTTGCTTCTCGTGTTCACACCCCGAGCTTGAGAGCGGAGCACCGAGGAGCACGGTTTTTTCGGTGGAGAAGGAGAAATACCCTGACGGAGCACGGAACGCGGTGTGAAGAATCTCGAGACGCCCTTGTGTTCGGTTTTCTGGGTCCCAGTGCAGTAAGTTGTCGGTGTTGGAGTCTAGGAGGGCGCTGCCAAGGAGGGGATCGTTTGTCCAGCGTGCGAGAGTAGTATCTGGTAATCGTCAATAAGTTCTTGAAAGAGATGAGGATTAAGAGCGTGTATCTGGAGTTTTGAAGAGATATTGAGGGCACAAGAGAGTACTTACATTCGTTCTTCCCGGCTACTACGAATACATGCTTGTAATTCTGGCAACAGTATTGGAGGAATTCCTTCAATTGCTGTGGACGGGACGTCAAAGCGGGACTCAGGTTGCTGCAGAATTAGCATGATGTGTTGACGATTTCAAAGTACGAAAATTGCAGATTCGTGAAGCGCACATTCAGTGAATAGAGAAGAAAGAAAAAGACATACTCGCTTGCGATGATGAGGTTATGAGCACTAGATATTTCGAAATTATCGAAGGACCTCACCTCTCGATCGGAGATGACGTGAAAGCTTGTTGGTGCCATTTGAGGGGAGTTGTGTAGAATCGGTTGAATTTAAGCTTTACGATGGTTAGGTTGGAACGATTTAGTGGAAACTTATAGACCAAAAGTATGCTTCGTTGTGCATGGCATTAGTTGGTAGTTCCAAAACCTTTTAATCACAGAAAACATGGGAGGTGAATGTGAATCAATTGAATCCTGATCTTTGTTCTTGATTCAGGGTAAGCAATATCCTAGGGTATTACTCGGGACGGCAATAGAAAGGCAACAAACAAAGGAATTCGTGATCAAAGGTGTTTAGAATTCTTCTCTCTGAAGAGTCTTTCAATGCAAGGATGTTTTCACGTGGAAGTCCAAGACGGAGCGACTATCAGCAACTTATCGAATGGCTTCAATACAGCGCTTACCTGCTGCCTTGCAGGTTCGTATTATGAAAGATAGCTAGGGGTTCTGTTACCCAGGGCAATTCATTCCAAAGACATTTCGAGGTGATTCGCTTGGATCATGTGACCCAAACAGGAGGTTGATAAACCCAAATTAAACCGACTTCTGTATCAAATCATTCTGATCGTCAGGGTAGCGTAACATAATAGTACGTGCTCTGTGGTGAGTAGCCAGTTTCTAGAGACCCCAAAGCCGTACGTGAAAGAATGATCAGCATCATGATGCGAAAGGCCTTTCTTTTGCAGCTCTATTCTTCTCACGTTATTTTTGCCGTTATATTCAAAGGCATTATATCGGATTTAATTTTTGATTCAAGTCAAGCTCCTGACTTTTGCACCTTTTCAACTCTTCTGCTTTTTCGCTTCGGCGGAATCTTGGCAAAACTCCTGATTTTTTGGTTTGTTTACTTCTAGGTTCGTTCCAGATCAACTTCAACTTCAAATCTACAACTACTCAGTTTTGAGAGAAAAACTGCAACACCATCATATCTTTCCTCCACCTAAACACAAAATACCCGCGCTCAACTACCAACAATCGCAAGTATGTCTGCGCAATTGAACGATCCCCCTGGCCTCCCAGTTGCCTTCCCTTCCACCAACTTCGGAGCTGCGATAGACCTATTTGAGAAGATCAATAACGATATATCGGATTTGCGCGAACTTATGCGTCTACCACGTAACGGCGCGTCTGGAATGTCGAACGAAGAATTGCGAGCGCTGGATCAACTCGAAGTTGGGTTGGGACGCATGATCACACACGAGGGGCCTTCCAGCTGGGCCAGTAGAATTATTCTGTGCAGCTGACTTGACTGCGCCGGAAGTCAAAGGCCTTGCGGTAGAGAGGGAGGAACTTGATGCTGCAGTCGTTCTAAGTCGGTTGCCAGATTTTGTGCCACCTCCTGCTGCTGCTCCTGCTGGGCAAAGGCAGGAAGCAGCTGCGACTTCAAGACTTGTCTCTTCCGTGGCATCGTCTTCGAAGTTTGTTGTCTCCACTGGCCATACTCCTCCAGGTGCATCTTCTGTTGGAAATATCCCACCACAACCCGCTCCTAGCACGCAGACTACCGAGTCACACAATACCACAACCGAGGCAGCCAAAATCAACACAGAGACTGATTCCAAGCAACCGCTTCCTCCTGGATCTTGGAGAGATGCGTAAGTTTCCCAAAAAGGTACCTTTTCCAAAGTCGGCATTGTTATACTGACTACATGGCTTACAGGTCATGGGCAAGAGGCAACTTTGTCACTGTTTTCCTTGAGCCCGAAATTCCACATCTGACTCGCGAGGACCCCGGACAAGCAACCCACTTTCAAATGACAGAGCCTATGCTTCTCAAACAAGCGGACGCTTTTATTGGCATGCTGAACACCAAGAGACGTAACCCTGGATGGGACAAGGAGGACGAGCTCGTTTGGGATTGGAAAGTCTCGAAAACTGTCAAGGTACTGTACATACCAGCCATGCACTACACTATACCCTTCTCCAACGCAATCATCATAGCTCTAGTCTATTAACTAATTTAACATTGAACAGCCGTTTACCAAAGTTGACAAAGTCATCTACTGGCAGCCTTTCCTCGACCACATCATAGCTATCGGCGACGCGAACTCCAAACAAGGCATTGCCGCCAAGGCTATCTCTGGATGTACACTTGAGCAACAAAAGGCTGCATTTGGAGCCTGGTGGGACTATGCTAGGAATAAAAAGCTCACCCACAAGAAATCATGGACGTGATGGGAGGTGCAGCACCTGAGATGGGTTGGTGAGGCGGTTCTTGCGGAGCGCATGTTCGAGGGCGCAATGCTATGCTTGAAGGTATGTTTGCATTTCTCTTTGTTACTTGCCTATGTTCTGCAAGTTGAAGAGTTTCTTGGCTTTTGTTAGAGGATGCTGATATTTACTGGGTAGAATGGCGAGCCTAAGTTGTCGAATGACGAGGAGACACATCTTCGATTGAGGAAGGAACAGCGGGATCGAGATTCTAGCGATGTCATGTAGTGGGGGGAAGATTTGTAGAAACAAAGTTATGTTATTGAGATGCCGGATTCGTTGCTGAGTGGGTCAGTTGTATGTTTATAAAAGGAACAACCAATAAATCAGTAATTCAGATTGGTACTCTCTTCTACGTGAGACAAGAAACGGTCAACTTATGCCAATTCAATCACACTTTGCCAAACCCAGATCAACAAATACTCACATGAGGATATGGGATTATGACTCAAGCGATTAACATCTTGCAAAATCACAACAGCATATGAGCTGTATAGATTCTGGTATGAACTACGAGACTTTAGCTCAACAAACAATTCCTCTCAACTCAAAAAATACTTCAACATATATCTATCCCTGAAAATGTCATCACGACATGACTTCCACATAATCTCCGACGAGCAGCTTCAGCGTCTCGATAAGTTTCCAGACTCTGGCGCTGTAAATCTCATCATTGCAAGCAGGTGCGTTAAAATAATTGTCTGTAGCCTGCTTTGAGTTGCCCGTTTGCTTTCGAGCCTGCTTGTTTTACCCCGTTTGCATCGCAACAGTTGAAAAACTACTCTTGCTAACAGATTGCCAGTCTTGCCAAATTGTTGCAAAGCCACTCTAAACAGCTAAGAGAATACCTACCACGATGTCGCTGGAACTACTCTCGAGTATTCTTGCTTGCTGGACATGAAGAATGTACGATAGAGCCCGACTGTCTCATAGCAAAGAATACAAAGCTGATTCCTTGCCAATATAGATGTTGAACTCAACCGAATGACCCAGGAACTCCAGATGAACTACAATGGTGGCATTATCTTTATCCTACACGGCGAGCACCGCCCAGTGTCTGGCTTTGGGATCGCCGGAACCCGTCAAGAGAGCGTGGCGTTGGTAGGATATCCGTTCTCACAGCTTCAACACCAAGATGACATAGCACATCTACAAGAAAACTTAGCTCTTATCCGTCGTCCGCAATCGTACACGATAATGGAACGAATTCTGGTTGTCACTGCTGAACGTGTGTCCTCGCTCACGGGTGATGATCGTACACGCTTGTCCCTATAACTAAGGGAAGGTGATTTTTGGATCGCTGGAGATGAGCTTATAGGTCTTCTATCGCATATCGTTGAGTTTCAAGGCCATTAAGCTAATTTGAAATAAAGAGAGCGATTCGAGCCTGTAAAAAATGGGCTAATGATTGAGATTTTGGGAAGATCTAGCTCGAGTAGTTTCTTCCCTTCGAAACGATTTGAATCCTCAAAGGGATTTGAATTTAGCATTTGGGCTGAGCGTAAAAGGCGAGGCTCACAACCATAGTTGAAGATATGAGAGTGTGCAATCTTCAAAGCCACTATGTCTTCGTATTACCGTCGATTTGTAGCATAGAATCAAAATATATGTCCAGCAGTCTCAGTTTACTGTGGAAATTATACCTGCAAGTGATGGATAACTGCCCTTAGCAATGTATTTCGGCAGTTACCAGATATTTACGTTTCTCAAACTTCTAGATTTAGTAGCCCTTACTGTAAGAAACAATGCGGCTGTAAGAAACTCTCTATTTCTTCGTTTTTGGTGTGCTTTGAGCCACACATTATTCTGCTATCTGACTTGTACTGGGTAGCATTCCTACAGCATGGCTGAGTGCCTACTTTGCAATCTCATCTCACCAGCGACAATGACAGCAAAAATGCCGCTACGAGATCTTCAAATCAAACAACAGTTTAACGAAACACCGTCATTTGCACACCGTTACATCAACACTTTGCACTGCCCGCTTGGGAGATAACGTGTCTTCAAAATTCTCGAATAAAATGCACAAGAAACAAAAATCATCCGACTCGAAAGCTCACCCTGTCCACACATCATATGCTAGGGTAGCTCACGGAGAATAGATGATTGGAGCGTGCCCGGCTGTACAGAATGCGGGCGTTCATGCTCGGCTGCGCCTCCACGTCTCGACAATTGGCAGATTCCGTAACGTTGTTTGGGCAGAAGGAACGCACGTTTTCTTTGTGTGATAAAGAAGATTTTGCATTCTCCAGGAATGACTGGAATGGAAATGGGAGTGGAAGTAAGAGTAAGATAGGAAGTGGCGGTAAGAGAGGCATTTGGATGGGATTTGACGTGAGGTTGAACTCTGAATGGCTTGGATTTTGAGATCAGCCGAAATTGAAGCCTGAAAGGAAACCTTGGCAGGGCTGAGCCTCATCAGGTTCTCATTAGTTCGGCACTACTCGGCCCGCGGATGTTGAGCCGAGCGATTTAGCTCATAGCCGGGTATCATGTGAGGCAGAAAAGGTGAGAAGTTCACCTGAGGATCTACCTTACCTTCTACTGTATCGGGCACATTCGGATTTGCCTCGTAACAAACATGTGGTCACAAATGACGAGATAGGAAGGCTTCCAGAAGGCCAAGACGAGGCTAGTGCGGCACATGCGGTGAACGGATCCATGACATGGTCTTTGTTTTCCCTGAAGAGGTTGGACGTTGATCTTGGCTTGATATTGATAGCTAAGACGGAGCATTGATATGCCGAGTAACAACAAAGGCGAAGCGATATTTTCATATCGCAGTTAGTGGTATGCGGGAATAATTCTTTGAAGTGGATGTATTACACACAATCTGCCAATTCCATACTGCGCGTAATACAATCGGATAAACACCTCAGCCTCTCATAACACTAACACTGCGAAGGGGCATCTGGAAGTGCGGCAGTGTTCGAGTCTCACGAGGTACAGTAGCACGGTAGCCTCGCTGTTTTGGTGATGATGATGTCGACCAAGCATGCACGAGATGGTAGTGATTGTGATGATCCTAGCGAATATCCTCAAAAGGACACACTAGTTCATTTCAACAGGGATGAGGAAGCTCTTAGCGACCTTCGTTAGCGGATGGCTAAGCTTTTGTGGATGCAGAAACGGTAAGGAAGAGAAGGGGAACGATAGGAAACATACCTCCGTACGTAGCAAGGGAAAAGACGTTTCGTAAGGTAGGCGGAGCAGAGCCAGACAGACCTGTCCAACACACGATATGCAAACATCTCGGACGTTGGAATGGCTGTGAACAACAGTAAGGATATGAACTGCATTCGAATTCAGCCTTCTTAGGGGTTGTGAAGGACTTGTATTGCGCCGTATGACTTAACATCAACAAGTAGCAAAGCGAGAGACATGAGCAGCAGGCCACTAATCAGACAGAAAGTATTGTTTAGGTAGAGAAGATATATGATGGCTTTGTTACATAGTTAGCGAATTAATTGATCGATACGTTATGTTTGTCATCCACTTTGAAGAAGCTAAAGTACAGTAGAGAAACGTTGTGAGAACATGTCTCAGACCTTGCGTCATCATAGTCTTGATACATATCGAGTGTCAAACGACAAATATCACCCCCGTGTTCTGTGTTCTCCTGTCAACCCTCCAAATTCGCCGCCAAGCTCTAACCACCTAGGTAGGGATCTCGTGTTTGATTCGCCAAGTCATTACTTCCGTTACCTTCGTACAGTGCTAAGTAACTTTGAGCTTTTCCCCCGCACGGCAACATAGCCCGATCTTTCTCGTGCATCAGCCACCTGCACCTGCACCACTTCCACTTGCACTTTCCATCTGAACCCTGGTCAACCACACCTTCCTCCCATTCAAGTCCTAGCGCCAGGAAGCTTCCTACCTGTACTTAATCAACACCTCACCTGCGACTTTTTATCAATAATCACACAACACACCACCTTCTACTTAATACTTTCTACCAATACTCTTGGGCTTTCTTCGATTTCATCCTCGCAGATAAACAATAATCCAAACAGCATAATGTCTTCAAGCTACCAAAGCCATGATCCTATTGTCGCAAAAGACGACAATAGCACCAAACCATCAGGTTCAGGTCTGAATGGTGGATTTCGCCCCTCGCACAACCCAAATGGCTTGTCAGCTCCAATGGTGAACGTTCAGCCTCCTCGCAGAGAAGATCTTCAACCTAGCTATGCGCAAACTCTCGTTGGCGAAAGTGACACAGGAACACATGGATGGTATGGCTCTATGAGTAAGTGGCAAGAAACCTACTTGCAATAAAAATAAACTGACCGCATAACAGTCAATGGTCTGGGTTCATGTATTGGTACTTTGGGCGCGTTCCCATGTTGTATCTGCTGCCCAAATCCATACAAGCCAGTATCACAGGGAAATGTCGGCCTGGTCACCAAGTTCGGACGTTTCTATCGTGCAGTGGATCCCGGTCTTGTCAAGATCAACCCTCTTAGCGAACGCCTCATCCAAGTCGATGTCAAGATTCAGATTGTTGGTAAGTAAATCCACCAGCACATCATAGTAAATTCTAACAAACTTCCAGAGGTACCAAAGCAAGTTTGCATGACTAAGGACAACGTCACTCTCCACTTGACCTCCGTCATCTACTACCACATTACATCTCCCCACAAGGCTGCCTTCGGTATCTCTAACGTTCGCCAAGCACTTGTTGAGCGTACTCAGACCACACTCCGTCACGTTGTTGGTGCTCGCGTTCTTCAGGATGTGATTGAGCGTCGTGAGGAAGTCGCACAGTCCATCGGAGAGATTATTGAGGATGTAGCTTCTGGATGGGGTGTTCAAGTCGAGAGCATGTTGATCAAGGATATCATCTTCAGCAACGAGCTTCAGGATTCCCTCTCTATGGCCGCTCAGTCCAAGCGTATCGGAGAGTCTAAAGTCATCGCCGCTCGTGCTGAAGTCGAGTCCGCCAAGCTTATGCGACAAGCTGCCGACATTTTGTCATCCGCTCCAGCCATGCAAATTCGTTATCTCGAGGCAATGCAAGCCATGGCCAAGAGCGCCAACAGCAAGGTCATCTTCTTGCCAGGTCCACCATCATCCTCTGCGATGGCAAGCGCATTCACCGCTGAGGCTGAAGGAAGTGGCGGCCCGTCCGCGGCTGCCAAGTACGATGCGGGAGACTTTGGAGGTCAGGATTCCGGTTTCCAAAGGGCTATCAACGCCCGTGTCATCGAGAATATCTAAGCAAAAAGACAAATACTGATGATAAGGTGTTGATGTAGCCTGGTCTACATAGTTAGTTACTCCCACAGCTTCACACTTTAGTAGCCATCTCACAGGTTGCAATCGACGACGAAGACTTCTGTATTTGTATCTTCTGCTACTACTTGTTATGGTCTTTCACGATTATGGGTGGACGGGAGGGGTGGATGTGAGCAGGGAGAAATCAGTAATGAAGTAATGCGGGGTCTTGATGTTTTTACGTTGGTCATTGGCAGGATACCCCAGTCTTTACGCATTTTACTTTGGTCTACGGGGTTTAGTCATCAGTAGTTTATGGTAGAAAATAATGATACCAATTCGCTTTGCCTTTGAGTTCTTCAAGAACCTGCCTAATATGGTCCTGTGGGCTGAGTTCGGTGACACAGGTGATTTCAAACTTCGACGCCAGCCTGCGGACATGTCTAAGGAGAATGCTTATGAAGAGCCAGGCAGTCATATAATAATATTTTTCCTATACCAAGGCAGACCACCAAGCTTTGGGAGGAATGAGCGAAATGACACTACCTTGTCGTCAGTCATGTGATATACAGCCAATCTAGGCATTCTTAGTTTCATCTTTTCGCATTGCTGTCACATACGACCATAGACTGAGGAGAATTGGGCATCCCGTCCGCTCTGCCATACACAAGCCTCAGATCGGTAGATTAGTAGTTGGGTGGGTGACCACCAGCGAATACCTACTGTTGTATGTCTTTTGTTTTTTTGGTGTCGTAGCTGTGTGTATAGCAACCTGTCTGCGTGCGTACATCCGGAGCTATTGGTTTGGCTCCTATTCTACTACGTGACTGTTTGGTTTGTTTCTACGAAGTGTCTGACATTAGCTGTTTGTTTTGAGTTTAAATTGGGTTGTTTGGTTCTTGACGTTTGGTAGACAACTCGTTTCTATGTCGTGACCGAAGTTGTTGTACCTTTTGCTTTTGCGCTTTGGAAGAGAGGTGAGATATTGAAGAGACTTTGGTGGACTATGGTCAGTTTTGAATCAATTATTCGATGGTTACAGGACCTGATCTGCTGACGTGTTTAGATTAAATGCGGTTTTTGATGCATATTTAAGAGTGAGAGGCAACCATTATTTTTCTCATTTATTGGGCTATCACAAATGCGAGGCACATTGAAAAGCCCATAGAGGAATCTAATTCAACAGTGGTAGATTAAGTAGAAGTGAAGTCTTCCATGAAATCACAATTGCTAAGGTTTGAGAGGTTAACTTATTCGTGGTGTTCTTGATTTTCGCTTAATTTGGTTGTCTATCACGAATACCTCGAATTTTCATCGTGATCATTTGCAATGTACTTAGAGAATACTAAACGGCCTTTTTTATAAGTACGCGAACTATTGTGAATCATTGAATTGATGTTTTGTGACTTTATAAGCTGCATAGATTAAGTTGTGCTAACATATAGTTGTCGATGCTAACCTGTTCAAAAACTACAAGATTTCAAGTCTAGTCCTCCGTCAGGATGAATCTATTAATGCACGCCCAATAACATGAAGCCCTTTAAACTTGTGAGAACATTAATTTGAGGGCAATTATATTGGTTGAAGTGTGTGAAAGTGTTTAAAAGACGGATGCGACGATGCCTCTAAACACAATATTTCCCTATTGAATGTCGAAGTTACTTAGAGGAATGTATCACATATATAATTCCTCTCGGCCAATCAGACCCAGGATAGTTTCTTGTCCAGTTTGTGCGGAAATTCTTCCTGAAGATATACTTCACAGTCACCAATATATGCAAATGCGCCAAGATTCCAAGATCACGTTCGGTACTTGGCATGGAGATATTCCACCAGTGAAGGATCAATGGAATATTGGAGAAGATATAAATGGCAGTCTTCATATTCCGGCTGTATCTCGATTAACCTCTGTTTCAAAAATACCTTCTTTATTTCACTAATCGGCAATTCTCGTCGCAATGGCTGTCGACCCGCACTTCCAACAAGACGTCATCTCCTCCCTGATGAAGGTGAATCTGGCACCGGGCTCCACGGCACTTATTCCGGAAAGCTTCAAGCCATCTGTTAAGCTTGACATTAAGTTCGGGGACAAGAGCGTCGAGCTTGGAACGGTGCTCAAGACTGGCGAGACTAAAACTGCACCAACGATATCTTTTGAGGCCGAGGTATGCGAACTCCACTTATAAAGTCACGACCAAGCCTGACAAGCGTACCTAGGGAGCGGGCAAGTCTTACACACTGCTGCTCGTGGATCCAGATGCGCCAACACCCGAGGATCCTAAGTTCGCCTACTGGAGACATTGGGTACTGACCGGCCTCCCCAACGACTCCAAGAAGACTGTGACGGAGTATCTTGGCCCTGGGGCCAAAGACGAGACGTTCGTGCTCCCTCCTCACCTATAGTTCAGACGAAGGAAATGATGCTAATCGGTTGGTAGGGCTACGCTTCATCGGTACCTGTTCCTTCTGTTTCAAGAACCAGAGGGATATGCAGTGGAGAAAGCGGATGTTGGCGGCGAGGAGTTCGTGGATAGGAGGTCGTTCAAGGCTGCTGAGTGGGTGGAGAAGCATGGCTTGGTGCTTGTAGGTGTCAATTGGTTCTCTGGTGTTGGAGATGCGTATAAGGAGTAGATGAGCAGTTTACTTGTGTGCTGGAACTGCAACATGGCATCATCTTCTGTATAGAAGTTACAATATGACACTTGAATGATGCTGGCATTGTCTTCCTCGTGAAACGCAAAGCCAAACTCAAAAGTTGCTGTAATGATGTCCGAGTAGGTAATTCGCTTCAATCCTCATCCTCTGTATATTGTTTCATTATTCAATCTGATCTAAGGCATCGTAGTAACAATAAAAGGCAAAGAGAGTATGATATCTCTTCTCCTTCATTTTGTTTATGGTTACCTCACAATCGTTGGATGTGACTTGAATCGGGCACAAATATTCGAAATTTACGAAAATCTCACGCCTTACCCCGCCAATTCACCCCGCATTATTCACATTCTTCATTGTCTGTAGATCTTTATCGGTTTCATAGTGTGGAGTGTTTTTTTTTCAAACACAGAAGCAAACCTCTGGTACATATTATAAATTTTTTATCATTATTACGAATCTGCTAAGGTCAATCAGGCTCACGCCACTGAAGCCAATAGCGTCGGCACGTACTGCGCTAAAGCAATGCGGTCATAACCATGATCCTTATCATCCCAGAGGCTGTCACGACATTAATGAAACATAAATTCAGCATTTCGTGTAATTCTACGCACGAAAGCAAAACATCGTATCATTTGATCCCATAATCTGCCAGCCATGTCTTTAAATAACCTTTCCGACGATCTTCTCTTGGATATCCTGGACATAGTATGGGCCTTGCCGTGGAATGTCGTCAGTACACACAACATCGCGTTATGCTCAAAACGCTTCAACAAGCTAGCAACTCCTCTCATCTACAAAATGCTTGATATAGGTACATGGAACCAAGACACCTTGCTCTTGAGGACGTTGCTCGAAACTCCTAGCCTTGGGTATGTCACATGATGAAAGTGTTAACAACTAAGGTGTTGATGCTCCTTGCGACTGCTGAACCCATTCTTTCATCGGAGGTCTTGGCGATACATTCAAAGTGTTAATTGTTTAATTGTCCTAAGGACTGACTGTGAGAATCTATAATTAGGACATTCTGCACTTCCTTGACAACTCAGTGGTATGGCCATATTGCCTCCACGCGCAATATAGAGCCAGATGAGCTTGCTCTTTGCAAGTCGAGGATCGAACTGTTCTGCGATTCGCCGGATGAAGTAGAAAAATGGCTCGAACATCTACAGTATAAGGAATGGGAAGCCTCAGCAAGTTTATTGTTGAGCTGCCTACCCAATGTGGAGAAACTTGAAATAAGTCAATACGAAAAACCAGCTTCGGAATTCTTTGATCGAGTCCTTGAGCGTGCAGCAATGCTCCAGTCACAAGGAAGCGATTCGCCTCTTGCTCTGTCGAAACTGGCATTCATAAATGGGTCATTTGACACTTGGACAGACCTCAACGTGCTCAAACCCTTCCTCCGACTGAAGTCTGTGAAAACAGCAGAGTTCAAGCCCACGGTTGATCACAACAGCCTACCGGTTGAGACTCCCACATTTGAACTAGATAGTTTAATCCTCGGCGTTGTGATTGATGGGGCATTCTCCCGCCTGGACGGCTTCCTAAGTAACTTCAAAACTCTCAAGACCTTCCGCTTGATTGAGGACGACTTCGAGCGAGACCCCTGCTTTGAAAGTGGGCCGCACACATTAGATGATGCTATCTCGGGCTTGAAGCACTGTCTAGAAGAATTGGAGATAAATCAATCTCGGCGAGCACCTGAGGATCTACCTTGGATTAGCTCTCTAGCCGAGTTCCAAACGTTGCGGAAGATATCGATCGATGCATCTGTCGTTTTCAAGCCAAACCATAAGCCAAGGAACAGAAATATTGATGTACTCCCTCCGAGTTTGGAGTCGTTGGAACTGTTCACTTATGATCAGTACGTTGTAGACCAGCTGCTTCGGATTTTGGAGCAAAAGCACGAGACAGTTCCCAAGCTTACGGACATCCAACTTAAGCGACGCTCTGTTAAGGCAAGGAACGAGAACCAAGTAGCTAGATTTCAGCAGTCTATTGAGGATCTCAAGGAGCAATGCAAGGATGCAGGGATAACGCTGAAGTTCTTTGAGGAGGCTGTAAAAATGGGTGTAAATAGTCGCTCCACAATTTGGACTCAGGTAGACTGAAGATTGCTGCGCTGAGTTGGCAAGTTTTTGTCTCTAGTCAGCATCAATATCCAAGAGACCGATAGTCCTCCTTTCTTCGCCCATCTTTTCTCCGAAATTCTCGTCATTGCCACCTCGCTTAGCCTGAACCGGAGCCAGAACTGTCTGTGCATTGAGTTGCATTACAAGCTCATCACGTTTTCCACACATCCACAGGTGTGAGTTTCTAGCAAGTCTGGACAAGGCATAGTTATTAGTGCAAGTGTGGGGTTTGATGCTCAATAAATGACAAAGATCAAAGTGCAAAGTTCGAAATCCATTTTGCGCAATCGAGTAAAGTGAGGCTCTGATGCAAACTCTATTATAACTTACCACCTCCCAGTAATTTGTAGCAACTATGCGAACTCTTTCAGAACGGTATCAATGACAGCACCCACAACGTATGCCTTGAAATCCGCGGCAACTCTACTCTCAAGCCCGGCTTCAGGCACTGCTTCCCGAACCCCAGCCGTCGTGGTATCTAGCAAGGCAGCAGCACCAACTATTACCAATGCACCTGTACGGATGTTGAAAGGCGCTGCTCTAGCAATGGCTATCGTGGTGTCAATTTAGAACGCCGATCTCGCAAGTTTCGTTCAAATGTTGCTAGGAAGAGGCCCATATGCGACGTGAGGGAGATCTTCACTTCTGAGAAATTCGAAGGGTAGATGAGGTCTGCGGGGAAATATTTGACTGCAGCTTACATTCATCTCATACATGTTGCAATAAATAGTATTAGCTTCTCCTGCGCGGCTTGCATTTGTGTTCGTTGATCTCGATTTCAGATCAGTTGACTGGCTTCCTTTTGGTTAGCCGAGACTATAATGAAACACAACCAAATGGATATGTATAATAAAAGAGAATAAAGACGCAGTAAGTTATACCTCATCGCATTTATGTGCTATTTTCCCTTCTTGCTTGCTAATTGTGTATGTACCTTATGCTAAAACCCAATCTCCTCCCATCCGCTTCCAACGCAATGCATGCCATCAAACAAACAAACAAAACCAAATACACCTATCATCCGCCTACCCACTATCTTCTCCTATTGCCAATCACCCTCTTTTTATTCAGTAGCTTTATACTTCTTATTGAACTCCCCCACGGCAACCCCAATCTTCTTATACAAAAAGTTCCTCGAACTCTCCTCCGCCACCGGCACAAATGGGCCATTCGTGCCTCCCCTCAGAGTCAAACTCAGCCCCGTCCGCTCCTTACTGATGGTCTGGATATCCTTCAACGGGACATCCCACTCGCTTGTTAGCTTCTTGCTCTTGATCAGCATGATCCGCGAGTACGTGAGCATGACCACAACGTCCTCCCGTGGAAGCTCGAGATGCGCGATGTATTGCTCGTTGAAATATTTGCCACTATCGAGCTGCTTGAGCCAGAATTGACCGAGCGCTTCACGCTGGGAGTAAGGACGCACGATGCCGTCTGTGCCAATGAAGCGAGTGAGACGGACACGATCGAGGCCATCAGCATCAAAGACAGTCGTGGTGTTGCGGATGCCTTCGCTCACGTTCGACGCGAGATCGAATACTCCAATGGCAGGTTTTGTGACGAAACCGATGGCGCCCTTGCCAATACCTTTGAAGAAACCTGCAACTCCCTCTTGCTCTGCTCCTTCAAGTGGTTTGCGAGCCAACCCACCAACACCACTGGCGAGACTGGTAACGAAGGAGTTGGCGCCTGCTTGCATACCATAGAGGGCGTGCTTTGGTCGATTACGAGATCGAGTCATACGGCGACGGTCTTGGAACTGCTTGTCCATTGTGGCTTCTGCGAGACCCTTTGCAATACTACCTGTGAACTTCGATACGCTGTCTGACACTCCAAAGACTGACTTCTTGACAAAACTTGTGGCTCCCTTGGCGATGCCAATTCCGAGTTGTTCAGGTCTATCAGACATGATGAAACCCTGATATGGCTCATAGAAGATATCTGCAACACCAGAACTGATGTTGTTGAAAAGTCCAACAGGATTGCCCAAGAAATCGGCAGATCCAAGAATCTTGTGAACCTGGTACAAAGCTTCTTGAGAGTAATGATTTGAAATATTCTGTGTTAGTACAGCTACAGAAACGCGGGCATTTTCGAGCATCAGAGCGTTCATCCTAACAGGGGCATCATTGATGTTTCCAATAGCCATAGTCAGGACGTTCAAGAAGAACATCAAAGGGTTCCGCGAAGATGTCTTATCCTCTACATTCACTCGGTCTGTACGAACAAACGACAGATCAAGCTGCATGGGTTGGATATTCAGTAGCTCAAAATACATATCTTGGCTTGACTGGTCTTGTGTGGGCTCTGGAATATCAAGGCTCTCGTCGCATAGGACTCCTTCCTGTGTCTCGGTCCAGCTTGCTCCAGGAACCTTGGAAAAGTCGAGAAGGGCATAAACAAAGTCTTCGTCAATCTCAAGAGTCATCTGTTGTAACAACAGTGTTGCATACTTGATATAAACCACTCCATAAGAATCGTCTTTGACTCTTGTGATCATAGCGTGCATGCAAGGATGAGATTCGCTCTCCTTGGTATTTTTTGGCACAACACTGGGATATAGAATCATGGGGAAGATTCCTCCATAGAGTTGGTTGTCGATTTGCACCCATTTGATCGAAGATGTGATTGTCTGGTAGAGAGGCGATTCTGAATACTTAAGTGCAATGTCACGGAAAGTGATATAAGCAAGCTCCTTCAGTTGCGCATTAACCAACGATATTCCGATACCAGATAATTTAAGCTGCGCTCGGAAGTTCACACCAGTGTCCTGACTCTTGACCTCGAAGCCACCTGCCACGCTTGTTGTGGAGCCAGTTCGAGTCTTCTGCTTATACATACTTTTCGAGGCCTTGTAATTCGACAAGATCAAAGTCTGTGTTGGACCATCAGCAGCGACATTGAGATCTATGATTTTCTGCTCATGTGCACCGGTTCCGCTGGCTGCAGCAGGAATCTTCATTGGTATGAGATTTCCAATCTCGGCCAGCTTGATGTGTCTTTCTCGGCCATGAACATTGATAACGAGCTCCTTGTTCTTAGCAGCTGGATAGTCCCACGCATAGGGCATGATGCTTCTTGGTGGCAATCTATATCGAATCGGACGCCAACCTGATCGGTCCTCTGTTTCATCGTCGTCCAGATTTGGATTGGCTTGGAAGAACGTGAATTCTGTATCGCTTTCGTTCCGCATCGAAAATGGCCAATTCTTTGTTTCGGCAGAGATGTGCAGGAAGAGCGTAGCGTTCTCCATCAAAACTTCAACTCGAATCAACTTCTGTCGCTGACCGGCTTTTGCCAGCTTGATGTGATTCGTTCCTAAATCTGAAATATTGAAAGGTGAAGACCATTGATTGTTCAGTCCTGGGAAGCACAACGAGAGCTGCTTAGAAGCACCCTTCTGTAAGAAATGCAGAGCCTGAAGTGCTTTGGGTTTCAGAGTCATCAATTCAGAAGATCCTGGCTCCCTGACGTTTATATCCTCGTTCATCTGATTTTTGAGAACGAATCGTGGAGCCAAAGTGACAACCTTGGTCATCTTGTACTTGCCCTCGCCTGACTCCACTGTAATACCAATATGAATCTCAGTCTGCTTCGACGAGGAAGGTAGTACCACATCTACTGTACTTCCAATGGCGTCCAGACTTTGCGGTTTACTCCAACTTGATTCTCCAACCTTAAGGATAGCGCGGTTGCGCTGGTCGTCCGCTCCGAATGCAAACATGTATGGCAATGCCTTTCGTCTCTCGGTGTCCGCTGAGGTTGTTTGGAACCCTTGCCCGGCAGCTGTCTTGGCCTGCTGTAACAACGACTTGGCCTTAATGTTGATGCCCAAGCCAGTCTTGTTCAGAATCACGTAAGGACTGTAGACGGTGACCCGGAAAGCGCCGCCGCTGTCTGGAATCTTGTAATAATGAAGCCTCAGATTCAGAGCAAGACCCTCGTTGTCCTTGCAAATTAGCATGTTCTCTTTCCGGAAGTCTTCTTGATTATTTGAGTTGATAATTGCAAATTCGCTTGCTTTGAAAATTGTATCTTGCATGTCAATACTCAACAGGAGGAGATGTGAGAGTTCAACTACATGTACAGGGCTGAGACCACCTTTGCGGAGGAAGTTGGTCCAATCCTTCTTGGTGTTTTTATCATATATACGGTACTTGAAGTCATAAGGAAGCAAGTTCTCCAGTTCGACAGGAGCTGAGAGACGGATTCGCATATAAGGATAGATACTGTGCAAATGTCAGTGAGTTCCAAAACCGGGGTTAAGATTACTGACTTTGTAAGAGGATTGGACTTGTCAATTGTTGCATGCATCTGGAAATAGAACGGCGGAGTGCTGCTATCCTGTTCACCCTTACACGTCAGGGTTCTTGTGGGCCTCTTCAAGAGATCCTTCCACCATAACGACTCTGAAGACCATGCGTAACCGAAACCTTGATCGGGTCTCACCAGCAGTGACTTGAGGAAGGCTGCACCAACTGGTGCTGGTCGACTCTCTCCTGGTGCTATCTTTTCGATTTTCAGAAGATGGCCTTCTTGGGCATCAAAAACGCCCAGCTCGACGGGTATTTGCGTCTTGTTCTCGATCAACAGTGGGGAGCGGAATGTGATGTACTTGACATTATCGGCACCAAGGCTGATTTCCACCAAAAGTCGATGAAGTACAGTGTCCTTCCGAGGTCGTAGACTGTACAGGTATTCACCCTCACGGTTGACTGGAATTTTGTTGATGCTATCAAATCCGCTGCCTTCAAGTCGAATACCAACGATACCCGTATTATTCTCTGGGGATAGATTTTCACGCATTTTCTCCCAGTCTTCGAATCGCCAAGGTCCTTCTTCGCCGTCAACAAGCTTGGCTGCCATTGGATTATCTTCTCCGGGTATATCAGCCCATACATTAATATCAAAGCCTGTGTAATTCCGAATCTTGTACGGCGCTTCAGAACCGCGTGGCTTTGAGAGTACATCATCTTCTGAAGTGAGGAACTGGAATGACTTCGATGCTAATGCAATGGTTGCTGATGTGACTGTAACTTCCAACATCTTCTGGGAGGTCAAATCGACAGCAAGTTTATCAGGATTTGTGTCCTTAGCAACGTAAAGTCCTAGCTGCCAAGGTTCGATTAGTGGTTCCCATGCAGATTTGGAGAAGTTGTAGATATTGATGAACAAATCAATAGATGCATCGGCGCGTAAACTGCTTGACCAGTCGTTTGCGTTTGCTTTGAAGCCATTGATGCTCAGATCTAGGATAGGGAGTTCATGCAGGTCACCTATCAGAATTACACGCATACCATCAAGAGATGCTGAGAGCTCTTCGTGGTTTTGTACGAGCGCTGGTCCAGAAACTTGCTTGCTTGCACTGGTCGATACAATCGTGGCCGCCTTTGTCTTCTTTGCCAATGTCGAAGTCGCCTTACCACTGGCTGACCTGCGCTTCAGTGAATCATTGCCGGAGGTCTTCAATTGCTTAGCTTTTTCGTCCGAAGCTTTCGGCTTTCCATCCAACTTATCATCATTGCCAGATAACTCTGACGCTTTGCTAACGATTTGCAGTGCAAGAAGGATATCACGGAGTGACAACCTGAGAACCAGGGGCTCGATGTCAATGTGTATACTCGTCAGGTTGGCTTTCGAACTATCCATAGACATTTGGAGGGAGAAATCGTCCAAAATTCTCAGACGAGTAGTTTCGAACTTGTCCATTCTGCACAAGAACATGCCCATCTTAGAAACTTGCAAAGTCATTGCGTGCTGCTGTGACAGGAGTATCTGTTTGGTTCCCAGGACAATGGCTTCCGAATTGGATATTAAGGGGTTGGCAATCAAGATGATCTGAGCGTCTACAATATTCACTCGGTAAGCAATGGTCATCGACGGCTCATCTGCCTGTGAAGAGGTTTGACTCGAGGCAACCAGAGATTGCTCCGTTTGAGATCGGTTTGGAGCTGGTCTCAACAAAGCATCAGTCTGAACTGATTCTGCATCTGAGACATCCTGCGAATCCATCATGCTGCCATCCTCTTCGACGAAAGTGGACTCGTCGACCGCAAGACCGGCAGTGACAAATCTTTGGATAGCAAATAAGTAATCCAAGGCAAATATTACCCTAGGGCTATCAATAGCAACAATAGCAATGAGGTTGCGCTCCTGTCCGCCGGAGATTGTAACGCTGGCCATGAATTGCTGGACGTCCTTATTTGCCGAAGTCATGATTTTGCGAAACTTGTTCGCTGTTTGCGTTCTGCTATCTTGGATCGTGAATGCCTGAATCAGAAGCTCAGACTCTAATGATCCATCAGTCATCATGCGAAGTTTAACTTTAGTATCATCGAGAGAGAATTTCGAGAGACTCGCTGCTTCCAGATCTCCAACAGGCTCGTCTTCCTTTGCCAGTATCAACTCAAGTCCGATGGTATGAACATGGAAAGCAAGATCTAATTTGGTCCAGCTATGCGAATCCACGCCAAGTTCTGGACCCAAATCAACCAACGTGTTGTCACAGTCGGGTGCATTTTGTGTAGATTTCCTTGGTTCAATTGACTTGGCCTGCTTAATGGTAGCCTTGGGAATATCTTCCGCTTGTGGCTCGCTATCATCTGGATCTGTGGCAAAAGCAGCAGGTACCGATTTGGCAAGCTCCAAAAGGAACTTTAATTGAGCTTGGGTTATTCTGAGATTAAAGTCGGTCATATTACCTTCCATCTCCAGATCGGGTCTTTTGATGCCATCGACGTGTTCAGCATAAGTCATTTGGAACCCCAGATCAACCTTATCAATAAGCTCCAATTCCTCCGATTTGTCTCCAGGGAAGTGAAAGTCAGATGTTAGACGAATGTTCCTAATTCCAGCAGACAATTTCATTGCGATGATTGCATCCTTGGAATCGTCTAGTGGCTTGAAACTGTTTTGTGCATAAATCTCACCCAAGTATGCTGTTAAGAGATCCCTTCGTGGTCGATCAGCAGTGACAATTCGTGGGAAGACCACAATAGGTGTTTTGACCTGGATATCGAACTTGAAGCGGCTGGTACTTTGTTGCAATTGGGATGCTTGATTCGCGGCAGCAAGCCTGGCGGCGTTAAAGATAGCTTGCATCTTACCAAACTTCACGAGAAAGTCGATGATCTTTCGGAAAGGCTCCTCAAGGAAATTCAACTTGATGGATCCTGCTCTAAGATAGATAGATGAATCGTATCCAGGATAGGAACTGCTATCCGCATCGAACGTTTCGTATCGGAAGTCAGCAAGCTCTTCTCCTTGAATGGTAATAAGTTTTCGAAGATTCGAGTCAGATGATGCTCCTTGGTTTACATCATCGAGTAGCGATAGATCTCCCAGTTTGGCACCGATTCTCAAAGTCTTACCCATGACGAATATACCGACATCTGCTGCATTGAGTGACAATGTAGCTAAGCGAATGCCGTCATTGTTCAGGATAAGATGTATACTCTTGAGGTCTACCTTGATTCTGATTGACCCGGCATCTGGTACTTTCTGTAAAGATTCTTCCTGTGATTCCTCGTCGTTCTCACTGTCCATAATCTCCTTCGATGTTGTTGTAGGTGGATTATCATTGCCAGCAAAGGTAATCAAAACGAAGTCCAGAAGAGTAAGAAGTGTTTTGCGAGTAACCACCAGATTGATAGTTGAGATAGCGACATCAATGTTTGTCTCAATGCCCTCATATCTCGGCATGAACTCAGGCGACTCTTTCTTCACTCTGACAATCTTCACATTCATAAGATCTTTGGGCTCCTCTGTATCAGTATCCCCAGATGATATGATGGATTTGAATTCAGCCGAGGGATTTTCGACATAATCATCAACCGTTAATGATTTCAGCGACGTTCCAATGATCAAGTCGAAAGGCCTGATGCATAATTCAAGGCCAAAATCCTCAGCTACGAGCTCTACTAAGAGCTGATCTGCCTTCTTCCCATCTGGATCACTTCTATAGAGAGAACCTTGCAAACGGTCAACCTTGAAACTCAGCTCAAAATCCTTTTGCTGCAGTTTTAGAGTTTCGTCTATGCTGCCATTTGTTGCATCTTCGAATTCTGCCTCCTCGTCATCATCTGATGAAGAATCATCTTGAAGAATGATTGCCTCCTGGGTGGCGAATCTGAACGAACTTGAAGCTGCCCGTTCCCGATGTTGGGGTGCTTTCTTTGACGTTGTGCTTTGCGATCGCTTATGGCTCGAGGCAACGACAACTTCTTGAGATCGCTCTGTAGAAGGCTCGTCATCGCCTGACTTCGGGATTGCAACATCGATTATTCTCATGAGATTTTTGTACTTCTTATCGGAAACTGTCGCATGAAGAACAGGAAGGTGCCCTGAAATTCGAATTTTTGTAAGACTAGGAGCTTTGGGTATGATGGATGTCTCAAGCAGGAAATCGAAGTTGGTACGCTCGAGAACATGCATAGCTTGAGCCTCATCCCTGTCTTCCAATTGCGCCTTTGTTTCCTCAACCGAAGGGCCAATAAGGACTTGAGTTGATGACAACTTGAGATTGAATTTGTCATACATCAAGGATTCTAGTTGTTTGTAGTCTTCATCAGTGTAGGTCTTCTTCTGCTTCTCCTGGACTTTTTTCAAAGTGTCCTTGTCGACCAGTTGACTATTCAAGCTTATGTGACCTGCATCAAGAATTAAGCACGTCGTACGCTTCTGAGAGATGTTCTCTGGTACAATGATGAGAGGGGCCTGGAGATCTAGCTTGGCATTGATCGTCTTATGTTCCTCTAGAGCAAATTCCAAGCCTGCTCTAGTCTGCTGTCGTAGACTTTCAACAGTAGCTCCAGCAGTTTCCATAAGAGCCCCGATAGACTCCATATGCCTCTCAGGGGGCTTGAAAAACTGTACTATTCCCACAACAAAGTTGGGGTTCCAGATGATTTCTAGTGGCTTTAACTTTCCAGTGAGTGCCAAATCGCTGGCGCCGTCTAACGGATTTTGCTCAAATTGAAATTGAAAGAATGGATCAATGGCCTTTTCTTCGTCATCCGCGCCGTCCAACTCGGTAATCCTTGGTATAGGGATATCAGGAGCATCTTTGACCTTGACAATTTGTTTGAATAAACTCTCAGGCGTCGTTCCGTCATTCACACGTAAGCCTCCAAGACTTACATCCGCAAGGAAAGAATCTGGTCGCTGAAGGAGTTTTGCCCTGAAGCCATCGAAATACAAGCTGAGAACTTCAACCACCTGATCGTGGGGGTCTTGGAGAAGAGTGAAACTGCCAGTATTAAGAGATGCATCGATCTGCATTTTCACTGTCTCCCTCGGCAAGTCGACACTTTCGGCTAATGCAGTCTTCTCGTTCCAATCTATCGCATCGTAGAGTTCTTTCCGTTGCTCCTCTGACATCGTAGTCTCTGGGTCTTCTTCTTCCTCCTGTGGCTTGGAGCCCCAAGCCCATGCAATCCAGCCCTGGTTCTTCTTTCCGGCATCTGGTTTCTTGACACCAACATTCTCTTTCTTCAATTGGTTTCTGGCCAACGATCTCCAAAATCGCATGTCCTCATAATTTAATTTCCACTCCAGCTTCTCGAGTTCTTCTGCTTCCTCAGGCGTCATGGGAGGTGTCTGTTTCTTCTTTTTCTTGAAAAGTTCGATGTAGCGTATCCTGTCATCTCTTCGTTCTTTGAAAAAGTCCCATGACCACCGTCTATTTCTCTCATGGATTTTACTCAAAATAGCATTTCCAGCGAATTGAAGCCATGCTCGTGGGTCTTCTTTTGGAGACACGCCCTTTGGTTGTAGCTTTTTGTATTCCTGATGACGAATGAAATAATGAAACAAATCTACCATCATAAGGGCATCACGATACTGATCGTCGTCGAGGACCAGACCAATCTCATCGAATATCAATCCAGCTTTGATGTGAGGTCGGTCAACTTTGCCGGACTTATCCATTTCAATCTTGGCCTGGCCACTGACTGGTTTCAGTATGAACTGATGGCCAGCATTTTTAGGATCTTCTCCTTTCACAATCATTTCCCTAAACTTTCCTAGCATTTCATCGTGTGGAACAGTGACAGCTCCCGGCATTTCCGCCTCTCTCCCAGTGCCTAGCAATTCCGTATCCGTATTCCAGTAAACTGCCAGTGCACCTAATGTCGCAAGTTTGTGGGTAGTTCCTACAGAATCTTGGATATATGTTGGTTTCCATTTTCCATCGGTACTGATGGCACTGAACTCCTGAAGGGTCACTCCAAGGGCGAAGGGATGCCCAGGTGCAGAAATAGAATCTTCGTATCGGACGTGGATATTCTTGATGGTAATTTGAAGGTTGTCTACAATCTTGGTGACCAAGCTGTCTGTAAAACTTTGAGTCTTCTGCTGTTCCTCCTGGCTCATTCCCTCCGTATTGCGATCCTTGAGCATCTCTGCACTATCCAACTTCTCAATTTTCACAGCTTGTTTCCTGCGCTCCTCCTCCTCCTCGTCCCATTCTGCATCCTCTTTGGGTGCTGCTAACACGAAGACATCCTCGATGTATACCTGCACTGGCTGCCCTCGCAGATTTGACCATGGTATCTTTAAAGTGAGCTGTCCCAGATGTCCTTCTACAACATTAATTGGGAGCTTCAACTGGTCCAACGCTTCTCGGCGCAATTCGAGATCTCGCAGCTTGACATCGCCTGACCAGATTCCCACATTCAATTGTTTCGGGTCGAAGTTCCTTATGTACATGCCCAGAAAGCGATTGAGCAGCGAAGCAACGAGCCCTTCCAACATCCTGCGTATTGGTTGCCGTCACCCTGGCAGGGAAGCACTCTGTGAGATGTTTGTACCGAGGCCTTCATTCGCGTCGATGACTTGCGACAATCTGCGATGCTCGTCGAGAAATACAGCGTTCAAATCATGGCAATCATTAACTTCGTGTGATTATCATTCAAATCGTCATTCGTGAAGCGACTCAGCTCTTGAGGAGTTGGTGGTTTCGTGACGTCAAAAAAAGAGGGCGACTTTGGGGAATGAGGGGCGAAGTACTTGAATCGTAAGTTCCTTGCAACAAAGCTTCAATAGGAAGTCCAGGCAGCACGAGATAGCAAGTGAGAAATCGAGTAGGTATTGGAATGTATGAAGATTTGATAACCTAATGTTCTTTCAAAACATGGAATTGGGATTATTATTTCTCCCAAGATGAACAGCAAGTTTCTTTTCTAAGTGTTGTATCAAATTTTGCTGCCTGGCCACACGAATCCTGAAATGCCATGTTTTCTTGCAGTTCCTCTCCTGGTCGTATCCTGCTCTGTCCTGTCAGACAGCTTAAGACAGGGTAGGGAACGGAGGAGCTTGAAGCCTTGAAGTGGCCTGTGCTTCACTGAAGGTGGAGTGGATGAAGTGCCCCAAAAATCACTACGTCACTAGTAAGTGGTGGGCGTCCAAATAGGGAAATCCTGCAACCAAAGCTTGAAGCCAATGGAGCTTGTTCATTTTTGGATAGGACTGATCACTGAGGATTCCACGAAGGAGACAGCGAGCTGCAGGTCAATTCATGCTCTCTCCTCCTTGCTTTAATGTTCATCCTGGATGCCCTCGACGTTTCAATAACAAAGAAGTCTTACAATCTTTTACTACTATCTTAGGTCATAGCTACGAGCTTCCTCAATTGTCACACTTCCAATTGAGCTTGAGCCTGAGCTTGAGCTCTATAATTCTACTGCGGGGAAACCTCCGGTCATTCAATAACACTGAGGTTCCTGTTCTTGTTCGGTCAACACAATGCTTCGCTCAACAGCCACACGATCAATGCTGAGGACTTTCGCAAAGGCCCCTTCAGCAAGATCAAGCTACAGTGCAGCATCGGCTAGCTTTCGAAATGTCAAGAGCAATAATGCCAATCCAATCACTCTCGCGAGCAGAGGACGTCCACAGATGCTCGCATCTTCTGTTCGACCAACCACCATCTCATTGCTCTATGCGACTAAGGCAGAACCTCCTTTCGATCACATTAATTTCAAGGAGGAAAGGGCGCATGCGCAGGAGAAGTTGGGCGTTCACCCCGAAGCTGTTTCTGGTGGCTCTAGTGTCCGTCATGTCTTCGAGCAAGGCCAAGCCAAAGTCGATAGTACAAATACACATGGCGGATTGAGATCCGATTTAGAGACAATCAAGGAGACTTTCTCCATGGCTGAGGTTCCTAAAGATACTCTGCTTCTGGGTGCTGCGGGCTTGATTCCCTATGCAGCTACTTCTCTTTCAACTGTCTACCTTGCATTTGACATTGGCCACGCGCAGGAACATGGCACTGGATACCTATTCTCTCCTGAATTGGCACATCAACTTCTTGATTTTGTCACCCCAGTTCAAATTGGATATGGTGCTGTCGTGAGTAGCTGATCAAGTCCCAAGTACATGAACCGTACTCACGCATGAGCAGATCATTTCTTTCCTTGGCGCGATCCATTGGGGCATGGAATACGCTGGATATGGAGGTCACCATAGCTACCGTCGATATATTATCGGTGTGATTGCACCAGCTGTTGCTTGGCCCACAATTTTCATGCCTGTCGAATATGCCTTGATCACGCAATTTCTTGCTTTCAACTTTCTGTACTTCGCAGATGCTCGCGCTTGTGCCCGGGGATGGTTTCCTCCATGGTACTCCATTTATCGATTCGTTCTGACCTTCATTGTTGGAGCTTCAATTGTTGTGAGTTTGATCGGCAGAGGACGAATCGTCAAGCATGACGGACATTTGAAACAACCCGCAGATTACATCAAGGGAGACAGAGACCAGCAATGGATAGCTCTCGAGCGGGAAGAGAAGGAAAGACGTCAAGCCTTAGCAAAGGATGAAGATGAAGAAGAGGATGAGTCCGAGGAGGAAGAATCCGGCGAAGCTGAGGATAGCAAGGATGACGATCACGCTGAAGATGAAGAGAAGAGCGAGAAGTGAATAATGATATCGATGGAGGGATGGCTAATGCGAGGCAGGATCTGATAGTTGACGATGGGAAGAAGCGTGTATTATGGGATTGTATATGTATTTCGAATGATGTGTGTCGTCAAATGCGAAGTCTTTGCCAAAGCTCACTTTGGGACAGTGAGCTAGCGGATAACTGATGAATTGATGCACTGCAGGGTTCATGCGGAGGAGCGTGCCCGAAATGGCCTGACCTCAAAAAATGCGGCGAAATGTGAGATCGGAATTTTATCCGAGAGACTTTAAAAATCACATGAATGCTTGGATGTATTGGAGAGGCCGTCTCATTTCATTAACTCGAAGTGTCAAATTTATGTTGCACATTGCAAGACTTTTTCTACTCCAGAATCGTGGCCATGTAACCATGTTAACCTTCAAATACTTTCTAGATAGGGTTGTCAGAGAATGTTTTTGCGGCTCGAACTCCGGATTTTTTTGATGACATCGATCGCTGCCGGATTCACAAATGAGAATCTTGATTTTCTCCCCAGTTATGGTCGTAGCAGTGAATCCCCCCCCCCAAAAAATACATCGTATCAGACTTCAGCTTACCTGCGTCGTATGAGCTGATCATCTCGTATCTCATGAGTGGCTATCAGCACGTTGAGGCATCGGCAACATAAAAATATTGAATAATACGACGATTGTCCAGAGACCTTCCTACTCACCCGATATCGCTCATGAAATGGGACCAGCGCATCCTCAGACATGGTATCAACCTCGAGTCGGACGTGGAAGGACAAGGCATCACCGCTTCTTTTCTATTCGCAGGAGTCCCGCAACTGAAAGAGATAGAAGGTGAGAGAGAAAGATCTGTAAAGGGTCTGCAAGAAAAGATTTTGATACAAGCTCGAGAGCGCCCCCACTCACACGCAGGGCAATCCATTCAATAAGGTTCAGGTGGTTGAGATAAAGATCCATAATGGGCCCAGAGCGACGATCTTCGTTATAGGGCGAATCGAGGGAAGTGTGAACCTGCTGACATACTTGCTCTCGCTGGCTGATATCTCACACGACTCTTATTGACGTTGAATGTTGGCAGGAGATAGGGGGGTTTTGAGTCATTGCATGTGCTTATCTCCTGTGATGCTTTGGTCAGTACGAAAGGGGGAGTATTGGTTGTGGTTGAGAACACAAGCGAGGATGAGCTTGAACGGTTGAGGTTCGGCTTGCGGATGGGATGTATACCATGCTTATTACTCGCAGCCACCAGCATTTTTCTCTTCCACTTCAAACAATATCATCCTAATTTGGCAGCCCAACCAAGGCTGCCAAAGACGGTCTTGGTATGGCTGTCAAGTGTCAGCTACCCTCTTCAAACGTTTGTTAGTGGTGCTTGGAATCCACACCACTTCCTCAAATGCCGAGATATCCCGGCATGCAACGGCTATCAGAACATCGAGACAACTGATATCCTACCCAAAGAGATGATGATGATCGACCACTACCCAATCTCGCATGGGCCATCTTGCATCTTGCAGGGAAGTCATGACGAGCTACTGACTTTAAGACGGCAGGGCGATGTACGTAGGTGATGGTGATGTAGGTGCGTTGTTGTTATGCACACCGCATCGCATCGCGGGAAGTAGTGATTATGATATGATATGGCTGGCTTCCGCGACATCCATACCATCGTGCGCGCCGTACAGTCAGTGCAGTCTATCTGCTCGAGAGACCATATGTGCGTGTATGTGGGCTGTGTGCTTGGGTACCTATCATCAGCAACCACACAACACGTTCACTTGGGCTTTCGGCTACGTATTTGCCCTTCCCACTCAGCAGATGGGGCCGGCATTGTCGGGTGAACTATTATTACTATGTTTTTTTCTTTATCGTTTGCGAGTTGGCTGGGATACATAAGCATGCGAGCCCCTCGATGTGTTTTGCTTTTGATTTTGACCCTTTTCTCGCAAAGTTGAGTTGAAATAGGAACAAGTGTCCATCACAATCCCAACATCTATTTACTTTTATCGGTATTTAGGGGATATCATTGCTTGTATATATTGTACACCGGAACGAGGAAAGTTTTCTCTTCATCATCAAGTCTCACAGCAAACCCAACCTTCTCTGAAAGTCAGCGACCACAAGGAATAGGAGAATAAATCACGTGTCTATATAATACCATTCAATTCCATCCCGCGTCACACATCACAACAATGCCAGGCCTCTTACTCCGCCGCTCAACTTCCAACCCTCGTCCCAGCTTATCTTCGCCCTCACCATCACCAAGTCCACCGCCAGCTAGTCAACATCGCGGCATTACCTCAAACTCAAACACGTCTTCGCCTCCACCCGATGCATTAAGACTCGATTCTGCTGCTTCTCTCTTTCCAGCTACATCCAAATTCTTCGCATCGAAGAACCAGCTCATCTCAAAGCGAGACCGTCATGAGAGGAAACAAGCCGAGGATGAAGGAATCGAGATATTTTGCAAAGAGGAATCAGATGTAGAGTGTTGGTTGAGGATGCTGGCTCTACAGAGAGAGTTCCATTGCTATAACAGTGCACGATTGGAGGCTGCTGTTGAGGCACTCGAAAGGGGGTGCAGCATTGAGGAAGTGTCTATTCGTGAGTTCTCCCTACTTATAAGTTGAGCCTCATGAACATAAATCTAATGAAGTACAGCTTCGCGGTTATGTCTTGATCTTTTGAACGAGGGATTGCGAGCCCAGATGCCTCAATTTGCGGGTGTGAAGGCTTAGATTTAGGAAATTGTCTTGTAGGGCCAATGAGCTGGGTCGTCGGTGTTCATGAATTCGGACTTGTCGTTGAGGGAAAGCTGGTGAAAAAGTTCTTGCTCTGCTTCTGGAGTTGTCACCCTGTCATGTGATAGACTTGAATGTAATAATCAGTTAGGGGATGGATACATGATGGAGTTTTCACCGGCATCGGCGTTTCTGCATTTGATGCACGCATCATGCATAAGATATGGAGTTTATATGGTTATCTCGAGATTGCAAGAACACTTCCCTGCGTATCAGCATGAACCGCACAGTAATCAAATTAAAATACCTTTCTAAGGTCTTCATTCTCAAAACTTCAGTCTGTCTAGATCGGCTTGCAAGTGTTGTTTGTAACAGCCGTATCCGAGATATCGTACGACTTTCACTTCCTTGGCGTGTAGCAATCCGGCATCGCGCTTTGTGTGGTGCTTAGTTATACCAACTTACATCATCTTCAGATCTGCTATGTGGTTGGGTAATAAACGAACATGCAGTCCGTGGTTGAGGTACAAGTTTTGGTTTACTAATCTGTTCTGCTTGTGATTCTCAACTTGATAGGATAGGGAAATTCTTTATACTTGGGTTGTGCAGAACTCTGAAGGGTTGAGCCATGGCGGATGTGGTAGTTCGCGAGTTAACACTTATGGAAATACTTGTCGATCTTTTAGACCTCTAAGCAAACCAAATCCTCTGCTCAAATTGAGCCAAACACTTGAAGTGACATCTTCACAGCATGGAGATTTGTCTCGCTTAACACATACTTAAACGCTTCCACTTCTCAAATTGCCTAGGAGGAAAACAAACGTTGATGACTTTGAAATGACCGGGCTTTGTTCCGAGAAGAACTTCTCACGATTATTTGTATATAGTTCTTGTCTTTCATTTTCTGTTGGGCTTTGCGTTTCTCTTACCGGCAAGTAGAATACCTCAGACTGAACCGGGAAGTCATCATGCCGTCATATTATTTAGTCACGTGCCGACAACACTTTCTATTGTTGTCCATTCATTCTCTCCATGGCGAGGTTTATTTCCTCAACGACATCTCATTCCACTATCAAAACTTCTCAAAATTCTCTTAACAACATTCCGACATGAATAGAATTACAGTCAAAGATGAGCTTCGGCAGGAAAGCACTCTATCCACAATGATTCCCATCGACGTAGCACAGCGACATGATGACGAGCAGATTTACTCGGCAAGGTGCAGAATCTCAAAGCTTTACGAGTTCATTCGACCTGTCATCTCAGGGGCATGCAGCGAAACAGAGAAAGGCAGAACACAGTGTTCACGACGGGCCTCACCCGTCTCCACATGTCACCACTCTTCATCCATTTCCTCGCAGACGCATCAAAAATACGCATTTAGTCCTGGCACGTTGCAGTACACCAGACCATCAGGAAGTCCATGCCCAGACAAGTCGCAGCTATATCGTCAATCAAATGACAACAGCCGTGGATCTTGATCTTCCCGGCTAACCTCCACGTTCAACATGTTTGAGACATCATCAAACATTGGCATTGCATTTGATAAGGGGATGCATTTAGATTAACAAGTTGAGCAGTATTCTTATCTCGCCTCAAGATGAGCAACACATTTCAATTCGTATCCCAGCAACAGGTCACCAGGTCTGGTTGCCAGCCTCTCACTGCCAGAGTGCGTTCTTTAGAGGCAAGTTATATGATTCGTACCACAGAACGCCCGCCTGTGGTGGGAAGGTTACAGTACACCCTCCTCCAAATAGATAATGCTGCCCAGCTGTGCTGTAATGCAAATGCAAAGGCAAATACGGTAAAATATCCATACGCCCTGACAACAAAGGCAGAATGGCTTGAGGGCAGCCCAAAATGGCAAGAAAAGAGGGTTCGCATGGTGGCAACCGCCACCTGTCCGCCTCTATCGGAAGGAATCCTGAATATGTGTGCTGAATGCGTTCTTTAATGCTCTATTTCTGATGCTGAGGTTTGCCGGTTAATTCTCTCATTGGTGCTATTTATTACCGAATAACATGAAAAACAATTTTAGGACAGCCATCTAGCAATATTGGCGCATCAATCGGTTGTTCAAGACATTTCAGATGTTCTCACGATGTTCTAGAAGCCTATCAGAAATGCCAGGACAACACCTTCACTTACGATGATCCTACAATTATTATTACTATTATTGCTATGCAGAGGAGGATCCTTATGCGTCAGATACCTAGTTACAGCGGCTGCTTGGATAACAGAAACGGCAAAACCAACCCCCCACCTACAAACCATCTGGTACGGTGATGCATCTCGGTGGTACCATACCAGCGGTATCTACAACACAACCAATTAGCGATTGAATTGCATCAAGAGTTTCTCTTGACTCTTGGAATGGTCTCTTCGCTCCACCTTTCTCACACGTTGCGGAGCACTCGCCTCGTGGTGAATTTGTCTCAAAAGCGTCGAGTGCCTCACCCGATCAAGCCGTGGCTACCTCCATATTCTGTTTGTGCTCCTGTCCTCCACGCGATCGTGAGCTCCTGTGAGCTTGTACTTCGGGTGTTCCCACGTTGTCACCGGTGCATCGAGAGGATCAAATGCACGCACACATCAAAGCCAAGATGCCCATGGTTTAGCTTGCGCAAAATCGGTCATAGTCGAGCAGGATCTGCGTTTAGCCTGACTCCGAACTGTGCGACGGCTCGAACCGCTACGTTTCGCGGTTCGACGGAGCAGTACAAGAGGCCACCGACTACCGTGAGGCTGCAGTATGGGAAGTATACAGCAAATGAAATGTGTGGTGAAGAATGCCCGAAGAGAGGACTTCCTGCGAAGTACGGTGCTGGGAAGTGAAGAAGGAAGACCTTGGACTCTGTGAACATATTCGAGATGACTGTCTCAATTTTCAAAAAGCCTAGCTGACCTCTGAATATCGACTGATCATCCCACGAAATCCGAAAGGTGTGTGGTTCACCAAAAGATTGCAGGGGGTCGCGATAAACCATTGTTTGCTTTTTGGGTATGAGGAACAAGACCCCACTGCTGCAACCCCCGCCAGCCTGCAAGCGCCTCTTGCAAGCAGAGAGGCTTGCCCCGAACAACTCTGGCCACTTTACTTTGTTTGCCTCACTTCTCGATCTTCTATCCTCAATGAAAGTGTGAGAGGCTTCGACTTTGGGAAGCAGTCCAGCTTTGTGTCCGAGAGCATAGAAAAAGCGTTCTGCAAGTTACTTCGACTTTCTTTTCGTTTATTTGCTCGCTCATTTACGGACTCTTTCTCCCTCCATTTAGTATTTATTTCTACGACAACAACTACTGTACTCACTAGCATTCCCAAGCCTCGCTTTTAAGCCCCATGTCTTCATGCAAGTCCCAGTTCGACACCATCAGGTTTCCTTTAGCCACCAAATGATATCTCAGTCTTCAGGGCCCCACTAATCTTGTTTCCCATCCGAGCTCATCCCACGCACTCTAAACACCCCGCTCTCGACGCCTGCCTACTGCTTATCTTTCACCACTTAAAACACCCAATCATCTCTCGAAATCCTCGCCATTTCGATCTCGACAACTCCTAGACAGGCTGACCATGGAATATCGGCGGACGTCACTGGTTCTTCACCGGCAGCAGCAAGCTGGCACGACCTCTCATATATACCCCAGCTTCGCCGGAGTCCCAGCTCGTGGTGGAAATGCATATTCATTCGAAATGACCAGCATGTGGTGGGATGAGGAACGAATCGATACGACTGTCACGCGACAGTTCGTATTGTCAAATCTTCGACCTGATGAACAAGTCAAGCTTGACGAACCTCTCAGATTCGGTGATGGTTTAACAGATGATACGTACATGGAATGGATCGAAGAAAAAGCTAAGCGGATATTCTTGGTATTGGTGGATCTGGGCGTACCGGATCAGATCTTTGGGGTTATAGATGACTCTTGGGGCGACGACGACCTGCCAATCCCTCTGGACCAAGTTTGGCGTCTTCGGTTAACCTATGATAGAGACGAGAAACTGGAAAGGAAGTTCTTCCAGCGACAATTCCAATATCTATTAAGGAATATTCAGAAAGGCGATCACCTCATTTACGATGACGAGGAAGTGGTCCCCCTTGAATTGGCAGACAAGCGTCCAGTGGGTGCGGTTGTGTCTTTTGCTGCCAGCAACATCGAAAAGATACATCTTCCAGGACGACCAGATGATGTCTTCATCCGAAGGCGGATTCCCCTCGGAGTAACCCCAGGTCGAATGCCACGAGAAGAGTTCTTGGCTGGATTGGAGTCTCTGAAGACAGTCCAACATGACCATCTCGCATCTTTATGGGCATCGTATATTCACGAAGGGAGTGGATATGTTATTCTCACTCCAGTAGCGGAAACAAACCTCAAATCTATTCTAACTGTGACACCGCAATTCCTCAAGATACTTGTTAAGCAAGATCGCCGCATATTGCTGCTCAATTGGCTTCACTGCCTAGCCGATGCCCTTCTGTTCTTGCATGGACGCCAAATGGCTCACCGAAACATCAAACCATCCAATGTGATGCTTGACTTCGACAATCACATCTTTCTAGCCGACACCGGCATCTTCTCAACAACCAACATAGCCGGAGAGAAGCAAGGCTTTGACAAGGAAGTATATGATTATTCGGCTCCTGAGCAACCTGCGCGGCCACCACCAACACCGCAGGTTTCATTTCCAGTGTCCCGCCCGACTGTAGCAAGGCGGTCTACGGTACGGAGTACTGCATCATACTCAACCTCTATTTATAATACGCACAATGATGCTTCCTCGATACACACCTCATCAACTAGCTCGACAGGATCGAACAGTCCTCCAAGACATCACAGCCATTCTCACTCTGGGGTCACCCGATATGATCCCCAAAAAGCAGATATTTTCTCACTCGGCGCTATCTTCGTCGACATCATCACATTCCTCCTAAAACGCCCTTCTCGGAGCTTTGCTTCTCACCGCGCTGCCAAAAACAAAACACCTGGTCGTGGTGGTGGACTTCCAGATGGCTCCTTTCACAAAAATCTTGGTCAAGTTGACAGCTGGATTCAAATGTTATCCAAGGATGCCAAAAAGAAGGAGGACAGGGTCTTCAGAGGCATAATTCCGATCTTGGAATTATGTTCAAAGATGCTGAGCCCTTCTCCAGAATTACGGCCGACTGCACTAGAGGTGCAAGCGACTATGCACACAATCTTGAGTGAAGACTGCGGGCTAGGACCAGCTCAAAGTCCAGGGAGCAGAGAGGAGGCAAGAGGCAAGATCCATTGCGAGTCACGGAAAACACGAGAAGCTGCTTTAGAGTTTGGATTCGATCAGCTACGTCTCGCATCTCAGAGAGCAGCAGCCGAGGCGTGTGCAAGCGTGAATCCCAGTAATGCAAATGTCGGTACGTTAGGCATCAACGGTGGTGTTATTGCTGGTGTTGTCTACGGCGCTGAAAGGTCACAGAGCATAGTTAGCTCGGTGATGATCCCGGATAGGGAGCAGTGGAATGGGCGTGTTGGCTCACGGGGAGCAGATGGTAATTGCATTAGTATTGCCACCAAGACAAGTCGGAGCTCGGAAGGGAAGAGCCGTACGTCAAGCGGTAATCAGGGTCCTGGAGCGAGGGTCAAGCCGAAGGTCAAGGCGTGGCAAGCGCCTGTGTATGCTGGTGAGTGAGAATGATATCTTACTTGAATGAGACTGAAGCTAATGTTTACTTCTGCAGAAATAAGTTTTGCATAGGTTTTCGTATGGCGGTGAATATATTCTTCTTGAGTCAGAAGTATGATACGATGATCTGAGCGCCAATGTGTCGAAGCAGGGGTGGCCAAAAAGCAAAGGAGATAGGACAGGGGTTGTGGAATCCGACCAAGCAAGTGACAGAATCGACAGTAATTGAGATGTGATGGATTGGAGATATTGAGAAGGGCCAACAGGGCCGAGATTTACGATTTGAATCATGAAGACTATGAATATTAGGGGCGCGTGGGAGGCAAGCTGGACAAGCATTGACTCTCGGGGATTCTGCCGGAGTATCTTACGAGGGGAGGTAGATCATTGATTGACTCACGCGGCAATATTGAGCTACGCAGGCATTCAGGAGTTTGTTTTCGGTACGGGATCTAATACTGCTTTTTCTTCTTCCCTTTCTAGCGAATAGGCGTGCGGAAGTCTCTAATTTTGGAGCAAAATGGAGAAGCGTTGTGTCTGGCCAGTTGGCTTGCTGCTTGAAGAGGGTATTGTTGCGTTGGGGGGTTGTTTGCCTATTGGATGGATATTGTGTTGGTATTTGTTGGTGTAGAGTATCCGAGAATTTAGAGACGGGGTTAGAAGGCAGGGACCCCTTTGGTCAGAAGTACGGAGTGGAAGGGTTGGGTAGAGGGGAAAGAGAATGAAAAGAGCGGACGGAAAGGGTATGTGAAACAGAGAAAATATCGTTGGAGAGTTAGTAGGTGAATGGAAAAGGAGGAAAGGAGGGCGATGACACAGATAGCTGGCAGAGAATTAGGAATAATCTTCAATCGTGGAATCCATATGACGTTGATGACGTCTATTCACTTGTAACTTTTCTGATTTACAATTCTCAAGTGCTTTCTTGGGATGGCATCTCCTCCAATCCATTCGCGAATCTTTGTACACCCCACTGCTTTGCTCACTCTATCGCCCCTCATAACCCATCAAACCGGCTGTCGAGATATTTTTGGCGAGAAAGCTGAATAAACAAATGGTGGGTGAGTCTTAAGCGAGAGTCAGTGATATAGGTAGGTACTAATGGAGTTGATTCCCGTTCACCCATCACGCGAGGAGGTTTATGGGATTGGAATATTTGACTCATTTTTCTCGTATGTGCGGATTCGAGTATGTTCTTATAATTTTTCGATAGTGTGTATAAGAAACGCAGGATGAGCTTGAGTAGAGTGGGTAGGTAGGTAGGTAAATCTCACCTTGGTGCGAGTAGATGGAACTTATTTTCATTTATTCAATTATCATACTACTAACAAGCTTTGATTTCCTTTCACTTCGCTCAGGTCATGCATATATGGTATGCTCGATTTCTTAACTGCCCACCCACTAAATGGCTGGTATCTGACGCAACATGAAGGGTTTCTCGTTCTCCTTTGCTACGCGAAAGTCGTAGACCATACAAATCACAACTTTCATGATATTTTGGATGCTCACAGTGTTAGCCGGACCTTCAGTAAAGACGACTGGAGCATGTTGATAGGATATTGATTTTTTTTCTCTCGGGGACTGCGTTCTATAAATGGACGGGTGCGTTCTAGTCTATTGATGCATTCTATCCTGCAACAGGCAGTTCAACGCATTTGTCCCCAGTCTATCTGCATCTGCATACGCCTTGTCATCCATACTTCGCATGTGCGAGCCTAGTTCCTCCCGTTTGGTTCATTCATAACACCCATATGCTTTTTCACCTGACCGCCTTTTTCTCAAGCTGCTCAATAGACACTGCCTCGGACGCTCTTCTCAAACTTCTCTTGTTCCTTCAGAACTTGACCCATATCCCCAATCTCATCTTCGCCCTCGCTTCCGGCATCACTACCCACATCAACCTGATCTCCAAGAGCATCGGCCATAGCGCTTCGGCCCATTCCACTTTCCTCTCTGCCTCTACCCGCGACTTTGGCACCAATCATTTTTCCGTGACCTGCACCAGTCCGATGCGCTTGTCCCGGCTTCCCAACCTTCAGTTTCCGCTTCAGCAAGTCCTCCTCCGAGACTTCGGTATCACTTCCTGCCTGGCTTGTGTTCCCGCTTGCTGAACCGCCAAAGTCCCGGCCTGCAGATTTGACGAGAATGTGAGCAGGGTCGCCACGTGCATTGGGTGATTTGAGATGTGATCGCATCCTGTCTTCTACGGAGATAAATGAGGGTGTTCCGTCGGGCGAAGATACCATTTCGTCTAGACTCTTCTGGACATCAACTGTTACCTGTCCAGGTGGTGCGCCTACTCTACCTCTTGGGTCATCTTCATCTTCGTCGCTTGAAGACTGCCAACGTCGCGATGCAGGGCGTCGAACTTGTATGGGATCTATTGGCGAAGTGCCAGAGGGGAATGAGTTCATACGGCCATTAAGCTGCATGGCGTGCATGCTATTCTCCTTTTTGAAATAGTGTTTGCCGTGATCACATCCATTAGGGCAGCCGCCCCACTTCTTTCGTGTAGGTACCGGAGATACTGATCCAACTGTCAAAGCGTCAGTCGCCAGAAGCAATTTCTTCTCCTTTTCTTTATCTTTCTCTGATACGGGCGTTGAAGATGTGCTGTTGGGTAAGGATGCCTTTTCTTTGGCAACTGCAGCGGCAAGTCGTTCTCTTTTGAGTTCTGACCATGTTCGTAAGTTATTTTCGAGGATATATTTGCCCGAGTCTTCTTTTTTACGCATGATAAGGAACTCGCAGTGGTTGACATTTCTGAGATCTTCAAAATACTCAACACTGAAGTGATACCACTTCATCAGGAAAACACGCGACATGAGACCATGAGTTACTATACAAAATTAGTATGTGATTTCCCAAACAATGAAATAACTTACCTAGCACGCAAACGCTTGCGCAGTCCTCCTCTCCGAACTGTCTCCATAAGCTCTCGTTGAAGCCACTGACTCTGTCGTATGCGTCCGCTGCGGACTCTCCATTTGGTATCCGGTAGAAGAAATGTCCATAATCTGCCCGCTCCTGCCACATCCTCTCCATTTCTGCACTACATGGCTGAAAGTTTCCAAAATCCTGCTCTCTCAGCCTAGGTTCCTCATAGACTTTTATGGACTTCTTAGGGAACGGAGAAGGAGAAGGATCGTCTGAGGTGAGAGTGGCAAGTATGCCTTCAGTAGTTTCGCGAGTGCGGCGGTATGGAGAGGTGAAGAAGTGGAGGGTGTCGTCGGCTCGCAGAAGACTTCGCAGACGCCTGCCTGCATCATAGGCTTGATCCCAGCCCTCGGAGGTGAGTTTGACCCTATGATCTGGAATGGTCTGGTGTATATCGCGATTTTCTGAACGAGAGTCAGCATGAGGCTTTTTCCATCATGGCATTTACACTCTGCTACAATCGCATAGACTGAATACTGAATAGGTATAAGTAAGCTACTCACTGTTTCCTTCTGACTGCGCATGGCGAATCAGGATAATGAGACGAGGTCTACCCATCGTGACTGTTTGTTTGCCTTGTATCTACTGTTATGTTGTATGCACTTGCAGAGCGAAGCTGGAGTTGGAATGGTTGTTAGGATGAGAGTAGAGTCAAGAGTGGCAGACAGGATACTAATATCAATGAATAAGAAGTTGGGAAATTCTTTGGATTGAAGAATTCGAATGTGATTCTGAAACTGATCTGGTCTGATTTATCTGTCTGCTCTGTGTGTATATGACTCCACTCGTATCAAACCGTCAAGAAGTTGAAATGTTTCAGCCGAGGGGTCAATGGTGGGTGGTAGTGGGTGGGTGGATAGTGGGTGGTGGTGGTAAGAGAGAGAGAGGCTTATCGATAGAGAATCTTGCCGCCACCGCCTTCTCCCAGGCCATTAGATATCCTGTGATTGGGCAGTGTCAGCGCCTAAGACTTACCGAAGAAGTGCTCCGAACATTTCGCTGAATTCGCGAGATGGCGTCAGCTAAGGTATCACATCATCACATCCACATACAAGCCCAGAGAAGAAGCCAAGTGCAAGTGTACTAAGCTAGTACCACACAATGATATTATTGATAATTGCTATTAAGTCGTACATATCGCGAGGGTGGTCTTAAGGGCTACTCTGTCTCACATAAGAACTTTTTTGTTGTTGCAAAGTCATCGTGTGCTTCATTCTGATGTCAACGCGGGATCAACATTTCCTTTCATAAATCATGTTCAAGCAAGGTCAAAGTCGACCGCGAGTTACCTCTACATATCTACATACATCTCCTCAGAGGTCCATTGTTGGAAAAATATACCAAAACTATATCAATATGTACAATCTTAGTGCTAAGGCCATGTTGGACCGCTCTGTGGAACAACCTGAGCTGCACCGTTGCTGGAAATATTGATTTCAAGCTTTCACACCACCACACGTTCCTTCAAGGTAGGCTCAAAGAATGTTAGTTAGCATACATTTCACCTTGCTAATCGTATTGTAAATCGCCAAAGTCGCTCGTTCATGGGACAGTCTGCAGGTGTGGCTTGCAGGATATTCGAAAGCGAGAACTTTGTTAGATTCTAAACGCGAGAGCTGCTTTACCAGCCCTCTTTGCATCGACGAACTTTGGAAGTGTGCTCCAAGTGGCGTGTCAGTGGAGGAGATACGGTGTAACTCATAAATTTCTGATCGGGAATCGAAAATTTCCACCGAGCCTCATCAGTGCGACGCAAATATAAGTGTAGCTGATGGATCCTTTTGCGATTACTATGCCAATTCCTCATCAAAAACTATTACCAGTTTTACACCTGCGGTAGTCTATTGCTTCTGCCCCTTTTCGGCTCATGTCGTGGGATTTGTTTGGTATGATGGGATCATTTCGCTCAATGGTTCCACAGTAGTGTACACTGTCATCGAGGGAACAAATGCGACAATTGGCTCTCGAGTTGTGGCTGCCAACACAAGTGCATATTCCAATCTAGATGCATCACTCTCGTCAAAGTTCCGACCTTATGCTATCCTAGCATCCGCCACCATTCTGACTGTTGGTGCCGATTTCAACCTAGCGTAGGCATATCGAAATTATTGCCTCTCTACAATTATCTAACTCTTGACAGGACCACGCTTGTTCAGACGCTTACTTATGATCCTGGCTTTTTTCAATTTAACACTACGTCGTATTTGACTCATAATGGAGTTGTCACTTCGACTTGTGTTTCTGGCGATAATATCCCAGTTCCTTCGAATTTGCCTACGGAGGTTTTACCTATACCTTCAGCACCGTCACACCGTACGACCATACGTCTGCCCGAGATGCTTACATGTATTCAGTACTATTCCCAGCGTCAATTGCTACCCGTGCCATGGAGAAATACTACGCCTGAGCGATAGGAGCGCCAAGCTGCTCCTACATGGATCTTGGCGCAGGAGCTGGGCACCTCAAAGTTCCAGTGTCATTACTGACTACTTCTTCAACCGTATTCACTACCGCCGCGATAGTTGACAAGCCCACATCTATATCCACACCGACCCCCACCCCTTCGCCTTTGCCTGTGCCAGATCCTAGGCCAACACCCACCCCAGTTGTTATCGCATCGGATGGAGGGAGCGGCAGTTCGGAACCAATTACCACAACACAGGTCTTCGGGACCTCCACAGTCCCAGTCGTGATTTTGCCATCGAGTTCTGGATTCATTGTTTCATCACAAACCCTCACGGTTAGTAGACCAGCAGCAACTTTCGGTAGCCTCATACTGACCGCAGCTCCAACTGGTTTGGCACAAGTTCCTACTTCAGAAAATATAGCAGGCTCCGTTCCGATAACTACAACTCAAGTCTTCGACTCAGCAACACTCACGGTCGTCATTTTACCCTCTAGCTCTGGCTATATGGTGTAATTGACAACCCTCTTCGTTGATAGCCCAGTAGCCACGATCGGGACCTTGACACTCACTGCTGCATCGACTGGACTAGTACAAATCAGAGATACTGGTAATGTCATCCTGCCTACCTCAAGCGCGTTTCCTTCTTCAACCTAATCTCCGACTTCTACAGAAGGAGTATTAGCTAGTATAATTCCAAGTCTCCGAGGCATATTCCCATCAACGACAGCACAGATCATCAGCACACAAACATATGCTGTCTCGACCCTTCCCGGCGGCGGAGTTGTTGTAGTTGGAGACCAGACAATTTCGTTCATCTCCGGGGGTAGCTCGGCTGTTGCTGGGACTCAAACGCTGCTTGTTTGGACTGGGATCGGTGGTGAGGTGGTGGTGGGAGGAACTACGATCTCGCCTATTTCAGGGGGAAGCGAGACTAGTGCAACGTCAACCATTACTCACAAGAGCAGCGGCGGTTCAATTAAAGTAAATGGAACTACTAGCGTTGCTCCGGTGGAGTTCAAAGGAGCAGCGGAAAGACGGGAGGGAAGATGGAGCTATGTTGTTGTGTTGACTTTGGTGGTTATGGCCTTCTGATGGAATCACGATAATTGATGATTGATGATTGAAGACAACGCGGGACGGCCGTGAATCAGATTTGAAGACAATTGGATAATATCAACAATGTGGCTGTAATCATACCTTATAACAAACAATGATTTCACAACCCAGATAGTAAAAAGACTTCCATTGCGAGTCCCAAAGCTGGAGGCAATGGAAGACAATAACGTGCCGAGCGACTTTCCGGCCCACCTCAAACTTCGTAGTAAATCTACGATAGGTCAACAATGCCTATAAAACTTTCATAAATTATTCTATGCTTGTTTACGAAATGTTCATTGAGGTCTTCATATTTCCCGACTTTTGCTTGTCAGCCTCGCACAAGCATGGCGGTGGCTTGAGCTACACACCCCAATTGGCCAGAACTAAGGTCAGTGGGTGGGCAAGGCTGCAGATAAAGTTGAATCAACAACACTGCCTAACATTCATCAACGACAATCAAAGCAACAACGAACAACCACAGACTGCAGCATTTCGTGCATCTAGCACATGAAATTAGCTGAGCGCTTCACAAGCAGACCTGCGCGATATTTTGAAGATTCCATAGCTCCTAGGACTGCGAAACAATCGTACCAGGCGCATCTGATCGGCAAAACCCCATCGAGTCGCATTTCAACGAGCAAGCTCAATATCACAATCACAACCGCACAAGATGTCCGAACCCATCCCCGAAAGCATCCCCACCTCGCACGACCCCCGCTCCAAACGGCCGACCAAGAAACGCGCCCTCTCCCCGCGCGCACAACGAGCCTCCGAACTGGACGCCCTCTTCGCCAAGCCCGACGTGCCCATCGTGCTGCCTCCGTCTACATCCACATCCTTGACCACCACCTCATCCTCGCACAACAGCCACGTGCCCGAGATCGTGCAGAACGTGCAGGGCTCCAGCGCGGGAGCGGGTTCGGGCGAGTTCCATGTGTACAAGGCGAGCAGGAGGCGGGAGTACGAGCGGCTGAGGGGCATGGATGAGGAGGTGCGCAGGGAGGAGGAGGGCGAGAAGTGGGAGAGGGAGAAGAGGGAGAGGGAGGAGAGGGATAGGGAGGTTACGAGGAAGAAGAGGGAGAGGAGGGAGAGGCTGAAGAATAAGGGCAAGGGTGGGAAAGGGAAGAATGCGGGTGGGGAGAGTGTGGGGGATGAAGTGAAGGGGAGTAAATTGAGGATGGAGATTAAGCCTAGGACTGAGGATGGAGAAGCTGAAGAGGGTGCAGAGGTCACGCAGGAGGTTGGGATTGTGATTCATGATGATGATTGAGGGGTATCATGGATTGGCTACAATCATGTGGGAAGAGAGATGCCACTTCATGAAAATCGCACATACATTGGCCTTTAGCTTCTATGCTATGATACAAGGGTATGCCCACCGAATCATGATCGCTGTAATACACTGACTTTTTTTCTTCATAATAAGGTTCTAATCTACTCTTCAGTACCTGCACCTCCACCTCCAGCTTGTCGTGCTGCCTTTGCACTACAAATGTCGTCTACTCTTAGAAGCAGGCAAGCAGACTATTCTAGTGTTAGCATGATCGAAATCGGAATGAAACATGTATAACTCACCTCAACTGCTGTCTTAATGCTCTGTAACTTAACTGCCTCGGGCTCCCAAACACCGTACTCCTTCATGTCAACCAACTTTCCGGTATCGCCGTCAATGCCCCAAGTGCTTCCACCCTCGGCGTGCTTCGCCCTTAATGCGGTCAGGACTCTCACTGGACTTGCACCTGCATTCTGAATCAGAGTTCTTGGGATGACCTCCATTGCTTCTGCAACAGCCTTGTATGGCCATTGTTGGACACCCTCAATGCTCTTTGCCAACTGACCAAGGCGTACTGCAACAGCCATTTCGGTCGCTCCTCCACCTGGTGAGAGTCTGGGGTGGAACATCACGTTTCTCGCGACAGCCATCGCATCAGCCAAGTTGCGGTCAATCTCATTCAGAATATCCTTTGATGGGCCACGCAGAAGAATTGTGCAGGCCTTAGGCGATTTGCACTTGGTGAGGAAGGTGAAATACTCGTCTCCGATCTTCTCAATCTCGAAGAGTCCACATTGAGTTCCAACATCAGATTCTTGCAAGTCTTCAACACGATTCACGACAGTTGCACCAACAGCACGAGCTACTCTGTTGTTGTCTGTCTTGCGAACTCGTCGAAGGGCTGTTACGTTGGCCTTCATGAAGTAATGTTGTGCGAGATCTGACATCGTTAGCTTAGCAATGGATTCCGAGTGAATGACATACCAGAAACTCCCTTCTCAGTGATAACCAAATCAGGCTTAAGAGCCAAGATAGCGTCACACATAATCTTGACCTGCTCTTCTTCAATCATAAGAATTTTGTTCCAGTCCTCCTCCTTGCTGATCTCGATGTTCGTCTGAGACTCTCCCTTCTTATATTCCAGCGTGCAATCCAGAAGGATGATTCTTGGGTTCTCTATCCGCCGTCTCATCTTGGGGTGGGTAATATCCTTGTTGAGCATAACACCGTCTAAGACTCTGCTGTCCTGGATCTCTCCACCCGGAACCTTCTCCACTCGTGCGTAACGCTTGATATCGACCTCCTTCTTGCCGCCTCCAATATCGAATGTAACAGTCCGCACTGCCTTGAGAGCAAGATTGCACATAAGTTCCGACCATCTTGCGACGAACTTTGTGCCAATAGAGGATGCGATCAGTTCGTACATAGCCTTGTCGTCATTGATATCCACAGGTAGAGAAATCTCATCGATGATCTCGAGAGCGTCTTTCAAAGCGTGCTTGAATGCAGAGATGATCACAACAGGGTGGATGTTGCGCTCTAATTGTGGCAGAGCTTGGGCGAGCATTTCACCAGCTTTGTTTTATCAGCCAGAGCTCTCTATACCACCAGTTTTCACATACCCAGAATGATAACAGTCGTGGTTCCATCTCCAACTTCCTCATCTTGTGTTCTGCTGAGCTCGATCATACTTTTCGCTGCCGGATGCGATACTTCGATTTCTCTGAGAATGGCATGACCGTCGTTCGTCAACACAATACCTCCCATAGGATCCAACAACATCTTCAGCATAGCCTTGGGACCCAAACATGATCGGATGATATCTGCGACGCTACATTGGGTCAGCGTCCTCTTCTGAATGCTTCCACATCCCACTATGCGGGGTCGTTCGTTCGAACTTACGTCTTTGCTGCTGTGATATTCGAGAGCTGAGCTTTTCTCCCAACCTGCCTCTCCCCATTCTGGGTGTCTACACAATACTTGTCAGCTTCTTGGATTCCCACATGTGGTTTCTAGGCATATAGTATTCTCTGAAAGCTCGCAGTTTAAACGTACTCATGACTATAACCGGAGCCTGCATCTTGAAGGAGCTCGAGGCTTCGTGAAGCTACAAGAGGTATTTTATTGGTATGTTTAAGGAGGGAAGTTAGGTGTGAAGGCGGGGTTCTCAGCTTTGGTGGTGGGCTTGAAGCTCTTCCACCTGCAGTTTTCCCACGCGGGCGCGTTGATGTTCAAAATATTAAAAGTGGGTCTTCTGTCGCCTGATCAGGGGTGCAAGACAATGGAAGATATTAGTATCTAAGTAAGAAATTGGGAACGTGAGTAGCGCAATAAATACATTTATGTTGCTTTGAAGTTTTACATATGTATTGGAAGACATGTCAAGTCATTCCCTTCGAGACTTCGGCTTTCACAGGCATTTGGTGGATTCGATATTAGGGTATCAAATTTCCTTCTACGTTTAAAATTCTACATTATATTTCAAGGAGTGCCTGCACCCCTCTCTCGTTATATCTCATATCAAGCTCTCCTTTTCTGATATCTTTCGGCCTGCATATCCTTTCATAGCTGTGTCCACACCAGAGATCTTTCGGACAATAGCTTGTACCCCTACTGGAAGCACATTTAACCAATCGATCCACCTTGCATAGAGTGGCATAGCCAGTACCGCACTGCTTCCCGCATCTATCATAGCAATAACCTCCTTCGCGACATCAACCGGCTCCAGAACGGGTCCAAAAAACGAATTTGGTGTCTTAACGCCGTTAAATAACGGGGTGCTGAGTTGACCTGGGGTTACCAATATCGTCTTGATGTTTGAAAGAGACTTGAGCTCTGCAGCTAGAGACTTGTGCATTGCCGTAAGTCCAGCTTTGGCAGCAGTGTAGTCAGAGAGACCGGCTGCACCGATTTGACCCAAAACACTCGACATGGTCACTATTGTGCCCTGACCTTCTCGTATCATGCCAGGCAAAAAAGTCTTGAGAGTGTAGAAGTGGGATAAGAGATTCACGCTGAAGTTTCGGTCTATCTCGTCTATCGAAAGCTCAAGGAACGGCTTGCCATTGACAATGGCGGCATTATTAATAAGGATAGTTGGTGTTCCAAGCTATGCTAGATTAGCGTGAGTTCTCCAAGTTGTAGATAGATAGCACTCACATCTCTCTCTATCTCTATCGCGACTTTGGCAAGTTGTTCCTTGTTTCCCACATCACATTGGTAGGCTGTAACGCCTCGCGCTTCGCCAGACTCCAATTCCCTCACATCAAGCACAGCAACAGATGCTCCGCGCATGCCATAGACCTCTGCAATTAGAAGTCCCAATCCACTGGCACCACCTGTAATCACAATGACCTCCTCTGAAAAGTCGACCTGGCGAGGTTTCGAGTATGCGATCTGCTTATTGAGAATCCCCAAGAAGAACAAGGCCGTAAGAAGCGACGCATAGCCGATCGAGAGTTGCATAGCTGTATGATGCCATGACATAGCCTGCGCACGCATACAAAGTGGTATGATCCATGCTACGAATGGATGCAGGAATGTGACATTGAGGACCTTGAGGAGAAGATCGATAGAGAGGGGCTTTGCCCAGGAAAGCTCTTGGCCTGGAGGATGATTCATAATGGATGATATATTGTAGACAGGCTTGCTGATAAGAAATGAATGAAAGAAATCGATGAAGAAGAGAAAGAGAAAATCAACAAACTGGCATCATTTTCTCGTCGTCTCGGACATGAGACGACAGGAGTCTCTTCGTTTCATGGCAGGATGGAAGCGGCTATTTTGTCTGTGCTCAGCCTTGCCCTGATGATGATATCTTGGCGAGTGACATTTGACAAGCAGCATCACTTCACTTCATGTCGAGATGTTTTTCTTTTTCATCAATTAACAATGGAAACTTCAGACAAGTTATCATCAAGGTCAAGTCGCGCTCAAAGCTTTGGGACAGAGGAGCAAGTCAGCATTTATCTGGAATATCGGGATATGGTTATTAATAGGAACCAAGATGCCCCCTTCCAAATCGTTGCCGTAGCCATGCATTTCAATGTTTCAATCTTTTTGCCATTGGTCTTCAGTTTCACCCAGCCAGTGCAGGGTCGAGAGCTTTTATGACTTTATGACATGCTTGTTATTGTGCTACTCGAACCTTAACACAGGAGTGTTAAAAGTTGGAGGCTGCTTGCAGTATCGGGGTTCGATGCTTTTATGCCTTCAACATAGCGTCTCATATCGTGGCCCTTTTGGCTTCTGCAACGGCTCATGGACTGTCGAGGGTTGGATTTGTTCTTTGTGTCGTTAAGCCCTGTTGAGACCCGAGATGAACTGTTGGATTTTGTTGGAGTGCGCGTGGCACAGCAAGGCATCTTAGTCTTCTGAAAGTCCTACCTAATGCTCGCCTCTCCCTCTTGAGAATCTCATATTGCGTTCTGCGCTCCTAGGAATCCCCAATTTCAGAAGAATAGAATTCAGATTCGTTAAGCTTGAAAAGTTATGCGTCTTCCTTTTGCAAGTCCGGTGCTTGTTTCTACTCTACTTCCTTGTATGTTATTCATGCATGAATGATGGCGTCGCCATATAAAAGCTAATACTATCAAAGATGTACTGGCCTTAGAGTGTTCTCCTCAGACATTGACCAATTCGTCAAATAGTTACCTCAACATTAGTAGTCAGAATGACCTGCGTGTTCTCAATGCGACGAATTGCACGACTTTCGTTGGTCAAATCAACATTATGACCAACTTTACAGGCTATTTTGCGCTTGATCAAATCACAAATATCACAGGCGGCATCTATTGTAACAGCGTTGTGCCAATGCTGTTTTCCGTAGACATGAAGGTGCTTCAACACACCCCTGTGATAAGAGTGAGCAGTAATCAACTGGGATTCATCGAATTCCCCAAGCTTTTGGAAGTGGTAGATCTATATATCTCGGGTGGCAACCAGTTGTTCATTAACTTCCCTTCCATGACAAATGCCTCGACTATAGAGATCGCAAACAGTTACGTTTATGAGTAAGCTCTCTTTGCCTTCTGTTCTTTCATACTCAACCAAGACATGTTCAATCTGATCATGAACAGCTGGAATTTTGCGGCGCTGCTGAATGTGGAAAACAAATTGGTGGTCAGCAACTTATTGAATCGTGATGAACGAGCCCTGGGCTACACAACATTCTTTGATTATGAATATCCACACTCCTATATCGAATTTCCGTCTCTTCAACGAGCTTCCAATATTATGTTTGGTGGGAACATTACAGCGTGAGTTCATCACTTTCATATCATGGACTATGTACTTACAGATTTAGTATCTACCTTCCTCGTCTTACAGCTGTTCATCCTAGAAATATGTCCGAGACTGAAGGTGGAGTCTTCACGATTCTTGCCTACGATATAGCTGTGAGCCTAAGCTTCTCAGAGCTTCAGACAGTGAACGAGCTTACATTTGGAGGGACACTTGAAAAGTAAGACTTCAAATCCGGTACACGAGTTAGTGTTGACATCCACAGGGTAAACTTACCCTCGCTTCGTTCGGTCGATACAATGCTGCTTTACGGAGCTTTGCCCCTTCATGTCAATATGTCTTCTCTCACGAGTGCGAAAGACATTCGTCTCCACGGAAAGATAGACAGGTCAGTGCTTTTGACATTCTCTAGCCTTGCACGCAAATGTACTAAAATGCGAATCAGGGTCGACTTCCCCGCCTTGAAGAACGCATACTCGTTAGAGATCTATACTGAAAATAATCTGGATTGCATTGCTGTCAACTCAAATTATGGCAGTATCGTCAGTAGACTCGATTGCTGGATCGTAAGGAGATATGTCAAACCTCTCTCAACTGGCGTCAAAGTTGGAATCAGTTTTGGGACTATTGTTGGTTTTGCGGTCCTCTCTGGAGCATCTCTTATGGCATATCGTTATATCACTAGGCGGAAGATGCTCGCCACAGAGCAGGCACAGACACATGAAATGCAACCATTAGGATCTGATGAGGATGCCCTCCCAGGTTACAGTCCAAGGGCAGTGGGACAAGACGGCACCATAACAATATGATTGGGAGAAGTAGGATACACTCATGTAAGCAGCGAGAAGTTCTCACGATGATACTAAGTGTAACACGGATGAAGCGAGGGCGAGAAAGGATAAGGGATATACCAATAATTTGCGGTATGTAGCAGAGCATCACGGACAAGACAAAGGTTACTGAATATGATCTCTTCAGAAGCACCATGCGTTCTACTGATCCCGAGATTTTGGTTATGACAGATCGCGCGCAATCGCCTAAAATAGCCAGTGGCTTGGCCGATGAGATGCACATCATATCGAGTTCCCTTCCGAGGTTGGGACAAAAGTGTGAAGTTTCAGGAGATGCACGGACTTCATGGTTCATCCGGAATTCTCCAGACAAAATCGTCCGAGTTTTACAGTGGCCAATACCGAAACATATTTCTTGTTGGTTTTTTAATCCTCAAACCCAGGGAAATATGTGTGTACGGAATATGACACCCCTTTACAATTTCAAGTCCGATGACCGTTCTTGCAATGATTCGTGGTTTTCCCAAATCATGCTTTTAGTCTTGAACAGGCTTGCATGAGGGGCACATCGAATTGTCTCCAAACAGGATCAAATCCGATGTCTCAAAACAAGCTTGCTAGCAACATGAAACATATTCTCAGGGCTTGCTCGGGTACAAGATCATCACTCCCGGCTCGGACTAAGCCTCAGCTGGGTGTCGGCGGACTCGGTAGCATAATCTGCCCACCCTCCAAGTATGACCCATGTTTATCTGTGGAGTATGGAGAGCCACACCTGCCCCTGATTCCACGTCCACAACTGAAATCGACCATATATCTGTGGATGTATACTTCGTGCGCAACGACACTCTGATTTGCTTCTAGCTTGTTTGACAAGAGCACCTTATAGAGCTTTAGCTTATGGATAATTTTTTGTCGATTCAACAAGACAAGGGCAAACTCAATCTCCTTCAGCAGCATTGACCACACGGCGATTCAGGTACGAGCAAGGCACGGGATCTAAACTGGTCAGTACCGAGTCATCCCTGCTTCAGGGCAGTCTCTCATCTTCAACCCTCCCATGTTTCATGAACACGACCTTGCCTCTCTCACCTCAGCATCAAACCAGCAACACCACACCACAAGCTGTTATATGTGCGGCTGCACGTCCGTAGAATACGAACAAGACGGTACCTGTCAGCTTCATTTGCAACCCTATCCTCTATACTTTGCCGTATAGGTGTGATCCCTCATGCTGCACAATCTATCTCACGAGCTCTCTACCAATATGCACCAACACACATTCGTAGACCAAACACCCAAATCCGAACCTGGGAGGGCACCTCCTTCTTCGTCACTGGTTGTAAGGAACAGGAACAAGGTCATTAGGAAGAGAGCAAAATTTAATCCGGATCAACGGCAAAAAGTAAACGCAGTAAGGAAGCGAGGCGCATGCTTGCGTTGTCGTCTTATGAAAATCACAGTGAGTTTGAGGGACAGTCTGTAAGGCCAAATTTCCCGAGGTCCTGACGGTATCAAGTGTTCGGAGGATGATCTCTGTACGACGTGTGAACGAGCCGCGAGAATATGTTACGCGCATGAGAAAGGACCAATAGCATTCGTAGGATGTATACGGACAACGTTGGCCCAGGTCAGCGTCTTTGAACATGGTAAAAGCAATTCACTTGGCCAAAGTCTAACCTAAAGCTAAATCGAGTCTAATAGTCTTCAACTCCACGCCCTTTCCAAATAACTCGTCCTGGAACTTTCCTGTGCTGTCAGGTAGACGGACCACCAGTGATATTCAGACAGGAAGCACAGTCGCCTCTCAAGATGTTTCAATAATGTCTGGTCTCATGATCCATACCATGCAATTATGGATGGGAAGTATGAAAGGACCAAAAATGAAAGCAGCCATCATGGTACCTGATACGGCAGCAATGCGAGCGATGAGAAGTGTTCTCGAGTTCGAAATTACCACACTCCTTGACTTGGACTCAGTCAAAGAAATGCGGCAGTGTTTTGCAACTATGTTTGCGCTCGCAGCATATCCAAATCGCGATCGTGAGCTGTTTGCAATGGCTGGGCATCAGTGTCTAAAGTGGCTTGACAGGAAGCTGAAGCCATACTTCCTAGCTAGTTGTTCTAGTCAAGATCTTCAGGCGTTGATGCTACTGGTGTTTGGAACAATCTTTTCGGTAGCAAGCGCTACGCCTGTTGTGGAACATCCTTTGTTTCCTACTGATGAGGTATGTTACGTTACAACTCGCTTCTAAAGTTTCTCGCTGACTGTTGTGGTTCAGGAGCAAGCAGGAACAGGATCAAATACAACTTTGTTCGACGCACTACAGGAGCATCTATGTCGGATGCTGGTCTATTACATCAGTTTCTTAGCAAGTCGGATAGGCTTTGAACGGCCCGCGAGCTTTGCTGGACTTATGGGTCAAGTCGAGGCAAGGAGTCACGGCTGGCGCGAGAATGCAGCTCTTTTCGCTGCAGCGGGGTTGGAGAAGCATGGTGCGAAACTGTTTCGGCCATTACGTATTGGGTTGAAAAATGGATCGAGTCCAATGCCGTCAAGTCCGCAAGTAAAGGAAGAGTGAGCAGATGACTGCACACGAATTAATCTATAATGCTTAATCATGACAATATGTAGTGCGCTAGTCACAGTAGATGGGGCATCACAATCTGAATGAGCTTCTCGCTAAGGCCCGTTGAATATCTCGAGGCGAAGGAAGATAGGTATTGTGTGTGCATAGGAGACTTGCAGGTGAACTTGACTCTCTTGCTTCCTTCTCTATTTTCCTATCTTCTTAGTCAACCTTTCCTCTTATTCAGCAAACCATCATGCAAGTAATCTTACTAAGCACCAAAAAATGCGAATCTGTTTAATGCAGTCGTCTTATGACGACATGAATTGTTATCGTTCGATGTCCGTTTCTGTCTCCCTTGACTAAGCTAAAACTCAACGCGCTTTATGCAAAAGATTCATCTCTCAACATTCCCGGAAATACGCCAGGAAACTTCCCAAAAAATCTGCAAATACACAAGCTTGTGTGGCTCACACAACTTGCATGATCTTTGTTATGTCAACAAAAGTGTTGAGGAGAGGATAGCATGAATGAAGAGCCTGGAGCCAGAGAGGGATGTCTTCACACAAGACTACATTTTTGGCGACAAATGTTCCACCATAGTTATTGAGCTTAGTCACGGAAATACAATTGCCTTGACACCGCTTGAGTACAAGTCCCCCAGTGCCAAGGAGATGGAAGCATTCCTCGGCTTCAAGAATAAATTCGATGGCGTGGACAACCGAGAGGTGCTCTCTTGTTTCGTTACAGATGAGCCACGCTACTCGGCTCTTCAGAAGGCTGCAGTTGCGGCTATAAGGTCGCCTGTCAAGGACAGCCAGGCTGCTGGGCGAGACTAGATATGCGCTATGAGCGGACCACAGGCAAAGCCTATCTGACCAAGATTGGAAATCCGCATATGGCATTTTATCCTAAGAGCAATATATTGGGCGAAGATTTGGTTATAGAGAAAACATTTCCGGGAGCACAGCTCGCTTTGTTCGACCTTATGTTATTGTCTCGTCATCTTCAGCTGGGTAATCAATCACGGTTGTTGATTGCGATGATATTCGTAGTTAATATGAATTACCCATCGTCATCGAGGAGATCCAGTCGTTCGTGATGCGCGATTTGCATTTCGAACACGTAGTCTGCTTCCAGACCATGCAGTTCCTTCATCCTGTGAAATTCAACGCTGTGTTAGCGCGGATGTTCCAGATCGCGCGCAAATCCGTGTCCTTTTCAGCTGCAGATTACTCTGCTGAAACCATAGAGTAGGTGTTCAGCAAGCATAAGTTCAGGCAGTTTAATCTGCTGAAGGAGGCGAAACGGTTTGGTGTCCCGCCTGGCTGGAATCTTCTCAAGGAGGAGACAATGCTCTCTTACCGCTCGCCAACGTCGGGGCAGGAGTAGTATGATATATTGATACATTTTGAACGGGATCCATCTTGGAAACCGGTTGTGCCTGAGATTGATCTGGAAACACACATGTTTGTCAGCTAAGATTAGAACGAAATAGAGTTCTAGTTTTGAATAAAATAAAATAAAATTTCATTGAAATTGAAACCAAGCTCTGGTTTAGGGGGTTCCAAGATGATGAATCAAGTCATGTATTGCCAGCTAAGTACAAGTGAACTGTGCGAACAGCGTTATCACAGCCCAAGTCATCATGTTCACACTCCACCAATCGGTTTCCATGGCAAAGACTCCAATGCCTTTCTGAGCCTATCGATATGAGTAGCTGAAACAAAAGTGTGGTAAGAACTAACCTTCTCAAGCCCTCGGCCAACATTTTCTCGTCCAAGCTTGCATACACAATCCTGAACCAGCCCAACTTCTCGTTATGCTCTTCGCCAGGGTGTAGAAACACTCCATTATCCACGAAATGCTGGGCTAGCTGGTACTCTCTTTCCCTCTTAGCTATATCAAGCTCGTCTGCTGGCAAGAAAGGGCTGAAGTCGGCATAGACAAACAGCCCTGCATTAGTCTTTTTGTTGTAGTTGACACCAAGTTTATCAAGAGCTCGTGTGGTTGTCTGGTAGCCAGCGGCAAGGTTCCGACGTGCTTTAGCAAGATATGAGGTGGTGAATGCTGTATCAGAGAGAAGTGTGTTGGCTATTGCGATGGATGGGCCAGATGGTGGATGGAAGCGAGAGATCGAGCTACAAGCACGGTAAACAGGGAGGGACTTTGTAATCAAGGCTCCGATACGAAGGCCAGCTGCCCCGAAGTCCTAGATTGGATAATTTAGCATTCGCATTTTGCAAAAAGAGGAGATCAGCTAAGACCTTGCTGGGTCCGTAGAGAACATGCACGTAATCTGGATCTATCAATCCGTCGGTATTGATTGAAAGAACAGACGTGAAGGTGGAGGCCTCAGGGTTGCCTGAGTCGAAGACTGATAAGGCGTATACTTCATCGCTGATCAGATGTATCTTATGTTTGCCACAGAATGACAAAATAGCACGAAGAGTTGAAAGTGGATAGCACTGTCCTGTTGTTGTCAAGTCTCGCTTTCCTTCTCATATTCCTGGAGGACTCACCAAGTGGGTTGCTGGGATTTGATATCAGCAAAGCTCGAATCTTGAATCCATTGGACTTTGCATTCTTCATGCCTGACTCAAAATTCGTGAGAACACCTATATCAAAACTATCCGAATCTCCCATTTCAGCATAGATGATGTTCAACCTCGCTTCGTTTCCGAAGTCCAACTCAAATCGTCCATAAATCGGCGAGCTGACCAGGATCCCATCTCCTAGATCTCCAAGACTAAACGCAAGCATGTTCTCAATACTTGTAACTCCGGCTCCAACAAGGATGTCGGAGGGGAGGACAGGAGTGAAGGGCGCGAAATGGGAGTTGAGGAAAGCGGCTAAGGTAGCAGGGAACTCAGGGCCACCAAATGTGCTATATGAAGATGTAAATGCCGCCCCAGATATCTGACCTTGAATTTTTTAAGCTGAGTATCTTCTGGAGGGGTATTGATGTCATACATTCGCTGCAATATACTCTTCAAGCTCCCGTTGTACGCTTGTCTGTGATTGATTAGGAAGAGCGAAAGAGCCATGTTTGCTATTTTGAATAACTTACTATTTCAGCAGTGGAAAATGAGATCAAACCAGAAGGGTTCGAGACTTCATCATATTTTTGACTCGTCGAAGGTGCAAACCTCCATGGAATTTCGAGACCAGCGATGTTCTCATCTCCCCTCTTCGACAGTATTGAGGTCATTGTCAACATCGGTAGTTTCAACTTTTGAGAACTAAAGCTATGGTGATGAAAAATGCGTGAAAACCATATAAATACACAAAAGATTCTTAAAGCACATGAAATTTCTTGTCAGATACTTGCTCATCTTCCATTTCTCCCACTCTTCATATCACGTGAGTGAAGTCTGGCCGTGATTCAGACAACGTTGGTCTTTCATGTCAAGAATGTGTGTAATACAGCAGTCTCTTGCCACTGAACGTAATGTAATATAATAAAGCATGGCGCGTATCAGCGGCGGGAGGTTGAATTGTTGAACATGACAATGACGTCCCTTGCTAGCTGGTCTTGAGGACAATTCTAGGTTGAATGGAATCCTACCAAAGTCACATGATGCTCTCACGTCTTTCAATGTCTTCATCTTCTGATCCAGAACTGTATCAAGCCCCCTAACCAACCCAGATGAGCACTTGCGATGGACTGCAGAGCGAATAATATCGTAAGGAGAGAAACATACTCCTAATATTAAGAAGGCAAATAGCGCGACTTGGACATTCATTACATCTTTGATCTTCAGTGTTCGAAATGGGTCGACCCGGGTCGACCTAGAGGGGTAGTCGGGTGGTTACCCGACCCAAGTAAAGTTTAAAGGATAGATACCTAGGATTTCGAAGGGTGTCCGGATTTCTCCGGGTTAACCCGGCTTTTCGGAATAATGTAAATACGTACCGTAAGCCAATAAAAGGCTTTAGATTAGACCGATTATTATCTAAAAGTCTACGTGACTTGTAGAGGGATTTAAACGAGAAACTAATCTTATTACTTAAGTACGTCTCCTTACTATATATATATATACTAAAAAAGCTGGATTTACCCGGATTTTTAAATTTTTAAACTAGTAATACCTAACCCGTCAAAAATACGTCGGATGGATATCTAGCTCAAAATCTGGCGGGTTGAACGGGTTGACCCGGGCGAATTTCGAACACTGTTGATCTTGATGTAAGGTGAGGACCAGAGGACAACAGAGGCAATCACTATGTTCTTTTGCTGAGTTGCATGGATTTTTTAGACCTATACACAAATCATTTTATATCATTAGCAATTGCCTGCGCTTGGCGTTCTCCGTTTTTTTTGGGGGACGCTTTCAGATCTTCACGAGGAGTTCAGCATTAGGTAGGTCTTCTAAGCTGGCTTTAGCCCTCTAACAATCTATTGAAATATGGTCAACTCTGGGTTGATACCAAATACTAGCACGATGAATTCAGCAGGTCCGGAGTTTTCCATACATTCCTGCTCAGAGTGAATCACAATGTTCTATTTTGGGAATTCATGTGACACAAATCCTCCTTCAGCTCGACGCCACAATGGCTCGGCTGCCTTCACCTCAATTAAACTCACCTCTGCCTGAACTTCACAATGAAGTGGGTATATAAAATTCAATCAGCTCGTTCAGGCAGGTCGAAGTTCTCCCCTAGAGATATTCTGAACTATCGACACAAGCATTGCCGGATCCTACTATCACGAACCGAAACCACCTCGCTGAATACCTCGATGCTAGGGCCGAAAAACTCATAATGGCGGATCAAGACTTCGTAATAATCTCGCATGCCGGTGAGAATGACCTCGTAAATCTCAGATAGTGTATTGACTATACTAGATGCTCAATCTCAGCCTACTGAGGAAGAATTGCAAGCGCTTCTGGCATGGCTAGGGCCTACAGATTACTCGGGGGAGGGTAGTGAATATCAAAAGCATGTTCATGCGCATGTTGCTCATACTGGCAACTGGCTCTTTGAGACGAAGCAGTACGCAGATTGGACTCGGTCTAATGATTGTGGAATACTTTGGATAAAAGGCGTTCCTGGAAGCGGAAAGTCCGTCCTGGCTAGTAACTTGGTCAGAACTCTTTGCGAACAGCATCAGGAGATACCAGTGTTATACTTTTTCTTCCGAAACATAATAAGGAGCAATAGTCGGCCGATTTTTATGCTCCGTGATCTCCTAGCCCAGCTCTTGCCGTTTTCGTCACAACTGAGTGCGTCTCTTGCACGGTTGATGTCCAAGTATCCGACTGTAGAGAATACACCAATTTCTGACTTACGGGATACATTGATTACCTCTTTATCGATTGTTCCGGGAGCCTTTGTTGTGGTGGATGCTCTTGATGAGGTGGAAGCAAGTGAAGAGGCATTTGCCACAAAGTTTCTTCTTGATTTAAGTACTCTCAAGCCATCATCCATCAAAATTGTCGTTACCAGTCGCCCACTTCCTGTCTATGACACTTTGCCTGAAGCATCTCGTATCCTAATCTTGAGGTTGCTTGGGAAAGTTGTTGATCAAGATATCGCAACTTACATAACTCATCGGCTTGAAAACCAATCTCAAAGGGACATCAACCATGAAGAAAAATCATCTATCCACGCATATCTTTGCAATGGAGACCAGCCAGGGTTATTTCTCCAAGCTAGGCTTTTGTTAGATGAGTTGATTCAAAGCAATGAACCAATAGAGAAGTCACTGGCACAACCTCTTCAGTCAATGGCTCAAATGTACCAGGACATCCTTCGTGGAATTTCTTCACGGACTGGAGTATCGCAGGACTTACAAGTACATGTACTCGAATGGATCATTCATGCACCACGTCCAGTTCGACTTCTTGAGCTCGCGGAGCTATTTCTGTCACAGGGTGTCTTTATCGATATTCAAACGGCAAAGTCAATGTTAAAAGTCTGCTGTGGGCCACTGCTGGAAGTGCTCGAAAATGAGACACTTTCAATTATTCACCACTCTTTTACGGAATTTCTGGTTGACTCCAATCGTATAGCTTTCGGGAACGAAAAGCTTTTCCCAGTATTGAATGCATCAGCAGTTCATGGAAAGCTCACTTCCGAGATCATTAACTACCTTCTCTATACGCTTTCTTTGTATGATACAAGAAATGAGAGGAGTTGGGTCGATCAAGAGAGGATGAAGAGACATCGACTCCAGCATCCGTTCTTGCAATATGCCGTCGAATATTGGCCACACCATTTCTCGAAGGGCATGGTTCGACAAGGAGAAGGAAGCAATCTTCAACTCTACCAAAAACTTGATCTACTACTTGATAAGCAAGGTTCCGCATTTGATGCGTTGCTTCGATTCAGCGCAGTTGACCGACGTGATACCACATTGGGAAGTGAGTGTATTCATCTAGCCGCTCATCTTGGGTTGAAAGAGTATGTCGAGTATCTCCTGCAGAGTGGCATAAACCCAGACACTCGGTGCCCCTATGACCGGACTCCAATAATTTTCGCAGCCTCACAGGGCCACAGCGAATTGATCACACTCATTGCAACGTATGGTGGTAATATTGAAGCTACAGACATTCTTGGATTGACTGCTCTGCATCATGCAGCCTTCAAAAACCAAGGGGCCGCGGTCGAGGCTCTTATTGCGTGTGGGGCGAATCTCATGTGTATGAAAACCAACGAAATGATGTCAAAAACAATTAATTACGGTTGCTACGACCCATTTCCCGCACGGGGATATCAACGTCAGATAGATTCATGGGGCAAAGCTGTAGGACAACAATCCATCCAGGGCTGTACTCCAATTCAGTTCGCTTGCGAGTATGGAGCTTCATGTACGGTGATCATCCTGATACGACATTTGAACCGGGATCAGCGAGCAACAATCAGTCTCCATTCAGTGGTGCAAAAGGGCCATGCTGAAGTCCTTTCGACTTTGCTCCAGTATCCCGAGGTCTTGGTCAAGATTGATGAAATAGACTGTAATGGCAACACGCCTCTCATTCTAGCTAGCAGAGACATAAACCCCGAAGTTGTCGGTCTCCTCCTGAAAGCTGGAGCAAGTATCTTACCCGTGCCCAGGGGAGATAAAGAACAGAACTCATACATCACACTTGGACAGAAGCGAAGAAGGGTTGAAACGAACGTGGGAATGTCACCTTTAGACGCCTGGTCAGAATTATTTCGTGACATGAACCCTCGAAACGAAGCCACCTTGCTTGTGAATATGGAAGAAGTTGCAGATATGCTTGTTCATGCTGGCTGTGACGTTAATGCTCGGTCATCTGACGGCCACACCCTTCTCTCTCGATGGAGCAATCATTTCTCATCTGCAGCCATAACCAAGAAATACGTGTTCATTCTAGTGCAGCATGGTGCAGATCCAAACGCAAAATCACAAAATGGAAGCATGCCTCTGCATTATATGCGTGGCAGAAGTGAAGAACATGAAGCAATATTGATTTTACTTGAAGCTGGAGCTAAGATCAATGCTGTTAGAGAGTCTGATGGAAGGACGCCTGTCCTCAATATGGCGTTCTCTACGCATGATGTTCCAAATATTTCACCATTTATTAAGTATGGGGTCGATTTCAGTGTGCAAGATAAGGAAGGCAATTCTGTCCTGCATTTCATCATGAGGAAGAGCAAATCAACATACCCTATGGACGGTTGGCTGGACGTATGTGATGTGAGAGTCAAGAACCATCTTGGTCAGAGCTGCCTGTTTGCCCTCGTACATCGGTGGCCTGGCTGGGGGCTGGAGAAGATCATCAAGCAGGCTGTAGAGAGAGGCGTCGATCTAGAGACGAGAAGTCTTAATGGTCGGACTGCTTTAATGGAGGCATGTTGTGAAGGAGGCAACGAACACATTCAAGCCTTTCTAGAAGCTGGTGCTAACCCGAAGGCCATAGATCTTGACGGTAGATCTTGTAAGTTGCCCCCACTGATATGAGTTTTGAGTTATTAGCTCATGAATACGATTCAGGTCTTCATTATGTTCTTTCAGCCCAGCCGTCCAATTTAAGTGGACGATCAAGGGCGTTTGAGGAGTTTGAGAAAATAATAAGGCAACTAATCTCTGCTGGGGCTGATGCTACGGCAACAGACTACGCTGGTAACCATCTGATTCATGCTTCCATCTGGGGGCGGAAATGGTCTATGGGACGCTTAGATGTTGCCGATCCGATCAAGACTGCCGTCAAATTTGGTGGTGACGTTGGAGCTCGAAACCATGCTGGACAAAATGCCCTTCACCTAGCTGCCTCTAGACGGTTAGATTTAGACCTTCAACGGCAAAACTTTGACGCCACAAGAATAGAGTATCTGCTGAACATCGGTATACCTCATTCGGAACAAGATATTAATGGAGCAACACCGGTCCATCTGGCAGCTGCTTCATCAGAGGCAATGTTATGGAAGCTGATATTGGCTGGAGCAAATTTAAAGATAAGAGATTTTAAAGATCGAACAGCTCTTCACTATGCTGCAGAAAACCTTAGTAACACAACTGGCATACTTTGCGAAATATATCGGAAGAATCTTTGGACTGTTGATGAAATGGATATGAACGGACGCACGCCTCTTCACGAGGCCGCTTCAAAGGGAAATTACGAAGGAGTCATGTATCTTCTTGAGAGCGGCG